>JANCRC010000005.1:9257500-11657500 GCA_024362995.1 Heteromeles arbutifolia
CGTTCATCATATATTGTGCAGTCAGCTTCCGTTAGGTACTGTTTGCATTTAATTTAAAATAAAAAAATTCAAAATGATTACAGCCGCACGATGTACAATGAACAAATAAGATGTGAGGATCCCTATGTTTGGTTGTTTAGAGGGCGATCGCGGAGCCACTGAAAGAAGTCCTCTGTTTTTTTCGAAGGTGCGGACCCACAGCTAGGCAGAGATGACTAAGTGACACATGGAATATGGCCACGACAACATGATGTCGTAGAAGGAGATACTGGTGAAGCCAATGACCCACTAAGGCTAATGTATCTATTATGAGGATCCGGATGGGATACAAATCAGTCCAAGTGAATGATAATTTACTCAATATGGTTCACAAGAAACTCCAATCCAACAAAATATAAAGATGAAAACAAACTAGGGGTGAAATTTTTTCCCGAACTGTCTCGAACCTGTCTTGAAATTTGACTGAAAAATGCCCGAACCGATATTCCCGAAACCGAACCTATCCTAAAAGTTTCGATTTGAGATTCAGGCTCAACTTTGAAACGGTTTGGGGATCCCGAACCGAACCAAATATTTAATATATATATTATTTATTTATTTTTAATTTGTAATTAGAAATTATTTGGACTGTTGGATTGGGTAAGAATTAAATCCAACCCTCCATTGTAATTAGGTCGTTTTACAAACCCTCAGACTCTCTCTATCTCTCAGTCCGTCTCACCCTCACTCTCCAAAATTTCGAACGGCGCTCCTCCCCGCTCCTCCATCCAATTCAACAACATTCCTTCGGCGACACACATAGATGTAAGAGGCCCAAAATACATGTAAGGTTTCTAATTTTCAATTTTTTAGTGGGTTTTTGTTCTCTAGGGTTTAGGGTCAAATTGGATGTTTATTTTATCGAATATGGTTTATGGTTTGAGGATAGTGGGTTTCGTATGATAGTGGGTTTGGGATTAGGAATCTAGGATGGGTGCAGGTCTTTGGGAGGGTTTCAGGTTGGGTGTGCTCCGATTTAAGGTGGGTGCAAACCCTACAAGTCATTGGGAGGTTCAATTTTTTTTTTTTTTTTTTTTTTTTTGTCCTGAAAAAAAGGTGGGCTCACTGTTTAAAGAGCTTAAAATTGCAAAAAGTTTAAAAAGCCCAACATTTTGAGCTTCAAGGCCCAATCCCAAAGTTACCCGAAATCCCAAAATAGTTTCGGGTATCCCGAATTTTGGGAATTTCATATTTTCGATTCGATTTTGGGATACAAAATCCCATCCCGAAATGTTTTGGTTTGGGATTCGGGTTGGGGGTTCCAACCCGAACCAGCCCTAAACTAAACTAGGTGAGCTATTTTCCCCGCTATATTCTTACGTTTATTTTGGTTTTGAATCATATTGCATTTACAATGTACAAACCACGTCAAATCCAAAGAAGGCCGGGAGAAACAAGCCTTCTCTTATACCACACCAACCCTGAGCTCTTACTAGATTCTCAGATTGAATCAATCCAGAAGCTTCACATTACCATATCACTCGTTATGAAACCGCCGTTTCATCCTTGCAACACGAAGGAGAACCCCGTCTCCCTAGTTGATCTTCTTATATAGAATCTCCTCACAAATGAGATACATTACCAACCTTCCATAACCAAAAGCATCCTTCAAATACGATGCTGGTCGGTGAAAAACACAACAGAAAGAGAATACAGGCTGCAGTCGACAAAATTATCCCAACATATTATCTGGATTGAAGTGTAGAGACTCCCTCCATATAAGCTCCTTTATATCTTCTTCATCCAGGGATGCCTGCTCAAAGTCAAAGACGAACGGAGATGGGCAAACAGGCTCCTCATTGATCTCGTGAAGACTTGATAAAAACGGATGATTCAGTGCTTCTTCCACTTTTCATACATAGTGAATGAATAAGATAGATGTTTAGTACCGTGAAAATGAATGAGAAAATTGAAGATTGAGTGTCATTTAATGCTACGAGACTTACCAGTAATACGTTTGCTTGGATCAAAAACTAGCATTCTTTCTGCAAGATCAATTGCTAGTGGCAAGACATTTGGGAATTTCTTGGCAAAGGGTTGCTTCGGGACATGTGGGAGCTGCTTAACATACTTCCTAGCATTATCACTTCTTAAAAAGCCAAGATCCGAATCATCTGGTGAACCTAGCAGCTGTATTTGAACAATCAAGAATTTGAAACATCAAAACTATAAAATTAACAGCATAAACTTCCAATTTCTGTAACTAGTTTTGACATCCCTTCTAAAGAATATCAACAATAAACAATATACTCTGCTGATGTTAAATCACATCTATCAAGTTCAAGAGTCGCTAGAGAATATGACGAAAAGTGCGTATACCTCAGTTATGAGACTCAACTGCTGAACATAGTCTTTACCAGGAAACAGTGGTTCCCTCCTAAGAATCTCCATGAAGATGCACCCTACTGACCAAATATCAATTGCTGCAGTGTATTCTGAACAGTTGAGTAGTAACTCAGGGGCTCGATACCAACGAGTTACAACATATTCTGTCATGAAATCTGTCTCTGATGTAGTTCTTGCAAGCCCAAAGTCACAAATCTTAAGGTCACAATTTGCATTGAGAAGCAGGTTACTTGGTTTCAGGTCACGGTGCAAAACATTGGCAGAGTGTATGTACTTCAATCCCCGCAGTAATTGATACAAGAAATACTGCAAGAAACATTATATGGTGCTTAAAATTTAAGTGATCTAAACTTTGATTTCAACATAACTTACAAGGTAATCTACTACACTTTTGAGTATATACATGTTGCGAATACAACATGGCCAATACATAGTCTACATATAATCACGAGAGGGAGAGGGAAAGACAACCACAGAGAAGCATGAAATTTCAGAATTGCAGCAAAACAAACAAAATACAAATAAAAAATTCAGTGTGCCTACCCGTGTATAATGTTTATGTCTGGGTTACCAGGTATCAACTTTTAGGTCATATTAAAAAGCTTGTGACACAGTGTCGTACATGGTCACTTACTTTATTCAAGCAAACGTATATGTCAAAATGTAAAGATACTGGATAATTAACAACAGCATTCACTTTATTCAAGAGACCGGTAGCTCTTTTTGAACAACGAAGAGCTTGATTCATCGATATCATGAACCTAATAGTTTTACCATTTGAAATTTTGAAAATAGGTTCAACATTCCTTCAAAACAATGTCCACAATATAACAACGCTCAACTTACCTGACAATGGTCATCTGTCAAAGCCTGGCTAGAGTGTATTATCTGATGCAAGTCAGTATCCATCAATTCATATACAATGTAAACATCATTAAACTTTTCCCTATCTGCCGGCTTTATGATGTCCTTAATTTTGATAACCTGCAAAACAACAACCCGATTATTTCTTATTTGGGTAATATTTATCATGCAGCTCCATTTGGGTAAGTCCAACTTTCCAAAAGGAAGGAACAGCAGATGAGGCTTTACATTGTCATGATCCATATGACAAAGGAGCTTTATCTCTCGAAGCGTCCTCTTTGCATCGATCCTATTGTCAAATGCATTCCCAATTTTCTTGATTGCAACCTCTTCTTTTGTCTCAGAGTTTGTTGCACAGCTGCCATAAGGGAAACATTAATCACCTCTGCTCTGAGTACTCTCATTGAGTAAAAATCAATATACACATCAACACATGTTCACCATACTTTCTCAAATTTATCAAACTAAACTAACAATATCTCCAGTTCATATACAAAAGCAACCGAATTAAAAAAAAAAAAATCGAATACTGGGTCATTGAATTTGAATCCAAAATCTATCCTTTTGGACCCAAGAAAGGCAAAATCCCACAAAGCTAAAGCCTACCCGGTTCAATTTTGGAAGCAAACTTTTCAAATCCAAGCTCAAAAGTTCAACCCTGCTTTTCCCAGAATCCAAACAGATACCATTTCTAAGCCAAAAACCAATGTCAAAACAGAAACCAAAAAAAGTGTGTAGAGAGAGAGAGAGAGATAGGTACCAGACGACGCCGTATGCACCGCGACCGACTGGATGAATAGGAGGGGCATATTTGGCGGAGACTTCAAAGAGATTACCCAGAATGTTGTACTGTACATACTTGCCTCCGTACAGAGAAATCCCTTCTTTGTTTGCTTGATTAGCTTCAATATTCTCAGACTCCATCTCTTTCCTTCTTTCCTTCTTCTAAGTCTCCGAGAGAAAGGAATAAAAACAAGAAGAAAGAAAGCCCTGCGGAGTTCTCACACCGACAAGCACAGGAGAGAGAGATGGAAATGGAAAAGGGTGAGCGACCGACCGCCTGAAAATGGTGAGTGAAAGCTATGGAGGGGCCATTTGGCACCACCTCTGCCTGACAGCCACCAAGCTCTTCTGCTTTTTTTGTTTCGTTTGGATTCCAACTTTTCAACTTTCAAAATTGAACGTGGAAAAAGAAAAGTGAGTGAGTCAAGCTATCATAAGTCAAATTTTGGTCGTCTTTTTCTTGGGTCAAACAAAATTCCAATTTTCTTTCTGTTGAAACTGAAACTTCAAAATTCGTCTTCGTGGGCCCAAACTATGAGTAGGCCCACGAGGCTGCAGCTTGGATGGAGCTGCCTTCTGGGTTGGGTTGCACAGCAAATTACAAGCGAGGAGTGGGCCTTCAAACTCTATAACAACTATGAGTAGGCCCATGGGGCTGCAGCTTGAAAATTCTTCTCCAACTGTTTTTTTTTTTTCTTTTTTCTTTTTTTTTTTCAGGAGATATATAAAGTGAAACGATATTTGGGTTTCAATAGGCATACCAATAAATAAGCCTTCCAATAAATATGATGCATTCAAGAGGATGCACGTCCCATCTCTCGTGATAACTTATCTTAGCTGTATTAGTTTTATAATTGAAATCGTTCAATTTTTTAATCTTATTTGAAGATCATCCATACAAATCAATCAAAGTGAAAATTGTTTAGTCATTCAAACGTATCAAATCAATCAAAGCGAAAATTGTTTAGTCATTCAAATGTATCAAATAAATGAGTGGTTCATTATAAATATGTTATTTGGTACTCACATAATAAACGATTTTCGATTCAAATATTTTTTGTTGTACGCATAATTTTCAAATGAAGATTAAGAAATTGAATAGTTCCAATTATTTCGGCATTGGTGCGACATGTGCGTTCCCTCACGTTGGATGAAATTATTATCCTATTTGTTCGGTGTGACTAAAAGCTCCCAATAAATTTTGAAACTAATTAACTCTATTTTTCTATCACAGAAATAAAAATAGTAATATAAAATTGCAGTAAAAAAAACTTATATAAATACAATTAGAAAGGGGGTTTTCTGGCTTATAAAATAAACAATAGGTTCAGAAATTATGCCCTTATCAATGGAACCGGATCCCTTCTGAACCCAAAGGAACTGAGCCTACTCATCAAATGATCTGGACTAGGGGTGGATTTTTTTGCCAAATTGCCGTGCCAACCGAATTGCCAACCGTGCCATACCGATTTTGTGCCAACGGTAATGGTACGGTATTGTACCGAACCGAACTTTCATGGTACGGTATTGGTAATGGATACCATTACCACTGTATTACCGTACCGTACCGAAAATATAATATAATATATAAATTATCTAATATATAATTATAATATAACACATATTTATAAATTATAATATATATTTATAATATTCTTCAAGAATTAATCAATGAATTTTACTTTTTGAAGTTTAGTTTCAATTTTCATTTGGTTTGAAACTTTAACTTCTATTTGGATTGTTAACTTCTATTTGTTTTGGTTCGTAACTTTTATTTGGATTGTAAGCTTAATTTTCATTATGAATCTTGATGCATCATTTGAATTATTGTGTGTGTGAATTGTGAATGATGAATAATAGATGAATTTAAGCTACAATGTATGAGATATTAGCAGCTAAGGTAAGGTTTAAGTTAAAGAGGTGAGTCTTGTGGTACTGCTTTATGTTTTTCATAGCATGAAGGTTTTCCACTGCCAATTACCCCGTGATAATTCTTTCTACTTAAGTGAGCCTCCGAAGAAGGACAGTACGGAGGATCCTCTTATGGCTGGAGGTAGCATCTTGTAAGTTAGCATTTGTTTTAGCTTTGTTCAACCTTGTTTATGTATGTTTATGCTCCTTCAGTATTGCAATTTGACGTCTTTTAAACGCTCTTCCAATTGAAGGGATCTTTTGATGATATTTGCCTTTTGATTGTTGTAGCTGCACTATGTAATTGGTGTGGTACCTGGAAGGGGAGTACAAAATAAAGTGGCAATTACCATTGTCATACCATGCCAACTGAACATTTGGCAATACCGAACTTCGATATACCGAAAGTTTGGTATGGTAATGGTAATAGATTTTACCAAACCGAAAGTTTGATACGGTAATTGGTACGAGGGTTTGGTACGGAAACCGTACCGAACCCATCCCTAATCTAAGCATTGAAATTTGATCCAACGGCTACAAACAAAGGGCCCTCTAAAAGTTATAATAATTGTAGCTCTTAGATCAAATTTCAATAGTTCGAATCATTTGATCATTGGGCTCAGTTCCTTTGGGTCCGGAGGGGATATAGTTCCCTTATCAATTAAAGATAAGTACTGAAGTTTGGTGGCACCTATGGCTTTATTATTTAATTCAATTTATTTTTTCAATAAAAAATAATTTCAATTTAGATCCTCTCCGGATCAGTTTTATGAGAATCCTCGGCACCAATTGGTCTCATCCGTTGATAGAAATCCGACAGCCAAAACGTCTTCCTTCCTCTCTTCCCCATCAACTCCTTTCTCCCCCACCACCGCACCCACCGCTATTAACAAACCCCAAATCCAATTGTAGGTCTTTGTTTCTTTCTCTATAATTCTTCTACAGTTACGAAAAGGATCTTTGCAACCAAAAGACATCGTTTTACACGCCCCACTCTTTGTTGTTTCGTTAATATCAATTGAGATTTTAGGGTTGAGGGACCAGCAATTGAGGGATGTGGTGGTGCTAGGGCTCATTTTGGAGAAGGTAAAGTGAGAGCTTGCAATTGGGGGTTGTGGGTTGGGTGTGTTGTAGTAGCGCAGGGGCTGATTTTGAGGTGAGGTTGAACTTGATTTGGAATTTAGGTGACTGGTGGTTCAAGGTTGAGAGCTTTGAAGTGAGGGATAAAGAGAAGAGTTAAGGGGAAGAGAGGAAGGAAAAGAGATTTTGACCGTTGAATGTGTATCAATCGATGTGATTCATCGGTCTGTATCATCTGCATCGTACTAATCATGGAATGCCAACAAGTCGTGAGCTTTCTTTCCTTATCTTGAATCAAAACAAATGAAAAAGTTAGAAAGTCGTATTAAGAAATTTTTGCTGTCGTTGAAAGTTAGTATCATCAAACAGTTGAATGAACATGCATCAAACTTACTACTTTTGCTTGGTGGAAAAGAAACTTAGGGTCCATATCTACATCTGCATCTAGGAAAAATGGCCCATAACGCACCTACTCTTGCAACACGTGGTAAAGCGTCCGTACGGATTGAATTAAAGATTCGAAGGTGAAATATTTTATTCCTTTTCCGTCCGATTTTTCTATCCTTGCTGTAGCTGTTGATATCCAGTGTCTGTAAACCTAGACCACTCGAAAAGAGTCAAATTCCGGTGTTTGAGGAATTGTTCTTGACATCTATCCATCTCTCTAGGGGTGGTTCGGTATCCCATACCGAACCAAAACACTTGTCTCGATTCCCAAATCAAAATTTTCGAGAATTCTAATTTCAATACCGATCCCAAACCAATTTTTTGAGAATCCCGAAATATTTTCGAGATTTTGGGACAAATTGGGAATTTCGAAATGATTTTGGGCTTTTGGACTAAATTTGACATATTATGCTTTTGGGTTAAAATTCTACCTTTTATATTGAAAATTTGGGCTTTTGGGCAAGTTGCCAATCTGCCCAATCTGTTGTTACACTAAAATTTGAATCTACACAAATCTGCCAATCTGAATGCAATCTGCCAATCTGAATCTGTGCACAATAGCATCCTTAATCTGCCTATTCAATTTCTACTACACATGCATGCAATAAAAATAAATTAAGTAACAAATCCAAAAGCAAAAAAAATTAGTTACAACTTACAAGCCAAGGTTTTAAAATAAATAAAGTAACAAACCCAAAAACAAAAAAATTAATTACGAGACAGTTTCAAAATAATTAAGATACAAACCAAAAGCAAAAAAAGCAAAGCTTAAAGTTTATGAAGATTGTTGGCCTCTTCGGCCCCTTGATCTTGTTAATGCTTGTGATTGCTCCCTTCTTGTTAGTACTTGTACTCTTCCCCTTAAATAAAATAACAATGCACATTAATATATCACAACCACAGTTCAGCAAATATCCAAATTCCAATCAATAAATCACATTTCCAATTCAAATGCAATAACATTAACATATTCAATATGTACAAAGTAAGAGGAAACAATTAAAGAGAATTCATATATATTCATAAAGAGGAAACACAATTAAAGAATCATATGACTCATATCTATTTATAAAGAGAATTCATATTTATTCATATCTAACTAATGTCCATACGACATAAACAACACAAACGTGTGAATGCAAAATGAAGATATAATACTAACCTTAAAAAGCCTCAATTCAAACCAAGGACCAAATACACTTGTTATTATAGCGGGTAACGGAGTGGAGTGGTGCAGTACACTCAAATCTGATCCAAATATTTAACAGAAGCAAGATTGTTACAATACTAATAACATTGCAATAAAGATGGCATTAACCTAATAAATAAAGTAACTTTATTATGAAAAAGCTGCGTTGCGTTTTTGTTTTGTTGGGAAACATATTAAGTGTTATGGGATTAAGATTGAGATTAATATTGATAAACATTGGAACACTTCGAAAGACTTGTGCAAACATAGCAAGCACAAAAATCCCAGAAAATAAAAATACAAGAACAAGAGACATACAGATTCACACCAATCAATACACTGCAATCGCAAAAACATCAAAACAATCAGAATCAAAAGGAAATTTACGGCATACCCAAATAGCAATACACAATGATTCGAAATCACATACAGATTCGAACTCAAATTCGAACTCACTTACAGATTCACACCCACATACAGATACCCAAATGGCAATACACAATGATTCGAACTGCCAAATGCCGTAAATTCGAACTCACATACTCAAATAATGAACTTTATCGAACAAAAACGTACCTTTTGATAAAAAGCTCACAAATTCGAGAACCAAGTTGGAATCTTCCGCTGAATCATACAGAAAAATTGAAGAAAAAAAATGGGGGAATAATACACAAAATTAATTCCAAACCCTAAGTTAAATTTCAAAAGGAAGACAGAAATTAGATTTCAAAACACTACATTAAATTAATTTCCTAATTTTAATTTGGGATGACAGAGATTTGAACTCAGTGCTGGATGGAGAGTTCCCCAGAGAGAGATCGCAACAGAGAAAGGTGGCGTACAGGTGGCTGTGTGGTGAAGGAAGGCTGGAGAGTCAGATGTAGTGGTGGGCCGGTGGCTAGCCAGAATTCGTCACAGAGAAAGAGAGAGAGAAGAGTTGAGGGCTCGTCGGCTCGGTGAGGGAGAGATCAGAGATGAGATGAGGAGGGCTCGGTTATTCGATAGAAATGGAAGGGAAGTGAACTGAAATGTGAAATGGTATACAACATGTTGACCTAAAAGCAAACGAATGGCATAGATTAAATCCAAAACAATGAACGGTTGAAATAATTTTCTTATAATTAAAAAAAAATATATATATATATATAATATTTATTTTTGGTTGGGTATGGGAATACCAAAAAAATGAAGATGCAAAACCGATTCCCGTACCGAAAATATCGGTTTGGTTCGGGATGATATACCAAAAATTTCAAGAATTTTGGTTTGGGATCGGAATTTTTTTGGTTTGGTTTGGGATTTTTGGGATTTTTTTCCAGCCCTACATCTCTCCATTCAACTCAGGGTCATACCGCAATCAATAAAAAAAGACCAATATATGTGACGTAGAAGAAAATAAATAGGTATTTTCCCTTCACATTAACTATGTAGATATGTAACTTAGCGACATATACAATATAGTTTTGACCAGTTTCACCTTCAAATTAATTGCAATCGAACAACTTATTAGGTAATGCGTAGTTTAGTCTGATTTAAGTCAAAACTAGTGAAGATTATTTGAATTTTTTCCATCAATATATATAAAAGGGTGATTCCAAACCAACATGTCTTCCCGATTTGCAAGGGTCCCGGAAGGGAGAGGGAACGTCTATTGTGCGCATCAATTACCTCACTTTGCAAAGAGGCTGTTTCCCCGACTCAAACTCATGACCTTTCGATCACAATGGAGCAACATTTCAGTTGTGCCAAAGCTCGCTCTCTTCCATTAAAATATAGGGTAATACTTGGCTACTAAAAAATAAGTAGGAACTCCTACTCAAAATTGTTCAATGTCAATTTATAAAACTTCGTGTTTATAATCAGAACCGTTCATATTATAAATCATTCTATAAAGATCGCCTCTGCAAAAAATAAATTAAAACTAAGGTCGTTTAGTCATCAAACTGTTTAAAAACAAATGAACGATATCGGTAACAATATTACGATCCATCTATGTGTTTACTACAATAGATTGACCAAACGGCCTTAGTTTTAATTTATTTTTTGCAGAGATGATCTTTACAATGTGATTCATAATATGAATAATTATAATCATAAGCACAAAACTTTATGATTAATACACTAAGAGTTTTGAGTAGGAGTTCCTACTCATCTTTGAGTAGCCAAGTATTGTTCTTTATATAATTCTTTTGACGTTCTATATTTGGTTGGATAAATATCTCTTGTCAATGCACGAGACTTGTGGTCAGTGGTAAATGACGGATTACGAGACTTTCTTAAAACTAAAAACTAGAGGTCTCAAGTTCGAAACCCGCTGCTGGTGTGGAAGCCACACATCATTATTTTTTACTCCTGCATATATCGCAACGTGCATGTTCCATAACTCCCTAATATATGGAAGAATGGGATCCCTATTCAACTTCATGTTATGCAAGCATATTGTGATCCCTCCTCCCTGTGATGTTTTTTTTTTTTCTTTTCAAGAAACAATGGCAGTATTTCATTCATCATCACAAATAAATACAAGGGTGCCAATTGGGTACATTGCTCCGGTGACCAATACATTGATCTGGAGTGAATTTGCACAAACAAACGATTAATTAAAACCCATACACGGCTACCACAAGTAAGGTGCACCAATACAAATTTGTCACAAAAGCGATAGACGCAACAAACCAATACTAGTGTAATGGCTCACTACATGACATATGCAACACATAAGCATCGATCATTCCCTAATTTTCTTCCAGAAGGATAATGAAAGTGACAAATAATTAAAGAGAGAGTTGCTTATTCTAATCTGATGGTTAGCATTAGCTAATAAGTCGTTTGATTAGCTTATTTAATCAATCGGACGACCCTTCAAAATTAAATTAAAGTTCAACCGTATTACAAACTAAAGCCTTGGTGTTAAGGCAAATTCTTCATTAAGAAATTCGCATAAAGATTTAGAAAGGACACATCAAAGGAGACTTGAAGACCAAAAAAACAAGCAGTACAACATAATGTCCAGATTCATTGCCGGATTCAATCAAATTCTTAAAGAAGATAAGATATTTCATTCTTTGAAAAAAATGGCATTACAAATACATATCATGAATAACTCAACTCTAAAAGGGTCATTGCAAACTAGATCTAAAATATTGCAATAAAGTATTAGCAAATCATTGCCACGATCCCAGAACACCAACTGAAGGAGATTCAGCAAATCAAACAGCTCCACCATTCAGACATAGATTCAAAAGAGATGTAGCACACCAAAACGAAAATTAAAATGAAGCAATTTTCGTATAGAGAGCAATCAAACTAGCAAACTGTTCCATAAAAAGAGAAATCCGAACCAAACTCCAAGACAAATCTTGGATATTATTAAATAGAAACAAAATAAAAAGATAAAACCATGTCGCCGCTCTACATCCTCCGGACATCCGAGAACCATAGCACCGAACCGGCTAAACCCATAGTGTCGTACTAGGTAAACTCAATCCCGACACAATCCGAAGTCCTCCATGGCTTCCAGCTTCAACGCCATATTGAATGTGATAATTAGATCTAGACCCTTATGTTTACTATGTGCGTGGACCAAAAGAAACGATTATCACAGCAACTCTAACATTTACGGTGACAATTCTACACCAAAACAAAGTAAATGGAAAGGGAGAGAGGAAAGATACCAAAAATGATTGTCATTTCCACCGACCCCAAAGGCAAAACAAGGAGGTGGCGACAGATAATTTTTCTTTGATTTTTGCTTGAGACGTGTAGGGTTTTTATGCATGTTCTTTGTTTGGTAAATAACCCTAGAAAAACAAAAGATAAGAAACAATCTAAAGCTATGGCAATAGCGAATGTTTGGATGCAGATTGCGGGACGTTTTGGTCGGAAATTGCCCGGAAAAATTTCTCATATAAGGCTTTCATTTTTGGTCAACAAATAAAAAGACTTTTCAGTTTTCAAAGAAGGAGAGAGGAAAGAGAGACCGGTGGGGCCCAAACCTCAATACGTTTTATTTTTTTATTGTTAGATAGGGGAGCATTTTTGCCCATCATCATTGTGTGTGATGTATACTCATCATTCTATTTATCATTGTTAGATATGTTTGAATTTCAAGATTTGTGTAGTGCATAGGCATAAATCTCAAAATTCAAATTTATTTAATGATGATAAATAAGGTGGTGAACATACATCACGTTAAATGGTGATGAGCAAAAATGCACTCGTTAGATGGTGGAGTGGTTTTTTAATGTGTGACAAATTATGATTGGTGGAATTCCATATTTAGCTTATGAGCCCGGAATCTAGAAAAATTTCTTCAAAAATTTTACTGAAATAAATGCTCAAATCCAACTCCCAACATACCAAGCAACACAGATCTGGCAATAAAATTGGAAGGTAAAGTATTATATTTGAACAAAATGGGCACATTGAAAACAATTACAAAGCTGAAAAACCACCACTTCTTGTTCTAAATCTTTGTAATAATACTAAACAAAACCCTGAAGGCCTACATCACTTCTGCAACAAAAAGGCCTACGGACACACAGCAAACTCATTTCCCCAAATTTCCCTCTTAACCCCAACCTCAATCCGTCGCGTCCGATGTTGAAATTCTTGTATTAATTGTAAATATTCTTTGGTTTATTCTAGGGTTGTTTTCCTTGGATAGCACGTTGACTGTAAGGCTTGATTATAGGATCTTGACTGGGTTTTGTTTTGTAAAACTTGCCTTGTGAAGGCTAGTGCTAGTTTATATATTAGGGTTGTAATATTTTCATAGATACAACAGTTGAAAATATATCCTTTCTATACACATACACTTCGCCATTTTTCAATCCGTCGTGTCCGAGAAATTCTGAATATAAATTTCGTACCAAGAATCTCCGGTTACATCCCATAAACTCAAAGACCAAATAAATTAAAAAAATGAACAAAACTATAGTATATAAAGCTAACAAGAACCTCAATTTTCCGAAAATGAGGGATCAGGAGCGATCAGACTGAGCATCGGAGCAGTACCCAAAACCCAGCTGAAACCCCAAGTGGTACTGCTCCATTTTCCCTCGGCTTTCGAGCTCCCCCGCCCGCCATGGGAGCCAAGAACTTGACCAATTCCTTAAATATCTTGATCTTGATCTGTCCCCTCCTGGGAGGGAGCCTTCGATTTCGGCTGTGCTTGGACTTGGAACCTGGGATTTCCAGTTTTTTCGAATTCGACATGATGAATTTGAAGGGTGAGGACAAAAAGAGAGAGGGGATGAACAAAAAGAGAATTTTCTTCGACGGAAAAGAAAGAGAGTGAATTGTAACAAAGTGAATGTGCTTTGGATGAGCTGAGGATACTGAGCGGATGCGAGACCAGGGTGACGGTTTTATAGAGGCATTTTGCATTGTGTTGCAGAAGACTTAGCTTGCTCACTAAGAACTTCTAGAAGCATATGTGGGGTCTGTAGATAAAACTCCGCAAGTACATAAAACTCCGCAATCATGCTATTTTTCATATGCCGTAAAGAACATATTCTTTTTAAATTTTATGTTGGTAGCCTATTTGAAGAAACATAATGAGGTCACAAGAGTGACGTTTGTAGATGGATCCGTTTTGAACTGGATTGGTTGTTCAATGTTTAACATATGATGTATGAGTTTTTATTTGAATTTAATAAAAAATCTATCGTTTGAAAAAATAAAAAAATAACTGTAAAAGTTGCATGTTTTACCAATAGAGTTTGCGATGCTAGGCAAAAGATGAATATTTTATGTAATGAAATTTGTTGGGCGTTTAAATATAAAGATAGAAATCTTCCTAATTACCTCGTTTCTCTTTTGTTGTTGGAGTCTTAACTAGGCACCACATTAATAAAGCATCATTTTGTCACCTAAATATCAAACGAATTAAAATATCATATCGTAGGATTGAAGGGGGGGCCCACTCTTATTTATTTATTCTTTAACATAAATATTATTGATTCAAAAGATGGCCATATGAATCTTTTGGGTCAATGACATTAATAACATGTAGATTAATTTTGTCCATATTCCACCGTAAAACTTAATAAACTCATCGTTTACCTTTATATAATTACGTGTGAAGTAGTTATGAACTTATTTTGAAGTACTTTTAAAATGATTGAAAACATTTTTAGAGAAAATATTTTTTAAGTTCCAATTGCACTTAAAAGTGCTTCCTGCAAAAAGTACCAGTTATGTGTACTTCAACTGTTTTTTCTGAATTCACTTCTATTTTTGTTAAATATTGATTCTAAACATATTTTTACAAAAAATGCTTTTGCTATTTTAAAAACAGGAGCTCTCTATCACTTTTTGGTCCAGGGCATCGAATGATTTTTCCAATAACTAAGCTCAGATAAACCATAACTTTTTACCTTTTTCTTTCGTTATTAGTTATGAAAAAAAATTGAGCATCTACAAATAAACCATTGGAAACAAGTTAAACGTGTGGGCCTCTAAAGCATGTCACTAAACGCGGTATTGGAATTTTGGGATACATTACGAAAGAAAGAGATGGATGGATGTCACAATTATATTCTTAGTTATTTCATGTTTTATGTTAATTTGTTCCATGTAACAAGCAATTTAGAGATTTAGAGAAGCAGTAGCAACCAATTTTAGTAATTTATTGGCCGGCAAGAAGAAAATTTACAATCAAACGCGTGGGGACCCTTGCAAATATATATATCATAATTTTGCATGCAGCTCTTGTGGTTCTTAATCACAAAGAGCAAAATGAATTTATATTGGGATGATCATGGAGATTTTACAAAAACTTAGGTTTTTTTAGTCAAAAATGGTTCCTGAGGTTTACGTAACTCCTCATTTTAGTCTTTGAGATTTGAAATCTATAGAAGTGGTGCCTGAGTTTGTCCATCATCAGTGATTTTGGTCATTCCATGAAAACTATCCATTAAATAAGGATAAAATGATAAAAATAACCTCAATTTTTGACAAATCATTTTGGCCTAATGTTTATTAAATTGAGGGTATTTTTATCATTTTATTCATATTTAATATAATTTTTCACGGAATGTCCAAAATAATTGATGGTAAATAAACTCAAACACCATTTCTATCGATTTCAAATCTCAGTGATTAAAGCCAAAACCTTTTTGTTACGTTTTGTTTATATTATAGGGTGAAGTGCCGATTTAGTCCCTGAATTATCACCTCAGTGAAAATTAGGTCCCTGAATTATTTTTTCGGTAAAATAAGTCCTTAAATTCATTAGAAATTACTAATTTCATCCCTACTATTCTATTCAAAGCTATTTTATCCAATTTTTCATCAACTTAAGTCACTTGATACACTTTAGAGTGTAATACCATCATTTTCTCGTCTATAAGTGCTTAATATTTCATATAGGTTGCGAATTTAATGTCTAATTTACCCTCAAAAGTTAACTTACACTATTTCTTTATGAAAAATTACCAATTTCTCCTCCAAAGTTAACTCTATACATTATTTCTTTATGAAAAACTACAAATCTACCCTCCAATGTGTGTCACATGAAAGTAACGTGACTTAAATTGACAGAAAATTGAATATAGTAACTTCGAATATAACATTAGGGATGCAATTGGCAGATTTTTATAATTCAGGAACTAATTTTTCTGAAAAAATAGTTTAGGGACCTAATTTTCACTAAGGTGATAATTCAAGGACTAAATTGGTAGTTTACCCTATATTATATTATCCTATATGAAAACCGCGTCCCTCCCTCTTTAACCTGCATTACTCACTCAAAAGAGGAATTTGAAAGCAAATGAGGTCAATAGATTAGATTCCGTGGGCTCAAACTCTCACATCTCAAGTAGATGAAGTGCCTCTCTTTTTTCAGTCAGAAAGAGATGCACCTTTCAAAGTGCAGCCATCGAAACTGAAGTCCGCCACCAAAATTGACCCAATCTGATATGATGTCACGTGTCTGCATCATATCAATAGAAATTGTAACTAAATTCTGCTTTGAGTAGCTGTTTAGTGAGGTGAGTCGGTTACTTTCTGTATAAGATAGGAATTCTAAGTGATGAAGGATATGTTTTGTAAAAGTTGTTTCAGTCAATAAAAAGTTACTTCTTACATCTGAGTGAAAGTCGAAGAAGGGTCTTAACATTGGTATCAGAGCCAGGTCTTCGATTCTCTCGAATCCTTTCTTAGTGTATGACTCGTCAGGCATCTCGAAGATCCATGGAGTCTCGTGTTTCAGATTTGGAATCGAAATTGATGGATTTCCAGAACGAATTCAAGGCCGTGCAAATCGATTTCAAAGCAACCCAAGATGTGATTCTTCAACAGCTTCAGGCCTTGCTTGCGCGAAATAGAAATGGTTCAAGAATTTCAGGTGAATCATCGGAAGAAATGCAATCAGATCCCAATCTTCCAACGAATCAAAACCCAAATTTCAACCCCAATTTCCATCGTCATGATTCGACCCCAAATTTACGTCAACCATTCATCAAGATGGATTTTCCTCGATTCGGCGATGGTGATGATCCGTTAGGTTGGATATATAAAGCTGAGCACTATTTTGACTTCTTCAACATCGAAGAATCCAAGAAAGTAAAAATGGCATATTTTCACATGGAGGGTGAAGCTCTGTAATGGTTTCAATAGGCGAATTGCATTGCCAATTTCCCCTAATGGGAGGATTTCACGAGGGTATTCTGTCAGGAATTTGGACCTTCAGAGCTTGAGGATTCGGCAGAGAGCTTGGTGAAGTTGCGACAGACTGGGTTTTTGAGGGATTATATTCTTGAATTCCGTTGATTGGCGGATCGTACTCGAGATATTAGCCCTGCTCTACTTAAGTTTTGTTTTATTGGAGGATTGAAGCCAGAACTACGACATGATGTCAAGATTCTGAAACCAGCAACCGTATTGGACGCTACTGCTTATGCTCAACAGGTAGATGTCAAGTTATCAGAGTTAAAGATGCAATCTTTATCTAAACTCCCTGCACCTTCAATACTTAATCGTCAAAATCCATTTCAGAATATCACCAACACTACCCTTCTTGATTCAAAACCAAAGGTGAATAATGTGAGGAAATTAACCCTTCAAGAGGTAGAATTCTGTAGAAAAAATGGGTTATATTTTCACTGTAAAGAAAAGTATGTCCGGGGTCATTCTTGTGAAAATGGGTTAAATTGAAGCATTCTCAGCCACGACATGGGCCACGTGCCTATGATTGAAGTGACAACTGACAGAGACCAACTCACTACAAGTAAATATATGATGACTCACTGCTCCTGAGAGTCCTTGGCCAAGAACAAAGCCAAGAGCAGTCAGGCCAAATCGCCTATAAAAGGAAAAAAAGATAACAGGGACAAGGACACTCAACCAATCAAACAAACATACAAACTCTACTCTCAAGCCAGATTTGCATCCAGAAAGCTGAAATCAACCTAGATTTAGTCATTTTAACAACAATTTCCTTAGAAAAGCTATCATTTGTCTAGTGTAAAAGCTATGTTACCCTCTCTAGTGTTGTAGTATCGATTCCCTCGTGTAAAACCTGTTTACCAACCATCCCTTTTAGCATATAACTCCTGTAAACTCAAAGAGAAGTGGCTGCAAGAGGTTTGACCTTGCCCGATAAGATGAAATCTTGCCCGAGTCTCTTTGCTTGCACTTTAAATTAGTAGATATGTCACTTAATGTACTTTTCAGTATATGTTCAAGTTATTTCCATCTATTTTTCACTTAAGAAGGTTCATTTGCATTTGAATCTGGTTGAGTTAATGAACTTGGTCTCATTAAAATAAATTGGAAATGAGGAAATGGTTTAGAGGGCTCTGGACTCCCTTCGTTTCGAACATACAAGATTATGAACTAAAAATCCTTATTTACAAGGCAAGAAAAATAACTTAATGCGGACTTAACCCATCTGCGACAATAATTTGATAACAAGAAGTTTGAGTAACTTAGGGTGCAAGTAATCAACTTAAACCAAATTTGTTTTATATCTGTTATGTGAGATAACAGTGGCATGCCAAACTTTTTGTTAGTTTTGATTGCGAGCCTTAAAGCCTATACCTAAGGCCCCACAAAGCCATCTTTCAAAACTAACTTTATATTCTTCTTGTAGCATACCAAGCAGCAAGAAGCTAATAGACACCAACACATTCATCCAAGTGCCAACCTCCCAGGGGAGCTGTGCAAAGCCCGAAATCTTGCCCGAACAGATGTTTCTGTGAGAAAGACAAGAAAAGAAGGGGAAAAGGGGAATTGTTTAGAGGTGGTGTTGTCTCCTGGGGATTTTGATTCCTGTCTCCTGGGTTTTTGTGAGAATAGAGAGAGATGTAACAAAATGGAGAACGACCACTACTTTTATTTAATAAAAAATAATCAAATTTGTATTTATATATTTCAGAAGAAATTGAGAAGACAATAGAACAAATGAACAATTTAATTACTTGAGCATGAAATATATTCCCTATCAGTGAACTTCTCTCTATTACTGAGAGCAAAATTTGCTTTCTTTGCATCGCTGGGTCGCTGCTGCTGCTGGAGGGGTTGAACTGATGGAGACGGTGATTTATTCGAGATCTTGTCGGGTCGGTTGTCGACGGTGTGGGGCTGCAGTGTTTGCTCGGGTGGGAGGGAAAAAAGATTCTTCTTTCTTTTCTTTTTTTTTCCTTTTTAAGTTTTTAATCATTATTTTTATTATTTGAATATTTTTAATCCACTAATATTTTATTAGACTTGTGAGATCCTATTATGTGCCACATCAGTACATTACAGAATTTTTGACGAAATTGTAACAGAATGACCACATTGATTTGTGACACCCATTTTCAAGGATTACATTGATTGATTTTTAATTTTAGGAACCATCTTGATGAGATAAGTTAATTTCAGAGACCATCTGTGATACAAACCTTATAGGAAATGACAATTTGACAAACAAGTTCCACTAGTTAGATAGATGATAGAATGTCAAGGAAAGAAACAAAGCCTTTTGGTGCTGCCCTACCTTATTGAGCAAGAGCCATGGTTTTTGCCCAATGGCACTCGGGACCTAAAACACTAGTGAAATTTAAATACAACCGGTGAGTGCAACATCACACAAGATTGTATATAACCGGTGTCGGAGCAGAATCTCTGAAAAAGCACGTTACCATAGTTGAGTATTTGTAGTATGGGATACCGAACCAAAACCCTTGTTCCGATTCCCAAATCGATGTTTTCGGGAATCTCAATTTCAAGACCGATCCCAAACCAAATTTTCGGGAATCTCGAAATAGTTTTGGACGTTTAGGCTTTTAAGCTAAAACTTGACATATTGGGCTTTTGGGCTAAAATTTAGCCTTTTATATTAAAATTTAGATTTATAGCCCAACCCAATCTGTGCAATCAATACATGCAGGGGTTTTTAAGTTCACATGAACTCTCACAATATATCACATCCCGGCATACTATGTCCAAAAACACGAAAACCATATTTCAAGACAAGTTAAAGCATAGAAGTCTTCAAGGTTGAAACAAGATCTCAACAAGACGATTCTCCATGGTCAGATCTTCTACTTTGTGCAACTTAAAGAGCACATAAAGCATAGAATACCATAAGAGGAAAAATCAATACCAGTAAAAATGGAAACAAGTGAAGTAATAAGAAATGAAGGTGTAATAGTGATGTCATACCCGTGGTGTCAGTATAGGTTGCACAGTTGTTGAAGATGCAAATAGCAATTGCTGCAAACTTTGAATTAGAGTGCACCTGATACAATTAACAAGTTAGAAGTTTTCCCACAAAACGAAAAGGTGGAGAAATACACATTCATGGTAGATACTTTTTTGAAGAGATGACAAAATCAGTGTTAATGAGGAGGCATGTTTATTCGTGTTAAAGATAGGGAAGACATGCTACACCACTACCAATAAGTCTACCAAATGCCAGACATGCCCATGATGCCAAATTACATAAAATTCTACCATCAACCATGCATATTTTTGCATTTCTCACTAAAAATACAGGAACAGATGCCAAAGATTAGATAACTTGTTTGTTTCACTAAACATACGGCACCTCATCAATAGTATATATGAGGTAAGCAATGTCTATTCTTTAAATTTGGGGTGTAATTTCATTAACTAGAGTCGTGTAGAAATCCCATCAATTGCAGTGAGTAGGAAAAGAAATTAAGAGTACTAACTTGCATGGTGGCAATAACCAACGTGCACAAGGTATACTACTTAAGTTGCACACGGTTATTTATAGGCCAAAGTGAAAAATTGTTATACTAATACTCTCAATGGTTAAGAAAAAGCAGGGTAACTCACAACTCATTAACACATCTATTTCTGTCCTCTGGAAGAGCTGGAACAGAAAGGACTGTGAGAAGAATGTCTGCAACAGCCCTGCAATTTCCCAAACCAAAATAAGTTATAACCCTAAAATACTAAAATCCAACATATACGTCACAACTCACAACGTCTCAAGGCAATGTAATCTAACTGAAACATGTTAGCAGCATAATTTACTACAGAATGAAGTTTTGAGGGCCTTATTTTTTTTTTAATAATCTTTGGTTATTTATAACTTAATTATTTTGGTGAGAAGAACATGTTCAGAGGGTAGAAACATTAAAATATCTAGAGGTATTCATCAATTTACCCCATGAACTTGTGACCATTGGCCAATTTCCCCCTTCAACTCTCATAATTAGTCAATTTGCACTCTACTGTTAATTTTTTTTTAATTTTCCATCTATTCTTCTGTTAAGTAGGTATCCGCATGACTGCCTTTGAAGGGCAAAAAAGTCAATTTGCACCATACTGTCATTTTTTAAATTTGCACCCTACTGTCATTTTCCGTTAAGTAGGTTTCCCTACACCTTACCAGAGGTAGACGAGGCCGAGGGAGGAGGCGACGGGGTGTGGGCAACTGCAAACTGCAAAAGCAGCATATCAAATGGACTGGGCTGCAAACAGCGGAGGAGGGAGGTGTTGGCGGCAGTCACGGGCTCAATATGGAGACAAGGAAGAAGAAGAGAAAGCTCGAAGAAAAGGAAGAAGATAGAAGGTGTAGGGAAAATGACTTTTTTACCCTTTAAAGGCAGTCATGTGGATACCTACTTAACTGAAGAATATATGGAAAATTAAAAAAAAAAAAAAAAGATTATATTCACACACTCAAATTACTTCTCTCACAACTTTTAATTTTTTTAATATTTTCTACACACCACTAACACTTGATATAAAAATATTAAAAAAATTAAAAGGGTGTGAGGGAAGTAATTTGGGGTGTGTGAATATAATCTTCCTTAAAAAATTAACAGTAGGGTGCAAATTGACTAATTATGAAAGTTGGGGGGGGGGGGGGGGGGGAATTGGCTAATCCTTACACGTTCAGGGGGTAAATTGATGAATACCTCAAATTTCTAATACTATCGTTCAACCATTACATATCTTCTACCTCCATATTAGTTCCAAGTGCTAAATTTCACAAACCCTAATCTAGATTTCACAAACCCTAATCTAAATTTCACAAACCCTAAATTAATTCCAAATTTTACCTGATTTGGGGGAGAATCGGTGCACAGTGCACTGGAATCTGGATGAAGAAGTCGAGAGGGAGATCAAAGAGGTGAGCGGGGCCAGTGGCCGTAGCTCTGCCTCTGTGTCGTGAAGGAAGGCTCATCCACAGTAAGGGTTTGAGGGATGAGAAGTCGAGAGAGATATCAAAAAGCTAAGTCACTTGTGTGAAGTGAGTGTGGCCGGATTCTGAGGTGAGGTTGTCAGAGGTGAGGTCGAGAATGATGGTGGTGAGGTTGTCTGAGACTCTAAGGTGAGGTCGAGTCGAAGTCGAGAGACGGAAAGACAGAGTGAGGTCGATTTTTGGTCGATTTTTGATCAATTTTATGGGAATCTTCGGCACCAATTGGTCTCATCCGTTGATAGAAATTTGATGGTCAAAACGTCTTCCCCTTCCTTTCTTCCTCATCAACTCCTTCCTCCCCTACCACCGCACCCACCGCTATTAACAAACCCCAAATCCAATTGTAGGTATTTGTTTCTCTCTATAATTCTTCTACAGTTATGAAAAATATCTTTGCAACCAAATTACATCATTTTACACGCCCCTCTCTTTGTTGTTTCGATAATATCGATTAAGATTTTAGGATGGAGGGACCAGCAATTGAGGGATGTGGCGGTGCTAGGGCTCATTTTGGAGGGGGTAAAGTGAGAGCCTGCAATTGGGGGTTGTGGGTTGGGTACGTTGTGGCAGTGCTGGGGTTGGTTTTGAGGTGAAGTTGAACTTGATTTGGAATTTAGGTGACTGGTGGTTCAAGGTTGAGAGCTTTGAAGTGAGGGATACAGAGAAGAGTTAAGGGGAAGAGAGGAAGGAAAAGAGAGTTTGAGCGTTGAATGTGTATCAATCGATGAGATTCATCGGTCCATATCATCTGCATTGTACTAATCATAGAATCCCTACAAGTCGTGCGCTTTCTTTCCTTATCTTGAATCAAAACAAACAAAAAGGTTAGAAAGTCGTATTAAGAACTTTTTTTTATTGTCGTTGGAAGTTAGTATCGTCAAACAGTTGACTGAACATGCATCAAACTTACTACTTTTGCTTGGTGGAAAAGAAACTTAGGGTTTATATATACATCTGCACCTAGAAAAAATGGCTCATAACGCACCTAGTCTTGCAACATGTGGCAAAACGTCCATACGGATTGAATTAAAGGAGGTTTAATGAAAAGGGTTTGGACTAAATTCAATTTAACAAAAAACCACACTACACTTTTCTTTAACCAAAAGGGTTTCATATTTAACTATAAGGACAAGATTATTCTATATCAAGCCTCACAAACATTGAACACACATGGGCTGAATCAAAAGCCCAAAACGAAATAACGGAACCCATTCTGTCAACTAATTCTATTACAAATAAACTTCATTTTATTTACAAGTATGCCATTACCTCATTAATCCACCAGACAAAAATTAATGTGTTTGTTATTCAAATTTCGAGATGAAAGGCACATGAAGAAGAAGGAAAGGAGGAAACATAGAAAGCAAAATGGAGGCACCGAAGACGATGAAGCACCAAATCGGAGGAATCCAAAATGACACCCTTCGGTTTGGACTTCACAGCGTCAAGAGCGACCTCATCGGCGCTCACACTCTAGAATCTGCTTTGGAATCGGCGAAGTTAACTCATGAGTAGATAAATAGGAAAATCTTGGGGTACACTTATGGAAGTGCGTTTCCATTGAAGATGGATTCCCTTCTCGATTCTAGAGGCCTGCCGGACCAATTCCTTCTTCAATGCTGGGTTTGGAAGCTATGACTGGAAGATTGGATGATTTTGGCTTTGAGGATTACCTAAATGACCCCCCGCCCCCCGGGAATCTGAAACCTTCTGGCCTGTGGACACATCATGGAATGAAAGTTCGCCCGTGTCAGTTTCATAAATAATCAGTTAGTTTAATAAATAGCGTAATATCCGAGTAAGTTTAATAAATAGTGTAGTACATGCGTCAGTTTCAAAAATTGTTTGTCAATTTAATAAATAGTGTAGTACATGTGTCAGTTTCATAAATAGTCAGTCAGTTTAATAAATAATGTAGTACCCGTGTCAGTTTCATAAATAGTGAGTTTAATAAATAGTGTAGTACCCGTGTTAGTTTCATAAATAGTCAGTGTTTAGTTTAACAAATAGTGATAGTACTAGTACTCAGTTTAAGAAATAGTGATAGTACCCGTGTTTAGTTTTCAAAAATAGTCAGTATTCAGTTTAAGAAATAGTGTAGTATCCATGTTCAATTTCAGAAATAATATGTTTAAGAAATAATGTAGTATCCGTGTTCAATTTCAGAAATAGTACCCATGTCCAATTTCAGAAATAATATGTTTAAGAAATACTGTAGTATCATCTATTTAAGAAATAGAGTAGTATCTGTGTTCAATTTTAGAAATAGTATCCGTGTTCAATAACATTTTAATTTTTTAACTTTTTATGGTGAATGAAATTAAAATATAGGTGAAAAAAAAGAAGATAATCGGTATAAATAGCCTTGGTCAAGATTGTAGCACGAGTAGTACCTGCATGAACAATTAAAATTTGTAATTACCAAGCCAGACAAAACTTTGAGCAAGATCAATCCATTACGTAATATTTAGTTCAAATAAAAGAAAGAAAGCAAAAAATAAAATTGTTAGTAAACTACAGAGCTATAAAATGATAGTATTATACCTCACATGTTCGATCCAATTCTCTATTCTAAATCTCTACTATGAAATTATCAGTTTAATCCTCTAATTAAAATAGAAAATATGGGGCAAAAATGTAATTTCACACAACTAAATTTTGTTGTTTTTTTTCAAAGCCTCACCTACTTGTAATCCTAACATATCTCTAATTAAAAATAAAAAATAAAAAATAAAAAACCAAACTTCCCACTCCCACATTCTCTATCACTCTCTTCCTCTCTCTGTTAGGGTGATATTATATGCATGTTTTATACCTCTTTTACTTATTATTTAGTCATGATTTTATATTAAATTGATGAGTTTAATGTGTCTTGTGTGAGTTTTTGTAGAAAAGATGATTTGTGAATAAAGCAGGGAATTGGAAAGCCCAGAGTTCTAATCTAAAAGGTGGGCCGGTGCTTATTGAATTTTCGAATTCGGATTGTTTTGCTCTCCTTTTCCAAAAGGGATTAGGGTGAATTCCTGGCGGCTAGAGCTTGGGTACAAAAAGGGAAGAGAAAGGGGTGAATATAAAAAGGCACGGCATAAACTAAAAAAGGGAGGGCGCTGACACATACAGAAGCCGAGAGAAGGGAGAAGCAATTGGAGAATTCTAGCTTTGCTGTGGAGTGGAGAATGGAATTTCGTTTGTTTCCTTCTTTGTTTTTGAATTCTAGCGTGGTGGATTTCAATTCGATCATGAACTAAGTCCTATTGCTAGGATTAGGGTGTACTCTTATCATGAACATCTAATTCTCATTATTTTATATTAATCTCAGTTGTTTTTCATGTTGAGTAATTGTTATTGTGCTTCATTGTTATCAAATAACTGACCATTATTTGTGTGAAGAACTAAATTGTGACTGACGGGTTGAGTTTAGTAGATTGCTTCTTGTAACAATTGCCATGAATTACATAATTGAGTAGACATACTGGTTATGATTTGTGTAGTATCGTGTAATTATCCATTGAGCGTAAAGGGTTTCAGTTTTCTATATCTGTGGCTAGACATAGCATGGGTAGATAGTTAGAAACACGGTTAGTATATTCTGACAGGAAATATTGACGAATCAAGGGATAATTGCTAGCACCATGGGAATAATTTGATGTTAATATGAATAACGGGATTAGATGGGATTGGGATTGAGGAACCTGATGTCCTAGTGCTTCCATATATTTATCTTGCATAATTCATTCACTTTTACTTCGTGTTCGATCAATTATTATTTTTACTTTCGTTTCGTTTTTTTGCATATTTGAATTTGTCAACGTAATCCTTCTTTTATTTACGTTTAGTTTGGTGTCAATTTCAATAGTAAATTTAGGTTAATCCGATCCGTGTTTGAATGACACTCTACTTATCACTATATTACTTGGACGATATTGTACACTTGCAATTATCTACAACACTCTCCTTCTATTTCAAAAACAAAAATAAAAAAATTTCTCACACACTTTATGTGTGCCCATATGCTAGTTAAAATTAGAGAAACAATACACAGATATATACCTGCATAGAAAACTAGATAGCACTTAAGGAAAATAGGATTTGGCACCTTGCCACTGTCTCTCACTCCCTCTCTCATCTAACAAAAGAACAACGATATATATATATATATATATATATATATATATATATATATATATATATATATATATTGCATTAATTTGTGGTTTTTATTTTCAACAGTGACGCTTTGGAAGATAATTTCAAAAGGTTGCGAGGGATTTTAATGTTGGAAAATATTAGTATTTAGGTTTACTTTAATGTTTGGTTTTATGGGCTTAGCCCGTTAGCATTAGGGTTTTGATTTCTTACATTTTAAGATTAGGGTTAGTTTATAATAAATAGAATGCATATTATTTAGTTGAGATCAAGTTAGTCACAATGTAGCCTCTTAGGGTTTTGTAGCCGTTTCGGCGTTCTCATTTGTTCAATAAAATTCTTATTATTTTTTAATCTTATTCGTCGCGCACTCTGATATTCAACTTTTAAAAGGTTTGTGAAAGGCAGTGTCAAAAGGCTTGAGAGTTGAAGAATGCTACACAGAGAAAGCTTTTATTTCCCATCTTAATTAATCTCAATTTTCTCATCAATCAAACATAAGATAGAAAATCAAGTAGCATACCTATCTACCTAAAAGTATCCTGGAAATTGATGGGGTCAGGAGGGATGTCGTTGCAGTCAGAAGATGCAGGTAAGCGTCTGAACGCCCAAAAGCCACCCTTTGCAATTCTTGCACATTAGGAACGGCGGTCGTGATCCAACTCCTCTAGGTTTCTTCGACGGAAGGTAGATTCGGTAAGGGCATGTCGTCTGGCTCGTACAACGACATCTCCGCTTCTTTCCAAAGTGCGATCTGTATCTGTTCATCACATGCATCAGGTTTCCATTGCCATTTTTCAAAGTTGGTGGTTGTAGATGCGTGTGTTGGAATTGGAGAGGGAAGACAGAGAGGAGTTGAATCTTAATTTAGTTGGAAGAGAAAATTACCTGGTTGATTTGACGGAGCAGAAGATCTATAGACATCACAGAGAAAATTACAGACATCACGGAGAGAAATAAATTTGAGATCTATATACCTTTCCTCTTTCGCGAAACAGACCAAATAAACGGGAAAGCCATGACGTTAGGGGCAAAATCGGAAGTTCAATAAATTACATTTTTTGGGCTAATATTGTTGGGCTAGTTTGATATTGGGTTTTGTTCTAATCATTAAATAAATGAAACTTTAACGAAAAGCTTCTGATACTGTTCGCTTTAATGAAAAAACACATTTTTACACTAAAAAGTCAATCATTGTACTATTCACTTTACCCTTTATTTTATCCTTATCGTTAAAACTCAAAGTTTTCAAGCAATTTTCATTAGTTTTCCTTGAATAAAGGGAACTTTAACGAAAAGCTCATGGTACTGTTCACTTTAACGAAAAACCACATTTTTAAACTAAAAAGTCAATTCTGGTACTATTCACTTTACCCTTTATTTTGTCCTTATCGTTAAAACTCAAAGTTTTCAAACCATTTTCATTAGTTTTCCTTTAAATAAAACTATTAGGTGATTTTTTGTTAAAACTCAAAGTTTTGAAATTTTTTTCATTAGTTTTCCTTTGAATTAAAGATTCGAAGGTGAAAAACTTTATTCCTTTTTCGTCCGATTTTTCTATCCTTGCTGTAGCTGTTGATGTCCAATGTCTGTAAACCTAGACCACTCGAAAATCGTCTAGTCCGGCGTTAGAGGAATTGTTCTTGATATCTATCCATCTCTACATTCAACTCAGTGTCATATCGCAATCAATCAAAAAGTTTAATATGTGTGACGTGGAAGAAAATAAAAAGGTATTTTCCCTTCTCATTAACTATGTAGATACGTAACTTAGCGACATATATAATATAGTTTTTCGACCAGTTTCGCCTTCAAATTAACTGCAATCAAATAACTTATTAGGTAATGCGTAGTTTGGTTTGATTTAAGTGAAAACTAGTGAAGATTATTTGAATTTTTTCCATCAATATATATATATATATATATATAAGGGTGATTCCAAACCAACAAGTCTTCCCACTTTGCGAGGGTCCCGGAGGGGAGAGGGAATCTCTATTGTGTGCATCGGTATCCTTACTTTGCAAATAGGTTGTTTCCACAACTCAAACTCATGACTTTTTGATCACAAATGAGCAACATTTCTGAAGGCTCGCTCTCTTCCATTAAAATATAGGGTATATTTATATAAGAAAAATACTTGGCTACTCAAAGATGAGTATGAACTCCCACTCAAAATTTCTCAAAATTGTTCGTTGTCAATTTCTAGAACTTCGTGTTTATAATCAGAATCGTTCATATTATAAATCACTCTATAATGATCGCCTCTGCAAAAAATCAATTAAAACTAAAGTTGTTTAGTCATCAAACTGTTTAAAAACAAATGAACGATATTGGTAAAATCATTACGAACCGTCTACGTATTTGCTACAATAGATTGACTAAACAACCTTAGTTTTAATTTATTTTTTACAGAGATGATCTTTACAGTGTGATTCATAATATGAACGGTTCTGATCATAAGCACAAAGCTCTGTGATTAAAACACTAAGAGTTTTGAGTAGAAGTTCCTACTCATCTTTGAGTAGCCAAGTAATATAATACTTTTGGCGTTCTATATTTGGTTGGATAAATATCTCTTGTCAATGTACGAGACTTGTGGTAAGTGGCAAAGAGCAGATTACGAGGCTTCCTTAGAATAAAAAACTGGAGGTCTCGGGTTCGAAACTTGTTGCTGGTGTGAAAGCCAAACTTGTGGCCAGGGGAAGCTGAAATGCATTTGTGAGTCTTTCCGACCCTCGGAAGAAGTGGATGACCGTAGCTTACCACCAATTGTCCCCTTTTTAAAGAAAAAAGAATGTACCAAAACTTGGATAAAAGAATTGTCAATACCACACTTGGGATTAATTAGTCAATCCTTCACACTATTGTATAACGTTGGCCTTTAATTGAATTTCGGATAACAGTAACGTTGGACTTTAATTGAATTTCCTCCTCCCACATCATTATCTTCTACTCCTACATATACCGCAACGTGCATGTTCCATGTACGCAAGTCCTTTTAGAGGGAGACTAATTTGTTTGGGAACAATTACAATTGGCCATCTAATTTTGACTTGTATTGTGTCACATGATTGATTGTCTCTCTTTCACAACGTAATTAGTTGTCGCTAACACGCACATTATCAATTGTCGTTACAAGCAAAACAACATGGCTAGATCCCATAAACCCCTAATATATGGAAGAATGGGATCCCTATTCAACTTCATGTGATGCAAGCATATTGTGATCCCTCCTCTCTGTGATGTTTTTTTTTTTCCTTTTACAAGAAACAATAGCGGTATTTCATTGATCATCACAAACAAATACAAGGATGCTAATTGGGTATATTGCTCCAGTGATCAATACATTAATCTGGAGTGAATTTGCACAACCAAGCAATTAATTAAAACCTCTACATGGCTACCACAAGTAAGGTGCACTAATACAAATTTGTCACAAAAACGATAGATGCAACAAACCAATACTAGTGTAGTGGCTCACAGCGTGACATATGCGACACATGAGCATTGATCATCCCTAATTTTCTTCCAGAAGGATAATGAAAGTGACAAATAATTAAAGAGAGAGTTGCTTATTCTAATCTGATGGTTAGCATTAGCTAATAAGTCGTTTGATTAGCTTATTTCATCAAGAGGACGACCCTTCAAAATTAAATTAAATTTCAACCGTATTACAAACTAAAGCCTTGGTGTTAAGGCAAATTCTTCATTAAGAAATTCGCATAAAGATTTAGAAAGTACACATCGAAGGAGACTCGAAGACCAAAATTACAAGCAGTACAACATCATGTCCAGATTCCTTGCCGGATTCAATCAAATTCTTAAGGAAGATAAGATATTTCATTCTTTGAAAAAAAATGGCATTACAAATACATATTATGAAGAACTCAATTCTAAAAGGATCATTGCAAACTAGATCCAAAATATTTCAATAAAGTATCAGCATCACCGCCACGATCCCAAAACACCAAGTGAAGGAGATTCAGCAAATCAAACAGCTCCACAATTCAAATATAGATTCAAAAGAGATGTCGCACACCAAAACGAAAAGCCGTTGACTAATCACGAATTGAATACAAATTCTTTGGTCGAAAAGCCATTGACTAATCAACCACTTGAATACAATTTCTTCTTAGTTTGCCTAAAAAGACAATGTTTTACTCTAAGATAATTCCTTTATTACAATCCGTCAAACGGTGACGGATGACACCCTTGATGACTCGTTCAGTCTCAATGAGTCATATGCCATGTGTAAGATTTGTGAGACACATGGCGCATGCATGCCTCGTAAGTCATGATATATCGAAATTTAATGTGTTGGTGAGTATTTATATCACTGAAATTTACATGTCTACATTAAGCTTTGAGCTTTTTCAAGTATCTAATAATTAACAAACATTTTTATGTGCCTACAACCATCTTTTCTCATCTTTCCCTAAAAAAATATTTGGAAGAAATGATTAGAAAGCGACCACCAAGACAAAACTAGTTGGATAATTGTGTAGAATAAGATCCCATTGATTTCCTCAATTAACTTAAAAAGTGTCCAAATTATTCTAATCGCTTTGTAAATCACCTTATCCTAAAACACGCTAAAACTCCCGCATGCATAGAATAAAAGGAAATTAAGCTCCAACCAAATCAAGTTAAATTGAGCACAAGAAGTAGCAACTACCAAATACCAACTAGTCAAAGTACGTATTGGAGTGTTTCAAGTTCCTTTACGCACAATTGTAATGAAGTGGCTCACTTAATAATTTTCTTTGTCACCTTTTAATTTTCTCGGTCCAGATTTTAACGTTTTTTATTAAAATTTAATAAATTCATAGTATTGGCCCAAAAAAATACATAAGATTGTTAGGGTTTTTGAAAGAAAAAAAATTAAGAAAGTTAAATAAACAAGGAGCTTTTAGCATTAAACCCCCAAAAAGCAAACACTTTTTTGCAATTGAACCCTATTTATAAGGAAATGATTTCAGCATATTATTTTTCACTTTATGCATATCCTGCTTAGTTTTGACACTTGATCATTTAATTTAACACTGAAAATAAATAAGTGCGGGCAATGAGAGAAAAGTTGAGTCTTGAAGGCACTTTCCCTATATTATATTTAGGGCTGGTTTGGTATTGCTGTGCTTTGAAAAAAAGCTGCTTCTGCTGTGCTGTGAGAATAAGCAGCTGTGAAATAAAGCAGTAGAGTGTTTGGTAAACTTTTTTGTAAAAATGCTTTTGAAAAAAAAAAAGCAGTATTATAGTGTTTGGTAAACTTTTATGTAAAACAGATGTGAAAAAAAGCCGGTTTTTCAAAGCTGGGTTTTGCAGCTTCTTGTTTTTGGCTTTTTTTCACCCAAAACTGTGAAAAAAAGCTGAAGCTGAACGTTTACCAAACACCAAAAACTGTCCCAGCTTTTTTTCACAGCAGCTTTTTTTAAAATCACCTCAACCCCAAACTGGGGCTTAGTCCCCCCATTTGTTTGGGCATTTAAGGACCAAAAATATTTATAATAACTATTTTAAGCCTAGAAAGACAGAATTATTATGGTAGGTGTATTAATTATATCTTTAACAATTTTAGGGTAAGGAAAATTAGAGCATCATCAATCACCGAGGACACAAACTAGTAGATTACATATTATAATATATGTGGTGGCAAAAGAGCCACTGGCACAAGAAAGATTTCATGCCAGCCTGGAAGTGATTCGCTAAGTCGGGTGACCCCTTGTCTCCTTATCTGTTCCTGCTATGTGTTGAAAAACTCTCTTAGTTGATTCAAGCTGCTGTGAATTTTGGAAAGTGGAAATCTATTAAGGTATCTAGGAGGGGCCCTGCTATTCTCGGTGGTACTCATCAACTTTATAATGTTTTAATAACGCATACTTTTCAGATAAAGAGGAGGAGACACTTTCCCTGTATTATATTTAGTCCCCCCATTTGTTTGGGCATTTAAGAACCAAAAATATTTATAATAACTATTTTAAGCCTAAAAAGACAGAATTATTATGGTAGGTGTATTAATTATATCTTTAACAATTTTAGGATAAGGAAAATTAGAGCATCATCAATCAACCCGAACACAAACTAGTAGATTACATATTACAATATAAGTGGTGACATAAAATATTTTTACAATGTATCGCCACATATATTATAACATATAGTGTAATGTCCCGTGTTTTGTGTACATTGAAAAATGTCTCAATGAGACCAGTCAAAGTTACCAAAAGCTGCTTTGTGCCCAAAAACGTGCTCATCTTTTACTGAAATTAATAAGATGTGATAAGTAAATGATCGGTAAGAGAGGGACAAAATAAAAACACAAAATTAATGCCCAAATCCAACTCCCAACGTACCAAGCAACACAGATCTGGCAATAAAATTGGAAGGTAAAGTATTATATTTGAACAAAATGGATACATTGAAAACACAGTAAAATTACAAAGCTGAAAAACAACCACTTGTTCTAAATCACTGTAATACTAAACAAAACCCTGAAGGCCTACATCACTTCTGCAACATAATCGCCTACGGGCACACACCAACAAGAGATTTTTCAGTGCGATCGTCACACGAGGTAGTACACCACGTGTTCTTATATAAATGGTGGGTTCCGTCACAACTAAAAATTTCTCCACACCAACACAGCAAACCCGTTTCCCCAAATTTCTCTCTTAACTCCAACCTCAATCCCTCGTGTCCTAGAAATTCTAAGTATAAATTTCGTGTCACGTCACTCGTATGCTCAAGACACGCTAAGAAAGATTCATGCATTCAGGTCTTCCAAAGTGGGTCTGTGTGGTACTGGTACCTGAATGCAACGAGGTCCCTCTTAGCGTGTCTTATGTAGACGGGTGATGCGGAACAGAATTCCTTACCCAAGAATCTCCGGTCACATCCCATACACTCAAAAGACCAAATAAATTAAAAAAATGAACAATACTATACTATAATATACACAGTTAACAAGAACCTCAATTTTCAGAAAAGGAGGGATCAGGGGCCATCAGACTGAGCATCGGAGCAGTACCCACTTGGGGTTTCAGCTGGGGTTTGGGAGCTGGAGCTCAGGAACCCTCCATCTTCCCTCGGCTTTGGAGCTCCCCCGCCCGCCATGGGAGCCATGAACTTGACCAATTCCTTGAATATCCTGGTCTTGATCTGTCCCCTCCTGGGAGGGAGCCTTCGATTTCGGCTGTGCTCGGACTTGGAACCTGGGATTTCCAGTTTTTTCGAATTCGACATGATTAATTTGAAGGGTGAGGACAAGAGCAGAAAAACAGAGGAAAACGGAGTGTTTAGTTGAAGGCTTTTTCTCTCTCTAGAGAGAGAGAGAGGGGATGAAAAAATGAGAATTTTCTTCGACGGAAAAGAGAGAGAGTGAGTGGTGGTTTTATAGGCGTTTTGCATTTTGTTTAGGGTTTACATTTTTGGCGCAAAATACTTAGCTTCCTCGCTAAGATTTACCGTGTTTCAAGATGACGTGGCACTTTGGAGTGGCCGTGCCTCGAACTAGAACGTCTAGAAGCATTTGTGGCGGACGGAAACAAAACTCCCGCAATCATGCTATTTTTCGTAGGAAGTTTTAACGAAAAACTTACGATATTGTTCACTTTAACGAAAAATCATATTTTTACACTAAAAAGTCAAACTTAGTACTATTCACTTTACCCTTTATTTTGTCCTTATCGTTAAAACTCAAAATTTTCAAACTCTTTTCATTAGTTTTCATTTTTTCGTATGCCGGTAAAGAACATATTCTTTTTAAATTTTATGTTGGTGGTGGCCTATTTGAAGAAACAAATGAGGTCGCAAGAGTGACTTTCATGGATGGAATCGTTTCGAACTAGATTGGTTGTTCAATATTTTGGCATTCGATGTATGCGTATCTATTTGAATTTAATAAAACATTATATCGTTTGAAAAATAAAAATAACTGTAGAAGTTGCATATTTTACCAATAGAGTTTGCGATACTAGTCAAAAGATGAATATTTTATGTAATTAAATTTGTTGGGCGTTTAAATATAAAAATAGAAAATCGTCCTAATTACCTCGTTTCTCTTTTGTCGTTGGAGTCTTAACTCTGCACCATGGACCAAAATATTGATATTATCGGCGATATTTCGCTGATAATATCATTTTTGTGAGAGGGAGATATTTTCACGAGTATCCACTTAATTATCGTCAATATATCGCGATATTATCGGAGGAATTCGTCGTTGTCGTCTGGAACCCTACTCCCCCATTGACGACGACCTCTTCGATCACCTCCTGGACTCCCTCCTCCTCCTCGTCTTCAACAAGATCGGTGACTTGAAGACCCTCGGCCACCGCTGCGTCGTTCTCTGTGGCCGTGAACGACTCCCGACGATGTGGCAGTCATCAGATCCCATTCGTTCTACGGCAGGACCCACTCGAACCCTTTTCGTTTGCCGTGAAACGACCTGTGGTGGTCGGAACACCTCTAGACACCCACGGCCTCGCCGGAGATGGGTGTGCCTAATCCCGAGCCAATTTCGTCCCAAAAACCTCATAAAAACACGAGATAGAACTTAAAAATTCCCATCTAAGCTTCAATCTAGAATAGAAAGAGGTAAACCCGAAGCTTACCTAATCGGAGAAGATTAAGAAGCTTGCCGGAGAGTTCCTGCATTCGCCAAGTTGCAGAGACGAGAATGAGAGGGAGAAAGACGAGGTTTGATGATGATGATGATGATGGTAATGATGTTTGCACGATGGTGCTGCCGTGTGTGTGTCTCGGCGACAGAGAGGGAAGAGATAGAGGGTTTCGAGAGAGAGAGAGAGAGAGATAGAGTGCAGAGAAAGAAGAAGAAGAAAGAGAAAGGAAAGAGGGTCACGGGGTAGGGGACGAAAATAGAGAAGAGTGAGGAGTGATATGGTGCTGCCACGTGGCAGTTTGGGAATATTTAGGAATCTAGATAAAGGATCTAGATTTAATCAAAATGGAGGGCCAAAATGAAATCTCAATAAAACTTTAGGGGACTTACGAAATTATACATATAATCGGGGGTTGAGGTGTTACACGCCGCACCCACTACTTGCAACCCAGAAAAGAAAAAAAAAAAAAAAAAAAAAACCCTAATAATTGAGGTAGTTTTGTGTAATTTACCATAATATTTATTATCTAGGATAAATTTCTATATTTGAAAAAAACACCATTGGATTCAAACCCCTCCCATTTTACTCCTTGAACACCTTGACCACCATATCACTTATGTTTTTGTGAAAATATGCTAAAATATTTATATATATGGTTTTGTTTTGAATTCTTTTTGCAAGAAACAAATCTACACATAGAGATGATGAAGATAGTGAAAATTTTGAACCTCATAGGAACTCTATGTGGTACTAAGTCACTCATGTATCTTACCATGCTATGTATAAAGTGTAAAATATTGTACTAATTCATTATATATAAATGATTATGGTGTGTTTAAACTTCTTTCATTAATTATTACATATTTTTTACACTCAAAATGTTTGCCAGCTCACTATATAATCAACTTAAATTAGTTAAATCCATCATGCAATGCATTTCCTTCCAATTTTTTGTGATAAACTAATAGATGATTGATTAAATAAACATCCAGCAAAGTTTCAATAAAAAATTTCCAAGTTTTTCTTACAATTTCCGTGGTTTTTATTCAATTTTTATCGATATCGATAATATCCCGATATTTCCATCGAAATTTCCGTGCTTTTGGACTACCGATATTTCCGATATCATCGATATTTTATACCTTGCTCTGCACCACACTAACAAAGCATCATTTTGTCACCTAAATGTCAAACGAATTAGAATAAAAAATATTATTCTTTCCATATATTTGTATCATATTTCTAATATAGATGAGACCTATATGTGTTAGTGGGCCCTATTTTCATTAGATAGATAATACAAATGATAGTACAAATGAACTGTAAGTGTAGTGTTGCACAATTATAATAAGATCTTGTAGTGTGTTCGGTTGAGGAAATTGAAGATGATAGGATTTGGAAAGTTTATGGGACTTAGGAGTCATGGTGCATTTCTAGCTTAAAAATCATTTCTCAATTAGAAACAATTTGCCTCCATGCACGCGCTCACACGCATGCATAAGACATTTTTTTAATCACAGCGTGCTACGCACGATTTACATGTTTTAAATGTATTTATTAATGTAGATGGAAATGAATAATAAATACATTTAATAAAAGCGATTTTTTAACTAATCAAAGCAGCTGAATCCATATTAATAAAAGTGATCATTCAATTTCCATCTACATTTTATTGAATTTACATTAAAACTAGAAGAAATTTTTTTTTTTAATAAACAACTGATTGCTAGCCCATTGTGAGGCTAAACCCACTCCCCCCTAGTGTAAATAACATCGTTTGTTAAAAAAAAAAAAGATCAGTTGACAACTAATTGAATCACATTATTATGCGTGTGCGAGAGACTTTTTTATAACTGGCACTACGCATCTCTTAAGTGTTTAAAAATTGAAAAATAATATTTAATATACAACCGCGTGCAAAAGGCATTTTTTGAATCACAACGCGCTACGCGCGACTTATACATTTTAATGTATTTATATGCGTGAAATAATATATATAGAATTGGACGAAACTGCCCCTCAACCCAAAAAAATTCAAAACCTGCCCAAAATAATATATCAAATCATGCAAGGGTAATTTGGTAATTTGGTCATCATAAAATATAATTTAAATATAAATGGGAAGAGAGAAAAGAATAAAAAAAATGAAAGGAAATAGAGAAAAGAATAAACAAATGACAAAGTTGATAGTGCCCACGTGATGGGGGAAGAAAAATATAATAAAAAATAAGAAAAATCATGAATGTTGTGTTCAAAACATCTCAAGAGTTGAGTAGCGCCGGTGATAAAAAAAGAAAATAACGAAATAAAAAAATACTGAAGCAATTCACGCATATAAATACATTTAAAATGTATAAGTCGTGAGCTGTGATTCAAAAAATGTCGTTTTTGCACGCAGTTGTTTATTAAATATTATTTCTCAATTTTTAAACACTTAAGAGGTGCGTAGTGCCAGTTATAAAAAAAAAGTCTCTCGCACCTGCATAATAATGTGATTCTATTAGTTGTCAAATGATTTTTTTTTTTTTTGAACAAACGATGTTATTCATACTATAATGATGCAATTGAATCATATGGTACATATAAAAGCTTTCCACGTGGATAATAATGACCCAGAATATCATATGGAAGGATTGAAGGGGCGGGGCCCACTCTTATTTATTTATTTTTTTAACATAAATATTATTGATTCAAAAGATGGCCATATGAATCTTTGGGTCAATGACATTTTGAATGAGACATTAGAGTGCTCACCACATGGATAATTATATTCATTTATGTAATAACACATAGATTGATTTTGTTCATATTCCACCATAAAACTTAATAAACTCATCGTTTACTTTTATATAATCACATGCGAATCAGTTATGAACTCGTTTAGAAGTGTTTTTAAAATGACTAAAAGTGCTTTTAGAGAAAAAAATTTTGAGTTCCAATTACATTTGAAAGTGCTTCATATAAAAAGTACCAATTATGTGAACTTCAACTGTTTTTTCTTAATTAACTTGTACTTTTTATTAATATTGATTCTAATCATATTTTTACAAAAAATGCTTTTGCTATTTTAAAAGCAGGAGCTCTCTATCACTTTTTCAGGGCATTGAATGATTTTTTCAATAACTCAGCTCAGATAAACCATAACTTTTTACCTTTTTCTTTCGTTATTAGTTACGAAAAAAAATTAAGCATCTACAAATAAACCATTGGAAACAAGTTAAACGTGTGGGCCTCTAAAGCATGTCATAAAACGCGGTATTGGAAATTTGGGATATATTACGAAAGAAATAGATGGATGGATGTCACAATTATATTCTTAATTATTTTCATTTTTTATGTTAATTTGTTCCATGTAACAAGCAAATTTAGAGATTTAGAGCAGTAGCAACCAATTTTAGTAATTTATTGGCCGGCAAGAAGAAAATTTACAATCAAACGAGTGTTGCAAATATATATAATATATATTATATATCATAATTTTGCATGCAGCTCTTGTGGTTCTAAATCACAAAGAGCAAAATGAATTTATTAGATGATCATGGAGATTTTATAGAAACTTAATGGTTCCTGCGGTTTATTTATGTACCTCCTCAGTTTAGTCTTTAAGATTTGAAATCTATAGAAGTAGTGCCTAAGTTTGTCCACCATAAGTCATCTTGGTCAATCCATGAAAACTATCCATTAAATAAGGATAAAAAGATAAAAATAACCTCAAATTTTGACAAATCATTTTGGCCTAATGTTAGTAAATTGAGGGTATTTTTGTCATTTTATTCTTATTTAATATGATTTTTCACTGAATGATCAAAATGATTGGTGGTAAATAAACTCATAGACCATTTCTATTATAATACCCCGTATTTAAAAAAAAAGGTTATATATATGTATATATGTATGACACACCCCGACTCGAACATCGAGACGTGCTGATAGTCACGTGAGCGTGACGAAGCCATGTACGCAGTGCGGAAAAATAAATATAGATAAGAAGTACTAGAATAGCACAACTAGAGATACAAGAGCATAAAAGAGTGTGAAAGTTAACAACATAATTTACAAAGTTCGAGCATCCTAGGTGCAGTCCAGAAAGACATAAACAGGAAAGCCAGAATATTTACATGGATAGTGTACTGTCAGATATGCCTTGAAACCTCGCTTGCCACCAACGTTATCTAATACCTGGAGGGGGGCAAAACAAAAGTGTGAGTGGGCAAAAACAAAGCTTTACCAAAACACTTCGATATAAAAGTTGTAACCCCTCTCTGTAAAACATGTATACTTCCCAGAAAATATATATACGTACTAATACTGGAAAATCATCATTCAACTAATGCCATGATCGAATGAACCATAATCAGCAATAAGCATGCATCAAGTAACATAAAAACAATCAGGTGATATCCCAACTCAAATCATGCCAGCAATATAAATCAGTCAGCCGGAGTCACCTCTAGTGACCTGTACGGCGGAATCTATGGCTCCTCAACCAAATCCTCAATTCATCTCTCAATCAATAACCTGCACCCATGACGGAACCACCTGATGTGGTCTGTACGTCAAGCTGGGTATATATATAACGATCTGTGCTACGATCACGTGAAGGCTGGCGACGAATCGCAAGTCACCTACGAGTCGGAACCACCTAGTGTGGTCTGTATGACAGGCTGGTACCTGCCTTGGATTCAAGGTGAGCGTACGGTGAGGGAGGTGAACGATCACGTCAAAGCTAAGCCCTACTCTGGCGGCACAAACCCCTATGTGCAGGTAAATGAGCCATAATCTAATCTCATCGATATCACCACAATCATCATATCAAAGGTACATACTTACCTGACTTACCTGGCGCCTGCAGTGCCACAACATATAATCATAGCAATAAATATATATGGCATTCGACATGGCATTCAATTTCATAAAATCATTTTAAAACTTATTTCTGGGAATCAATCAAGTGTGTGTGTGTGTGTGTATATATATATATTGAAATCAAAAGCCCACTCATTGATAAGTAGACGGGTCGAAGCCCCCGAGCCTCGCGTGGCTGCGCTCGTCCTCAGGATACGTCTCACCTATATGCGAAACAACTATATAACCGTTAATTACGCACATAACCCAAATAAGATAATAACTTCTCATACATTGCTCAATTGGGGTGTTTGAATATACCAACATGCTCTACTCAATCCCACTAACACCTCCATATTTTTAAAAAAATTTTGGAAGTCCCATGCGCCCTCACGCGCCGACAAAGGCACGGCAATACGCGCCGCCCATGCGCGGCCACGCGCAGTGCACACTGACGGAAACCCTAACGCCGTTAAGGAATATTCTGCTATATCCCTAGAATATTCCGTTAAGGTTAACTGACGCCGTTACCCTCCGTTAGGAATATTCCTTCAACTTTGACGGAATATTCTGTCACCTTTAACCTCAGTTCACCGGCAAGTCGCCGGAAACTGGGTAATCTTTCAAACTTTGATTTCTAGCTCATTTTTCAACCAAATTTCACGAAATTTACACCAAAATGATCCTTAGGACAAGGAGAAGAGGTTTATACCTGTTAAAAGCTTGAAACACGACGGAATCTCGCCAGAGAAAAACCACGAAATCCGGCCAAACCTCAAACTCTCGATCCCAACGTCCAAAAACCTCCAACTTTGTCCTCCAAGCTTCACAAGACCATTCTAAACCTCTCTATGATCTCAAAATAGGCTAAAACACCACGGTTTTCGAGTGCATGAACAGTACCCTTCACGGTTTCTGGGGTTTTCGTGGGTCTAAACCTAAACTAAGAGTATGGTTGTACTCACCAAGTCACCAGGGTTCCAAATATGGTATTTAGGGCTTTGATCCGTGACCAGATCAAAAGGAACAAGGGTGTCCGTACGTTTGCAGGGGAAAAAGATAGAGAGTTCGAGAAGAGGAATGAGAAGGTGACGGGGAAAAGGGGAAGGCTACACACGTGCTGTGTGTATGTGTGTGTATCTACTTCTCATCCAATCCCATCCACATAAAATAAAATAAAATAAATATATAGGTACCCCTACATAAAAAACATTAATCCAACTTAACCATTCTCACACCCCCGCAAGGGTAAAAACGTCATTTCATAACTAATATATTCCTTAGTTCGGAACGGACTGTTACAATCTACCCACCTTAATAAAATTTCGTCCTCAAAATTTACTCAACAAGTACAAACCATTAAAACTCATAAAACAGTCGTGGGTACAACTCTTTCATCTTTTCTTCCGTTTCCCAAGTTGCCTCATCCACTGAGTGATTCTTCCACAAAACTTTCACTAGACACACTGTCTTGTTCCTCAAGACCTTATCCTTCCAATCTAGTATAGTGACCGGCTCCTCTTCGTAAGACAAATCAGGATTAATCTCTAATTGCTGCGGAGGCAAAACATGTGATGGATCTGAAATATAATGGCGAAGCATCGACACATGAAATACATTATGCACTCTAGACAGCTCCTGAGGCAACTCAAGTCTATAAGCCACTTCACCAATCCGCTCAGAAATCTGATATGGTCTGATATACCTAGGACTCAATTTCCCATTCTTACCAAATGTCACAACACCCTTCCAAGGTGATAACTTCAAGAAAACCCAATCGCCCACATTATAAGTCCGATCAGTAGCGTGTCGATCAGCTAAACTCTTCTGACGATCTTGGGCCGCTTTCAGGTTAAATTTAATTACCTGAATATTCTCTGTAGTCTCATCCACTATCTCTGGGCCTTCCAGAATTCTTTCTCCAACCTCTGACCAACACAAAGGTGTCCAGCAAGCTTTACCATACAAAGCCTCGAATGGTGACATACCAATACTTGAGTGATAACTATTATTATAGGCAAATTCCATTAGATCCAAGCGCGTATGCCATGCATCGCCAAATTGCAAAACAGAAGACCTCAACATATCCTCTAATGTCTGAATCGTCATCTCAGACTGTCCGTCAGTTTGCGGATGATATGCAGTACTATACAATAATCTCGAACCCAGAGCCTCTTGAAATGCCGTCCAGAATTTAGAAGTGAACCTCGGATCTTGATCAGACACAATGCTAACTGGCACGCCATGATACTTAACAATCTTCGAGATAAAAAGTTCAGCTAGCCTATTTAAAGAAAACTTCTCTCGAACTGGGATGAAATGTGCTGATTTAGTAAGTCGATCAACAATCACCCAAACTCCATCATAACCATTCCTTGTACGAGAAAGCTTATACACAAAATCCATGGTAATGTCTTCCCACTTCCACTGTGGAATAGAAAGGGGCTGCATCCGTCCAAATGGTTTCTTCATCTCGGCTTTAACCTGCTGACAAATAATACATCTACTCACGTATTCAGCAATTTCTCTTTTCATACCTAGCCAATAATAAAATGGTCGAATGGTATGATACATCTTTGTGCTTCCCGGATGCATAGCATAAGCTGAAATGTGCGCCTCATCAAGAATAGCTTTCTTTAACTCTGCATTATTCGGCACATACATCCTACCTTCTTGCATAAGCATGCCATCAGTCTCCCGAATCCGAAGATCTTTCTTTTTCCCATCATTTCTTAATTGAATTAATTCTTGAACCTCGTCATCTCCCATCTGTGCCTCGAGTATCCGATCAATCAAGATTGGCCTAACTTGGATGTGAGCAAGTAAAGCACTTTCTTGATCAATATCCTCTAATTCTTCCATAAATAGCTTCACTCCAGTCGATCTTAACTCTGCCAGAAAAGGAACATAGCTTGCGTGAAAAGCATTAATCCTGCCCTGAGATTTCCGGCTAAGTGCATCAGCTACAACATTTGCCCGACCTGGATGGTATTCAATTGTACAATCATAATCACTCAGCAGTTCAATCTACCTCTGCTGACGAAGATTAAAATCCCTCTAGGTAAACAAATACTGGAGACTTTTATGGTCTGTGAAAATCTTTACATTTCTCACCATAGAGATAATGCCTCCAAATTTTCAATGCAAAAATAATTACCGCTAACTCCAAATCATGAGTAGGATAATTCCTTTCACGCTGTTTTAATTGTCTCGAGGCATATGCAATCACCTTGTCATGCTGCATCAACACACAGCCCAAACCATTTAATGAAGCATCACTATAAATCTCGAAATTACCACTGTCGTCAGGAAGTGCCAACACTGGTGCCTGAGTAAGATAATATTTCAGCTGCTGGAAACTCCGCTCACAACTATCATCCCACTCAAATTTAACATTTTTCCTTGTTAACTTAGTAAGTGGCAAAGCAATCTCTGAAAAATCCTGAACAAACCGTTTGTAATACCTTGCTAAACCCAAGAAACTATGTACCTCCGAGATAGTTCGAGGCTGCTCCCAATTCTCTATTGCTGCCACTTTCTGGGGATCCACTTGTATACCCTGAGCTGAAACGACATGTCCCAAAAACGCCACCTGATTCAACCAGAATTGGCATTTACTAAACTTGGCATAAAGTCTACACTCCCTCAACCTTTTCAGCACCAAACTGAGATGTCGCACATGCTCTGCTTTAGATTTAGAATAAACCAAAATGTCATCGATAAAAACAATGACAAATCGGTCTAAATACTGCTTAAACACTCTGTTCATCATATCCATGAAAGCAGCTGGTGCGTTAGTCAACCCAAATGGCATTACCAAAAACTCATAATGACCATAACAGGTTCGAAACGCTGTCTTAGGAACATCATCATTCCTAATCTTCAGCTGATAATACCCAGACCTCAAGTCAATCTTCGAAAACACACAAGCTCCTCGCAGCTGATTAAACAGATCATCAATACGCGGCAATGGATAACGATTTTTAATCGTTTCCCGATTCAGCTACCGATAGTCTATGCACAGCCTCAAAGTACCATCCTTCTTCCTTACAAATAAAACTGGAGCTTCTTAGGGTGAAGTACTAGGCTGAATAAAACCTTTATCTAACAATTCTTGCAGCTGAATTTTCAATTCCTTTAATTATGCAGGAGCCATTCGATAGGGAGTCGAAGATATAGGGTCAGTACCTGGCAATAAATCAATGGTGAACTCAACATCTCGATCTGGCGGCAACCCCGGCAAATCATCAGGAAACACGTCTGGGAAATGTCTAACCACTCTAACATCCTCCACTCTGTTACCAACTTCATCATTCAGTACCACATGTGCCAGATACCCCTGACAACCCTTCTGTAATAATTTCTTGGCTCTCACAGCTGAAATAATACCATGCCTGACGCCACTAGGCTCACCAACAAATGTAACCATCGGTAAGCCCGGTCGTAGCAACGTAACTTTCTTCTCATAACAATCAATGTTAGCTCGATTATAATGTAACCAATCAGTGCCCAAAATAACATCAAATTCAGCAAGATCTAATGGAATAAGGTTAGCGGGCATAACTACATCCTCCACTAACACAGGGCATCCTGGATACACCCACCCTACCTGGCACGTCTCACCTCTAAGCATAGAAAACTCTATCTCATAACCAAGAGGTGTGAGATTAGGTTGTATCAATTGAGCAAATGTATGAGAATAATCGAATGGGTAGCACCACAGTCAATCAATATTTTAGCAAAATGTCCAAGAACATTTAACGTACCCATTATCAAATCGGGGTTGTTCTGAGCGTCCTGCACTGAAAGATTATGAACACGTCCCTGGGTCTGCTGACGTTCCCCACGACCTCTGCTAGACTGGCCACTACGCCCATGTGTACCACGACTCTGTCCCAAATGACTAGACTGTCTTGAAGTACCCGTGCTACTCGAGGTAACCTCACCTTGCTGCGGCTGCACACCTGAATACCACTCTAATCCACCTGCTAAATAGGGGGGATACGGAGCATGTCCTCTAGAATACTGAGGATATCCACTCTAATAGCCACTGGAATAATAGGGATCCTAAGAATAGGGATACGGTGCTGCTGGATAAGGCACAACATCACCCTGATAATGATAAGTGCTCCCCCGACTCGGCTGACCATAACCACTCGATAATGGAGCCTGCTGACTCAGCACTGGTGCTGGGAAGGAAGGCATCGGTGGCCTCTGCTGACTCTGTAGACAATTAGCTGCTCAATGACCAAACTGTCCACAGGTAAAACATCCTTGAATACCCTGCCTACACTCGCTGGTATGTCGGCTATTACACCTCCGACAAAAAGGAATTCCTGAACCACCAGAACCACCAACATCCCGCTGCCTCTAAAAACGCGACCCACCAGCAAATCTACCACCTCTACGCTGGCCTGTGGAACTAAATCCTCCACTGGATGAACTCAAACTAGTTCCACTATTCTTAAAACTTTGCGTCTTTCTGGGCCCCTGTGATACCAAACCTTTACCTTTATCATTCTTCTTAGAATCATCTTTCTCTTCCTCATCACTGTCACTCGGCAAGTTCTCAGAATCTTCAATCTGCAGCAGAATCTCATAAAACTCATGATAGGTCGAACAGGGAATCCTGGTAGCCAAAGTACGCCACTTCTTACGAGTACCCAACTTGAATCGACGAAGCATCTCCGCTGGATTCATTGCCACCTCAGGGTGATATCTGGACAAGTCTGTAAACTTCCTGTAGTACTCGTTAGCAGACATCTTTTTTTGCTTCAAACTTGTAAACTTCTGCTTCTTACTGTCGATGTACGCCGGAGTAATGAATCTCTTATGGAACAACTGCTTAAATATCTCCCAGTCTGCAGCTTCCTCTCGAGACAACTCCTCAGCGACTGTTCCCACCAAGAAGCTGGTTCTTTACCCAAAAACCACGAGACCGTCTCAACCCACCTGTCCACTGGTAAACTCCCCTGACTCTGCATCAATCTAAAAGCCTTATTAACATGATTCAACCATTTCTCAGCACCCTCATGCCCTTCATTACCCACGAAAGTATTCAACTTCAGATTATAAACAGTTTCCAGATGAGTCCTCTGGGGAGGTCGAAACGTCGATTGAATATCATTAGCGATAGCTTCCCCTAATTGAGCTATATCAGGGAAACTAGGCTCAGAAATCGGACGTGGCTCAGGTCGAGGTGGCATAATTCTGACAGAAGACATCAAAATAGTTAGAATATTCACTAAGTACACAGGATTGCCAAACCTAGGCTCTGATACCAAACTGACACACCCCGACTCGAACATCGGGACGTGCTGGCCGTCACGTGAGCGTGACGAAACCATGTGCGCAGTGCGGAAAAATAAATATAGATAAGAAGTACTAGAATAGCATAACTAGAGATACAAGAGCATAAAAGAATGTGAAAGTTAACAACATAATTTACAAAGTTCGAGCATCCTAGGTGCAGTCCAGAAAGACATAAACAGGAAAGCCAGAATATTTACATGGATAATGTACTGTCAGATATGCCTTGAAACCTCGCTTGCCACCAACGCTATCTAATACTTTGAGGGGCGCAAAATAAAAGTATGAGTGGGCAAAAACAAATCTTTACCAAAACACTTCGATATAAAAGTTGTAACCCCTCTCTGTAAAACATGTATACTTCCCAGAAAATATATATACGTACTAATACTGGAAAATCATCATTCAACTAATGCCATGATCGAATGAACCATAATCAGCAATAAGCATGCATCAAGTAACATCAAAATAATCAGGTGATATCCCAACTCAAATCATGCCGGTAATATAAATCAGTCAGCCAAAGTCACCTATAGTGACCTGTACGGCTGAATCTAAGGCTCCTCAACCAAATCCTCAATTCATCTCTCAATCAATAACCTACACCTACGACGGAACCACCTAATGTGGTCTGTACGTCAAGCTAGGTATATATATAACGCTCTATGCTACGATCACGTGAAGGCTGGCGACGAATCGCAAGTCACCTACGAGTCGGAAGCACCTAGTATGGTCTGTACAACAGGCTGGCACCTGCCTTGGATCCAAGGTGAGCGTACGGTGTTGGAGGTAAACGATCACGTGAAAGTTAAGCCCTACTCTGGTGGCACAAACCCCGATGTGCAGGTAAATGAGCCATAATCTAATCTCATCAATATCACCACAATCATCATATCAAAGGTACATACTTACCAAACTTACCTGGCCCCCGCAGTGCCTCAACATATAATCATATAAACATAGCAATAAATATATATGGCATTCGACATGGCATTCAATTTCATAAAATCATTTTAAAACGTATTTCTGGGAATCAATCAAGTATATATATATATATATATATATATATATATATATATATATATATATATATATATATATATATATATATACTGAAAACAAAAGCCCACTCACTGATAAGTAGGCGGGTCGTAGCCCCCGAGCGTCGCGTGGCTGCGCTCGTCCTCAGGATACGTCTCACCTATATGCGAAACAACTATATAACCGTTAATTACACACATAACCCAAATTAGATAATAATTTCTCATACATTGCGCTATTGGGGTGTTTGAATATACCAACATGCTCTACTCAATCCCACGAACACCCCCATATTTTTTTTAAAAAAATTTGGATGTCCCACGCACCTTCACGCGCCGACCAAGGCACTATAACAAGCGCCGCCCAAGCGCGGCCACGCGCCGTGCACACTGATGGAAACCTTAACGCCGTTAAGGAATATTCCACTAAATCCCTAGAATATTCCGTTAAGGTTAACTGACGCCGTTACCCTCCGTTAGGAATATTCCGTCACCTTCAACCTCAGTTCACCGGCGACTGGCGCCGGGGCCACTACGTCGGCGAAAACTGGGTAATCTTTCAAACTTTGATTTCTTGCTCATTTTCAACCAAATTTCACGAAATTTACACCAAAATGATCCTTAGGACAAGGAGAAGAGGTTTATACCTGTTAAAAGCTCGAAATACGACGGAATCTCGCTGGAGAAAAACCACGAAATCCGGCCAAACCTCGAACTCCTGATCCCGACGTCCAAAAACCTCCAACTTTGTCCTCCGAGCTTCACAAGACCATTCTAAACCTTTCTATGATCTCAAAATAAACTAAAACACCACGATTTTCGAGTGCATGAACAGTACCATTCACGGTACTTCACGGTTTCTGGGGTTTTCGTGGGTCTAAACCTAAACTAAGAGTATGGTTGTACTCACCAGGTCACCAGGGTTCCAAATATGGTATTTAGGGTTTTGATTCGTGACCAGATCAAAAGGAACAAGGGTGTCCGTACGTTTGCAGGGGAAAATGATAGAGAGTTCGAGAAGATGAAGGAGAAGGTGACGGGGAAAAGGGGAAGGCTGCACACGTGCTGTGTGTATGTGTGTGTATCTACTTCTCATCCAATCCCATCCACATAAAATAAAATAAAATAAATATATAGGTACCCCTACATAAAAAACATTAATCCAACTTAACCATTCTCACACCCCCGCAAGGGTAAAAACGTCATTTCATAACTAATATATTCCTTAGTTCGAAACGGACTGTTACATGTATGTATGTGGGTAATTATTTTTACATACAAGAACCTACTTTCGATATGTAAAATAGTTTCAATGTAAAATCCTTTTTGCAACAAACTATTTCGAAAACTAGCTATTTCATTTTCATATGTAATTAGAGATAGTGGAGAAGGGTGATTATATGAGTTTGGTTTGATTTTCCTCACAAAGGGCCGAGAGTTTGAGGTTGGACTAAATGAGTAGTTTTGTCTTGTTATTTTCTCTCAAAGATGAGGTGGAGAGTTTGTAACATTTGGATTTAATGATTTGGTGATTACTTACCACTCTAAATGTGGAGGTGGAAGTCTACTTAAGAGTGAGTTGGCAAGTTTGTATCCATTAGGAATCTAAGAGTTAAATGTTTGGTGATGATTCATCCCTCCAAAATTTGAAGAGGTGGGATTCATATCCCACTACAAGAAAAAGGCCCTTTAACGACACTTTATTTGCTATAGAGCACATGACCATCACAAATTCTCAATAATATAGCGCCCATGGTGTTTGGGATAAATATTTTGCAACTCTAGTTTAAGTAACGTCGCAAATGATGTATTTGATACAACACCCTTCCAAAAAATTTCATTTAGCGCCTGATTTTTCATTTAGCGCGCCCTATCATTAGAAGAAAGATATTTCACCATTTTTAATCTTTAGGTAAAGTTAGTGGCTGCTTCTCAGATCTAAAATTAAGTTGTTCCAAATCAAATTCCCTATTTCTCTCCGATTCGCAGTAGAGCGCTGATTTCCAGCGAAGCGATGCTCTGATCACTTGTCGTATGCTCTCTCTCTGTTTGTTTCCCGAGTAAAGTTTTGAAGAATGAAAAATCCGATTCCATTTCTTGCATTTTCTCACTAACCAGACAGAAATATCGCTCACCGTTTCATAATTACGGAATGGTCTTTGAGTTCTCTTTGTAAATGAAGTTTTGATTTCTCTTTTTGGTGCCAATGCGTCAGATTATGATTTACAGTGAAGGAGTTTTTGGAAGATGGGGTTTATATACCCACTGATGTGAAGGTGAAGCAAATGAAGATGGTGAAGTCGGACTGCGTGATGGTGCAGAAGAAGTTTAGCAAGGATAGGAATCCGGTGGTGACTGCTTATGAGGTTAGGGATAAACCCTCAGCGTTGAAGGCGGAGGATTAGGACTGGGTTGTTGTGGTTTTCGTCTTGTTGAGATTTTCAGTAAGAGTAAGTGGAAACTTTCAGTTCTAAGGTTTTAATTGCATTGAGAAGTTGTTATCCTGGTCATTGAGGTTGTAGCTTTCTGAATTTGTTTTATGTGATTTTGAAAGCGCATTCTAGCTGATATAGATTGAATTGTTTGTGTATGTTGTCTTGTGATGCAGTTATGGGGGTTTTCATGCGATTCGAAGATGATAGTGTGGAGTTAGAGCAAAGATTGTGAACCCGTGGAATGTGAAGATCATCTCAATTGGTTGGTAGAATTTATTTGATTTAATGTGTTACCAGTAAAAGTAATTCCACTAAGTTATGCTCGTAGGAAAAATCAAATTAATTGTCTTAATTCACTACTGCAATGGAAAAAAAATGGTTCCCTCTCATTTATGCTTGTAGGAAAATCAGAATGATTCAGCTTTCAAGGTCAATGGTTTGTTAGACCCCTGGAACCATTATGCACACAAGTAGTTAATTAGTTACTCCTTCCTTTGTGCTTTAATTATTTTGATTTGTATCGCTACAATGAAATAAGATTGCTGTTATTTACCTGTAAGAATTTCACTGCATCGAATAAGTATATTTACCAAAATAAAAAGTACATGGGAGGGAAGATTGCTCGTGAATTTCTAAGATTGGTCCTGATTGCATAATGGTTTGCACAAATTGGTTGCCCCAAATAATTTTCACACACCGTATCATTATTTAAGATTTGCATAGAAAAAGGAGGACACACTTGTTATTGCAAAGGGAAACTCTTTTTTGTTAATAGCTTGTCTTATATGAAAGTGTTCTCTCATGGTTTTGTCTCTTATCCTGTGCTTCTGACTGCAGATTCCTTGTCCGCAATGATATGCCTCTCAGAGTGCTTCCCAAGTTTATTAGGGTTCAACTTGTTAACTTTCATATTCAATTGTATTTCAAGAACACTGCACCTCCCATTGGTAAGCAGAGCTGCAGTTTTTTCTTTTTGTTTCCCAATTTATTTGCCTACCTTGTGTTTGTAATAACTTCAATTATTGCACTGTTGCAGAGGCTTTGATGTCTGAATTTGATGCGGAGAATAAGGGTGACAATGGAGATCTTCACACAACCTACACTGGCAAAGGGAAATGAGACGACTCTGAATCATTAATGTGTTACCAGTAAGAGTTCCATTGAATTAGATACTTTTAATTCCCAATCAATAGGTGGATATAACTCTGTTTTAATTTGAGCCTCTATGCAGATGACTAAGAGTAGAGTTGCTGGAAGGAGTGACATAATTACTCGCAGGGTCAAATGGAGGAAGTTATTTGTCGAACTAACAAGCCAATCTGGAGTGACATAATTCCTGTAGGATTATAGATGGTATAAATGTTTAGGATAATGTATATATGTTTAAATACTAGAAGTGAAATACATTCTTCATTCTCAAAGAAACCAAATAAATGTTTTTGGATTTGTGAATTATGAATAGTATCAGTGAGGTTGGATTGTTATTTTAGTTTGGAACCTATAGTAAATTTCAAATGAAATAATTTTGGTGAAGCTATTAAAAATAATGTCGTTGTAGCGTTCCATTTGACGCCCAATTTTTTTTTAAACCTAAGACCACTTATTTGCGACGCGTAACCTACCATCGCAAACCCGTTGTAAATAGTATTTGCGATGCACTCAAAGCGTTGCATATAATCGACCAAACATTTACGACACCACTTTGTTGCGACATATTACTGACCGTCGCAAGGCCGTCATTAAAGGGCTATTGTGACGCATTTGGCTACTTTTGCGACCCGTTTTAAGCGTCCCATAAGACCCTTTTTTTTGTAGGCCCTTAGACTTTGAACGTGGCTTTTGAGTGTTTGTCCACCTTGCATGATATTGATTAACTTCACATTTGTTGTTTTGCTATTGGACCACATTTCATTGCTAAGGATTAGGAAACATTTGTTGCCTTGTTATTAGAACACATTTCATGGTGATGATTAGGTTAACATTTGATGTGTTTTTATTGGAACACATTTTATATTTAATGATTGGCACAACACTTGCTTTCTTTCCATTGGCACACTTGTGGAGATTCTTTGGAGAAGAAGATGTCATGCAATCTTTTGTAAAGGAAGGAGTAAGAACCAACGGAAGACAAGAAGAAAAGAGAGAGGAAGAAGAAGAAGAAAAAGAAGATAGAACAATTCCAATAAAAAGTCATTCTCCCCTTCATATTACCTCTTTATATTTCTTTAAGGCTTTAAGTCATCTTTCATTGTATTTGTAAGTTTCTCATATGTAGTGAAATACAATGAAAGCAAACCCCAATGGATGTAGTCGATTTGACGAACCACTTAAATCTTGTGTTGTTTATGTATTTATATTTTGGAGATCATTGCCATAAGAAGCACTCCCACCAAACCATAAAAAAATATCCATTTACTTTCCTTGAGAATGTTGTAAACTAAGGGAGACAAATCCTAGAAAATGCATGAGAGCTTACCCAACAGAATTGCTCTGTGGAACTCAAATGGGTTTATGCATCAATATCACCTAGAGAGAGATGGAGTAAAATGGTAAAGTAATATTCCTCAATTATATTGTTGTGTGTTATCAATACTTTGTTATTGGTAATATAATACAATTTTGGCTACTAACAGTTTGATTAGTGTTGCATATGTTATAGAGCATATGATTAATGATATCCTTGTTACATGGCATACACATATGCATTGCAAAGCAAGAAAAAAAAAAAGAGTTGTGTTGTGTCAAGTGCTCACTTGTGTAAAGAGTTAAGTTGTGAGGATATTCACAGGCTGAAGTTTGCCTTGAATATAAAATAATGAACCTTGTATATATCAATCGTCGAGGGAAAGGCTTGAATATACAATTGAGCGTCGGGGGAAGTGCCTGTATAATAAAGTGGAAACCGAGAATTTAATTCTGAAAATTGGGTTTAAGGGATAAATGGGAGTTAACTCATATTCTAAGGTATTCGGAGCCAAGTGGTACAAGCATGGTATGAGAGGTGCAGGCTTGGGTGCCTTAGGTATGTGTTGACGGGATTAGAAGGGAGTGAGTACATCCATGCATCTCACTAGCATATATATAATCTCAGCCACACAATTTCATTAAAATCATATCCAACGATCAAGAGGGTGTCCTCATTTTTTTAGAAAAATCGGGATCCCTCTTGTGAAAGGTTTCCTATATATATATATATTTTTTTTTTTTCATGCATTCGAAAGAATTGTTACAATATTATTATTATTTTGTTGGTAGTTTTTGTTGTGAATTAATTTGTGCACTATAGTTATTCCGCTGCATATTCAATAAATTTTATGTACGATTTTGTTATACGATATATTGTGTAATCAGTACCAAATAATTTTATTTTAATTTTCCATTATATCTTGGTTGTAGAATTTATTTCTATAGCTAAGATATTGCTCACATCCTAGCTCGTGAATGGTCTTTATTCACGGGTTGGGACGTGACATCTATTGATTTTAAATCTCAACGATCAAAGCCAAAAAAATTTTGCTACGTTTTGTTTATATTATATTATCCTATATGAAAACAGCGTCCCTCCCTCTTCAACCTGCATTACGCGCTCAAAAGAGGAATTTGAAAGTAAACGAGGTCAATAGATACTAGATTCTGTGGGCACAAAATCTCACATCTCACATCTCAAGTAGTGCGTACTAAGTTAACATTAATGCCTATGCATTCTAGTTTTGACATTGATGACAAAATCAAGTCTAGGCCAAGAACAAATTAGCATTCAGGATACCAATTAGAGTTGAGGTGAGAGGGATATATCAAGAAAATTGCAAACAAGCTACATGTAGTAAATGAAAACAAATCGATCCATTGATCGTAAGAAAAACTTTCATGTCTCAAATTTACTGTACTCCTTCCTTCTTATAAACTCGTCAGCTGATCAGATTTGGAAAAAGAGATGAATATACACTTAAACTTGTGTAAGTTATTCTTGTATATTTCAAGTTAATAAAGTTATTAATCCTAGCAAAATGTTATAGATCGATACATACCATAATCATTATGCACTACATTGACATGGCATAAAAAAAAATCGTTAAATCAAATGACGTGTAATATTGTTGGTAGCACTTCGTATTATTTCTTATATATCGTAGGAATCTTACGTACATGTTTTGCATATAAAAAGTATGAATCTTATCAACAATAATTGTGTGTTATCCAATTAGTTATTTGTTGCATATATTTGTGTTATCCAATTAGCTAGGTTGATGTGATGAAGTGCCTCTTTTTTCAGATAGAAAGAGATGCACCTTTCAAAGTGCAACCATCGAAACTGAAGTCCGCCACCAAAGTTGACCCAATCCCACATCATATAGTATATGCTAGGGTTTGGTTTAAGGGAAGCCTCCAACAAACTAAGAGCTAATTTGTAACATCCCACATCGCCCAGGGGGAGTGATCCTTAAATGTATATTCCCATCCCTACCTAACACGAGGCCTTTTGGGAGCTCACTAGCTTCGGGTTCCGTAGGAACTCCGAAGTTAAGCGAGAAGGGGGCTAAAGCACTCCCAGGATGGGTGACCCACTGGGAAGTTGCTCATGAGTTCCCAGAAACAAAATCGTGAGGGTGTGGTCGGGGCCCAAAGCGGACAATATCGTGCTACGGTGGTGGAGCGGGCCCGGGAAGTGATCCGCCCCTGGCCGGGATGTGACAATTGGTATCAGAGCCAATCCTTGGCCGGAAGTGTGCCGACGAGGACGTCGAGCCCCTAAGGGGGGTGGATTGTAACATCCCACATCGCCCAGGGGGAGTGATCCTTAAATGTATATTCTCATCCCTACCTAGCACGAGGCCTTTTGGGAGCTCACTGGCTTCGGGTTCCGTAGGAACTCCGAAGTTAAGCGAGAAGGGGGCTAGAGCACTCCCAGGATGGGTGACCCACTGGGAAGTTGCTCGTGAGTTCCCAGAAACAAAACCGTGAGGGCATGGTCGGGGCCCAAAGCGGACAATATCGTGCTATGGTGGTGGAGCAGGCCCGGGAAGTGATCCGCCCCTGGCCGGGATGTGACAAGATCCTTAAATGTATATTCCCATCCCTACCTAGCACGAGGCCTTTTGGGAGCTCACTGGCTTCGGGTTCCGTAGGAACTCCGAAGTTAAGCGAGAAGGGGGCTAGAGCACTCCCATGATGGGTGACCCACTGGGAAGTTGCTCGTGAGTTCCCAGAAACAAAACCGTGAGGGCGTGGTCGGGGCCCAAAGCGGACAATATCGTGCTACAGTGGTGGAGCGGGCCCGGGAAGTGGTCCGCCCCGGGTCAGGATGTGACATAATTAATTCAGAAAAAAAATGTTCTTGGATTTTGTTAATTAATCAAAATAACAAATAGGGAGGAACTTAATTTAGCAACAAGGGTCCGTAGGTGCATAAAAGAAGTGTGGGATTATAATTGTAGTAATGAAGGAGACATTAAAGTGTAAAGAGAACTGTGGTTTAGTAAATTTCTTCTTAGTTCCCAAAAAGGAACATCAATAATTTTTAAGTATTATGGGATTTTGTAGGGCTATAACTTTTTCTTTTAAGAAAAGATAGCCATAACACGCACAACATGATAAATCAATGGTGACATATCCAAAACTTAGGAACACACAAAGTCATCGCAAAGATGCGAGGCCACGCAAACCCTAGGTGGCACAAACATGCACAAACACAAACACAAAACACAACTAAGCCGAGAAGAAAACCATCATCAGTTCATCTCCACAACGACAAAGCAAGGAGCACAAGTCTCGCCCCTCTGCAATCAGATTTTCATCAGTCACAACCCAATCAAGATGTCTCCATTACATACTTGGCCGCGAAAGACGATTCGATAACAAATATGTTCATGAGTTCGCAACCATCATCGAATCAAGCTAGATCAGCTACCAACGACATACTAAAAAAACTATCATTCCAACAATTGAAATTAAAAAGAAATAATAATAATCATTTTGATCAATTTCCATTTGTTCTTTACTTATATATTTCTTTTTATCCAGATGTAGATGCATTCCTATTTAGAAGGGTGACCACACCAATAATATGGCTGGGTCTTATATTCTACATGTTCCAAATACTTTTTAACCCCACCATATCATACAAAAGCTAAAGCCATGCTTTCATCTATCCCTTTCACACCATATAAAAAGAATTAGTAACATCATATCATATATGATATTCCAAATTAAATTAATGTATGTGTGGGAGGACTAGATAGAAAAATGTCAGCGAACACTGTTTGGGTCATTTGGCAATTTTTGAAAAATTCAATCAAATAATGTAAATAATGACAAATCACTTCATTTGGTATGAGACATAAAGAAAACGGAATTGGATCCCCTCCTGAGCATTAGGTGGGGATCCTACTGAGCAAGCATTGTGGGCCGTTGGATGAAAATCTAACGGTTATAATTATTATAATTTTAAAGGGATCTTTCTGTTTGTAACCATTGAATTTTCATCAAATGGTCCACAATACTTGCTCAGTAGGATCCCCACCTAATGCTCAGGAAGGGATCCAATTCCAGAGAAAACTACGTCAATGGCAGGAGGGGTTGTGACGATTGTGAGATAACGCAAAATATTCGATTTCAAAGAGTTTGGCACAAGAAATTGTGTGATGATGCAAAATCGTGTCAATTTGTAGGGCAAGCAAAAGCGCGTCCCACTAATCTACCATGCATGCATGCGTGATAAATAAATATATAAATAAAAACAAAAATAAGTAAAATGAAAACTAATTATCTTAATCTAAAGTCCCCCTTATCATCAACATAAAATTTAAAAGCAAACTTTAAATACGTACAACCATTAACAAATCATGCATAACTTTTTTTTTTTAGTATATTGATATTTTTACATTAAAAGGAGAAAGAGTTCAGCTAAGCCATACAATTGGGCAACCTAATTTGATATCGAATTTGCCATCTACGAGATTTGAACTAAGACCTCTCATTTGAAGTGAAGAGGAATATCATCAAATCATAGTATTGCATAGTAAATTATGTATAACTTTGATTGTTAGAGGATTGGCAGACATCAATAATTTCAAGGACTAATAGAAGAATGTTTACGCAGAAACCTAACCCAATTAAAGATCGATGATTTCACCATTAATTGCATTAATATTTTTTATTCAAAACCGCACACCTACTAGATTGCATACACAATTAAGTTGAAGACAATAATAATGTTAACTAGTAATGAACTGTTACACCGACTACTAAAATTTGTTGTCAACAAGAACAAATGAGAGTTTAAAAAAGTTTAAAATTGCAAAAAAAAAAACAAAAAAACAAAAAGATTTTCAATTTGGTTTATAGTACCACCAATGATTAATTTTCCCATTATCAATGTTAGTTTATGGTGCAAATTATACATCAAGCACAGGAAATTGCTTAAACAAAGTGGGGCTTATTTGCTTATTTCAGTTTTTCCTTTGGGGGGTTTTCCTTTTTAGGGCCACCATCTTGACATGGTGCATTGTTTTGGTTATTTATAGGGTCGTGTTATCCGAGAGAGGTTGCTCGTCGGATCCTATTTGTGAGGATTTCATAGATCTTTTAATTACATTCGTTCATCGTACATTGTGTGGTCAGTTTTCGTCAGGTACTGTTTATATTCAATTTTAAATATATAAAAAATACAATAATTTCTTACCACATGATGTACGATGAACGGATGTGATTTGAGGATCCGGCGAGGATCCTCACTCATGCTATCCAACCACTCATTTTTACTTTTCACATACACTTTTTAATTTTCAATTGTCAAATCAAATGAATTGAAGAAGATCAATGGACAAAATTTAGCAATAGTTTGTGAGAGCCAAAAAAAGATGTGTCAATAGCACTACTATATTTACATGCTCATATTTAAATAGTAATGTTAGGGAGATCAAATTTACAAATTAAATTTTGTAAACCATATGATGTGGGTGTTGATGATTAGATTATTACTTAACGTTAATTAACGTCTTTATTTCTTACTGGTAACATATTATTTAGTTTAAAAATTTAGTTTAACAATTTGATCTTCTTAGCATTATCCTTCGTAAAAAGACAAAAAAAATACTGGTAATAGCATTGCACTTTAAAATAGGTAAAAGAAATGGGTACTCTGCACTTCTTTCTAAAATGATTAATAACATTTACCTCTATACTCGAGGTCCTAAATTTAATTCTTCCACTTTAATCGATTGTATAGAAAAAGAATAGCACAATATAAAATTGTATTTTAAAAATTGCTGAATTTTGACCAAATAAAAAAAAAAGTGATGAATAACTTCCTCCAAGTGTCAATTTCCAAGAAAAATATTAAAATAACATAAGCAAAGTAGGGACACTCCGTACATTGACAAGACTTCATGTTGGATACAATATTGGGTCACTTTGCAAATTAAACCAAACCAATTAAAGTCTTTGCCCCATAATTATGAGAAATGAGTTCATTATTACCGAATTATTTTGGTCCAGTAATGCAATGCATTGACATGAGACAACAAACTTAAATATGATAATTTATTATTAAATTAAAACGTCACATAACGATAAATTTGTTTTATGTAAGTGGATTTTTAAAATAATAACGACAAATCTGTTTCACGTGATCTTTAGGATAAAGTGACGCTATGAAACAATATTAAAAACTAAGGCTACCACAAGAGCACCGACCATAGACGCATGACCCCACTGTTAATTTATACGAGTATGTGGGCGCCAAAGTGAGAACTAGTTGACCTAATGGGCATCTCCAAGGGCCCAAACCAATCAAAATCTTATTTATTCTAGGAGTGGTTCTACGTACGCTTTAAGTTTCGTTTTTGGACATCTTTGTTTATCTGGACATGTAATTTGGATTCTCAAAATAATTTATTAAACTTTTACAAATTTTTTTTTTTAGTACATCGATATTTTTACATTAAAGGGATGAGAAGTTCGGCAAAGCCACACAATGGGCAGCCTAATTTGGTATCGAATTCACTATCCATGAAATTCGAACCTAAGACCTCTCACTTCCAAGTGAAAATGAATACCACCAGACCGTAATATTGAGTGGCCACCAATACCCTTCTTTTACTTTGTTTGAATTTATTTTTTTTGTACACCTATTTTTCATTTTCAAGGCTTTTTTAGCTAAAATGGTCATTGAGATTTGCATAACTCCTCACTTTGATCCCTGAGATTTGAAATAAATATAATTGGTTCATGAGCTTGTCCGCCATCAATCATATTGGTCCTTCCTTGAAAAATCTCCATTAAATAAGAATAGAATGACCGAAATACCCTTAAATTTTATCAAATCATTTTGGCCCATTATTTATTAAATTGAGGGTATATTTGTTATTTTGATCCTTATTTAACATAATTTTGTACGGAATGACCAAAATGATTGATGGAGAACAATTTTAAGGACCACTTCTATATATTGATTTCAAATCTCATGGACCAAAGTGATGTGTGATGTAAATCTCAGGGATCATTTTGGCTAAAAAGCCTTTTTTTAATGCCTATTTTCCTTCTATGCGGTATCATGTTTGATATAAGAAAAATACTGAAATTATATACTTTTTTTTTCTTTTCAAATGGAGAAAGATTATGCGAGATTAGCTCTTCGGCAATAATCACGTGTGAGGCACCTACCCTTCCCTGAAGGGGTGAGGACCATTACACCCAGAAACCCTCCGGCCGTCCCTTCTCCACCAGTTTTATTGATAATAAATAAATGTAAACCGAAAAAAAAATACAAGCTCAGGGGGAGGGGGCTCTATGCCAAGGTCCCGCAAAGACAAAAACGATAAACGAAAACAATAATAAGGACAAAACGAAATGTTACGAATTTGAGTAAAGACTATAAAATCTGGAATTGTGGACTACCAGTATAAGCATAAATGTTTGCCCGAAAAGAAGCTAAATCATTTGCAACCTGATTTCCTTCTCTATATATATGTGTACATAAATTGCATTTGATGAAGTTACCAGACAATTCTTCCAATCCATCATAAGAAACCACGGGACCGCATTAGGAGCCTTAAAAAGATTGTGAATAACCAACGTGGATTATTCTTAAAAGGATAATACTAGGAAGACCAAATTTGCAAACCAAATTATGTGGTTGTTGATGATGATTGGATTATTACTTAAGCTTTGATTAATATGCTTATTTCCTATTAGTGACACATCATTTGATTTGCAAATTTAATTTAAAATTTTGATCTCTCTAGCATTACTGTAATTAAAAATATCAATGTACTTCTAATAAAAACTAATTCCAGAATGTTGGTGAACGTTTACCCTTCTTAGAATATAAGCGCAACACTAGATTAATAACACCATGTTGCCAACTTGTAGTGTTGCGGTCACACATAAGTACTTCTCCACCTGTAGAGAAGTGGGCCGAGTAGAGCTTTTGTATGCCGACGATTAGGTAAGCACTCAGGTCATTTGAAGTGGACTTAAACGATTTCATATATGCCCCAAAAGCAAGTCAAGTTGTCGCTCACTAGCACAACACAAACAAATCCACCTACGATTGTGTGCGCTATTGACTATTGCTGCTCAACGTCTTCCATATACGCATCTAGATTCGAAGTTAAAAACTTTTGCTATATAGAAAGCTTGCATCCGAAGAAACCCAAGTCTAGAAGATCTTATCCCGACGTTGCCGTCCCTTGAGCTAGGGGCCCACAAATTCAGGGGCCCCACAATATGAATTATGTCAATTAGGACTCCAAACTGAAGGATTTGGATCCCATCCCGAGCCAAATACTGTGAATTCTAGGGATCCTCACATTCTAGTCGTTCATCATACATCGTGCAGTCAGAAATCATTTAAATTTTATTATTTAAAATTAAACACAAATAGTACATGACGAAAACTGACCGCACGATATACGATAAACGGCTAGAATGTGAGGATCCCTAGGATCCTTACCATTTGGATGAGGATGGGATCCTCATCCCATCCTCATCCCAAATTGAAATTCAAACTCAAGGGCCACATGCCCTAGGTAGCATTTAGGGCACTATATTTATGTTGGGGGTTGTTTAAGGATGTAAAAAATATCCCATATTAGAATATGAATGAACAGTTCTATTATAAATTTTTTAATAAAATTTCACACTCGATGTGTTATGCAAGTCCCAAGATAAATGTTGGGATAATAGCACAACTGGTTTGCCGCTGTAGTGCTTAATTAAAAAGTGAATGGAACTTGGCTACTGAAGAATCAGCAGCACCCCCTGCTGATCACCAATCATGATTGGACACGTGTCTAACTTGTGGATTTTTTAATACAACTTAAACACGTGTTCAGCATTGATTGATGATCAGCAGGAGGTGCTGCTGATTCTTTCAGCTCATCTCCTGCTGATTCTTTCAGCATCCAAGTTCTAGCCTTAAAAAGCAACCTTTTAGAAAAAAAAAAAAAAAATTGGACCTTTTATGCGTCTGGTAACGAGAAGAAAGGTGCATTTTCTTAACAAGGTCCAATACAGCAGAATAGCAGGTTTGACTCTGCTCCTAGAAACCATAGGCCCTAGCCCGAAAAGCTACAGGAAACCTTTGACGACAAATTTTAAAGGTCGTTTATACCTCACCTGTTTCGCAAAAGACCATCTTTGTCCTCCACTTCACTGTACCAAAAACCAACTCCGACCACCCCTAGGCCCTAGCCTGCATGTATCAGAGACGTCGATTTTCCGACATACATCGAATGGCGTTGGTGAGGTATGGGTTTTGAAGATCGGAACTTGAGAGGTCGATTGGCACATGCAGCTAGTATTACATTTTAATTTGAGTAATGCTAGAGAAATCAAATTTGTAAATTAAATGATGTGGTTGTAGATGATTGGATTATTAATTAAATATCGGTTAACTTGCTTATCTTTTATTGATGACACATCATTTGATTTACAAATTTGATTTAAAAATTTAATCTCTCTAGCATTATTAATTTAATTTTGTGTGAAATTCAAACCATGATAACATATTAAACAACAGTTGAAAATGTAAATCAGACAACAAAGGAAAGAGATTTGTTATCCTATGCACTAAAATTCTTCGTCATCAGATTTTTGTTCTTGAATCCTTAACTGTACATCCAACTATTCATTGTTTGGTGCATGACATACACTCGAAAATGCTCAAAAAAGGAATAATTATTCTTTATTTCCGCAGCCCTGGCAACTGCTTCTTCCTTCTCAAACTTCACTCTCTCTCTGCCCTTTGCTCTCTACCTTCCTTCTCAAACTTCACTCTTTCCGCAGCCATGGCAACTGCTTCTTCGACACGCAGAGAGAAGAAAACCGCAACCCTTCTGCCGAGGAGAGGCAAGATCAAGGGCAAGATTTTTCGAATCTTAGTCAAAGCAGTGATCAAGATGGCCTCAAAACTGGGAGCTCGGAGAAAAAACAGAGAAAAAGGTGGTCGAGACTCTGCCTCTGTAACACCAACACCAAGTGCCTACAACTCTGATGCCAATTCTGGCATCTGATGCAAACGATCAGATGGCTAGATGGGCTCTGTATTCATCACTGTTTCCCCGGTTCGTGCCTCGAATCTTTTCCCATCCAACTTATCCATGAAGATAAGAAATTCTGCTAGTTTAAATGCAGAAATCAAACCTGATCATGTTTTACATTATCTTCCTGCATGGCTCATATTTTAGGCCAGTTTTGCAGGATCAAAATCCGTTTAGTCCATTGCTTTTATCTGTAGTTGTTATGTGATTAGTGGTTATAAACGTTATATTTTGCTTTTCACATGTTTTTGTCTCTGAATAATTAGTTCATCACAATCAAAACTAAGAGCGGAACTCGCATGCACCGGGTACATATTTCTTTTCTCCGTATCTACTTGAAGAGACAAATTAGGATAAAATATTCGACGCATGCAAATATTACTTTTTGGCTTTTTAGCCAAAATTGTTATTGAGATTGATAAAACTCTTTACTTTGGCCCTTGAGATTTGGAATTGATAGAAATGGTCTCTGAATTTATCCATTGTCAATTATTTTGGTCATTCCGTGAAAAAGATCCATTAAATAAGACCAAAATGACAAAAATACCCACAAATTTTGTCAAACCATTTTGGCCCATTGTTGATTAAATTGAGGGTATTTTTGTCATTTTGATCTTTATTTAATGGAGATTTTTTCCTGAATGACCAAAATGATTGATGGTGGACAAACTCAATGATCATTTCTAACAATTTCAAATCATAAGAACCGAAGTGAGGAGTTATGCCAATTTCAGAGACCATTTTGGCTAAAATGCCTTACTTTTTTTTTATGAAAAATGGGATCTTTTGGCCATGTATCGTTGATTGCTAGACATTGACGAAGCCATGAATTATATCATGGGAGATCGGCCTAAATTTAAAAAAAAAATCAAAATAAACTCATCCAATAACACAAAGTTCTAATTTTTTTAATAAAAAATTATTAGAAAATTAACTTGTTGGAATCTTGTAAATGATAAAGTAACCAATTGACAATCCACAACATGAAGTGGTAGGGCAGGAGGCTTAACAAATTCCAGACGTTTGAAAATATGCATGCAAGGCCAAAAAATTACGTATCGCTTTTGGGGTCACAAAATAATAGTAATTAAATATGTGTGGCATCTTGATCAGATATGTCACCGAAAACGATTTAGGGTTTGATAATATAGGAAATGACAAACAAGTTCCGGTAGTTAGATAGATGACAGAATGTCAATGAAAGAAACAAAGCGTTTTGGTGCTGCCTTACCTAAACCCTAAACTAAACCTAAGAGTTCCTCCCTAGCGCAAGCACTAAGTAAGCAAGCTCCCTCTTCCTATGGTCAAGCAAGTAAACTACCTTCTTGTTCAGTAATTGGAAATCAAGACAAACCGGGCACTACGGTGAGACGTGAAAACACCCGATCCCATTCCTACCTCGATATGTGGAATCGTCTTGCGCCATATGTACTGAAATTGTTCGGGAGACCTAAAACATGAGTTAAATTTAAATACAACCGGTAAGCACGACATCAGACAATATTGTATACAACTGGTGCCAGAGCAAAATCTCTAAAAAAGCACGTTCCGACAATTGAGTAGTAGTTGTAGTATTGAAAGGTTGAGGACCCAGAGGACCGATTATATAGGACCCCTACCCTACATCTACAGGTATGTATTTGTATAGTGAGAACTGGTTGACTGTAGAAAGCATATTCCCCAAGCATATACTCCCTCCTGGCCTGCTCGGATTCGGCACAGAGTGGATGTAGCCACCCAAGCACCTGGGTGATCCAAGTCTTGCTCAAGTCTTTGCTTGTCCACATTAAGTATGTTACAAAAATTTGTCCAACTTTTAGAAAGGAAAAATAACAGTGAGTAGGCTATGAATGGGATGACTTGCAGACCAAGTAAGAGGTCCGTTATTATCCACTTGTTGAAGGGTAAACTTGGCAATTTACGGAGAAAATTGACGGGGCGTGATTCGAAAATTGGGGTACTTAGTGAAGGGTTTCCTTGTGTTTTGGACTATAAATATCCCTTCTCCTTTCCCCTTTCTTCCATTGTAATTTGCTTTTGGTTTTGTGACCCAAGTTCTGTCAAGAGGCAGAGCAAAGGAATGACCTACACCGAGAAGTTGAATAACTCGATTGTGAGATGAGGGTGCATACCTTTCCTGTAGAGCCTTTCAGGCCTCGGCAGACACTGATGCATTTTACGACAACATGCATAACAGGGGGAGAAAGAGAACTGGTGAGCCAAGAAAGTACTATCTGGTCTTGCTGGATCCATGGTTTGAAGAGAGGGTTGATGGTGTCAGTGAGTTGACCTTCATCATCCAGTAGGAAAGCAGGTGGACATTGAGAGGTGCCATCAACAAATGACATCAGACTTCGACTTCGAAGCAACGGAACAAACTGTGCACGCCATAGAGGATAATTGTGACGATCAAGTTTCAGAGAAAGGAAGGCAGAAACATTGGTAAGGGCAGCAGAAGAAGCCATTGTATTTGGGAAATAAATTTGTCGTGAGACTATAAAAAAAAGGCTCATACCATATAAGAATTGTGCTCAATTAATAAGCTTGTATTGATTTAACGTTTATATAGAACTTTACAAGTAGGGTTTGAGTGAAGAACAAACTCTTCAAAAACAAACCTAAAGATAAATTACAAAAAATACAAATTAAAAATATTAACATACAATCTGTTTGAATTCAAAATATTCAAACAGTTAAAGGATTAGATTGAGGCGAGCCTTCCTGTTGACTGATTCCATTGTTATCTCCTTTGATTGTTGTGGCGGGAACTGAGCTTTTCAAACTGGGTTTATCAATTTTCTCCTTGTGACGTTTGTGTTTCTTTCTTCATTTTTTACCTTGATTCTCCTTTTAATTCAATCTAAAAATCATATTGAAGGAAAGAAGTGCGAAAAATAGTGTACGATAAACCACTCAATGAAATCAGTCTCTTTAACCCTTAACTCCATCCGAAGTTTTTTCTCACCCTTTTTCATCTTCTGCACACTCACTCTTAATTTGGCGCTTAATCTCATTTAATTTGTTCAGTCCAATATCTAAAAAAACATATACGTGCAAAAAGTGAAAACATGATCAAAATCTCTTCTTTCTTTCATAATATTTCTCATGTAGCTCCAAATGTTTCCATTTACAGTGTTCTTCGATGCATTTTAGTAATCTACTTCTTAATATGTTTAATTCAGTAAAGTTGAAGCATAAATCTCCCCATTTTATAGGGGAGCAACATGGAAATTTATATATACTAAAACTCAAACCAAAAGCTACTGTTCATTAACAGTAGAGTGATGAAAACGCCCCTCCAATTGCTTATGGTTGTGTTTTTTTTCGGGTTTTTGCACATTGAAATTGCGCGTTCGCCCTCTGTTTCCACGTGTTTATCATCAATGGTGCTTCTAGTCTATTTTCCCCCCTTTCTTTCCGTTCGTCTCTCTCTTTCCCCATTCTCAGCTTTTGCTTATTCTAAATCTAAAACCTAGGGTTTTTTTCTCTCTTCCACGCGACCGTTGTTCTTGCTGCCAGTCATTGTTGGCCGTTGTCGGGTTTTCTCACCGATTAACTACGGCGGTTTTCATGCTTCACATCGCTCTTACCCATGGTCGTTTTCTTCCTGGAAAATTTTCCATCCTCTGCTTTTCCTTTTACTTATGGACTCTGTGATTTTCGTTGTGGTTGTCGTTCTGGGTTAAATTCGAATTGTTTTTTTGCCTATGCAATCTAAGGTTAGCATGAATTGTGTGTTGTGAGTGATTGAATAATATTTACATTGCAATTAATAAAGTTAGCATGAATTGTGGTCAAGTCAATTGTAAATTATCCAAAATAACATTATGATTGGTAACGCTCTGGCTACAGCAACCAGCAATCTTTGATGTTGTGAAGATAACAATTTTAATGTTTTTGGATTGAAAATCTTTATTAAGAATGCCAAACTAATAAATTTATTGAAAAATTACAAGATCTAAAAAATATGTAGATTTAAAAATGTGTAAAATTGTATACACAGAGTAAGGATTGATGAGCATGGTTGGTTAAGAAAATTGGTTTTCTTATGTTAGTCGTTGGACAAAAGCTTAGTGGGACTGACAGAGAGTATTATTTTAAAGAGAGTATATGTATGGATTTAGGTGACAAAATAGATTGAATACGAAGGCAACAAATTGGTTGCTGACAATGCGATAGGGAGAGGTTTGCTTAGAGACTGAAATTTCAAAGATGGAGATCGCTTTTTTTAAATATTTTTGAAAACAACAATGTTGTAAAATGATAAAAGAAAGAGATTTTCTTACCTGATCAAATTGTTTATCATGACTAGCTTGCTTCTTTTGGGTTAATAAATGTTAGATGCATTTTTACAATTTATCAAAACAGCAACCGATTCTCCCGAAGAGAACACACACACACATACCAACATGTTGTTCACCATATTCTAAGCTTTCATTTTCGTTCTATCTCTTTCGTTATCTAAACTTATAATTATCAAAACAGCAACAGAATCATAGAGAAACCTTCAATCATTTATCAAAACTGAATTAATTAAACTTCTGCTCAGCAATCCGTTAATTTTAATTGCAACTCTCATTCTAAAAATTTAAAATTTTGCATTTGAATAATCAAACGCACTTACACATTACATTCCTTTTATTGGTTCTTGACACAATACATTTTAGGATTTGATGTTACAATAATATCACTGTAAACATGAATCGCGATAGATATAGAAACCAAACTTGCACACAAATGTTTGACTGAATTCAGAACCACTTAATTCAACATAAAAATTTACCTCACATGCTTGCTCCCCTTCTACTCTCGCATCGTCGGCTCCACTTGTAAATGATTAACGAAGTCCTAAAAACAGAACAAAAAAACTTTTACCAATCCAACATTTCAACATATGGTTTTGGCAGGTATAACATTTCAACATAAGCATGATATAGAAAGACAAAACTCCACATGTCACTTTGCTTTTTCAAAACCACAAAAAAGGGCAACTATAAGAGAATGTAACCAATTTTAAAGAGTAAATCAGTCTCCCAATAAAGGAGAACAATGCCGGCGGTAGACCAAGAGTAAGTACAACCCGACTGCAGCAACAAAAACACAATTGACTTTCACACTACAGAAATAAATAATAAAATAACACATACTTGCACCCAATGCATTGTTTTTTTTTTCTTTCTGTGCAGCATAAGAATAAAAAAGGATAACATTCCCCTGAAACCAAATTCATCCCCCAATTTCTTGCAACAAAGAGGGAGACCAACCTTGTGTTCTAGGAGAACAGTACAACAATTAGTCGGAACCAGACTGATCCAAGTTCCCACTATGATAATGAAAAATTAAAATTAATAAAATAGCTCAAATCATATCACAGCATGTCACAAAGTACACCATTTGATAATCAATAAATTTAACAAAAATGGATTAAACTCACTCCAAGGTAAGCAAGCTTATTAATCATTTTGTCATAGTAGTAATTGAACTTGAAATTCCCCTTTAACGTGATCAACCCTTTTTTATCCACAGTTATAGACCCTAAAAATGTAAACCCCTAATCCATACTTTAAATTTACACCCTTACACCCCCATTTTCCTAGACGTTCTCAGGAATAAAACAAAACATAAAACACTCAAAATCCAAATCAAACAAAATAAAATAACCGAGGGGGAGACCAACCTTGTGCTCTCTAAGGACACTGCAATGATTTTAGACAACCAGAGTGATCCAAGTCCTTACTGCGATCATGAAAAATTATAATTAATAAAATCACTCAAATCATATACAGCATATCATAAACTATGTCATCTGATAATCAATGAATTTAACAAAATTTAAAATGAATTCGAGTCACTCCAAACAGTGATATTTTACATATACATTTACAACAACAAAAAATGGGATCAAAATAAAAACACAAAACAGTAATTTAAGTACACACACACAAAAACATCGCATAAAGATCATTAAAAAAACCACCCAAAACAACAGAAGAGAAAACAAATACGAAAACACTCCACAAATTTAAGTTAACAGTTTAAAATTTAATTAAGAAGAAACGATATTAGTTAAATAACCTAGAATGTAAAATTAATACAGAATAACAGAGAAAAACACATTCTTAGTTCTCTTTTGCAGGCAAGAAGACAGAAACTGTTTAAAACAAATAAAGTTTAGGAGTTTAAAAATTTAACTCAGAAGAAACCATATTAGTTGAGTCAACCTAGAATGTAAAACCAATACAGAATAACAGAGAAAAACACATTCCCAGTTCTTTTACGGGCATGAAGACAGACACCTTTTAAAAAAAGTCAAACTTCACTCTCTATCAATTAATCAATAGTCTAAAGTACGAAAAAAATTGATTTCAAAGCCTTCCTTAGGAACTTAACAACGTATCAACACATAGATTATGATAGCGATGATGGTATCCATGAAACCCCAAGCTGCAAGCAAATACTGCCTTTGGAAATTTTCAATATAAATGGTTTTGCAAACCAGCCACTAATGAAACATCTAATTTCAAACAAATAATAAAAGCTTTCTTTAACTGACACATTATCCTTCTTCTTTCCTCCCATTTACTTCCCACCCTCCCTATTAATCCCTCCATTTTGAAACTCCTCCTAAATTCTTCCTATTCTGTACAAAACCTGCCAAATCATTCCCTCACTTCTCAAAACCCAAATAATCACTTAAAATGCACAAAATTACAATTAAATCAATATTACATTACACAAAATGACATTCAAAACCACAATACACTAAAACCAAGGGTGAATTCAACACCCTCAATAAGTGGAAGCATTCGTACCTCAAATGAATTTGCAGCTTAATTTTCTTGCTGAAAAACCTTGACCTACAAAACCAAATTACATTTATCAACAAAAAGGAATCAATGTAAGAAAGCAAACACAATACAGAAAAAATGGCCATTCAAGTCAGCTCTATTTAGATTATAATAACTCTCAATTTAAGAAAGCAAATATAATCGAAATTACCTTGAACACCGTCATCATATTTTTACTCCGTTTCTTTCTAGATAAACTTTATTTCTTTGAAGTTTCTGCAGGGTGCATTCGAATTTAACCCTTTAAATGTTTGTATAAAACTTAGGGTTATCAGGGTAGTTTTATTCTAATTTAATACATTATATTCTCGCCTGCTTGCAAGTCAACTAAGTCAACTATTCAACCTTCACATATTATTTATTAGCTGCCATATGGACCAAGTCTTTGTAGAAAAATCAATGTATGGAAAGGGCTTAAATCCTTCAATTATGGATATACTAATGTAAAATCCTTTGTTCTAAACCAATTTTGTTCTTAGTTTTTGTCTTCTAAAAGTTGAAAAATTTTAAAAAATCTCCTCTTTTTTCTTTTGATACAAACGATGGGGTGGGAACATATTTTGAAATATGGCCACGCCCACATTTGCAGCTAAAGAACACTTTAATATAAGTTTAATTTGGTGCTAATATAGGTTTAATTTGGGTCTGTTCCACCACTTAAAATTTGCAATACTAATTTTGAACAACGAATAAGAAAATTCTACCAAGAGGCAGTAAAACAGTAAATCAACTTAATTTCTGTAAAAAAAAACTTGTGCAAAAATTTCATGAAATTTTGGTAAAAATGGAAAAGAAAAGGGTTAAGACAATCAAGACTAATGGAAATGTTGATATTTTTTAACATTAACTCAGGTTGATTTTGTTCACCAGCATTAATAAAACGAATGACTTTAACTTGGCCAAGCAAACAATTAAATTAGGCGTGCTTCCAAAAAAAAAAAAAAAAAAAACAATTAAATTAGACGTAAGACAAGTAACTTAGAAGTTAACCATATGAAAAAAGCAATGACAATCAAACTAACCTCTTCTTTTCATATGAAGTATAATCTGTTCTCTATTTTGCCTTTGTGAAGAATGCACTTTTCACTCCCTACACATAAAATAGCATACATTGAAAATGCTCAGTAACATTATAAAAACTATAAATATACAGTACGGTATATGTATCATATACTGTATTGTATACGTATTTGGACATAAGGTATAAAGATTTACTAATATAATTAAGTTTAAATTTAACAAAAGAAGTAATTACAAATTGAAATCAAACAATATTATAGTTGTTCAAAAAAATTCTGACTAAATTTTACAAATAGTATTATAAATTGTTAAAAAAAAATAACACCATTGAAAAAACTCACTACTCAAAATCTGCAATTCTATTAAAAACACATCACTAAAAATTAACTCCAAGGAAAGGGGATTAACAAATTATACCCTTTTAAGAGTTGGAATTGTTTTATCTATATCTTGAGCTGGACCCGCTGGATTTGAATCCTCAGTTGACTTAGAGGGAGGACAAGCATGAAAAGAAGTCTAAGGTTAAACATATGGTAAAAATTACACTGGATCAAGGAATGATCAGAGTTGATGGATGCAATATGGAATATAAGTTTCTGGAGAGAGAGACAACCAAACTTCCCACTGGATCGTATTTTTTAGAGATAGAGAGAGTTCTACTTTTCAACAGCAGAGAGAACAAATTCAATCTTGGGCATAAAAAGAAAAAATAGAAGCTTCATAGCACAATAATTAAGCACAATCCTCTGTTTTTCTAAGTGCAAATAGAAAAAAGGAATCAAAATATTCAACACAAAATCTTCACATTAGCTCAAGAACTATATTATTTCCAGAGCTTTCCAATTTCCCAGCACGGAACGACAAACATAAAAGCATTAAAAATATATAATTGCAAAAAAAAATAACAATTCCAAGAAACTAAATGCGAAGTTAGCCAGATCTGCACAGTAACACAAACCCATTACTTGAAATTAAGAGCATTGCGGCTCACCCTGAAAACACCCATTTTGCGATGAGGAAGAGAGACGCCGCTGCTCTGGCTGCTGAGTGCTGCTGGCTCCAAAGCAGTTTGTCTTCCAGAACTTTATAAGAGCAAGTCCACCCCTTCAAAGCCACTGTAAATCGCCATGGATTTACACCATTCTGCTTGCCTAAAAAAAAGCAAACAAAAAAAGAAAAAAATGGGAAGTATAAAATTCAAATGAACCGTGATGAACATAAACCAGAAATTTTCCTTGTATTCCATAAATGCAATAAAACAAAAGTCAGTGTCTCCATTTTCCAAACAACCAACCAAGCAAGCAACAAACTTCGAAAACCCTAATTCGAACCAATTTAGAACTATAACCAAGTAAACCACTTAATCAACAAAACCCACTAATTTTCTCAAAAACCCAACAAATTTAAAGGATACCCAGATGACAAATCCCAGTAAAATCCTAAATTTGAAAACCAGAAGAAAAAAAAAAGGCAAAGAGGCTTATCTTTCTTCACTAATCGGACACTAACAGAAAAACCCTAATTCATATTATTCAGATTACAAATACACAGGGACCAAATAGCTAATAATGCTGGACAATTTGTCCCCAATCCAACACAAAAATTGTTCTGGTTATACATACGATACTCGCCTAAAATATCAACCAATTCCAAATTAAAATGGAAAATGAAACGGAGCAACATAAATTGAATACAATTTGGGGAAAATTATCTCACCTGGAGCTCCGAATCTCCAAGAGGTTCCGATCCGAGCAGGCTCCAAATTGGGTTGCTGAAGATATGGTGATCAAGGAAGGGTTTTGGAGGTGGGTTTGATCAGATCAAAGACGAAGCCATTAGGTTTGGGGGGAGAGGAACACAGAGCCACTGTGAGAGAGAGAGAGAGAGAGAGAGAGAGAGCATGCGTTGTCCTTTTCTTCTATCCAGCCACTGGATCGCAGTTCCTTCACAAAAATTATATGCATGTGTTAGTTTTTCAAGTTCTAGTTTTGCAATCACCTAATCGATCATAACACCATTCACAAATATGACAAACATAAACAATTAAGTCAGCAACATGATATGCCATCCCTTTCATATTGCACTTACATAAAGAAAAAAGAAATTAACCAAAATAAAATTATACTATAATCCAATTATATGAACGCCAAACTCTTGAGTTGGGGCTGGTGGCCGTTGACCCATCATCGCCTCCATTTGAGAGAACAGGGTTTGTTTGGCTCTTTTGTCCAATTATTTACACTAACCATATATAGATGAAGAAGGACAACACCTCCTTCTTGTGATCCACATTTGAAGACGGCCGAGGGGCAGGGGCAGTTATAAGTGTCATCCTCTTTGTTTCTCCTATCCCTGCATTGTCAACCAAAAAACCATCAAACCAAGTGCAATACAATCCAATTTAATGCTCACAACAGCTTCAGTAGTAGTGAGCAAAGACGACACACTGCGCATAAAAGGCAACAAAATCAATGGATAAGGAATCGTAGCTAAGCTAATAAGATTAAACACAGGTCTACTAGGGCCTTACCTTGCAGCATCCACTAAAGCGGTTCTAATTACTTTTCAATGGATCGATTATTCCAGCTTTAATCATATCAACATATTCACCTGGTTAAGCAATGGGAAAAGCAAAACCAACCAAAATGAGTAACAGTGAAGATAAAATAGTTTCTGCAATTGATTGGCAGAAAAGTATTCTCAAAGGATTTCTTACCTTTGGCTGCATCATAGCCAAGATCAGCATTATCTTGCTCCAATAGCTTACCAACAACAACAGCTCCCTCAACTCCCGCGTTAGAAGTAATTGTATGAACAGGTGCCTATACAATGAACACAACTTGAAACAACAAACAAAATGCAGCATTGGGTTTTAAGTAGAACTCAAAAACTAAATTCCATTACTTAATAAGATGGCGATCATCGAGGCCAAACTTTAAAAACTAGCAGAATATACAAACCTTTAGAGCATTCTGAATAATCTGAACTCCAACCTTCTGATCAAAATTAACAGTTCGGAGCTTTTCCAACTCTTTAGATGCATAAAGAAGAGCAACACCACCACCTATAAAAGGAAGATAGTTATAATATTGTCGACTTATTTTGATCCAACCAGATAATTCAGGACAAAATGAATAGACAAATAGGCAACATCAAACAAAAGTGGCCAAAATGACAAAATAAATTACCTGGTACTAAACCCTCTTGAACGGCTGCCTTAGTGGCATTTAAGGCATCGGTAACCCTATCCTTCTTCTCACTAACTTCCGCTTCACTAGCTCCTCCAATCTGCAATATAAGCAAATCTCACTACTATTTACTACCGATTTTATCTACAGTATCATTTACTAACACGTACAACTAATACAAGGAAACTCAGCGACAGACGTTTGTTGATCACTTTTATCGTTATTATGATTGTTAGTATTACAATAACTATAATTAATTTACAATGGGGTAAAATGCGGAAAAAATTATAAGAAACACCCAAAAATTGATGGCTACAATCCTAGAGGGATGAAGAAATACAGACGAGTTTACGAAGATTACTAAACACATACCTTCAAAACGGCAACACCACCAGAAAGCTTTGTGAGTCTCTCCTGTAACTTTTCCTTGTCATAGTCAGAAGTGCTTAATTCAATTGCCGACCTAAATCTGTCACCGAAATAGAAGGGACTGAAGGTTAAGTACATATCTGAAACCATAGTTGTAGATGACTCCATTTAAAAAGGCAAAAAGGATTATCTACATCTTTTGTTACATAATTAAAATGCAAACCATTTATGTCAACAATTCCAAAATTGGACTAAAACTAATCCCAAGGGAGTAACACAAACCTGTTCAGATCTTTCGTCAATGGCCTTCTTGTCACCAGCACCATCAAGAATTATAGTGTCATCTTTTGAAACCGTGACCTGAAGCATTAGCCCACATATTACAAGATATTAGGACAGTGAAGGAAAAATTGGACACGAGGAAAAGTAGTTTAAAATTGATCAGGAAATTCCATTAATCCAAGTTCAAATAGATATAAACCAATCAATTGCTGCAGTGTATTCTGAATAGTTGAGTAGTAACTCTGGGGCTCGATACCAACGAGTTACAACAAATTTTGTCATGAAATCTGTCTCTGATGTAGTTCTTGCAAGCCCAAAGTCACAAATCTTAAGGTCACAATTTGCATTGAGAAGCAGGTTACTCGGTTTCAGGTCGCGGTGCAAAACATTTGCAGAGTGTTTGTACTTCAATCCCCGAAGTAATTGATACAGGAAATACTGCAAGAAACATTACATGCTGCTTAAAATTTAAGTGATCTAAACTTTGATTTCAACATAACTTAATAGGTAATTTACTACACTTTTGAGTATATACATGTTGCTAATACAACATGACCAATAGATAGTCTACATATTATCACGAGAGAGGGAGATGGAGAGATAACCAAACAGAAGCATGAAATTTCAGAATTGCAGCAAAAAAAACGAAATACAGATCAAATATTCATTCTGCCTGCCCCTGTGTCCAATGTTTATGTCTGGCTTACCAGGTACCAATTTGCATATCAGACTTTTAGGTCATATTAAAAGGCCTGTGACACAGTGCCGTACATGGCCTCTTACCTTATTCAAGCAAACGTACATGTCAAATTGTAAAGATACCAATCATAATTAACAGTAACATTCACTTTATTCAAGAGATTAGTAGCTGTTTTTGAACAACAAAGCGCTTGATTCATCGACATCATAAACCTACTAGTTTTACCATTGAAATTTTGATTCATCGACATTCCTTCAAAACAATTATCACAATATGACAATGCTCAACTTACCTGACAGTGATCATCTGTCAAAGCCTGGCTGAAGTGTATTATCTGATTCAAGTCAGTATCCATCAATTCATATACAATGTAAACATCATTGAACTTTTCCCTATCTGCCGGCTTTATGATGTCCTTAATTTTGATAACCTGCAAAACAACAATGCAATTATTCCTTATTTGGGTATGTTTAATTTAGCTACATTTGGGTATTTCCAACTTTGCAAAAGGAAGTAACAGCAGATGAGGTTTTACATTGTCATGATCCATATGGCAAAGGAGCTTTTATCTCTCGAAGTGTCCTCTTCGCATCGATCCTATTGTCAAATGCATTCCCAATTTTCTTGATTGCAACTTCTTCTTTTGTCTAAGAGTTTGTTGCACAGCTGCCATAAGGGAAGCATTAACCACCTCTACGCTGAGTGCTCTCATTGGGTAAAAATCAAGATACACATTAACATATATTCACCATAAAATCTCTCAAATTTATCAAACAACTAAAGTAACAATATGTCCAGTTCAAATACAAAAGCAACCGAAATCAAAACGATAAAAATCGAATACTGGGTCATTGAATTTGAATCCAAAATCTCTCCTTTTGGGACCCAAGAAAGGCAAAATCCCACAAAGGTAAAGCCTACCCAGTTCAATTTTGGAGCCAAACTTTTCAAATCCAAGCTCAAAAGTTCAACCCTGCTTTTCCCAGAATCCAAACAGATACCAGTTCTAAGCCAAAAACCAATGTCAAAACAGAAACCAAAAAAAGTGTAGAGAGAGAGATAGGTACCAGACGATGCCGTATGCACCGCGACCGACTGGATGAATAGGAGGGGCATATTTGGCGGAGACTTCAAAGAGATTACCCAGAATGTTGTACTGTACATACTTGCCTCCGTACAGAGAAATCCCTTCTTTGTTTGCTTGATTAGCTTCAATATTCTCAGACTCCATCTCTTTCCTTCTTTCCTTCTTCTAAGTCTCCGAGAGAAAGGAATAAAAACAAGAAGAAAGAAAGCCCTGCGGAGTTCTCACACCGACAAGCACAGGAGAGAGAGATGGAAATGGAAAAGGGTGAGCGACCGACCGCCTGAAAATGGTGAGTGAAAGCTATGGAGGGGCCATTTGGCACCACCTCTGCCTGACAGCCACCAAGCTCTTCTGCTTTTTTTGTTTCGTTTGGTTTTCAACTTTTCAACTTTCAAATTTGAATTCCATCTTTGAAATTTGATCAAACGGTTAAAGTTATTATAGCTTTTAAAGTGAGCTCGTGTTTTTAGCTGTTGGATCAAATTTTAAGAGCTCGAATTATTTGATGAAGAGGATTAAGTAAAAAAGATTCGGAAATGATACCTTCCCGAAAAAGAAAAGTCAGCGAGTCAAGAAACCATAAGTCAATTTTTGGTCTTTTCTTTTTCTTGGGTCAAACAAATCCAATTTTCTTTCTATTGAAACTTGAAAATTAGTCTTCGTGGGCCCAAACTATGAGAAGGCCCATAAGGCTGCAGCTTGGATGGAGCTGCCTTCTGGGTTGGGTTGCACAGGAAATTACAAACAAGGAGTGGGCCTTCAAACTCTCTAACAACAAAATGTATTCTTCTCTACTTATTTTTTCTTTTCAGTTTCAACAGGTAAATAAAGTGAGACGAGATCTGAATTTCAAGAGGCATATCAATAAATAAGTCATCCAATAAATATGATGCATTCAAGAGGTAAAGTGTGACGATATATTTGTTGGATAAGGGATGCACGTCCTCCCTCTTGTGATAACTTATCAGTATTAATTTTATAATGGAAGCCGTTTGATTTTTTAATCTTATTTCAAGATCATTCGTACAAATAAATCAAAGTGAAAATTGTTTAGTCATCTGAATGTATCAAATAAATAAATGGTTCATTATGGATATGTTATTTGGTACTCACTCTGATTCAAATGTTTTTTTGTACGCATGATTTTTAAATGAAGATTAAGAAATTAAATAGTTCTAATTATTTCGCCTATGGTGCAACATGTGCATTCCCTCACGGTGAATGAAATTATTATCCTATTTGTTTGGTGTGACTAAAAGCTCCCAATAAAATTTGAAACTAATTAACTGTATTTTTCTATCACAGAAATAAAAATAGTTATATAAAAATGCAGTAAAAAAACACATAAATACAATTAGAAGGGGGTATTTTGGCTTATAAAATAAACTATGGGTTCCGAACTCATTGCCCTTATCAATAAAGGATAAGTGTCCCACCTATCAAGCTAGGCTTTAATTTTTGTTGTGTTTTTGCATTTACGAAACATCATGATGTACTAGAGTTTGGTGGCACTTATGGCTTTATTATTTAATTTCATTTATATATTTTTTCAATAAAAAATAGTTTCAACTTAGATCCTCTCCGAAACAGTTTTATAGGAATCCTCAGCACCAATTGTTCTCATTCGTTGATAGGAATCTGACAAATAATTTTCTTCCAGAAGGATAATGAAACTGACAAATAATTAAAGAGAAAGTTGCTTATTCTAATCTGATGGTTAGCATTAGCTAATAAGTCGTTTGATTAGCTTATTTAATCAAGAGGACGACCCTTCAAAAGTAAATTAAAGTTCAAACCGTATTACAAACTAAGGCCTTGGTGTTAAGACAAATTCTTCATTAAGAAATTCGCATAAAGATATAGAAAGTACACGTCCAAGGAGACTCCAAGACCAAAAATACAAGCAGTACAACATCATGTCCAGATTCATTGCTTGATTCAATCAAATTCTTAAAGAAGATGCGATATTTCATTCTTCGAAAAAAATAGCATTACAAATACATATCATGAAGAAAATGGTCATTGCAAACTAGATCTAAAATATTGCAATAAAGTATCAGCAAATCACCGCCACGATCCCATAACACCAAGTGAAGGAGATTCAGCAAATCAAACAACTCCACTATTCAAATATAGATTCAAAACAGATGTAGCACACAAAAACGAAAATTAAAATGAAGCAATTCTCGTATAGAGAGCAATCAAACTAGCAAACTCTTCCATAAAAAGAGAAATCCGAACCAAACTCCAAGACAGATCATGAATATTATTAAATAGAAACAAAATAAAAGGATAAAACCACGTTGCCGCTCTACATCCTCCGGATATCCGAGAGCCATAGCACCGAACCAGCTAAACCCATAGTGTCGTACTAGGTAAACTCAATCCCGACACAATCCGAAGTCCTCCATGGCTTCCAGCTTCAACCCCATACTGAATGTGATAACTAGACCCTTGTGTTTACTATGTGTGTGGACCAAAAGACAATGATTATCACGGCAACTATAACATTTACGGTGACAATTCTACACCAAAACAAAGTCAATCGAAAGGGAGAGAGGAAAAATACCAAAAATGATTGTCAAGAAGATTTCCACCAACCCCAAAGCCAAAACAAGGAGGCAGCGACAGATAATTTTTCTTTGATTTTTGCTTTAGACGTCTAGGGTTTTTATGTATGTTTTTTGTTTGGTAAATAAGCCTAGGAAAAAAAAGATAAGAAACAATCCAAGCAATTGTTAACACTTGATTTTTATCCATATACCTTAATTTATATCAATCACCAAGCATCATTAAGCACCCTTTGGAATTTAGAGGGCAATTAATGTGAAGTGTGAACCGAAACAAACATTTCTAAACGACTTTAAATTTTAGCTTTGCCTATATTAGCAGCCTAATGTGTCTTCATAATTTCTCAATCTTTGTCGCACACCAAATAGACACGTAGTCCAAAAGCCATTGACTACTCACGAATTGAATACAAGTTCTTTAGTGGAAAAACCATTGACTAATCAACCACTTGAATACAATTTCTTCTTAATCGTTGCCTAAAAAGACAATGTTTTAATCTAAGATAATTCCTTAACTACAATCCGTCAAACGGTGACGGGTGACACTCTTGATGACTCGTTTGGTCTCGATAAGTCATATGTTATGTGTAAGATTTGTGAGACACATGGCGCATGCATGCCACGTAAGTCGTGAATATCGAAATTTAATGTGTTGGTGAGTATTTATGTCACCAAAATTTACATGTTTACACTAAATTTTGAGCTTTTTCAAGTATCTAATAATTTAACAAACATTTTTTTGTGCCTACAACCATCTTTTCTCATCTTTCCCTACAAAAAAAAATTGGAAGAAATGATTAGAAAGCGACCACCAAGACATAACTAGTTGGATAATTGTGTACAATAAGATCCCATTGATTTCCTCAATTAACTTAGAAAGTGTCCAAATTATACTAATCGTTTTGTTCATCACCTTATCCTAAAATGCGCTAAAATTCTCGTATCTCTATTAATTAATGAAATCATCTTTGTCAACCAAAAGAAGATGAAAAGACAACTTAGTCTTCTATCACACAAAAAAATGATGGGCAATAATGTAATTTCACAGGTCCAAATTTTACTTTTTTTTATTGAAGCCTCACTTACAGATAATGTTAAAATATCTCTAATATTTAAAATAAAAATACAAAATACAAAAAAATTATAAAAAAAAAAACAAAAACAAAAACCTCCCTCTCCCTCCACATTCTCTCTCTCTCTCTCTCTCTCTCTCTCTCTCTCCTCATTTTCTAAAAAAATGTGTTCATACACACAATGTGTAGGCAAGTACTAGTACATAGAATAAAAGGAAAATAAGTTCCAACCAAATCAAATTAAATTGAGCACAAGAAGTAGCAACTACCAAATACCAACTAGTCAAAGTACATGAGACTTAGATTCCTCTAATCTTATCCGTGTGATGAGTGGGAGTTGGAAATGGATGTGAGTATTGAAGTTACTTTGCACGATGTGCATCAAAATTGGAGTGTTTCGAGTTCCTTTACGCGCAATTGTAATGAAGTGGCTCACTTAATAATTTTCTTTGTCACCTTTTAATTTTCTCGGTTCAGATTTTAATGTTTTTATTAAAATTTAATAAATTCATAGTATTGGCCCAAAAAAATACATAAGATTGTTAGGGTTTTTGAAAGAAAAAAAAATTAAGAAAGTTTAATGAACAAGGGGCTTTTAGCATTAAACCCCCAAAAAGCAAACACTTTTTCGCAATCGAACCCATTTATAAGGAAATGATATCAGCATATCATTTTTCACTTTCTGCATATCTTGTTTAGTTTTGACGCTTGATCATTCAATTTAACACTGAAAATAAATAAGTGCGGGCAATGAGAGAAAAGTTGAGTCTTGAAGGCACTTTCCCTATATTATATTTAGTCCCCCCATTTGTTTGGGCATTTAACAATAATCCTTCAATTTAAGAACCAAAAATTATTTATAATCACTATTTTAAGCCTAAAAAGACAGAATTATTATGGTGGGTGTATTAACTATATCTTAACAATTTTAGGGTAAGGAAAATTAGAGCATCATCAATCACCCAGAACACAAGTTAGTAGATTACATATTATAATATAAGTGGTGACACACAATATTTTTGCACTGTATCGCCACTTATATTATAACACATGGTGTAATGTCTCGTGTTTTGTGTACGTTAAAAAATATCTGAATGAGACCGGTCAAAGTTACCAAATGCTGCTTTTTACCCAAAAACTTGCTGTTCTTTTACTGAAATTAATAAGATGTAATAAGTAAATGATTGGTGAGAGAACAAAAAAACAGAAAATTAATGCTCAAGTCCAACTCCCAACGTACCAAGCAACACAGATCTGGCAATAAAATTGGAAGGTAAAGTACTATATTTGAACAAAATGGGTACATTGAAAACAAAGTAAAATTACAAAGCTGAAAAACAACCACATCATTGTAAATACTAAACAAAACGCTGAAGGCCTACATCACTTCTGCAACAAAATCGCCTACGGGCATACACCAACACAGCAAACCCACTTCCCCAAATTTCTCTCTTAACCCCAACCTCAATCCCCCGTGTCCAAGAAATTCTGAATATAAATTTCGTGTCACGTCACTCGAATGCTCAAGACACACACTAAGAAAGATTCATGCATTCAGGTCTACCAAAGTGGGTCCGTGTGGTACTGGTACCTGCATGCAGTGAGGTCCCTCTTCGCGTGTCTTATGTAGACCGGTGATGCAGAACAGAATTCCTTACCCAAGAATCTCCGGTCACATCCCATAAACTCAATGACCAAATAAATTTAAAAAATGAACAATACTATACTATACAAAGTTAACAAGAACCTCAATTTTCAGAAAATAAGGGATCAGGAGCGATCAGACTGAGCATCGGAGCAGTACTCACTTGGGGTTTCAGCTGGGGTTTGGGAGCTGGAGCTCAGGAACCCTCCATTTTCCCTCGGCTTTCGAGCTCCCCCGCCCGCCATGGGAGCCAAGAACTTCACCAAGTCCTTGAATATCTTGATCTTGATCTGTCCCCTCCTGGGAGGGAGCCTTCGATTTCGGCTGTGCTTGGACTTGGAACCTGGGATTTCCAGTTTTTTCGAATTCGACATGATGAATTTGAAGGGTGAGGACAAGAGCAGAAGAACAGAGGAAAACAGAGTGTTTAGTTGAAGGCTTTTTCTCTCTCTAGAGTCTAGAGAGAGGGGATGAAAAAAGAGAATTTTCTTCGACGGAAAAGAAAGAGAGTGAATTGTGACAAAGTGAATGTGCTTTGGAGAGGATATTGGGTGCGCTGAGGATAATGAGCGGATGCGAGATTAGAGTGGTGGTTTTATAGGCATTTTGCATTTTGCATTTTGTTTAGGGTTTAGATTTTTGGCGCAAAAGACTTATAGCTTGCTCACTAAGATTTACCGTCTTTCAATAAGACGTGGCACTTTGGAGTGGCCGTGGCTCGAACTAGAACGTCTAGAAGGGAAAAGGATCCTCTCCAGATCCTCTTTGTGGGGATCTGGAGATCAATCAATCATGGTCATTTAGCGTACATCGTGCGGTCAGAAATCATTTTAAATTTAAAATTTTAAAATTGAATATAAATAGTATTTGACGAAATTGATTGATCACTGGGATCTCCACAAAAATGAGGTCACAATAGTGACTTTCAAAGATGGAATCGTTTCGAACTAGATTGGTTGTTCAATGTTTTGGCATTCGATGTATGCGTCTCTATTTGAATTTAATCAAATATTCTATCGTTTGCAAAAAAAAATAACTGTAAACGTTGCATGTTTTACCAATAGAGTTTGCGATACTAGTCAAAAGATGGATATTTTATGTAATTAAATTTGTTGGGCGTTTAAATATAAGGGTTTTTGAACTTTAATACTTCAAGAATATTAAAATTTAATAAAAACATGATGTTAGATTGGATATTGATTTTAGTCTCTTAATATGTACTTAATTCAAATTAATATTATATTTTTGTTTTAATATTTAATAGATATATTATTTAATGCCATTACATTAAATTTTAAATTTATTATTATACACATTTTAATTCATTGTATAAGATACTCACCATAATGAGAATTAAAATTTATAATATTTTCATAAAATGTAATTTATGAACACCATAAAATTATAAATAAAAAAGAAAGACATTGAATACATATGCTGGCATTAAATAGAGTCTAGGGACTAAAATCAATTTTTAGTCTTGTATAAGACATTTTTCTAAACTTCATCTTATTTAGGGATTAAAATCTAATTTTCTATTAAATATAAAAATAGAAAATCTTCCTAATTACCTCGTTTCTCTTTTGTTGTTGGAGTCTTAACCAGGCACCAGTGGCGGAGCCAGAATTTCAGGTGAGGAGAGGCCTTTCACAAATGTAACAAGATAGCCGATAACAATTATAGAACTACTAACCAAAACATCATAATAACATATTCATTGATAATGATGTGTTTGAAAGTGTTTTGAAAATGACTGAAGACATTTTTAATGAAAATGTTTTTAGAATCAATGCTTAGTTAAAATGTAAGTGGATCCTCAAAAGGAACTTGAAATACTTCTTGCAAGAAGTATATAAAAAAAAAATTAAAGACGAACATTTAAATAAGAGAGGTAAGATAGAGATAAACAATAAAAAGTTATAAAGAATAACATAGATTTTACAAATCTTATTGTTGTTGAATTAATTTGAATTTGGTATGACAATATATACGAAATTGAATAGCATTGTAGATTTGTAGTCCTGCTTCTGGTTGCACCTAAAAGAGAACAATTAGAGTAGACTTTATTTTTTTAAATTAAAAAAAAAAGTGAAGGTTTTGCCGCTCAGTATTACGGTCTGGTAGTATTCCTCTTCGTTTAGAAGTGAGAGGTCTTAGGTTTGAATCTCGTGGATGACAAATTCGATATCAAATTAGGCTATCCATTGTGTGGCTTAGCCGAACTCCTCATCCTCCTAATGTAAAAATATCGTTGTACTCAAAAAAGAAAAGTGAAGGTTTAATGTTGAGGGTTTTTTTGATCAAATGCTAACGATTATTATTCTAGGTGATGTATATAATAAAATATTAGAGATAGTGGTGGGATGTAATCTGGGAAGTTGAAAATTGGAATAGGAAAGAATAGGTTTGAAAATGAAGGTATAATACTAATAGGACGGTTTGCAAAGAAAAACTCAGGATAGGCCAAGGCCAATCCTTGTCTCAACGTCCCTCCGCCCCTGCCAGGCACCACACTAACAAAGCATCATTTTGTCACCTAAATGTCAAACGAATTAGAATAAAAACTGTTATTTTTATTATTTATTTGTACCATATTTTTAATAGAGATAAGATCCACATATGTTAGTGGATTCTATTTTCATTAGAAAAATGATACAAATGATGGTATAAATAGACTGTAAGTGTAACGTTGCACATTTATTATAAGATCTTGTAGTGTGTTTGGTTGAGGAAATTGAAGATGATGGGATTTGGAATGTTTCTGGGATTTAGGAGTCATGGTGCATTTCTAGCTTAGAAATCATTTCTCAATTAGAAACAATATTAATGGTGCAATTGAATCATTTGGCTCGTATAAAAGCTTTCCACGTGGATAATATTGACCCAGAATATTATTTATTTATTTTTTAACATAAATATTATTGATTCAAAAGATGGCGATATGAATCTTTTGGGTCAATGACAAAGAGACATTAGATTGAAACATCGCGACATGGATAATTATATCTATTTATATAATAACATATAGATTGAATTTGTTCATATTCCACCATAAAACTTAATAAACTCATCGTCTACTTTTATATAATCACATGTGAATCGGTTATGGGCTCGTTTGTAAGTGCTTTTAAAATAATCAAAAGCGCTTTTAGAGAAAATATTTTATAAATTCCATTGCACTTAAAAGTGATTTTTTACAAAAAATACCAGTTATACGTACTTCAACTGTTTTTTCGACCTCCACTTATATTTTTGCTAAATATTGATTTTAAAAATATTTTCACAAAAAATGTTTTTGGCTATTTTAAAAGTAGAAGCTGCATAGAATGATTTTTCCAATAACTCAGCTCAGATAAACCATAACTTTTTACCTTTTTCTTTCGTTATCAGTTATGAAAAAACATTAAGCATCTACAAATAAACCATCGGAAACAAGTTAAACGTGTGGGCCTCTAAAGCATGTCATAAAACGCGGTATTGGAAATTTGGGATATATTACGAAAGAAAGAGATGGATGGATGTCACAATTATATTCTTAATTATTTTCATTTTTTATGTTAATTTGTTCCATGTAACAAGCAATTTTAGAGATTTAGAGAAGCAGTAGCAACCAATTTTAGTAATTTATTGGCCGGCAAGAAGAAAATTTACAATCAAACGCGTGGGGACCCTTGCAAATATATATATATATATATATATATCATAATTTTGCATGCAGCTCTTGTGGTTCTAAATTACAAAGAGCAAACTGAATTTATATTTGGGATGATCATGGAGATCTTATAAAAACTTAGGTTTTTTTTAGTCAAAATGGTTCCTGAGGTTTACGTAACTCCTTACTTTAGTCTTTGAGATTTGAACTCTATAGAAGTGGTGTCTGAATTTGTCCACCATCAATCATTTTGGTCGTTCCATGAAAACTATCCATGAAATAAGGATAAAATGATAAAAATAACCTCAAGTTTTTGACAAATCATTTTGGCCTTTATTAAATTGAGGGTATTTTTGTCATTTTATCCTTATTTAATATAATTTTTCACGAAATGACCAAAATGATTGGTGATAAATAAATTCAAAGTCATTTCTATCGATTTCAAATATCAACGATTAAAGTGAGTAATTACGCCAATTTCAAATATCATTTTGGCTAAAAAGCCAAAAAAAAATTTCTACGTTTTGTTTATATTATATTATCCTATATGAAAACCGCGTCCCTCCCTCTTTAACCTGCATTACTCACTCAAAATAGGATTTTGACATTAATTGCTATATATTCTAGTTTTGACATGATGACAAAATCAAGTCTAGGCCAAGAACAAATTAGTATTCAGGATACCAATTAGAGTTGAGGTGAGAGGGATATATCAAGAAAACTGCAAAGAAGCTACATGAATTAAATGAAAACAAATCCATCCATTGATCATAAGAAAAACTTTCATGTCTCGGATTTACTAAACTCCTCTCTTCTTATAAACTCGTCAACTGATCAGATTTGAGAAAAGAGATGAATATACACTTAAACTTGTGTAAGTTGTTTTTGTATATTTCAAGTTAATAAAGTTATTAGTCCTACCAAAAAGTTATAGATCGATACATACCATAATCATTATGCATCACATTGACATGGCATAGAAAAAAATTCGTTAAATCAAATGACGCGTAATATTGTTGGTAGCACTTCGTATTATTTCTTATATATCGTAGGAATCTTACGTACATGTTTTGTATATAAAAAGTATGAATCTTATCAACAATAATTGTGTGTTATCCAATTATAGTTATTTGTCGCATATATTTGTGTTATCCAATTAGCTAGGTTGATGTGATGAAGTGCCTCTTTTTTCAGATAGAAAGAGATGCTGCACCTTTCAAAGTGCAGCTCGAAACTGAAGTCCGCCACCAAAGTTGACCCAATCCCACGTCATACAGTATATGCTAGGGTTTGGTTTAAGGGAAGCCTCCAACAAACTAAGAGCTAATTAATTCAGAAAAAAATGTTCTTGGATTTTGTTAATTAATCAAAATAACAAATAGGAGGAACTTAATTTAGCAACAAGGGTCCGCAGGTGCATAAAAGAAATGTGGGATTATAATTGTAGTAACGAAGGAGACAATAAAGTGTAAAGAGAAGTGTGGTTTAGTTAATTTCTTCTTAGTTCCCAAAAAGGAACATCAATCATTTTTAAGTACAATGGGATTTTGTAGGGCTATAGTTTTTTTTTAAGAAACGATAGCGATAACACACACAACAATAAATCAATGGTGTCATATCCAAAACCTAAGAACACACCACAACAATAAATCAATGGTGACATATCCAAAACCTAGGAACACACAAAGTCATCACAAAGATGTGAGGTCACACAAACCGCTAGGCGGCACAAACATACACAAACACAAACACAAAACACAACTAAGCCGAGAAGAAAACCATCGTTAGTTCATCTCCACAACAACAAAGCAAGGTGCATAAATCTCACCCCTCTGCAATCGGATTTGCATCAGTCACGATCCAATCAAGGTGTCTCCATTACATACTTGGCCGCAAAAGGCGATTCGATAACAGATATGTCCATGAGTCCGCAACCATCATCGAATCAAGATCAGCTACCAACGACATACTAAAAAGGTATCATTCCAACAATTGAAATTAAAAAATAATAATAATCATTTTGACCAATTTCCATTTGTTCTTTACTTATATATTTCTTTTTATCCAGATGTAGATGCATACCTATTTAGAATGGTGACCACACCAATAATTTGGCTGGGTCTTATATTCTACATGTTCCGAACACTTTTTAACCTCACCATATCATACAAAAGCTAAAGTCATGCTTTCATCTGTCACTTTCACACCATATAAAAAGAATTAGTAACATCATATCATATATGATATTCCCAATTAAATTAATGTATGTGTGGGAGGACTAGATAGAAAAATGTCAGCGAACACGGTTTGGGTCATTTGGCAATTTTTGAAAAATTCAATCAAATAATGTAAATAATGACAAATCACGTCATTTGGTCTGAGACAGAGAAAACTACATAAATGGCAGGAGGGTTGTGACGATTGTGAGATGATGCAAAATATTCGATTTCAAAGAGTTTGGCAGAAGAAATTGTGTGATGATGCAAAATTGTATCAATTTGTAGGGCAAGCAAAAGCGCGTCCCCCTAATCTACCATGCATGCATGCATGGTATATAAATAAATAAATAAAAACAAAAATAAGTAAAATGAAAACTAATTATCTTAATCTAAGTCCTTCGTTATCGTCAACATAAAATTTAAAAGCAAACTTTAAATACGTACAACTATTAACAAATCATGCGTTTTTTTTTTTTTTTAGTATATCGATATTTTTATACTAAGAGGAATGAGAGTTCGGCTAAGCCACATAATGGACAACTTAATTTGTTATCGAATTCACTATCTACGAAATTTGAACATAAGACCTCTCATTTCCAAGTAAAGAAGAATACCATCAGATTATAGTACTGAATAGTAAATCATGCATAACTTTGATTAATTGTTAGACGATTGACAGACATCAATAATTTCAAGGACTAGTAGAAGAATGTTTACGCAGAAACCTAACCCAATTAAAGATTGATGATTTCATCATTAATTTTTTTTATGTAAAACCGCACACCTACTAGATTGCATACACAATTAAGTTGAAAACAATAATAATGTTAACTAGGAATGAACTGTTATACCGACTATTAAAACTTTGTTGTCGATAAGAACAAATGAGAGTTCTAAAAAGTTTAAAATTGCAAAAAACAAAAAAAAAAGATTTTCATTTTGGTTCATAGTACCATCAATGATTAATTTCCCATTATCAATGTTAGTTTATGGTACAAATTATACATCAAGCACAGGAAATGGCATAAACAAAGTGGGGCTTATTTGCTTATTTCAGTTTTTCCTATGGGGAGCCTTCCTTTTTAGGGCCACCATGTTGCCATGGTGCATTGTTTTGGTTATTTATAGGGTGGTGTTAGCCAACCATTCATTTTTATTTTTCACATACGGATTAGGTCATTTTACAAATTAAACCAAACCAATAAAAGTCTTTGCCCCTGAATTATGAGAACAATTAGTTCACTATTAACGAATTGTTTTGGTCTGGTAATGCAATGCATTGACATGAGACAACAAACTTAAACATAATAATTTATTATTAAATTAAAACATTACGTAACGACAAATCAACAAATCTGTTTTATGTAAATTGATCTCTAAAAAGGCTCTAGGGTAAAGTGACAATATGAAATAGGAATGACAATTTTAACCGTTAAATCTGATAATCGTGGATAACCGCCGGAATGGATTGGATTTGGGTAGGAAAATTTGGGTATATTTTGGATATGGGGAAAAACCGTGAATATTATTTGGTTATGGTTTTGGATATTGTCACATCCTGGCCCGGGGCGGATCACTTCCTGGGCCCGCTCCACCACCGTAGCACGATGTTGTCCACTTTGGACTTACCATTCCCTCACGGTTTTGTTTCTGGGAACTCACGAGCAACTTTCCAGTGGGTCACCCATCCTGGGAGTGCTCTGGCCCCCTTCTCGCTTAACTTCGGAGTTCCTACGGAACCCGAAACCAGTGAGTTCCCAAAAGGCCTCGTGCTAGGTAGGGATGAGAATATACATTTAAGGATCACTCCCCTGGGCGATGTGGGATGTTACAGATATGGTTATAGAGATCCCTAATCCGTATCCGTCTCCGAATCTGAATCCGAACCGAATAATATAAAATATAATAGTGTTATACAATTTTTATATATATATATATATATATATATATTATTCATCGAATCCATTACCTAGAGAACACAAAAGTTGCATTCTGTGAGTTGCATTTTGTGGGAAATTTCAAGAGTTTTGATATGAATCAAAATCTGTAAGAATTAATGTTACTTATGGGAGATATAAAAGATCATCCAACATTATCAATGATTAGCTTTAGTTTTTATGCTCCACAAGATCCATTCATTAAATCATTTTATACATAAAATATTTAATGACGAAATTAATATTTACTAAATTTCATGCGTCAATTGAACGAATATATTTTTTGTATTGACGAAGATAGGTATAACCGTTAACAGATGGAGAATCCGTTAGCCAGTAGGTATGGTTATAGATGATACCCGATGGTTAATTTTTGTGGTTATGATGATGGATATAGCATTTTCATCCCCAAACCAAATCGTTGTCATCCCTACTATGAAACAATGTTGAAAACTAAGGTCATCTCTAACCGAGGGCTGGCCAGATGGCTCGTTTTAGCCCTCTGGCCCTCCATCCAAGATATTAATATTTTAATGAACAGTATAGGGCCATATTTGACTCCGTCTCCAACCGAGGGCCAAAGGGCTAGAGGGCTCGTTTTAGCCCTGTCACAAAAAACCGTCTCCAACCGAGGGCCAAAGAGCCATAGGGCCAAACATAATTTATTATTTAAAAACTACAGTTTAAATTCAAATCCAACGGTTAAGTGACGTCAACATGACGTCAGCTAGCCGTTGGATTTGAATTTTTTTGCTATAAATAGGGTGGATATTGGGCTATAATTCACACAACTTTGAATTCAATCTATTTCAATTCAATCTCTTGCAATTCAATTTCTTTCAATTCAATCTCTTTCAATTCAATTTTTTTCAATTCAAGTTTGCAATGAATTCCAACTTTGGATCCTCTTCGGATTCCAACTAGGGGTCCTCATCCAATTCCAAATTGGAAGCAAAATGGGCGCAAATGAGACGAGAAGATGAGGAGTCTGATGAAGAAGTGCAAGTAAGGCGCAACAAACAAAACAGAGCAGCAGCCATGGCTGCGGCCATGGTGTGTCAGCCAACTGAGGAACAACCTCAATGGGGTGGCTCTGTTGCTGGTCGCTCTTACAAAAAGAATTTTAAAAAAATATGAAACAAATTTTGTGAAATAGGAGTTATAGGAAAAAAAAGAATTTAAAATAAAATGAAACAAATTTTGTGAAATAGAAGTTATAGGAAAAAATGGAATTTAAAAAAAAATATGAAACAAATTTTGTAAAATAAAAGTTATAGGAAAAAATAGAAGTTATATGAAAAATTTTGTAAATAAAAAATAATAATAAAACTGTAAAAAAAAAAAAAATTCAAATGCAACGGCTAGTCAGCTAGCCGTTGCATTTGAATTTTTTCTTAAGAATACATTTATATTATTTAGTATAAATGTATTACTGTCGGTTATAACCGACACAAATAGTAATTAATAAAAATTATTCCTGCTAGCTGTTATGTTTAAATCACAATTAGTGTCGATTATAACCGACACTATTAACATAATATACATTATTCCTGTCGGTGCTAGCCCGGGGCAGGCTGGTTGGCTGGAAGTGGCCAGCCCTCCAGCCCTTTCCGATTCCGTGGGGCCCTCTCAGATTCCAGAGCCCTCTGGCCTAGCCCTCGGTTGGAGACGATTTTCGGGCTATTTTTGGCCCTCTGGCCCTTTGGACCATTCGGTTGGAGATGGCCTAAGGCTACTACAAGAGCACCGACCGTAGATCCATGACCCCACTGTTAATTTATACGAGTATGTGAGCGCCAAAGTGAGAACTAGTTGACCTAACGGGCATCCCCAAGGGCCCAAAGCAATTAAAATCTCATTTATTCTAGGAGTGGTTTTTATGTACGCTTAAAGTTTCGTTTTTGGGCACCTTTGTAATTTAATTTTTGGATGCTCAAAACAATTTATTAAACTTTTACAAATACCTCTTTTTTTTTTTTTTTAAATACATTGATATTTTTATACTAAGAGGAGGAGGAGTTCGCCTAAGCCACACAATAGGCAGCCTAATTTGGTATCGAATGCACCATCCACGAGATTCGAACCTTAGACCTCTTATTTCAAAGTGAAGAGGAATACCACCAGATTTTAGTACTGAGTGACCACAAATACCCTTCTTTTGCTTTGTTTGAATTTATGTTTTCTGCACACCCATTTTTCATTTTTTATGCCTATTTTCCTTGTATGCGGTAATTTTATATTTGAGTGATTGTTTTCTTTTAAATAAAATTGACAGGTATCTAGAGACAAAATTTAGGTGTACAAAGAACCTGTGGGCCAAGGCATATGCCCCAAACCAATGGATCTGTAACCCTAAAGAAGTACTTCACTTGAGCCTTTCTGCACTATAACACGGTTTTTTAGGACATTCATGTCGCCTTGAATAAAATTGAGTGATACTTTACATAATAAAGAAAGTGGCAAAGAAAAAGGTCCACTGCCGTGGCAACGGAGGGCTCCCAAGTGACTTAAAAGTGTGACCTACCTGCATTTTAACTAATACTGTGTTTTCATGCGGATCTCATATTGAATATTGAAGTAGGAGGATGAGGCTATGAGGCTATGAGGCTATGAGGCTATGGCTTCCCAAGGAAGGTGAATAGTGATTGTTGGGCAATTTCACGGAAGGTGATCATAGTGTAATGTGGGGTTAGACATATTTGGGGGGAGCTAGTTATTAGTGTAATGTGGTGATTGATTGAAGGAAAATATGAGGATAAAATAGAATGGTTAAAAGCGTTTTTAGATTATCAAAAACACTTTTGATCGTGTTTGATATAAGAAAAAACACTGAAATTATATAAACTTTTTTTTTCTTTTCAAATGGAGAAAGATTAGGCGATATTAGCTCTTCGGCAATAGTCGCGTGTGAGGCACCTATTCTCCCCCGAAGGGGTGAGGACCATTACTCATAGAAACCCCCCGGCCGTCCCTTGTCCACCAGTTTTATTGATAATAAATAAACGTAAACCGAAAAAAAAAATACAAGCTCCCGCGGTGGGGGGGGGGGGTATGCCAAGGTCCCGCAAAGACAAAAACAATAAACGAAAACAGTAATAAGGACAAAACAAAATGTCACGAGCATGAGTAAAGACTATAAAATCTGGAATTGTGGATTACCAGTATAAGCATAAATATCTGCCCGAAAAGAAGCTAAAGCATATGTAACCTGATTTCCTTCTCTATAGATATGTGTACATAAATTGCACTTGACGAAGTCACAAGACAATTCTTCCAATCCATCATAAGAAACCACAGGACCGCATTAGAAGCCTTAAAAAGATAGTGAATAACCAACATGGATTATTCTTAAAAGGATAATGCTAGGGAGACCAAATTTTTTAAACCAAATTTGCAAACCAAATGATGTAGTTGTTGATGATGATTGGATTATTACTTAAGTTTTGATTAACGTGCTTATTTCCTATTGGTGACACATCATTTGATTTGCAAATTTGATTTAAAAATTTAGTCTCTCTAGTATTGCCCTTCTTAAAAATATCAATGGACTTCTAATAAAAAACAATTCCAGTAAAACCACTCATTACCAGAATTGCATTCTAAGACCATCTCCAAAGGAGATGTCAAATACGCCGAATAGGATTAAAAGACATTTAGGTGTTCTCCAATGGATATGCCATATATGATGTGGCATGTGAGTCATTTGACTCCTTGTTTTCTAGCTGCCTTTTTTGACAGCAAACAAAGGAGTCAACTATATTTAATTGAATTTTTTAATACATGGGTCCCATTAACAACCAATAGAATAAAAACTACAATTATTTTTTATTATTTTTTAATAGTTAATATAACTCTAGGCCCAATAAAATAATAAAATAAATATTTGACACATCCATTGGAAAAGAAGAGAATTTAACACTTATATTCAATTTGCCACATCAACCATCAAATAAAATTTTGACATATTATATTTGATATCTCCTTTAAAGATGCTCTAAAATTTCAAAATAGGTTTTTTTTTTTATACTATATCTTAGAATATAAATGCAACACTAGATTAATAACACCACGTTGTGAACTTGTGGTGTTGCGGTCACACGTAAGTACTTTTCGCTTGGAAAACTAGATTAATCAAGACGCAAGTGAGTGGAGACCTGTAGAGAAGTGTGCCGAGTAGAGCTTTTGTATGCCAACGATTAGGTAAGCACTTAGGTCATTTGAAGTGGACTTAACCTATATCATATGTGCCCCAAAAGGTCGTCAAGCTGTCGCTCACTAGCACAACGCACTAACAAATCCACGTACGATTGTGTGTGCTATTGATTGACTATTGCTGCTCAATGTCTTCCACATTCACATCTAGAGACGAAGTTAAAACTTTTGCCATCCAATTTTCAGATAAAAACTGACTCAGCTCAGCTGTGAATAGTAAACTTGCATCCCAAGAAACCCAAGAAGTCTAGAAGTTCTTATCCCGATGTTGCCGTCCATTGAGCTAGGGGCCCACGAATTCAGTGGCCCCACAATATGAATTATGTCAATTAGGACTCCAAACTGAAATTCAAACTCGATGTGTTATGCAAGTTACGAGATAAATGTTGAGATAGTAATATGACTGATTTGGCGTTGTTGTGCTTAATTAAAAAGCAACGTTTTGAAAGGAAAAAAATGGGACCTTTTATGTGTCTGGTAAACAAGAAGAAAGGTGCATTTTCTCAACTAGGTCCAAGAGACGGCGGACTAGCAGGTCTGACTCCGCTTCTAAAAACCATAAGCCCCAGCCGGAAAGCTACAGGAAACCTTGGATGACAAATTTTAAAGGTCATTTATACCTCACCTGTTTCTCAAAAGACCATCTTTGTCCTCCATTTCACCAAACAACTCCGACCACCCCTAGGCCCAAGCCTGCATGTATCAGAAACGTCGATTTTCCGACATACATCGAAATGGCGTTGGTGAGGTACGGGTTTTGAAGATCGGAACTTAAGAGGTCGCTTGGAACATGCAGCCAGTATTACATTTTAATTTGGATAATGTTAGGGATGTCAAATTTTTTAAACCAAATAATGTGGTTGTAGATAATTGAATTATTAATTAAGTGTCGGTTAACTTGCTTATCTCTTATTGGTGACATATTATTTGATTTACAAATTTGGTTTAAAAATTTGGTCTCTCTAGCATTATCCTTTTAATTTGTATGAAATCCAAACCATGATTACATATTAGACAACAGATAAAAATGTAAATCAAACAACAAAGAAAGGAGATTTGTTATCCTATGCGTTAAAATTCTTAGTCATCATATTTTTGTTCTTGAATCCTTAACCGTACATCCAACCATTCATTGTTGGGTGCATGACATACATCGGAAAATACTCACAAAAGAAATAATTATTCTTTCTTTGGACCTATAAATACAGAATATCAGCCTCCTTTTCCCATACCACATTAGTCATTAGAGAGATTATATTCACACACCCTAAATTACTTCTTCCACACCCTTTTAATTTTTTAATATTTTTCTATCAAGTGTTAGTGGTGTGTAGAAAATATTAAAAAATTAAAAAGATGTGGGAAAAGTAATTTGAGATATGTGAATATAATCTCCCTAGTCCTTATCCTTCCAACTTTCCAAGTTCTTTCCGCTGCCTTAGTTTCTTTGGACCCATTAAAACGGAGGCTCTGCTCCTCCTCTGTTTCTCTACAGGGTTCTTTCTCTCTGCCTTTTGCTCTCTACCTTCCTTCTCACATTTCACACTTTCTGCAGCCATGGCAACCGCTTCTTCGACACCCAAAGAGAAGAAAACCGCAACCCTTCCTCCGAGGAGAGGCAAGATCAAGGGCAAGAGTTTTCGAATCTTAGTCAAAGCAGTGATCAAGATGGCCTCGAAACTGGGAGCTCGGAGGAACAACAGAAATGAAGGTGGTCGAGACTCTGCCTCTGTAACACCACCACCAAGTGCCTACAACTCTGATGCCAATTCTGGCATCCGTTGTAAATGATCGGATTGCTAGATGGGCTCTGTATTCATCACTGTTTCTCCGGTTTGTGCCTCAAATCGTTTCCTATCCCACTTGTCCATGAAGATAAGAATTCTGCTAGTTTAAATGCAGAAATCAAACCTGGTAATGTGTTACATTATGTTCCTGCATAGCTCATATTTTAGGCCAGTTTTGCAGGATCAAAATCGGTTTAACCTTATCTTGTATTTCAATTTCTTAGGAGTTGTTTCTGATGGTATTTTGGCTCTGTTTCGTGTATGTAGTTGTTTTATGATACAGTGGTTATAAACATTATATTTTGCTTTTTACATGTTTTTGTCTCTGAATAATTAGTTCAACACGATCAAAACTAAGAGTGGAACTCGCATGCATCGGGTACATATTTCTTTGTCCCGTATCTACTTGAAGAGGCACAAATTACGATAGAATACTCGACGCATGCAAATATTACTTTTTGGTTTTTCAGCTAAAATGGTCATTGAGGTTGACATAACTCTTGGCTCCTGAGATTTGTCATTGATAGAAGTGGTTTCTGAGTTTGTCAATTGTCAATCATTTTGGTTATTCCGTGAAAAAAAAAATCCGTTAAATAAGACCAAAATGACAAAAAATACCCTCAAATTGTCAAATCATTTTAGCCCATTGTTTATTAAATTGAGAGTATTTTTGTCATTGTGGTCCTTATTTAACGGAGATTTTTCTTTGAATGACCAAAATAATTGATGGTGGACAAACTCAAGGACCACTTATAGCAATTTCAAATCTAAATGACCAAAGTGAAGAATTATACTAATCTCATATATCATTTTGACTAAAATGCCTTACTTTTTTTTTTTTTTTATCAAAAGTGGGATCTTTTGGCCTTGTATCGTTGATTGCTAGACATTGACGAAGCCATGAATTATATCATGGAAGATCGGCCTAAATTAAATTAAATTTAAAAAAAATAAAAATAAATTCATCCAATAACACAAAGTTCTCACTTTTATTAAAAAAATATTAGAGAATTAACTTGTTGGAATCTTATAAGTGATAAAGTCACCAATTGACAATCCACAACATAAAGTGGTAGGGCAGGATGCTTAACAAATCCCAGACGTTTGAAAATATGCATGCAAAGGCCAATAAATTATGTATCGCTTTTTGGGGTCGCAAAATAAAACTAATTAAATATGTGTGGGGATCTTGATCAGATGTGTCAACGAAAACGATTTAGGGTTTGGAGTATTAACCAGCTGATTGTTTTATGCAGATAATATAGGAAATGACAATTTGACAGAGAACTTCCAGTGGTTAGATAGATACAGAATGTCAATGAAAGAAACAAAGCCTTTTGGTGCTGCCCTACCTTGTTTCACTTTTTTTAGTTGCTTCTTATTTGCAAGAGCCATGGTTTTTGCCCAATGGCACTCCGGACCTAAACCACGAGTGAAATTTAAATACAACCGGTGAGCAGATCGTCCTTCTTATTACAGTCTTAAAAAAATGCACCTTTTATGATTTTTTAACACCGTTTTCTGGATAGTATCCCGGCCCGGTTTTCCTCGCTAACCAATTACGTTATGACCACTAAACAAACTTGGTTGACGAACATGGTTTATGCACCGCTAATGTAGTGGCTTGAAAGGTAAATGAATGCTTATCCTATGGATGCGGCATTAGCGGTGTTAGCACTTTCCCTCACCTCTTTTCTATTACTTGTTTAGCACGACATCACACAATATTGTATACAACCGGTGTCAGAGCAGAATCTTTAGAAAAGCACGTTACCACATTTGAGTAGTTGTTGTAGTATTGAAAGGTTGAGGACCCAGTGCAATGATTATATAGGACCCCTTGCCCTACATGTATGTATTTGTATAGTGAGAACTGGTTGACTGTAGGGGCATATCCTTCAAGCGAATGAGGATCCTTTTCGGATTTTTTTGTGTGAGGATATAAGGATTTTTTAATCGTGTTCGTTCATCGTAAATCGTGCGACTAGTTTTTATCAGGTATTATTTGTGTTCAATTTTAAATAAAAATTTAAAATAATTTCTAACCGCATGATGTGCGATGAGTGAACACAATTAAAGAATGGAGATGGATTGTCTGCCCTTCCCTTCTCATACCCTTCCTATCCCCTTCTGTTTTGCGTGGTCACGGTTAAATCACGTCAACATTTTATATTGATTTTTTTTATAGAAATAATAAGAAAAAAAGAAATAATAAGAAAAAAAGAATAAAAATATAAAATGTTGACGTGGCTTAGCCGTAACCGTATAAAAAAAAAAAATGAAGGGTATGAGAAGGAGAGGGCAAACAATCCATATTCTTAAAAATCCCCCGGATCCTCAATCCCCTCGAGCATAATGTCCCTGCTAACCTACTTGGTTTGGGCACTGTGTGGATGCAACCACCCAAGCACCTGGGACCCAATGGAATTTCTACAACACTACTCATCAGGATTTAAAGCCGCCCAAAATAAATATAATGGATTGGCATCTTAACTTTCTTAAATAAAAAAGCGACAATAAAGAAAAAGATATCTAAAAACCTTAATAATTTAGGTGACCATGCAAAGTGTGACCCAACCTACATTTAACTACTAATTCTTTTACGTAAGTTTGATATACATTATTGATATATTCTTTAGAAACTTTATCCATTAAAACCGAAGATCTAATATAGTATCATAATTTTTCTTTTGACAAATTGTTCGAGTTTGATTCATGTTCCCCACCCTTTTCTAGGGTTACAAGGTGCATGTGAAAGAAAATGTAACTTGCGAACTTGATGTTTATTGTTAGTTAATTCCCTGAACTTGAAGCCTATAGCACAAGAAATCACAAAGAAGGTAGCTAGCGATTACGCGGAAATTTCGTGGAAGCTTTTGTCAAACACGTGCTTATGGGAAGGGAATTTGTGCACGATAATATTGAGTTTTGTTTTATTAAGTTTGTCACTTGTGCTCCATTGACTTAGGTGAACGCCTGCAATTTGCACTAGTACAAGGTACAAGTCATCATGGCAAGTTGGCAACTATGTAATCCAATTCTTGCTCAAGTCTGTTCAAAAAACTGATGACTTGGAGACCAAGTAAGAGATCCGTTATTATCCACTTGTCGAACGATAAACTTGGCATTTTACGGACAAAAATGATGGGGTGTGATGAGAAAATTGGAGGGTTTAGTGAAGAGTTTCCTTATGTTTTCGACAATAAATATCCCTCCCCTTTCTGGATTTTCTTTCATTGTAATTTGCCTTTGGTTTTGTAACCCAAATTCTGTCAAAAGGCAGAGCCTCTACTTCGACTGAGTTTGACGGAATCATATCCAAGAAATCCAAGTCCGTCGCGAATTTCTTCTCCAAAACATTGCCATCGTTTCTACATGCTCGGAGTCGGAGCAGCCATGGCGGAGACTCCGAAGAGGGTCATGCAGCCCCACAAAAAATCCAAGTGTTCCAACCCCAAGCCACCGCCGCCTCTCACTTACCTTGCCGGGCCTTTGGGAATTGCAAAAACACCAAATCTCGGAATTGCAAAAACCCCAAAGAGAAGGAAAGGGACTTGCATACATATGAATAGTTGTAGTATTGAAGGGTTGAGGACCCAGAGGACCGATTATATAGGACCCCTACCCTACATGTACAGGTATATATTTGTATAGTGAGAACTGGTTGACTTTAGAAAGCATATTCCCCAAGCATATAGTCCCTGCTGGCCTACTCGGATTGGGCACAGAGTGGATGCAGCCACCCAAGCACCTGGGTGATCCAAGTCCTGCTCAATTCTTTGCTTGTATGACTTGCAGACCAAGTAAGAGGTTCATTATTATCAACTTGTCGAAGGGTAAACTTGGCGTTTTACGGAGAAAATTGACGGGGCGTGAGTAGAAAATTGGGGTACTTAGTGAAGGGTTTCCTTATGTTTTGGACTATAAATATCGCTTCTCCTTTCCCTATTTCTTTCATTGTAATTTGCCTTTGGTTTTGTGACCCAAGTTCTGTCAAGAGGCAGCTTCTCCTCTGTTTCTCTACAGAGGACTTCTGAGTTCCACCACTCAAAGATCCTTCTTCTGATTTTCTAATCTCATTTCTCTCTCGTAATTCTCTTCAAATTATTTCTGCTTCTGCTCCTCTATTCTCTCTCTAAATTTCTGTAAAATCTCTTCTCTCTGTGATCCAAATTCCATCTTAACTTCCCTTTACTTTGTCTTCTATGTGCTTTCCTTGTCATCGTAACACGCATAGCGCAACCATGGAAACCACTTCTTCGACACTCCAAAAGAACAAAACCACAACCTTTCCTGCGATTCCGAGGAGAGGCCAGATAAAGCTTCAGATTTTTGGAAACTTGGTCAAAGCCGTGGCCAACATGAGCTCCAAACCTGGAGCTAAGGAGAACAACAGAGGAGAAGGCAGCGGAGCCTCTGCATCCACAACTCCACCACCAAGCGCCTACAACTCTGATGCCAATTCCGACATCTGATAGACCTGACCAGATGGGAAGATGGGTTATGCAGCTCATCTCTGAACCTCTCCGGTTCGTGCTCCGAATCATTTCGTAATCCCACTTCTCTATGAAGCTATGGAGTTCTGCTATTCCAAGTCAGATCGATGAAGCTTCTGCTATGTTGTTTGAGTATAAAGTTTTTCGTTTTTGTTTTTGGGCTTTTAGTGTTTTTAGAAATCAAACATGGGTCTTGAATTATGTTCCTGCAGAACTCATATTTTTGGAGAGTTTTTCAGGATCATAACCCATCTAAGCTTTTATCTTGTATTTCAATTTCTTTATAATTTAGTCGTGTGGGGGGCAAAAGAAAAAAAGAAAAAAAGCAGAACCTCTTTCCAGAGTTGTTTCGGCGAGTTTTAGAGAGGAGACATATTTGGAAGAGGCAGTTTGTGCATTTAAAGGGTATTTTTCTGTCTTTGTATTTGCTTTATGCGTAATTGTTGTATGATAAAGTGGTTTAAATATTATTTGGCTTTTGTATTTTATTTTTCGTGTACTTTCATTAAACATAGAATGTGATTTTCGCACACTAATTTTCGCCTTGTGATGTTTGTGTTTCTCTATTCATTTTTTTTTTACCTTGATTCTCCTTTTAATTCAATCTAAAAATCATATTGAAGGAAAGAAGTGCGAAAAATGATGTGCGATAAACCACTCAATGAAATCGGTCTCCTTAACCGTTAACTCTATCCGAAGTTTTTTCTCACCCTTTTTCATCTTCTGCACACTCACTCTTAATTTGGCGCTTAATCTCATTTAATTTGTTCAGTCCAATATCTACAAAAAATAGCTATGTGCGGAAAGTGAAAACGTGATCAAAATCTCTTCTTTCTTCCATAATATTTCTCATGTAGCTCCAAATGTTTCCATTTACCATGTTCTTCAATGCATTTTAGTAATCCACTTCTTAATATGTTTAATTCAGCAAAGTTGAAGCATAAATCTCCCCATTTTATAGAGGAGCAACATGGAAATATATTACTGGATGTATAGAGGTGCACGGAAACCTTTTTAGGAGAAATATGCTTTTCGTAAGTCAATTTCACCCAAATTCCAAGTTATTTAAAAATTTGAAAAATAAATGGTTGGACTTTTTCCATGTTTTTTTGGTTTGGTTGATCTTTAGATGTTCAGATGCGTTTCTAATTTTTTTTTCCTTCCTAGTATTGTATATTGTATGGCATAATGTCTAGGCAGGGTCCGTAGGGATCAACATTGTATAAAGAATGTAGGTTGGTAACACTTCAAAAGTTATGAATACAAGATTGCTCAAGTGCTAACAAATTAGTAAAATAATACAACGATAATCGCTTTATTGGACTCACTTCAAAGAACTCTACATATCTGAATTGACTAATTTTGTCATTTTTGAAAAAATTGATAACCAATCAAATCACAGTAATAATCAAATGACTTAACAATTTGTCGATTTGTTGCGGGGATGACATGTTGGCCCATAAATATTATGAAGGTCTAACTTTGAAAATAAACTATTTGGAGTAGTTTGAGACAAACTTTGAGGTGTTTCCAAACATTGAAGAACATATGGAAGAATTCCTAGAGCTTGATTTGGATGGAACATCTATGAAAGAGCTTCACCCAGCAATTGAACGACTTCAGCTGCTATGATTACTAAATTTGGGAAACTGCAATACGACATGTGTTATATATTTATTCAAACGCCAAAATTTGCGTCCACTTTTTTACACTCGAAACTTCTTTTAACTGCATTTGCAGACATAATAATAATATCAACAAACATATCGACCACATGTTTACGGTTATATTCATAAAATTAACTTTTTTATTATTATATTAATTAATAATATCAAGAATGTCATTTAGTACTACAGTTTAATAGTATTCTTCTTCACTTATAAGTGAGAGGTTTAAGGTTCGATTTTCGCCAAATGCGAAGTTAAACCACATTATTATGGTAAATCCATTGTAGGGCTTAGCCCACTTCTCAGCCTTCATTCTTAGTGTAGATATTATCGTTTGTTAAAATATTAATAATAATGATAATATCAAGAATATATTTACCGCATAACAATGAAATTCTGCATTTTTTAAAACCACAACATGGAAAAACTTATCTTACCTAAAGCATTATGACTTTTTTTGCAAGTGGCTCTTTACCACAGTGACAGAAAGGTGTTGAGCTTTTATATAACAGTGTGGATTCGAATTCCGTTTGTGACTAATCTAAAAAATATATCGTTTGAAAAAAACATTATGACTTTTACATTGGGCCTAAAATACCTGTACCCAAGAAAAGCCCACTGGGTTTCTTTGACATGTTCCACACTCTAAACAAAAAGAGAAATCCAAATTGTAAAGACCTTATTAATGAGATGGTGGTAATGGGACGCTACTCTTACTGATTCCACACTTTTGTTCTCTTGTAGGAAAGAGGTTCATCAAGCTGGCAAAGTCTCCGATATCACCACCTCTGGCCTTCCCTTTCAACATAACACCATCTAGAATCTCATTCCTGAGTGATGACGGAATAGAACTCATAGGGCCAGAGATATACACAATACATTGCCAAGGTTTGTTACTGAGACTTCTTGTTCGTTTTCAGTGAATCTGGAGATCTATACTATGTCAATTTATCAATAGTACAGAGAATGGAGTACTTAGCACGTAGTACCTATCATTTAATTTTTTTTCGCTTATGTGATATCCTACTGGCCTTGACACAGGATGTTGTAGATGTCAAGAGAGTAAGAGATAAAATTATGGCAATCAAGATTGTAATAGGACAAGAACTCATCAATGTGATTAGTGCGTACGCACCTCAAGTAGGGTTGGATATGAGTTTGAAGGAGAAATTTTGGGAAGTCCTTAGAGACTTGGTGCAAGGAATTGCTCAGACGAAAAAGGTATTTATATGAGGAGCATTAAATGGACATGTGGGCAAGGAGACAGACAACTACGGAGGTTTTCATGGTGGCTATGGTTTTAGGGAGAGAAACGAGGATAGGGAAGCCATCTTGGATTTTGCAATGGCATACAATCTCTTATTAGCCAACACCTTCCTTAAGAAGAAAGAAGAACATGTGATCACCTACAAGAGTGGGTCTTCAAAAATACAAATAGATTTTATTCTAATGAGGAAGGGGGATCGTATAACTTGTAAGGATTGCAAAGTTATACCGAAAGAAAGCTCGGCTAATCAACATCCTTTGTTGGTGATGGATGTACATATCAAAAGAGAGAGAAAAAAGAACAGGACCTTGAAGTGCCCAAGGACTAGATGGTGGAATCTAAAGGGAGAAAAACAAGTCATTTTCAAAGAGAAAGTAATCACCCAATGCGTATGGGATAAAGAGGGTGAAGCTAGCCAAATGTGGGATTCCATGGATAGTTGTATTCAAAAAGTAGCAAAAGGGGTATTAGGAGAGTCCAAGGACTTTGCTCCACACCAAAAGAAATCTTGGTGGTGGAAGGAGGAGGTACAGATAAAGGTTAAGGCTAAGAAGGAATGTTGTAAAGCCTTATACAAGGATAAGACCGATGAAAACGGTGAAAGGTATAGAATAGCGAAGAAGGAGGCGAAGAAAGCTATGAGAGAAGCTAAGCTAGCGGCTTTTGACGACATGTATAAGCGACTAGATACCAAAGAAGGAGAGTTGGATATCTATGAACTAGCTAGAGCAAGGGAAAAGAAGACAAGGGACCTAAACCAAGTGAGGTGCATCAAGGATGAGAATGGAAAGGTTCTTGCTGCAAAGAATGCGGTCAAAGACAGATGGGGAGGTTATTTTCATAATCTTTTCAATGAAGGACATGAAAGGAGTTCTTCTTTGAGGGAGTTGAGTAACTCATAACAGTGTAGAAACTACTCCTTTTACCATCGAATTAGGAAGGAAGAAATGGTTGTAGCTTTGAAAAAGATGAAGCATAGAAAAACAGTGGGCCCAGATGATATACCGATCGAAGTGTGGAAAGTCTTGGGAGAGACAGGTATAACATGGCTCACAGACCTTTTCAATAGGATTTTGAAAACAAAGAAGATACCAAATGAGTGGTGAAAAAACACTTTGGTGCCTATCTACAAGAATAAGGGTGACGTACAAAATTGCATGAACTATATGGGTATTAAGTTAATGAGTCATACAATGAAGCTTTGGAAGAGAATAATTGAGCATAGACTGAGGTAAGAGACACGGGTCTCGGACAACCAATTCGGGTTCATGCTAGGGCACTCAACCATGGAGGCAATCTATCTCTTACGAAGATCGATGGAAAGATATAAAGATATGAAAAAGGATTTGCACATGGTTTTTATAGATTTGGAAAAAACGTATAATAGGGTCCCAATAGACATTCTTTGGAGGATTTTAGAGAAGAAATGAGTATGAGTAGCATATATCCAAGCTATAAAGGATATGTATGATGGAGCAAGGAATGTTGTAAGAACTCATGAACGACAAACTGAAAGCTTCCTCATAATTGTAGGGTTACATCATCTTTAAGTCCTTACCTTTTGCATTGGCAATGGATGAGTTAACGGGACATATCCAAGATGATATTCCTTGGTGTATGCTTTTCGCAGATGATATAGTGTTGATAGATGAAACTTAGGAAGGAGTAAATGCAAAGCTTAACCTTTGGAGAGAAGTGTTGGAATCTAAAGGTCTTTGCCTAAGTCAGTCAAAGATAGAGTATATGGAATGCAAGTTTAGTGCAAACGGAAGCTCAAATGAGTTATGGATGAGGATTGGAGATCACGAAGTACCAAAGAGCGACCACTTTCGCTACCTAGGATCTACCTTGCAAAAAAAGGGAGAGTTGGATGGAGACCTCAACCATAGAATACAAGCTAGATGGATGAAGTGGAAGTGTGCATTCGGCATGCTGTGTGACCGTCATATGCCATTAAAGCTCAAGGGAAAATTTTATAGGACGACAATAAAGCCAGCAATGATTTATGGCACGAAATGTTGGGTGGTGAAGCATCAACACGTACATAAAATGGGTGTAGCGGAGATGAGAATGCTTCGTTGGATGTGTGGGCACATGAGAAATGATTATATTAGAAATGAGGATGTCCGAGGTAAAGTAGGATTAGCCAAAATTGAATGAAAGATGAGAAAAAATCGGTTACGGTGGTCTGGACAAGTGAAACGAAGGCTTACTGACGCTCTGATTAGAAGATGCGATTACTGGATAGAGGTTCAGGGCTGAAGGGACCTAGGAAGACTTTGGAAGTGACTCTAAGAAAAGGGTTAGAGTACTTGGATCTAAATGAAGACGTGGCACAGAACCGAGCCCAATAATGTTCTAGGATTCATACAGCTGACCCTACTTAGTGGGAAAAGGCTTTGTTGTTGTTGTTACCCCTTTGGTAATGGAGGAACTAATATCAATTCACTTACTAAGATAATAGTTGTGGAAGAGTGCTTCCACCTGCATGATTATGGAAATTTCCTTCACAGTTGATATGTTTTAGAGAATGTCAGCTCTCGAGCTTGTTTAGGAGTTCTCTTTCTTCTTCTTTAGAGTGATAGTCTCATGTTGTAACGACACAAATGCGGGGCACAACGACATAATTAATTTGACGGGGAAAGGTTTCAGTGATCAATCTAAAGGAAAGCAGCATAAATGTGTAGGAATTTGCAAGAATTTGAGTATATGATGGTAGAAAACGTAGGTATGCATCAGATCAGGTTACAAACTCAATCTGCATCACTCCCCCCACGCACAGAGCTAACCGTCAAGGAAAGATCAACCGAGATTTAGAAATTGCTGAGGGCCTTTTTTCTCATAGCAGGTTTAGAGTTTGTGTTTATCTTCTATGTTTGTGCTCCTTTCACGAGCATTAAATCGTCCGATGTGAAGTTGTGGACAGTGAATGTTGGTTGGCGGGTTTCTTCTGTATAGGCCAGCATATACAAACTCATGTTATTCGTCACCATCTTCTGGAGTACAATGTGTCATCTTTTTCTTCTTAATGAACGTGGAGCGAGGAATCAAACTTACAGACATCTTCCAACATTTTGAAAAGTTACCGTTAGTTTAAGAGCTTAGTTTATGTACAAGGAAGTCTGGTAGAACAAAACCTACCGGCCGAAATACTATCTGTAACTTCAAATGAGACTGAACGGCAGTATAATGCAACAAACTGCATCATGTAGGTCCTGCAGTTGGCCTGTGATGTGCAGCCCATTTAATCTTTGCCCATAGCAAGTAGATATGCCATTTTATGGGCTATTTCTAGGCCCATTACATTAGTAGTAACTAGCAAGTCATCTTAGAACTTGTGGATTGGGAGATTCTTACGTGTAGCAGATGATGCATTCTCAGTCACGTGATCAGTGAGATAGAATGATAGTAATAATATTTTCATTTACAACATGTTTTTTTTTTACCTTTATTCTAATGTTGGAAATAGTTTATTTCAGGATCAGCCAGTCATCTTTAACTTACAAAGGAAGCAGAAGAGCAACACTTTTTGAATCCTCCGACAAAAATGGTTGGAAAATTAGAGGCCATTGATTTCAAAAACTTGGATTATATACTGATTTGAATTAAGAAAACAGTTTAATGAAAAAAGATGACAGAGAAAAAACAAAGATTAGGATAGTGGAATGATGATCTCAAGTTGAAGACACATAATTTAGGTACCAAACACACTCTTAAGCAAAGGTGGGCTAGAAAAATCGAAACACCAAACCGAATACTTAACCGAAAAAAAAGCAAACCCATTAAAAATCAAACAATAACTAAGAAAATCGATCCAAACTGAAAACTATTAGTTCGGTTTCAGTTTTGGTGGTTCAAAAACAAAACCAAATGAGATACAAACTAATTTTTTATTTATTTATGTTGAGTATTCATTGTGTAAGCCCAATTCCTAGTGAACTATTAACTTAACTTCAATCCAAGGCTAGGTAAACCCAACTTAAAGTCCAAATACGTTGAAAGTCAGGACCAACCCTGAGGGTAGCTGGGTAAGGCTACGACCCTCAATTTTGGAGGGTCCCAAGTTTTTTATATATCTTGCAAATAACATATAAATACAGAAAAACAATAAATATTATAATTGATTTGTTGATGTAGTAGAAATGGTCGACTTTCTTTTTCTTTCAGAGGTGCAGTTCTAAACATGGAGCTGCCTTTAATCTATACTCATATCTTGTTTTCCAAATTTACTCCATATGAAATTAATGACTCAATCCACCTAGTCCAAACGCATTTTTTCTTTTGCTTTTGAATGTAATTCAATAGATGAATAATATTCACTCCTACCTTAGATGCGTTAGCTATAGATGTAGACTAGACTAAACGACATAATTCATCTATTTTGTTCTCTTCACTTACACTTTACACTTCCGCTTAGTTGAACGAGATACATCGTAAAAAACTTCATTAAAACAAATTAGTGTTTGATTATATTCTGATTCACCTCTGAATTAGCGTGCTCTTTGTTTATGCTATTCTAAGAAGATTGTTTTGGCATCCTAATCTCCTCGAAATTATATATGCTCATGTGTTTGCCCCATTTGGGTAATATTAGTATATTAATTATTGCATTGTATCTGGTGTGTTACATTGGTGTATTTGCAAATGAAAATCTCGTATACATTAACTTTGATGGACTAGGATTTACTCCCCTCATCTTTCCATCCCCTTCCATCCCCTCCTCTCACATTCTTTATCTTGTCTTTCTTTTTCTATAAAAAAATTAAGGGGTTTCTCAATTTTAATTCTTGATAAAGATTGAAATTCAATTAAAACCTTATGTTAGATTATATATTCATTATAGTCCTTTGACTAAATTTCCATGTCAGCATAAATATTAAAATTCATATATTCTTGTTTTTAAATATTTAATGTGTTTTTTGGGTTCCTATAATGCCCCTATTAAATATTTGATTTTAATTTGGTCCATATTTTTTGGCATTCATTATTGTTTGACTTTCTAAAACATAATTAAAAAAAATATTAGTGATACGTTACAAGAATTAACAAATACCTAATTCAAATTATTCATTATCACCATTCAAAGCATAGAGGAAATAAAAATAGCCAAATCATATAATATACATAATCGAATGCACTTAAACCATGTCCTAATGTGCTTAAATCATAGAACCTAATCGAATGCACATAAATCATAGTACCAAGTCAACTGCACATAAATCATAGCACCAAGTCAAATGCACCTAAACCATGGTACCTATCACAATGCATCTAAATCACAGTATCTAGTCAAATGCACCTAACTGTGTAATCATAGTATCTATTTGAATGCACCTAAATCATAGTACCTACATGAATGCACCTAAATCATAGTACCTATATGAATGTACTTAAATCATTTAGGTACTATCAATTAGGTCCTATACATTTGGTACGATCGGTTAGGTACTATATAGTATATATCCGATTAATTCGATACGGTCAATTAGGTTGTGATTTCACATTCTAATTTCTCTATTTGTATTTTTTTTTCATTTATCTCTGGATTCACCGTCAATTTGGCATCTAAAAGTCCATTTTTCTTCTTTCTTCCGAATAAAACGAGATTTTTTGTTTCTAAGTTTTCTGGCTTTTTTTGTTTGATCATGGTTTCTAAGTTTTCTGGGTTCTTTGATTGGAATAACACATGGAGGTTTATGGTAATGTTATTGTTATAATGAACATGTTAATTATGGATCTAGTTAATTAAGCATTCTTGAAAAATTAATTATATATTTGTTTCTCTAATTGGTTTTAAGAGAGTAACAAGGGTAAATAGGGAAACTAAAAACGCAATAAATTTATTAAAAAATGATTAAATGTGACATGGAATACTATAATCTGACATGGAGGACTATTTTTAGTTTTTAATCTTACATATGGTATTATTGAAAAATCAATCTTATTTAGGGATTGAAATGAAGTTTTCTAAAAAATTAATATAAGATGTTGACGTGACTTAACCGTGACCGTTCAAATAGGAGGGGAGGGAAGGGGAGGGAAAAAATGAGAGGAGAGAATCCTACTCCAACTTTGATATCATAACGAGGTTGTATTGTCTCACCAATGCTTTCGTTTCAACAAACAAACTGATCTCTTCTAGCACAGATTTAATGATTTTTTTTATATTTTTTAACTGTCGCCAATGAAATTTGAGCTCATCAAACCATGCACAAACTTGCTAGTTAAATTTCTCACTAGATGATTGCCAATGCCATTCCTTAAGTCCTTTTTGAGTTTCGAGTGTTGGAAAATATTAGTATTTAGGTTTATTTTTGGTATTTGGGTTTTGCTTGTTAGTTTAGAATTTGGGTCTAGCCCATCTGAGTTAGGGTTTCTTAGGTTTAGTTCTCTATATATATTGCTTGTAATTTAGTTTGAGAGTAAGTTAGTCACAATGTAGTCTCTTAGGGTTTTGTAGCCGTTTCAGCATTCTCGTTTGGTCAATAATATTCTTATTATTTTGTAGTCTTGTTCGTTACGCACTCTGATATTCAACTTGGTATCAGAGCAGGTTTGATCCTTCGGGATTTAATCTGTTCTTGATTAGTGTCAATTTGTTTGAATTAGTTTGTTTGTAGATTGTCGTCTTCCGCTGTGTTTTTTCAGTTTAGATTCGTTGTTCATATTGTTCGTTGTTTGTTCTTGTCCCATACTTCTACACCTGATCCGCATCCCGCACCGTTCTGCACCAGATCGACCACCTTCGCGATTTTTTACAAAGCCTAGACCAGAGAACCACTTGGATCGACTTCGTCTCTGCCTTGCACAACCACCATCTGAATCCCTGCACAAATTCGATTGTTTGTAGCTGCATTGCGAATAAGTTTATATGCGTGGAAGAAGGAAAGAAAAAAAATTGGCTATTTGTTTGAGACATGCGTGTTTTGCAAGTTTGTTCTGAAGAAAACCACAGCCCAGAAACAAAGGTTGAAGGGAAGGAGAAAAGAAAACCGACGAAAAGAAAAGGAAAAAAAAAAAAAAATCGGCTTTTTGGTTTAAGCCCACACGGCAAGAAAGAAATATGGTCTGTTTGGTTTGTTTGTCGTTCCCACAGCGACGATCGCTCTAATGCTTGGACTGGTGATCATTTGAGTGACGTTGTAAACGTGGTGAATTGAATTTTTTGTTTGTTTGTTTGTTTGTTCGGAATTTGCATCGGCATCAACATCGGCATTGGCATCGACATCGACATCGGCATCGGCATCGGCATTGGCATCGACATCGGCATTGGCACTGGAATTTGGAGTTTTGCATCCACATCTACTTTGGCAAACCCATGTCGTGTACCGCCATGAGTTTAACGGGGGGGTGTTGGAAAATATTAGTATTTAGGTTTATTTTTGGTATTTGGGTTTTGCTTGTTAGTTTAGGATTTAGGCCTAGCCCATCTGAGTTAGGGTTTCTTAGGTTTAGTTCTCTATAAATATTGCTTATAATTTAGTTTGAGAGTAAGTTAGTCACAATGTAGTCTTTTAGGGTTTTATAGCCGTTTCGGCATTCTCGTTTGTTCAATAATATTCTTATTATTTTGAATAGTACATATATATATTTTAGTGCATAGTTTCGTTTTCTTTTTGTACTTTGTATCATTTTATGGAAGACTTTTTAGCCAAAATGACTAATGAGATTAGCATAACTTCTCACTTTGGTTCCTGATATTTGAAATTCATATAACCGATCCCTGAGTTTGTCTACCGTCAATCATTTTGGTTCTTTCATAGAAAATTTCTGTTAAATAAAGATCAAAATGACAAAAGTACCCACAATGGGCCAAAATGATTGGACAAAAATTGAGGATATTTTTATTATTTTATTCTTATTTAACTGAAATTTTTCATCGAATGACCAAAATGATAGATGGTGGACACACTCAGGAACCAGTTTTATCGATTTTAAATCTCAGTGATCAAAGTGAGGAGTTATGCCAATCTCACGAACCATTTTGGCTAAAAACCATTTTCTACAATGTACGCTAGAATTTGTATAGTGGGAGTAGGGGGTGTTTAATTCTTTATTGAAGTATGTAAATATAAGGCGCCTCACCAACCCTAATGCTTGGGGTTTAGTGTTTCATTGGTTAAGGAGAAAAATTTACATGTACGCTGTTTATGTGGCATATTACTGATAAAATCATTGCATATAAGTTTTTATTATTTAAAACGTTTATCATACAATTAAGCGAAACAAATGTGAAGCTCAAAATTTGTATATGAAATCTCATTTTGTTTCTTTAAAAAAGTTTTATGTCTACCTTAATTGATCTTTCCTTTCCTTTAGGCCATCTCCAACCGAAGGTTGGCCAGATGGCTCGTTTTAGCCCTCTGGCCCTCCAAGAAATTAATATTTTAATGAACAGTACATGACCATATTTGCTTCCATCTCCAACCGAGGGCCAAACATAATTTATTATTTAAATTTAATGTTGTTTCATATTGTTTAATGTTGTTTCATGTTACTTAATTTAATTTAATGTTGTTTCATGTTACTTAATTTAATTTAATGTTGTATAATGGTTTAGGAAGTTATAGGAAAAAAAATAGAATTTTATAAAAACAATTTTAAAAAATTTTGTAAAAAAAAATAAAAAATAACAGCTAGCCGTTGTATTTGAAATTTGGCCTAGCATAACCGACAAGAATAATTAACAGTACTGTTGGTTATATTCGACATGAATACTCAGCCTTCTGGCCCAGCCTGAGGCTGGCTAGCTGGATTGGGCCAGCCCTTTGGCCCTTTCAGATTCTATGGGGCCCACGAGCCCTTTGACTTAGCCCTCGGTTTGAGACGGTTTTCAGGCTATTTTCGACCCTCTGAACCCTTCGATTGGAGATGGTCTTACTTTCCCTTTCCTAAGGAAAAGTATGAGGTCCATTTAGTGTTCTTGATGTTCCATGTTTGGTGTGAATCATGTGATTCATGTCAAATGACTAAAATGATTTTTATTATTTTATATGAAAGCAAAAATTATTGTTTTTATTGCCCAAATGCCAAATCATGAAAACAAGACAAGTTATTTTACAACAAAAAAAAAATTGGAAACAAAAATCAAATAAAATCCAACATAAATTTATTTTCCAACATAAGATATATGCCTAGACCAATCTTATAATTCTTTTAGACAGAAGATATATGTAACACTATAATTTTCTTATCCATGTGACTTGGGTAGCATGGCTTTGTTGTGTGAGAAGGATCATATTTTTCTCTTTTTCTTTCTTATAAAATGCAAGACTTTCACATCTCTTCCAATTTAGAACAATTTTCGAGTACAAAAGATTTGAAGCCTCAAAATGCACCCGCTTCGCGTTGTTGTTCAGCTTAATTTCTAATGCGCGAATTTATTTTGTTTATGAAGATACTGTAGAAATCCGATATATCGATCGTAACTTGTGTGTCGAGTCTAATAATAATTTTAAACCTAATTCTTGAGAGTAATTTGTATGACACAAGTGTACCGTCATGATGACATCCAATGCGAATAATGTATATACATGTGATAAATTCTTACCACATATCATTGTATTATTGGCACGGATTACCACCATAGATATTTATCTCTGCCATATGAATCATTCTCTTATTTTTATCTAAATTGCCAAACAAAGAGGGCACTTAAGTAAATTTGGGACTCCAGATATTTTGCCATTTATGTGTTATTCTATGTTCGGATTTATTTTATTATTTGATGTCTCCTCATTATCTTAAACTAATCACTAATTGCAGAGGAAGACTAAGAGAAATATTATAAAAATTGAATACAAAATGAAACATTGAATAAAAATAGAAACTGAAAGTTTGAGAAAAGGAAGGGGATTAAAATATTGAGGGGAAGGGACTTTCCAGGAATGGTGAATGGGCGTCCACGTCTCCCTAGGCCCCTTAACCTCGTACACGTCTTTGGTGACAATACTAAGAATACAGTATATCCCGTGTACCCAACTCAAAATCAATTATGTGTTCGTCTGAATATATTTTTATAATTTGTGAAAGTATTTTTGATAAAAATATTCTTAGAAACAATCATTAGTAAAAGTGCTAGTAAACCTTGTAAAAGCACTTAAAGTGCTCACATAACTGGTGCTTCTTTCAATTGCTTTTGAAACATTTTATTTATAAACGTTTTCAGTCATTTTAAAAACACATCCCAATATAAGGATATAACTTCTTAAATTATTATTCATATTATTATATACGGTAATACCCAAAACAATTATATTTCTTAAATTAATTTTATTATTCATATCATTAAAATGTTCTAGAGATAACAGGTATAAATAAAATATTGGTATTATTGATACGGTACCTTGCTCATCGTTTGCGCTTTGAATATGCTTCTTTCTCTTTCTCCCATGGGCCATGCATGGCTAGGTTATCTGAGTGACTCTCAGTAATTGATGATATGTTTTTGGTAAATTACATTTTACCCCTAGATTTGTGGTCGATTTCAATTTCTTACAACATTTTTAAAACATTTCACTTTCATACCTCACGTACTATTTTATTTCAATTTCATACAACCGTTAAATTTTTCATACATTGATCCGTTAAGAGTTGACCTGGCTGCCACATTTGTGTCACGTGGCCACCAAATTTGTATCACGTGAAAAAAATAATTTTTTATACATTAAAAATTATTATAATATTAACCCCATTTATTTTTAAAAAAAAAGAGTTTGAACAAACCCAGAAACCAAGTAACCCATCTTCCACTCCACCCCTGCCGCTCCCATGCGCTCTCTCTCTCCTTTCTCTCTCATGCGCTTTCTTTCTCCTCTCTCTCATGCTCTCTCCCCTGCAACCCCTAATAACCGTATCCAATTTTTCAATCAACCTAAGCCCATGCTCTCTCTCCTGCAACCCCTAATCTCCTCTCTCTCATGCTCGACTCCCTCCATGGCGGCGGCCTCTCAAATATCGCGTCTTTCGGCGACTTAGGAAATAAAATTTTGAAATTTTGAAATGCATGAAATTTCTGGGGTTTTTTTCTTCGGATTGAGAGCGAAAATAGAGAGATTTTTTGCGTTTCGGGTCGAATTGGTTTGTGGAGGATCTGAGCTCTTCGTGTGTGAAAACTGGAGGGAGGAGGTTGGAGGAGTGGTCTGGGGGATGCGATGGTGATGGGGAAGGGCTGCGGTGGTGATGGGGAAGGGGGTGGTTGCGGCTGCTGCTGCTTGTGTGGGTTGGCAACCATTAGATCTGTGGATCCAAGAAATAAAAAATAAGAAGCAGATTTTTGGTTTACGTATTTCAAAAAAAAGCTTGTGGAAGATGATGAGATTGTTCAACGGAGAAAGTCAATGGTTGTATTTAAAAAGGGAGGGTGCTCGGGTGGAGGGGATGGAGGGGTGGAGCCGTGGAGGCGTGGATGGGATGGAGGGGTGTCGGGTGGGGAAGACGATGGGGTTCTAGGTTTTTTTTTTTAATAAATAGGGTTAATATTATAATATTTTTTAATGTATAAAATTTTTTTTTTTTTCACATGGCACAAATTTGGCAGCCATGTGGTACAAATGTGGCAGCCACGTTAGCTCTTAACGGATCAATAGATGAAAAATGAGAAATTTGGAAAGGTAACCATATTTTAGACTCCATATAGAATTATAGTCACCATTTTAATTTTATGATCATTCTAACCAAAACTGGATGTAAAAGTACTAATGTACCCTTAATATTAGGATTTCTCACAACAAAAACAAAATCTTCATGGCAATCAATAACTAACCTACTAGGGTTTTGGTGGTGAAATATTGACACCTCCTTGCAGGGATGCCAAAACCTTAAAAATCCACGCCAAGCAAAAGCTCCCCCTTGATTCCAAAACCCACTTGCATGTCCTATCTTCTCCTAATTTTCTTCAATTTTTATTCTCTCCCTTTTTTTATTTTTTTATTTTTTTTTTATCAATATTTCACCACCGAAACCCGCCAAAACCCTAGTAGATTAGTTATTGATTGCCATGAAGGTTTTGTTTTTGTTGTGAGAAACCCTAATATTAAGGATATATTAGTAGTTTTACATCAAGTTTTGGTTACAATTATTATAAAATTAAAATGGTGACTATAATTCTATATGGAGTCTAAAATATGGTTACTTTTCCAAATTTCCCATGAAAAATTTAACGGTTGTATGAAATTGAAATAAAATAGTACGTGAGGTATGAAAGTGAAATGTTTTAAAGATGTTATAAGAAATTGAAATCGACTTCAAACCTGAGGGGGTAAAATATAATTTACCCTATGTTTTTTAGTGTGAGTTTATGTAGATTAAAGATTTATGATTAGAGAAAAGTTTACATGGAATGAGTTTATTCTATTTTACTACTTTGGTTTAATAATATAATTTTTTATATATATGATATTGCATTATTGGTCATACGCTGTGCATGGGGAATAGGTTGACAGTCACACGCAAGAACGACTGTGTTGAACATTTATTTAGAATGTTGTTAAACTCACTCATTATTCTATTTTTCTATCCATATTATAATCTTACATTTATTTAGAATGTTGTTAAACTCACTCATTATTCTATTTTTCTATCCATATTATAATCTTACTCGTCATAAAGATTAAAAAATTGAAATATTATTTTTCACTGACCATTATTCTTAAAATAACCCCTAATATATTTAAATTCTTTTTAAAATTTCAAAAGAATAATTATTAAAAAGAACTATAGATCCCTGGTACTCGCCGTCGAAGAGAGCAAAATGGGTAGCGGGGCAAAGAAAGAGAAGCAGAGGAGTAGAGTTTGCTTACTTTGGAGGAGTAGGCAAAATTTGTCAACTCAATTAACTACTCCACTTGAAGCTTGATTTTGCCTGTGGCTCATCAAAAGGAGTTTGTTATTCATTTGTCCACTCTATTAGAGATGCTCTAAGTTTGAACAAACCGATATTGTCTACAGTGAGGGAGTGGGCTAAGTCTCACAATAGGCTAGCAGTAATGTGGTTCAAATTCGCATTTTGTGAGAATTGAACCTAAGATTTTTCATTTACAAGTGAAAATAAATACCACTAAAATGTAGTATTAAGTGGTAGAGATGCTCTAAGTTAATTGCATTCATCATAGGTGGCAAATCAACTCATTGTTGTTAATGGATAACCAATAAGACTCATTTAATTAGATTTCGCCATTACACCATCATCGTCACTATCACTCTAATCACCTTATGGTGAAATCAAGGGTTAATTACACTAACACCCTCTGAGGTTTTTTGAGTTTTCACAAAACCCCCTCAGGTTTGGAACATTACACAAACACCGCTTCAGGTTTTAATTCACTTTCACAAATACCCCTTTGGTCGAAAATCTAACTATAAAAAGACAAATTTACCCTATAATTAATTACTTAACAAAATAAAAAACTTTTATAAAAAAATAAAAAAATCAAATCAAATTAAAAGTTAAACAAAACATTAAAAAAAATATTAATTGGAAAACCTACCTCGCTATGAGGGATTGAGGAGGACTAGGAACCTGCCTCTATAGGAAAACCAAGAGGTGATTCACTTTTCTCAGATACCATTTGCAACGCACACAGTGAGATTGAAAGGGAGAAAGTTTGATCACTTCCTCTCCGTCTCCGATCAAACACACCTTCATTTTTATATTTTTACACTTTCACATTTGAATTTAATTATTCATTGCGTTCCAATTAGAAACCTTTACTACAAGATCATTTTTTTTGTCAAATTACCTGCGAAAATTCCTATGACTCTCGATTTTTCATCCGACTATTTAATACCCGCAACCGGGTCACTTCGAAGCCTGCCAACAACGACGACAACAATGTGGACCCGGTTAAGCTCCAACTCCGACCCATCACCCAATCTAATCTCTTCTCCTGCACCTCCAAGCACAACCCTAGATCAAGCCTCTTAATCTTCGCTTGAGTCGCCATCGCACTAGCTCTCACAGTATGCTACTTTCTTGTTTTCGCACAAATTCGAGAAATTTTGGTACTAAACGGTGCTGGATTGTCATCGACAGTGGGAGTACAGGTAGCCAGATACTCGTATTCAAGTACGAAGTCGACAACGGTAATGGCGCTGTGTTTGATTTTGAAAAGGACTGGTTTGGCATCGATACAAGTCAATGCCATGTTTGATATATTATTTGATATTCTTTTTATTTATTTATAAAGTTATTATTTTTTTAAGTAATTAATTAAAAGGGTGTATTTGTCTTTTTATAGTCATATTATCAACCGAAGGGGTATTTATGAAAGTGAATTAAAACCTCAATGGGTGTTAGTGTAATGTTTCAAACCTTAGGTGACACACCCCGTCCCGAAGGAGGGCATGCTGGCCGTCACGTGAGAGTGACGTAACCATTTACACAGTTCGGAAGCTTTGAGTCTCTTAAAGTCCTTAAGATTACTGACCAATGATACACAGAACTGCAACCTAGGCTCTGATACCAACTGACACACCCCGACCCGAGAATCAGGGCGTGCTGGTTACGTCATGTTTGTGACGGCCAGCACGCCCTGATTCTCGGGTCGGGGTGTGTCATTAGGGGGTTTTGTGAAAACTCAAAAAACCTCAGGGGGTATTAGTGTAATTAACCCGTGAAATCAAACTAAATGGGTTTGAATGGTTACCCATTAACAACTCAATAGATTGATTTGCCACCTCCCTCATCCATTATCACTTGTGATGAATTTTTTTTTATTTTTTGCACCGAGTTTGAGTGTTAATTTTTTGAAGAAAACTAACAAAATATATTTCATGATAGAGTTAAGTGTGCATGCTTTAAGAGATCAATGGACTCATAACCAAAATTAAAAATCGAGAAAATGAATCACAAGCTCACAAGTTAAATTTCTCCTTGTAGTAAAAATACTAATTTTGTTACCGCATCTCAAATGAGTTGAATCAACGAGGTCGATTGTCGATATGATTTTATTATTTTATTTATCGATCAACCATATTTTTACATCAGCCCAAAATGAACCACGTGAAGTCTGAAACTTTACGGTTCTACTTTCCCGTCAAACCGTCTTTTAGCATCAATCTAATTGCTTAGAGCAAGTCCACTCATGGACATTGCTCGGGGGACAGGGGAGAGGAAAAGGCCTGAGGCCCGGTGGACACAGCTCCAGCCTTGGAGAGCCCGAGTGACGGTGGGAGCCCGAGGGAGGGTGGGGTGGGGAATCGACGGGCCTGGAACCCGAGGCCCAAGCCTTATTTAATTTTTTTTGTGTAAGGCGCGTGCCCCTCACGCGCGCGTGGGGGCGCGTCAGCCGACACAAGTCAGGCGGACGGACCCGCGCTCAGTGACCGTTGGGAAGCCACGTGGCTTCCCACGGTCCGTTCGATCCCAACGGCTCTTTAACATGAGCCGTCCGATTTAAAATGGTAATAAAAAAAAAAGCTGATTTAATATCAACCGTTCGATTTGAGATCAACGGTTGATATTAATCTGCTTTATAAATTAAAAAAAAAAGAAAAAATAGTTTTAAAATTAAGAAAAGTTACCGTTGTGACATGTGGCACAATCTGGAGTGTTGGAATTCAATTTTTTTTTAAATCCAACGGCAGAGATTAATTAGTTGAATAAAAATTAAAAAAAATTGTAAAAAATCCGAAAAAAAATCTGAAAATTTTTGTAAAAAATTGATTTTACTTTTCTATAAATACCACGTCTTCTCCATCTACCTTACACCACAATTTCATATTTTCTCAACTACTTTCAATTAAATTCCTATCTTTCTCTCAAAGTTTCAATCCAATTTTTTTTTCCACAAAATGACTACTGATGCAGGTACGAATTGGTCGCTTCTTGAAGATGTTGTGTTGTGCACTAACTGGGTTGAAGTTACTCATAGTTCGCTTACGGGTAATGAGATGCAGGTGCGAGAAATGTGGAGTTTAATTCATTACAAATTTCTTGAGAAAATGGGTGGGAAAAGAACCAAAGAATCGGTGTCCAGTCGTTGGAAATTACTTAGCCATTCCTTTAGTACATGGAGAGACGCCTTGGCACAAGCTAGTAGTAATCTTCGAAGTGGGGAAAATTACTCGGATGAGGTAAGAATATATAATTATTTGTTTGTATTATTTATTTGTTACCTAATTTGATTATAATTATTTGTTTGTATTATTTATTTGTTACCTAATTTCATTATTATTATTTGTTTGTATTATTTATTTGTTACCTAATTTCATTATTATTCATTTGTTTGTATTATTTATTTGTTACCTAATTTCATTATTATTCATTTGTTTGTATTATTTATTTGTTACCTATTTTCATTATTATTATTTGTTTGTATTATTTATTTGTTACCTAATTTCATTATTTATTTGTTACCTAATTTCATTATTATTTGTTTGTAGCAACTTCAAGCACAAGCATGGTATGGTGCCAAAATCAAATCAAAAAACAAATCATTCAACCGGTGGGAATGTTGGAATATTGTTAAAGATTGTCCTAAATTCAAAGTTGTGCCCGTTGGTCCAGAAGTTTGCATGAACAGCACCCATCTACAGTCTACACCCGATCATGGCTCACATGTTCATGAAGAAGATGGAGAAGAAGTGCCTAAAACGCCCAACCCTGAACAAGCGTCGGGGTCGACCCGTTATCCAATTAGGCCTCAAGGTAAGAAGGCGTCAAAGAGAAAAGGGAGTGTTTCCAAGAATGATTATGCAAAGTACATGGAAGAACTTGCTCGCCAAGGTGAATTGAGTTTGGCACGGGAAATGGCGAAATTTGAGGTTGATAAGGCTAGAGATGAGGCAAAAGCTGCAGCTGTAGATAGGGCATTTCAAGCTAGTGAGAGGGAAAGAGAGCTACTTAGGCAAGAAAGGGAGTTGGCTAGAGAAGAAAGAATGGCTCAACGAGATCGTGACATTATGAACACACCTTTAGAAGGGAAGTCTCCAAATTCTAAATATTTTTGGGCGTCGGAGAAAGCGGATGTGGTGAGAAGGAGGCGTGCAAGAGAAGCGAGATCAAGAGGAGATGGTCCTAGCACGACAAGAGAAGATCATTCTAGCACCACAAATTGGTTAAGTGATGATGAATATGGTACTTTTTGTAATCGGCGCCCATAGTTTTCCAATCACTTTGGGTTGTAATTTATTATTTATGTTGTTTCCAATTTATTGAATTTAGTACTTTATTTAAAGTGAGAGTACATTTATTTAATTTTGTAATATATTTATACTAATAAAATTACATAAACACACCAACTGAAATTACATAAACACACCAAATAAAATTACATAACCACACCAAATAAAATTACATAAACACACCAAATAAAATTACATAAACATACCAAATAATAAAAAACTCACTACAAAAAACACACCAAATAAAATTAAATAAACACACTAAATACAAACAAACATGCTACATAAACTTAAGTATCTTCAGCTTGTTTCAATGCCCACTGGTGCTCTATCAAGTCAATTTGCCGAACATTGTGCATAGATGGCCTTTGAAGTGCAGTATATTGTTGAATGACCCTTTCATTGTAACGTCCATCCTTTTCTAATGGCTCGTGTTGCATGGGTTCTTAGGTAGCATCATGCGCACAATATATCCGTGTTTTTGAATTGTTCATCGTGTCTGGCTCATATTCATCAACCGCATCATAATCGAACTCATCTTCCACAATCATGTTGTGAAGAATGACGCACGTCATCATGATGGATCGAAGTGACTCTAAATCAAACATTATGGCAGCACCTCTGACGATCGCCCAACGAGCTTGGAGGATACCAAAACAACGCTCCACATCCTTTCTGCACCCCTTTTGACAGCTTACAAAGTGTTTTTCCTTTGCACTTCGCGGACGTGGCACTGTTTTGACAAATGTTTCCCACCGTGGGTAAATGCCGTCAGCTAGGTAGTATAACCCGTCGTACATACGTCCGTTGACGACGTACATGACTTTTGGTGCCTTTCCTTGCAGGACGTCGTTGAACACTGGCGATTTGGCAAGGACGTTGAGATCATTTTGAGCCCCCGGAACCCCGAAAAAGGCGTGCCATATCCATGTATCAAAAGATGTTACCGCCTCCAAAATGATTGATTTTGCTTATTTTCTGTCCCCATATGCGTCTTGCCATGCACTTGGACAATTTTTCCACGTTCAGTGCATACAATTGATGCTTCCTATCATCCCAGGAAAACCTCGCATCTCGGCCTTCTTCAGAAGCCTTTGCAAGTCCATGTGAGTAGGTTTTCGGAGGTACTCTGCGGTGTACAAAGATTCGACTGCTCCGCAAAACCTCATCAGGGACTTAAGAATGGTTGATTTCCCTATCCTCGTTATCTCATCCATTTGGTCTGCAGACGCTCCATACGCAAGCATCCGCAACGCAACAGTGATTTTTTGCTCAGGCAACAGACCCATAACACCACAAGCATCATTCTTTTGCACAAAGTAAGAATCATGGTTGCAAACATCAGTCATGATTCTGTTAAACAAATGTCGTTCCATTCTAAAACGACGTCTGAAGTACGTATCAGGAAATACACTGTTATGGATAAAGTAATCGTCCAACTCTTCACCCTGTCGTTGCCTGCTTCTTTCAAGGTTTCTGGAATGGCTAGGCCTGCATATCTGAGCCATAGTTTGGACCACTCGACGGGAATGTGAGGCTCTGGCCATTATTGCTTCGTCATCTCTCCTTGTACGCTCTTCCTCCTCTTCCATCTCATTTTCGTCTATCTAAAGATTTAACAATCCTTCAGATTGGTTGAACAAGTCTTCCTCGTGCTGATCGATTTTCCACATCATCCTTGATGAAGAAGAAGACATTGTAAAAAGGAAGCAGAAACTATGAATAATGATAAAGATTTTGGTGATGAACGAAGCAGAAACTATGAATAATGATAGAGATCTTGAGAAAGTTGGTGTGAGATTTGTGAAGATTGATGGTGGATTATATGGACGATTCAGAAAGGATTGGCTTGTAGATAGGGCCACGTGGCATGTCGTCATTTGTTAAAAATCTGATCGAAATCTATCATCAAAGATTCTGAAAAGATAACGACACGTGGCACGATGGCATTGGATAAAAATCTTATCGAAATCGATCTCCTATAATTATCTTTTCGGATAATGACACGTGGCGCAACGAGAACGATTTAAAATCTGATCGAAATCTATCCTCAAAGATTCTGAAAAGACAACGACACGTGGCACGATGACATTGGATAAAAATCTTATCGAAATCCATCAAAAAAATAATTGTTTTTTGGATAAAATGACACGTGGCGCAACAAGAACAATTTAAAAATTCTTATCCGAAATTACAAATAATTTTATTTTATATTATTTAAACAAACAAAAAAAATTAATATTTTATTGCCTATTGCCAAGGGGGAGGACTCCAAGGGTGGAGATGCAAATGGCAATTTACTGTTCATTAATGGTAGTTACTATTCATTAAAGGCAGTTACTGTTCAATATGGTGGATTGAATAGTGGATTGCCAGGGGGGAGGGCTCCATGGGTGGAGTTGCTCTTAGAGCATGATATATCTAATGTGGTTTGCATCAAAGAGTAATATGAAAGGGAAAAGAAAAAAAATATTTTGTTTTGACTAGATTTTTTGGAAATAAGTAATTCAAATTTAATTAGAACATCTTACTGCATTGCGAAGAAAAATATCACTTGATCAGGGATGGATCCAAAATTTGAAAATCAAATGGGTTAACTTTTAAGGTAAAAAATTTTCTTTTACTCAGAAACTTCAAGATAAATTATTCCCAGAAGAACCATCTCAATTTGCCCAATTAATTGCTCCGTTCGAGTCTCATCATCCCCAAATTATGGCACTGCGTGCAATTCTATAAACCCTAAATTTTATCCTTCAAACTAGTGCAAGTTCATGAACTGAACTAAAAACCAGTTTTTAGAGAGAAAGGGAACTAGGAAGGGAACTAAAGGAATTAAAAGTTACAAGGGTTAGGCTGCCTTGAAAAATAACACTAACACAATGCAACTCACCGTTTCGATCCACAAAACAAAAGGATTTAAAAAAAAAAAAAAAAAAGGGGGCGTTCCTCCCATTTTTCATTAAAGAGTAGGTCTTTTTCTTCAACTAATTGTGATTATCAAATGGTGTCTCGGTTAAGACTTCATCGTTGTCTTGTTTTTAAAAACGTCGGTTGGGCTATATCCCAAGTTAACCTAAGCTTAGGTCTGTCCCTGCTGCCCTCGACGTAAATTTGATTGTTTCAAGTCTACTAGAGTAAGCACAATTAGGACATGAAATAATTGAAACACATCATCCAATGTTGAAGGCTTTTTGTTGATACGAAATATAAAAGCAAGTTTCCCATAACTTTAGCTTCACTTTAATCACAGATTCATGGTACACAGAGTTTGCGTCCCAGCTCTCACTCATCAAGGATCAATCATTTCAGGAAAAATATCCTATGTTTCTAAGCTACACCCACCGTCGGATCAGATCGTAACGGACGGTGGCAAGCACTGCAAATAGACGGACACGTGGCGGATGGGGGGTCTGGTGAGACGACTGGAATATGGGTACAACTTTGGACTGAATTGGACGTATTAGGGGCTACCTATTACCGGGTGTAGCCGGTAAAAGGAGTCGCAGTCATGGTGGTGGGGTAGTGGTTGGTCGAATTTACCAGATTTAGAAAATAAGTTTACGAAACTTTTTAAGGTAATAGGTTTGCCTGAATAGGAAGTGTACTAATAACTGTTTGGCTGAATAAAGCACTATATTCTCTCTCTCATTTTGTTTTTATTCTTGCTTTATTTACTGCTTTTTTTTTGGGTGTATTTCTACTGCTACGTTTTGTGCTTTCTTGTCAATTTTCTTATATTAAATATATATTATATTTGACTGTCAGATAATAATTGTATTAAAGGCATGTAAATATTATAACTAATTCTAACAAAAAATAATTTACTGGTCTATTTTTCTTTCTTTAACAAAACATAAAAATAATAGAACAACCTAATTTGTAGCAAATTTTATTTATGAGCTAGTGTGAGACCATGATTTTTTGCCCCTTACACATGGCACCCTGAATGGCAAGAATGATCGAAATGCCCACTATACATGGCACTCAGACAATCCGAATCGGGAGAGAGGTCTAGTCTGATTGGAGTAAGCTACTCTAATGGGCTTAGTCTAATTGGAATAAGTTACTATGATGGGCTTTGTCAGATCGGAGTAAGCTACTCTAATCGGAGTAGTCAGTCTTCTCAGTTTGGATTAGAGTAAGCTAGTCGGATCAGAGTAGCCTGACGAAGTGACTAGTCAGAACACCAAAAGTAATCAGACAACCTTAGTCAGACTAGGTTTAAGCCCATCATAGATATTACTTGTCCCGAAGTAAGAAAATTCTAATTCATGTCAAATTGGGGTATCTTGAGGATTGGCCAACATAATCATAATCCTAACCAATAAAATCATAATCTTAGGAGGATTGAATATCTTATCCCATATTGCCTCCTAGATACTCCTCCCGATTTATAAGGATTATTCTCCCTACAAATATTCTTAAGATCTCTATATAAACCCTAGCTTGGGTATTCTCTATGATATCGCTAATGATCCCATAATAGGCTCATCTATCTCTTACACGTCATAATCTACGCGTAGACATATTTATGGAGATTCATCTCTCTTACACATCTCGCCATAGGCTTATTCACGAAGGATGGTTCACATTGTAGTACGCATCACAACACTCATTCTCTAAAACTACAACCATGAGTTGATTCTCCTTTCTGGAGATATGTAGGCAGTCTATTGCAGATTCAGTCATAGCTCCCAAACAATCCTCATCCACCCCTTGCAGTGTTTATGGGAGATTTCGATCAACCATAACTGTCGTCTGTAGTTGTGCACGGAATTGGTTCCAACAGTTAGGATCTAGGACACACGTTTTTCATGGGGCACACTTCGTAATATATTTTAGCCCATGTTTTTCGTGGGGCACACTCCGTAATATATTTTAGCGATCCAATTGACTATCTATTATGTCTTACTTCAAAGATCATGTCTACCAAAAATTACTCAAATTTGAAACCATATTACTATTGGATTAAACTTAGTATTTATTTGTAGAACAATGTTTGTCCATTATCTTCACTACAAATAGATTTCTAAATGGCTTGGATTTGTTTATTTCTTGAAGAATGATCTATGAATGATGTACTAAAATGTAAAAGGTTTGTATCATTTAAATACATTACTAAGTGGGCTTTACAAAATGGATGTCAAAATGTGTGCCACAAGTGTCTGTCCCCAAATTCTAACCTTTTTTTTAATATTGCCGATTATTTTTTATTTTTGTTGAATTTATGTGGTGTGAAGACTTAAGTCACTAACCACATATCCTTCTCAGTTTTCAGCACTCGGATCAAATGAAGTGAAGATGATTAAAAGACAGACAAAGAAAACGGTATAGCTACTTACTACTAAGAACTCTCTCAATTTTTATTTTTCTCTCTCATAATTTTTTACTTAGGCATCGAAGGCCCTTTGGTTTGGCTGGACAACACACCTTTTTTTTTTCTTTTTTTTAGGTATTAGTCAATTAAGCTAATAGTGTTTGTTCTCATGTAGGTGAAATTTTGTCAAATTAGTCGAGTACGAAATTTGCATCCACATCCATTATATAGTTGACTGTATTTTAACTACCATGTTTGAATGTTATATTATTTTAATATTTTGAAGCAATTTTGTCATAATAATTATTTAGAATTTGGGCTAGGATAAAGTAAGACAAAGATTACAAGAAAAAAAAAAGTATATATGTAATAAATTGACCACTATTTTTGCAAAAAAAAAAAAAAAATCATTTTTTGTGGTCACAATAGTTTTATATAAGGACAAGACTTGCGTTCTCCCATGGGGAAATGCACATTATCTCACTTTTTGTTAATAATGTTTATTCATCATATAATGTCGTTCTACTTCTTAATTTTTCGTTGAAGACAGAAAAATCATTCGAGTTAGAGATTGTTTAGTTATCCAAATATATGAAACAAATCGGAGGTCTAATTACCAAGTAACATACTCATAATGAACCGTTCATTTATTTGATACATATGGATGACCAAATGATATCTAATTCGAATAAATTTTTTTTTGTAGGGATGATTTTCAAATGAAGATATTGAACGGTCCTGAATATAAAAATTATACTGTGAATAAACATTATTCGAAAGAAGTGGGATATGGCATTCTCCCATGGAGGAATATAAGTATTATTCTTTGAATAATAGTTTACCAAACACTTTGACACTCTAATTATTTTTTTATCAAAGCACTTTTACAACTATAGCTTACCAAACATTTAAAACTTTTTTCACAGCTATTTATTCTCATAGCACACCCACTAGCCCTAAGTAACATTTTCTTTTGCTATATAGGTAGACTATGTATATAATAAAGGCCTACATTTTATTAGTGAGCATTTCTATTTTGTGTGTCCAAATAATTTAAAGTAATCAAATTATTAACAAACCTATAGTTGATTCTTTAACTATAATAATGTTGCATTCCTCAGTAAGGGAATGTATATATCCTATTATTGTGAATAATTTTCTTTCATTGTATAAGTTTTATAATCGAAATTGTTCAAGCACTTAACTTTATTCGACGAACATTCATACAAAAAAATATTTTGAATCAAAGGTGTGCATTCCAATTTAAATGTATGGAACAAATCGACGGTGTGAGTGCTAAGTAATATATTCATAATGAACCGTCCATTCATTTGATATATTTGAATGATTAAATGATCTCTGATTCTAATGATGTTTTAATAGGAATAATCTTTGAATGAAGTTTAAAAGATTGAAGGATTATGATTATAAATTTATACAGCGTTTGGTGGAATATTATGTATTCATCTCAAGGCGGATGCAAGTAGTATTATCCCCTTAACTAATCCTTGATTAAAATATTGTTGATCTATTTTCTTCCTACAAGTTATTAAACACAGACCACTCAAATACACTTATACATGCGCATAAATTAGGTCTTATTTTGTTAATTGGTTGGCACATGTGTTAGGTTTCCACATCATAAACGATAAGACTTGTTGAGTTGTTTTCCTTTTCATTATTGGGAGGAATTATGAGTGCCACTCGCCCAAATAGTTTCATCCACTACCACTTCATCCCTTCAGTAAAATCATTATTAGGTTATGGGAACATATAAATTACTTTGGTCTTCAATTAAATGGAATGATGATTTTTCCTTTATTCAATAAAATGATTTAGACGATGCAAAAGTTGCTTCTTAATTAAGTCGCGATAAAGGTTTGATTAAAAAGAAACTATATATGAAGCACGGCAGAATACTTAATTAAAGTATAACGTAGATCATCTCAAAAGAGACAAGTAAACAAAGTGAACAAAGAGATTTATTTTTGCACACTTAAACCATACTCGTTTATGTCATGTGACCTAATATTGATCGTCACTGACACTATAAGATGTGAACATATGGTGCAAACATCATACATCGTGGAAAATGAAACTACGTACCAAACAAAAGTTCAATGCACGTGATCAAATACGTGTTTGCATTTGATGGATAAGCATTAGGGTTTAGGCATGCATGCAAAATACTTTCAGGTAAAAAGTAAGCAAAATGGACAATTGTGTGTTCGTTGAAACTAATCATTTAGGTTAAAAAGATGTTCACATGAACTTCTTCTTTTTAAAGGTATAAACTCATTGAATCTTTACGAAAAGGCGAAAAGGGATTAGAAAAAACATGATGTTAATTATTAGTTAACCTTGAATTAATCCATCCAACTCTCGGGAGACAAGTTTGAATACTTCTAGATTTTGATGTTTCCTACATCTGCTGTATCTGTGGAGGCAATTAGGTAGCTAGGGAAGGGATCTATCTAGGTCTTAGAAAAGAAAGATCACCACCACATAACATATAGTCAATATTTGCGTCGCAGGTGGAGTGTGGAGTGTATGGTTTCCTAAGCAACGCGGTCATTTCTTATCCTAAGAAATTTTGAATATTATGTCATTTTTCTCGTGCTTTCTATGAGGAAGCCACCTATCGAATAGAATGCTCACCCTCACTCACTAGATCTCTCCATCTCTTTGTTTCTTCTCTTCTTGGATCTGATCTGTCGGTGACTAACCTGATTTTGTTAGGGAAAGAAAATGTTGGTTTTTTTTCTTTACTAAGGTCATTTTAGCTCAATCGTTACGTGAATAGAGAAATAGATAAAACAAAATAATATAATCGGTGTAATAAATTGTATTGATAGATATTATCTTTAATATTATTGCTAATACAAATAGACAGGACAACTGATGATGTGTAGGTTGAAAAAGTCTCGACAAAGCTTTAACAAGGTCATACATGTGTGATATCCTTCGGTACAATTGTTCTACATCATGTCTGATATCCTTGTAAATGTTGATGCCACAATAACTCTATTTCAAGGAAACTGTTGAGAATGAATCCCACATTGATGAGAGGAGGAACCTTGCATGTGCTTATAAGAGGTTGGGTTACTTTCCATATTGCCGTTTTATAGTGAAACCTCAACTTTCTTTAGAAATAACATATAGGTATCAAGAGAAATTTTTTTCCCTAAAGCGGATTTATCTCTCGTCACATTACTGACATATATATGAGATTACCATCTTATGAAATTACATTTGGCACAGCGCGTGGTTACTGAAGGTTCAACATGAATTCCTCCACAAATACAGACGTGCTCATAATGACATTTGTGTTCTATTTTTCTTTTGATAATTAATGTAATGTTACGTGAAGAAAAACTTATACATGACTCAAATGGAGACACCTCTTATTTTTTCTGTGATTTTCTTTCTTTCAACTTCGAGACTCGAAGAACTCAGGAATAAACTTACTAACATTACTAATTCCCAAGTGTACTTGGTAGACAATTACCATAAAGCATATATTTTGTTCTTTGTGCAACTCTGCACTTTTCCGCTCCACAGCATGCCCCAATTTGTTAGGTACAAGCAGCCACAAGAAGGTTACTTTCATAATTCAACACACATAACTGCGAGTGACGTGTGAAAAGTGAAAATGAGTATATAAATAGCACTATTTCTACTCTTTGAGAAAATATCCCTACAAATCTGCCCAAGCAAGTTATATCAGCCAAAGATCCGGCCAATAAGGAGAGGATCGACGAAAATCCAGCCAGAGTCACGGGAAATCCGGCTAAGATGAGCCAAAGGAGTAGCGAGAGACAGAGGGAAGGAAGAGATTTTTCAGTGTGACAAGAAAACGGGGTGGTACACCATGTATCATTATATAAATGGTGGGATATGTGAGTTAAAAGGTTAATAACTGAAAAAATATAATGTTCCACCATTTATATAAAAACACGTGGTGTGCCATTCGTGTTCCGATCACAATAAAAAATTTCTCGAGGGAAGGACTGAATAAAATAACATAATAATTGGTGCTTTGTTGTTGCCTATGGAGAATATGCACGTGTTCGTCATAGTTGGGCTTTGTGAGGTGGTAAAGGATATACTTGGAATTCCCAACATTGAGAAGAGCTGTTACAGCAAAATAAAACTATTTTTTATTTTTGCACGAAAAAAACTCCAACCGTTGGATCATTCAGTCACGTGATGGACATACATATGTATTTGATTTTTTTTTAACAAACAGTATTATTATTTTCAACAAACGATATTATTTAAATTAAAAAGAGGAGCTGGGTTAGCCTCACAATGAGTTAGTAATAATATGTGGTTCAAACTCACATTTGGCAAGAATAAAACCTAAGACTTCTCACTTACAAGTGAAGAAGGAATACTAATAGGTCGTAATATTAATAGTCAACAAATAGTATTATTTACACTAAAGACTAGGGATGGCCTTAGCCTCACTATAGGTGAATAGTAATGTGTTTCAAATTCGCTTTTAGTAAGAGTCAAATTTAAGACATCTCACGTCTAACAAAATCTATTATTTGACAAATTTTTTTTTTCTTCATATTTTGTCAAAGTATATCCAACTATAAAAAATCGTTTCGTCATCTAACAATAATTTTTTAATAAATATATGAATTTAATATTTGATAAACACTGGATTCTCACATTATTAACTGAATGACTAATTAATTAAAAAAAAAACTTCAACTAACTGTTTGCACGAATGACCCTTGAAAAATGACCTCAAAGATAAACGGTTTAAATAATCATATAAGATTGCAGAGGAGAGAGAATAAAAAAGGTAACATTGCCCAACAAAAAATGTGATATCCAAAAACACTGGCTAAATCTCCCTTTTGCTTATTATAGTTTACTCCAAGTGTCATTTTAAGTTATCTAGCTTAGAATCTTCTCTTCTTTTTTTCCCTTTTGTAAAAAGGGTACCAACTGATGGCTTTGTGCAGTCCACTCTTTTTTGACAAGAAATGATAGCGTAGTATTTCATTAATCAACACAAACAATTACAAGGATGTTATTGGGTACATAATTCCAGTGACCAATAAATTGATCTGGAATGAATTTGCACAAATAGACAAATAATAGTAAACCTGCAAACATACAATCGCCAAACGCACAAGTACTACCAGTACAAATCCGTCGCAATAAACGATAGCTGCAATAAAGAGAGATACAGGCAACCACAATGGTCATCGCTAAATTGCGAGGTCACAAAAAGTCATCGCGTTAGAGCGAGACAACATCAAGTCATTATTAATAGACGAGACTAACAACACGCAACACACAAAGGTGAAGACCAAATTAGCCAAAGCAACAACGCCACCACGGTGCACAAAAGGCGAGTGGAACATAATTAGATAACACCGAGAAGGGATCTGTTGTGCAACTGATTAAATGGGGGGCGAGGCACTCAGGCCTAGGCTACCTATAAATTTAGGACAGTGGGATGTCGGCTTCTACTCATTGAAAAACCATAAGAGCAGCCAAGTCCGAGACGCACAAGTCGAGTTGCATCGAGACGTACAAGCTAAGCCGCCAGGTCAAACCGAGCAGCACAAGCCAAGACGCCAGATCTGAGAGCATAAGTCTGTGCATCCACCGAAACCATCAAGGAAGGTGACACCACCATGGAAACGAGTTGACAAAAGGGGATCCAACCCACCTGCAGCACAAATCTAAACCCCACACCAAGAAAACGAACGCCAAATCAAAGAAATCTTGAAAGGGCATGGCCCGTGTCACGGTATAGGGCATAGATCCATGGAAATCTACACCCAAAATGGTGGGAGAGAAGCAAGGGATAGGAGATGAGGTAGGTAAAGGCCGGGAATGAGTGGTCGGCGTGAGGTGGTTGGTAAAAATGAGTATGGCGAGGGGTGGATGATGGTTGGGATGGGGAAGAGGGGGGAAGAGGAAGGGAGGAAGAGTTAGGAAAAGAAAGGGAGAGGCTGCCACCGGCCCCAAGCCATAGCCAGAGGTCGGTGACGATGGGGTAAATGGCTAGGGTTTGGTTGAGAGAGAGAGAGAGCTTTTGGGGGAATCGAGATAGAGGATAAAGATGAAAAATTGTTGGAGACCGTGCAGTCCACTCTTTTGAGGGTTATGAAGACTCACAGAGACATTTCAGCCTCTCTGGCCACCATATAGCTTCAAATCTTTTGATTGTGCCAATTTTTTAACATTGTATTTGCAATTCAAGGACATGTCTCGATTTAGGTTCATTTTCTTGGCATGGAGGGGAATTTCATTCATTTTAAGATGGATTAGCCGCATCTTCTTCTATCACAACGCTATTTTTAGATAATCATAATACAAGTGGTTGAAATTTCTTTTCAAATATTTAACTACTCGTATTTTGACACATTGTACCGAACCGTGTTTCGTGCAGAATGAAAAATCTCTCCCAAACTATATCTTTCCTTTGGATGATGGTGACATTTGCTACCTTAAGATTGGATTCTTACAGTCAATTAATAAACCTAAGGCAAGTGGCCCTCTACCACAGTGATAGAGACGAATGTTGCCCCTGCACCACGGTGTGAGTTTGAATCCCGTCGACTCGACTCCCTAATCTAACATACAATCTAATAAATCTATCGTTTGACAAAAAAATTATTAACCTTCAGATTGGATGATGTTGACAATTAATTATCATTTTGTTTTAGGTTGTCGTAAGACTAATCTCAAAACATACCACTTACTAAAAAGAAACGCAGAAATACCTTTTCCTACATTACAATTACCTTTCTTAATTAAGCAAATTGCATTGTAATTACAAAAAACTTTGTAAAATTAAATTGTATCCGTATCAAGTTGGGCCATTATCGAATAAATATTTCCCAACATTGGATGTCAAATGCTTAATCACTCATAAGTTTTGTCAACAAGTTTTCATCAACGCACAAAAAAAGTTGTCCACAAGTGACCTAAAATCGAATGCACAGTGTGGCCTTTCAACACTTTTCTTCCCATTGCCGGATTTAATTATACTGTATAGCTGCGGTTTTTGCATAAGGGAAATGGATTTCTTCACACATCTTTTCTCTTTTTACATACTCCTATTTGACTATGTTTTTTTTATTCTCCTTTGATTTTTTCAATCTAAAGGCCATAATAAACATGAGTATGTAGGGGAGAAAACTGGTGCGTGAAAATCACAATCCTTGCACAACACCTGCTTAGTGATATTATGAATGGCATAAGATACTAATACAGGTGGCTTGCTAGCCCTCGTTTGATAATAATTCAGTTTTGTTTTTATTTTCAATTGTTTTTCCCAGAGATAAATGGATGTGTATGTACAGATTCTTTAAGAGAGGGATCCCCATTTAAAAAAAAAAAAATTTGGGGTTAGTTGTGGGCTCACACCACATCAAATTTCAACGATCCGAACCATCTATTTTTCAAGTTACACTCCATAGATCATCCTTACAAAATATTAGCCAAATTAGAAATATTTGAGGTATCTAATTGAGTTCAAAGAAATTGATGAACACTATATTATAAAAAAAATATTGAAATTTTATCGTGACAATTAAATGATATATGATTTCGGATTGAATTGAATTTTTGCATAAATGATCTATGAATCGAGACTTACAAAATAGATAATTCGGATCGTTGAAGTTTGATCTTGAACAAGTTCCATAGCTAATCCTTTTTTTTTTTTTTAAAAGAATGAATCATTTCCCTTAAAGGACCTGCGGGATGTATATGTAAAATAAGGATCGAAGCTTGGTGAATGAAGAGTAAAGGGAAGGAGGAGAAGAAGTGAAAGACAATGTAAGAAACAAAAATTAGAACGAAAGAAAAAGTATTTTGTCAGGTTTATGATGTTTGTAAACCATTTTATGTTCATTTCAATGACTTCCCTTCCAACTCATGTTCATTATTTCATCTATTTTTTCTCTATTGTCTCTCTCCTTTCTGTACCGAATGAAAAATTAATTGAAAAACGAAAGTTTTACCAAACAAAATGGTTAAAAGGAATCTAACAAAATAGACAGTTTGTTCAATTTTCAATTATTTGAACTATCATATTAATGTCGAATTATCAGAGAGGCAGGTCAAAAAATCACTTTTAATAACACCTATATTATCCACAACTTCATAACTACCATCTCACAATCCATCAGGTGTAGATTTTATCATAAAATGTCTCGGTCTTAGTTGAAATGAGATTTAGAAAATTTAAGCTCTTTTTTTCTCAAAGTTACGATCGTTGAAAGTTATTTCGACAATTACATATACATTAGACTTCGTCAATGGTCTCACCGTCCTCACCAAAAACCAATTGTCCCTACGTTTTTCAGTCACCCATCTTTGAGTGGAATAGGAGCAAAACTTTACTCGTTGCCTTTTATCATGATGCATGACAACATGTATTAATTACAATAAACGCACTAATTTTGAAATCATCAAAACTTTGTACGAAATTATGTTTCTCAAAGAATTGCTCCAACTACCTCTTAATCTAAAAATATTATTCTTTTTACGAAATTATGTTTCTCAGAACCAAAGTTCGAGTTATCAATTGAATGCGCTTTATGAAAACTTCTGCCAGGCTGTGTTGGGTGTGAATATGGGGTACATGACGTTCCACATCAATCTTTACTGACATGCAATAATCGTCAAAAGTCTGTGACGTAAACTCTCCACCGTTATCTAGTCGAATTGACTTGATTGGATAATCAGGGTGGTGAGCCCTTAGCTTAATGATTTGTGCTAGGAGTTTCGCAAATGCAGCGTTGTGTGTGGACAACATGCAAACATGTGACCATCGTGTCGATGCATCAACCAACATCATAAAGTATCTAAATTGTTCGCATGTTGGTTGGATAGGTCCACAAATATCCCCTTGAATCCTCTGAAGAAACTTAGAAGGGCCGTGAATGATCCTTGTAATCGAGGGTTGAGTATTCAACTTCCCTAAAGAACACGCTTTGCATGGCAGGAATCCAACGGAGAGAGGTAACCGATGCCTATGTGATGATTTGAGGATACAGTGCATCATGTCACGTCCAGGATGTCCCAAACGATCATGCCAAAGCAGTAAAGTGCTCTGGAACTCAGGCATATGGCCGGCCACATTATGGGCTTCTATGCCTCGAATGGTTGTGATGTATAACCCACTCGGGAGACGTTCCAACTTCTCGTGAATACACTTCTAGCTATATTTGTACGAAGTGATACAAAGAAATTCAGAACCATTATCTTCAGTGGTTTCAATATGATATTGATTATCTTGAATATCTCTAAAACTCAGCAACGTTCTTCCGGAACGTGGAGAATAAATGGCCTCTTTAATGGTTAAGACTGTACCATTGGACAACATGATACGGGCATTTCCGTATCCTTCAATCAGGTTGAATGAGCCTGAGAGAGTTGTCAGAGGTGCTTTCTTGGGTATAAAGTTAGTAAAATAGTGTTGTTCATGCAAGATGGTGTGCGTGGTTGCACTATCTACCAGACAACTAACTTCCCCATTAGACATACCTAGAAATAAATTGATTGAATTGGTCACATGTGTAAATATAATTCCATTCATTCAATTCAGCAATTCGAGAAATAATATCCATCAAATAACAATCCATAATTCAAAACAAACCAAAACTAAACAAATTATTCCATAGACTTAGAAAAATTGTTCAAAATTAAACCATAAACCTAGAAAAATAGGGGAGTGGGGTCGGCCACTCCTAGTGGGATCGACCACTAGGGGTAAACACCCTAAAAACATGTCTAATTTATTCATCCATAGGAGCTGACTCTTTCTGAAAATCTGATATCTCCATTGATGGAGTAGCATCTTTCGGATGTTCCACATATGCAAAATTAGACTCACGACGGGAATGATACTTGGCAATAGCCTCAGAGGTAACTCGACATATGCGTGACCAATGATCATTTGATCCACAGGCCCAGCAAAGCGCTGCCCTTGGGTTCGTATGGGAAGCCCATCCAAGGTTGGGTCCAGGTCGGGGCAAGCTCAACCCAGCAGACAAGGCTGCGGGAAGCGGGCCGGGGCGACATGGCATAACCTAGTGGGCTAGGGACTCGCGAGACATCGGGCCAAAAGGCTGTAGGCTTTTGGTTTGGGCTAACTGACTTCAGGCCCATTAGTTAAATCAGGCCCTAAGGCCTTGGAATGCCTGGGTCAGTGCAGTAAGCCTAAATGCTGCTGTTGTGTGGTCCACTCGACTGGGCTTCAGGCCAATGGTGGTCCGATGGTGCCATGGTGGGGGTGCGGCGGTGGTGCCGCACAATGCCCAACGCAAATTTTTTTTTTCCGACATGGTTAGGGTTTGAACAAACCCTAGAGTTGCTTCTAATTTATTTATATGCTTTGACTCACAAATTCCACATTGCAATATAATTGCGTAATGCATGAAACATATATATTGACAAATATATGAAACATATACAATATATATATATATATATATATATATATCGTAAGGAAAATATAAACATATAGGGGTTCATGCATCATGGAGAATGTTTTCATGCTTCGTGGATGTTTCAAATATCTTACTTTATTTTAAGCGTACCTGATTAGCAGAAAACAAATAAAAGCCTTTGAATTTTGTGGAAGATAGTCTCCTCCTACGATCCGTCAATTCCTCAGCTTCTGGCAAGAGCGTGCTGATAACGTGTTGTATGCCTATTTGATTGAACTAATCTAAGGGATTAGAGAGGGAAGGGGTTGGCGGTAGCAAGAGAGAAGAGAGAGTGATTTAAGTGTGAGGTATGTTTGTATCATCCCATTGTGCCTTTATTTATAGTAGTAGGATAGGTAAAACCTTACCTTTTTAAGATTACAACTCTTAATAGGTAATCAACTCCTAATAGGAATATAAGAGATATTACTAGATTTACTAAGATTTACACAATCACATTCTTATTCTAAATATGACTGCAACAATATCCATATCAAGTTAGGGCATTATCGAATAAATATCTCCCAATATAGGATGTCAAATGCTCAATGACTCATAAGTTTTGTCAACAAGTTTTCATCAACGCACAAAAAAAGTTGTCAACAAGTGACCTAAAATCGAATACACAGGGTGGCTTTTGCAACACTTTTCTCACCATTGCCGGATTTAATTATATTGTATAGCTACGGTTTTTGCACAAGGGAAATGGATTTCTTCACACGTCTTTTCTCTTTTTAGTGATATTATGAACAACATAAGATACTAATATAGGTGGTTTGCTAGCCCTCGTTTGATAATAATTCAGTTTTGTTTTTATTTTCAATTGTTTTTGTAACGACCCGTCCAGACATTTACGTCACTAGTGACGTGAAAGGATGAAAATACCCTCGCGGGGATTATTGACATGTGTGTATGTATGTGTGTGAAATTGCCCAATGGTGCACTACCCTAAATATTTGGAACCAATCAAATTATTGGTCCTTGAATTTGATTGGTGACTAAGTGAACACACACACACACACCTCACGTTCACTCTCTCTCTTCCCGTCACACTCTTTCTCTCGAAACTCGTCACTCTCTGTCTTCCCTCACGTACGGACCACACCCAAAGGACACCAAATCTTCACGGATCGACGCAGAAAGGGGTTCAATTGTGTCCCTGAGGTCCATACGAACTCGTCGACACCAGTTTCAGGTAAGAACTCGTACGATTTCACGTCGAAAACCCGAGGTCCGTTTTGAGCACTATTCATCAACTTTTTATTGGCTTTGTTTTAGGACAATCCAAGCTCACAGGGAGCTTTGTGAGACCCTCACGAACCTCGGAGTGTATCGTTGGCTTGAGTTGGACGTCGGGAAACCCCAGTTCGAAAGTGGCCGGTTTTTGAGATTTTGCTCCGTTGTGATTCGAAGGTTTTTCAAGGTTTTTGAAGGTATAGCCCTCTTCCTCTCTTAATTTAGAGCACGTAGGAAGAAAAATGAGTTTAAATGGTGAAGAAATGGCCGAGATATGGCGAGTTGCAGGTTTCCGGCGACCGGTGGCCGGCGCCGGCGACCTAAGGTTGAAGACGACACGCACCAGGCGCGTGCCATGCGCGTGGGGGCCCGTGAGCTACAGTAAAATTATTTTAAAAATATCACGACGCTCGTGACGTCGTGTAGGTCTCGTTGGTATATTTATATGCCAAAATTGAGCTACGTATGAGAAGTTATTAGTAATTGTCGTTTATGTGCGTTAATTAACGTTATTTCAGTTACTTCTCATATAGGCGAGACCTATCCAGAGGACGAGCGCAGCCAGGCTAGGCACGGAGGTTACGACCCGTCTACATACCAGTGAGTGGGCAGTTATTTTCCGTATATGCCTATATCAATGAGTTTTGCTCAGAAAATCAGTTTAAATGAAAAATGATATGAAATGCCATGCAAAGTATCTATTTGTTTAATTATGCATTATTGATTGTTTATATTAATGTCGGTGCTGAGGACGCACATGTAAGTGGCAGGTAAGCTTATATGCTAGTTATTATGAACGAATGATGAAATGTGATGTGATGTGATATGATTAGAGCTCATAAACTTGCACACTGATATTAGTGCTCACGCCTAGAGAGGGGCTCAGTCTTTCACGTGTTGTTCACCTCCCGCACCGCATGCTCGCCTTGGATCCAAGTTAGGTGCTCAGTCCTGTCGAATAGGCCACTATAGGTGGGTTCGACTCGTAGGTGACCCGTGATTTATCGCTCAGTCTTCACGTGATTGCAGCACTAGAGCATATTAGTTTATTATTAGTGATATTGTGCAGACCACTAGAGGTGGTATTGATGTGTGTGCAGGGTATATATATGATTTGATTATGATGATTATGAGTTACATGATTTGATGAGTTGATATGAGCTATATACAGCCGAGGGCTGAGATGATATTTGAGTATTCAATCACATTCACAGAGTTGCTTTGGCATTTAGTTGATACTTTGGCATGGCATATGCATACTTTCATACATGCGTATTTTCCAGCAGGTTTTGAGAAATATATATATATATATATATATATATATAAGTATATACTTTATTTCTGGGAAATTATACAGGTTTTACGGCGATGGGTTATAACTTTTGAAAGGAAAGGTTTTGAAAAGAATTGTTGCTGGCCCACTCAGTTTTATGTTTTTCGCCCCTCCAGGTATTAGGTAACGGTCGTTGGTGGCATACGAGGAGCTCATCGGACGTTCTAACAGAATTCTATTTATGTAGGACCACCTTCGGGTGTTATTTCTATTCAGTACTTCTGCTTTACTGCACGTAGACTATTATGCTTTGTATTATTGAAATTCACACTTCTTGTACACTAGTATTGCTAGTGTTTCGGTTTTGATTGGTTCGTATCCTTGAATTGATCCTGGTTCCGCACAGTGCACATGGTTTACGTCACGTTCACGTGACAGCCAGCACGCCCTACCTTCGAGACGGGGCGTGTCAGTTTGGTATCAGAGCATAGGTTTGGCAGTCTTGCATATCTTGTGAGTATTCTAATTATCTTGGTGTTTCTGTCAGAACTATGCTGCCTCGTAGGGAGCCACATCGTTCAGCCGAACCTAGTTTCCCTTACATAACTCAGTTAGGGGAAGCTATAGCGAGTTCTGTTCAGTTAGTTATTCGCCCGCCTCAGCGGACCCCTATGGAGTCGGTTCATAATTTGAAGATAACCATTTTTGTGGGGAATGAAGGCCCCGAGGGTTCAGAGAAGTGGTTGATGCATATTGAGAAGACTTTCAGGCTGATGCAGAGTCAGGAGAGTCTATCTCCGGACAGATGGGTGAAGACGACTTCATGGTTTTTGGGAGGTGTTTAAGCAGTTGTTCTATAAGAGATTCATTCCTCATGCTTACCTTGATCGTAAGAAACATGAATTCACTGGTTTGAGGCAGAAGAAGTTGTCAGCTAACGAGTACTACAGGAAGTTTACTGATCTATCTCGTTATCATCCGGAAGTTGCTGCTGATCCGGTTGAGATGCTACGTCATTTTAAGTTGGGCACTAAGAAGAAATGGCGTACCATTGTGACTGCGATTCCCTGTGCCACTTATCATGAGTTTTATGAAGCTTTACTGCAGATTGAGGATTCTGATAATTTGCCCAGTGACAGTGAAGAGGAAGAGACGAATGGGAATCATAATAAATATAAGGGCAAAGGTCATTTCTCATAGGGACCTCGCCAGACTCAGAGCTTTAAGCGTAGTGGGACTAGTTCTAGTTCTTCTAGTGGAGGTTTCAGTTCCACAGGTTAGAGAGGAGGTGGTAGGTTCTTCAGGGATTCCAGAGCCCAGAGACAGGGGAATTTTGGCAGAGGAAACGCACCTTGGTGCCGTAAATGCAGTAGTCGACATTTGAGGGAATGTCGAAGAGGTAGCATTGGTTGTTATACTTGTGGTTAGGAGGGACATCTGGCTAAGTTTTGTTCTCAAGGTCAGCAGAGACCTCAGCAGCCTCCTTTACCACCGCCAACTTCAGCTCAGCAGTTCTCAGGACAGGGTGGTTATACTTAGATGAGCCGTGGTGGTGCATACCACTATCAGGGAGATTCTGTTCCTTATGCTTCGGGACAGTACCAGTACCCCCAGGATCCCTATCAGTAGGGTAGTTATGGTCAGTATTCTGGAGGATATATGCCTCCACAGCAGTACTTTGGAGGATATATGCCTCAGCAGCACCATTCAGCATGTGGATCCCAGTGGCATTCTGGAGGACAGTCTCAGTAGGTTGATGCTACTTCCAGTGGAGTTGGGTCTTCGAGATAGCATGGTCAATCAGGACATGGGCGTAATTCTCAGGGACGAGGAGTTCATGCTAGCAGAGGCAGAGGAAGGCAGCAGAACCAAGGATGTATCAACAACCTTTCACCGCAGGATGCTTAGAATAATCCGGATTTGATCATGGGTACGTTAAATATTCTTGGTCATTATGCTAAAGTGTTGATTGACTGTGGTGCTACTCATTCAGTGATTTCTCATACGTTTGCTCAATTGACACAACCTCAATCTTCACCTCTTGGGTATGAGTTGGAGTTTGCTATGCCCAGAGGAGAGAAGTGTTATGTAGACTATGTGTATCCAGGTTGTCCCGTAATAGTGGAGAATGTGGTTATGCCTGCTAACCTCACTCCGCTAGATATTGTGGATTTTGACGTCATCTTAGGCACAAATTGGTTGCATTGTAATCATGCTAAAATTGATTGTTACGGGAAATCAGTGACTTTTCATTGTCCTGGATTACCTGAAGTTACATTCGTGGGTGAGCCTAGTGGTTTGAGGCATGGTATCATTTCGGCCGTGAGAGCAAAAAATTTACTAAAGAAAGGTTGTCAAGGGTACTTGGCTCATGTGGTACTTAATGATGATGCTCCGGTTAGCGTGGAGAATGTTAAGGTTATTAGACATTTTTCTGACGTTTTCCCTAATGATTTACCTGGATTACTGCCAGATCGGGTTGTGGAGTTCGCCATTGATTTACTTCCAGGTACTAATCCTATTTCTTTGACTCCTTATCATATGGCTCCTGCCGAGCTAAGAGAGTTGAAGATTCAGTTACAAGAGTTGGTTGATAAAGGTTTCATCCAGCCTAGTACTTCACCTTGGGGAACTCCAGTTTTGTTTGTAAGGAAGAAATATGGTACTTTGAGGCTTTGTATCCATTACAGGCAATTGAATCGGATGCCGATTAAAAACCGTTATCCTTTGCCTCATATTGATGATCTTTTTTATCAACTCAGAGGTGCCTGCGTATTTTCTAAGATTGATCTAAGGTCTGGTTATTATCAGTTGAAGATCAAGAGCAATGATGTTCCTAAAACTACTTTTAGGACTCGTTATGGTCATTATGAGTTTCTTGTGATGCCATTTAGATTGACGAATGCACCCGCAGCTTTCATGGGGTTGATGAATAAGGTGTTTCAGCAGTACTTGGATAGATTCGTCATTGTCTTCATTGATGACATTTTGGTGTATTCTAAGTTGAAGGCAGACCATGTCCGACATCTTACTTTGGTGTTGAAGAAACTGAGGGAACATCAGTTGTATGCTAAGTTCAGTAAGTGCCAATTCTGGTTAGATCAAGTTGCTTTCTTGGGACATGTTGTTTCAGCTTAGGGCATTCGGGTAGACCATCAGGAGATAGCAGCTGTGGAGAATTGGGAACAGCCACGAACCGTCACCGAGGTACGGAGTTTCCTTGGTTTAGCGGGTTATTATCGGCGATTTGTTAAGGATTTCTTAGTTATGGCTTTACCACTAACGAGGTTGACCAGGAAGGAAGTTAAATTCGAGTGGGATGATAAGTGTGAGCAGAGTTTCCAACAGTTGAAGTATATCTCACTCATGCGCTTGTTTTGACTCTTCCTGATGATAGTGGTAATTTTGAGGTTTATAGCGATGCTTCTTTGAATGGCTTGGGTTGCGTGTTGATGCAACATGGTAGGGTAATTGCTTACGCTTCGCGTCAGTTAAAGCCTCACGAGATGAATTACCCTACACATGATTTGGAATTGGCAGCCATTCGAGGCATTGTATGAGAAGTTATTAGTATGGCAAGCGATACTATTTCAGTTACCAATACTTGAGCTACGTATGAGAAGTTATTAGTAATTGTCGTTTATGTGCATTAATTAACATTATTTCAGTTACTTCTCATATAGGCGAGACCTATCCAGAGGACGAGCGTAGCCAGGCAAGGCACGGAGGTTACGACCCGTCTACATACCAGTAAGTGGGCAGTTATTTTCCGTATATACCTATATAAATGAGTTTTGCCCAGAAAATCAGTTTAAATGAAAAATGATATGAAATGCGATATGAAATGCCATGCAAAGTATTTATTTGTTTAATTATGCATTATTGATTGTTTATATTAATGTCGGTGCTGATGACGCACAGGTAAGTGGCAGGTAAGCTTATATGCTAGTTATTGTGAACGAATGATGAAATGTGATGTGATGTGATATGATTAGAGCTCATAAACATGCACACTGATATTAGGGCTCACGCCCAGAGAGGGGCTCAGTTTTTCACGTGTTGTTCACCTCCCGCACCGCATGCTCGCCTTGGATCCAAGTTAGGTGCTCAGTCCTGTCGAATAGGCCACTATAGGTGGGTTCGACTCGTAGGTGACCCATGATTTATCGCTCAGTCTTCACGTGATTGTAGCACTAGAGCATATTAGTTTATTATCAGTGATATTGTGCTGACCACTAGAGGTGGTATTGATGTGTGTGCAGGGTATATATATGATTTGATTATGATGATCATGAGTTACGTGATTTGATGAGTTGATCTGAGCTATATACAGCCGAGGGCTGATATGATATTTGAGTATTCAATCACATTCACAGAGTTGCTTTGGCATTCAGTTGATACTTTGGCATGGCATATGCATACTTTCATACATGCGTATTTTCCAGTGGGTTTTGAGAAATATATATATATATATATATATATATATGAGTATATACTTTATTTCTGGGAAATTATACAGGTTTTACGGCGAAGGGTTATAACTTTTGAAAGGAAAGGTTTTGAAAAGAATTGTTGCTGACCCACTCAGTTTTATGTTTTTTGCCCCTCCATGTATTAGGTAGCATTCGTTGGTGGCATACGAGGAGCTCATCGGACGTTCTGACAGAATTCCATTTATGTAGGACCACCATCGGGTGTTATTTCTATTCAGTACTTCTGCTTGACTGCATGTAGACTATTATGCTCTGTATTATTGAAATTCACACTTCTTGTACACTAGTATTGCTAGTGTTTCGGTTTTAATTGGTTCGTATCCTTGAATTGATCCTGCTTCCGCACAGTGCACATGGCTTACGTCACGTTCACGTGACGACCAGCACGCCCTACCTTTGGGACGAGGTGTGTCAGTTTTTCCCAGAGATAAATGGATGTGTATGTACCGATTCTTTAAGGGAGGGATTTCTATTTTTTGAAAAAAAATTGGGAATTGGATCCCATCCGGATCCTCACATCTTAGCTATTCATCGTATATCGTGCGGTCAGAAATCATTTGACTTGTTTTATTTAAAATTAAACAGAAATATTATCTGACAAAAACTGGCCGCACGATGTACTATGAATGGCTAAGGATCCCCCACAAAGTGGATCCGGAGAGGATGCTCTTCCAAAAAATTGGGGTTAGTTTTGGGCTCACACCACATCAAATTTCAAAGATCCAAACCGTCTATTTTTTCAAGTTACACCTGATAGATCACCTGCGTGGATGTATATGGAAAAATAAGGGTTGAAGCACGGTGAATGAAGAGTAAAGGGAAGGAGGAGAAGAAGTGAAAGAGAATGTAAGAAACAAAAATCAGAACGAACGAAAAAGTGGTTCGTCAGTTTTTATGATGTTTGTAAACCATTTTATGTTCATTTCAATCACTTCCCTTCCCATTCATGTTCATTCTTTCATCTATATTTTCTCTATTTTTGCTCTATTGTCTTTCTCCTTTCTATTCCAAACAAAATATTGAAGTTGAAAACGAAATTGTTACCAAACAAAATGATTAAAATCTAATAAAATAGATAGTTTGTTCAATTTCCAATTGTTCGAACTACCATATTAATGTCGAATTATCAGAGAGACGGGCCAATAGTTTAGTTTCAATAATACCGATATTATCCATAACTTAGTAATTACCATCTCACAATTAGTCAGGTGTGGATTTTATCATAAAAGACCTCAGTTTTAGAAGAAATGAGATTTATAATATTTAAACTCTTATTTTCTCAAATATATGATCGTTGAAAGTTATTTCAACAATTACATACACATTAGACTTCGTCAATGGTCTCACCGTCCTCACCAAAAACCAATTGTCCCTACGTTTTCCAGTCACCCATCTTTGAGTGGAATAGGAGCAAAACTTTACTCGTTGCCCTTTATCACATGATGCATCACAATATATATTAATTACAATAAACGCACTAATTTTGAAATTACCAAAACTTTTTACGAAATTATGTTTCTCAAAGAATTGCTCCCACTACCTCTTAATCGAAAAATATTTCTGTTCTAATAATATAAGATCAGATAATAAAAATGCATAGTATCACATTCGTACACATTTAAAAGATGTTAAGAATCACTAATGTATTTAAATTATCCATATGCACGCGAAAAGACATAAATGTACAAACATGTGTAGCCCCACTCTACATGGTACTATGTGTGATTAAGAAGTTTCGCATCTAAAACTTGTGATACGCGACTCAATAAACAAGAATGTAAATCAATCAACGATATCAACATTAACCATACATTAGAACAACTTTTTCTCTAATTAAACATGTAACACATAACATCGAATGCCATGTGCGTAATCACGGCTATAGATTGATGAACAAAAGCACACATGGTAAAAGGCTACATATTTAGTATTTACTATTTACATGAGGTCGGCAACGGGCAATGGGTAGTTGGTATAAACTCATGGACGGGTGTTCCCACGTACGAGATACCGAATGAGGCTATAGTCGCTAGACCCTAGAGAGGGAGAAAAAATCTGTTGGAGTCCAGAGATTTTTCAGTGTGATCGTCACACGGGGTGGTATACCATGTGTCATTACATAAATAGTAGGATATGATAACTTAAAAAATATAATTTTTCATTACTTACATAAAAACAAGTAATGTACCACCCGTGTTTCCGTCACAATTAAAAATTTCTCGTTGACGACGGCGAAGTGACCGGGCAACGATGTAACCGGTTGCTAAAAGAATAGGAAAAATGTTAAATGATATGTTCCCATGCTTTTAAAATGGGTCTGAAATGTTCCCTCACACGTCCTCTCACCCCTCTCTCCTCCCTCTTTCTCTCTCTATGACTCTATGGCTTATGGTCAGGGAATCACAGCACACACAGCTCAAACGACGCCGTTGAGATTTCCACTCTCAACCACCCCTCGCCGCCGACTAAATGCAAATTACTAACTCACTACCTTAGGAAACGACGACGTTTGCAGCCTCTTGCTTTGCTTTCTCCCGCGATTGCCGACCCACCGTCTAGTCTATGTATATTTCACGTTTGAGCTCTGTTCGTGTGCTTCTCGGTGTATTGTAGTGGTGTCTGGTTCGGTTGATCTCCGCCGTCCGGTTAGATCCGGTGATCGACGGTCATCTGAGTGGGGAGAGCTGAAAGTGTAGGAGCCGGAGCTGACTTTGGAAAGGACTAAATTTGAAAAAAAGGAGCTATGTTGGATCTTAATCTGAACGTTGTCGTTTCGGGGCAAAACGACGTCGAATCGTGCGGCACCCAAATGGACGAGTCGGGGACGTCCAACTCGTCCGTTGTCAATGCCGACGTGTCCAGCACCAACGACGACACGTGCTCCACACGCGCCGCCAGAAGTGACGCCGTCACGATCTTCCACTTCGGTATTCTCAAGGTCAGGGGCGGAGAAGAAGAGGAAGACGACGACGTCGTCGTGACCAAGGAACTGTTTCCGGTCACGGGAGGCTTGAACAATTGGCCAGGGCAGGGGGAGTCCTCTTCATCATCGCCGTTGGTGAGGAAGAATCTGATGGAGCTTGGGTTCACTCGTGGCAGCGCCGGAGAGGTCGGGTTGGTTCAACAGAAGCAACCACCACAACCAGCTGCGCCGCCGCAGCAGCAGCAGGCGAAGAAGAGCAGGAGAGGACCGAGGTCTCGGAGCTCTCAGTACAGAGGGGTCACCTTCTACAGAAGAACTGGTAGATGGGAATCGCACATTTGGTTAGTCCAGTTTTGATTTACTCAATCTGGGTTTACTAAGTTTGATTTAATTTTTTATGGGACTCTTATTTTCGTTTGAGTTGATTTTTTGAATTTGAATGCAAGATTCAACTGCTTCCGTCCCAATTTGGTATTAATCCGATTTATTAATTTTCGATTGGGTGCAGGGACTGTGGAAAACAAGTGTATTTGGGTATGGATTTTTAACTTTGTCTATTTGATTGACTTGGATTAGTGTTAATTAATCTAATATTTTGTCATGATTTACTATTTGGAAATTTTTTATGAAAGTTAAGTGTTGGGTTTTGACATATAGGTGGATTTGACACTGCTCATGCTGCGGCTAGGTAAAAAGACTTACTCCCTTATTTTGCTTGGATTTTCATACTGTTTGGGAATTTAGATAATTTGATTATTGTGGGAACTGTATGTACTATTGTTCTTAAATTGGGTTTGCTGAATTTAGAGCCTACGACCGAGCTGCGATTAAGTTCAGAGGAGTTGATGCTGATATCAATTACAACCTCAGTGATTATGAGGATGATCTGAAACAGGTTGGATGATGCATATGTTTCTTCGTTAACCTAATCTTGATTAATTTGTAATGGGGAGTGGGATCGGGTTTTAATCTTTTTTTTTCTAATGAATGAGCAGATGAAGAATTTGACAAAGGAAGAATTCGTGCACATACTGCGTCGGCAGAGTACTGGCTTCTCGAGGGGCAGCTCCAGATATAGAGGGGTTACACTCCACAAATGTGGTCGATGGGAAGCTCGAATGGGACAGTTCCTCGGAAAAAAGTGAGGAATTATTTTTGTGGAGTTTTCAATTTTGTACTGTATGGTTTGGGTGTAACCCACATAATCAGTGGCTTGGTTTCGAACTTTGAACTGAGAATTGATTTTGGATTAATTCTCAATCTGTTGTCAGTTTTCTCTTTTCGTTGTCTGAAAAACAAGTCCTAGTGCGTATTTCTAAGAAAAAAATAAATGTTGTGGAGAAGGTGGTTTCATCGTGGAGGTTACAATGCTTGCATGCAGGTATATGTATCTTGGGCTATTCGACAGCGAAGTAGAAGCTGCAAGGTCCTAATGTCATGAATTACACTCTACCTGATTGAATTTATTACCCTGAATTCTCAACCTCATTAGGGTTCCATCCAACACATCTCTCCCTTTTGATTTTTCTGGAAATTAGGGCTTATGACAAGACAGCAATCAAATATAATGGAAGGGAAGCGGTCACCAACTTTGAGCCAAGCACATATGAAGGGGAGATGATGTCTGAGGCTGGGAATGAAGGTATAGTTTTACAAGTAATTTTGCAGTAGTTCATTTATTGTCGTAAGAAAAAAGTTCAAGAAATTTGTCTTCGTAGGATTGTACTTGATTTGTTTTGTTCCTACAATGCAGATGGCAATCACAATCTTGATCTAAATTTGGGGATATCTCCCCCCTCATTTGGCACGGGTCAAAAGGAAGGCGAAGGGCGACTTCAGTTCCACTCTGGCCCTTTTGACGTGCACAATGGAAAAAGGGTAACATATAATCAGTTTGATACATATCAGTTCCTTTAGATATAGTTTCATCTTGAGAAGCCCCAAGTTTCATAAAGTTCTTGAAGGGGCGGCCCTCTTGAAGGTTTTCCTAATATTTTGGCTGGAAGGTTTTAAGGTTTCAGACAGTAAAATATCCTGTTGCTTATCGTAACATTTTTGAAACTCACTTGTATGAACTTGGAAAGTGAAAGAGGAGCTAATATAGAGTTCATCTGTGGCCTTTTCTTTTTCATAGCTGTCAAAATAAAATTAACGCATTTCAGTCTCTCTCTCTCTCTGTGCTAAAACTAAACATTCTCTTCTGACTTTGCAGATGGAGCACAATGTGAACTTAACGATGACTGATCCACCTTTTAAGGGGCTAGTAATGACATCAGATCACCATCCACCATTGTGGAACGGTGTATATCCTAGTTACTTTTCCAATCAGGTGAGTTTAAATGCTTGGTCTATAATGACACAATTTGAGTCCAATTCTCTTAGCTTTATGACTTTGTTTTAATCCTTGGACCCTACGAGTACCCCTTTTTCAATAACCATCGTAGTTCAACCTGTATGCACAATGTCATGTTGGTAGGTGAACATAACTTATGTAGTACCAGAGAACACAACTTTGTAGCTAAAGAGATGTTAAAAAATAATAACATGGCTAGACTCGTCCTGTTGTAAATATTCGTAGTTTCGTGGTTTATACAATATCAAAAACTTGGTATACTTACAAATGCTGAACTGTCTTAACTGGCGCTGGTGGAATAAGAATCAAAACTCTGTTTCATGCAAAGAATGCCTTTTCCGGTTTAGCTCTTGTTTATGTGAGGCATGAGAGGAAGTTGCATTATGTAATTGTAAGGACTATGAAATCTTATAGTAAATTGGGGGAACGAGGATGAAGATTTTTCTTACATAAAATATTAGTATTTATTAACGAAAAGAATTTACTCTTGAATCATTTATTTGTCAGGAAAACGCAACAGAGAAGAGACTTGCATTAGGATCTCAAGGACACCCCAACTGGGCTTGGCAAATGCATGGACAGGTTACCCCAATGCCACTGTTCTCTACTGCAGCATCATCAGGATTCTCATTTTCAGCTAACGCTCCAGTCGCTGCTGTCCACCCCTTACAACCGCCAAACCCAACAGCCCTCAATCTCTGTTTTACTTCACCAGCCGCGGCCACCACTCGCACATCTCAATAATAGCACCACCAAGCGAAAGCCGCGGCAGACTAAGTTCCCTCCAAATTCAGAAACCAACCATAACAACGGTGGCCTTCGGATTCTTTGTATGATCCAAATATAGATTGAGACATACACTGCAACTTGATTTCTGACTCCTTTTCGTGTCGTTAACACACTCCGTTGGACATATCAGTACTGTTTTGTTGATTTGTATTTATTCTCAAGAAATATTTGTAACTAAGTTGAGCTCTCATGTAAAAGCATCAAGTGGATATGGTGGGATCTCATCTATCTAAAACTACTTTTGTTCAGAAAGAAATTGTTAATAGTCAGCTCTTTTAAGGTTGTCTTAGCATATGAGCCATAATTCTTGTGTCTCGCATTTGTTCACTTGTCGCTGGCTCGGCCCCACAAAACCTCGCGACACAAATTTTGCTAGGAACAGTCGCTCACACGCTCCTGGAAAGTATGCGGGTGCAGTCAAAATACCGTTTGCGCCAAAAGCGTGCTGAGTGTCTGTAGTAGTACAACGTAGTGATAGTGCTGTACATAGTGCTTGCCCGTGGGAAGCGGAACAAAGTCGAGAGAAGGAATTGTTTGTGATTGCTTTACAATGAAAGCAAAGCTTGTGACAAAGTTGACATGAAACTTCAACGCACCTTTCTGTCGGAAAGATTGTCCTTTGCATCCTTTCAAAGACCAGAATCATATACTTGCGAAACTCTTTACAATTTAGAACAATGGTTCGTTACAAGTTGAGACATAAATCACAGTTAAATGTGAAAACAGAAAAGCGAATATTTGTCAAATTGTGATTTGATTGCGAGGATTGCAAGCTGTGATTTGCTTCTAAAAGTGGAGAAAAATTCTTTCACCGAATCATCAGTTGTATGAAATGAGTGTCTTGTGAATTTTTATCGTAAAAGTGGCTCTTTTACAAGTTGAGGTATACAAAATTCTATCCACACTAAATTCTATAAATCACTTGGTGTGTGTTTGGTAGCCGTAATCTTGAGTATGTAATATAATATTATTTAATTTACTCACTAAGAAAATAAGTAGGATTAAGCTAATGACTTTTGGTCATGTGGCAGCTTCTTCTTCTCAAGAATAAAGTTGATCATGAAAGGATAGTATCCTAATCTTGTTAAATGCTTTACACACTTTAAGTGCTTTTGGAATCCAAAATACTTTTAAAAAAAAAAAACGTTTTCAGTCATTTAAAAGTATTTTCCAAACGAGTTCTAAACAGCTCATTCGTAATCCAAAATGAATAAAATCTTCTATGATTAGTGACATTAGTCCAAAGAAAGGAGAAACCTTTTTAATTTGTTTTGCACTACAAAACATGGAAAAGAAAAATTAAAATTAAACTAGAAAGAACAAATATAAGCAGATAAGATGAGACCAATAATATGTTTTTGGATGACTTTTCTGCACAATAATTTGAAGGGGAAGACCCACGTCGATGTAGCCTTTTGAGGTTGTGACCGTGAGTGACACAAATTATTTTATCAAATCAGATGCTATTCTCCTTCATTAGATTTTCATGTATTAATGTAGTATTGTCAAATGTACAAACTCTCGCTCATGAAGCTAGTGTGGTTGTCTGTGTATTCGGTCCATTTAAGTCCTTCGCATTTGATGTATTTGTCATTGTCCATCTACTTTGATGGCTTTCATTTTTGGAAGTAGTTGTTAACTAGAACCTACATTAGAGAAATCGATAGGTTTGAAAGCTTCCCTACTCTATTATTAACGAACAGTTCCTGTTTACACTCTTCAATTCATCTCCTATTGAGTCAATTGAGGTGGCCCGGGTCTTGGCTGGTCCATGGTTTGAATTTGTGGGGGGGGGGGAAGTGGATGGGTGGGTGTGGAGCTGTCTGATTTGGATAAGTTTAAATTCAGTAGTGCTTTTGAGACATTGTGTTTGAGAAGAGATGGAAGAAATTATACGGAACATGTTCAATGTCACTGTGATGTTTCAACCCATAAAACACCACTTGATGTCTCGGCTCATAATATAATATTATGTATAAATTTATCTTCACATAATGTTGTATTGTTGTAATATAGCAGGACACCACGATGGCAAAAGTAGGACACCACGACGACAGTAAACCCATTTCATTTAGTTCCTCTACCGATGACTTTCATAGCACTTTCATGTGTCATGGAAGTTGCTCTATCTATGTATTGACATGGTAGATCTTGTTTATTCTATTGGGTTGTCTAGGAAGCCGAGTTTACGCCTTTTCTTTGAAGGACGTACATACACGGGATACATTGTCATTGGTAGTGTCCCGGTCTTACAACACACAATGCTATGTGACACATGACATCGCAATCAAGTTCTTCATATTTTTGTTGTTAAATACGTTGACATGTTAAACCAAACAAAACCATAAAAAATGTGGACACGTGAGTCACATGAGAAGACAAAGAAAAGTGACTTTTAAAGCACCTGTAAAATTTGTACAAGATAAGTGGTGGAGGGTTTGGAGATCTTCCTCTCCCTTTGCAACCACCAAAATTGGATTTCCAAAACTCATTATAATTTGCATTTTAGGTCTAAAATTCACAATTTGTTTTGGGCATGTTAAAGAATTTTTAGAAAGACTAAAAACGTTTTTTTAATAATCGGAAGCGTGTCGTTTGGCATAAAAAATTTTAAAAAGTTAATATGAATAATTAAAATGCATTAAAAAAAAGCACGTGACCTTACTGTGATTGACAGAAAACTTAAAAGCGCTTTCAAATTATAGAAGCACTTTCAACAGCTTTCCAAGATGCACTTGATTCTTTAATAAAAATTTCAATAATTTTCACTTTAGAGCACTTATAAGCATAAGTAATTCTTATACAAGTAATCACAAATAGACTCTTTAATCTGAAGACTTAAATTGGATTAATGGTCTCCATGATGATATGATATTCGGAAATAGTTCTGGTGGAAAATTGTCAACAATCTTCACCACACACCACAAAGGTTTAAATCCTAACTTTTTTTTACTACATGGGCTATTTTTCGAATACCTTATAACCAGGAGACCATTAATCCGATTTGGCATAATCTTAATTAGTTACTACTACAACAAGCGTTGCCTCCTACTACACCTAAGATCGAATTCTCCTATCCGTAAATTAGATTAAAATATCTCTTTCCAAACCCACCCTTCCTTTCTTACATCAAAGATTGGGCGAAAGGGGAGGGTGGACAATGCAAGATAGATGTCAATAGAGTCGTGAAACACATGGTGGGCCAAAAAGTCCAATTGGGTTCCTATGGCTCTGATCTTCCACTGGCCCACCTAAATTTGGTCGATTGGAAATGTCGGGTTCTTTAACAAACATTGAACACGTGGCACTGAATAACACAACCCAAAATTGGAATTGGACTCGAGATCCTCCTGACCGAGGTTAGTGGGCCGTTGGATTTTTATCCAACGGCTACAATTATTATAACTTTTAGAGGATCCTCTGTTTGTAGCCGTTGGATAAAAATCCAACGGCCCACTAACTCCGGTCAGAAGGATCCCGAGGGGTTGCCTTGGAGAGGATCCAATTCCGAAAATTGGTGGGAGGTTGTCGATGTTATTGTGGGCCTAAGGGGTGAGATTTCACTTTTCAAAGGGCCCCACAGCCAGCCCTAGTGTTTTTCTTTACCTTCAGAAGTAATAGAAAATGGAACCAGGATCCTCGCAGGATCCATTCCCTAGGGATCCCGCAATCTTGTTCATTCATCGTATATCGTGCAGTCAGTTTTCGTTAGGTACTATTTATATTTGAATTTTAAATTTTAAATTTTAAATAATTTCTGATCGCACGATATACGATGAACGGACACGATTGCGGGATCCCTAAGGAATGGATCCGGCGAGGATCCTGGTTCTAGAAAATGTAGACTTTTACAAGGAGACCAAAGAACACAAGTGATTGGGAGATTGTACTAGTATTGAGGAATAGTTAGCTACATGTCGTCATTCTTAAAATTGTTCCATAAAAGGACTCTTATATATTGTTAGTGATGAATCTCAACGTTACACTTACACGGTTGACGAGTCTGATACTTAATTATTACTGATACTAACGAATGACAAGTCTAATAATATTGTGCGACTTAGCATAGCTTAATCTCGGTAATAGGAATAATACAATAAGAACAATTTAGTCTCTATAATTCTCGTTTAATTTTGACGATTTTGACGCGGGTAATTGTTCAAATTGTTAATAACCAAGAACAATAGATTTAAGGATTTTTATCATAAATTGTCCCTGAAATTGACCCACCCCATTAAGATAGTCTTTGAAATTAAAAATCAATCAATGTAGTCCCTGAAAATAGGTGTTACAAATCAATGTGGTCTTTCCATCAAAATTCCGTCAAAAATTTTGTTATGTGATGATGTGGCACATAATTGGATCCCACAAATCAATTTAATATTGCCATGTGAATTTAAAATATTTAAATAATAAAAAACAATTTTTATTTGTATAATTAAAACTCCTTCCAAATTCAAGGCCAATAAACAAACCAAAACCAAGAACTCAAAAAGATTCAATCTTGGGAAAAATGGTCGACGAAGCCAACAGAGCTACATTCTTGGAGATTCAAGGCCGCAAACTGAGCTCACTGCGAAATTGAAGCATGTACAGACGCACATGCAGAACAAGGAAGGAGAAAAGAAGTGTGCTTTTCTAATCATGGAGGAGCTGTGAGCTTCATCTAATAACTCAAATGGGAATTGTTATTACTACTTCAAAAATCTCATTTCGCACTCCAAACTTTCTATTAGGGGTGGACACGGGTCGGGCCGGGCCTAATTTTGGAGGGACCGGACTGGACCCAGGTGCAAAGGAGACGGGCCGGGGATAACAGATTCCAATATAGGAACCGGACCTAACCCGGCCCGTTTGCAACAGATTCAAGTACATTCCCTGATTCCCAACTATCAGATATCAATGCAGTGCAGTGCAAATTTTGCACTACTCCCTGCACAGATCACATCCAATCCAAATACAAAGTCCAACATCCAAGTTCATAGATTAACAACATTAAATTGTCCAACATCGTTCGATACATTAAATCCGATATATTCAAAATAGCATCCGAGAGATGTCTAAAGATCAAATCAACATAAACAAATATTCGAGAGTCCAAGACATCCAAATTCCAAAGTCCAAACATTACAGATTTACAGTTTGCACAACACACCCAAACATTACAGTTTGAACACAGATCACACAGCAGCTGCACAGATAATTTAGCAAATATATGACAGAACCACATATTCGAATTACTATGTCTAATGTTCATATCCATTTCCCCCCTGAAAAGTCAAAAGAATGGAATGAATACCTTGAACTCACAACAGCATCAAGAAACTTTTGTATTTGATCAATATCATTTGATGTTAAGGCTGTGGCAAACTGAAAAAACCTAGGATAAGAAGAATGGTCAGAATCTCACTGTAATCAACATAGACTTATGGTACCTAAAATGAATTAGTCAATGGGGCACCTTCTCATAATCTCACTGTAATCAACATCGACTTATGGTACTATTAAGTAAGAAGACGCCTTGTTATGCCTTTTTTGCACTTTTTTTTCATTAAGGTTGCAAACTTGTCTATGAAATAATACTATTGATGCCCCAAGGCATCATCAACCAAGACTAATAAACTACCAGAAAAAAGGACGAAAAGAAATAGCACAGCTTACATTTCTATATAGAAAGAATCAGACCCTCCACATTATCATCTCTATGGTAACAGCTTACATTTCTAACAGCTTACATTCCTAACAGCTTACATTTCTAACAAGAAGTTGAATAACAATGGTAACTAGGGGTGGAAAAAATTCCCAAAATTCCCGAACCAAATCGAAAAAATACCGATCCCAAACCAAAATGTCCCAAACCGATTTTCCCAAAATTTTCAGTATGTTATCCCGAAAAAATACTAAAATTTCAGTATGGGAATCGGGATTGTCTTCCCAATATTTCGGTATTCCCATACCGAACCGAAAATATATATTTGTAATTATTATATATATATATATATATATATATATATATATTTACACAGATAATAATATATATTATTTTTTTAATTATAGTTAGATTTAATTTGAACCGTTAGATTGTTTCAAATTAATCTATGCCGTCCATTCCTTGTTAGGCTTTCTCCCCATCGAGGACTCGAGTGTCGTTTTGAACTTTTGATTTCATTTCTCACTCACTCAATCTCTTAGCTCAGCACCTCAACCACCGAGAGAGCCCTCTCCTCCTCTTCTCTGTCTCAAATCCAACTCCGGCCAGCCAGTCACTGGCCCACCACCACACGGATCATCCACCGCTGTCTCTCTCCGACGGTGGACCCTTCCTTCACGACACAGAGCCACAGCCACCACCGGTCTCTCCCTCGCGATTCTCTCTCTCTCAAGAGTCTCTGACTCTCTCACGCGATTCTCTCTCTTAGATTTAGACACATGTAAATAAATATGGGAATTAATTTAGGGTTTGTGAAATTTAATTTACGAATTCTAGATTAGGGTTTGTTTGGTTTCACAAATTCTATTTAATTGATCTAATGGTTCTTGGGTTTTTGCAGATTGGTGAAGGTTCGAAGGAACTGGGCTATTTTACTTTGCTTCTGTAGCTTCTGTGCTGGAGTTTTATTTACCAATAGGTAAATTTCTCAGATGAAGTAATCAGGAACTTATGGATTAGAACTTATGTTCGATGTCTGTTCTTTTAACCTAGTCGTAATATATTTTGTTCATTGCTTAGGATAAAGTAATCAGGAAACATTAACATAGGCATATGGATTAGAATTGTTTGTCTCCCATATTTGTGATGCCAACGGGCTAGACTGGAAAATAGTGACCTGAACTGTCAGAATGTTGTACAAGATGTTGGCAGAGTTGTCAAATACTATATGGTTTGTATTTATTGGTCCTTGTGAACCTTCTGTATTTAAGCCTCTTGAGTTATAAGTGGTTGCTTGTCTACGAATGTTTAAAATTTGAAGTCTATGGGTCGATTATGTTGGGGATGGAAGAAGACTACACTAATACAATGAAGTTGTCATTCCTCTAGTAGGTGGCGCTTTGCTGTTTTCACAATCCTTACAAAGTTGCATTTCTTGTGGCATATTGCATTTCAGAACAATTATTTTCTTTGATTGGGTCCTCCTGTATGTTATGTCAGTTCCTGTGGAGTTCATATAATGCACACTGCACATCCAAATACTATAGCCCAAAAGCCCAAAAATATTTCGGGATTCCTGATTGTCCCGAAATACCAAAAATACCAAAACTATTTCGGGATTCCTGAAAATTTAGTTTGGGATCAATCTTGAAATTGGGAATACTGAAAATTTCGGTTTGGAAATCGGGACTAAGGTTTTGGTTCGGTATCCCATACCGAACCACCCTTAATGGTAACAGCTTACATTCCTATTAAAACTTGTAATAAGAATTCCACATTTCGCATGAACAAATACAGGTTTAATTCAATTGATTTTAAAACAAAATTTGATAAAGCAAAGAAGAAAATGGGGGTTTGGTTTTTACCTGTGAGACTGAGTATCAGATTCAGATCCTTAAAATGCTGGCACTAATCACATAAAATTGACCTAAAAACACAACAGGTGATTCAGATTACAACGAAATGCTAAAAAACAACTAAATCAAACTCAACCCAAGTAATATTTAGGAATTTAACACCCGAAATGAAGCAGAGAACTCGAAATGCAGATTAATTATATACACAGGTTGGTTTTTACCTGTGAGACTGAGAGAGAAGTGACAAATCGAGAATATGGGTGGTGGGGTGACTGGGTTTTGTAAGTCTGGGATGCCGTCGAAGTTGCTGGGCTGTCATGGCGGTCGCCAGGACCATCGTGATGTCGGGGTGGTGGAGGGGAGGGGACGATGCACAGACGGCGAGAGAGACTCGAGTGACAGAGTCAAATTCGATAGGTCGAGGACGAGGAAACCTAAAACCAACGATTAAGATTGGATGGAGAGATGATCTTCAATCTCGTCCGTCCATTCTAATTACAAACGGGCCGGTCCGGGTACCCGTTTTTCTATGCTTTTGGAATCGGCCCGAACCAAAAATGTGCTCGCCCCGCCCCACCCTGTTTCTGTTTTACAAAATTAGGAACCGGCCCGTACCCGGCCGGAACCTTGATTACCCGCCCCGACCCGCGGTTCCTGTACTCGTTTGCCCACCCTACTTTCTATAATTAGAAAGAAAAATACACTTGTGAGGAGTGTAGAATAAGATTTTTGGAGTGCTAATAACAGTTCCCATTCAAATACTTACAAATCTATTGGGAGAACGTTTGTGTTAGAGCAAATCGATGGCGGAGAAGAAGGACAGGGTCAATGTAGTAGATCTATAGGGATGGGAGTCGAGGAGGAACAATACTGTTCATCTTCCTCTTCCCCACCATTAATTTTTTTTAAACCCTTTTTTTAGTATTTAACTATACAAATAAAAATTGTTTTTTATTATTTAAATATTGTTAATTCACATGGCAATATTTAATTGATTTGTGGAACCCAGTTATGTACCACATCAGCATATAATAGAATTTTTAACGGAATTGTGACGGAAGGATTACATTGAACTGTGACACCTATTTTCAAGGACTACATTGATCGATTTTCAATTTTAACGACCATTTTGATGGGATAGGTCAATTTCAAGGATCATTTGCAATAAAAACCCTAGATTTAACTCCGCTATTTCTTTCAACTCACTCCCCATTGATAAAACAAAGTGAAAAACAAAAACATCAACACAGAAATCTCTCATCCCAAACGTGCGTTAAACACCCTAAATCAGCGGTTATGTCAATAACATGGACATCGATCAAAGAAGTCGCAATAATCAACAACCGAGCTTGTAGACATCGAACGGCCACAAAGCGACCGACACTTGACATCGAATAGCCAGAGAGTGACTGGTCAATAAAGTGAGGCTATCGGATACACGTCAGGCAAAAATGAGACAGAAAGTCAGTAAGCCTTGACAAGAAGTTCATGGATACCTATAACTCCAAACAGGAGTTGCCCGGCACACACAAACCAGCCCAAAAGCTATAGCACAAGCAGATCGATGATAGTACAGCGGCTATCACAGGTTAGGGAAAATGTCGATATCCCGGCAACAAAATGCCTCATCAAAGCCCACATCATAAACTACTAAAAAGAAGCTTTACTCGTACAATTCAATCAACAACATATAACTACGAAGCTTCCTTCCAGTATTTTATTCAGAAAAGCAAACGAAAAACGTCGTTAAATACCCCAAACTCAGAATATAATCGGATGAAACGAAATGCATTTTAATTCTAATCACTCATGATTCTGTTTTCAACTTTGCAAACACAATACAAACAGAAAAGTAAAAGGAAAAAGATAAAAAAAGGTGTAATTCATTAATATCCGTTTCGTCATGTTAGACAGTTAACGCGGTATAAAACTCCCAAAAGGGTCAGATTTCATCCGTTTAGTTGTGAGAGCAGCAATCATAGATCAGTACAGCAGGGAGTTGATCACTCATCATCTGGGGATGATCAGCCGGTCGAAAATCAACCACATACAGCAACCCACAATACAACATTCGCGTCAAGCATTTATCGCCCCCCACCTGCATACGCATAGAAAGTAGAAACCATAAAGAACATGCTAGAATTCACACCAACTTATGATGCAACACTTCAAGAAACAGAAACAAAGGCTGGCAGGCCACAGAGCCTTGCTCAATGCATGATAGATGCTCAAGCGTAAAAGGAAACCACTGATAGATAAAAACAAGGTGAGCAGGCAATGACCCTTTAAATTACACCGGCACTCCACTGGATTTACGGATTAGCTTTTAACTGAAAAATACCTGGATGGACAAAAATTGGCAAACCGACCACATAACTGCCAGCAAAAATTATTTACATTCCACAGTTTTAGTTTTACTGTAACCAAGTAACCAACTAGTAAAACAAAAACTGTGCAAATACCAAAAGGAAAAACTAACCAAGTATTTGATTCTTACCTGCAGGATTACAGACCCCAAAAGTACGGGAGTTTGACCCTACATCAGGCTGCCGAGAGCAAGACCAGTTATGAGTCAGTCCCATCCTTGAGTACAAGGTCACAACACCACACAGCCCTCAATTCTTCTACTTGAACATTCCCAAAGCCATGAAAAGCTATTATCTTGCATGATTACATCCCATATGTTCCGTTATATAGATCGCTGGAACTGGGCATCCGAAACTTTGATTCTTCATAACCAGAGTAAAACTTGTTGAATCCTAGTCTCTCATTTCTCAGGAGCTCTGACATACCTACATTGCTTCCACCCTGAACCTCATTCCACCCATCCCAGTGGCCATTTGACATGCCCCGGTTTCTGGACTGTTGGAGGGACATTTGCGAAAAAGGGGAAAGATTGCTAGCCTGGGACTGCTCCAAACGCCTTGAGGAGAAACCATAAGAATCATTGACGTGAGAAAAACCATCCCCAAAATCAGGAAATCTAAGATTTTGTTGTGGGGCCAGTGATCTTTGCATCAATAGTTGAAGCCTTGCATCATTTTCATACCCACTTAACTGCGAAGGGAAGTTTGATCTCATTTCTGGGCCTTGGTTGTTAAGCCCACCTTGCAGTCTCCCCTTTCCAACTGCCAATATAGCAGGATCCATAAACTCAATATCTGCGGAGCTCCCAATATTTCCAGCTGCCTGAGGTTGATATGCGTTTCTCAACAAAGATGAATTATCATACAGATGATTCCCTGAGCAGTAGATAATGAAATCAACAATTAAACATGTACAAGGAAATAAATTAGATAATTAAAACCCAAAGGTATTTGTTAACCAACCAGACAGAGTGTCAAAGTCCTGATCCACTCTCTCATGAGAAGTAAAGCCCGGAGGTGGTGCCCTGCTTGGCACAGAGAATCCAGGAGGAGCAGAAATTTGAGCCCTTGAAACTGCTGAAAGATACAAACGAGGGTCAGAAACCAAACTAGGCAGAAAAAGCACCCAGGTGGCAGCACAAAAGAACAAAGTAAAATGGAATCACAATAAAATCAATCAACACAGACAACTAAGGTGAAACCCAAGTTCAAGTATTAACAAAATACAAGAACGAATTTGCTTGAAAAAAAAAAAAAAAAAAAAAAAAAACTTAAAGGTGTAATTAACAGTTAATCAACACCACCAATTTATCAGATAATCCAAAGGTCTAGAAACAAAATTTGAAAATATGGACTTACAAAGAATTTCAATCACAACAGTCAAAGATCTACTTTCTCACAACGTCAGAGCAGACAGCAGAGAAAGATATGGCAACTATTGAAGATGGAAACAAAGAACACCCAATAAGTATAAAAACCACTCTCAGACATTAGCAAAAAGGACTCGGACACATTGTTAGAAGGGGGGTAAAAATATATCAACTAGTAACATGGGGCAAGCAGATGATGAAAGGGATCAATAACAAAGTCTTGACTTCACACAAAATAAAAGCCCACTAAACATCAAGAAAGAACATATTACCAAAAGTGCATATGAAGACCCAACAAAACATTATACAAGGCACAAAAAGAAAAACATGACAAACCAAATGGGAAGCAGAAAATAATGTGAAACTCAATAAATATGAAATAGAAGAGTCCTCCATAAAGCCAGACAATACTCACCAGAAAGCTTGTTCGAAGAAAAAGCTAAATGATTGCTGGCATGATTTTCAGATTCTTCAAAAGTATTAGATGGGAAACCATTGCCAATTCCTAGATTATCCAAAAATAAATCTCTACTTTCAGAAAAGCCTTGGTGGAATGACTGGTTATTAGAAAACTGCCCGCCAACATTCAGAGATGACTGTACATCAAATGCTTGATTTTTAGCATCCTCCTGTCTTGCAAAAGAGAATCTGGACTGATTGTTATTTTGTACTTTCCAAGGACTCGACATTTTGAGAGCTCCAGACTGTCTATCAGTTTCACCCAAGAATTTGGAGAACTGCTGTGATGTTAGTGAGTCATCCCATGTTAGTGAGTCCATCGATAATATATTTGAGATTATGCTACTCTCTCCCTTGTCAACAGCAGTACTGAAATCAGGATTTGCTGCATCATCCAGGAATCTTCCAGTGTGCTTCGCTGGGATGTCATTTAGAAGAGGATAGGAATGCTCCAATGGCCTCTCTGAACCAGAAGATCTGGTTACCATGTTTTCAGGGTATCCATTAGATGTTATTGAAACACTGGACGAAGATAGAAGTGAACTGTCCCTAACTTTGTTATCTACAAATAGACGATCAGCATTGGAATAAACTGCACCATAAGCCTCATTATGCAACAAAGGAGACCTAGAGTGGTTAGGAGCATGTACTGTATTAGGAAAACTAGGCAAATATGTTGACCGACTCACTTCTGGATCCTTGAGTCTTTGATTGTCAAAAGATAGTACATCCTCTTCCACTTCTGAAGATGTACTTGGCACTAATTGGGCTTGCGAATCTAGGGTCCAGTTGGATTGTTCCTTTGTAACACACACCCCATTAACAGGTGTGACAGCTTTCTCACCACTTGGAGGCTCTCTAGATTGCTCAGCACAATATTGTTGGTTCCGAGGCGATTTAATAAAGGAGTTATCTGAAAGGGAACTAGTAGGTCTGACTACACTGGAATGTTCAACCTTGGCATTTCTATCAATGCTCATTAGAGGGATATCAGAGCATAAGTTTTGGACCACTTCTTCAGCAGAAAAAATGTTTTCTTTTTCATGATGAGAACTGTAAGATAGATGATTATAGTTGGTGGGATTGCTAATGTTTGCCTGCACGCTACTGCCTCTATCATTGTCCTTGGATACTGATGGGGCAGATAACTGGCTGCTAACATTCGCAGAAGCAGAGCCTTCATCGGGTGCAGCAGGTTTGTCAAACAGATCATTTTGACAATCCACGCCACTACGCTGTTTCACAATCTTCAATGATTCTGGTTTAGATTTAGCATGCACAGTCTGACTTTCTTCATTTAATGCTGACCTCTTTCCAGCATCACTATGCACTGTCGATGACTGAACAGTACCAACAGCTGCTGAAGAAAATGGCAACGTGCAACTGACTGTATCTGGTTTCTGTTTTGAATGTCCATTTGAACTTATTATATGTGTAGCTGGTGGTTGGCAGTTTGAACCACGTGTTCCCCTGCAATGTGCATTCAGTACGTTTAGAATTTAATACAATCATACAAACAATGTAAAGGCCAAAAACAAATAACCAGATACCATGAGGCTGCAGCTGGAAGAGCAATAGATCTACCAGAGCTTCCATTTGGAGGAGAACCTCTAATAAGACTTTCAGTACTCTGCGAGGTTAAGCGGAAAAAATCAGAACAATGAAATATGACTCAAACTTGCACTTTTTAACCAGTTATTATTGAACCCTAAATATCCAAAAAGCCTAAACTTGGAAAACTTGTAGAATTCACCACCCCATCAACCTAAAAGTTCTATAAAATATATCAAGATACACATGGCTTTTCAGGTCAATCAGGATAAAACATATTATGAAAAACAAACAAGAATACCATCAGAAAATAAGCCAATAGTAATGATGACAACCAGCTTATCCTTACAATTCATAAGTTTCCTACTTAAATATGACACTTACACTTGAACCATTCTTAATAATTGGTCCTGCAGCAGAAGCAGAACTGGTGTTGCAATAATCATCTAGTGGTGGTGGCAAAACACTCCCTGAACGCCGTTGCATACTGTTTTCTGTACCAGAAATTTGTTGTACCCTACTCCTTCAAAACAGTTAAGTAATTATTAAGTCATCCAAGGAAAACATTATGCAAATTTAAAAAAAAAAACAGACCAAGAGAAAACAGATAGAAATAAAAATAGAAGGAAAAGTTGGGCGTTATTAGAGCATTTTAAGGTATAATATATTTCTCAAGTTCCACATTTCTCTTCAATGACCATATAATATAATGTTTATGAATGAACTTTGAATTTCAATGCAGTTAAAGAAGGGACCATAACAAAATTTATGGGATGAATTTATATGAGAATGCTCATCAATACTGCAGACAACATGATAAGCATTAAGCTGAACAAAGGTGTTTCTGTACAAAGGAGATCTTAGGTTACTTTTCCAGATTTATTGAAAGTGTTATGGATTAGAAGGACATACAAATTGTGCCTCACCAACTTTTTTAATTGCTTCTTGGGGAAAACGAAATTTTTTTTAAGGCTCATCTCATCAGTAACATACCTCTAGCATAAGCTTTAGAATATTTAGCCATAATAAATACCTCTTTCAAAACCTCCTTGAGATTCTTACAATCAACAAAACAAGCACAGTGCACTGGTTATTTTAGAGAGAGGGAGATAAGGGCAGTACACAGGTCATTAACAAAAAAAAAAAGGCCAGGGTAGAGAACTAAATACCTAGTGTATGCAGAAATTATTTCATCTTTAGTGAAACTATCCTCCTGAGACCCAACTTCGTGCAGATACAAACAATCAGGATTGGTGCAAGGCTGGAAACAACAAAAAGTCGATCTCAATTCAGATTCAACAGAGCTACAAGACAAAAAAATATTCATAAGCCAGATAAAACAAGAAATGATTCATACCACATTCCTCAGCCATGCATGACAATATTTTGTGGTCCCAAAGCAAGCCCTGAAAAAACATTAAGAACTATAATACTGGCTACAAAATTATTGAAAGAACAAATTTAAATAACTGTAAGCGTGCATGTACCTCAAAGATCTACCATCCAAGAGGAACCCATGTACATTTTGAATACAACGGATTGCTTCCTCCTCTTTCAAGTATGTAATATATCTGCACATAAAGAAAAATTGAAAAAAAGACACTAAACACACAAAGGCAATCAGAAGATTGCAAATGCTCAATGCTAAATTGGAGATAGGAGATAAAAAATCAAGGGTTAAACTCTGTTTACTACCCTCATGTTTCGTGGTTTTCAACATTTAGTACATCAAGTTTTTTTCGTCCCAGAGTCATACCTAAAATGTAAATTTTGGGACAGTCTCATACATCCGTTAGTCAAACTGTTAAGTCTCCCGTTAAGTGATGACATGGCGCCCATGTGGACAATTACTGGGCGCCACGTGTCATTAAAGGGTCCACGTGGACTTTTTTTTCTTCTTCTTCTTCTTCTCCTTCTTCTTCCTTTCTTCTCTTCAGAGAAGGGGTTCACCTTCACCCCTCCCGAACCCCTCCCTCCCTTCTCTTCCCTGCACCCATCCTCCCCGCACACCCAAAAACCCAAATACCAAACCCCACAAAAATAAAAACCCATTTTTTTTTTTTTTTTTGCAGAAAAATTTCAAAGCCGTAATTGCAATATCAGTGGGTTTTCCGGTTGACTCGCTCATAGAGGAGGAAATCGAGGCCAACCGGCATGTCAGCGTCTCTCCCTCAATGCCCAATCGGATCTCCTCCATATCACCACTTCTCTCTTCACTTGCTTTGACGTTGTCACCAAGCTCGCCCTCAAATGCAACTGCAAATCCATCGGCGACGAGAAAAATAGGTCCAGTAGATTGGACGCTCACAGCGGCAACGATTTGACCATGGGGGAAGAGGTGGTTTGGCGATTCGACGGGAAGGGATGGGCTTACGAATAGACGGTGGAGTTGGGATGGTGGGTCGGGAACTACAATCCGCTCTTACCGGTGTGGGTATGGGTCGATGGAACTGGTGGGGCCCTGACTGGAACCGAAGGAGCCGGTTTCTTCAAGCAGTGGGTTATGGGGTCGACCTCGGGAGCTCCCTCGGGGTGAATGGTAGATATGGTTTGAAGATTCCGTCTCCGGTTGAAGTCGTCCTCGACAGAGCGAGGGTTTAAGAGGCGCTCGATCTTGTGGATGACGCTGTCTGGCTGGGTCATATCATCAGGTCGGATGATTTGAGTAGAGTTAACCGATTTGCTGCCGATGGGCTTGTGGGTTGTTGTGAATGGCGGAAGGGGGACTTGGCGACGGAGAAGGTGAACCCCTCCTCTGAAGAGAAGAAAGGAAGAAGAAGAAGAAGAAGAAAAAAAAAACGTGAACCCCTCCACATGGACACCACATAGTCATACCTAAAGTGTAAAGTTTAATAGTTTGACTAACAGATGTATGAGACTGTCCCAAAATTTACACTTTAGGTATGACTCTGGGACGAAAAAAACTTGATGTACTAAATGTTGAAAACCACGAAACATGAGGGTAGTAAACAGAGTTTAACCCAAAAATCAAACATTACATCAGTTAAATAAAAAAACGCTTGCTGAATGTATGTTGGATGAAGGGGGGTGTGTTTGTGGTGGTGGGTGGGTTGGGGGGGTTGTGGTTGGTTGGATAACACTGACCGTAAACAAGCATGTTAACATAGGGGTAAATTCATTTTAGTCAAAAAATATTTTCGACATTAGAACCAATCAGATTTTATCTCTCATTTAGTTTTAGATAAAGGTTAGATGTAAAACTAGAGACCAAAATACTAAAAAAATGTTTTCTATGAAAGGGCAAAAAATAAGTTTGGTTTAAACGCCAAAATATTGTTTAACTTGTTACCTGAAACTAAAACATAAAGCACTATAGATTAGACTAAAAACTGAGAAGAGGATAATTGCACTTCCAAATTTCAATAAGTTTTTGTGACCTAAACTAAACTTTCTAAGTAACAAGTACGTAATTAACAAATAAACTTCTGAGCTAATTAGAAGAATAGTGGGATGAGCTGTATAAACAAATTGTATAAGATGCGGCAATGTACGAAAAATAACAAAACATATGCAACAATAGTACTTTAGTGCCAGACATGTTAAAACAGGTTTACTTACACACTACATGTATTGTTTGGAAATTGCTGAATGACACCAGCTGCTGTTCGAGACATAGACACTTTTTGAACCTTCCCATACTGACCAAAATATTCTCTGCGCTGCAGAAGCTGCATAACATATGCATAAAAAAATAGTGAGTCTCTACAAGCCAAAGCAGAGAATTGAGCTAGCACACTAATATGTCAAAGTCCAAAGAGAGGGAGAATTACATCTTCATCTGCCAGATTAAGAGGCAACCCAACTATGTAAACGAGGTTCCGTTGAATGACTCGCACGCTAGTCAGCTGCTTCCGCCCTTCAATAGATTTGACCTTTGCCTTCTGAGACTTCATCTTTTTCTCAGTGTTGATTTCTGCCACCAGCCTGTGGGCAAAGAGTTATTGAGAAAGGTACAAGCAATAGAAAAATAGATGCTGCTTATCAAATTAATGTTGGAAGCAATTATCTATCTGATGAAATAAGACATGGTTTATGGATTAACAACCTCACACACTTTCCAGCCGTTCCTACAATCTTTTCCTTGTCATAAGGAGTGCGGCATGCAGGGCACCGCCCCTCTGTCTCATCCTTCTCAGCCATGTCCATTATGTGGTGCCAACACCAAACACATATCTGTGATCAAGTTAAAAGTTTCTAAATTAGGCAATCGCGACAATACAATCCGTGCAAAACTTTCAGCTCTCAAATTACACAAACAAACAAAAACAAAGATTCACAATTAACAAATTCAAACACGCATTTAGAATTAAGATTCTATAGAAGCAAAGTGCGGGGGAGGAAGGGATCATCCAAAATAACAATGGCATGCATTTGGAAAGGTTCAGGGCTTCAGAATAAATAATAATAATAATAAAAACACACACTGACCCAGATACAGTCATACAAGTAAGGTGAAATGAACCCTCAAAAAACCAAATCTGTTCAACTTTGAAAGGAAATGAGGAGGGATGGCAAAAAGCAAGGTTTGATACTTTAACGCTGTACTCAATCCAACTACTCAAGAAAGTTACATTAGAGAATTATACTTTTGTTCTTTCATCCCTTTCCATCAAACAAGTAATTTCATCCCTTTATCTTCCGTAATGTTCTCTCCTGTCTATCCATCCCAACAAACAAATTGTGAAAGATTAACTTTAGCAAAAGAAAAGGGTTCTAAGTATTTCTCCATCGGCTGGAAAAAGAGTTTCAAATATCACTGAATCAAGATGAAGGGTTCAGTGCATACACAGGAGCAATCACATTACTAGAACTTCCTCAACTAAAGCCACGAAACAACAAAGACCACTTCTCAAGTTTGGAAAGGAGGGACCAACACAGATCCCAGAGGAAGTTTCTACAGAAGCATAAGACCATTTGTGAACCAAATATGAATAAAAAAAAAAAGTACAATACTAAAGTTGTCAAAACAGAATTTACACACTGAAGAACCTGGACCCAATCTAGTGGGGTCAAATGTTTTTCAGTAGTATTAATGGTCGACTGTAAAGAGACTCAATAGTGCTTTGCCTCACCAGGTTCAGGAGTTATCTTATAAAATTTCATCATCTTGCCACTATACTTCAGAACTGATAACTGACATAGAGCTGTTTATATTATGTTTAGGAAAAAGGTCACAACTAGTTAACTGTAAATAGTTCCCAAATAACTTGAACGGTGCATCAGATATGTTACATAACCAAATAGATAAGAATTTCAAAAGCTTATCTACAAATAGTCCATCAGACATGAAAAGTCAAATGACAATGAGTAATGATGCTGTTCAAAATTCAGCAAAGGCACTATCTAGAGAAAAGGAGAACAAGTAGAGATTGAGACAGAGAGAGAGGGTAAGTATCCCATACCTCATAACCACATTTGCATGGCTTCAATTGCTGATCTGTCAAATCCATCTCCTCCGCGCAAAGAGGGCAAGTCTTTTCTCCCTGGTCACTCATGATTACCTTAAAAACATTTCAAAAAAGTGTTAGTAGGTAAATAAAATGCACAAGACTCAATGCAACTATATAGCAACGGCGTATCTTAATGGGTATGTGCTCACAAATAAGAAGTAAAATACACATCAGAAATTGCAAACAAATTCACTTGCTTAAATGCAAGAAAAGATTAAACAGAAGATATGTTAAATATGACAATGAGGAAGCTAACAGAGAAGGACTCGACACCAAACACAATGCAAAATGAAGCAACCGTTGAATGTAGCAGCTCAAAGTCACCTATATTTCATTTAACAGCAAGATTATTTGCATCAAGGTAAACGATTCACTCAGTCGTTCATTTAACTGCATTCACATTACGGAAACAGCCATATACGAGTAGCAATTACTTCAAACAAAATCAGAAAACTGGAAAAACCCTAGAAAAATCCCAATCACAGTTAACCAGACCAGCAAAATTGAGCTCGCAACAGTCTGCCAAATCCCCAAACTGAAACCCTACAACCCGATTAAGTCCGTCTAGCACCATTTTCACATTAACAAACTCAAAATTCAAATCGATCCTGAAACTCAAATCAGATCAAAATCGGCAAAGCAGATCAAAATCGAGCACCAATTACAACAACAAAAAACATAATTCGAAAAAAATTAATAAAAAAGGGGTAATAATCATCAAAATTAAACTAAAATACACAATTTAAAACCTAATCGGAATCGTTGACATGCAACAGAAGGAACCAAAGGCAAGGATGCAAATGGAGGTCAATCAGACGGCCTCAGCCACCGACGAAATAACCAAACAAACTCATTTCAAACTTAATCCATTTTACATAAAATGATTAAAACAATTAGGGATCTGGGAGATTGGACGGAATGATGATCGGAGGGAGGTTCGGGTTAGAGAAGAGAGAGATAGAGCGAGCAGAGACTTACAGTTGGGGATCGAGAAGAAGAGGACGAATCTGTGAGGATGAGATTGTGGTGTGAGGATCGCAACGCAGCGAGAGATAGAGGGAGAAAGAGAGAGACAATAAGGGGGGGTGGTTTTTAAGAGAGAGAGAGGGAGAAGGGCTTGTTTGGATGATGGGTCATTTCCGCATAATGCCCTTAGATTTCGATTTAACTACCAATATTGACCTTGTGGCTATTGAATCAAATTTTAAAATTAAATTTTATACTTAATTGTTGACGATTTGATTATTATTCAAGTATTGATTAACATGTTTATTTTTTATTATTGACATATCCTTTAATTTGTATTTTCGATTTGGGTTGATTAACGTACTTATTTTTTCTATTCATCTTTTTATACATTTGGTTTTTATCCACCCAATAAGGTTCGGTGCATTTTCAAAAATATATAGTGTAATGTTCCTACTAGAGATACATATAGCTCTTGACCTTAACCTTATAGTTATAGAGAGATAATCCAATATGGATCATTTATGCAAAAAAAATTGAAAAATAAGGGTCTTTTGCTTTACACATATACATACAAATATGAAAGATACATAACAATGTTATATGATTATGTACACTTTTAAACCCAATCTCCTTTTAAAAATATTTTTTTTATACAAATAATATTTTGCTTTAAACTAATATAAGGGGAACGGACAAAAATTCCAGCAAATGAGTCAATCAGCAAAAGTTGTCAATGAATTAGGGATGGATGAGCAGTCACACCAAAGCTTCCTTTACAAAAACATGGCATTAATTGCCATACCAATACATGTTCTGACTTTTTTGTTGTTCTCCCAGGATCCTAAATTTGTAAATTCCTTCTCCAAACTATGAAACCCAAATGGTTGTGTTGCTTTAATGTCTCTTTGAATCTCCACTCATTTCATCTTTTTCGTAGGATAACTCTAGTTTTTTTGTTTTTATAATTTCTGCATTTTCTGGTCAAAAAACAAAATATATATATATATATATATATATATCTATCTACTAATTAATAAAATACTCATTGTCAACCAAAATCTTATGAAATTATCAGTTTAATCCTCTAATTAAAACAGAATATGAATAAGAAATATGGAGCAGAAATGTAATTTCACACAACCAAATTTTGTTTGTTTTTTTTTCAAAACCTCACCTACATGTAATCCTAACATATCTCTAATTAAAAATAAATAAAAAAACTTCCCACCCCACCTTCTCTATCACTCTCTTCCCCTCTCCTATTTCAAAAACAACAATAAAAAAATTTCTCACACTTTGTGTGTGCCCATATGCTAGTGTGTGTGTGTGTGTATATACATATAATATTCCTCCATTCTCGATGCCAGAAAATGTATCAACAAAACCAACCCTATATCACATTACACGAGCAAAAGTACGAGAATATAGCATGATTCACACATTTTTCCAGTTTTATATCTGAAACTGTTTCTAAATGAGCTAAAACTATATTTTTATAACTAAAAGCGTTTTTTACTACATTTGGTAAAAAAATTTAAAAGTTCTCACGGATCACGAAAACACTTTTTAAAGAAGCATTTGTCAAGAAACGCTTAAATTTTTTAGTAAAATCTTTAACTTGTCCATGACATAAAAACTTCTTGCATAAGCGTTTACGAAGAAACAATTTCAAACGAAACCTAAAACTGGCATGAAAGTAGAGCTACCCAATAAATTATGCAAGTGTTTGCCATGCCATTAAACTGCAATAGTGGTGATGATGCATTTCATCAACAAAACCTGAGGGAAATTAAAATAGAGGGAATTATTTGGGAGGGAGGATGAGTGAAAAAGCATGGAACAAGAATGGTGGAAGGGACGCGAAAAAAATGTGTCGAAAATGAAAACAAAGCTTGAACACAGAGCTTTGAACTTACATAAGTAAGGCGGTAACTTAAAGAAGCTGCAAGTTGAAAGTTACATTGTCAAAAAAATTTGAATTTGAAATTCAAAGTTCTGCTGCTGTGAAAAGCAATGGAGCCGGACTGATGATCATCGTGATCCAACCTCCGTGTAATGCCAGAATCCACCACTCTATTTCTCTGTCAACAGTGAGGGATACATCCTGGTTACAACCCAACTGCTCTAACTCTGTCGAAATGTATGTTTTAAAATTCACAGACCTTATACGTACATTGTGCAAAATCGTCGGTGTGGTCAAACTTTTCCCTTCATATATAACCAAAGGACCCAGCCAACAGGCTTATCAATAAGTCAGCCTAACAGCAGACATATTTGACGAAAATCTCAAGCAGCAGGTCGCACTCAAGTATGCAAGTTCATGTAATGTCAGTTCCATTTGATAAATACAACTGATAATCTTTCTCACCAATACTGTAGTAAAAACATAAATGCAGGAAAATGGGCATACAACGACACACAATCGGCTAAGCAGTCAAAGACGACGAAGCAAACTATGCTTTTGGCGAACAATAAAGCATTCCAGCAAAGTGCGAAACCAGCAGATGCTTCGAGAAATTGTAAGATATATAAAGCAAAATAAATCACCCCTGGAACGGTAAACATGTTGAATATTATGGTATTGGCCGCCTTAATCTAAGCACAAAACCATATTACAGAGAAGAGTAGAATGAGGGAAGTTATGGAGGGAAAAGTTACATAAAGAAATGGTGAGGTGTGAAAGAGAAAGAGTAGATTGATAAAACCAAGAAAACAAGCTGTGTTTGTCTACTGTAACGTTTAAACAATAACTACAATAATTACCAGGTGCAAGCTGTGTTTGCTTATTCAGACGGAACAACTATAGGCTAGTTACTACATCACACTGATGGCCTCTACTCATGTTTATCACTCGAGTAGGAAAATCACTCTAAGAATTAGTTAGAGTTAGTAGAGCGGGTTTTTTTACTTCACCGTATATATGCTTGACTCCTCATCAATAATCCAATTTCAGTAATGTGAGATATATAATAAACCAACAGGAACCATCCCAAGATTGTATTACAGATAACAGTCGAATGAAGAAGACTGGAAAATTTGAATATAACAGTCACTTCACCAGAAACTGCCAGCTGACCAGACCACCCATATCAATTATATAATCTCAAACCTTTTATTCATACCTTTTTTATTTTGTCTTTCTACTGATCACCAACACCCTTTATATATTTTTACTCAGTCTCTGAAGGTGATTTTTTTTCAAAAACCTGCAATCATGACCAAAAAAAAGAAAAAAATTAATATCATACTCCATAACTCTATCCCCCCGTTGACTCCATCCTTCTGGTTAACTCTATATATTGCCTAATCTTTCCAACTCAGCCATAACCTTCAAATGAAAAATCTATTTAACTAAAAACATCTTGCAGATGGTCTAAGAGCAGTCTGTACTAATCAAGTTCTCTACACACCATTATCGCTCAGTCGATTCAAATCTTCAAGAAAAAAGTGGGTTGCTAGATTCATACCTCTCTACCATCTTTAAGTGAATCCACAATGTAAGATATCTTAACAGTTCAAATTAAATAGAAAAAAAACTAAAAAATTGAAAGAACTTGAGGGGTTTAGGTGGAGGCACCGAGAGGAGGCGATCAGTAAGGCGGATTAAAGCTCGGAGGGGCGGAGCTTCGACTCTTCGGCAGCGGCGAGATTTAGGGTTTTTCCACAGAGACAGAGGGAAACCTAGATTGGGAAAATAAGGAGAGAAATAAAGACCTTGATTTGAAGAGATATGGTGAAGCTCTAAATCGAGCAGCTTGGTGCAGAGAAGAGTGAAGCGAGGAGGGAGACGGGAAATTTAGAAAAATAACCAAAATTTACCTTCTAAATAGAATTATAGCCACTCTTTTAAATTTATGATAATTACAACCAAAAGTTAACATAAAAGTACTGATATACCCTTATTGACTGAAATTATTCATTGCTCTTAATCGTGAAAAAACAACAATTGGTTGAGATCTTGAGGAACGCAGCCTCTTGAATACTACCCTACTCTCAAACCCCTCAATTTCTTACACTCTTCTTCTATATATCCCGTGTGTGTCTATATATATATATATATATATATATATATATATATATATATATATATATATGTATGTATGTATGTGTGTGTATATATATATATTGAGTAAATATTCAAATGTAATCAAAGAAGGCGAAAACTGAACGGAATAGTAAACTAAAAAGCCTAAAAATTAATCAGGAACTAAACATTTGAAGCAACATTTGAATCTAAAAACAGAGGAGCAAAAACCCTTTAAAGTTGAATCTATGTGAGGTTTCTATGTTGAGATATATACAGTAGTTGGGGTATAGGAATCCACCATGGTTTCGGCAAAGTTGTTGTCTTTGGTCTTGAATCTTGAACCCTACTGTAGCATATTTTTCCTATGATTAGTTTTCTAATGGTCTCTGGTTTGCAATCTCTTACATTGTACTGCTTTTGAACCTTTACCCTTTCAGGTGGACAAGATTAATCATTTCAATCAATTCAGCATTACTTTAGGTCTTATTTGTATCCTCTGTTGGAAGAAACTCGAGCACAAGTGCATTCAAGTGAAACTATTTACAAAGCACCATTTGATGAAATAATTGCTTTTAAGAATATGGGAAAAATCTATATGATATCAAGATTGTTACCGGAGTAACAGGTTCAGTGATCAGGGAAAGTTTGGCCAGTAGTATTTTCATGTCTCACGGTCAAAGTCATTGAGAAGTATGAAAAACAAAAATACTACACAATGGAAAATGTATAGTTTTGTAATTAGTTTAGTTAAGAAAGGGTATTGTAGTATTTTTATGTTAAGTTTTGATTAGAATTACGAAAACTTTTAATTGTTGGTTAAAATTCTATTTAGACTCCAAAATTTGGCTAATTTTCCAAATTTCCCGAGGGAGACGGGGAGAGCAGGAGTGAATCAAAATAAGGAAAAGCTAATAATGGAGAGAGAGAATCAAAGCACCCAAAGAAATGGAAACCGGAGAGGATAAACGAGTGGCCTGGAAGGGCAAGGAAGTCATTTTACTGTAGAAAAGATGGAAAAAAAATGGCTTAACAAACGAATTGAGGGCATTTTAGTCCGCACACTGCCCTAGAACAATAACCAGAAGTTTGGGTTTTAGTTTATATAGAATTTCATTTGGGATGATGGTGTTGTAGAAAACAAGGTCTAATTTGTATTTTTAAGTTATTGGAAATCCATAAATTGCAAACTCTTAAGCAAACACAATGCATATGAATACGGGTTAAACCTGTCAAGGTAAATGTTCGACATTTTGTTCCGACATTTGGCTCTGAAGACAAGTTTGACATTTAATGCTTTGAAGATTGAACGACCTCTCTCAAGTCTCAACTGCAACGGCATGAGTCCCGAGTTTTAGAAACAAACAGGGCGGTTTCAACTGCTACAGCATGAGCTCGAAAGTGAAATTTTATGAGCAATAGCATTATAGCACCAACTTCACTCGCAGCAAGAGAGATTTGACGTCAAGCTGTTGTTGGCATGAGTTCCAAGTTTCTAGTATCCATCTCTCCACGACAAACAATTTTAATACATGGTCTTGCTGAACGTAGAGAATAAGAATAATGTGTCGAGGCCATATCATATGCACTGTTCACCTCAAGCGATGAGATTTTACTGCATGAAATGGCCAAAGCCAACCGAAGTAAATTAATTCCATAAGCATAAGGAGCAGTGTGTAGGGACAACCATCCCTCTGCTAGTAAACAGTTTAAAACCAATACATGGCTTGCTTTATTATTTTCATCATCTTCTCCTCATCCTCCCCACGAAGAACACACTTCTGTTATTGCAAATCATCACCGTGACAGCTTCTTTGCGTTTCAGTTTCTCACACACCACTTTTTATTTATAGCTATCAGATTGAACAAATCAAATGGAATCGGTGCCACTTTGCTTCATGTTTTGGATCTGATTGGAACTATCATTACCAATCCTGATTGTGTATAGGGGTGCGTGCATTCTGCATACTCATATCTCCTGGATACTGTTGCTACATTACCAACTACAGCAGCAAATTTCTGCAAGTCAAGTTTGATTGATCTTAATTATTCCATGAAATTAAACATGAAATAATAATGGCACGCAATTGGGACTAGTTAATCAATTGAAGTGACTAGCTACAAAGTAAATATCTTACATGCAATTCCAAAGTTTTTCCAACTTCTCTGTAACTCTTTCCATTCACATTGATTATTTGAAAACATATTGTGGAGCTAATTTTTGGTCAGTGAACTTGATTCTTCTACTTGAAGAGAGTTGGAGTTCCACCATAAAATTAATTGGTTATATGGAGAGTAACTCAATTTACTTATAAATTCATGGAAGGTCGCTCCTATCATCAATGTGGGAGTCATTCTCAACACGCTCCCTCACGTGTAGCGAACTTTCAAGCCTAACATATGCATGAACAACACATCGGGGTAACATGGACCACGTTTGGCCGTTTTGCTTCACAGGTGGGACAACTTGCTCGGGTACTATCGATGCAAATTTCCACCGTCTTCAGTCTTGACGAAAATGCACCTGCAAAACAATCAACACCTTTGATCAAAGACCTAAGCCTCAAGCACCTACGAGGTCGGGGGAGGGGGGGTGGGGGGTTAGGTCAACGGATCTTCAATGCCTAAATTAGTTTCTCTGAGAGAGTAAAGTGTTTAGGGCTTTTTTAGGGTTGCCAAAGCTCTAAAAATTTGGTAGAAAATGGGGTATTTATAGTGATAGGGCCGACCATAGTGTTTAATGGAGAGATATTCTCTAAATATTCCCAAGATATTAAATAGGAAACAATATCTTGAGATAATTGTGTAATTATCCCTAATTTATTTAAATTAGGATTACTTACTTAATTGGAGTCAATCTTCAAATGGGAATGTATTAAAGATAGAATTTGGGTAATTAATCCTTATTTTTAATTCCTTGCCAAGGGCAGGTGAGCTGTGGGCAATCATATTCAGCTTCTGAGACCTCCAGGGATATGAGCTACACGTGGGAGCATCTGAAAAGCTTGCCCATTTATTGAGGGCAATCTTGTCTTTCTTAAATAAAAGTCCATGTGTCGCCTCTAGAATTTTTGGGATTATTTTAGGCTCCACAAATGCCCTCACACCTACTGTGCTGCACGCAGAAAAGGGATAGTAAGTGTAGGAATCCTAAGCTGCTTCGGCTTGTGAAGTTGTTTCCCAATTTGAACTTGATCTTCTTTCTTGATTTGGAGATAAACTTCTAGGAAAAGGAAACCAACTACCCCCAATACCTATTTAATTCTGCCTTAAGCAGGGGATCAAAGAAATTTGGAGAGCAGTCATTATTCCAACAAGGAAGAGAAGCCAGAGGAAATTTTTATTCCCCTTCCCTTAGCGTTCTTCTTTTCTTGCCTTTGCAAATAGTCATCTCTCGTTGTTGTTCTTTTTCGCTGTACCGCTCCAAGCTAAGAAAAAATTGAATTTTCTTCTTCTTGAATTTTTTGGGAGTCTTGGGATTTGAAAAATCGGCTCGGCGGGTGCCAATGAGGTGTGAGCAGCGTGGCATCTGCCATGGGGCTGCAGATGGTGTGGCAAAAGGGTTGGCTCGGCTTGGCCGAGGTGTTGGTGGCGCTGGGGTGTTGAAAGGTCAGCTTGGGCTGGACCCTGTGGGTTGTTGGATAGGGGCCCGTGCAGGTGAAAGGCGAGAGAGCAGGAGAGTCCAGCTCGGGCCGGCTCTTGGGCATCAGTGGCTTCTGCCGTATAGCCCAGCCTTGTTTCTTGGGGTGCCTAGCGTGCGAACGAAAATGAGAGAGGAGGTGTGGGCCTCCCCCTGCGTTGGGTCGGCCTGCTTGCAAAAGAGAGAGTGTCGAGGAGCTTTGGGCCTTGCTGGGCTGCTTAGCGCGCGAGGAAGATGGGAGAGAGGCACGGGCCTCCTCCGTGTTGGGCTCAGTGGCACAGGCCACATGTAGGAGAGAGAGTGATGACTTGCGAGCTGGGCCATGGGGCTTGGCGCTGGGCTCTGCGGTCTGTAGTTTTTTTTTTATTTTTTTTATTCTCTCATCACGAGCTGCCTTTTGAATATTTTTCCTCCTACTTTTTGCAGAGACTTTAAGATGTCTTCCTTCGATCACAAAAGTGACGAATATCCTCAACCCTTATACCGTCAAGGTGGTTCTTCCGGCAAGGTGGGCTATTTCAAGGCTGCGCATGTCAAGATTAATTCTGACGAGCTGTTTCGGGATTTTCTTGAGGCGTACAAGCATGCGATTCCGTCTGGGGTTCGCGTTAAGCGGGTGAAAGATGATAGCGACCATGAACCATGCGTCGAATGTGCCTCTGCTAGGAAGAGAGCTATCAAATTCCATCTGTACTACTTTGTGTTGGGATTCACTTTTCCCATGCCACATCTTTTCCAGGAGGTGATCTGCTCCATGAAATGAATTCTTGTACTTTGAGTAGGTTCTTTGATCTTGGCTTGACCATAAATGAATTCTGGTACTTCTTTGAGATTGGCCACAATGAAGGTGTAGGGCAGCTGAGGTCTCTCCATATCCTGCTCGATGCTTCTAGCAAAGGTGATCATGAGTGGACGAGTGACACCTTGGAAGTGAGTGGGAGTCTGACTCTTTTCCGGAGTTGCGTGTCTCGACTACCTTTATCAATGGTAAGTGAACTGCTTCATTCTTGTCTTGCTTGCATTTTTTTGCTGAACTGCTTCATGACTTTAATTTATTGATCGTCTTTCCTACTTTGTGTAGATTCGGAGTTTGGCTCAACTCCAAGGACTTCGGCAGATATGAAGAAAGTGCACGTTGCCTTGGGCATTCCTGCTGGGTACCGTGAATGGTGCTGGTTGCTCAGCCCTCTTCGTCGGGAGAAATGTGGCATGCCTCAGAGGGAAAGATAAAGCAGATAAAGGACGAGGCGTTGGCTTGCCTGATCGCTGCTGTAGAGCAGCCAATGAAGGTGGAAAGAAAAGATCTTCTTCACCTGCTTGTGAACCTTAAGCCAAAAAGAAGCTAATGACTTCTTATGCTGCTCGTGGGAGCTCGTCTGCTGCTGAGAAGCTTGTCATTAATCTAACTTCCACCAAGGGGCAAAAAATACCGTTGAGCCTGAGCTTGTGAAACCTGCTGCTCCGAAAGTGACCGCATCTATTACTGAGAGACTTGCCTAGCAGAAGGGTTCGGTGGCACCCCCAGTGTTTGGGTTTGTGTTGAAGAGTCCGTCTGGAGCTAAGTTTGGTTCAACTTCTGAGAGGCTCGCCACTATGAAGAGCGGGAAGGTGGATTTTGCTACAAGGTGGCGCATAGGCCTGTTCCTCCTTATGCCTTCACTGATTCATCTGCTGAGAAGGGGAAACCTGCTCGTACGGGCGGTCGTGAGAGATCCACCGAGTCTAAGGTTTGAGAGTTTCTTGAGGTTTGTGCACTGCTGAAGGCTGACCTGCTTGAGAACGTTGATGCATGTGCAAAGTTTGTTGACAGTATTGGGAAAGTTGTCATCCGTTCAGACTTATTTACGAAGTGTCATGCCTACTCGAGGAGGTCATCCCTGATTGCGATAATGCATAAGACTTTGATCTTGGTAGCTGAGTCTATGCACGTTGATCAGGATGCTGTCAAGTGTGTTAAGGAAGCCGAAGTGGCGTTGGTGGCTCAGCTTTGCTGGGCAGCTGAAAATAGCGAGAAGCTCGAATCTGAACTCGCCATTTTGAAATGGTCTTATGTCTCTGCCCCTACTTCTTTGTAGCTGAAGATCGCTCATGAGAAGGTCGCCCATTTGAATGCTAGGCTTAGTGCGACTTAGGTGATGTTGGAAGTTGCAGAGAAGGAAGTCAGTCATGTTTCTTCGATGGTTGAGCACCTTGAGCATGTCAATTCGGAGCTACGATCTGCTTGTTTTGCCAAGGATGAAGAGCTTATCTTCTTGCATGCTAAAGTCTCTCGTCTCAAAGAGATTTCCAGTAAGCTTGAGCCCAATGAAGTGGATCTGCAAGGTGAGCTGTCTGCTAGCAAGAACCTCAAAAATGAACTGGATGAGCTGGAGGGTGATCACACTGGGCTTGTTGAGGAGAATGTGCAGCTGAAGAATGAGAAAGCTGGTCACGAAGTGGTGCTTGCTTCTTGTCAGGACGATTTCTATAAGCTTAGCTATGTAAACCATCTTCAGGACAGGTCGTCAGATTATGAGTTTTTCGAGAAGAACTTCGAGACTTTTCCATTTTTCCAGTTGATCTGCTTGATTTCTCGTTTGAGGCTGCCTTTGGTAGAGTAGCTGAATGTCAGGCAGTCCAAGCAGGGGCGGCTGAGGATGAGCTGATGAAAGCTTTGGCTACTAGGAGTGGTGCGGTTGCTGAAGGCGTGGCAGTTGAAGAACCAATGGTTGCGCAAGCTACCAAGGAATTGTCTTTTTGCTTAAACTTAGAAATTTTTCTTTTTTTCCTTTTTTTTCTGCTTCATTTGAACTTTGTTGGCCTTCGAGCCAGTTTATCAATTTGCTAGAACTTTAATAAACAACTTTCCTTGTTTTGCTTCAATCCTTCTATTTCGCCATGTCTTTTGTGAAACTTTACCGTAGGACGGGCGGTTGGGTGAGTTTCTTTAATGAAACAATCGATTTCACGTCGTCACTTAGGTTTTAGTTTCCGCTTTGGGGCTTTGGGAGCCTTGCCTACTTGAGGCGACTTGCAAAACTTTACCATAGCACGGGCGATTGTGTTGGTTACTTCGTTGGAGCAGTCGATCCCACATCGTCACTTTAGGCTTTAATCTTGGCTTTGGGGCTACTAGAGTTTTACCTGCAAGAGGAAAAATATGAGATTTTTAACTTATAAAGCCGTCGACCGGACTTATGCTTCTGCATGAAGCAGGTGAGTTCGCGTAGCTGCTATAGTTGTGAATCTCGGCTTTGGATGGCTTCATGAGCTTTACCCTTCCCGGGGTGTATTGCAAAATTTTTAACCTATAGGGTCAGCCATCAAACATGTGTTTCGCGTAGAAAGCATATGAGTTTGCGTGGCCACTATGGTTGTATTCCAGCTTTCGAGTGCCTTCTAGAGCCTTGGCCCTCATGGGGCGTGTTGCGAACTATTTAACTTATAAAGCCGTTGGTTGGACTCATGTTTCTCGTAAAAAACAGAGGAAGTCCGCGTAGCTACTAGAGTCATACCTCGACTTTGTCCCAGCAAAACTTAAACCGTAGACTGTCGGCCGGAAATGCTACTTTTAAGTAAGTAGGCGAGTCCGTGTAGTCATAGCAGATGTAAGTCTCGATTTACGGATTACCTTAAACTGCTAGCCGTTGGATCGTCGATCGGGCGTCTTACTTACAGAAGCAGACGACTTGCATAACCACTTCAGGCGTCGTCCCTAGCTCTCGGAGGTGTTTTATGCGTGAGGTGTAGGCGGAATCGCGCCTCAGAGGCCACACTTTTTCGAGCTATAACTTGATTTCGCAGGTCGTTTAGCTAGTATTGCAACACTTTAAAACCAAGCCACGCTCATGGAGAGTTGTACGTCGAGGACGGACCATCTTGTCACACGAACTCTTCCATGGGTAGGTGTCCTGCACTTAGTGTCTCTTCCGGTTGGAGACCCGAGATCCCGCGGAATTGAATCATTCAGTTGGCTAAGTTTATTCCAGGGGAAGGACTATCGTGGCCATTTCTGGGAGTCGTCCGGCTGAGGTAGTCACTGTATTCAGGGGAAACTGAGCAATCGTACCATTCATCCATGTCTGGATATTCTAAATTAGTTTACCCTCTCGTATTAGAGAGCACACGTCATGCCTGAATGGGCAGAAAACGTCTTCTGCTTGTCATATAGGTGGTTAAGGAATTAGTTTACCCTCTTGCGTTGGAGAGCTTACCGGGATGGTTGTCGGGAGATTTAGTTTACCCTATCGCGCTGGAGAACTCATGCAATGTCTACAGGGCAGATGACGTCTTTTTCTTGTCATCGGGTTGGTCAGTTTATTTATGCATTCGGCCCAGGCTTGTGAATAATTCCTTCAATCTTCGTTAAAGATAGAGGCTTTTATTAACTTTGCTCGTAGGCGATAATGGCATAACAACTGACAATCATCGACATGAGAAGTCTTGTTCGTTGAGCTGCTTCAGTCTTCAAACTCTTTAAGTCTTGAATAGGGTCCAAGGAATGGTAGGAGGTCACACGTAGTACTTCCTTAGGTTGTAGGCATTCCATTGCTTGTCGATTTCTTTGTCGCTCATAGTGGTGAGGGTGTAGCTGCCCCTTCCGCCTACTCGACTGACTTTGTACGGACCTTCCCAGATGGGAGCCATCTTTTTGGAGCTTTCCCGTCGGGCGGTGATGAAGGCTTTTCTGATGACTAGGTCTCCTGGCTGGAACTGCCGGATTTTTGCCCTCTTGTTGTAGTTGGAAATGAGTTGTTGTTGATAAGCCGTAATGTGGGTGATAACCTTCTCGCGCTTTTCTTCTTCCAAGTCTAAGTTTGTGGCCATTTCCTTCTCGTTCTACTCTAAATTTGGTAGTACAATGTTGATGCTTGACACCATGACGTTGGGATGAATGATCACCTCAGAACCATACGCTAGAGAGAATGAAGTTTCACTGGTTGCTCGTCTCTTGGTGGTGCGATATGCCCATAGAACACCAGGGAGCTCGTATGGCCACTTGCACTTCTTCTTTGAGAGGGTCTTCTTAAGGCAGTTGAGGATGGTCTTGTTAAATGCCTCGACCTGCCTGTTACCCTATGGATATCAGGGCGTGGACATGTGCTGCTTAATGCCATATTTTTCGAAGAACTTTGCTAAGTCTTTGCCCATAAACTGCAGACCATTGTCGGTGACGATGAACTATGGGATACCGAAGTGGTAGATGATCTTCTTTCATATGAAGCGCTCTATGTCCGTCTGGGTACTTGTAGTCATGGGTTCAGCTTCGACCCATTTTATGAATTAGTTGGTCGTTACGATCATCATGCATATACCCTCAGTAGCAGGTGGCATTGGTCATACCAGGTTAATCGCCCACTACATGAATGGCTAATGGCTCGTCTGCAGGTGAAGTTTGCTAGCAGGTAGTGCGGACACAGGCTTAAAGCGTTGGCAGCTGTCGCATCTTTGTATATACTCCTTAGCATCTTGATGCATGGTTGGCCAGTAATAGCCAGCGTTAAGAGTTTTTTACGTCAGGGAGCGGCCTCTAAAGTGGTTACCATAGACACCTTTATGGATTAAGCTAAGAATCTTCAGGTCGTCGGGAGGCAAGAGGCAGCGAAGATGTGGTCCTGAAAATGATCTTCGAACAAGCTTGTCGTTCCACATGTAGAAGCTTGCTGCCTTCATCTGGAGCTTTCTGGACACCAGTTTGTCTGCGGGGAGTGTTTCATTAACTATGTAGTCAATGATGGGATCTTGCCAACTCGGAGTTGTGTTGATCTGCGCTACCTCGACTGCTGGTTCATCATCTATGCTCGGCTTATCCAAGTATTTGACTAGGGTAGAGCGTTTGCTCTGATGGTTTAATGCAGAGCCTAGGCTTGCTAGTGCGTCTGCGTGTGCATTTTCTGCTTACTCCCCTGAGGTTTGGTTGGTGATCAGCTGCGAATCAGAATAGATCACAAGTTTCTTCACCGCTAAGTCTTTCGCCAATCGAAGACTTTCTAGTAAGGCTTTATACACTGCTTCGTTATTTGACACCTTAAAGTTTAAAGTGATCGCCTGCTCGAGCATCGAACCGTTCGGAGTAGTAAGAACTAGGCATGCTCCAGATCCCTGGTAGTTGGATAATACGTCGTCGTGCAAGCACCAAAAATCTCCTGCAGGTGGGGTGGGTGCGGCTACAGTGTACTCGACTGCATCTGGGGTATTTCTGGGCTGAGTTGCTGCGCTAGTCAGAACTTTCACCAGTTTTTGCCCCTTTAACATCGTGCGTCTGGATTGTGCTGAATATCGCATCATGACGATGATTGCGTATAATTGAAGGTACAGCTTAAGCTTTCGGGTTGCAGCAACTAGCGCCAAAATCAAAGTTTTGATTTTTAAGTATCTAGTTTCCACATTGATGAGAGCTTTTGAACTGTGGAATACAGTGGTCGGGCCTCTAGCTCTTATCGTATGAAGGTAGAGCTCATTGTTGCTTCAGATACTGCCATATAGATGTACAGGTTCTTCGCTGCTTCTGGTTTGGATAGTAGTGGAGGTGATGTCAGGTATTGCTTTAAGTCTTGAAATGCTTTCTCGCACTCGTCATCTCATTTGTCCTTCTACGCCCTTTTGATTACCTTGAAGAATGGCTTACATCGGTCGGTGGATTGCGAGAGGAAACGATTGAGTGCAGCTGCTTATCAAGTCAGACCTTGGATCTCTTCATATCCAGGATCGCTCAAATCTTCTTTGGATGCTTATTCGGCGTGGTCTTACCGCTGCTTAGGGTCAAGGAAAATGTGCTCGGTGTGTTCTTCGAGTTTCCATCCTGATTTATCTGCTAGGGCATTGTCGACCTTGACGCTATCTTCCTGACCTACTTGCTGTGATTGCTATTCGGTGGAGGTAAAATTATCTTTATGCACTTCAGCTGCTACTGGTAGGGTGAAAGATTTCTTCTTCGTTTCCTTAAGAACTTGTACAGTGAATAACCTGGACATGGCCTGGTTGCCTTTGATTTCTCCGACTGCTCATATTGGGATGCAAAATCAAATTTTTTGGTACTTGATATAGGTCACAGCTCTAATCTTCACTAGCCAGGGTCGGCCCTAATATCCCATTATGGAGAGATGGGTTGCTGACGATCATGAAGGTTTACGATGAGACAATTGGTGGGCTGGTTATGTCGAGTGTGATAGTGCCAATGACGATTAAGGTGAGTCCGTTGAATATGGTCAAAACCTCCGCTTTGTGCTTGATCGTGCTTTCAAGGCCCATCTTTTGGATGACCGACAGTTGTAGGATGTTGACTGAGTTGCCGTTGTCCACCATAATTATGTCAACGATGGCGTGGGCCAGTTGTACAAAAATCACCAAGGCGTCGTCGTGGGGAAATTCTACTCCCTCAACGTCCTGCTCGATGAAGTCAACGATTGGTCCAGATACAGCGTCTATGGTTTGAACCTGATAGACTAATCTCTTCTGCTGAACTTTTTTTTCTCGAATTTGGCAAAAATTTCGTTGATTCAGATTATCTTGGTCGGAGGCTCGTTATCGACATTTGTTTCTCGCCTTAGCTGGGCAGCTGGTCTGTCGACATACTAGTTGTACTTGCCTTCATTCACTAGCTGCTCAAGGTACCTTTTCCATGTGGTGCAATCCTTGGTTGTGTGCCCAGAACCTCTGTGGAATGCGTAGTACTTGGTCTGGTCCATCTTAGAGGTGTCACCCCTTTTGGGTGGCGGCGGCTTGAACCATAGCTTGTCCTTGAGGTCGCAAAGGATCTGGTTAATCGGGACTGAAAACTTGGTGTACGTCTTAGGCGCCGTGCCACCCTTTGCTGGGGATCGGTCCCTTTGTTTATCTTCTGGCTTACTTTTGTTATTGAACAGTTTATCGCTTGCCTTCTTCTGAGTTGGTTATGCGTCTTTGCGCGGCTACTCAGGCGGATTCTGGGATAGTTTTTCCTTATCCGAAAGGGAGTGATTTTCTAACATAGCATAAGAGTTTGCCAAGGTTAAGTTCTCATCCATGATTAACTCTTTAAAAAGTGGGTGATCTGTTAGGAGCCCCTTTCGGAAAGTTGAGCATACAATGTTGTCATTACATCTGACAATCTTCGTCTTCTTTGCCTTGAATCTTTTGACGTAAGTACGGAGTGACTCATTCGAGTCATTCTTCATGTTGAAGAGGTGGTTAGACTTCTTTTTGATCGAGCAATAGGACGAATATTCCTTAGTGAAAACCAAGGAAAGTTCGCTGAAGTTTTAGATTGAACGTGGCGGCAAGGTGTGGAACCAGTCTTGAGCCTTACCTTGGAGTGTCGTGGCAAAGATCTTGCACATGACAACGTCATCGTTGGTGTAGAGGGTCATGACACTTCGGTAGTGCATCAAGTCTTCATCTCCTTTGAACAAAGTAAAATGTGGCAGGCTGAACTTTCGTGGTGGTTCCGTCTGCTCGATCTTATCTGTAAATGGTGACTTGCTCAGGTTGGCCACGTCTCTCCGAAGGGCATCGTCAGTAGTGTCAATGCGCTGGAATTCAAGCAGCTTCTCTGCTATGAGCCTTTATCCTTCCTCATAGATTTACAACTGCAGAGTCTCGAGCTGCCCTCAGTGTTGATCTGCTGGTCCAAGTTGCTCTTCGGCATGTCTTGCTCCTCTGTGCCGTGGTCGCGGTGCATGTGGTTCGCTTTGTGTTGCCCGTCGTCGCTCTGGGCGGGGGCTGGAAGTGGAACTTGAGTTGGGCTGCTCTCGTGCTCTCCTCTGGGTGTCATGTGGCTGCCTACTATGTTGCCGCGTGTGGACACTTTTCTTAGAATATCTTGAGGGCTCATCGGAGTGTGAACCCAACCTCAAATGCACACTGACTCGTGAACTGAGTCAGGAATGAACGTTTCTCTGTGCATCTAGACGGGAAAAGACGTTTCCTCAAGGGCCAAATGAGAGTGCACACTACCCGAACGCATGGTTCGTGACGGGCTGAACGGCTCTTTACGAGGACGTCGCCAGAATGAGTCACGTTATTCCACCTTTATCTTGCTTCGGGACACCTCGTCCGGGGCGCGCTGCATCTTAATACGCTCGAGGAGTTGGTTCACCGATGTGGTATGATGTTCGTCAAATTAGTGACATGCTGGGGCAGGTGGTGCTCTCCATTTGGATTGGAAGAGTCTGGATAATGGGCATCTCCATGCGTGGTGGAAGTATAGTGGACTGTAGGTACAAAGCTTGAGCCCAAAGCGGGCATTTCTGCAGAAAAATAGGGTGAAAATAACCATGAATCGATCGCGGGACCTATGGTCAGAATCTGGATCAATGGAGGTGGCCTTAGAATGGATTGGGCCTGCGCCTGCTTGCCTTGGGCCTGCATGGCCGTGGGTATTCCTGGCCGTTGGGCTGCCACATCATGGCTTGCTGGCTGGGTGGCTTGGGCTTGGGCCCGTTGAGCTGCTTGGCTGGCAGCAGCTGCTGCGTTCTGGGCTCGGGTTTGGGCCTGCTGTGTAGTAAGGCCTACTGTTGCAGTGGGCTGGGCCTCCTGCCCTGGGCTTGCTGTGGCAGTTGCCAAGTTTTAGGCCTTCTACCCTTAGGTTTGGAAGTGGACCAGGGCCTCCTGCCTAAGGTTTGGTTAGGTGCGGCGCTGCAAGGGCAGCGGCAGTGGAAGTGGTGCCGTGGCCTGGTTGCTTTGCCGCGGTTGCAAGGTCACAGCAATGGTAGCGGTGTGGCTCCGTGGCGGTGGGGCTCCTCATGCTGTCACGTTGAGCCTTGAGGATCGCTGCCTCATGGCTATGTCTTCGTCTCCACTCTCTGGTCCAAATCCTTGCACGTACGGGGTTCCGTTCGTTGCAGTTTCTGAATTTCCTACCATCGTATCCTTTTTCCAGGGATTGATCAAGAAACTTTTCGAGGAAAAAATTAATTGATATGACGTGTAGAAATTCAACATAATAGAAAATTCAAGAAACAAATGTGATAGGCTGCTTCAAGTATTTTGAATCAGCTCTCAATGAAAACACCAATTTGTCGATGCAAATTTATGTCGTCTTCAGTCTTGATGAAAATGCACCTGTAAAACAATCAACACCTTTGATCAAATACCTAAGGCTCACGCACCCACGAGGTTGGGGGGGTTAGGTCAACGGATCTCCAATGCCTAAGTTAGTTTCTCTGAGAGAGTAAAATGTTTAGGGTTTTTTTAGGGTTGCCAAAGCTCTGAAAATTTGGTAGAATATGGGGTATTTATAGGGATAGGGCTGGCCGTAGTGTTTAATGGAGAGATTCTCTATATATTCCTAAGATATTAAATAGGAAACAATATCTTGAGATAAAGGTGTAATTACTTACTTGATTGGAGTCAATCTTCAAATAGGAATGTATTAAAGATAGGATTTGGGTAATTAATCCTTATCTTTAATTCCTTGCCAATGGCAGGTGAGCTGTGGGCAGTCGTATTCAGCTATTGAGACTTCCAGGGATGTGAACTATGTGTGAGAGCATCTGAGAAGCTTGCCCATTTATTGAGGGCAATCTTGTCTTTTTTGAATAAAAGTCTATGTGTCACCTCTAGAATTTTTGGGATTATTTTAGGCTCCACAGGTACCATGAAGAAAGTTGGGATTTCACCATAAAACCAATTAGCTATATGAGGAGTAGCTCAACTTACTTATAAGCTCATGTCATAAAAGATCAAACCAATGAAATGTCTCTCCTGTCTTCTCCCATGTGGATTCATCTCAACCCAACTTATGCCATGAAAATTGTTGCGCAAAAGTTTTGCCAACAATTTCCTCCCTTTGGTGATTTCTACCACAACTAGAGCCACTTGCCCTGCAGCTTCATAAGCCTGCGCTGTAAACTGTAAACACGAAAATTCTTGTAACGAATGAAACGAGAACACGTATACAAAGTAGATTTGTAATGATTTAATGTGTAGGTTACAATCTCTATTTACAACTTTTCCTTCAATTCAATTTTCAAATTTGATTTAGATGCATGATTGTTGATTCAAGGGTTGTGATGACTTGATCTCGGACAAATAGTTGAACGATTGCTTCAAATTTTGAGCTTGAAACAAACGTGGGGATGGTCTTCGCCTCAAGGTGTGGCAAAGATGGTGTGGATGCGGGATTGCGTTGCTTCAAGTGTCTTGGCGACTTGATCTTGAAAAGAACGTTGCTACAAGTTTATAAGCTTGCAACAAAGTCTTGAAAGAATCGGCACGAGCGCTTGTTGATTGTTCAAGGAAGTGCTTCGGCTTTGGTCGAAAGAAAGCTTGGTTGAATGTTCTTCGAAGAGAGCTTTGGCAACGTATTAGTCTTCAAAGGTTTGGCATAGGTTCTTCTGTGTAGAGATTTTTCGACCTTTATGCAAGAAAGCTTGGTTGAATGTTCTTCAAAGAGAGCTTTGGTCGCGTATTAGTCTTCAAAGGTTTGGCAGAGGTTATTCTGTGTAGAGATTTTTCGAGAGGACCTTGTATTTATAGGCTTGCCTTTGGGAGGATTTAGCTTTGATTTGTGTCCTAATTTGTCCATGAGAGAATTTAGGCATGTTTTGTGTATTAATTTTAGCCACTTTCCTTGCTTTAGCCGAATTTAAGAACCTTGTTGCCTATTTTGTGAGCAATCCTCAATTCTTACTTGTTTTATGAAGATGCTTTAATTTTTCCAGTTTTAGTATCAATTTGGATTCCCTAGCCCAATTTAAGGGGGATTCTCCCTTATTGCTGAATTTTGGGGAAGTTTTATACTTCTTTTGCTTGTCTTGTGCCACATGTCATTGATGACTTGTCCATTTGTGATGATTCATATGCCACGTGGAGCTTTGCGATGCACCATTTGTATGCAACGAAATTTACATGTCTACACAAACATTTCAAGCTCAATGTTACCATCTTCAGGATTTTCCGAGCTAAACCTTCTTCGAAACCTATGATCAAAATAAATTGGTTCCAGCTTTTGAGGAAGTAGCTCTTGACTCCAATGATCTGTGGCATTGAGGAGACCGTGGAGGCATTAAAGGATCGGACAAGGCTTGTAATAGGATGAGTGGTAATCCATACATAATCATTTTCCATCATTTTCATTTCTTTTGCCTTTTCGAATAGTTGCACCACCAATGGCGCAGACAAATGCATAACAAAGACTCAACGTTGGTCATTTCGAATATTCTCAACCTCTTTGATTAATGAAGAAGAAACAAAAGGAGAGAGAGCTAGAAGGTGGCTTATTTCTGTACCAACTTGTCTCAAGGCATTAGAGAGATAAGGTAAAACTTCATTGGCTGAAGAATCTCTATCTTGGTAAATTACAATGACTTGATGTCATTCCCAAGACCGAACTATAGTGGCAATTGCTTCCATTTCTTTCAATTGGTTATGAAAAGCTTGAACCAGAAAGGGCCACAGCTTAGTTGCCCTCATTGGATTATCCTTCTCAGCAAAGGAAACAATTAGGGTATGAGTCTCATTGAGGTCCTAGAACGGCTTTCTTTTTGCTCATCTATAAGATCTTTAGCTGTAGATTGGTTTTCATTATATTTTTGCACATCTTCTTGTTATGAGCCTCAACATTCAATTACGTACTTACTATTGAGTTTTTTTCAAGCTAAAAGTAAAAGCAAAGAAGAGAGAAAAATGAATGCATATATGATACATCCCTATATGCACTAGATTGAAGAATGCACAATTATATAACTTTTGATTACCTCACGTTTCTAATGATAAGATATCAACACTAATGATGTTAAGAAATTGGTAGTAGAATAAGTGATTCAACTCCTTATATGCCTTTGTAAGGTTCCTTAACTTTTTGATATGGGACAACTCCTGAAAATGTGAAGAATTGTCGCACATCAGATTTAGGTAATTAGAGGCGGACCTTTTTTTTTTTTTAACAAAACAAAACATTTGATGCATGTGACATCCCGTCCCGGAAAATATTGATTTTATAATTTATTAAGTGATTTTACGAAATTGCCCTTCGAGGCACGTGTTTCGACTGAGGTTATTTACGGTGTCGTGTCACCTAATAATTTCTTCCTTAGCATATTCTCGTAGTACTCGTCACTACGGACGCGTGGGCGCAAGCGGTTCGTGATTTGGAGTTATATCGAAAAAGATATTGATGTTTGAAGTTTGAGCATTTTAGGAATTATTATTTTAGTAAAATTTGGAACTTCTTTTATGAAAGTGAACGGCCCAGATTTTATATAGAAATAAATGGATGGCTGGGATGAGAAGGAAGGAGATCACGTGTGTGTGTGTGTGCGTGGCTGGTGGAAGAAAAAGAGGAAGAGATTGGGCAAACTGCCCAACGAGAGGAGAGCAGGAGCTCCGGGAGAGAAAGGGAGAGAGACTGGCGAATGGGGAGAAGAGAGAGGAGATCGGCCAATCGGAACAGAGAAAGGAGGAAAGGAGAGAGGGCGAGAAGTGGAGGAGAGAATGAAGGAAACAGATCTTCACCCGCGACCCGTTTCGACCCGCGGCACCCACACCCAAATTTCGACGTTTTTCACTCATTTTTCCGATGAATTGAGCCAAACAACCACTCCCAATCATCTTATATGCCTTCCCTCTATCATTTCCATATCAAATTTGAGGAGATTAGGTGTGAGTTTGGATGAAAATACCCACGGGTGCCGCGAGCTTCATGTTCAAAATTCTCCTATGTTTGAAGCAATTTCTTCCAATTGCCACCACCCATGGCATCCTCTTGAGGCCTAGAACAAAGCCCAAGCATTGGTTAGGACGGCGGAGTTGATTTGAGGACGAATCAAGAACACCCAAACCTAGGGTTTCCGACGGGTTTTGTTAGAATTGGAGGCTTTGCCGACCGAATTGGCCTTGGCCACAGGTATGAAAGTTGTTCTACTCATTGAGATCTTCATTTCTGTAAATTTTGGTAATTTTTGGAGATAGTTGGATTTTCTGACGAGCGGGGGCGGCCGACCGCCACCCACGGCGGCGCATGGCCAGTGGGCCGCCAATGTTATTTTTAAGCTATATTGGATGTCCTGAGTTCAGTTTTGATAGTGGCTTAACGTTGGTTGATCATTTGGACTTAATTTCGATACGATTCATGGTTAGGCCAAAAGATGAATCGACGATCCAACCGTCGGATTGTCACCAAACTTTGATACGTAGTAGTACGTAATATTTGAAGAATGTAGGAACTTACGGATCGGGAATTCGATGGACGGATCTTCCCGAATTGGATTTGTAAGTTCATAAAATAAAAAAGTTAACCGCCATTCGGTTTTGGAAATGGGCGGAGATCCAACCGTCGGATCATAACGAAATTTTAGGATGTTGTTCTAGAGATTTATTGTGGACCTTTGGAAGTTACGGATTGGAAATCTGAGTTGCAGATCTTCCGGATCGAACTTCATAATGACGTGTTCTATATAAGTTATATATTCTATCGATATGATTTCTGAGACATGTTTTGATGATTGTTCTAGGCGCCGATTGTCATGACGCCTTGATGTGTTGTGCTAGGGAGTTGTAGGGTGAACTCCAGGTGAGTGGGCAGTTTATTTCAGTATATATATATATATACACACACACACACACACTTAACGTTTTCCCAGAAATCGATTTTTGAATGAAAGTATATTTTGAAATGCCATGCATAAATTTATATGAATATGTGATTTGAAATGCCATGCATAGAAATTACATGAATTATGTGAATTGTTATATGATGCATATATATGAAATGGTGCTGTGGGCGCACATGTGAGTATCAGGTGAGTATTCATTATTGTTGTAAGGATGTTGAGATGTTTTCGAGCTCATAACCTGCACCCCCGGTGTTAGTGCTTATGTTATTCACCCGCATCACACGCTCACCTTGGATCCAAGTAGATGCTAGTCGTATAGACCACTAGAGGTGGTTCCGACATGCTAGTCGTACAGACCTTTAGAGACGGTTCCGACTAGTAGGTGACCCTAGATTATGTGCACAGATGATTAATGAGAGAAGCACTAGAGCGTATTATTACACCATCCGAGTCGTACAGACTACTACAGGTAGTTCCGACTCATGTGCAGCGTAGTGCCGTACAGGTCGCAGTTGGCAACTCCGGCAGTGCCGTACAGGTCACAGTTGGTGACTCCGGCTGGATTGGATATTGAGCTCTAGAATCAGCCATACAGGACCACTGCAGGGTCTCTGGTTGATTTATTATTTCACCTGATTTATGTTGATGCATCCATATTATGTTTTTGGAGCATGGCATGGCATATTTTCTAAAAAATTGATAAAGAATGGTGTTTTGAGATTCTTGAAGCTATATATATTTATATATGCTATTTTCTGGGAAAGCATACAAGTTTTACAGTGAGGGGTTAGAACTTTGATAAAGAAAAGATTTGAAAAGACTTGTTTTACTGACCCACTCAATTTTGTTTTGCGCCCCTCCAGGCTTGAGTTAGAGCAGAGCTTTGGTGGCCACGAGGAATCCAACGGTATTCTGACAGAATTCACAATGGTATTTTTAAGCTTCCGAACTGTGTAAATGGTTACGTCACTCTCACGTGACGGCCAGCACGCCCTCCTTCGGGACAGGGTGTGTCAATGCACGTTTTTGTAAAGCCCACTCGATAATAAATTTAACGATCCAAACCGTCTATCTTTCTGAACCATCTATGATACAATTTTTAGGAGCTCTTTTGCTCATTAGCAGTTTTCTCTTGCATCGTACAAAAAATGGTGAAGTGCCAATTTAGTCCATGAACTATTACCTCAGTGAAAATTAGGTCCCTTAATTATTTTTCCGGTAAATAAGTCCTAAAATTCATTAAAAACTGCTAATTTCATCCCTACTATTATATTCAAAGTTATTTTATCCAATTTTTTGTCTACTTAAGTCACTTGGCACATTTTAAAGTGTAATACCATCATTTTCTTGCCTATAAGCCCTTAATATTTCATATAAGTTGCGAATCTAATATCTAATTTACCCTCCAATATGTATCATATGTAAGTAACGTGACTTAAATCGACGAAAAATTGAATATAGTAGCTTAAAATCTAATATTAGGGATGTAATTGGCAGATTTTTATAATTCAAGGATGATTTTTCTGAAAAAAATAGTTTATAAACCTATTTTTCATTCAAGTGATATTCGGGGACTAAATTGGCAATTCACCCTACAAAAAATAAGATGTGTACTTGCTTTGCTCAGTGTGGCTGATTTGAAGTGTGTTTTTTTTTTTTTTTAATAGTCATTGTGGATGAAAATTTCCGCCTTCTCCTTCTTGGACGAAAATGCACCTGAAAAACAATTAACACCTAAGGTTAAGGCCAAGAGCCTCACGCACCCATAATGAATTTGGGGGGGGGGGGGGGGGGCTTTGGCCAAAGAACCTCCGATGCCAAAGTTAGAATTTGAGGGAGAAAGTGTTTAGAGAATTTTGGAGAATTTTGCAAGATAATTGGACTTAGATTTTTGGGAGAAATGGGAGCTATTTATAAGGGTGTGGCCATTTATGTTGGTTTTTTGGTGTAATTGCAAGATATTATGTCAAAATAATATCTTGCAATCAATTAGAAAATTAATTGATTAATTAGGAAATTAATCAATTAATTTAGGTAATTAACCATAATTTGAATGAATAATTGAGGGTTACCTTGTGGGGAGATTTGATGAGGATAGATGAAATAGGTTTTGAATAAATACTTATTTTGATCACTTTTGATCTTGATTGAGTCATGATTGTCCGTTGCTTGCGCGTGGGAGTTTCGGTGTGCCTCGAGGGTAATTTTGTCTTTTTCACCCAAGAATCCATGTATCGTCTCCACATTCTTCTTGATTATTTTTTGCTCCACAAATGCCCTCACACCTGTTGGGCTGCTGGTAGGAAAGGGCAGCAGGTGTAGAGATCTTCTTGCTTTAGGAAACATAGGGTTGCTTCGTATTTTGATGCAGATTCCCTCTTTAATTGGAAATTAGGTCATTCTAGGAAAGGGAAATAAATTTCTCCCAAAGTCTGTTTAAGTCTACCTTAAGTAGATTATTAAATCAACTTTAGAGAGCAATTTATTCTATATACAAGAGAGAAAAAGCTAAAGGATATTTGTTCCCCCTCCCCTAGCAATCTTCTACATTTGCCTGTGCAAAAGACCGTCTTTCGTTGCTTTATTCGTCTTCTCCGCACCGCACCGAGGTAAAAAAAATTTAATTTTCCTTGTCTTCTTCTTGGATAGTGTTGTTGCGGGGCAGCCATCAGGGTGGTGCGGCACGTCGGCTGACAGAGGCTAGGATTCGGCTCGGCATGGACTGAGGAGTGTTGTGGCAGGGACCACTGCTTGGGCTGCTCGGTTTGGCTAAACCAAGGGCAGCTATGCGGCTAAGGCCGCAGATTGAGGTGTAGTGATAGGCGAGCCGCTTGGCTCATGTCCTTTGGGCTCTTGGACCTGACGCGGGCTAGGTCGGCGATTGAGAAAAATGAAGAGGTCGCGCAGGCCTCATGGGCAGCTAGAATACTGGGCATGCATGCCTCCTGCCTGCTGGTCTGAGAGAAAAAATGAGGGAAATACTATCATGGGTTGAGCTTCCCAGCTGAGTACCGTGAATGACGTTGGTTGCTTAGTCCTCTTGGCCGGGTGAAATGTGGGCTGCTCCTGAGAGATGAGATAAAGAAGACCATATCGGATGCATTGGCTTGTTTGATCGTTACCGTGGAACCTACTATGAATGAAGGTGAAAAGAAGAAATCTTCCCCGCATGCTCAAAAGATGCCAATTGAGACAAAATTGAAGACTTCATCCACTATTCGTGAGGGCCCGCCTAGTGCTGAGAGGCTTGTGATTGACTTAACCTCTTCCAATGAGAAGAACAATTAGTCTACTAGAGATGAACCTGTGACGTTTGCCATGCCGAAAATGGCTAGTACGATTGCTGATAAGATGCACTGCGTAGAGGCTCTGTCATGCCCCTAGTGCCGAAGTCTGTACCAAGACGTCTGTTGGGAGCTAAGTCTGGTTCACATTTGAAGAGGCTTGCTACTATGAAAAACGATGAGGTGGACTATGCTGCTAAAGTGGCGCCAAGGCCCACTCATTTTGCTGCTGAGACTAATTCGCCTGCTGAGAACTGCTCACGTGGGTATTTGTGAGAAATCCACTAAGCTTGTTTCTAGGGAGACTGCTGAGATCTGTGCTCTTTTAAAGCCTGATCTGCTTGAAGATATGGACGCGTGTGCCAAACTTGTTGATGGTGTCAGAGGGGTTGTTTGCCCAAGTTCCTTTGCGAAGCATACAACCCAATATAGAATGACTGCTCTGCTTGCTATGATGCAGAAAATGGCTATTCTAACAGCCGAGTCTATGCTCCTTGACCAAGATGATACCAAGGCTGCTAAGGATATAGCAAAAACTATGGCAGCTGAAGCTTATTTTTCTGCTAAGAAGATCAAAAAGTTAGAGTTTGAGCATGTTGCTTTGAAGGGGTCTAATATCTCTGCCCTATTTTCTCTGCAGCTTGAGATCGTTCACCAAGAGATCGTTGACTTGAAGACTAGGCTTGACGCGATCCAAGTTAAGTATGAAAGTGCAGGGAATGAGATCGAATGTTACATACCTCATATTCAAGATCTTGAACATGCCATTTCTAAGCTTCGTTTTGCTGTTTATGCAAATGATGAAGAGTTGGTTGCTGCTTATAGCTAAGTGATCCACTTCAAGAAGGTCGTTGATAGGTTTAAACCCCAAGTGTTGAAACTCCAAGGTGCGCTGAAGATCAACGAAAATTTGAAGAAAGAAGTGGATAAGCTGCAGCGCGTCCGTGTTGGTCTACTCGAGGAGAACGAGCAACTGAAAGGTGAGAAGGCTGGGCTCGAGGCTTCGCTTGTTCAAAATCAGGCTGATTTCTTCAAGCTGGGTTATATAAATCATCTCTTTGGTAGGTCGTCTGACTTCGAGTTTGCTGGGAAAGACTTTGAAACATTCTCTATTTCTTCGGAATACTTGCTTGCATTTACTTTTGAGGCCTTTATTAGTGAAGTAGTTGGAGAAGTTGATGCCTAAGCTGGAGCAGCCGGGGGTGAAGTGCCGGATGACACCGTTGCTGGGAGCGTTGCTGATGCTGAAGGTGTGGCGGCCTAGTAGTCTTGAGATGTCCAAGCTGTTGAGGGTAGTCTTCTAGGTAGCCTTTAGGATTTTCTTTATTTTCCTTGTTGTTTTTGTTTTGCTTGAATTACTGCGACTTTTGCTAGAAAATTTAACAAACTTGTTTCCTTCGCTTTTCCCCATCTTCGCTTAGTTTTTTCATGCCTTAACCTTTAGACTTTATAGACCAGCGGCAAGCGTGCTACTTTTCTATAAGCGGACAGGCCACGTAGCCTATGCAACCGTAGGTGTTGGTGTAGAACTTTGCAAAGTTGTTAGCCATAGGGTCGGCAACCGAACTCCTTACTTACAGAATCAGACAAGTCCGCGTGACCATTAGGCTGTTAACCTTGGCTTTCTCTAATTTCTTAGGTTGCGTAGCAAGTATCACAACATTTTAGGACATGGTGTAGACCGTTCTGCACTTGGCAGATGTGAAGCTTATCGACAGTGGATAAAGCTTCGTATATACACTCTAGCTTGTTTAACATTTCACAAGAATGTGGGGTTGTATAAGTCTAGCGCGGTTTTACTGCTCAAAGGGCAAACCGTAGTCAGTCTTCTAGAAACCGTAGGCTATTTTAATACATTCGGTAGCAGCTTTAAGGTTCTAGGGTAGCAGTCTATATGGCATACTGTGTAATGTGCCTTATCCGTCTATAAGGCTCGGTTCCCCACGAATTAGGCCAAGAGACCCAAAATCCTTCAGTTAGCTAAGCCTTGAAAATGACCATTGTGGCTACTTTTAGGAATCCCGGCGTAAGCCATCGTGCATCTAGTTATACTAGGGCAACCCGACTCATCCACATCTGGATATTCGGAGTGTAAAGTTTATCCTCCCTCATTGGAGAGCAAACCTATGTAGGTGTTAGGGTATTGGTTTACCCTCTCACACTGAAGAGCAATTAGTTTATCCTCTCGCACTGAAAAGCAGACCTAGATGGGTGTCGGGGAATTGGTTTGCCATCTCGGACTAGAGAGCATGGTTAGTCCATCGGGGGGGAGGCCTAATTCTTATGATAAGTCTCTAAGAAGGGTGCGGTCTTCTTTTGAAGTGCATGATTAATGAGTTGTTGTACGCATGCAGCCGAGCTAAGTTGTAGATGACTTCTGAATTCCTCATTGAAAAATGAGTGAAACGAACAAGAACTTAGTTGTAAGGTAGGAACTGCATAACAACTAGATAGTCCTCGGTTTGTGAGGTGGTGCCCGTCGAGTTACTTGAGTCTTTAGGCTTTGATGTAGTGAGAGGTCACACATGGTACTTCCTCATATTGTAGGTGTTCCACTACTAATTGATCTTTTTGTCGTCCATAGTGGCGAGGGTGTAACTACCATTGCCGTCTATTCTGCTAATCTTGTACGGACATTCCCAGATGGGATCCATCTTTTTGGAGCTTTCTTTCAGGGTAATGATGAAGGCTATTCTTAGTACTAGATCTCCGAGCTGGAATTGCCGGATCTTGGCCCTCTTGTTATAGCTGAAGGGAAGTTGCTGCTAGTAGGCTGTGATGCGGGTGATGGTCTGCTCGCACTTCTCATCTGCTAGATATAGGCTTGTGGCCATCTCCTTACTGTTCTGCTCGATGCTTGGCAGTAGAATGCTGATGTTTGGCACGATGACATTGGGAGGAAAGATTGCTTTTGAACCAAATGCCAAAGAGAAATGAGTCTCACCGGTGGCTCGTCGTTTGGTGGTGCGATACGCCCATAGGCATCCGGGAAGTTCGTCTGGCCATTTTCCCTTCTTATCGGATAGGGACTTCTTGAGGCAGTTGAGAATCGTCTTGTTGGATGCTTCCAAAGTGATTTCCATAAACACTTTCATGGATTGAACTTAGAACCTTTAGGTCGTAGGGAAGCGCTAGGCAGTGGAAACATGGTCAAGTGTAGAATCTTCGAACGAGGATGTCATTCTATATGTAATAGTATGCTGCCTTTATTTGGCACTTTCTAGACTCCAACCATTCCGTGAGGAGTGTGTCATTGACCAGGTAGTCTATAATAGAACTTTGCCAGTTTGGAGTTGTACTAACTTGTGACACTTCGACTGCCGGCTCCGCCTCTATGGTGGTCAGAACAGAGCCTAGGCCAACTAGTGCGTCCACGTAGGCGTTGTTCGCCCATGGAACTTGGGTGAGAGTGTAAGTTTGAAATGCCTCAAGTTGCTTGCGTACCTTCTCTAGGTATTGCGCCATCTTTGGATGTTTTGCCGTGTACTCCCCAGTAGTCTGGCTGGTGATTAGTTGAGAATCATAATGAATTACGAGCTTTTTCACCACCAAGTCTCTTACCATTCGGAGGCCTGCTAGTAGGGCCTCGTACTCTAATTCGTTGTTAGATGCTTTGAAGCCTAGAATGATCGCCTGCTCGAGCATTGAACCGTCTAGGGTGACAAAGACCACGTCTGCTCTCTAACCTTTGTAGTTAGATGCGCTGTCGACATGCAAATGCCAAAAGTTTCAATCGGGTGGAGCAGACGCGGCTAAGGTGTGCTCGGCTGCCTGTGGGGCGTCGTTGGGCTGCTTTGTTGCATTATCTTAGTTAGGCATGAATGCGCGGTACACGTAGCAGGAGATGCTCAACTACCGGTATTAGGCCACTCTAAAGCTAAATTATAGAGCAAGGGTCGGTTGGGGCTGTGTGACGTGCAGCAGGAGGTGGTGCTCAACTGCTGGTGTCGGATTGAACGAAATATTACGTCATGGGGATGACTGCGTGCGTCTGAAGGTATAACTTGAGCCTTCCGGTTGTAACAATTGTCGCCAAAGTTAGCTTTTGAATTTTGGGTAGCTAGTTTCTACATTGATGAGAGCTTTTGAACCGTGGAATGTAGGTAGTCGGTCCCAACTCTTCTCATATGAGGGTAAAGCTTATTGCTGATATTGTCAAGCATGTAAATAAGTCATCCGCTGCTTCCGATTTCGATAGTAGCGAGGTGATGTCGAGTACTTCTTCAAGTCTTTGAATGTGTATCAGTGAGCCTCGTCACAAAGTGCATGCTTCTCTGCAAGAGTGAAAGAGTCTGCCAAAGTTAGATATTATTTCATGATCAATTTTTTGAACAGCGGGTGGTCTGCTGGAAGTCATTTTTGAAAGGCTGCTCTAGCTATCGAGTCATTGCATCCGACTACCTTTACCTTATCTGCTTTGAACCTCTTCACATAGTCATGGAGCGACTCCTGTGGGTTCTTCTTAATGTTGTACAAATGGTCAGACTTCTTTTTGATATAGAGGTATGATGAATATTCGTTGGTGAAAACTAAAGAAAGTTCGTCAAAACTCTGAATGGATTATGGCGGCAAGGTGTGGAACCAATCTTGCGCCTCGCCTTGCAAAGTGGTGGCGAATATTTTGCACATAAGGGCGTTGCTGTTCTGATAAAGGACCATTGTGCTCCGGTAATGCTTCAAGTGTCTCTCCGAATCTCCATCTCATTTGAAAGATGTGAAATGTGGCATGCTGAACTTGCGTGGAGGCTCTGTATGCTTAATCTTGTCCTTGAAGGGTGACATGCTCATATTGATCATGTCCCGTCGTAGCGCTTCATCGGCGACTTCGCTGCGTTGGAAATCATGCAAACGCTCATTTAAGAGTTTTTCTACCTCTTCATGAATCTGCCTTTGTTGGGGGTAGCAGAGCTCTCGGCTGCCCCCGGTCTTAACCTGCTGGTCTAAGCTGCTCTTTTATATGCTCAGCTCTTCTATGCCGCGACGACAGTGCATGTGGTTCATTCCTAGCAGGTGAGGGAATTCTTCACATGCTACTAGTTGAACTTGAGCCGGATTGGATGACTGCTTCTCTCTGTCCTTCGTGCTGCCTACTCCGATGTGAGATGGAGGATGCTGGGCCAAGTTGAGAGTGCATGTTCATCCACTCGCTAAGATGGGAAAATACGCTATCTCAGGGGTTTAGTCGGGAGTGTACACTGCCCGAACACTGGGTTCATGGTTGGTCGAGTGGCTGCTTGTCGGGACATTACTGGAGAAGTTCTTCTTCTGCCTTTGTCCTACTTTGGGACACCTCGTCTGGGGCACGTTGCATATCGGTATGCTGCAATAGCTGATTCACCAAGGTCGTCTGCTGTGTGAAGGCGCTTATCAACTCTATGACTTGTCGAGACAAGTGTTGTTCACCATTTAGTTTAGAAGAGCTTGGACGGAATGCGTCTCCTTAGGTAGTGGAAGTGTGGTAGACTCTGGGCTTGAGATTTGAGTTGGGAAATGTCAAATCTACAGAGAAATATGGTGAAAATACCCCCGGTTTAATCGTCAGCCTAGAAATCTGAAGCCAGGACGGTTGAGTCGGTCTTGGACTGATAGGAATTGCTTGAAAGGTCTCGAGATAGGGCTGGGCCACGGGAGCGAGCTAGGTTACAGGAGTGGGCTGCTAGGCGTGTAACGCACGTGGGTGCTGGGCCTAGGTTCGACTTGGTAATGTGTTGGGCTCACATTGGGCTTAGGCGACTCGGGCTGGCTTGCCTTAGGCTTGGGCCTGTGTGGGCTTGAATGGCATAGCTTAGGCCATGATCTTGGCACCGTGGGCTTTACCGATGGTGGCTGCCGTGGTGGTTGCTACGGTGGTGCCCGGTGGGGGTGGTACCGCTCCACTCATCGTTGTGTTGAGCCTTGTGGATCACCGCGGTCCTAATTCTTGAACGTTGGAATTTTCATTTGTTGAGGTTTCCGAATCTCTTGCCATTGTACTTTTCTTTTACGTTTTATCAAAGAATTTTTATAAATAAAAATTCCAAGAATAAGAACGTACGAAAAATCTACAAATGAACAAGAAAACAAAAAACCTTGAATGCGAGAGTCTTCTACAAGTGTGTGACTCAAGCTCTCAATGAAAGCACCAATTTATGGATGCAAATTTCCGCCTTCTCCTTCTTGGACGAAAATGCACCTGCAAAACAATTAACACCTAAGGTTAAGGCCAAGAGCCTCATGCGGCCATGATGAATAGGAAGGCTTTGGCTAAAGAACCTCTGATGCCAAAGTTAGAATTTGAGGGAGAAAGTGTTTAGAGAAATTTGGAGAATTTTGCAAGAGAATTGGACTTAGGTTTTTGGGAGAAATGGGAGCTATTTATAGGGGTGTGGCCGGCCCTTATTTGGAGAAAAGAGGTTCAGCCACTTATGGTGGTTTTTGGGTGTAATTGCAAGATATTATGTCAAAATAATATCTTGCAATCAATTAGGAAATTAATTAGAAAATTAGGAAATTAATTAGGAAATTAATCAATTAATTTAGGTAATTAACCCTAATTTGAATGAATAATTGAGGGTTACCTTGTGGGGAGATTTGATGAGGATGGATGAAATATGTTTTGAATAAATATCTATTTTGATCACTTTTGACCTTGATTGAGTCGTGATTGTCTGCTGCTTGCGCGTGGGAGTTCTGGTGTGCCTCGAGGGTAATTTTATCTTTTTCACCCAAAAATCCACGTGTTGTCTCCATATTCTTCTTGATTACTTTTGGCTCCACAATCATAATTGTTGGGTTATTGGGGATGGAAGAATAGTTTCTTTTTAGTTTGATAAATAGTTAGATGAACCCATTATTTATCCTTCGTTATCTTCTACTAGTTCACCTATGGTACTTTCTTGGGTTTCAAATGTCATTCAAGCTTGACGTTGCACTTTGCCAAATATTTCAGGGATTTGCTTCGGGTTTTACGTCTTCTTCTGTCATTGGTTGCGAAGGATAACAAGCTAATTTAGAAGCCATCTTTTTATTGTTGTTTTCTTTTGCTTCTGGTTACGAGCTTGTTCGCTAAAACATAAAGTTTGTGATTGAGCAAAGGTTATTTGGAGGCATTTCATACCCCCACGACTATTTATTTTGACTTAGCAATTTTTCATGGTACAATTCTCAATGAGGTCGCACTTTAACGATGAGGATTTTCTTTGGCATTCAATTGTCGTTTTTATCGTTCTTTTGATGAATCTATTGCTCATCTTTTCTTCCGGTGTCCGGTATCTAAGAAAATCTGGATGTGGTTAGCTTGTCAATTTGATACTTTTTTCCCTCTTCTGATTCCTTACTAATGTTTTAGGATGCTTTTGTGCATAAGCGTTTTTCTTGTCAACTTGCACAACCTTGAATTTTTTCTGGTCTATTTACCGTTCATACTATTTGGAAGGCACGCAATAAGTCTGTCTTTGAAGATATGCCCTTCTCTTTTCATCGCCTTTGCATGCCTATTGCTTTTGGGATTGTTTGTGCTGACAAGGTTATTCCTGGATACTCACACGGTTTGGGTTATCTTTTCTTTGGGTATTCAACCTCTCCCTGTGAAGACATCAGAGACTGTCATGGTCATTTCTTAGCGGTTTTTGTCAAAGTATTGGTCATCACAATTCTTTTTTTGCAGAACTATTGACCTAGAATTAGCTTACCAACGAGGTTTGTATTGTCTTTGGTTGCAACGTAATTCTACTAGTGCTTTTGTTTGTCTTCATTCAAAGACCTATGTCCTTCCTCAGCCTCTTCGCATTCAGGAGTAAAATGTAATTTTAGATATGAAAGTAAGACGAAAAAAAAAAAACTAAGGGTAGCAATGTGCGAATTTTACGATACTCGAAAGTAGTAAGTGAGGATTAGTGGGGCAAGATCCTGCTATGTTATTAGTTAATAGAAAAGTTAATGATTAGGTTGACAGAAGTATCAAAGTGGTAGAAAAGTCAAACTTTAGGTATGAAAGTGTGACAAGAAAAAGTAAAGCGTAGTAAAGTGCGATTTTGGCGAAACTTAAGGGTAGTAAAGTAAGAATAACCAAAAAATATATATGGTGTAGGATGTGCCAAATCTTTTGGTGCACAAATTTGATGCATAAATTTGGTGTACATATCACCGCCTAAAAAATAAGTAATAAAAAAGTATCAAAAAAATGCAAAGTTTATGAGGTTTTTCTGCACAGTGATTATTTCGCCTTCAATTATTTAAACTCTTTAAACAATATATTTTGATATAGATGCTTGAGTTTTGAATTTCCTAGACTAAATATCTTTCCTTTTTAAGTTTTTGATTTAATATTCCTATACTAATCAAGGTCCAATAGCCCTTTTGTTAATTGACAATTATATGGTTTATCCTTATAATTTCACATTATCTACAATAATTAAGATTTATTTCCAATTCGATTAAAAGTTTTTCCAAGACTTATCTATCAAAAAACAAATTATATACACCATTATCTATGAATCAAACAACTATACCAAAATGATTAAATGTTCATTTTTAATATAGTTTTATAATTGGGTACGTTTTAACTCGGGGTTGATATGTTTTCATTTGACGTTGGTACATTTTCATTTGCTATGGGAATGTTCTGATTTAAATAAAAAATAATTTTTTGACTTAAATATAGTTGAACGATTCAAAACAGTAGTGTTATGCACACACCCATTTTTACTTCACACACATCTTTTTCAATTTTCAGCTAGTGTATCGAATGAGTTAGAGAAGATCGGCAGAAAATTAACAAGGGTGTGTGGAAGTAAAAAAGAGTGTGTAAATAATATTTTTCTATTTAAAACTAGCCCAACCCTACACACTCTGCGAAGCAATGTTTTGTTTTTTGGGAAAATATATGGGAGGGAGAAGTTAGAGAAAAATGTGAAAGAATGAGTGAGAGAGAGAAACACTAGTACAAAACTACCCATTACTGGCACAAATAAAAACGACAAGAAAAGGTTATTACTGTCGGATTTTAAGCAAACTCCGACAGAAAATGAATGCAGTGGCAGATATAATAAGCGACAGATTTGCCAGCGTTAGAAAATGAATTTTCCGACAGAAAATACTCTAAAACCGACAGAGAATATATTAATAATTAATAAATAACAACATTTTATGTCGGATAAAACCGCCAGAAAATATAAAACCGCCAGAACTTGTGTCGGCTATAACCGACAAGAAATATATTAATAATGAATGTAAGCGCATTTTCTGTCGGATAAAACCGACAGAAAATATATTTTAAAAAAAAATAAAAAGACTTGAAAGCATAATTAGGTTCAAAAAGACCAAATTGCATAATAAATTGGGCAAATCCTGCTTCTCTACAGCCACTCCGTAATACAATCTCCATGGTAAAGATGTGAGCACGGCATCCGAGTTGCTTCTGAGCCAACCATCATCTCCTCCCTGCAAATCGAACACATTGTTGAGGTTTCGACTGTCGTCCTCTTTAACTCCTTAATGGACGATTTACTTGCCGGTACAAATTGAGGCTCATCACCACCATCCTCTACTTCCATGTCAGTGTCCCCAATATCTGACAGGTATGTCCGATAAACGATTTGATGATTTTTTAAAGATTGACCCTGTGAAATTGAACTGGATGCAGAGCAAATCAGAGCAAGAAAGCAAAGAATGCAGAGGTATGAGAAAATGTAAAATTTGAAACCTGGGTTTTTGCTAATGATGCCCATTTCATGAACTTTGAGAATTGCATGCATTCGACAAAAGTTTCGAACTAGATTTCTTCAGCCCAAGGAGTTCATCTTTCTGGTACGTCGGAATTTAGTAGTACAACATTTCAGCACCATCGGTCACCTGCTGGGTTGGAAACAGAGAGAACCCCATTTCTGATAAGGCCGGTCTTGAAAATTGCTGAGGATCGAGCTTTGGTTGCCTTAGATGGAAATAAAACTACAGTTCTGCGGATGATCATCTCCCATGGCCTCGTGGTTGTGCTTTTGTGCTTTTCGTGGGTGCGCTTCTGTGCTTAACAAAAAATATAAAAAGGAGAAGGAAATGAGGATAGGAGAAAAGGAGGAAGGGAGAAGTCACCGGCGCAAGGAAGAGAATGAGGGGTTATATTGTGGAAAATTTTCATTACTGTCAGTTAAAACTGATAGAAACAATTTTTTAAAATAAAAACCGACAGAAACTTTTCATTAATGTCGGTTATAACCGACAGAAACAAAATGGCGGCAAAAATCCCCCCAAAATTCCCTCTGAAATTTTTAAATTTTCCCCAAAAATTTTAAATTCCCCCCCCCCCCCAAAATTTTGTTACGATTTTAAAAAATAAAATAATTATTATTTGGTTTAATAAATGAATAAATAATATGTATTTAAATAGAATATGTTTTTAAAAATTAAATAAATAATTGTTTGGTTTAATAGATAATTTTTACATTTTTTATTTAATAGATAATAATCCATGTAAAATATGTGATAAGGAAACAAAAAGAGATTTGTACAATGAAAATGTCATCCCTATAAGAATGCATTGAAGGAATTCGATCTTTAATTTAAAATATTTATACTAGTGGATACCACAAAATCTTATTTTATACTTGATGGGGAAGTATAACATTAACTCTAAGTGTTTGTTTAATCTACCGTTTTGACTCGATATTCATTCTATGAAACGTTTTTCAACGATCCAACCATCAAATTTATTTGTACACACTCCAAGATTGCATACGTAAAAAATTGTAAAAAACAAACATTCAGAGATTGCGTAACGGAACAAAAGTTTTCGACGGTTATAAACGAAAATTCACAATTTAACGGTTATTTTAGCTCCGATTTTAATGATTTTTTACAGCTACACTCCTCGACCTTATAAGAATGCAATGAATAAATTTGATCTTCAATTTAAAATATTTACACTAGTGGATACCACAAAATCTTATTTTATACTTAATGGAAGTATAACATTAACTCTTAAGTGTTTATTTAATCTACCGTTTTGACGCGATACACATTCTACGAAACTTTTTTCAATGATGTAACCGTCAAATTTGTTTGTACATACTCCGAGATCAGATACGCAAAAAATCACAAAAAACAAACATTCGGAGATTAGGTAACAAAACAAAAGTTTTCAACGGTTATAAACGAAAAATCAAAATTTAACGGCTATTTTAGCTCTGATTTTGATGATTTTTTACAGCTACACTCCTTGACTATATAAGAATGCATTGAATGAATTCGGTCTTCAATTTAAAATATTTACATTAGTGGATAGCACAAAATCTTATTTTATACTTGATGGGGAAGTATAACATTAACTCTTAGTGTTTGTTTAATCTACAGTTTTGATGCAATATGCATTCTATGAAACTTTTTTCAACGATCCAACCGTCAAACTTATCTTTACACACTCCGAGATTGTATACGTAAGAAATCGTAAAAAACAAACATTCAGAGATTAGTTAACGAAACAAAAATTTTCGATGGTTATAAACAAAAAATCACAATTTAACGGTTATTTTAGCTCCGATTTTGATGATTTTTTACAGCTACACTCCTCAACCCTGTAAGAATGCATTGAACAAATTCGATCTTCAATTTAAAATATTTACACTAGTGGATAATTTTTTATACTTAATGGAAGTATAACATTAACTCTTAAGTGTTTGTTAAATCTATCAATTTGATAGGATATGCATTCTATGAAACTAGTTTCAACGATCCAACCGTCAAATATGTTTGTCTATACTCCGAGATAGCATGTGTAAAAAATCGCAAAAAAAAAAAAAAAAAAAAAAAAAAAAAAAAAAGGGAGATTAGGTAATGGGACCGTGAGTGAAATTTTTTTTTTCAACCATTTGTTCATTTATTTATTTATTTTTATTCAATGTAACATTTTAAAATAATAAAATAGTCAATTTCTGTCAGTTATAACCGCCACCATTAACTTAGAAACCGCCAGAATATGTTAAAAATATTAAAAAAAAGAAGAATTCAAAAATACTGAGGGTTATAATAATTTTATGGCGGTTAAATCCACCAGGAATTTATATCGGATATATTCGACATAAAGTAACTTTAATTTGACAGTAAATAAATTATGTGTCGGATATCTTTTATCCGTCCTTATGATTTATTAATCGCCAGGCTCGTCCAACACCTAAAGCTAATATTGTAGTAGTGAAATGTAGGAGTGGAGAGAGAGATTTATATTTATATTTTTAAATTAGGTATATGTTATAATGACATGTGGGTGAGGGAAGAAAAAAAAAACAAAAGTTGGTTTATGTGAAATTGTATCATTGTCCATGATTTTATTTTGTGATACATAAGATCAAAGGTCTTTTTTTTATTAGGTGGCTCAGTAGTTGAGAACGAATTTCAGGCCCATATTCTACACAACACGTTTTGGGTTAGATTCTTGGCACTGGTGAATTATACGATGGTGGCAAAGAAGAGGCTGAAATACCTTCATGAATCTTTCTGGCTTCTAGAAGAGTGAACTGCCGTGTCGAAGTCACCTGTTAGTCCTTTAAAAAGAGAAAAAAGATAATTTAATGTTGTAAAATCGACGGTATGTGTACAGTGGAACATAAAGTAAATGAGACACAATATTTACGAGGTTCGGCAAGTGTGTCTACGTCCCCGGGGTAGCAGTAGTACTTTCTTTCATTACGTGAAATTATAGGAGTACAAATATAACCTTCACTATTTTCTCTCTTCTCTCTAGCTCAGCTCACTAGTATTTTATTCTATATCTCTCTTCTTTCTCTTCTTCCTCTCCTCTCTCTTCTTTTCTTTTCACACCTCTTTCCTTCCTCCGTATGTTCTCATTTTATAGGAAAAAGGTTACTGTAACAACACTATTTGCTTTACAAACTTTCTTCATATGAATGATAACCTATTTAATTTTTCTTTAGATGAATAGTAACAAACTATTCATGTGGGCCATCCACATATTACATTACAACACTCCTCCTTGAATGACCATATGTCAATTTCGGTTGCCTCATTAAAAACTTGATCTGTTTTGGATGCTCCCCTAATGAGTATCTCCCCCTGATTTTGAACTCTTTAATTTAGCTGATTATTAAGTTGATGTAATCTGATACCATTCATGATAGTTAGAGTGTTTGCTTTTGAAGGTGGTTCACATGCACTCCAAATTTTAATAGCTACAGGTTTTAACTAAACTCCTGTATTTATGAGAGATATGAAGATGTGGCGATAAATGTTGCTTCCTTGATCGTTGTAGGATCGATCTATTTCCATTTGTAAATACAAATTCTTTCTGAGAGCGATTTGTATGCAGGCTAGAAAGGTATTCAAATTTTGCTTGCCCAATAAGACCATAGCTATTAGTGAGTTTTTTTAGAATAGAACAAGCACATGTCTATAATTTCCTGGAGTTATCAAAAGATAAACTTTACTTCATTCTAATACCATATGTTGGTATTGTACTTCACAAGAAATGTAACATCTGACTCAATGTATTGTACTAAATACAGTAAGACATATACTTCACTAAGCTATGGTACTCCTAAACCAAATGTCAATTCATCATTTCCCTCACGAGAATGAATGATCTTTCTTAGTGTCTAAATATTGGTTAATCATTTAAGTATTCAACTCATAATCTTCAATCCATATGATTTGTTAATACCATAAACATTTTTGGATAAGATATGTGTTGACCTATTGTTCAATCTGCAGCTCGAGACAATATTCCTTTCAACACTTTATATTTTTTCTAGACCCTTCAGGAGTCCCATTCTAATATTTTTAGCTCTTACAAGAAATTTAATATGTTACAACAACATCATAAATATAGTACTCACTAAGGCAATTTATACCATTCACTAGTATTGAGTACATAATTTATGCTTTACCTTTCCAGGGTTTCTTTAAGCAATCTGAATTTTTCAGTGATTTTCTACACTTCATGACACATTCTCCTTTGGAATTTATACAGAGCAACTTGCTTCCATGTATACTTGAGGGATTTACTTATGGAGATATACTTCTGGCATATATATAATTCTCCACTGAAATGAACAAGCTTTACAATAGGAAAATCATGTTTTCAGGAGTGTATTACAATTTCAGGTTTCAATTGGAAACCTTCTGTCATATCATGTGAGTGTATTTCATTGCATTACAAATGCCTATATGTAACCTTTTGGGTTCAACATCATTTGGCGATTTGTACCATAGGTCCATTTTTCCACGTTCTTAATAACTTGTAATGGAATTGCCTTTCTCCATTTTGGCCAATAATTTTGCTTTTTGTCGACAAACAAAAAACCATGACTCAATATCAACATAGCTCATTGATGAATTTAGTAGCTACTGTTAAACCAAAATTAACATTGGTAATCATCAATTCATGATCACATAATTCTCATGTGCATGCACATGCATATTTATAAGTATTTCATTACTTTGGATATCATTGCCTCTTCAAGGGCTTTACATTGTCTCTTCTAGGACAATCATCTCTTATTAGATGAATTATTTGAGAATTTAGATCATAACCTCATCTAGAGCATTATAGAGCTCGGATTTTTAATCTCCACTTTTGGGGAGTTGAATTATTGGAACCTACACATCGATCATGCTTCAGGCATAAAATATATTAAAATTGCTGTGTCCATGGATTATCCCTTTTGGAACTTGAATCCATACGGCGACTGTCATGCTTCGGGCATGCAACAGTTCAGTAGTGCCAAGTGTATGGATAATCTAACTGAGACTTTAATCCGTTCGGCATCTCTGTAACTTCTAATCAATTAGTAATTTTCATTACCTTTTGGTGCATCATGTGAATGATATAAATTGATAGAGTTTGTTGGGGCTATGAGTAGGATTCCCATCATTGAACTTTGGTCTTCCAATGACTCAGTCAGCCACCAATTTTCTGCCTTTGGACTTCCATGGACTCATAGTTGATCATTCTGCTTCAGTCTCTTGCCCATTAGAGGTGGTGCGCAATCTTTGCCTTTGGATGGTTCATCACTTCCTAGTGGCTCATCCATGTTTGATAGCTTCAGTGTAAAAAGTCAACAGCGTACCAATTATTATGCGGTGTTGGTGACTTGAGACCCAGCTCCAACAATAGTTGAAGATGACTACTTGAGAGCAATGCAAGGTAAACAACTAGGCAAAGGTTCCAAGCAGTCGATTCCTGACCGGAAGTTTGATTTCAGGTTCCGACTGATTGCTTTCTTTATCTTTGCTTTGCAAGTAAGACCAAGGGCAAAGGAAAAGATAGGAAAAAAGCATGATACGAGATACTTTTAGAAAAGATAGGAAAAAAACATGATACGAGATACTCTTACTCTCGACCCTGATGATATGAGATATTTTTGCTCTTGAAGAAAGACAGTAGAATGATTTGATGCTGATGTAAAGCTTCTCGATCAAAATGATTTCTTACTGAGAAAATGAGTTTGGTATTTTGAAGGACTTGGTTGAATAGTTATTCTCAGAAAGAAGGAAGATTGAATATGTTGAGAGGTTTGGTTGCAGATGCATTCTCGGCAAGGGAGATGAGCTAGGCGTTTTGGAGGTGTGCCTTGCCATGGAGGATGAAGGTCGATATATATCGGGATTTCCCAATAGCAGGTAGTGGTGTGGATGTGGCCTTGTCACCCATGCTTGTTAGCAACAATGGTGTAGTTGGAATAGTCAACTTTATGTGTTTTAACTTTGCCAGAGATATTTTGACAGAGTTGTCGTTGATATCTAGAAAGCTGAGATTGCGTCTGAGAAAATGTTGAAGAACTTTATTCAGGAAAATCTGGCTTTTGAAATTCAGGGAGCGGTGTCTTGATTTTTGAACAAGTGGTTGTGTTGCCTCTCATTTTATAGAGGTATCAATTGTATCCAAAATGCACACTTTGAAGATTGCCTGTCTGTGAAAATTGTTTCTGTTGTATTTATGAGATTTCACTCTATCCAGCCATTTTCTTTCATCAATTCTGAAAATGTTTTACCCATCCAACATTTGTTTAGATTTGAGTCTCAAATGAGATACATACGAGCCCCTTCAGGAGAATATATGGCGCCCGTCCTTTTTATCTCTTAGTGGTCCTCTTACAGTTGGAGACTCTGTGATAAGGGATGATATAACGGCTACAGTAGTAGCTAGGAACCTTCTCACTCCCAAAGATAATAGAATACTTTCCAAGAGTTCTGATGAATTAACTGTTCAAGACTCTTTGACTTACAGTGTTTAGTGTACAGGTTCTGTATCCAACATAGGCCCACACTTACTTGCTTGAATTCGCCAAGTCGAAGCATTAATGGCTAAGGTAGCAAGTCTTAGACAAGAAATTAGAAGGCTTAAGCACGAGAATAAAGAGTTGCACAAACTTGCAAATTTTTACTCGACGAGCATGAAAAAAAAGCTCGACCAGCTGCTGGAATCCGAAAGTCGGATTCAAAGTGATCACTAGAGATTCGTGGCTAGATTCCGGAGGTAACTGATGCCTTCCCCTTTTGGTGTTTTGCCAAGTGTTAGGAAGTCACATAACCAATCTCTAGTGCCTCCTCCTTCTAGGGTACTGCCAAGTACTAAGGCTTGACATGAGCAACCCTTGTGAAGGCCCCCTTATTTGTTTGTTTTTGTAGTTGTAACTCATGTGTATGCACATGTGTGTGTGTGTGTATTTATTTATAGAAAAACTCATTCTCTTCTGGTTTTATACATGCTTGAAACTTCTAGTTCAGTCTGTTAGATATAGGAAACTATGGAAACTTCTGGTTCCATTAATATAAATCAATGAGCCTTTAAGCAAAGATGTTTTCTAATATCATATGCTTCCACATGAATTCTCGGGCATTATGAATTCATGATTTTATCTCTTGTGTAAGATGTCGATGGTCACAAAATCGGTTTTGCTAAATTCACCATTTTCTTATTCCCAAAAGGAAGAAATTTAGGTATGATAGAAATTGCATAATTAATTCATACCACATATAAGATATGTCTACACAAAATGTTAGAACTTCAAGTTCTTAACATTATTCATATTTTGAACTTCAGGTCAAAACATTATTCATATATACCCAAAAAATTTCTCAATATCGACATCAGTTTAGGTTAGAGGTGGGTAAACGGGTCCACAACCCGCGGGTAGGGGCGGGTACCCGTAATTTGGGGTGGGTCCAAAATTTCAGAACACAAAGCGGGGCGGGGCAGGGCGGGTATACAAATTTAACGGAGCAAGGCGGTTCTTAAAATAGAAGTGGACGGGCCCCCAGCCCGGCCCGTTTCTAGCATGTGTTGAAATAACATTAGATCCCCTTTTCAATTGCCTTAGCCCAGAACCAAACGGCTCTCTTCATCTCCTCGAGCCCAGAGCCGTTCAACATTAGATCCCCTTCTTAATTGCCTTAGCCCAGAGCCAAACGGCTCTCTTTATCTCCTCGAGCCCAGAGCCGAACGGCTCTCCCTCTCTCATTTTCAAACCAACCCGTGTAAGAAAAATAATAATTAAGATTCCCAATATAACAAGTCCCCATGTCTACTACTCCTTCAAACCTTCAACCACTTTCTCTTTAGAATTTGAGAGATGTCTTTCAGCCTTCTCTGTCTTTAATATAAGAAAATGCTCTCATTTCTCCAACCTTCTTACAACCCATTCATTTCATAGCAACTCCACTCTCTCTCGTAGCTCTTCATTCTTGTCTGCAACCTGAAGCACAGCAACATACACACCTCCGTGTCTCTATAATCCAGCCGTGGTGTGAAAACTGAGATGGATGAAGGTAAATCCCTCCTTCATGTGTGTTCATTTTTTTTGTTCTTTCGTTTCAGATTTATGTGTTGGACTGAAATAGAGCGAGATCTAACACATGCATGTGTTTTCATTTTAGATTTATTTCTATTTCTATTCTTAACCTCTGAATATTTCCATCATTTCTGAAGGGTTTTGATTTAATTTGGGGAAGGAATAGAGCTGATTCTAACCTTGGACAATTTCTACATCTTCTTTGTAGAATCCGGTAAGCTCCGGCGATGTCAAAGATCTGGAGGATGAGCGACAGAGCGAGTTGAGAGGCGATCCATTCCAAACCGAAAAAAAAGACCCGTGGACCCGTCCCGAACCAGTTTAGGTCCAGTTCCAGTGATCAGATTTGTAATACCCGACCCGGCCTAGCCTGTTTTCTTTTTAAGTAGGTCCGGTCCAGTCCTTCCAAATTTAGGTCCGGCCCGGTCCGTGCCCACCCCTAGTTTAGGTTCATATTTTTTGGAACTCATGCCCATACTTAATCTGTACATGGATAAGGAACTTATGGTCATCATTTACATGAATCAAGGAACTTCTGGCTCTCATTTAATAGTTTGTGGACTGAGGCACTCGTGGTCATCATTTTAATTTAGTTAAGGAACTACTGCTCTCTTAGTTGATTCAAAAACTTCATATTTTGATTTTTGATCAAGAAACTTCAGATATGATCTTTTTAATGACGGAACTTCAGGTCCAATCATTTTATATGATGAGGATCAAGAAACTTCAGGTTTTAATCTGATCAAGGAACTTCGGGTCCTTTAATACTCATCATAACAAAATGTAGTACACTAAATAAATTAAAGCAATAGGCAGTAATTCCAGCCATGATAAATAAATTGCTTTTAAGTAAATAAAGCTTGTGACAAGGGCTTTGATTTAGCACCATTCACATAAATATCAAAACTTAAAGCAAAGGGTAATAATTCTACTCACTGTAAATAAATAGAATTGTGACAGGGCTTTAAACCAGCACCATTCACATAAATATGCCAATACAAAAAATGCAATGATTGAGTATCCATCCCTTTTTTTTCTTTTTTTATTATTTTCATTTCACAGTTCTAAGTCTTTTTGGTTACCCAGGAAGTAATAGTATCAATAAGTCTCGATTGGCGTTCCTCATCCGGTGAGTTTCGAAAAAGTCAAAACGGTTCTCATAAGTTTTGGAGTCAAGGGTAGTGTCTGCAACTTATGAGAAGATAAAACCGTTAGATTTGGCTCAAATTTTAGTATGATATGGATAAGAGGACACCGAACAACTTTTGTGAAGAAACTTTTTAGATCTGAGCTACTAAAAAGGGAGTTTCGATACTCTTAAGAGGACTGTCCAGTTTTCTGCGGAATTGGAAACTTGGTTGGTGTTTTAGACATCTGCGACGATCGCACCGTTGGAATTTTCTGAAAATTTGATATGTTATAAGTACTGGGCGGGTGAACAATTTTCAAGAAGGAAGTATCTCAGTCCAAGGTTAGCAAGTTGGAGTTCAGAGATTGTTTACATGGTTGTCAAATTTTCTACCAATAATAATGATAATTATATAACCAAACGAATATTTACTTTAAGAAAATTAGTCTTACAGAGATATGAAGATGAAATGATATGTGAGATTCTAGCCGACAAAGGTGAGAGGTAGGTAATGTTTCACTGGATTTATGGCGTTGTGCTTTCTACTGACACGAGAGCTTTTCGTGCTGATAACGTGTTGTAAAATCGACGGTATGTGTACAGTGGAACATAAAGTAAATGAGACACAATATTTACGAGATTCGGCAAGTGTGCTTACGTCTTTGAGGCAGCAGTAGTACTTTCTTTCATTACATGAAATAATAAGAGTACAAAGATAAACCTCACTATTTTCTCTCTTCTCTCTAGCCTAGCTCACTGGTATTTTATTCTGTATCTCTCTTCTTTCTCTTCTTCCTCTCCTTTCTCTTCTTTTCTTTTCACACCTCTTTCCTTCCTCTGTATGTTCTCATTTTATAGGAAAAAGGTTACTATAGCAACACTATTTGCTTTACAAACTTTCTTCATATGAATGATCTATCAGATTTTTCTTTGGATGAACAGTAACAAACTATTCATATGGGCCATCCACATATTACAACATTTAAATACATATTTGATATTGACATGTAAATTAAATTCAATAAAACTGAAGTTGCTCAAGTCAAAGCATCTTAATCAAAAGTTTCAAGAGCTTAATCAAAATTACCAAACGCTAGTATACTGCTTTTCAAACCCCAGCAGTTTTAAAAATATTGTTTATCAAATACTTAACTGTTTTAATTTACAATCTATTATTCCCAAAGCACAATAAAGGCAAGTTTTTATAAAATAAAATAAAAAACACCTAAGACCATCTCCAACCCTTGGGCTAAAACCTAAAATTTTTAGCTCAGAAAATGTAAGTTTTAGCCCTGAAACAGCTATTTTGTTCCAACTCTTCTGGCCTAAATTTTTTAGCCTGAGATTATTAAATAATAAATTTAGGCTAATTTTTTCTTTTAAAGTAATTTAAAAAAAAAATTATGTACACTATCATAATTTAATTTTATGAACATTTTAACCTAAAAATATTTAAATTCCCATAAATATTGAAAAATTACTAAATTTGGGTGAATTTTGAGTTAAATAATTTTATTAATTATTTTAGCGGTTGAATTTAAATTTGGGTTGTTAAATCTTTTTTTTACCGTTAGGTTTGATTATATTCGATCTCAGTTGTTGGATTAAATAAATCCTGTGAGACATGCCCATGTAGGTGGGGTCCCGCTGGTGGTGCCCACATCATTTTCTGGGCTAAATCCTGGAGGAATTTGGCTTTTATTTGACTTTTAGCTTTTAGCCTACACACTTAGCATATGTTGGATTGGGCTTGAGGGAGAATAAAACCTAAAAAATAGCATTTAGCCCAATATTGGGTTTGGTCTAAGGGTATCTAATTCTAAAAACGACAGGTGCCCCTTACTAGTGCGATACTGATTGTTGTCACGTGGTTGTTTGTCACCCAACCATCAGGACGCAAACGTGGCTTCTTATTATTGGTCATCGGTTAACAGCGCCACCAATAGGTTTAAAAGCTTGCCACGAATAAAATTAGTAGGAAAATCAGTACAGGCGAGGACGTGCATTGCTTCTCTGTTGGCCACTTTGTTGAGCTGGGTGACTTAATCTAAAGTGCAAATGGAATCTTCCGAAGCCAAGGGCGTTCACACTTGCGGTAAGTCAAATGACCAAAATGACCTTATGTAGAAGCAAACACTTTGGCACCCCTCACGTCACGGCTCCTTTTGTTTTCTTTTGAAGAAATTTTCCATGGTTTCATTTGATATATTCCTCCATTGGCTCTCCTTTTCCCTTCACTCTTTTGACATCCAATTTGTTTGTTGTACCAAAAACTTTTGGTAAAGCAATTATCTTACGATACAGCTACTTCAAAAAAAAAAATTTTGATAAAAATTGTTCTTACGTATATGACAATGTTAAATGGAAGAATAATTTAGTGTCATATAAAACGTGTTAAGAATTAAAAAAATTGTTTATAACTTTGAGAACGTATTATGTTTATTTGAGATTCTTATTCTGTAAGTCAATATTATCACCTGGCAAAGATAGCCTAAATATTTTTCGTTTCTAAATCAAGCTCAATATTTGTATGTGTGTCTACATACCATTTAAATTAGATGGATTTCCTTGGTTCCTATATTCCTTCCTTTCAAGTCAAGTTAAGAAAAAACTTCTGTGAAACCATGGACCTGTTTTTTATACAATGAGATTGAGAGAGGAGATTTAAACTAAGTCATACAACGAATCATTATTAAATATCATACGCGTAATCTCTAAGTCTGATTAGTCTTGATATCTTTGAAAAAAAGGAAGAAATTTTGCCAGAAAATTATGTGAACGACACAAATTTACACGTGGTAATTTGATCCGTTTGAAAAATATTTAGTAAGAGAATTAATGAAAACCATGGGCGGCAGAAAAAGGTAAATCCAAAACCATCCAAGGAACAAAGGGGCATTCCAGTCATTCCACACATAAATCCCATCCATTTTCCTCAGAAATGACCTTTTTCAGGTGGGCCCGCCAATCCTTTGCCCATCCAAGAAAATCTGATATTTCCTCCAACAACAAGGCCTTGACCGGCTGATCTCCTCAAACCAGCCACCAACTCCTCAATCGCCACCGCATATCCAACCGTCCAAACGAATCTCAACCGTTCAAATTGACAAGACAAATCCAGCCACAAGATCATGAAAAGATCCAACGGCTGAGACAAAAGCACTAGAACCTTCTCCTCCTCACGGCCCGCCTATATCAGCCAGAGTGCTTGTGCTCTCCCCGTGCCACTCCATCGCTGCTGCTGCTAGGGTTTACATTTCACTCACCAACCAACAAGAAGCTTTGAAGGTACAGTCTCTCTCGCAGACCGAAACGGCACCGTTTTCCGATTCGTTTCATGTCCGAATGTCGATCCGCCGGAAAATCGGCTCCGATCGAGCCGGTTGAGTGTCGGATTATCGATTATCGGCCGGTTTGGAATTCCGATCTGATATTTTTCGGATGGTTTGACTGTTTTGCAGGACGTTTGACCATGGGGAAGTGCTACCCTACCGTGAGCGAAGAGTACAAGACGGCCATCGACAAGGCCAGGAGGAAGCTCAGAGGCCTCATCGCCGAGAAGAACTGCGCTCCTCTCATGCTTCGCATCGCGTACGTCACTCTCTTGTTTCTCTCTCTAAGTCCTTCTCTCTGTTTGTGTGGGAGTGAGATTTGATTGGGTGTGGTGGGGTGCAGATGGCATTCAGCTGGAACTTACGACACCAAGACGAAGACCGGGGGGCCCTTCGGAACTATGAGGTGCCCGGCTGAGCAAGCTCACGGGGCCAACAATGGTCTCGACATCGCTGTCAGGCTCTTGGAGCCCATCAAGCAACAGTTCCCCATCCTCTCCTACGCTGACTTCTACCAGGTAATTCAAATTAAAACAATTTTCAAAATCTTATTTATGGAAATTAATTTGGGTTTTTCAAAAAATTATTATCTGGGTTTATTTTTTAATGGGATTTATTTGATCTTATAATTTTGTTGTAATTTTGTGTGTAGTTGGCTGGTGTTGTTGCTGTCGAGATTACTGGTGGGCCTGATGTCCCATTCCACCCAGGAAGGACGGTCAGTAAGCTTTGATTTTCTCCGAATGTTTTAGTTAGAGCTTGTAAATTTGATTAATTACCATGAATATTTTGAGTCAATTACCTTGAATATATCAAATCTTGCTTTGCATTTGAATTATTGTTTGTGATATTTCGATCTTTGATGTGTTTTCGTTTGGTCACTTGAAATTTTTGTTAATCTTTTTTCTTCTGGTGCATTCAACTATTCAAATGTGTTGGAGGTAGAAAGTTGTATTGCATTTGATAGTCATCTCTTTTCACTGGGTTCGTTAAAAGAGATTGGAATTTCTTGTCTTAGTTGGATTAATCATGTTTGCTTGAATGCGCCTACATGATTCAATCGGTTAGTCCTGGATTGTCCTCGTTTCCAGTAATTGAGCTCATTAAATCATTGGCCTCGGGTTTTCCAGTACACGTTATGTATTCTGTTTTGATTATTTATGCATGTCTTGGATTTATTTTTCTTCTTCAAATTGATGCGTTTGTTTTGTCTTGGATTTTTTATTTTTATTTATTTTTATCAGTTTTTAACTCAAGCACGGACTAGTTGTATTGATGATCTTGTTGTTGTGCCAGGATGCCCCCGTGCCACCACCAGAGGGCCGTCTTCCTGATGCTACCAAGGGTAAATATATGTTTTGACATGATCATATCTCATTGTTTTAGTTTATGCTTCCCTTGTATTGTAGGCGGGGATGTTTTGTCCAGACTGAGTTAAAAATTACTGTTGAAATGCTGTAGGTAATGACCATTTGAGGGATGTCTTCTGCAAGACCATGGGCCTCAGTGACAAGGATATTGTTACTCTCTCTGGTGGTCACACCCTGGTACGTTAACTCTTATTCTCTTGATTTCTTTTGTGAAAATTGTGCCAAGTTATTGTAGTTGATCGTAAATCATTTGTTATTTGGTTAACGCACAGTACTGATTTCTTTTTGCATAATGGTGTTTTGGTATATTGCAGGGAAGGTGCCACAAGGAGCGATCTGGATTTGAAGGACCTTGGACTCCCAACCCCCTTATCTTTGACAACTCCTACTTCAAGTAAGTTCCTTTTCCCTGCTATGTTTACTCAATATGTCTAGTTGCATTGAGCTACGCAAATCATGTATAATCCTGTTCGAATATGTAGGGTGCTTCTTGGTGGAGACCAGGAAGGTCTTCTAATGCTTCCAACTGACAAGGCTCTTCTGGATGACCCTGTCTTCCGCCCTCTTGTGGAAAAATATGCTGCGGTGCGTGTCTTCAGTAGGACTTATTCTTCTGTGTGCTTATTCATCACGTACGGGCAGTTACTGATTGTTAAATTTATCCTTTTATTTTTCAGGATGAAGATGCTTTCTTTGCTGACTATGCTGAATCTCACATGAAGCTCTCCGAGCTTGGGTGATTTTTGAATTACAATATTTTTCACGAGTAGTTCTGGTTTCTTCCATGTTTTAATCAGTGTGGAATTGGTTTTGAATACGATTTGTCACTCTAATTTTGTAGGTTTGCTGAGGCCTAAGCAGAGGCGGAGAACTACAAGGGATGATGCCGATGCCTGTGCGCCTTGCTTTAGTATTTTTGGATGCCTCTTAGTTGTGAGGTTTGAGGCAGTTGGTGTTTCTCTTTTTTTTCTATCAGGTTTGGGGAAGTGGGACTTCTGGTTCGATTTGAAGAACGAATGTTTTTAAATTGGATCGAATGCTGTGGTAATCATCCTCGTTGATTAAATAATACTGTAATTTTCACTTCTCCGGTTTTGTTTTTTATTTGGAAATGTGGTGGTTGGTTGTCGACGAGAGCCTTGCATGCGCCCCGGAATGTCAAGGCATCACGGCTATGTATGTTAGTCCGCTTTTGTGATAACCTCGGTTTTAAAAATAGATTAACAATAACGTGGTTCAAATTTGTTTTTTGCGAAAATCAAATATGAGATTTTTTATTTATAAGTGAAGAGGAATACATTAGATTACAAAGTGACAACATTGTACCTGGTTTAACTATGTTTCAATCGACCTTGAAATGAAAGAAAGGCACCGAAAGGGCTTTCATAATTTGAAACCGATTTAGACAACTTCTAAAACGTGATTGCTCCCGTCGAACAGAAAACTCCTAAAACGTTTTCGTGTGAAACATATAATTGTCGTGTTATCTTCTCTTACTTCATTGAAAGAAAGAAAAAAGTGCTGGAAGTTGCATTTCCATGTGCTTTGCTAACTTCTTGGTCTAGTTGATGAGAAAAATTTATATAGCACAAGTACATGCAACGTGACGTTTCATATCAATGAAACAAAGAAATGTCGATAAAAACTAATTCAAATTGTAAGTGTTTATTTTGTTGGTACAAGCCGTTATTGTACTATTTTATTTGTATCATGCAAGTTTTTCTCATTAGTTATTATTGTATTATTGTAGTACCGTTGTACATGTAAGCTATTTTTAGTTGTGGCCTGAACTTCAAGCTTTTTTTTTATTTTTATGGGTTGGTTTTCAACAATGTCAAGCTAACTGGATAACGATACAGTTAAAAGCAGCACGAGGCCGCCAAGGTTGACCAAAAGACGGTCTTGTACAATTACTACTGCTTCTTCTTGTTGGAGTGAACACTTTCTGGTTTGGGTTGGGCTGTACGTCTTCACACTTTCAATTTGGGCTGCAAAGTCAGACCTTTTCGGCTCGGAAGATCTCAGCATCACATAATCGACAGGACTAGACAGGTTGATAGGCCTTAGCATATGGCCCCGGCAGATCTCGACATGTCCACTATGTGCTTGACAAAATGCCTTACTGACAGACATGGCAGAAACCATATGAACTCGAAAAAAAATTGCAAAACGTAATTTTAGGTATGAAAGTGAGTCGAAAAAAACTAGGGTAGCAAAGTGCGAATTTCACGATACTTGAGAGTAGTAAATGAGAATTAGTAGGGCAAGATCCTGCCATATTATCAGTTAATAGAAAAGTTAATGACTAGGCAGAAAAATCAAACTTTAGGTATGAAAGTGTGACAAAAAAAAGTAAGTGTAATAAAGTGCGATTTTGACGAAACTTAAGGGTAGTAAAATAAGAATCACTCAAGAATTTATATGGTGCACAAATTTAATTCATAAATTTGGGGTACATATCACCACCTAAAAAGTATAAAAAAAATGCAAAGTCGATGAGGTTCAGTTGTCTTATGCGCCGTGATTCTTTGGGCTTCAATTATTTAAACTCGAGCAATGGATTTTGGTATAAATGCCTAAGTTTTGAATTTTCCGGATTAAATATCGAGTAAATTGTACGAATAGCCTTTCAACTTTAATCAAATTGGAGCAATGGTCTCTCAACTAAAAATCCATTACAATTGGTCCCTTAACTTATCAAAATGTGTAGCTATAGTCCTTCTTATCAATTTTGTCAAAATAAGCTATGTTGGAATGACCATTTATACAATTAGGATCCCTTAACTCATCAAAGTGTATAATTATGGTTCTTTTCGTCAACTATGTCAAAATTTTTGTCAAAACGAGTTATATTGGAAGGACCATTGCTACAATTGGGTTAAAGTTAAGGGATCATTTCTTCAGTTGAATTAAAGTTGAGGGACCAATGGTAATGGATTTTTAGTTGAGGGACTATAGTTGCACGTTTTGATAAGTTGAGGGACCAATGGTAATGGATTTTTAATTAAGGAACCATTGCTCCAATTAAGTTAAAGTTAAGGGACCATAGCTACAATTTACTCTTAAATATATGTTTTTTTTTTAAGTTTTTTATTTTACATTTCCTATACTAACCATCCAATGTCAGGCCAAATTTTTTTTGTGGTTCCTATGGTGACACGCCACTTTCAATATGACCCTTGTGGTGAAAAAGCTATTAATTAAATCCCGTGGTGAGCTCGGTTAGCAATTGAGGTCCAAATCCAAAGTTCCGTTAGTCTTCCGTTAAATAAAATCATGTGACTATCACATGTGAATTGGTCAAAATTAAGTTTATTTATTTTAGAAAATAAAAAGACAAAAACATGATTGAATTAAAATAAAATTACAAATAAAAGAAGGAAACTTTAATGAAAAGCTTCCGGTACTGTTTACTTTAATGAAAAACCACATTTTTACACTAAAAAGTCAATCATGGTACTATTCACTTTACCCTTTATTTTGTCCTTATGGTTAAAACTCAAAGTTTTCAAGCCATTTTCATTAGTTTTCCTATAAAAGAAACTTGTAAAGATAAAAAAAACCCAGCAGCTCCTGTATCTCATCTCAAGCTCCCAACCACCGCCATAGCCACTAGTGGACCTCCTCACCGTCACTAACCATCACCCCAATTTGATAGCACATGTATCTCAACCTATATAATGCAGAAAAATCACATATGCACAAGAATAACTTAAAAAGTTAAAGACAATGGGTGAAATGCAATATATATGCATTTAGACGGGTGAAAGGCATTGTAGAATTAAAGACAATGGGTGAAAGGCATTGCAGAAAATTCAATCTTCAGGTTTGCCCTCCGCATATGAATTTTAAAAGCGTAAGAAAGTTAAATAATTAAAATTCAAAGAAGATTAAGAAAAAAAATTGAAAGGTTGTGTACTGGCCGACTAGGGCCTGCATAAAACCACATTACCAATTAAAGACAAAACTGAACGGCATTTATGCATTCAAACTGGTACAAATTGATACAAGAATGAAAATTCAAGTAAGATTAAGACTCTAACTCATGATCAAAGACGTGTTGGCATTGAAAAAAAAACAATGGTATATTAGAAGTATTAGGATTTCCAAACGAAATTAAATCATACCTAAGAAATTAGGTGCGACTTCACCTTCACATCTTCTCCTAGCCATTGACATGGTTTTACAAGTTTAGTTTCAGTATTCGCATTCAATCTTTTTTTCTTCTGTAAAACCTAATTTCAGTTAAGCCCTAAATTATATTAAATGTCCATTGAATAAGATGTAATTTGGATTGAAATGACGAATTTGACCATTCATGTGATATTCACGTGAGTTTATTTAACGGAAATTTAGATTTGGATCTCAATTGCTAACAAGGCCCACCACGAGGGTTTAATTAAAAACATTTTCACCATGAGGGTCACATCAAAAGTGACGTGTCACCACAGAGATCACAAAAAAAAATTGGCCCTAATATCTATGAATCAAACATATTTTAAAACTATACCCAAATGATGAAATGTTCTTTTTAATATAGTTTTACAATTGGGTACATTTTAATTTGGGGTTGATACATTTTTATTCGCCGTTGACACATTTTCATTAGTCATGGGTAGACTTGGCATTTTGGATTTGACTCGTTAACTCGACCCGTTACTATTTGTATTTGGGTGGATGCTTAACGGGTCGGGTCGCTAACGGGTGAATCCGTTAACAACCTATTAAATAACGGGTCACTTTAGGTCAACCCGCTAGACCCGTTAGTTGATGATGTTTGAGTAATTTCACTTTTATACATCCCTGTAACTAATATGTGTAATTGTATTTGAATGCAAATATATATATATATATATATATATATATATATATATATATATATATATATATATATTGTTAACGGGTGTTAATGGGTGAAACGGGTGATCTATTAGATTAACGGGTTGGGTTCGGGTGACCCATTAGCTTAACGGGTTGGGTTTGGGTGACCCGTTAACTTAACGGGTCAGATTGAATCCGACCCAAACCCGATAAACCCGACCCGTTTATAGGTCTAGCCATGGGTACATTTTCATTTGGTAAGGGAATGTTTTGATTTAAATAAAAAATAAATCTTTAGACTTAAATATATTTGAAATTATTCAAAAGAGTAATGTTATCCACACATTTATTTCTCACACACCCTTTTCAATTTTCGACAGTTGTATTGAATGAATTGGAGAAAATCAATGACGAAAAATTAACAATGGTGTATGAAGGTAAAAATGAGCATGTGAATAATACTTTTCTATTTAAAACTAGCCCAAACCCACACACTGTGTGTTAACAATGTTTTGTTTTTTGGAAAAATACATGGGAGAGAGAAGTTGAAGAGAAATGTGAAAGAGAGGAGTGAATGAGAGAAAACATTGGAGTGGAGAGATTTATATTTATATTTTTAAATTAGATATATACTATGATGATATGTAGGTGAGGGAGTAAAAATAAAATTTGATTTGTGTGAAATGATATCATTGCTCATGATTTTATTTTGTGATACATAAGTTCCAAATGGTTTTTTTTTTAATGAGGTGGCCCAATGTTAGGAGACGAATTTCAGGCTCATATTCCACATGTTTTGGGTTAGATTCCTGGCGCTAGCGAATCACACGATGATGGTCACAAACAAGCTGAAATGCCTCTGTAAATTTTTCTGACTTTTAAAAGAGCATACTGCCGTATCGAGGTCACCACCAAACCTTAAAAAAAGATAATTTAAATATATATTTGACATTGACATTGACATGTAAATTCAATTCAATTAAACTAAAGTTGCTCAAGTCAAAGCATCTTAATCGAAAGTTTCAAAAGCTTAATCAAAATTAGCAAACGCCTTTATATCGTTTGAAAAAAAAGAAAAAAAACCAATGCAAGTGGCATCTAATTCTAAAAATGACAAACGCCCTTTACTAGTGTGATACTGATTGTTGTCACGTGGTAGTTTGTCACCGAACCGAGAAGTTTTTGAGAGTGACGGGAACACACACCTTAGCAAGGCAGGTGGTGTTCCCAACCTATTAAATTTTGACAGCTAGATTTTGTCATTTGTTCACTTAATCATACATGAAGAAGTTGAAAAGTCAAAAACAAAAAAATGCCCTTTTAACTCTGTTACATCCCCATTCCAGGAAGAGAAATTACTTCATTAATGAAATCTATTATTGCACGGCTCCTCCACAGAGACAATAAAAAAACTACTGAAATTTTCAATTAAACCCCAAATTCTACATCTAGACAAGGAAATTGAGAACCCCAAAAACTAAAACTAAACTAATCAAGGTACAAAGGCTTCCATAGGTTTAGGGGCAAAAAAGAAGATGGAATTGTGAAAAGCCTCGAGCTTTCGTTTCCCTGACGAAAATTGTTCTGATGGGTCAAGCTTTGCTTTCGCCGTGGCACCGTCGGTACTTGGTGTTGTGGGTTGCGAGAGCACTGTGATTCAACAGAGGAGGTGGAAAGGTTATTTTTCCCCCTTTTTTTCCCCTTTCCAGCAGGGCAAATTCCTCCCTTTTCTCTCCTTCATACGATAAGGATAAGGAAGAAGCTGGACTTCAGATTGCTGGCAGCCCAGTTGTGATGAGGCTAAGTCTCCATCCAGAATTTGGAAAAACCCTAAACTAGAAAAGCAAAGAAAATTTGGCAGTAGCCCTGTTGTGATCGCCCGACGACAAGCAAAGTGTGAAAAAGCTTTCAATTGGTTGAGACTTCCTCCAAAATGTGCTTAAGTGAAGGAAAAGCTGCAAAGAGCTTTTCAATTGGGTGGAAGGAAATGCATGATTAATTAGTGGAATAGTGGGAAAAAAAGGCAGTATAACGGAAGATATAACAGAGTTAAAAAGGCATCATTTTGTTTTTGACTTTTCAGCTTTTCCAAATATGATTAAGGGCTGGTTTAGTATTGCTGTGCTTTGAATAAAAAACTGCTTCTGTTATGCTATGAAAATAAGTAGCTGTGAAATAAAGCAGCAAAGTGTTTGGAAAACTTTTTTGTAAAAATATTTTTGGAAAAAAAAAGAATTTTATAGTGTTTAGTAAACTTTTATGAAAAACAGCTATGACTGGCTGAAATCACCAAAAGTGTATAATACTAGATGTGCTTTTAATTTAATTTTCTTAACAAATAAAGGTGAATTACTAAATATACTTTATTTTTAAAAGAAAAATATTTATAAACTTTATCTTAAATATTAATTAGTATGACAAACTACCTCAATTGAAATATTTTAGACTGAATAGCTAGGATTCATTAGTACAATATTGTTAATGTACTTGAAAGTAATCTAATTAGATGCATTCATCAAACTTGCCGCTATTCTATTTCTTAATGCTTCTAGCTCATGTGATCCTTCAACTTGATAATTTTGATATTCTTCATCATCATCATCACTACTATCTCATGCTTGATAATATCTAAACTTGCCGCCATTGGTTTGATAATATCTAAACTTTTCTTTTTATTTACCTTTTTTGTTTGTGTAAATCAGTTAATTTAAGGGCATGTTTAATTATATAAAATAGGAATTTATAGGTTTTCATCATATGTACATATCTTCTTTTTTTTTTTTTTTTTTTTTTTTTAAAGGAAACGGAAGCAATTTTTCAACTCCATTTTTTCTCCCCTTGCGTTCCTCCATTTCTTTTTCTAGCCTTTGAATTTAATATATCAAAACTGAATAAAGGGACAGAAACGTGATGGAAATAAGGAAATGACAATAAAAGAAGAAAACAAGGGTGTAAAAATCCCTACCCTTTGAAACTTACAAAAGAAAAAAGAGAAAATATATCATTAGTTTACGGAAAAAATGATAAATACATCTGTTTGCTTGTTCTATGCTTAATGCTTCTTGTCTTGGATAGGGTTCAGGTTCTATACCCCACGAATACATAGTAACTGTCCAGGATGCCAACCACTCCAATACTAAGAGGTGAGTCTGAGTCGTTTGGCATTAGCATCAGACCCAGTTCCAAGTTGAAGGAAAGGAGAGGAGAGGAGAGGAGACACGGAGAGGAGCTCTTCTTGCAAGGAAACACCACCACCAACCACTTCAAATACTTTATATATCATTCCTTTCGATCACTGCTCAAGCCACCACAACTATAATCACAATGATGAGGATGACTCCAAATATCACCAACAGCAAACGAGTCTGCCCAAATAGCACAAATAATTAGCAACCTCTATGAATCCAATGCTTTATATATAATAGCTGAAATAAAATTAACCAACTACATATATCAATCCAGCCAATATATCGCCTCCTTTGGTTAAAAATTTTGAATAGCAACTTATCTTGGAGTTGAATACACAAAACAAGATACAACAGGAATCGGGTTGAACAAACTCGTGTTGAAGGAAAAGAAAATTACCAGAGATGAATTAGATGTTTGGGTCTTGGATGCTTTCACAAGGTGGGAGGCAGCTTGCACAGTTGCAGCATGGGAGTTCTCAATGTTAGAACCAATATCATCTGAAACACACATGTGCAAACAACATCGTTCAAAGTAGGGCACACAAAGTACAAGTGACTCAACCAACACAAATTCAATTTCCGAGTAACAAAGAACAAAAACTGGACTAACCAATTATAGCTCCTTGATCATGGACCAGTAATGCAATCTCATTGTCCGCAAGTACAACCTCTTGTCTGCATACAACATATTCAAATCTATAACTTAACCGTGGATTCCAGTCGCATCACGTAAGGCACTCAACATCAAAGGCAATAACTAATTTGCAGGGCTGGTTTTATTTGAGGGATATACATATGTGAAACACATTGGACAGGGAGCAGTTTAATACATTGACAACAGAGCAAACATCTTTAGATACTTGAGGTAAAACATTTGCATGACGATACTGCTATGGTGCTACCCAAATCGAGCAGTGTAATATATTTATCTAACTCTAAAGGATTATCATGGCTCATTACACATATAAACAACTACAGAGGTGCCCCTCAAATATTTAATAGTACAGAGGTGCTCCTCAAATAGAATATATTTGGTTTAAACCGATATGCAGATAAACCTTCTAAAGGTTTCTTGATGTTTCTCTGGGAAGCCTTACGAGACTTAACTTTAATTATCCTCATGGTTGCTGCTGCCGTCTCTATGGGTGTTGGAATTGCAACTGAAGGAATGCCGAAAGGTATGTATGATGGCTTGGGAATAATAGTTAGCATATTGTTAGTAGTGTTGGTGACTGCAATTTGTGTCTACAAGAAGTCTTTGCAATTTAAAGAACTGGACAAGGAGAAGAAAAACATAATGGTTCAGGTGACTAGAGACTCCTTTTCACCTAACGGGAGGTTCAGATCAATCAGAAGCACAGTTCACAGACCAGTTCACAGAGCTATTGAGATAATGACAAACAAGAAATTAATCTAAAAAAAGTACTCAACTATAAACATGTTTCCTCCAGAATGAATAGAGAAGTAATCAATTTTTCTTACTTCTCTCTCAATTTTTCTTGTAACCTCCACAAACCCTAATTTTTTCCCCAATTAATTTTTTCCTAATTAATTTTTTCCACAAACCATATCACATTCCACAATTAGTTTTTTCCCAACCCTCCATCCCCATTTTTTTTTTCCGACACCCATACACTCGTCCCTTCACTCTTCCCACCCCTCTTTCACTCACTCTCCCATCCCCAAATTCTAAATCCAAACAAATAAATAACGAAATTTTAGACAAGAGAAGCTTACCAGAGGAAGGACGCCGAGCTGGAGAACACGACCTGGAGAACGAGAGAGATCACTGGAAGGATGGCTTCTTTCAAATCTGGGTCAAGAGGGAAGTCGGGGTTCGAAAATGGCGTGCAAGAGTGAAAGTGTGAGGAAAGCAGGAGAAATGAGGGCAATGTTGGCAAATTGAAAAATTCATTAATGAAATTACTGTTTATCCATGTTTTTCAAATAAGCTGTTTTTTGAAGTTGTTTTTTGCAACTTTAGGTTTTTGGCTTTTTTTTTTTCATTCTAAACTTTGAAATAAAGCTGGTTTGGGGTGTTTACCAAACACCAAAAACTCTCCCATGTTGTAGGCTTATTTGATTGAACGATCTAGGGTTTAGAGAGAGAGATGGGGCTGGCCACAATTAGAGAGAAGAGAGATTGATTTAATTGTGAGGTGTATTTGATTCACCCTATTGATGTGAAATTAAATTGCACTCAAACTTAAACCCTATCGACGTAGTATATGAAAGTAGGGATCGTTCCAGGCCGGGGATTAAAAGGGATGCTAATCTACACAAACTAGATTTTAAAACACTAAACTAGACTCAATTAACTCAAACAGCAAATAGAACTCAAATTAGACAGTTTCTGGACTCTAGATACTCAAAATAAGCTAATTAGACTCAAAACACACAAAACAGGTTCTTTAGACTCAAAACTAACACCTAAGAGTGAATTGGACGAAATTAAGACTTAACTTGACTCGAAAGACTAAAGGACTCAATATTTGACGAATTTAAACTCTACTAACACAAACTAAGAGCAAGGGATGGTTTTGAACGAATTTAAACTTAAACAAACAGAATTATAAAGTAGACTTAAGTATGCACAAAATTGGTGATTTAAATGGGTGAATGGCTAGCTAGAGGGTCCTTCTCCACACATGACACATATGCAACACAAGTCGATTTCCAGTTATTCTTTCTATAAACCATGAACCTCAACACCCCAAGTTAACTGTGACAGCACTGCTTTAACTCTCAGATTTTCCTAAATTCATTGAATTGGAAAATTATTCTCCAATAGTTCTCTGCATGAAAAGCATAATAGAAATACAATCAAAGATCATTAAGCTCTGTGAAAATCATAAGCATTGATAAGGCATTCGTGACTATGAAAAGCATGACACTCCTGCCAGGAATTTACTTAATGCTATCATGACTAGCAACCTCCATTACGTGTAAATATAAGTTTGTAACTATTAAGTGAAACTCCCTTATATTTTAGCATCAAATTCATGCATGCAAACTAAGTATGCATCCTTAATCAACATACAGGAATAAGTTTTCAATCAAACAGTTAAGCAAATTGCATTCACGATTTATGAAATAATAACTGGATGTAATCAACTCATGTCACATATGTTCATGGCTTTGAATTCTCCCCTAGCTAAAAAAGGGTTTAGTTCCTCATGATTGCAAATAAACAAATAAAACTGAATTTAAACATTGAAAACAAAGATATCCAACATCTCGAATGGCATGCACAGCTCTAGATGGCTCATTCTCCTCCCTTTGCTTAGTTGCGACACAAGAGGTTGTGTGGATGATTATAGAGCGGGGTGAATGGTGGTGAAATATGCTGCAGGAATTATGTATTTATAGGGCATACCCACAGCTCCAGGTAGTTGTCAAGGAAAAAGATTTAATTACTTGAATTCCCACAAGAACTAGGCCATCTAGAAGGGCAGAAACCAACAAGGAAAGGGATAGATGATGCGGCTTCTAGAAGGAAAACTAAAGGGACCAAGTGCCAGATTTTTAGGGAAATGAGTGTTGTGGCATGTTTCTAGAAGGAAATGACATTCTAGAAACAGGTTTTAGGTGTCCTAATATGAAAAGGAGTCCCCCTTGCAGCTGGAGAAAAGGTAGGATAAGATTAGGATATGATAAGATAAAATAAGGTAAGATAAGGTTAGTTTGGATAAGATAAGGTTGGATAAGGTTCATTCTTTTTAGCTGATTCCTTATCTTCTTTGACTTGAATTAATTTCTCCAGATCTTTTGCACATTCTTAACTCCTCTTGAACTTCAAATTCGTCCATCCACCTTACTCCATACTTGTGATGTCCATTCTAAGCCCATATTTGCTCCAAAATGCTCAATTTTGCACTTTCTTGTCAACTTTGCTTCTTGGACCTACAAACACACGAAAATAACTTAAAACACTTAAATAAGCAATAACTAACTAAATAAATGCAAGAAAACACACTAACTAGTCTCATAAATATACTCATATCACCCATTGTGCCTTTATTTATAGTAGTAGGATAGGTAAATACCTTTCCCTTTAGGATTACAACATTTAATACGTAATCTACTCTTAATAGGAATATAAGATACTTTCCCATATTCTCTAGGATTTACACAATCACATTCATATTCTAAATATGACTGCAACACTCCCCTTTGAGTGTGTAAATACTCAACAAACCATCGCATCAGATCTTCAGCAGATAAGGTAGAATAGTTGAAAAAGTCATCAGTACAATGGGTGGTCGCGAGTCTCAAATTTAATTTGAAGTATGCATTTGTAAAAACTCACAAAAATCTCGCTATGGTAAAACCCAAGATAGGCAAAACCCATAGGCTAAGGAGAAAAGTAAGAAAATATGCATAATGTCTAAAACAAACGTCAAACATGACGAAAGTAGTGAACTCAACGGAGTATGATCATCTCAGGATGGGTGCCTCATTAAAACCTCGTTAGGTAGCAAAAATCCAGTGGGAAAAATGCTCCTAATCGTAGGAAAAAGATTGCATTAAGATCATGTGAGTATGCTTCTAGATACTCCCCCTGAGTTAAACATAACTTCTAAATAAGAAAACTACAAGCTATTCAACTCAGATAGTTTAGTCATATCGATTCCTTGGACTAGCTTCTGAAATGTAGACTTAGGCAATGACTTGGTGAAGAGATCGGCCAGGTTGTCCTGGAACGGATTTGCTTGACTTCAATGTTCTGATGCTGCTGCTGCTGGTGTGAGTAAAAGAACTTTGGCGATATATGCTTGGTGTTGTCTCCCTTGATGTATCCCTTCTTCAATTACTCGATACATGCTGCTGATTTGAAATTAAATTGCACTCAAATTTAAACCCTATCAATGTAGTATGTGTAAGTAGGGATCGTTTTAGCCGGGGATTAGAAGGGATGCTAATCTACACTAATTAAACTCTAAAACACTAAACTAGACTTAAAAACACTAAACTAGGCTCAATTAACTCAAAACAGCAAATAGAACTCAAACTAGACAGTTTCTGGACTCTAGACGCTCAAAACAAGCTAATTAGACTTAAAACACACAAAACAGATTCTTTAGACTCAAAACTAACACCTAAGATTGATTTGAACGAAATTAAGACTCTAATTGACTCAAAAGATTAAAAGACTCAAGATTTGACGAATTTAGACTCTACTAACACAAACTAAAAGCAAGGGATTGGTTTTGAACGAATTTAAACTTAAACAAACAGAATTGTAAAGTAGACTTAAGTATGCACAAAATTGGTGATTTAAATGAGTGAATGGCTAGCTAGAGGGTCATTCTCCACACATGACACATATGCAATACAAATTGATTTCCAGTTATTCTTTCCATAAACCACGAACCTCAATGCCCCAAGTTAACTGTGATAGCACTGCTTTAACTCTCAGATTTTCCTAAGTTCATTGAATTGGATGGAATACGCACCGATAACCCAAATTATTCTCCAATAGTTCTCTACATGAAAAGCATAATAGAAATACAATCAAAGATCATTAAGCTCTGTGAAAATCATAAGCATTGACAAAGCATTCGTGACTATGACTGCATGACACTCCTGCCAGGAATTTACTTAACGCGATCGTGACTAGCAAACTCCACTATTTGTAAATATAAGTTTGTAACTATTAGGTGAAACTCCCTTATATTTTAGCATCAAATTCATGTATGCAAACTAAGTATGCATCCTCAATCAACACACACAAATAAGTTTTAAATCAAACAGTTAAGCAAATTGCATTCAGGATTTATGAACTAATAACTGGATGTAATCAACTCATATCACATATATGTTCATGGCTTTGAATTCTCCCCTAGCTAAAAAGAAATTAGTTCCTCATGTTCGCAATTAAAAAAAGATAAATTAAACATTGAAAACAAATGATAGAATACACCTAGAAATGCTCCAGCAATCTAAGGCTTGAATGGCAGGCACGGCACTAAGTTCTCTCCTCTCCTTCCTTGCATAGCTGCGGCACAATGAGTGTGTGGTGGATGGATGTAGGTGAGTTATGGTAGAGGGTGGTGGTTTGAATGGTGCGGCATAAACTTGTATTTGTAGGGCTAGGGATTACTTGGCCTAGGTTGTCAAGGAAAAGGATTTAGGACTCCAAACAAACAAGGAAAAAGGCCTCTAGAAAGGTTGGGGGGGCCAGATTTTTAGGGCTTTTAGAAAAAAGTGTTGTGGCATGTTTCTAGAAGGAAAAGGTCTTCTAAAAATAGGTTTTAGGTGTCCTGATATGAAAGGAGTCCCCCTTGCAGCTGGAATTAAGGTAGGATAAGATTAGGATAGGATAAGATAAGATAAGGGTAGTTTGGATAAGATAAGGTTGGATAAGGTTTTGGATAATGGTCCTTCTTTTTAGCTGATTCCTTATCTTCAATGACTTGAATTAATTTCTTCAACTCTTTTGCACATTCCTAGCCTCTCTTGAACTTCAAATTCGTCCATCCATCTTGCTCCATACTTGTGTAATCCATTCCAAGCCCAAAACTACTCTAAAATTCTCCAAATTGCACTTTCTTGCCAACTTTGTCATTTGGACCTACAAACACACAAAAATAGCTTAAAACACTCTTATAAGCAATAACTAACTAAATAAATGCAAGAAAACATGCTAACTAAGTCGCATAAATATGCTCCTATCAAATTCCCCCACACTTGGCTTTTGCTAGTCCTCGAGCAAAACAAACAAACAAAACAAACAAAACATAACCTAAACCTTCCAACATTCGCCTCAGGGATTTCCAACGAAACATGACATGTTAAAAATCACTACTTACATAAATTTTAGTCATCCTTACCCTCGCGCATACTTAATCACAGTCACCATTCACTAGTTCACATTTTATCCATTAAAACAACATTTTGAATGTAGTAACATGCCTTAGAGAATCCCTCAATTCCTTACAAGATATACACTCTATTTTCACACAGATTTTCTGACTACACTCCGTATACTACGTATATGTGAGAAGATTGATGTAAACAAGAAAACTAGTACTCACATATGTTTAAAACAAAGAAGGCATTTTCTGGAATTATTAATACATGTATATGATCTCTTGACCGGAATGCTACTACTTAGATGCGAGAACCAGAGACACCATATGCTCATACCAATCTCAAACTCCACATATTGAAACACACAACAATCAAGATAGAAGTCAAAGGGTTGTAACGGGGCTAAGGTATTGGCTAACAAAGAAAGGTTAAGGATAAACAAAAGTTCTTAAAGAAATAGTAAGCAAAGCAATGAAATCAACACTTAGAATTCACTTTTGAATGCAAAAACCAACTTTGAACACAAAGGGAAGATTCAAACAACTTTTAGGGCCAGATTCAAACTTTTGAACCCTTTCTTCAGCAACCAATGCTTGTGAGCTCATCTTCACTTATTTTTCAACTCTTTTTCTTTCTTTTCACAACTTTTCTTCTCTTTTTCTTTTTCCACGTTTTTTGTTTTCCTTTTCACCCAAACCACTAAAAACCTTCCCCCACACTTGTTTTTCTGCAATATGTTGATCAAAAGGAATTCCTCTAAGTCATGCTTCACTATCCTTTAAGAACAAGGATATGGATAATCCTATACTAGGCTAGGTAAGGATAATGTGGGCTAACAAAGAAAATAGGCTAATTAAGGCTCAAAGGGGTTAAACCTACAATACATATGCAAAGGGTTAAGGCTTTTTGGCTCTGGTTTTAACTAAACAACTTCATCTTGTTATTTGTTATGCAATCAATTTTATGCTTTGAATGAAACGGGTATGAGTTCTAGTGTTTGGAACTATAATGATGAAACACATTCTAAGTAGCAACCAAGCAAAGAAATAATGAGATCATGCAATGACTTTAGAAAACAAGAATATCAAGATTAATAACTCTCCAAACAAAGTATAGGCTCAAGTCTCTCAAGGTTGTAGTGTTAGTTTGAGTTTCTTTCTTCAAGCAAGTTACAAAAACTGATTTTATCCTTTTGTGATTACATGTGAATTCGTAAATGACAACTACAACTAAGCATAAAAAAAGAGCATATCAAACTTCCATCCATGTTTGTAACTTTCTTTAACAGTCATGCAATTAAAAACCAAATCCTCATCATTGTGTTGGAAGGTACCCTAGGACACAACACACAAAAACGACTTAAAAACGACTCTTTTTGGTATTTTTCAAAACTTTTTCAAATTTTTTTTTGTAAATTTTCGTATTTTTCTTTCAAGACACATAAAAACACTTCAAAACACACTAAAAACACTTAAAAACAGTGAGAAACAACTCTAGAAGTGATAGGTGATAAAATCCCATGAAAATCATGCAAAAACAGCTTGTTTACCCCCCCACACTTAAACCAAACATTGTCCTCAATGTTTCAAACATAGACTCACACACAAATAAGCAAATAACACAACTAACAAACATAACAAAGATGGCAAAGTAAAAGCAATAAAGAGTAGGGTTTAGGAACGCAAATCTGGTTGTAGGGCCGAAGATTCCTAGGTCTTCTGTATTTGCATGGATTGCCTCCCAAGAAGCGCTTGCTTTAACGTCTTCCAGTCGGACGAAGCCTTCAATTATGCTTCATTGGAGGCCGCGGCATGGAATTGATCTTTGAATAGAAGGTGATACTTGAAATGATCCGGCAATGGTTTAAATTCTAGAGTGGGTGCCTGAATCATTAACAACATATTAGTATAAAACAAAATTGAAATTCAGGGAGGTGGCTTACTTGTTTGGTCCGACGAGAACTCAAGGACAAACACCACTTCTTTGAACGTTTCAGGAATGTTGGACTTGGCCAGATTTAATGTAATGGTTGTGACTTGTCCCGTGTCGTAAAATTCAACTTTTTTGGGCTTTGTTGTCTCAAATATATCCTATTTGATGAATTCTAGACATTCCCCAGCCACTTCTTTCTCTTGAATCATTCTTCTTGAGGTACAATTCTCTTCAAAAATTTCAACACATTCTGGAACTGGATTTGTGTAACAAGAATCGGGATAGTACTTGGCACATTTGGGAAAGCTTCTATGATGTCTTTTTCACTTTCTTCGTTCTTGGAAATCATGAACCTGCGAGGAAAAAGGACATTTTGTGGAATAGGGTTAGAATGAATTGAGTTTGAACCCAACTTACCTTGACTGGATGGCTTAGAAGCACTAGGGGTCTGCGGTAAAGGATGAGAGATGATTGGGTGTTGCGGCAAGGCTTCTTCTAAGCTTATCTTGGCTGAATCTTCCTCCTTCTCTTTGAACAGCAGCTCTTTGTTCACTTCTAGGGTATGTTTGGACGTTTTTGGTTCAGCATCAACCTCTATACCACTTTCTAAAGTGATAGCTTCAGCGATTGCAACATCTCCCATCGAACTGACAATAGTTGAGTTGAAGAGTTTGCTTTGTTCTTGCATTTGTGCCATGAACTCTACCATCTCTCTAAGTTGATTGTTCAATTCACCCACTGTCTTGGTTTGGTCTTGCATATCCTGTGCCATAGTAGTTAATAATTGAACAATTTGGTCATTATCCATGGACGAACCTGAACTTGGTTGGGCCGAATATGGTTGAGGCTGTGGTGGTTCATATGGCTTTTGATAAATCTCCTCAGATGGCTGCCAATATCATTCTTGTTGTGAGCCATGTGTCAAAGAGGTTAGTACGTCACGAATTTCATCATAACTCGTAGGCATACTTGAATTCGATTGGAATTGTTGTGGGGGAGGCTGTGGTGGTTGCATAGGCGTTGTATAGAACTCCTCATATGGCTGCCAATATTCTCCTTGTTGAACCTCCTTAGCTTGATGTTGTGAACCCTACGCCAAAGAATTTAATTCATCAAGAATTTGATCATAATCTATTGACGATCTTGAGTTGGGTTGGGCATATTGTATATGAGGTTATGGTGGCTGCGCAGATCTTGAATAGAACTCCTCATCTTGCTGCCAATATCCACCTTGTTGAATTTGTTGAGGTTCCTCCCACATATAATCTGAATAATCTCTCCAACCCGAATTGTAAGCGTTGGAAAACATGTTGTCCCTTGATTGGTTATGGCTTTGATAACCCCAAGCACCTCCGTTTGCAGTGAATTGAGTACGTTGATGAGTTTGATATCCTTGCCCATAGGGCACCTCAAATGTAGGGGCAGTGTGCATTGTGGTTCTTTCGGCAATCTAGGACAATTGAGAAGTAAGATTCGCCAATTAAGCTTGAATGTTGGCAATTGCCATGTCTAGTACCTGAAACAAAGAAAATAGAACAAAACAAAATCAAAAACTAAAACGTAAAAATAAAAACACAAACAGAAACACGGGGGATTAGTAAATTTGCTAATCCCTAGCAATGGCGCCAAAATTTTGATGTGAAATAAAATTGCACTCAAATTTAAACCCTATCAATGTAGTATGTGTAAGTAGGGATCGTTTTCGCCGAGGATTAGAAGGGATGCTAATCTACACTTATTAAACTCTAAAACACTAAACTAGACTTAAAAACACTAAACTAGACTTAAAAACACTAAACTAGGCTCAATTAACTCAAAACAGCAAATAGAACTCAAACTAGACAGTTTCTGGACTCTAGACACTCAAAACAAGCTAATTAGACTTAAAACACACAAAACAGATTCTTTAGACTCAAAACTAACACCTAAGATTGTTTTGAACGAAATTAAGACTCTAATTGACTCAAACGACTAAAAGACTCAAGATTTGACGAATTTAGACTCTACTAACACAAACTAAAAGCAAGGGATTGGTTTTGAACGAATTTAAACTTAAACAAACAGAATTGTAAAGTAGACTTAAGTATGCACAAAATTTGTGATTTAAATGGGTGACTGGCTAGCTAGAGGGTCCTTCTCCACACATGACACATATGCAATACAAATTGATTTCCAGTTATTCTTTCCATAAACCATGAACCTCAATGCCCCAAGTTAACTGTGACAGCACTGCTTTAACTCTCAGATTTTCCTAAGTTCATTGAATTGGATGGAATACGCACCGACAACCCAATTTATGCTCCAATAGTTCTCTACATGAAAAGCATAATAGAAATACAATCAAAGATCATTAAGCTCTGTGAAAATCATAAGCATTGACAAAGCATTCGTGATTATGACTGCATGACACTCCTGCCAGGAATTTACTTAACGCGATCGTGACTAGCAACCTCCACTACTTGTAAATATAAGTTTGTAACTATTAGGTGAAACTCCCTTATATTTTAGCATCAAATTCATGCATGCAAACTAAGTATGCATCCACAATCAACACACACAAATAAGTTTTAAATTAAACAGTTAAGCAAATTGCATTCACGATTTATGAACTAATAACTGGATGTAATCAACTCATATCACATATATGTTTATGGCTTTGAATTCTCCCCTAGCTAAAAAGAAATTAGTTCCTCATGTTCGCAATTAGACAAAGATGACTTAAATTAAACATTGAAAACAAAGGATAGAATACACCTTGAAACGCTCCAGCAATCCAAGGCTTGAATGGCAGGCACGGCACTAAGTTCTCTCATCTCCTTCCTTGCACAACTGCGGCACAATGAGTGTGTGGTGGATGGATGTAGGTGAGTTATGGTAGAGGGTGGTGGTTTGAATGGTGCGGCATAAACTTGTATTTGTAGGGCTAGGGATTACTTGGCCTAGGTTGTCAAGGAAAAGGATTTAAGACTCCAAACCAACAAGTAAAAGGGCTTCTAGAAAGGTTGGGGCGCCAGAATTTTAGGGCTTCTAGAAAAAAGTTTTGTGGCATGTTTCTAGAAGGAAAAGGCCTTCTAAAAATAGGTTTTAGGTGTCCTAATATGAAAAGGAGTCCCCCTTGCAACTGGAATTAAGGTAGGATAAGATTAGGATGAGATAAGATAAAATAAGGTAAGATAAGGTTAGTTTGGATAAGATAAGGTTGGATAAGGTTTTGGATAATGTTCCTTCTTTTTAGCTGATTCCTTATCTTCAATGACTTGAATTAATTTCTTCAACTCTTTTGCACATTCCTAGCCTCTCTTGAACTTCAAATTCGTCCATTCATCTTGCTTCATACTTGTGTTATCCATTCCAAGCCCAAAACTGCTCTAAAATTCTCCAAATTGCACTTTCTTGCCAACTTTTTCATTTGGACCTACAAATACATGAAAATAACTTAAAACACTCTTATAAGCAATAACTAACTAAATAAATGCAAGAAAACATGCTAACTAAGTCGTATAAATATGCTCCTATCAGCTGCATTGTCTTCAAAGATCGTCGTATGAAGGTCAACGACTGATGTAATACCACTAGTGCTTCGAATATGTTCCATGACTTATCTTAGCCAAAAGCACTCACGCGATGCTTCATGCAGGGCGAGAATCTCAACATGGTTAGACGAAGTCGCAACTAGCGTTTGCTTAGTAGACCTCTAAGATATAGCAGTGTCTCCAACAGTAAAGACATAGCCTGTTTGAGAACGTGCCCTATATGGGTCAGACAAATATCCAGCATTTGCGTAACCAACAAGGCAAGAATCAACCCGAGGACCATAGGGGGTGGCAACACTCGGAGATTCGTGGGTATTGCACTCAAACTTAAACCCTATCAATGTAGTATGTGTAAGTAGGGATCGTTCTAGCCGGGGATTAGAAGGGATGCTAATCTACGCAAATCTGACTCAAAAACACAAAACTAAACTAAAAAACACTTAACTAGACTCTAAAGACTCAAAACAACTTAAAACAGCACAAACCTAACAACTAGACTCAAAACAGACTCTAGGGAGTTATTTGGACGAATTCTAACTTTAACTTGACTCAAAATGCTAAAAGACACAAAATTAAACAATTTCTAACTAAGTTGACACAAGAAAATAAAGGGGATTGGGTTTTTGACGAATTTAAAACTTAAAACTAAAACTTTGCATAAAATACTTTATAAAAACGAATTTTGTGAATTGAAAAGGGTGAAAGGCTAGTTAGAGGGCCCTTCTCCACACATGAACATATGCATATAAATCGATTTCCAGTTATTCTTTCAACAAACCATGAATGACAATGCCCCAAATTAATTGTATAGAACTAATTAATTCTCAGATTTCCCTAGACTCATTGAATTGGATGAAAAGCATACGACAACCCAAATCATTCTTTATTAAGCTCCCTAACTATGAAAAGCATGATAGAGACACGAAACAAAGATCATTAAGCTTTGTGAAAATCATAAGCATTGACATGACATTCGTGACTATGAAAAGCATGACACTCCTGCCAGGAATTTACTTAACGCGATCGTGACTAGCAACCTCCACTACTTGTAAATATAAGTTTGTAATGATTAGGTGAAACTCCCTTATATTTTAGCATCAAATTCATGCATGCAAACTAAGTAGGCCTCCTTAATCAACACACAAGAACAAGTTCTTAATAAAACAGATAAGTAAACCACATTCACGATTCATGAAATCATAACTGGAGGAAATCAATTCATATATAACATATAATCATGGCTCGAATTCACCTCTAACTATAAAGAAATTAGTTCCTCATGTTCGCAATCAAACATATATAAATAAAATTAAACATTGAAAACAAATGATAGAATACACCTAGAAAACGCTCCAGATTCCTTTCTTCCTTGCAAGGCTGCGGCACAATGAGTGTGTGTGGTGAATGGTGGTGGATGGATGTAGGTGAGTTATGGTAGAGGGTGGGGTTCTGAATGGTGCAGCATAAGCTTGTATTTATAGGGCTAGGGATTACTTGGCCTAGGTTGTCAAGGAAAAGGATTTAGGACTCCAAACCAACAAGGAAAAGGCCATCTAGAAAGCTTGGGGCGTCAGATTTTTAGGGCTTCTAGAAATGAGTGTTGTGGCATGTTTGTAGAACAAAAAGGTCTCCTAAAAACAGGTTTTAGGTATCCTAATATGAAAAAGAGTCCCCCTTGTAGCTGGAATTAAGGTAGGATAAGATTAGGATAAGATAAGATAAGATAATGTTAGATTGGATAAGATAAGGTTGGATAAGGTTTTGGATAATTCTCCTCCTTTGTAGCTGATTCTTTATCTTCTTTGACTTGAATTTATTTCTTCAACTCTTTTGCACATTCCTAGCCTTTCTTGAACTTCAAATTCGTCCATCCATCTTGCTCCATACTTGTGATATCCATTCCAAGCCCAAAACTGCTCTAAAATGCTCCAAATTGCATCTTTTTGCCAACTTTGCTTCTTGGACCTATAAACACACGAAAATAGCTTAAATCACTATAATAAGCAACAAATAACTAAGTAAATGCAAGAAAACACACTAACTAAGTCGCACAAATATGCTCCTATCAGTATAGAACAAGCCCAAATCCGTAGTACCCTTGAGGTAACGGAAAATGTCTTTAACACCATTCCAGTACCTGCGTGTGGGCGCATTCCTATATCTAACCAATAGATTCACAGTGAAGTAGATGTCGGGTCTAGTGCACTGAGCCAAGTACAATAAAGCCCCAATTGCACTTAGGTAAGGAACTTCAGGTTCCAAAATCTCTTCCTCATCCTCATTTGGACGGAAGGGATCTCGTTCAGCATCTAGAGGCTGAACGACCATGGGTGTGCTCGAAGGCTTCGCTTTATCCTCGTTAAAACGACGTAACACATTTTGGGTGTAGTTCGATTGATGTACTAGGATTCCATCCGAACAATGCTCGATCTCCAGGCCGAGACAATATCGAGTTGTCCCAAGATCTTTCATCTCAAATTCCGATTTCAAGTGTGCAGAAATTTCCTCAAGCTCTGCGGGAGTCCCGATGAGTTTCATGTCATTAACATAAACTGCAACGATTGCAAATCTGGAATGTGACATCTTTATGAACACGCATGTGCATAATTCGTTGTTCACATAACCCTGACTTGTCAAATATTCACTCATACGGTTATACCACATCCGCCCGGATTGTTTCAATCCGTAGAGTGACCTCCTCAACCTAATTGAGAGAGTGTTCCGTGGTCTAGAACTATTTGAACCAGTCAATGAAAGTCCTTCTGGAACTTTCATGTATATTTCTGTATCTAGATCCCCGTAGAGATACGCGGTTACTATGTCCATAAGCTGCATATTCAGTTTTTCAAAAACTACCAAATTGATTAGGTAGCGGAACGTTATAACGTCCATTACGGGGGAATACGTCTCCTTGTAGTCAATTCCAGGGTGCTAAGAGAAGCCTTGCGCTACGAGGCGTGCTTTATATCGCACTGTTTCATTTTTCTGATTACGCTTTCTCACGAAAACCCACTTGTAGCCAACAGGCTTCACGCGTGGTGGTGTATGAACGATAGATCCACATACCTTACGTTTCGCGAGCGAATCGAGTTCGACCTGGATTGCTTATTTCCAGTTTGACCAATTGGTTATACGTCGGTATTCATCGACGGAACGTGGTTCAATGTCATCGCTAAGCATAATGTCAGTAGCTATTGAGTACGCGAATGCATTGTCAACGATCATCTCATTCCTATTCCAAACCTCATTCAATACTGTTTAGTGGACCGAAATCTCGCGATTCTTGGGAGGCCGACATGTTTTGTGTGAAGCATCACCGTAATCCAAAATAACCTCATGCGTTGGAATGAATGAGTGAGTGATGGTCGGATTCAAACTAGGGTCACTAGTTTGTGCCATTTTCGTCTTTCGAGGTTGTGAATCCTTTGAACCAAGGGGTCTGCCACGCTTCAGGGTCGGAGCATATGATTGGTTAGCCACCAATGTACCTTGCCGTGTGGAGGGTGCGACCTCCCCACCTTTGGGGACGGTCCGGCCTTCCTAAGTGGGCTGTTGACGTACGCGGGGTACATATATCCTTGCAGGTGTGTTTGCAATATGTGATTTTGTCACTTTTGCTGGATCATTAAAAGCATCTGGCATGCTTTGAGCAATGCTCTAAAGATCTATAATTCGAAGCACCTCAGTTTTAGACTGAGCGGTATGGGGATCTAAATGAGACATAGTGGGAGCATACCACGACAATTCGCGGCATTCTACGGGAACGTTAGCATGCTTATATCCCCCTAATGAAGGGAAGACTGTCTCATCGAAGTGATAATCCTCAAAATGTGCGGTAAAAAGATCTCATGTCAAGGGTTCTAAGTAGCGAACAATTGATGGCGAATCATAACCGACATAGATTCCTATTTTTCTCTGAGGACTCATTTTGGTGCGCAGCGGCAGCGTTATTGGCACATAAATGGCGCACCCAAACACTCGTAAATGTGAGACGTCAGGCTCGTGTCTAGTGACCAACTGTAACGATGAATGTGGTTGAGTAGCGGTGGGCCTCAAGGGGACCAACATAGCTGCGTGCAATATTGCACAACCCTAGGCACATACCGGCAGTTTGTTTTGCATAACCAAAGTCCGAGCTATCATTTGAAGGTGCTTTATGAAAGCTTCTGTTAGGCCGTTTTGGGTGGGAACATGGGGCACAGGATATTCCACATCAATCCCTACTGACATGCAATAATCGTCAAAATTATGTGACGTAAACTCTCCAACGTTATCTAGTCAAATCAACTTAATCGGATAATCAGGGTGGTGAGCCCTTAGCTTTATGATTTGACCTAGGAGTTTAGCAAATGCGGCGTTGCGTGTGGACAACAAGCAAACATGTGACCATCTTGTCGATGCATTAACCAACACCATAAAGTATTTAAATGGTCCACAGGTTGGTTAAATCCTCTGAAGAAATTTAGGGGGGTCGTGAATAATCTTTGTATATGAGGGTTGAGTATTCAACTTCCCTAAAGAACACGCTTTGCATGGCGGGAGTCTAACATAGGGATGTAAATTATGCTCGTGAGAAGATTTGAGGATACGGTGCATCATGTCACGTCCAGGATGTCTCAAACGATCATGCCAAAGCAACAAAGTATCCTGGAACTCAGGCATAAGGCTAGCCACACTGTGGGCTTCTATTCCGCGAATGGTTGTGATGTACAACCCACTCGACAGACGTTCCAACTTCTAGTGAATATGCTTCTGGCCATATTCGTATGAAGTGATACAAAGAAATTTAGAACCATTATCTTTAGTGGTTTCAAGATGATATTTATTATCTCGAATATCTTTAAAACTCAGCAACGTTCTTCCGGAACGTGGAGAATAAAGTGCCTCCTTAATGGTCAAGATTGTACCATTAGACAACATGATACGTGCATTTTGGTATCCTTCAATCAGGTTGGATGGGCATGAGAGAGTTGTTAAATGAGCTTTCTTGGGTATTAAGTTAGTGAAATAATGTCGTTCACGCAAGATGGTGTGCGTGGTTGCACTCTCTGCCAGACAACTAACTTCCCCATTAGACATACCTAGAAATAAATTGATTGAATTGGTCACATGCATAAATATAAGTCCATTCATTCAATTAAGCAATTCGACAAAATAATATCCATTCAAATAACAATCCATAATTCAAAACCAAACAAATTATTCCAAATACTTAGAAAAATTGTTCAAAATTAAACCATAAACCTAGTAAAATAGGGGGGGGAGGGTCGGCCACTCCTAGTGGGTTCGGCCACTAGGGGTAAACACCCTAAAAACATGTCTAATTTATTCATTCATAGGCACTGACGCCTCCTGAAAGTTCGATATCTCAATTGATGTAGTTGCATCTTCCAAATGATCCGCATGTGTAAAGTTAGACTCACGACGGGAATGATACTTAGCAATAGCCTCAGAGGAAGCTCGACATACGCGTGACCAATGATCTTTTGATCCATATCGATATCACATGTCCAGTTCAGTAGAAGAGGGCTGAATGGGAGCTTTGCCATTGTTCTTGAAGTTTGGGGCCTTAGGGGCGAGTGGTGGACGCTGCTGGTTCACAATTATTCCCTTAGGTGCGGCACTTTGTTGACCTTGGGCCCGTGGTTGGGCTTGCTGCCTATTTCCACGACCACGACGATTCTGTCGTCGTTTATGGTTGGGAGAATTAATCGCATGCGCTTCAGGAGCGGCGTTCAAGCCAGTAGGTCGAGCTTGATGATTCTTCATCAAAAGCTGGTTCTACTTTTCAGCGATAAGTAAAACAAAGATCAAATCTGAAAACTTGGTGAATTTATGTGCCCTATATTGTTGCTGTAGGACAATATTGGTGGCATGGAAGGTCGAATAGGTCTTCTCCAGGAGATCTGATTCGGTTATTTCCATTTTGCAGAATTTCAAAAAAGAACGGATTCTACAAACTTTAGAGTTGTATTCATTCAAGGACTTAAAGTCTTGGAAGTGAAGATGCTGCCAGTCGTGTCTTGCTTCAGGCAAGTATATGTCTTTCTGGTGATCGAAATGTCAGCTAGAGCAAGCTAGAGGGTGCATGGGTCCTCCTAAATGAGATACTTAGTCTGCAGTGCATCATGGATGTGTCTTCAAATAAAGATCATTGCAGTTGCCTTCTGAGCTTCGTCAACAGGTTTGTCAACGATAGGTGTCTCAATGGTGGCTCTAATACCCTTTGCAGTTAGATGGAGCTTCACGTCTTGAACCCACTTCAGATAGTTTCTTCCAGAGACTTCTAGAGCGGTGAAATCGAGCTTGTTCAAGTTTGACATATCTCTAATACGGAGGGAAAAAATGTGATTAGTCATATGGTAAGCCATAGACATATATCGTAGAACATACAAGTTCTATAGACATGTATCGGTTAATTTATGCATGAAAACTACAGGTTTCATGTGGTATGTTTTGAATGAAAACTTCGAGTTTCAAAGGCACGAAATTTGAAACTACAGGTTCAATTTAGTTTTATGAACAAGTAGTTCATAATGAGAGGTTCCTGCAAGAAACACAGAATGCAATATACTAATTTGAATATAGTGGATTTGAGGTTCTTCAGGAACTCAAGTGTGAGAGCTTCATTACTACGAAAGTATGTTACGGTTCAAAGTATAAAAATAAATTATTGAATCGTTAATGTCCAAAAGTGATCTTCAGGTCAATAATTTTGGATTCATTATCAGATTAATGGGCTTTCAGGTCACTTTTAATTAATTCAATAAATCGGGCCATACGGGGTCGATTGTAGAAGCAAAATAATATCATTGGATCGAAAATATAGCCCCAAAAATAATTTGGGCTTGGTGCCGTGGGTAAGGGGCACGGGTTGGGTGCCTTAAGTAGAAAAGGCATGGCCAAAAAAAGCCTCGGGTTGGCTGCAGGAAAGCAACCCATGTTGGGTGCAGGCCATGGGCCTGGGTGGGGTGGCACGAGGACAAGCCCAGCTCACTCTGGCTTGTGGGCTAGCACACAGGGAGACCCAGAAAAACTGGGGCCGTGGTCTTTGGCGCAAGAAGCCCAACCGTATGGCTGGCTTCAGTTGTTGTGGGTCGAGGTGCAGGTTGCGGACCTGGCAACACAAAACCTAGCAACCTTTAAGGTTGCAAAGTGAAAGGAATAGGGCCCAGCCAATCTGGGCTGGATTGGATGGCTGCAGGCCGTAGTGCAGTCGGGAGAAGGGTTTCAGGCCTCTTAGATTTACCCCAGGTTGAAGCCTGGTGTCTGTGTGCACAATGATGGTGCGGTGGTATGCCGCACCATGTCCATTCCCATATATTTTTTTCAAAATCCCATAGGGTTTAGGAAACCCTAAATATGCTTCTAATTTAATTTTGTACTTTGACTCACAAATTCCCCATAACAATTTAATTGTGCGATGGATGAAACAAATATATATATATATATAGACAAATATATGAACATATACAATATATATTTTGAAAGGAAAATATAAACATAGAGGTGTTCATGCATCATGGGGAATGTTTTCATGCTTCGTGGACGTTTCAAATATCTTCTTTTATTTTAAGCGAACCTGATTAGCAGAAAACGAATAAGCCTTTGAATTTGATGGATGATAGCCTCTTCCTACGGTGCGTCAGTTCCTCAGCTTCTGACAAGAGCGTGCTGATAACGTGTTGTAGGCCTATTTGATTGAACGATCTAGGGTTTACAGAGAGAGAGGGGGCCGACCACAATTAGGGAGAAGAGAGATTGATTTAATTGTGACATGTATTTGATTCATCTCATTGTGTCTTTATTTATAGTAGTAGGATAGAGGTAAATACTTTTCCCTTTAAGATTACAACATTTAATAGGTAATCTATTCTTAATAGGAATATAAGATACTTTCTCATATTCTCTAGGATTTACACAATCACATTCCTATTCTAAATATGACTGCAACATCCCAACTTTTTTTGATACCCACTTTTTTTTTTTAAATCACCCTAGTACCAAACCAGGGCTAAGTGAGCAAATAACAAAATCCAACTATCCAAATTTAATAGGTTATGAACACCACCTGCCTTGCTAAGGTGTGTGTTCCCGTCACTCCCAAAAATTTCTCTACCCAACCATCCGGACGCAAACGTGGCCTTTTATTATTGGTGATCGTTAACAGCGCCAACCAATAGGTTTAAACGCTTGACACGGATAAAACTTCATAGGAAAAACAGTAGAGGCGAGGAAGTGCACTGCTTATCTGTTGGCCAATCACATTACAGGCGGTGACTTATTCACTTTGTTGAGCTGGGTGACGTAATCATAATGCAAATGGAATCTTCCGAAGCCAAGGGCGTTCACATTTGCGGTAACATATATTTTTTTCGCTCTCCGAAATTATGAACCGTCAAATGACCAAAATGACGTTATGTAGAAGCAAGCGCTTTGGCACCCCTCTCTTCACTACACTTTTGTTTTCTCTAGAAGAAATTTTCCATGGTTTCATTGGTCTATTCCTCCATTGCCTCTCCTTTTCCGTGCACTTTTTTGACATCCAATTTGTCCGTTGTACCAAAAAAATGTTGGTAACATAATTATCTTACCTTACGATACAGCCGTTTCAAAAACTTGGCATGATTCTCTGTCGTGGCTTGTGCTGCATTGTTTTCAGACTATATTGGCTTACCTGGCTACCGTTTCTCAAATTAATTTGCATATTGGCATCCAGGTTTATCTCACTTTCTTTTTTTCCCTAACTTTGTGGTATTGCTCAACTTTTTTGCAGGTTTAGAGGGGTTAGGTTGCATGTCCCCCCTCTTTTCTATGTATCTCTCTTGTTTTCGTTTCTAGAAGGATACGGTTTATGTTCTCCTTCTTTTTCGTGTATTGTTTTTGTTATCCCTGTTTTACGAGGGGTAAGATTTTTGTCCCCCTGACTAGGTATAACTTCTTTTTTCGTTATCAATAAAATTTCTCTCGTACCGTCGAGGTTCTCAAAAAAAAAATGGTTAAGTGGAAGAACGATTCTGTATAATATAAAGTGTGTTAAGAATTAAAAAATTGTCTATAACTTTAAGAAAATATTATGTTTATTCAAATTCTTATTCTGTCATCCAATACTATCACTTGAAATCTTTTTTGTTTCTGAATGAGGCCCAATGTTTGCATATTGTAATGCACACTTTTTAAATTACATGTTCTTGGTTCGTATTTTCCTTCGTTTTAAGTCAAGAAAAACTTTTGAAATTATGGACTTATTTTTTATACAATGAGATTAAGGGAGGAGATTTAAACTAAGTCATATAATGAATCATTATTAAATACCGGAGGCGTAATCTTTAAGATTGATTAAGCTTGGTATCTTTGAAAAAAAAAAAAAAATTTATCAAAAAATATGTGAATGAAAAAAATTTACGCGTGGTAATTTGATCCTTTTGAAATATTTAGTAAGAAAACTAATGAAAACCATGGGCGGCAGAAAAAGGTAATCCAAAACCATAATTAGCTTCCCGTCTTTGACCAACGAACAAAGGGGCATTCCAGTCATTCCACACATAAATCCCATCCATTTTCCTCAGAAATTACCATTTTCAGGCGGGCCCACCAATCTTCTGGCCGTCTAGAAAATTTGAAATTTCCTCCAATAACAAATAACAAGGAAATAAATCATTTTCAGATCTCTTCCTTCTAATTCTCATGATCTACTAATCGGAGTTTTTAAAATTTGATCTAACGGTTAAAGTGATTATAACTTTAATATAACTCCTTATTTTTAACAGTTGGATCAAATTTCAAGAGTTCAAATTTATGGATCATGAGGATTATGAGGATCCCTTTCCCAATAACAAGGCCTTGACTGGACAAATCCAGCCACCAACTCCTCAACCCAGCCACCAACACCTCAATAGCCACCGCATATCCAACCGTTCAAATTGACAAGACAAATCCAGCCACAAGATCATGAAAAGATCCAACGGCTGAGACAAAAGCACCAGAACCTTCTTCTGCTGACGGCTCTGTTAATGAGCTTATTATTTGAATGCACTTTTAAAATAACTGAAAACTCTTTTGATGAAAATAATTTAGAATCATTTTTTAATAAAGATGCAAGTAAATTTAAAAAAAACATTTAAAATATTTTCTGAAAAAAAAGTATATAACTGGTACTTTTTACAAAAAGTATTTTAAGTATTTTTTGAAATTTAAGAATATTTTTTCTAAAAAGGTTTTTGGTTATTTTAAAAACGCATTCAAACGAGCCGTATAGCAGCCAACAAGAAGCTTTGAAGGTACAGTCTCTCTTGCAGACCGAAACTGCACCGTTTTCCCATTCCGATTTCTGTTGTTTTGTCCGAATGTCGATCCGCCAGAAAATGGGCTCTGATCGAGCCCGTTGAGGGTCAAATTTTCGATTATTGGCCGGTTTGGAATTCCGATCTTATATTTTTCGGGTGGTTTGACTGTTTTGCGGGATGTTTGACCATGGGGAAGTGCTACCCCACCATGAGCGAAGAGTACAAGACGACCATCGACAAGGCCAGGAGGAAGCTCAGAGGCCTCATCGCCGAGAAGAACTGCGCTCCTATCACGCTTCGTGTCGCGTACGTCTCTCTTTTTTCTCTCTCTCTCTAAGTCTCTATCTCTTTGTGTAATTTGTGTAGGAGTGAGATTTGATTGGGTGTGGTGGGGTGCAGATGGCATTGAGCTGGATCTTACGACACCAAGACGAAGACCGGGGGGCCCTTCGGAACTATGAGGTTCCCGGCTGAGCAAGCTCACGGGGCCAGTAAGGCCATCTCCAACCTAGGGCTGACCAGAGGGCTCGTTTGAGCCCTCTGGCCCTCCAAGATTCTCCAAGATATTAATATTTTAATGAATAGTACATGGCCATATTTGCCTCCGTCTCCAACCGAGAGCCAGAGCGCCAGAGGGCTCGTTATAGCCCTATCACAAAAAAGGGTCTCCAACCGAGGGCCAAAGGGCCATAGGGCCAAACATAATTCATGTTACTTAATTTAATTTAATGTTGTATAATGGCTTAGGAAGTTATAGGAAAAAAAATATAATTTAAAAAAAAATGAAACAAATTTTGTGAAATAGAAGTTATAGGAAAAAAATAGAATTTAAAATAAAATGAAACAAATTTTGTGAATAGAAGTTATACGAAAAAAAAAGAATTTAAAATAAAACAAAACAAATTTTGTGAAATAGAAGTTATAGGAAAAAATGGAATTTTAAAAAAATATGAAACAAATTTTGTAGAATAAAAGTTATAGGAAAAAATAGAAGTTATATGAAATTATTGAAACAAATATTATAGATGAAGGAAATATTGGAAAATATATTGAAGGAAATATTGAAAAATATTGAGAAATATTGAAGAAGGAAATATTCAAAAAAAAAAAAAAAAAAAAAAAAAAAACCCAACGACTAGCTGACTCAGCTAGCCGTTATATTCAAAAAGAGTAAATTGTACGAATGGTCCCTCAACTTTAATCAAATTGGAGCAATGGTCCCTCAACTAAAAATCCATTACCATTGGTCCCTCAACTTATCAAAATGTGTAGCTATAGTCCTTCTCATCAATTTTGTCAAAATTTTGTCAAAATAAGCTATGTTGGAATGACCATTTATACAATTAGAATCCCTCAACTCATCAAAGTGTATAATTATGGTTCTTTTCATCAACTATGTCAAAAATTTTGTCAAAACGAGTTATATTGGAAGGACCGTTGCTACAATTGAGTTAAAGTTAAGGGACCATTTCTCCAGTTGAATTAAAGTTAAGGGATCAATGGTAATGGATTTTTAGTTGAGGGACCATAGCTGCACATTTTGATAAGTTGAGGGACCAATGGTAATGGATTTTTAGTTGAGGGACCATTGCTCTAATTGAGTTAAAGTTAAGGGACCATAGCTACAATTTACTCATTCAAAAAAATTTCAAACTATTAGTGTCGGTTATAACCGACACTAATAGTAAATAAAAAAAAAATTTGCATGTGAATACCTATTACTGTCGGTTATAACCGACAGTATTAAAAAATTCTTCTTTAATGCTGTCGGTTATAACTGACAGCAATAGCAAAACAATAAAAAAAAAAATAGCCAGCCCGGGGCTGGCTGGCTGGCCGAAAGCAGCCAGCCCTTTGGCCCTTTGAAATTTCGTAGGGCCCTCCCAGATTCCCGAGCCCTCTGGCCTAGCCTTCGGTTGGAGACGATTTTAGGGCTATTTTCGGCCCTCTGGCCCTTTGGACCCTTCGGTTGGAGATGGCCTAAGGGTCTCGACATCGCTGTCAGGCTCTTGGAGCCCATCAAGCAACAGTTCCCCATCCTCTCCTACGCTGACTTCTTCCAGGTAATTCAAATTAAAACAATTTTCAAAATCTTATTTATGGAAATTAATTTGGGTTTTTCATAAAATTAGTAGCTGGGTTTATTTTTTAATGGGATTTATTTGATCTTATAATTTTGTTTTTAATTTTGTGTGCAGTTGACTGGCGTTGTTGCTGTTGAGATTACTGGTGGGCCTGATATCCCATTCTACCCAGGAAGGACGGTCAGCAAGCCTTGATTTTCTCCGAATGTTTTGGTTGGAGCCTGTAAATTTGATGAAGGGTTTTTCTTATAGTAAATAGTTCTTGAAATTGAACCACTCAATTATTATGGTCTTTGAAATTGAAAATCGATCAATTTAGTATTTCAAAATGGGTGCCGCAATGTGTCACTTAGCTGGGTCCCAAACATATAATTAAATATTGTTATATGAATTAAAAAATATTTAAATAATAAAATAACATTTTTTTATTTTTTATAATTAAGAATTTAAAAAGGGATAAGAATAAAAAAGATGATGGTCATCTTCTTCCCGTCTTCACACACCAAAAAATCCATGTCGGCCGTGCCAGTGTGCAACACCTGAGAAGCTCAGCGCCGCATATGGAAAGATCGAAGCTCCTCTACCAGCCCACCCCTCAAAACGACGCTGCACCAACTCTCTTCTTCCAATTAACCAAACCCATAGAACTTCAAAACCAAGCCCTACACCCAGCTTGTTCTCCAGCACGACTTTGGGTACACATATAGCAAAGCTCCAGTCTTTGCTACTATACTCCTCCCTCACACTGCCCATCTAAAACTTTTTCCAAAATTTTCCTAGAGTGCAAAGCCACCTGCAAGGGAAGGCAATTGATCGGATTTTTGGGGTTTGGCTCGGCGGCGCTGAGCTCCTCAGGAGTTGCATGGCCGACTGGATATTTTGGAGTGTCAAAGATGGGAAGATGATGATTTTCTTTTCTTTCTGCTTTTAATTTTTTTGTTAATTATACAAAATAAAAATCGTTATTTCATTATTTAAACATTTTTTATTTATATGACAATATTTAATTATATGTGTGGGACCCAGCTAAGTGACACATCATCACATAACAGAATATTTAACGGAGTTGTGACGGAAGAACCACATTGATTTGCGACACCCATTTTTAGGGATTACATTGATCGATTTTCAATTTCAGGGACCATCATGATTGAGTTGTTCAATTTCAGGGACCATTTGTAATAAAAACCCTTTGATTAATGACCATGAAAATTTTGAGTGAATTACCTTGTATATATCAAATCTTGCTTTGCATTTGAATTCTTGTTTGTGATATTTAGGCCATCTCCAACCGATTGAGGATCAGATGGCTTGTTTTACCCTATAGCCTTCCAAGAAATTAATATTTGAATGAACTGTGCATGACCATATTTCTTACCATCTCCAACCGAGGGGCCAGAGGGCTATAGGTCAAACATAGCTCTGTGACTAAAAATCATCTCCAACTGAGAGGGCCAAAGGGTTATAGAGCCAAACATAATTTATTATTTAAATTTAAAAACTACAACTTATATGTTTCAAGTCAAATGTGAGAGGTTTTATTTAGAGTATAAAAAAAATATGGAAGTGAAGAAATGAACTTTGGAAACAGGCCTATAATAGTGAGTGGGAGAGTCCCACATCGGCCATGGGAGAGAATTGAGCAATGCCTATAAAAGGAACACCCCAACATTGAACTAACCATAACTTTCTTGGCCTATAATTAAATATTTTATAAAAAAAAATTGGCCCAAAAAAAAAAAAAAAGAATTCGAATCACGGTAACTGATGTCAGCATGACGTCAGCTAGCTGTTGGTTTCAAATTTATGGCCTGGCCTGGGGCTAGATGGCTGACTCCTTTGGGCCAGCTAGTTGGCCCTTTTTTTTCCTGTGGGGCCCATAAGTCTTTTGGCCTAGCCCTCGGTTGGAGACGGTTTTCGGGCTATTTTCGACCCTTTGGACCCTTCGGTTGAAGATTGCCTCATATCTTTGATGTGTTTTGTTTGGTCACTTGAAATTTTTGTTATCTTTTTGCTTCTGGTGCATCATTTATTCAAATGTGTTCGAGGTAGAAAGTTGTAGGAGGGTCTTCTGATGCTTCCAACTGACAAGGCTCTTCTGGATGACCCTGTCTTCCGCCCTCTTGTGGAAAAATATGCTGCGGTTCGTGTGTTCAGTAGAACTTATTCTTCTGTGTGCTTATTCATACGTGCAATTACTGATTGTCAAATTTATCCTTTTTGTTTCTCAGGACGAAGATGCTTTCTTTGCCGACTATGCTGAAGCTCACATGAAGCTCTCCGAGCTTGGGTAATTTTTAAATTACAATATTTTTCACGAGTAGTTCTGGTTTCTTAATGTTCTAATCAGTGTGGAATTGGTTTTGAATACGATTTGTTGCTCTAATTTTGTAGGTTTGCTGAGGCCTAAGCAGAGCCGGAGAACTACAAGGGATGATGCCGATGCCTGTCCACCTTGCTTTTGTATTTTTGGATGCCTCTTAGTTGTGAGGTTTTAGGCGGTTGGTGTTTATCCTTTTTCTTTTTTTCTAATCAGGTTTTTGCGAGAATCAAATTTAAGACCTCTTACTTATAAATGAAGATGAATATCACTATATTGTATTACTAAGTGAAACATTGTACCCGGTTTAGCTACTATGTTTCAATCGACTTTGAAATAAAAGAAAGGCACCGAAAGGGCTTTCATAATTTGGAACCAATTAGACCATAACAAGTAAATAGATAGGCTCGTCAAACAGAAAACTTCTAAAACGTTCTCATGTAAAACATGTAACTTTAGTGTTATCTTCTCGACTTCACTGAAAGAAAGAAAAAAGTTCTGGAAGTTGCATTTTCCATGTGCTTTCCCAACTTCTTGGTCTAGTTGATGAGAAAAATTTATGTAGTACAAGTACATCGCAACGGGGTGTTTCCTGTCAATGAAACAAAAAAAATGTCGATAAAAACTTACACAAATTACATGTGTTTATTTTGTTGGCACAAGCTGTTGTACTATTTTATTTGTGTCAATGTAAGTTTTTCTCTGAGTACCGTTGTACATGTCAGCTCTCTTAGTTGATTCGTGTGGCTTGAACTTCAAGCTTTTTTTTTTTGGGGTAGCTAGGGGGTGGTTTTCAATGAATTCGGATATTCACAAAGAGGATTTTGGAGATTTGTGATTCATATTCAATCATCGTACATCGTACGGTCAGAAATTATTTTAAATATTTTTATTTAAAATTAAATACAAACCGTATCTGATAAAAACTGATCGCATGATGTCCGTTCAGAAATTCAAGATCCTCGTCAAAAGATCCGGAAAGGATCCTGTTGGGTTTTCAACAATGTCAAGCTGACTGGATAACGATACAGTTAAAAGCAGCTCGAGGCTGCCAAGGTTGACCAATAGACGGTCTCATACAATCACTACTGCTTCTTCTTGTTGGAGTGAACACTTTCTGGTTTGGGTTGGGCTGTACGTCTTCACACTTTTAATTTGGGATGCAAAATCAAACTTTTTCGACTCGGAAGATCTCAGCATCAGATGATCGACAGGACTCGGCAGGTTGATAGGCCTTAGCATATGGCCTCGGCAGATCTCGACATTTCCACTATGTGTTTGACAAAATGCCTTACTGACAGACATAGCAGAAACCGTATGAACTCGAAAAAATTTTGCACGCCGCCAACATTGTTTTTTTGTCAAAGAAAAGTTTTGAACTTTTATACTAAAAACCCATGCTGTATGATTCATGAATCTATCGTTGGAAGAGAAAGTTAGACATAACATTGTATTATTAACTTTAAGCGCCATGGTGACATCTTGAAAAGTGCATGTAAATATTTCCCTTTATAAATGTTGTGTGACTGCCTCTTGTATCGAGTAGTGTAATACGAAACACACATAGAATGATAAGATTAAATCAAACTTATCCGATAGTGTAATGCGGTGACAATTTGGTCAAGGAATTTATTTTCCACATTACTATAGAGAATTAGAATGAAAACCTTATGAATATTAATTAGAATGACAATTTTAAGTATAATTTTATTGATATTTTTTTTTCAATATGATACATTCCTCATTGAATTTCACCCATAACTAGTAAAGTGTCCACCATCATACTATAATGTTTCCAAGACATGATACTTCACCAAACCATTGTGTTTTCATGCACAAAGTATTCATACATATATGATTGGAGGTCACCAATCATAGAAAAGGAATCTCTTAGGATAATAAACAATGACTAATCTATTAATTTAATTAAAGGGAAAGACCACTATTGAAAGCATAGTCTCATTTTGATGCAAACAATATATTACAATAAGGGTGGGAGAATAAATTTGTTTTGAACTCGTCATCATGAGATTTGAACTCAAGACTTCACTTACAAGTGAAGAAAAATATTACCAAACCGTAGTATTAAGTGATAAAGTTATAGTCTCATTGGTATACCCAAATAGTAAAGTTGGTGAATCAGGGAATATTGAATATATAAGAGAAGAATTAATACAGATTCATTCTTGGATATATCAAGGAATTGCATATATTTTTTAGTAATGCTACACTTACCATATTTTTATACCGCATTTGTACAACCTTTCTAATAAAGGTAGGGTCAACAAACACATGTCAATCTATTGGTACCGATTATTATACAAGTTTATGGTTCCAATATGGCCTTAATTAATGCAAATTCTTAATACTAATGACTCTTATTAGACAACATTGATTAAATTTTGATTTAAAGATGTATTGGTTTGTTTTGCTTAAACCAATGTTTTGTTTGGTCATCAATTCTGATTATGATGATAATTGTCTTTTGAGAGAAAATTGGAAAGTGGCATCAGTTTACTAATTGATCATTTTGGTCCCTATTGAGTAACTGAATAACCATGTTTACTCTTTCGAGAACTCTATTGTTCAATGTCAATAATAACATACTTTTGTGTCTGATTGAATCTTTTGAAAATCATTGAATATCCAACAAAACGGTTATTTAATACTGTTCTAAAGGATTATTTTGAAAAATCATAGTTCTAATTTATATTGTGAATACTTTTGTCCCAATGGGAATTTCAGGAAATCACTCACCAATTATGAATTAGTATTATAGCAAATCATAAAGTACTTCTAACATATTTTCATCTGGTCAAAGTTGTTGAAGCTATATGTATTTTATGTTTTGGCTAGCTATGCAGGTATTTTCTTTGCATGATTAGTTTCTGCCCAAAGGTGTAACAATCATGCAATTTGGAGTTTGTTCGATCTTCCACAACTCGACTACTTTATGATGAATCTTGCAGAATCGAGAATGATAGGTAAATTTGCCAATCTTTTGCCTTAATTTTCTGTGAGTTCTAAATTGGATTAAAATTATTGTTGAAAATTGATGTTGTTGAGATATCTATGTGTTACTTTAATTCTACTTTGTTTTAGAATTAAAACATAATTTTTGAGTTTGGATTCTCTTATTAGGTTTCATTTTAATTTATGACCTAATCTTTAACACATGTGAGTCTTCTCTCATACACTAAAATAAATTTTGTAGCAATTGGTTTATCTAATAACTTGTCACTTTTAGATCGATTAATAATGTTGAGATATTGTTCCTTATATAAGCCTAATTTTGATACATATAGATTGGTGTATTATGTCCAAACCAACTATTTTGTGACTCAACAAATTTTTTTAAGAAATTTTAATGTTTTGGGCATATTAAAGGTTATTTATCTAATGAAATGAACCTTTAATTTACTTAAGAAATTTTCGTGTTTTGAGCATATTAAAGATTGTAAATTGGTTTTATTTAAATTATGATTAAATCTAACATTTTGGTAGAGCTTGGGAAATACTGATGGAGTTTTGCATACATTGCAACGTGTCCTATCTGATTACAATTTTGATAGATTTTTCTAACTCCAAACTTTGTAAAAATTTGCAATGTTATATTATATAATGGATTGTGTACACTATCTTTATTGATTTAACTAGCCTATATTTTGTTATATGAAAACCACTTTCTTTAGTGTTTAATCTTGCAATTTTGAGTGTTTGTCCAAGTGGGAGAAATTGACACACCCCGTCCCAGAGGAGGGCATGCTGGCCGTCACGTGAGAGTGACGTAACCATTTACACAGTTCGGAAGCTTTAGAGATAATTACCAAGACATTACACCCGAAGGTGTATCCTACTTTTTTGAATTCTGTCAAAACACCGTTGGATTCCTCGTGGCCACCAAAGCACTGCTACTTAGAACCTGAAGGGGCGCAAAACAAAGATGAGTGGGTTAGTAAAACAAAGCTTTTACAAAAATCATCTCGTTATCAAAGCGCTAACCCCTCGCTGTAAAACCAGTATACTTTCCCAGAAAATAGCATATAAACATATGTGTATCATCATAGTCTCAAATCATAATTCAAAATTGGTATTCTGAAAGTATGCCATGCCAGATGCATATATATATATATATATATATATATATATATATATATATATATATCTATCAGGTGTAATAACAAATCAACCGGAGACCCTGCAGTGGTCATGTACGGCTAATCATATAGCTCTGCTACCAACTGACACACCCCGTCCCGAAGGAGGGCATGATGGCCGTCACGTGAGAGTGACGTAACCATTTACACAGTTCGGAAGCTTTAGAGATAATTACTAAGATATTACACCCGAAGGTGTATCCTACTTTTGTGAATTCTGTCAGAACACCGTTGGATTCCTCATGGCCACCAAAGCACTGCTACTTAGAACCTAGAGGGGCGCAAAACAAAGATGAGTGGGTCAGTAAAACAAAGCTTTTACGAAAATCATCTCGTTATCAAAGCGCTAACCCCTCGCTGTAAAACCAGTATACTTTCCCAGAAAATAGCATATAAACATATGTGTATCATCATATTCTCAAATCATAATTCAAAATTAGTATTCTGAAAGTATGTTTTAAAATGCCATGCATAGAAATTATATGAAATGTATGAATTGGTATATGATGCATATATGTGAAATGGTGCAGCGGACGCACATGTGAGTATCAGGTGAGTTATATTTTATTTATGTGAATTATGGATGATATGAATTGTGTTGAGAGCTCATAACCTGGACCACCGGTGTTAGTGCTTATGATGTTATTCACCTCCCGCACCGCACGCTCCCTTGGATCCAAGTAGGTGTAAGTCCTGTCGTACAGACAACTATAGGTGGTTCCGACTCGTAGGTGACTTGCGATTATTCGCACGGCTGTTTTGATGAGTATAGCACTAGAGCGTATTATTACACCAAGTCCTATCGTACAGACCACTCAGTGATTCCGACTCGTGTGCAGGCATAGGTATTGAGCTATATGATTAGCCGTACAGGACCACTGCAGGGTCTCCGGTTGATTTGTTATTTCACCTGATATATATATATATATATGCATCTGGCATGGCATACTTTCAGAATACTAATTTTGAATTTTGATTTGAGAATATGATGATACACATGTTTATATGCTATTTTCTGGGAAAGTATACCGGTTTTACAGCGAGGGGTTAGGGCTTTGATAACGAGATGATTTTTGTAAAAGCTTTGTTTTACTGACCCACTCATCTTTGTTTTGTGCCCCTCCAGGTTCTAAGTAGCAGTGCTTTGGTGGCCACGAGGAATCCAACGGTGTTCTGACAGAATTCACAAAAGTAGGATACACCTTCGGGTGTAATATCTTAGTAATTATCTCTAAAGCTTCCGAACTATGTAAATGGCTACGTCATTCTCACGTGACGGCCAGCATGCCTTCCTCCGTGACGGGGTGTGTCAGAAATAATGTATTATGGGCTTTACACTCATCATTTTTGCATGCTTTTAATGGTCATAGTTTTGGTAGATAAAATGTACATTATCATACTTGTTTATATTTTATTTGTTATATATGCAACTAATATTGTAGGAAATTCAAGAAGGGTTAATGGGTATAGTCTGCTCAAAAGTGTTTTTCTTATTAATTCTTGTATGTTGTTCAAGAAATTGGACTTGTGATTTATATGTTATTGATGGATAATTAATCTGCTCAAAAGTGTTTTTGACACACCCCGATCTAAATCAAGGTGTCCTGGCCGTCACGTGAATGTGACGTAACCAGAAGCACATTGTGGGAGCAAGATTAAGAAGGGAAATACGAATAAATTAAAACCAGGCAACTAGCAATCCTAACTAAGATAGCGTGCTAGTGCGAGAATAAGTGTGAAATACACAACCAGAGCTTAACTAGCCTAAGAGCAGTCAAGTAAAAGTACTGATTAAACAACACCCAAAGGTGGTCCTACATGAATGATGGTATGTCAGAACCTCCGCTGTATCCTCGTAAGCCACTAACCAAACTTTCACCTAATACCTGGAGGGGCGCAAAACAAAAAGTTGAGTGGGTCAGAAACAAGGTTTTCTAAAATCATTTCATAGCTCAAAAGCTCTAACCCCTTTTTGGAAAACTTGTATAATTTCCCAGAAAATAGTATACATACGTATATATCTCAAAACCATGCTCAATATATATATCCAAAACCACATGTGTATGCCATGCATATGCCATGCCCAATATCGCAATATAACAAACGTAAGCTAGGTAAAGTAATCTCAATAAAATAACATATTAACCGAAGCCCCTGGAGTGGCCTGTACGGTTAATTTATATAGCTCATCGCTCCATCTAGCCGGAGTCACCTAAAGTGACCTGTACGGCAAATATATCTGCATACGAGTCGGAACCACCTGTAGTGGTCTGTACGACAGGACTGGGTGTAAATAAATACGCTCTAGTGCTACGATCACGTGAAGACTGTGCGATAAATTGTGGGTCACCTACGAGTCGGAACCACCTATAATGGTCTGTACGACAGGACTATGCACCTAACTTGGATCCAAGGTGAGCGTGTGGTGCGGGAGGTGAACATCACGTGAAGGACTATGCCCTGGCCCTGGGCGGGAGCACTAACACTGGGGTGCAGGTTGATGAGCTTAATATACATCTTAATATCATCATCCATATCATAACCATTCATAACATATCATACTTACCTGGAGCTTACCTGGGCCTCCGCAACACCATGCAACAATATACATATCATGATAATGCATATATTAACATATGATGCATGTATGACACGGCATTTAAATCACATTTCCTTTAAAGTACGTTTTTTGGGAAAAACGTCAAGTATATATATATAGAAAACAAAAGCCCACTCACTGGTATGTAGACGGTTGTAACCCCCGTGCCTAGCCTGGCTACGCTCGTCCTCCGGATAGGCATCGCCTATATGAGAAATAACTGAAATAACGTTAATTAACGCACATAAACAACACAAGCTAGTAACTTCTCATATATTGCTCAATTTGGGTATATGAATATACCACTGAGACCTACTCATCCTCAGAAACATCCCCATATTTTTAAAATAATTTTCCGATCACCAACGCGCCCTCACACGCCAGCCAAGGCATGGCCAGATGCGCCCTCACGCTCGGCCACGTGCCTGGCACACTGACGATGTCAGTAACGGCAGTTAGGGAATATTCCGTTAAATCCTAATGGTAACTGTTAAAGATGACTGACGGCGTTAGCATATTCCGTCAACTTTAACGGAATATACTCCTGTCTTCTCCGGCAAGACGCCAGTCGCCGGCGACTTCGCTGGTTTCTGGGTAAAACTTATAATCGTCATATCTCACTCATTTTTCATTCAAAATTCATGAAATTTTTATCAAAATGAAGCCCACAACAAGGAGAACACATTCATACGTCTTTGAAGCTCCAAAAATCACGGGATCTCGCTGGAGAAATTCCAAGAAAATAGGCTAACTTCAAAACTCACGATCCTGACGTCCAATTCCTTCAAATGAAGCACTCTGAGCTTCTTTAGGACCTCTTTAAGCTCCCTATGAGCTTAGATTTTCCTAAAAACCAACATTTTACGTCCATATGAACAGTGCATGAAAATTGGGGTTTCAGTTTCACGAGATTTCGAAAGTATCCTTATCTGGAATGGGTACTAATCAACTCATCTGAGCTTCACAAACACAATGGTGTCCTTTTTTACCACGATCTGTAAGGTTTCGACGGGTTTTGGTCTTTGTCCGTACAAAAGAAAAAAGAGAGAGGGAGATAAGGTCTGAGAGGTTTAAAGAAAGAGTCAGTACGGGAGTGAGAGAGAGAAAGTGTGAATGTGTGTATGTGTTTGTGGTCCAAATACCACAATTAACTCCCAAAGTAAATACACACATACCTTAATTAATGCCTAGGGGCATTTTCGTCATTTCACGTTCATCGTACGAAAACTCCAGGACGGGCTGTTACAATCTACTCTCCTTATAAAAATTTCATCCCCGAAATTTACATAACCAAAATCATCCACTAGTACTCATAAAACGATCTCGGGTACATCTTTCTCATCCGATTCTCTGTATCCTAAGTCGCTTCTTCCACTGAATAACTCATCCACAAAACTTTAACCAACTGCACTGTTTTATTCCTCAAAACCTTTTCTTTCCAATCCAGTATAGTCACTAGCTCATCGTCATAAGTCAAATTTGAACTGATCTCCAAAGGTTGATGAGGTATCACATGTGACGGATCTGCAACATAATGTCGAAGCATCGAGACATGAAACACATTATGTACCTTAGGCATCTCCGACGGCAACTCAAGTCTATTAGCAACTTCACCGACTCGCTCGGTGATCTGATAAAGTCCGATGTACCTAGGACTTAGCTTGCCTTTCTTTCCAAACCGTACTACACCTCGCCACGGCGAAAGCTTCAAAAATACCCAATTACTAACATTATACACTCGATCAGTGGCACGCTTGTCCGCAAAGCTTTTCTGGCGATCCTGGGCCGCTTTCAAGTTAGACTTAATAACCTGAACATTCTGAGTAGTCTCTTCTACTATCTCAAGGCCCACTAAAACTCTTTCGCCAACTTCTGACCAACACAAGGGTATACGACAAGGCCTGCCATAAAGTGCCTCGAATGGTGACATACCAATACTCGAATTAAAGCTGTTTTTGTAGGCGAACTCCATCAAATCTAACCGCTTATGCCAAGCGGCGCCAAACTGCAAAACAGAATATCTGAGCATATCCTTAAAGGTCTGAATCGTCCTCTCTGATTGACCGTCTGTTTGAGGATGATATGATGTACTGTAGAATAATTCCGAACCAAGAGCTTCCTGGAATGCTGTCCAGAACTTAGAAGTAAATCTAGTATCACGATCCGAGATAATACTAACTGGAATGCCATGATACTTCACGATCTTCAATAAGAACAACTCAGCTAATCGGCTTAAGGAAAACTTTTCCCTCATAGGAATGAAATGCACTGACTTAGTAAGCCGATCGACAATCACCCAAATTCCATCATAGCCATTCTGAGTACGAGGAAGCTTGTACACAAAATCCATAGTGATATTTTCCCATTTCCACTGTGGAACGGGAAATGGATGCATCAACCCAAACGGTTTATTCCTTTCGGCTTTAACTTGCTGGTATATGGCACATCTACTCACATACTCAGCAATTTCTCTTTTCATACCCGGCCAATAATAAAATGGTCGAATGGTATGATGCACCGCATAAGCTGAACAATGCGTTTCGTCTAAAATTACTTTCTTCAACTCTGCACTATTCGGCACATACATCCTCCTCTCTTGCATAAGCATGCCGTCTGATTCTCTAATTCGAAGATCTTTCTTCTTTCCTTCATTTCTTAACCGAATAAGTTCCTGAGTTTCTTCATCATTAATCTGAGCCTCGAGCACTCTATCAATCAAAACTGGCCTAACCCGGAAGCTAGCAAGTAAGGCTTCTTCATGATTTTCCACTCCCAATTCCACTCCAGTGGACCTCAAGTCTGCAAGAATGGAATACGGCTCACGTATAAGGCATTAATTCGGCCTTGGGATTTCCTACTAAGTGCATCAGCCACCACATTTGCACGACCTGGGTGATACTCAATCGTGCAATCATAATCACTCAGTATTTCAATCCACCTTTGCTGCCGAAGATTTAACTCCCTCTTAGTGAAAAGACACTGGAGACTCTTTTGATCTATGAGGATCCTACATTTCTTGCCATAAAGATAATGTCTCCAAATCTTTAAAGCAAAAATAATAGATGCTAACTCCAAATCATGAGTAGGGTAATTCTTCTCGTGAGGTTTCAACTGTCGCGAAGCATAAGAAATTACCCTATCATGCTGCATCAACACACAACCCAGACCAATCAAAGAAGCATCACAATAGATCTCAAAGTTACCGTTATCATCTAGAAGTGCTAAAACAGGTGCATGAGTGAGACAGTACTTCAACTGTTGAAAACTTTGCTCACATTTATCATCCCACTCAAACTTAACATCTTTCCTCGTCAATCTCGATAACGGTAAAGCAATAATCGAGAAATCCTTAACAAACCGTCGATAATATCCCACTAAACCAAGGAAACTTCGAACCTCGGTGACGGTTCGCGGCTACTCCCAATTCTCCACCGCTGCTATCTTCTGAGAATCTACAAGAATACGTTGATCAGATATGATATGCCCCAGAAATGCCACTTGATTTAACCAGAACTGGCATTTGCTGAACTTAGCATATAACTGATGTTCCCTCAGCTTCTTCAACACCAACTTAAGATGTGTAGCATGCTCTGCCTCAGATTTAAAGTATACTAGAATATCATCAATGAACACAATGACAAACCTGTCAAGATATTGCTGGAATACTTGGTTCATCAAACTCATGAAAGCTGCCAGTGTATTAGTTAACCCGAACGGCATCACGAGAAACTCATAATGACCATAACGAGTCCTAAAAGCAGTTTTAGGAACATCCTCGCTCTTAATCTTCAATTGATAATAGCTAGACCTCAAATCAATCTTGGAAAACACACAGGCACCTCGAAGTTGATCAAAGAGGTCGCAGCAATGGATAATGATTTTTATTCGTCACCCGATTCAATTGCTTGTAGTCAATGCAAAGCCTCAAAGTACCGTCTTTCTTCCGAACAAAAAGACTGGAGCTCCCCACGGTGATATACTAGGCTGAATAAAACCCTTATCAACCAATTCCTGTAACTGGGTCTTTAATTCTCTTAACTCAGCAGGAGCCATTCGATAAGGAGTTAAGGATATAGGATTCGTACCTGGTAGCAAGTCAATAGTGAACTCCACATCACGATCTGGCGGCAATCCAAGCAAATCATCAGAGAAGATGTCAGAAAAATGTCTGACTACCTGAACATTCTCCGTGCTAACAGGAATATCATCATTCAGCACTACGTGAGCTAAATATCCCTGTCAATCTTTTTCGAGTAACTTTTTAGCTCTCATAGCTGAAATAACTTTATGCCTCACCTTACTATGATCTCCTACAAATGCAACCTCAGGTAATCCAGGACGATGGAAGGTTACCGTTTTCCCGTAACAGTTGATCTTTGCACGATTGTAATGCAACCAATCAGTGCCTAAAATAACATCAAAGTCCACAATGTCCAACAGAGTGAGGTTAGCTGGCATAACCATATCTTCTACCAAAACAGAACATTTCGGATATACAAAATCTACATAACATCTCTCCCTTCTAGGCATTGCAAACTCTAACTCATACTTAAGGGGCGTAGATTGAGGTTGAGTCAACTGAGCAAAAGTATGAGAAATCACAGAATGCGTAGCACCACAATCAATCAACACTTTAGCAAAATGACCAAGAATATTTAACGTACCCATGATTAAGTCAGGATTGTTCTGAGCATCCTGTAGTGAAATGTTATGAATACTTCCCTGACCAGACTAACAGTGCTGCCTCGATGATCCAGCATTACTAGTAGCAACGTTAACCTGCTGGGGCTGTCATTCGGAATACCACTGTGACCCATCAGCTGAAAAATGCTGACCATAGCCACTCTGCTGATAAGGCATATAACCTCCTGAATACTGGCCGTGACCACTCTGCTGGTAAGGATCCTGAGGGTACTGATACTGCCCTGAAGAATAAGGAACTGGATCCCCCTGATAGTGGTAAGTGCCACAACGACCTGCCTGAGCATAACCACTCGGTCCTGAAAACTGCTGAGTCGAAACTGGCGGTGGTAAAGGAAGCTGCTAAGGTCTCTGCTGATTTTGAGGATAATGCATAGCTCTATTCCCCATTTTCCCACAAGTAAAACATCCACTGCTGCCTCGTCGACACTCTCCAAAATGTCGATTATTACACCTACGGCATAAGGGAACATTAGCAACACCTAAATCTCTCAGCCTCTGAAATCTAGGGCCTCTAGTAAATCTACCTCCTCACCTCTGGCTCGTGGCACTGAAACCCCCACTAGAAGAACTCGAGCTAGCTCCACTTTTCGTAAAACTCTAAGTCTGCCGAGGTCCTTGAGATAAATGACCTTTACCTTTATTATCCTTCTTTTGATTTCCATATTTTTCTTCTTTTTCCTCACTCTCACTGGGCATGTTCTCAGAGTCCTCAATCCTCAACAAAATCTCATAGAACTCCTGATAAGTATCACAGGCGTAGATAGTCGTCATCGAACGCCACTTCTTCTTAGTACCCAACTTAAAGCGTCGAAGCATCTCCACTAAATTAGCAGCAACTTCGGGATCATAGCAAGCCAAATCAGTAAACTTCCTATAATACTCATTGGCAGTGAACTTCCCCTGTTTCAAGCCCGTGAACTCCTGCTTCTTACGATCTAAATATGCTAGAGCAATAAATCTCTTATAAAATGACCGCTTAAAATTCTCCTAGTTTGCAATCTCCACCAGGATGCAGGTTCTTCACCCAAAAACCAAGTAGTGGTCTCTACCCACCTATCCTCGGGAAGACTCCCCTGACTCTGCATTACACAAAACGTCTTCTCAATCTGATTGAGCCAACGCTCAGCCCCTTTATGGCCCTCATTACCCATAAAAGTAGGCAACTTAAGATTATACACTGATTCCAAAGGAGTCTGCTGAGGAGGGCGGATTACAGACTGAATGGCATTGGCAATAGCTTCCCCTAACTGAGCAATATCGGGGAAACTAGGCTCAGCTGCACGACGTGGTTCTCTACGAGATGGCATAGTTCTGACAGAAGACACCAAGACAATTAGAATATTCACAAGATATGCAGGACTGCAAACCTAGAGCTCTGATACCAAACTGACACACCCCGATCTAAATCAAGGCGTGCTGGCCGTCACGTGAACATGACGTAACCATAAGCACATTGCGGAAGCAAGATTAAGAAGGGAAATACAAATAAATTAAAACCAGGCAACTAGCAATCCTAACTAAGATAGCGTGCTAGTGCTAGTGCTAGAATAAGTGTGAAATACACAACCAGAGCTTAACTAGCCTAAGAGCAGTTAAGCAAAAGTACTGATTAAACAACACCCAAAGGTGGTCCTACATGAATGATGGTCTATCAGAACCTCCGCTATATCCTCATAAGCCACCAACCAAACTTTCACCTAATACCTGGAGGGGCGCAAAACAAAAAGTTGAGTGGGTCAGAAACAAGGTTTTCTAAAATCATTTCATAGCTCAAAAGCTCTAACCCTTCGCTGGAAAACTTGTATAATTTCCCAGAATATAGTATACATACGTATATATCTCAAAACCATGCTCAATATATATATATATATATATATATATATATATATATATATATATATATATAAACCACATGTGCATGCCATGCCCAATATCGCAATATAACAAATGTAAGCCAGGTAAAGTAATCTCAATAAAATAACATATTAACCGGAGCCCCTGCAGTGGCTTGTACGGTTAATTTATATAGCTCATCGCTCCATCTAGCCGGAGTCACCTAAAGTTACCTGTACGGCAAATATATCTGCACACGAGTCGGAACCACCTGTAGTGGTCTATACAACAGGACTGGGTGTAAATAAATACGCTCTAGTGCTACGATCACGTGAAGACTGTGCGATAAATTGTGGGTCACCTACGAGTCGGAACCACCTATAATGGTCTGTACGACAGGACTATGCACCTAACTTGGATCCAAGGTGAGCGTGTGGTGCGGGAGGTGAACATCACGTGAAGGACTATGCCCTGGCCCTGGGCGGGAGCACTAACACCGAGGTGCAGGTTGATAAGCTCAATATACATCTCAATATCATCATCCATATCATAACCATTCACAGTATATCATACTCACCTGGAGCTTACTTGGGCCTCCGTAGCACCATGCAACAATATACATATCATGATAATGCATATACTAACATATGATGCATGTATGACACGACATTTAAATCACATTTCCTTTAAAGTACGTTTTCTGGGAAAAACGTCAAGTGTATATATATAGAAAACAAAAGCCCACTCACTGGTATGTAGACGGGTCGTAACCCCGTGCCTAGCCTGGCTACGCTCGTCCTCCGGATAGGCCTTGCGTATATGAGAAATAACTGAAATAACGTTAATTAACGCACATAAACAACACAAGCTAGTAACTTCTCATATATTGCTCAATTTGGGTATATGAATATACCACTGAGACCTACTCATCCTCAGAAAGATCCCCATATTTTTTAAATAATTTTCTAATCACCCACGTGCCCTCACGTGCCGGCCAAGACATGGCCAGACGCGCCCCCACGCGCGGCCACGGGCCTGGCACACTGACGGCGTCAGTAACAGCAGTTAGGGAATATTCAGTTAAATCCTAACGATAACCGTTAAAGATGATTGACTGCGTTAGAATATTCCGTCAACTTTAACGGAATATACTCCTGTCTTCTCCGGCGAGACGCCGATCACCGGCGACTTCGCCGGTTTCTGGGTAAAACTTCTAATCGTCATATCTCACTCATTTTTCATCCAAAATTCATGAAATTTATATCAAAATGAAGCCCACAACAAGGAGAACACATTCATACCTCTTTGAAGCTCCAAAAATCACGGGATCTCGCTGGAGAAATTCCAAGAAAACCGGCCAACTTCGAAACTCACGATCCCGATGTCCAATTCCTTCCAACGAAGCACTCCAAACTTCCTTAGGACCTCCTTAAGCTCCCTACGAGCTTAGATTTTCCTAAAAATCAACATTTTACGTCCATATGAACAGTGCATGAAAATTGGAGATTTCGAAAGTATCCTTACCTGGAATGGGTACCAATCAACTCATATGAGCTTCACGAACACAATGGTGTCCTTTTTAACCACGATCTGTAAGGTTTCGACGGGTTTTGGTGTTTGTCCGTACAAAAGAGAGAAGAGAGAGAGATAGATGGTCTGAGAGGTTTAGAGAGAGAGTGAGTACGGGAGTGAGAGAGAGAAAGGGTGAATGTGTGTGTGTGTTTGTGGTCCAAATACCACAATCAACTCCCAAAGTAAATACACACATACCTTGATTAATGCCTAAGGGCATTTTCGTCATTTCACGTCCGTCGTACGAAAACTCCAGGACGGGCTGTTACAGTTTTCTTATTCAGTACAACTATAAATCAATGTATAGTGAAGCATGGAATTGACAAGATGGTAAATACTCAAAGTGTTGAAGCTATATATGTTTACCCTTGTATGTTATGTTTTAGCTATGCAAACCTAATATAATTAGTTTCTGTCCAAAGATGATTATAGAATTATATGCTTTTGATGCATTAGAAAACATTTAGTTAAAGTTTTCTATTTTTGTCAAATGTTAGATGAACAAAACTGACCAAATGATTTTGTATTGTTTTTCAGTCACAAGAGTCACTTCCCTACAAATATGTAGAATAAAGATGTTGAGCTCGCAAATTTTACGTTTTAGATCCCATGACTAATGTTTTGCTAATGTGAGTATTTCAAAGGTATCTATTTCATTTTGTAGACATTTACAAAGTTTTTTTGACTCTCTTAATCAGTGGGAGTAATAATAATTTATATAATTTTGTCTCTTTTAATCAGTGGGAGTAAGCAATTACCTTTTGTGTTAAAATTTGAAGCGTTAGTGGCTGATACTTTAAGAGTAAATTTTGTTTAAATTTTGTTCATAAGTTTTAATAAGAGGTCCTGATTTTGTAAACAGTATGTCGTATTTTACTTGTTCTCTTATTATATTCTAAATTGACAGAAAAGTTGGATTTAGTTACCAACCTTGTTGAGTTCTTTTGTGAACTACTTTTGTACTGAAATATATTTCCATATTTTTAGTTCGACTATTGTGAGCTAATGTTTTGACTATTAGCTCTTGATATCATGACTTTGTTAGTAACATAGTGCTTTGAGTTAAGTGTGCATGTAATCATGGAGTGCAAGGAACTGTCCAATGTGTGCCTTGTTTTCCTTGGTTCTGCATTTAGTCTCAAAGTGACAAGTTACTTGAAAGGTATGATTGCATACTTTAGTGGACTCAAGTGATCACCATATATATTTATCTCATTGAGGTATTCTCATTGACATTCAAGTGGGAGAATGTAAAACCATTTTGTGAATGACAATGAATTATGCCGAGAATAAATGAGGGAATAGTTAACTTGGCAATCAAGTTAATGAAATCTCTAGGACTCTCGGTGCATTAAGGAAATAAACATATTGAAGTCCTAATTACATGCAATCAATTAAGGGCCTTTATTAAGTAAATACAAGGAATAAGAGTCATGATGGGACTATAATTAATGAGATATGATTTGGGTTGATATCCTTTCCGATAATAGGGAGGAATTGATTGAAACCCTAGATATATAACCTAGGAGCAGTCCCTGCTTCCATACTGACTGAAACTCACGAAAACTATAAGCCTATTTCGATAGTAGAGTTCATTGAGAGGTACTGGAAGTAGAAGACTACTTCTACTTTGTTCGCAAGGATCAATGGCTTCACCTTCATAACCATGTCTTTCGAATTCTACAAATAAGTTCAATACAATTAGTCGATCTCTATTTCATATTGATTTGATTTATTTGTGATCCTAATGTTTTGTTGTTGTAATTTCAGAATATGTCTTACATTAACACCACTTTCATAATAATTAGTAATTATCCTAAAAATTTAACGGTTCAAAAGTCCTGAGTATCTAAACACTATAAAAAGTTTTTGAGTGGATGGAGGGGAGTCGCAATCGTTGATAGATACAAACTTCATGCATGCTTGCTTGGATCCATTTCAGAAAATAGCTCATCGACTTGCATGCATAAATGTCAAGGTTAACTTTCCCCGTTTTCTACGTTGGATTCAATCTTGACTGGAAAGATTTCTGAGGCCACGTGCCACTTTGAAGCATCGATCTCAACCTAACTAGTTGTCAAATAAAGCCCTAAATTATTCATGAGGATCCTTGCCGGATCATTTTTGTGAGGATTCTGGGGATTTTTTAATCACATCCGTTCATCTTACATCGTGCAGACAGAAATTATTGTAAATTTTTTTATTTAAAATTGAATATAAACAGTACTTGACAAAAATTAACCGCACAATATACGATGAACGGATGTGATTGGAGAATCCTCGGAATCCTGACAAAGAGGATCTAGCGAGAATCCTCTCTCTGAAATTATAAGGGCAAAACAGTTTCGAGTTTTCTTCATATATGGTGTAAAACTTTGTTTTCACTCTAGGTAATGATTACATGAGCAGATCGATAATACCATGTGATATGCTGATGTAATGTTACGAATTCACTTAAATTATTACATACGGAATTGTAATTTAGAGTTTAGGATTCTATATTAGTAATTGTAAATGTACTGTAATTTTAGTTAATTTTAACTCCATGTTAATATGCCACGTGATGAAATATTCTTGTTATGTGGCGCAACTGACATGGCTAGCTTATTCTAGCCTCTATTTATTTTAGAGTATGGTGTATATATTCATTTTTTTTCCCTTTGAAAAACAATAAAATATTTATAAAGATATTTTATACAACGATACGTAGCTACAACCCTACGGTATAGGCTCTTTTTACAAGGAGCACATACCACAACAGAAGTGTCTACTAATACGAGGTTAATCACAAATAGGTATAAAAATTCTCACAAACATATGTCGTCCTTTCTCTGAGCGAGTAAACGCTCAAACCTCTCCAAATCGAAAGGAGAATCCCATCATTAGACCAAGTCTAGCTAGCTAGCTTGAGTCTTCAATATAGACTATAATTGATTGAGACTTTTTAAATCACTTAGAAGGGAATATGATAATGACCTCTTTGTTCAAATGGTCAAGTTTTTTAAAATGGATTTAGAAAGAGAGTTTGAAAATACTTTGACTTTTCTGCTTGGAAAAGTGCCAATGCTTGCCTAATACCTACCATTTGCATTATCTAAGAAAAAACCCCAACCCTAAAAATATAATTAAAGTACCATTTAGTACTACGGTATAATAGTATTTCTTTACACATGTAAGTGAGAGGTCTTAAGTTTGAATCTAGTAGATGGTGAATTCGATACCAAATTAGGTTGTCCATTGTGGATTTAGCCGAACTCCCCCTCCCCTTAGTGTAAAATATACGTTGTACTAAAAAAAATCTAAATAAAGTACAAATCAAGCCAAAGTAAATTGCTCACCATGAATTTTAGCATGGAAAATGATCCTCGCCGGATCCCTTTCCTAGGGATCCTAGGGATCTAGTGATCTCATACGTTCATCGTATATCGTGCGGTCAGTTTTCATTAGGTACTATTCATATTTAATTTGAAATTTGAAATTTTGAAATGATTTCTGACCACACGATATACGATGAACGGGTGAGATCACGGAATCCCTAGGAAAAGATCCGGCAAGGATCCTTTCCCTTTTAGCATGTAGCTTCATGACCTGCATATCTTCCCAAAAAAACAAAAAAAAAAGAAAAAAATGAAGCTACATGCATTGTATGAATCTGGTAATTGACTTTTTAAAATAAAATAAAGGGAAAAGAAAAAAAAATTCATTCCTCCTTTTCCATTCCTTTTTATACCAGATAATATATAAAAAAAACCAAATTACTTTGACCAAATCTGGTTGCTTACACACTTCTTCTAACCTAATTTTCTATGTGATTAGTAGTGACATGGGAATATGGATAAGAAGTTTCCTCATAAAATCAACTTCCTTGAATGAAGAATTCTTCAAACCCTAGTCCAAAAAGTTTTCCATACCGAAATCCTAAAATCTTCCAAGAAAGTCGCCTTTTATAAATGATAAACTTTTAAGCTTGGAATAGTTCACCACCAATATTACCGTCGTATTAAAATTAATTAGAATGAAATTTATCACAAAACGTCTCATGGTATTAGAAGTGAAAAATCACATACATACAATGAGATATATTTTAATTATATCTTCGATGCAACATTCTATTCTCTAATAATAAATCTCACTTGTGGTATGTGGGATGGGAGAAATTTTGATTATGATGGGAATACGGGTGGTATACTACATGTTTTTATGCAAGTGTTGAGAAATTTTACTTTTTAAGTTATTAACTTTTTAACACACATATTCCACCATGTATAGTAACACGTAGTATACCACCTTGTGCGCCGGTCACGTTACAAAATTTCTCGTGGAATGGAGGGGGACCTTTCCCAATAATTGGCTGAAAAACATTTTCTTTTTCTTTTTTTTGAAACAAAGTACGACATTCACAAACAAGGAATACGTACATCCTGAGGATAGTGTGCTCACTGGGCCTCGATAAAAACCTGGTCGGGGCTTTCAACCCGGTCTAAGGAAAAGAGCGTCCCGCACAAACTAAAACCTATCCTTAAATGAACAATCAACAAGAACAAAAAAACGAAACTACTACAAACCCTCCTCAACTAATATATCTTGAATCAAACCCGGAGGTTCCTCAAACCACAATAACTCCTTAGAGCTACTAATTCCCACTCTAGCAAGCCGATGCGCCGCCGCCCCATTTCCTTCCCGTTGAACATGGCTAATCTTCGAACGCACCATTCCTACAAGCAAGTATTTCAATACGTTGACAATCGGTCCAAGAGGAGAAGGATCGTATCCCTACCTCTGCATAGCAGAGAGTACCAAGCTCGCATCCCTTTCGAAAATTATTTGATAATTTTCTGCCCAATAATATAGAACCAGCAACAGCACCTTCCGTGCAGCCAATAACTCTGCGTGAACCGCAGAGGATAAACTCGCCAGAGGGCCTGCAGCAGCTGCCATAAAAACTCCCGCATGATTCCGTATGACAATTTCGTAGCCTCCCCGACGCCCATTCTGGCTCTAAGCCCCATCAAAATTACATTTAAGCCAACCCACACACGGTTTGCTCCGCTTCTAAACCACTCTATTAGCCTTCTGAACTCCCGTCTTATGCCATTGGTGAAACTCGTGCATCCAACCCTCTGTTCGAATCACCAGTTCCTGCGATGGTAACGAGATACCATTCCAAATCACATCATTTCTATGCTTCCAAATAAACCAGATCAGCATCAAACATAACTCAAACCCGTTTGTAGGAAAAGTCTTGGAAATATTCTCCAACCAAATCATGAATGACATTCTATTACCCGTCTCTACTCGAATACCCATGCTTCGAAACCATACCGCTCGTGCCAGACTACACTGTCGAAAAACATGTTACGTGGATTCAATAAACCCTCCACAAACACCACACGTCTCATCAGTCGAAACTCGACGTTTACTAATATTCAAGCGAGTAGGCAATGAATCCAAGCACGCCCGCCAGGCACAAACTTTAACCTTCCCCGGGACACAGACATACCATAACTTCTTCCAAAACTTCTCCCCAACAACGCAAGATGAGGAAGTTGATCCCGTGGCACCCTCGCCATTTGTTAAAATCAATCCCCGAGCAACATAATAAGCACTTCTCACTGTAAACTTTCCATTCCGTTCATAATGCCACAATCGACGATCCTCGACATCCGGAATACTAAGTGGTAAACTGCTAATTAATTCCACCTCATCCGAAGAGAATAATTCATACAATAATGGCATATTCCACTGTTTTGGCTCCATCCATAATAGGCTATCCACGGTAGCCTCAGTATCCCAGAGCTCCGGTATTGGGGTCAGGATTCAGAAAAAAAACTCACGAGGGACCCAACTATCACGTCGTATGCGAATACTTCTCCCATTACCTATTTGCCACCGATATCCTTTTATGGATTACTATTCTTGAAGCTGTAATACTCTTCCAAACATACGAGCTATTGACCTTAACCACTGCGTCCAAAAAATCCAACGTAGGAAAATATCGAGTTTTGAAAACCCGAAATACAAGCGAAGAAGGATTCTGAACAAATCTCCATGCCTGCTTCGCCAAAAGTGCAAGATTAAATGCATATAGGTCTCTAAAGCCAAGCCCTCCCTCATTCTTTGGTTTACATAACCATCTCCAGCTTAGCCAGTGAATTTTACGTTTACTCGGATCACCACTCCACCAGAATTTAGCAATCATCATATTCACTTCTTCACAAAAGGACTTAGGGAGGAGAAAGCACTGCATGGAATACATAGGCAATGCCTGAGCCACAGTTTTCACCAATAATTCTCGACTCGCACTACTCAAAAGACCACCATTCCAACTCTGTAACTTTTTCCACATCCTGTCTTTCACATACGCAAACATTTCCTTCTTCGATTTCCAGACTAGCACCGGCAACCCCAAATATTTATCATGAACTTCCACCCTCCTCACATCGAGACAATATGCCAATAATTGTTTATCAAACTCTGGAAGATTGGGGCTGAAAGAGACGCAACTCTTATCAAAATTCAATGCTTGACTCGAAGCCCTTTCATACATTCGTAGCACCTGTTTAATACTCTAGCATTCGCTAATAGTCCCTCGTGCAAATAAGAAACTATCATCAGCAAAGAATAGATGGTGGATACTAGGAGCCCCCCAACATACTTTGATGCCCTGAAGCACTTCATCACACTCTGCCTTAGTCAATAAAGCTAACAGACCTTCAGCACACATAACAAACAAATAGGGGGAAAGAGGATCTCCTTGTCGTATTCCTCTCTCCGGATGCACATATCCAACGGGGTCCCCATTCAATTTGAAAGAGTAAGAAACTGTCGTAACGCATAACATAATCATCCTTATCCAACGATCAGAAAAACCCATGCGGCGCATCATGGCTTCAAGGAACTTCTACTCCACTCTATCATAAGCCTTACTAATGTCCAATTTCAAAGCCATCAAACCATTAGACCTCGCAGAACATTTATGCATATAATGGGCAACCTCAGCAGCAACTAAATAATTATCAGAAATTAACCGCCCCGGAATAAACACACTTTGAGTATGCGAAATAATTTGTGGGAGAATGAGCTTCAACATGTTCATAAGAACCTTGGCCACAATTTTGTACAGAACATTACATAAACTTATGGGGCGAAGCTCAGTCATCAACGTAGCATCCTTAATCTTGGGAATCAAGGTAACATGGGTCTAGTTGATTTTCCGTAGTATTTGCCTCGAGAGAAGCATACTTCGGACCCCGTTACAAACATCCACACCAACAACCCCCCAATGTTTTTGGTAAAAACCAGGGGACATACCATCAGGTCCTGGTGCTTTCATTGGATGCATTTGGAACACTGCACTTTTAATCTCCTCATTCGTAAACGAGCCATCGAGAGAATTGTTCATCTCCTCTGTTACCGTAGGAATTACATGGCATAAAATATCATCAAAATTATCCTCCCCATTAGATGAAAATAGCTTTGAGAAATAAGACACCACTACCTCATCCATACTGTTTCGGTCTTCACGCCAGACTCATCTTTCATCCGTGAGGCCATGTAAACAATTTCGTTTTTGTCTCCTATTCGCCTTCTGATGAAAGTATCGAGTATTACGATCACCCAACTTAACCCAATTCTCTTTTGATCTCTGTCTCCAAAATCGCTCCTCCTGTTCCAGCAACCTATTCAACATAACCACAAGCTCTTTCTTTTGTTCCATAGTATCCTCGGTAAATGGTTGGCCCAACAAACTTGTCAATTTATCCTTCACTTCTCGAATCTCCCGCAGACCAAACCGCGCATTACTACGAGCCCAATTATTTAGCATCATTCGTGTCATCTTAATTTTCTCAATAACTTGGTACATTGGTGAGCCCACAACCGTTTGTTCCCATCCAGACCGTACCACTTCAGAACAACCCTCATGCAAATTCCAAGCTTCCTGATAACGGAAAAGCTTCTTACCTCGAACAGGATTTAACCTCGACCAATCAAGCAGTACCGGAACATGATTGGAAGTAGATTTGTTCAAATGTAACACCTTGAACCTTGGGAATAAATCCACCCATTCTTGGTTACTCAAAGCTCGATCCAATCTTACCTTAATGCCACCCTCTTTCGTAGTAAACCACGTAAACTTATTCCCTAAGAAACCAAGATCAATAAGACAACAGTGGGCAACTGCATCACGAAAACCTACCATTTGCCTCTCATGTCGAACATTGCCTCCTTCTTGTTCATTAGATTGTAGGATTTCGTTAAAATCACCAATGCATAACCACAAATTAGTTTCATTGGCGCCAAGAGATTCCAACAAACGCCATGATTTATGACAATCACCCACAGCTGGGAACCCATAAAAGCTAGTAAATCTCCAATAATTCGGCTCCCCCGGCACACCCACGTCAAAATCAATATGGTTCATAGAATAAGAACGCAAACATAAATTTATTTCATCCTTCCAAAAAACACAAAGTCCTCCAGAATTACCCCTACTATCAACGGTAAAACTATGATCAAAATTAAGCTTTAAACGTAAACGGTTCATGTGACGAGAGTTACTTTTGGTCTCGCACAGGAACACTACAGTGGGATCTTTTTCATTGATTAACCGTTGAAGCGCATGAACTGCCCGGAGGTTCCCAAGCCCCTGGCAGTTCCAGCTCAAGCAACAAAATGGTAGTGGTGGGCTACCACTTCGAGCCATTATATTCACTGTAGCGGTAGACTGTTTCTAAGGAATTTATTTACGTGTTCTTAAAAGTTGACTGTTTTATGAGAGATTGTTTTCCTTACGCGCAACACACAAATTCTTTCGTTGTCATCTTTCGAATCTTGTCCTTGTGTGATTACACGTGGCTTGGCTCATTGCAGTAAAACTCTTATCCTGTTCTTGTCAATGCTAATGGACAAGTAAGCAAGTGATTTGTTTATCTTTCTTTCCTCTTCTTAAAAGTTGACTTCTTTTACGAGATATTATTTTATAAATTAATCAAAATAAAGACAGAAGAAATGCACGAGCGTCTTCAATGTCTCTCTCCCAACAAACACAAATTCTTCAAAAACTTAAAATTCTTTAAAATAGTTCTAAAACATCAAGCTACACATGAAACGCTGTTGCAGTGGGTCTCGGTAAAAATAATTTTTTTTAAAAAAACTACTTGGAATAGGATATAAAAAACGCCATCTACTAAACTCTTCAAAATTTGAATCTAAATTTAAAGACCGTTGATGCAAAAATTTGCACAAATTAATATATTTCGAGCATCATTGTAGTCCTGTAGATGCCTCAAATTTCCATAAATATATTTGGATAATTCAACGTTTTTAATCTAAGTGATTTTTTTTTTTTTTTTTGTAAAGACTATCTTAATTTGAATGATCATGATCTAAAACATGATGAATAGTTAGAATTATGAGGTACGTACATTTGTAGTTGACCCAAATAAGTGGTTAATGCTTGAATGTTGAATACTAAAAGTTTAAAACCGTGTAAAGGGAATTATTTATACTAATTTTTCTTTACTAGGCTTCTAAATTCTAACTAATTATTATGTTATTTCTAAACTTTAAGTAATGAACCCTAGACCACGCATCTCAATTTTTAAGTTTACGAAAAATTGTGGTTATCTAACATAATGGAGGGAGTATGTAAATCTTTACTATTAGATTCTGTTCTAAAAAAAAATTCCTTAGGCAGTTGGCCACCATCCTTATGAGTCCCCAGAAGTTTGAAAATTTAGACAATTCGCCTAGACCCGCTTAGCGCTAGCCCACCTCGGTGCCCGCCTAAACTCGCCTACGCACCTGCTTAAGTCGTGACTTTTACTTAAGTAGAAAATTGATAACTTTCATTGTGCATTTTATTTTGTCAATAAAATGTAAGAGAGTTGTTGAATACTTGGATGACCACTCATTATATACTTGTTCACCATGTTTCAATATGTTCTAATACTTTATAATATGTATGTCTTTTTATTTTACAATTTATGTATCTAATACAATTATGTGGTTTTTAAAGTATAAATGGGCATCCAACATATAATAAGTTTACTTAAATCCGTCTAGGCGCTGACTAGTCGTCTAGGCATTAGGTCCTAGCCCGCTAACCGACTAGTGCCTATCATCTTTTAGAACTTTACTATTAGGAAGACAAAATCACACATTGGGGTCGTAAGGCTTCACTAAAAGGAACTGAACGATAAAGTCCCCAAAAAAAAATTGAGACTAGAGATCCTATTTCTTATTTTATACTCATATTAATTGTTCTCTAATTTTTGTTTCTCCATCATACATATATATTACACAATCCTGGGATTTACTCATGAAAATTTTCGTTTTGGGATCAATTATGACCCAATTTCTTTGTTTGGATCAATACGGTTAATTAACGTCCTCTTTAACCCATGCATCATGAGTTCTAACATTTCTTCACTTGACGTAAGCTGTAAAATAAATAATAACATCTCTTGTATTAAAAAAGAAATTCAAACAACTCTTTCTCTTTACATGAAAAAAAACAAAACAAAACCAATGCGAATAAAACACATATTTTCGTCTACAACCAAATCCACAAACGCAGACAGGCCCTTGAAATACTCCAGTAAAATAAAATAAGAATAAAATAAAATTCCAAATAGCAGTCACAAAATAAAATAATAAAATAAACCAAAATGATGGCAGTTGAAAACTTTGAACGACTCTCATCCGTCCATCAGAGGCGGCCGAAAACCTAGCCCTCCGATCCTTTCCCCCAAACGAGTCCTCACAATTCTCTCTGGCGCGCTTTCACGTCGCCTTCTTCTTCTTCCTCCTCTTGGCTTTAAAAGGCTCTCCTCTCTCTTCTTCGTCAATTCCACCACCACCACCTCCACCGCCGACTCAACACATCAGCAGCAAATTTCTAGACAGAGAAACTGAAGACTCCTAGAGAGAGAAAGTCGCGTCTGGGACTCGCAGAGTATTTCGAAATGGCAGACCTCGTTCCCGCCAACGGCAATTTCCCGGCGGTCCCGTCCCACGGCGGCCAGTACATCCAGTACAACATCTTCGGCAACCTCTTCGAGATCACGAACAAGTACCGCCCTCCGATCATGCCAATCGGCCGCGGCGCATACGGCATCGTCTGGTACGTTGTTTTTTCCCGGAATCGATTTCTTTTTCATGTTTTATTTTTTTTGCGATTTAGGTTTTTGTTCATCGGAGTTTCTTTCCAGCTCGGTTTTGAATTCGGAGACGAAGGAGATGGTGGCGATCAAGAAAATCGCCAACGCTTTCGACAATCACATGGACGCCAAGCGCACGCTCCGCGAGATTAAGCTGCTTCGCCATTTGGATCACGAAAATGTGAGATTAAATTGCTTTTTAATTAATGCTAATTGATTGGATTTACTTCTAATTTCTTGTATTAATGAGAAAGTTGCCTTCTTTAGATTTTTATTGTTTCTAGTTTTACATTTGTTGGTTAGAGATTCTAAAAAGGGAAAATTACTGTATTTAGTTCATTAGCTGAAGTAGAAGGTTTTGGAAAGATTTGGAGAATTTTGTAAGAATTACTTGCTAAAAGTAGAAACTTTACGTTTGTCGACCAGGTCATAGCTATCAAGGATGTGATTCCTCCACCTCAAAGGAGAGAATTTTCAGATGTGTACATTGCCACGGAACTCATGGATACCGACCTGCATCAAATTATTCGCTCAAATCAGGGTTTATCGGAGGAGCATTGTCAGGTACTTGCTGGTGTTTGCTTTTTGATTTCATCAACCAAGTTTCATTGGTAATGGTTGTATTATTTGAGGACTGATTGGTGTATGCTGGAATGCTTTGCAGTACTTCTTGTATCAGATTCTGCGAGGGCTGAAATATATACACTCGGCGAATGTTATTCACAGAGACTTGAAGCCTAGCAACCTCGTGTTGAATGCCAATTGCGATCTTAAGATATGTGATTTTGGCCTTGCTCGTCCGACTGCAGAAAACGAGTTATTGACAGAGTATGTTGTCACCAGATGGTATAGGGCACCTGAGCTTCTGTTGAGCTCTTCAGACTATACTGCTGCAATTGACGTGTGGTCCGTGGGTTGCATCTTTATGGAGCTTATGAATAGGAAGCCTTTGTTTCCAGGCAAAGATCATGTTCATCAGATGCGCCTATTGACAGAGGTAAGGTGAATTACGGACAAGTAGAAATAAAATTTGAATTCGAAATGACCCGACTTTGAGTCTTTGACTGCATTATTTAACAATCACAGTTTGGAAGAAATGAAATCACTTAAAGTACTCATTCGGAATTTGTCATAATGAAGTTTTGTGCTCAATTTAGAGTGGCCGCCGCATGTGCATTAAGTACATAGCAATAAAACCCATGATGTTACAGTATTGAATGCTTCAATGAAATCATCTACGTATCTATAGTAGTTAGTTGTGTTCTACTTTCCGCTTTCATCCATGTTCGTACATGACTAAATTATTTAGCTATTTTTGGAAAGCAATATCTGCTGGATGAATACTAATACATACTTTTTATTTTCTATTGTAGCTTCTTGGGACACCAACTGAGTCTGATCTTGGGTTTGTTCGGAATGAGGATGCTAGAAGATATATAAGGCAGCTCTCCCCGCTTCCCCGTCAGCCATTGGAGAGGCTTTTCCCACATGTTAATCCGATGGCCATTGATCTCATTGACAGAATGTTGACGTTTGATCCTACTAAAAGGATAACTGGTAATTTCTGTTCCCATGTCAAAGTTTTGGTGCTTCCGACAAAAATATGTATAGAATGGTTGCTGCATTGAGGTCCTGAATGCGGGTTTTAATTGTGCAACTTGTGCTTCTGCAGTTGAACAAGCATTAGCTCATCCTTACCTGGAAAGACTACATGACGTAGCTGATGAACCAATCTGCACTGAGCCGTTCTCCTTTGATTTCGAGCAACAACCCTTGGGAGAAGAGCAAATGAAAGATATGATTTACAGAGAGGCTATAGCACTCAATCCAGAGTATGCTTGATATGAAAAGCAGCGGTAGCACTTGGTTTATACTTCTATAAACTAGAAAGAGTTGTCTTTGATCAAAAAGGTTATTGTGACCAAAATATTGCAATCATCAGTAGGCTGCTGATCAAGTGACCGCGATCGTCCTATTTCGTCAACTTCGTTACTAAGGTGGGTTTGCTGATTATTCAACAATGATCACACGTCGATTTTAATAGACCCTCTATGTTATTTTTGAGGTCAGTTCCTCTTTGTTCTTTTCTTTTTGGCGGTTGAACTTGTATTCTATTTATCTTGTTTGTATCTTTATTTTTTTGTTTTGGTTTTTTTTTTTTTTTTTTTTTTTTTGCTGTACCAAACATGTATCATGTATAGCACGATTGTATTGACGGGCCTAACTACGATTCAATAAATACCTTTATTCCTTGTGAGGCTAATTTGGGAGTTTTGTTCGCAAATTATTGATCTTTTCTTTGATGGATCAATATTATGATTGTGATGTTCTACTGTTGTTCAGTTCTTTTCTAGTTTGTTGTTCACCAAAAGGATAATTTTGTATCATTGATAAATAGAGAGATTTTATATCACAATCTATGTTGTAACTTGTGGATTAATAATATCACCACGCCCACAATTTTGCCTCCCTAAAAATGTAGTAGTTGATCACTCATGGCTCATATCCACAGTAGGAAGGTTTCTATTTTTTCTTGTCACGCTCGAGCTGTGCCTTGGCTACCTGTGCGCAATACACATGGTCACATTTTTAAATTTTCCTGTTGAACAAACTTAACACATGTATTCTTTGCAGGGATTGGTCCTATTTGCCTTAACTGCAACTCTTGACACTTAGATACAAACAACATTTGTATGCACTGATAATGGCTTGAGCCTTGGGGAATCTCTTGTTATTGATAAACCAAATAATAAAAGAAATACCTCTGGCTATTCTGATATGGATAACCATGCCATAATACTGTAAGCATTAGCACAGAGTTAGTTATGTTGAATTGTGTTTACAGAGCTACTTGTTTCTAACTTCTTTTTTCTTCTTCACCTAATATTTTCATCTTCATTTTCGATCATTTGTCTTTTGCATTCTTGCTATAGATGTTTGCTCTTCTTTCACTTACATAAGGTAATTTGATCTCTGAAACGTTTTATCACTTCCGATCATTCAGTCGAAAATGTTTATATGCTTTTTTCCCATACCTTTTTTGTTCTGTCTGTGAAAACATTACATATCTAATAATATTTTGTTCGCATTTCATTGTATTCATGAATCAGCATAACTAACGATATTCATCGCTCGCGATTAATTAGATTGAGTCCATTTTCTCCTGTTCTAAATGTCATATTGTCGCTCTTGGTATGTATAAAAGTTTCACCGTTCCAAATTTAGTTGTATGTCAAATTAGTGTGATAGAGGTCTGCCCCTATGCTCATCCTTGCATTATTTTGGAAGGAAAATTGGCTGGTAATGTAAAATTCCATTGGCTATGCTCATGCGTTGGTTTCTACACTACTTTTGTAAACTCTCTGGCGCATTTGACCAATTTTAGGTTTTAAGCTTAAAATGTTCATTGGCTAAGCAGCAATGTTGAATTCCATATGATATATCTTTATACATAAAGTCAACAATCCCTTTTGGAGTCACAAGCTTCATCAAAAAAATTTGAACAAAAATGCCCTCAAAACAAAAAATATCAAAAAAAACCCAAAATAATGCAGGGGTATTTTCGTCATTTTAATAGTATTTTTTTAATAATTAATTCTTTTTGTACAATTTTTTTTTTTTTAAATTAGTACCTCTCATAGGTTAGCAATAATATAATTCAATCAGTTATTCATTAAATATTATTTTCTCTATTCTTAAACACGTTCATAACATCTTAAGATGTGTATAATGCCGATTATAAAAAAGATATTTCGTACGTGCACAGTAATGTGATTAAATTAGTTGTCAAATGATTTTTTTTTTTTTGAACAAACGATATTATCTACACTAAAGAGAAGGGGATGGGCTTAGCCTCATAATGGGTTAGCAATAATGTGATTTAATCAGTTGTTTATTAAATATTATTTTATGTATTCTTAATGTAAATTCAATAGAATGTAGATGGAAATTGAAACACCGATTTTATTATGTGAATTTAGCTGTTTTGATTGGTTTGTGAGGGGTTTTTTCTAGCATGATTTAAGATTATTTATTTACTTCAAATATTTGACTTTCCTTTTGTCAATTTAGGCATATAAATACATTTAAAACGTGTAAGTCGCACGTAGCACACCGTGATTCAAAAAATATCTTCTACACGCGCATGAGCGCGTGCATAAAGGCTAGTGTGTGTGTGTATATATATAAAATATATATTGCAAATTAAACTATATGAATACTTAAATGGGCGACCCTAAGCTTTTCCGTTGCGCCAAGACTTAGAGAAATTGTTTTTATAATTTTGTTTTTAAAATCTAAAAGTTTCTCCATCTTACAGATTGCAAAAAGATACATATTACTTTACAGAAGTTGGAACTTCATGAAGATGTTAGATGTGCTTATCATTGTAGGTAGGGTTTGCTCGTTAGGATTTTTGTCCGTTCGAAATATCTGGAGTTTGTATTAAGATTAAAGAGGAGTTTTAGCACCTAAAAAGACGACGCCTGCAGCACTAAAAAGAGTTTCAGGTACCAGAATTTCCACATGTTCCGCATCCTCACATTGATCTTACCTTGGTGTCTTATTTATTGCACGCCTCTTGTTTTTTGAATTGCAAGGCCAAATAAGAAAGATAACTAGAAGATAACTAGTGACATTGTGTGCGATTCAAAGCAGCTTAACGGTCCTCCAAGCTCTAAGGAATGAGAGATTTTTCAATGTGATTGACACACGGAGTGGTACACCACATGTTACTATACAAATGGTGGAATACGTGTGTTAAATATTATGGTCTATTTTATCTGACAATATTTAGGATGGCTAGCGGCAAGGAGAAGAGAGAAAAGAGAGACATGTTTGTAGAATTGTAGGGGAATATGTGTGTGTTGTTATCCTTCCTACATTGTGCCTTTATTTATAGTAAAAGATGAAAGGAGATATTCTTCTTCCCCAAGGAATGTAAGATACAGTAGGAAAGGATAACTAGAATCAAATCTAATCTAGGATTTACACAATCACACCTAAACTAGGAATGTTTACAATACTCCCCCTTGAGTGTGTAAATACTCAAGGTAGATTCAGCATCATGCAGAAGTTGAGGAAGTCGACTCGTTGACACTGATTCCAAGGAACAACGCTTATTCTCAATAAGATAGGAATTTGCATAAATAGTAAGTCTCACTAAAAAAAACCCTAAGGCTATAGCAAAAACCCGAGTAGGGACAAAATCCATAGTCTAAGGAAAAATGCTTGAGAAATGCAAAGTCAAAAGAAACGTCTACAGGACGTCATCAGGGATATGACCAACCTAAGGTAGGTACCTCGTTAAAACCTAGTTAGGTAGCAAAAACCTAATGGGAAAAATGCTCCTAATCATAGGGAAAAAGAGTACATTAAGGTCAAGCAAGTATCTTCAGAATACTCCCCTTGAGTTTGACACAATTCCAAAGAGAAATAGCAATGTTACAACTCAGAAAGTTTATGCATACCAATTCCATGAACAAGCTTCTAAAACGTCGTCTTCAGCAGTGATTTGGTGAAGAGGTCGGCCAGATTGTCTTGTGAACGGATTTGCGTGACTTCAATCTTTTGATACTCTTGTTGTTGATGTGTAAAGAAAAACTTCGGCGCAATATGCTTGGTGTTATCTCCTTTGATGTAACTGTTCTTGAGCTGTTCGATGCAAGCTGCGTTATCTTCAAAGATCGTCGTTGGGACATCAACGGCGGGATAAAGATCGCATGAGCTTCGAATATGGCCCACTATTGCTCTCAACCAAAAGCATTCCCGAGTTGCTTCATGTAAGGCGAGAATTTCAGCATGGTTAGACGAAGTGGCAACTAAGGTCTGTTTAGTTGACCTCTAAGTGATTGCGGTGCCTCCAACGGTAAAGACATAACTCGTTTGAGAACGCGCCTTGTGTGGATCAGACAAGTATCCTGTGTCGGCATAACCAACAAGGCGAGAATCGACTCGAGAAGCGTATGGTACGACATCATTCGAGGATTCGTAGGGATAGAACAAGCTCAAATCCGTAATACCCTTAAGGTAACGGAAGATGTCTTTCACGCCAGTCCAGTGTCTGCGTGTAGGTGCATTACTGTATCTTGCCAAAATATTAACAACGAAAGAGATGTCGGGTCTAGTGCATTGAGCTAAGTACAATAAAGCACCTATTGCACTTAGATAAGGAACTTCAGGCTCCAAAATCTCTTCATCATCCTCATTCGGACGGAAGGGATCTTGTTTTGCATCTAGCGAACAAACGACCACAGGAGTACTCAAAGGCTTCGCTTTATCCTCATTAAAGCGACGCAACACCTTTTGGGTGTAGTTCGATTGATGTACTAGGATTCCATCGAACAATGCTCTATCTCGAGACCGCGACAGTATTGAGTCTTACCTAGATCTTTCATCTCAAATTCCGACTTCAAGTGCGAGGCAGTTCTCGCGACTTCTTCAGGAGTTCCGATGAGGTTCATGTCATCGACATATACTGCAACAATTGCAAATCTGGAATGTGACTTCTTTATGAACACACAAGGGCATATTTCGTTGTTCACATATCCCTGACTAGTCAAATACTCACTCAGACGGCTATACCACATTTTTTCGGATTGTTTCAAACCGTAAAGTGAACGCCTCGACCGAATTAAGAGCATGTTCCTGGGTTTGGAAATATTTAAACCAGTCAATGTAAGTCATTCAGGAACTTTCATGTAAATTTTCGTATCAAGATCCCCATAGAGATACGCGGTTACTACGTCCATCAGCTGCATACTCAATTTTTCAGAAACTACCAAACTGATAAGGTAGTGAAAAGTAATCACATCCATAACGGGTGAATAAGTTTCGTCATAGTCAATCCCGGGGCGTTGTGAGAAGCCTTGTGCAATAAGACGAGCTTTGTAATGCACAATCTCGTTCTTCTCATTACGTTTCCGAACGAAAACCCACTTGTAGCCAACGGGCTTCACATGTGGAGGAGTATGAGCTACATGTCCAAACACCTTACGTTTCGCAAGCGAATCGAGTTCGACTTGGATTACTTGTTTCCAGTTTGACCAATCAGTTCTACGTCGACATTCATCAACGGAACACGGTTCAATGTCATCGCTCAACATGATCTCAGTAGCTACTGCAAATGCTAATGCATCGTCGACAATCATCTTATTTCTATGCCACACATCATCTAAGCTAGCATAATAGACCGAAATCTCACGATTCTCGGGTGGAGGATTCGTCTCTTCAAGGACGTTTTTGTAATCTAGAATTTCCTCATGAGTTAGATAGAATGAGTAAATGATAGTCGGATTCACGGTGGGCTCTTCAAGACCTTGTGTCGTGGATTTCCTCTTGCGGGGGTGTGAATCATTTGAACCAAGGGGTCTGCCATGCTTTTGTGTAGAGGCAGATGATTGGCTAGCTGCTCATGTACGTGGATCACCAAGATTGGTGTCTCAGGCTTCCAGGAAGGCAGTCCGTCGTACATTTTGTACATCCATCTTTGCAAGCGTATTTGCAGCTAGAATGTGTGATCATGTCACGCGCGCTAGATCAATGAAAACATCTGGCATGTTCTGAGCTATGCTCTAGAGATCTAATATGCGTTGCACTTCAGTTTCAGATTGAGCAGTGCGGGGATCTAAATGAGACCAAGTGGGAGTCATCCACGATAATTCATGTTATTCATTAGGAACGTTGACATTCTTATCTCCCCCTTAACGACAGGAAGACTGTCTCATAGAAGTGACAATCCGCAAAACGAGCAGTAAACAGATCGCTTGTCAAAGGTTCTAAGTAACGAATAATCGAAGAAGAATCATATCCGACATAGATTCCCATCCTTCGATGAGGCCCCATTTTTGTACGTAAGGGCGGCGAGATCGACACATATATCGCACAACCAAAAACATGCAGATGCGATATGTCAGGTTCGTATCCAATAACCAACTAAAGGGCACTAAATGGTTGTGTCGCAACAGGCCTCAGGCGGACCAACTTTGTTGCGTGCAATATTGCATGGCCCCAAGCAGTGATCGGGAGCTTGGTATGACCAACGATCAAGCAATCATTTGTAGGTGCTTAATGAAAGCCTCTGCCAGGCCGTTCTAGGTGTGAACATTGGGTACTGGATGTTCAACTTCAACCCCAACCGACATGCAATAGTCATCAAAAGTTTTAGATGTGAATTCTCCAGCATTATCCAATCGAATAAATTTGATCGGATAATCAAGGTGGTGAGCCTTGAGCTTGATAACCTGAGCCAACAGTTTGGAGAATGCAGCATTCCTTGTGGACAACAAGCACACGTGTGACCAACATGTGGAAGCGTCAACCAAAACCATAAAGTATCTAAATGGTCCGCATGAAGGGTGAATCGGTCCACAAAAGTCCCCATGAATTCGTTGTAGAAAAATAGAAGGATTCGAACGAATCTTGTCATAAGAAGGCTTAATAATAAGCTTTCCCATAGAACATGTTTGACATGTGATTCCTTGAATTGAACTTAAACTTCGGGTTAGTGGATGCCCGTGTGATGATTTGAGGATACGGCACAACACTATTCGTCCAGGATGTCCCAAACGGTCATTCCAAAGTGTAATTTCGTGCGTGGTCCCAGTAGTAGGGCCGGCCACATAGTGGCATTCTATGGGGTGTGTGGTCGTAGTATACAGACCACTCGGGGTATGCTCCATCTTCTCTAGAATACGCTTCTGGCTATATTCGTAAGAAGTTATGCACAGAAATTCAACTCTGTTTTTTACATGGTAGTTATTATCTCTAATATCCTTGAAACGTAGTAACGTTCTTCTGGAACGTGGAGAATAGAGTGCCTCATCAATGGTCAAGATTGTACCATTGGACAACATTATACATGCCTTATCGTATCCTTCGATCAGGTTGGATGGGCCTGAGAGGGTTGTCAGAGGTGTATTCTTAGGTATGAAGTTAGTGAAATAGATATGTTCATGCAAAATGGTGTGCGTGGTTGCACTAACTGTCAGACAACTAACTTTCCCACTAGTCATACCTAGAATGAAAAATTAATTTGAATCGGTCACATGCATAAAAGTTCTTCAAACAAGTATCAATTCAAAGTAATTTTATTTATTCAAGGATGGTAAATAATTAAAACTTAATATCCAAAAAACAAATCACCAATCAATAATCCAAACATAAAGGAAAATTGTTCTTCGGCCACTTAGTGGAATTCGGCCCCAGTTATCTTATTTCAACTAAAAAATAAGTCTATGTCTAAGATTCTAATCTTCCATAGGGGTGGTATCCTCTTGAAAGTCAGAAACCTCCATCTTAGTGGTCTTCGAGTCGTCCATTTGCGTGAAGTTTGATTCAAACTTCTTACAACGAGAATGAAGTTCATCTACAACCTTCTTGGGAGCGCAGAAAACACGGGACTAATGGTCCTTTGAACCACAGCGATAACACATATCTGCATCCATGGTTTTAGGTGCTTTGCCTTTATTCTTGAAGTTTGAGGCCTTATGAGCCAGGTTTGGGCGTTTCTGGGCTTTGTTTCCTCCATTGGATGGGCCTTGACTCTGTTGACCTTGGTGGGATGCCTTTTGGCCGCCCCTACCACGCCTATTTTGGCGTTTTGGGCGTTTGTTATTACTATAATGTGCTTCAGGCATAACAGTAGCCCCAGTAGGTCGAGCTTGATGATTCTTCATCAACAACTGGTTCTGCTTTTCAGCGAGAAGTAAAACAAAGATCAAATCCGAGAACTTAGTGAACTTCTGAGCTCTATATTGTTGCTGCATGGCAATATTAGAAGCAGAGAATGTCGAATAGGTTTTCTCCAAGAGATCATCTTCAGTCAAATTTTCATTGCAAAACTTGAGAAGTGATCGGATTCAACAAACTTCAGAATTATATTCATTCACAGACTTAAAGTCTTGGAAGCGCAAATGCTGTCAGTCGTGTCTTGCTTCAGGCAAGAATATGTCCTTTTGGTGATCAAAACGATTAGCCAAAGCGACCCATAATGCACGTGGATCCTCCTCAGCAAGATACTCAGTTTATAGAGCATCATGGATATGTCTTCGAATGAAGATCATAGTAGTGGCTTTTTCAGCTTCGCCGACAGGCTCATCTGTTGCTTCTTCAATAGCAGGACGCAAGTTCTTTGCAGTGAGGTGGAGCTTCACATCTTAAACCCACTTGAGGTAGTTCATTCCGGAGACCTCCAAAGCGGTAAAGTCGAGTTTGTTCAAATTGGACATGTTCCTATCACAAAATAAATGGACAGGATGTGGTTAGTGTAATGGAGAAAAAATAATTTCATTCACATAGGAGTAGAACATACAGGTTCTAATAGACATGTATTGGTTTAATTTTTGCATGAAAAACTTCAGGTTTTCATGGGTGATGTTTTTAAGCGAAAACTTCAGGTTTTCAAACAAGGCATATTTATAAGAAACTTCGGGTTTCAAAAATAATTATGAACTTCAGGTTCATATATTCCTGCAGGCAAACACAAATATATATATATATATATATATATATATATATATATATATATAAGCAAGCAAATATGCAACAAGAATATGCAAAAATATGACTTTTAGGTTTACAAATATAATTGAATTAATTTATTTGGACTTCGGGCCAAATTAAAATTTGGGTGAAAAAAAAACCCATAGGGCCTAAAATAATTAGGCGAATAAAACTCGGGGCCCAAAAACTAAGCCACGGGTGGCTTAAAAAAAATGGTGTCGTATATCCCAGGCCCAAGAATTGGGCTGGGGGTCTCGGGTGATGCTACAGGCCCACAGAGAGGATTGGGGCAGGGATTGGGCTGCGGCAGGCAGACCCAAAAGCTAAAAAAAATGTTTTTTTGTTTTTGTTCTCTCTCTGCAGGTCGAGAAAAAGATGGGCCAAAGCAGGGAAGCCCAAGGCAGAAAAGAGAGAAAAAAAATGGGTCGAGGGGCATAGCCCTATAGGGCTCAGGTTTTGGAACCTAAACACCCCAGCGTGTGCTAGGTGTGTGTTGTCGGAGAAGAACGCCGGAATTGGGTGACGGCGTTGCGGCAAACGACGTTTCCAAAGTTGGGGTAAGCCATGGTTCGTTAGAAACCTCAAATATGAACAAGGATTTTTGAAAAAAACAATCAATCGTTCTAACAAAAACCCTAGAATTCGAATCGAAAAATTTGCAAAAAAAAATTCAATGGGATTCAAAAGAATCTCGGCTTAATTCCGACATGGGACGACTTCTGGTCGTCGGCGATATGAACCACAGGTTCAAGGCCGTGGCTGCAGGCCATGCTGTGGTCGGGGACACCATGAAAGGTGTCGGGTTTTATGGGTTTAAGGCTTGGAGCATCTTGCTCTGTGGGTTTTTCTAGGGAGAGCTGCAAGCTCTCGGCTTAGCTTGGGGGAAACCCATCTACAGGATGGTGGTCACAGGTTCGAAAGAACCCGATGTTCCCATTTAATTTAATACACCATTTAATTTGATATATATTTCAATAAAAAAAATATGTTCAATTGGATGCATATGCAAAACAATATTTTCAATGCATATACATATGTATTTTATGCAATTCATGCAAATATCAAATTCACATAATTCAACAATTATGATTATGAGGCATACACAATTTATGTAGAATCTAAAATTCGTAAAACGTAAAGTTGGGTCATGCATCATGATGAATGTTCATGCTATCAGGGCTGAAAATATTGAGTTAAAAGCTGTTGTTTTGAAAGAACCTGATTGCGTGATGATATGGATGAATTGGTTTGATGCAGACAAATTCTTCAACGTCTGATTCCTAAGCACAGAGTATGAGCGTGCTGATAACATGTTGTGGTCTATTTTATCTGATAATATTTAGGGTGGCCGGCAGCAAGGAGAAGAGAGAAAAGAGAGATGTGTTTGTAGAATTGTAGGGGAATATATGTATGTTGTTATCCCTCCTACATTGTGCCTTTATTTATAGTAAAAGATGAGAGGAGATATTCTTTTTTCCCAAGGAATATAAGATACAATAGGAAATGATAACTAGAATCAAATCTAATTTAGAATTTATACAATCACACCTAAACTAGGAATGTTTACAACATTAAAAAGTTAATAACTTAAAATATAAAAAATTTTACCACTTATATAAAAACACGTGGTGTATCATCTATGTTCCTATCACAATGAAAAATTTCTCTTAAAGAAGGATCATGACATTGGGAAAGAGATCATCTCCTTATCTCTTCCACCAAATATTTTCTATCAATTAATCCGAACTCTTCAAATTTGATCCAACGATTATAAACAAAGAGTTTTTTAAAATTATAATAATTTTACTCGTTGAATCAAATTTCCGTCACATTAGATCACATTTCAAAGCCGTTAATCCCATACCCTATCACATTTCAAAGTCCCAGTTGCGTGTGTCCTAGTCGTAGTCACACTCCCCTCCAAAATTGAGAATTGGAGTCAGAGTCAAAGCATGGTTGTTTCTGCATTAGTCAGAGTCAAACATCTCAAAACAGCACACGGTTCCTTGGTGCCAATCTTGGGAAACTGGTCCTCGCTGAATCCTTTTCTAGGGATCTTAGACATCTCGGTATTATGACTGTTTATCGTGCAGCGAGAAATTATTTTAAAATTTAAAATTTAAAATTAAATATAAATAATACCTAATGAAAATTGATTGTATAATGTATAATAAATGACCACGATCATGGAATTCCTAAGATCTCTAGAAAAATGATCCGGCGATGATCTTTTTCCCCATTTTTGTATATGTGTTTAGTAAGCTTTTTATATAATAAAAGTGTTTTTCATTAAAAAAGTAATGTTTATATGTTTGATAATTTTTTATATAAAATAGCTGTGATTGAGTTTGTATTAAATAACTAAAGAAATATGGTATAATAACTTATTTAATTTTATTTATCTAAACTAATTATTAATAGAGTTGTTTTTGTCAACTAAAAAAAAGTGAAAAAATTATTTAGTGTTCTATCACAGAAAAAAATATTAGACAATAATTTAATTTTATATTTTTAAAAGAGACAACTGATAGCAATCAGATAAAAAAATATATGTTTGTTTTCTAAGTCTTACCTACTTGTAATTTTAGAATATATTTAATTTAAAAGTGAAAAAATAAAAAACAAAAACCTTTCTTCCCACTTGCATTGGCACGTTCTCTCTCCTCTCTATTTTTTAACTATGACTTCTGGAATTCAATTTTAACTTCGTTTTACTTCCTATAACTTAAAAGTCATCAATTTAGTTCCTAAAACTGAAAATTTGCTTCACTTTGCCCATGTGAAATTTGATTTAGTCCCAGTTTACTTCCTGAAACTTGAAAATCGTCTCTATAAAACTCAAAATTTGCTCCACATTACCTTAGATCTGTTAGTTTCTTATGTGGGTTCAATTTGGGTGAGCCAGACTTATATCAATTACTTTTTTATTTTTCTCATCTCTTCAATTTCTTTTAAACTTAATATTATCTGATTGTTGTTTGTTCAAAACAAAAAAAAATAAAAAATCTCTGATTGTTGAATGTTGACGTATAATAGAGATTTATAATCAAAATTATTACACATGTGACAAAGTCTTGTTGGGTGTTGGGGCTTATAAGTTTTAGAGATAAGAGAGAGTTCACAAATCAACATTGAATGAATTTTGAGCTTTAAAGAGTAAAATGATAATTTTTAAGTTAAAGTGAAAGTAAAATAAAGTTCCACAAAATTTAGCTAAAAGCAAGCCTAAAATATATTCACACAAAGTGTTTGGCCAGACGCTAGTAACTTTTTATATTTATAATCTCTCTCATTTTCTTCGTCCCTAGTGATGGGTGGCTGACGGGTAACCGTAGTTATTTACACATAATCGTTGCTCATATCCGTATAACCGTTTACCCGTTAAGTAATTGCTTAAATGGTTATACCCATACTTATAATCGCGTACCCATTTAACTATAACCGTATACTCGTTAACTGTAACCGTATACCCATTTAACCATTTTTTAACCCATTTATCCATTTTCTTACTTATTTACTCATTTTTGAATTGTCTACGTATTTTTTTAACAACTTAAAAATTAAAAAGGTAACATTTGTCATAATTTTGGAAAGCTGGGCCTCAACTAGTTCCATGCTTCCATACTCTCCTACTTGCTCCCTCTGCACTGTCGAGCACTTTTGAAAATGGAATATGCGGGCCAAAAGAAGCACTTACTGTGATAAGCACTTATTTTCTCTCAAAAAACACTGAGATTGAACAATTTAGGGTTTTTAATTTTTTTTTTTTAATTTTACATATGCTAGAAAAAACGGTTAAATAGATAGCCGTTATAACCAAGGGTAATACCTATAATTACTTATTAAAATTTTACAAATAAACGGTTATACTCATAACCGTTTGTTTGTCTAAACGGTTATTTATAATCGTAATCGTGAACTTTAAATGAACAAGGAATCACGTTTACCCATACATGTGGATATTTTGCCGATCCCTATTCGTCCCTCGTTGAGACTCTCTCTCCTCCGTCCCTTTCAACTCAACTCTCACACTTCCGTCTGATTCTTCATCGCCTGAGTGCACGGGACAATTCGAAACCTTCGATCAACGGTGGATTTTCGTCACCTGCACCATCCATAAGCTAATCCCTCTGTTCTCCCCAACCACACCTCTAACCCCCGTCATCCATTCTATTTTCTCTGAAACTCACCGAGATGCTGCGGACTATTTCTTCTTCTTCTTCTTGTTATGGCAGCGGCGGCAGCAGCAGCAGCAAACTTGTGAGAGGCATGCTGCTTCAATCCTCTATCATTCGTTTCGTCAACAATAATATTTTAGCTCCTTTTCACTCTCGACCTTCTGAATCAATCAAATCTAGAAACAACCAGCCACGCTTGCTTGTGAAAATCACTAATCTTGAGGACGAACTCGAGTTATCTTCCAGATGTATTGACCTTCAATGTCTCGATAGGTTTACTTTGCAAGGAGGCTTGGTCGGGGAAGCAATAAGTAAGGTCGAAATGATGACTCAGAGATATTGAACCTGACACAGTTACGTACAATACGTTATGGATGGTTATTGCTTGCGAGGAGAAATGGATGAGGCAAAAGAAGTCCTTGATCTAATGCTTAACAAGGGCTCCATGTTGTTGGTCGTAGTTATAACATGAGGCGCAAATGTTTTTTTCTGGAGAAGTGTGAATGCAGGTTTTTGCAAAGTAGGGAGAATACATGATGCACAAAAGTTGTTCTCGTATCCATCTTCCAGATATTTTTAAACTTAAGGTGTTTTATTAGATGGTTTATGTAAAAACAAACAATTTTCCAAGGCAATGACATTATTCAGAGAGATGTAATTACGAAGTTGGATTGAATGTTGTGATTTAGACTATTTTCATTGATGGTAAACCAGAAAAGAGATGTCTTGCAGATTCGATTTCCCCAGCTATGCATAAACCTTCACTGATAATAGTGTAAATCACAATATTCAAATCCAACTTCGTACCTTGCATCTGTTTGAACAATTCCACTACCTTGAGAAATGTTTGTTTTTACGTAGAACATCTAGTAAAACACGAAACGTTTGAACATCTGGAAGATGGGCAAAACGTTGCAGGTGCGAGAACAACTTTTGTGGATAATGTATTCTATCTACTTTGCAAAACCCGCCCATGAGAGTTATAGATCCAAATGTCACATTCATTCGAAACATCTCTGAACAATAGTACATCTCTCTCGATTACATTTCATTGCCCTTCTTCATGAAACAGTACTAACACACGAGGGACATGAAAAATTTATAGATCCAAAGGTCACATTCACTCGAAACATCAGGATCCTAAAAGACGTTCATGCTAGAGATGCAGTGTGCTGATTCCATATTTTCATACCACGAAGTCCCTCGGCAACTTGTGGGTTGAAACATGAGATCTTATGGTTGAACAACTGTCATTTGGGGGTTGGCATTTGGCCTGCGTGCTCATGCTGACTTAATTGTTTTGCCATGGGACCCATGTCTATCATCACAAGAAGCCATAATGATGGAGCGGCAAAGATGGTGCCCTCAACACCTTCAAAGAGCTTCAGGTGCCCCTTCGAATTAACAAAATGTTCATATTTACTTGCTAATAACCATATGTATTTCCCTTCCTTACCTATTTTTTGTTCGTAAGGAAACTGGATTAGTCACTGCCTTTATGTCATTGCATCTCATAAGAAATCTATTCAGCAATCTGTAACCGTTGCATACATCAGTAGAACGCTAAAGAATAGAACAATGTATTGGTTGCAGAAGTTATAACTTTGAGTTTCGGATAAGATTTAGCTCATGGTACAAAGCAGACATTTTTTTCTTGCCTATTTTAAAGTGATATGAATATGCATTGCTTCTTATGGAAGACAGAAGTCATGCAATGAACTTTGGGTCAATGTGACATGCGGCGTACATTCCACTGCCGAGGACTCATTGTTTCACTGGACTGAGGTTACTGCTGTGTTTCTTGGCACCGCTTTTTACTTTAGCGGGTCTTTGATCGGTCTTATTTCGAGTTTCGAGGATTACATTTCATTGCCCTTCTTCATGAAACAGTACTAACACACGAGGGACATGAAAAATTTATAGATCCAAAGGTCACATTCACTCGAAACATCAGGATCCTAAAAGACGTTCATGCTAGAGATGCAGTGTGCTGATTCCATATTTTCATACCAGGAAGTCCCTCGGCAACTTGTGGGTTGACACATGAGATCTTATGGTTGAACAAATGTCATTTGGGGGTTGGCATTTGGCCTGCGTGCTCATGCTGACTTAATTGTTTTGCCATGGGACCCATGTCTATCATCACAAGAAGCCATAATGATGGAGCGGCAAAGATGGTGCCCTCAATTCCTTCAAAGAGCTTCAGGTGCCCCTTCGAATTAACAAAATGTTCATATTTACTTGCTAATAACCATGTGTATTTCCCTTCCTTACCTATTTTTTGTTCGTAAGGAAACTGGATTAGTCACTGCCTTTATGTCATTGCATCTCATAAGAAATCTATTCAGCAATCTGTAACCGTTGCACACATCAGTAGAACGCTAAAGAATAGAACAATGTATTGGTTGCAGAAGTTACAGCTTTGAGTTTCGGATAAGATTTAGCTCATGGTACAAAGCAGACATTTTTTTCTTGCCTATTTTAAAGTGATATGAATATGCATTGCTTCTTATGGAAGACAGAAGTCATGCAATGAACTTTGGGTCAATGTGACATGCCGCGTACATTCCACTGCCGAGGACTCATTGTTTCACTGAACTGAGGTTACTGCTGTGTTTCTTGGCACCGCTTTTTACTTTAGCGGGTCTTTGATCGGTCTTATTTCGAGTTTCGAGGATTATTGCCAAATAATGTAGGTGACAGGAAGGATGGCAGTCCACAAGCTTCTGATGGGTGTGCAAAACTTTTGTTATTACTTTGTTATGGAATGATTCTTAGGTGATGTGAGAATTACTTGACACTCAAATTAAAACCCTATCGACGTAGTATATAAAAGTAGGGATCGTTTAAGGCCGGGGATTAGAAGGGATGCTAATCTACACAAATTACACTCTAAAACACTAAAACTGGACTCTAGACAATGAAAACAAGTACTAGTGATCAATCTGAACGAATTTTAACTCTTGACAACCTAACTTGACTCAAATAACACAAAACAAACTTAAAACAACAAATAAAACTCAACTAGGCAGATTGTAGACACTAGAGACTCAAAACAGGCTAAATAGACTCAAAACAACAAAACTAACTTAAACAGACTCAAAACAGGTTCTAAGAAGTGAATTGGATGACTTTTGGACTAGTTAGACTCAAAACACTAAAAGGAGACAGATTTGGATGAATTTAAACAAACTAAGACTCAATTAAGAACTAGGGGGGGTTTTGGACGAATTAAGCAAAACTAAGCAGATTTAAGCAAACAAAGTAAATTGAAAGAGATAAAGGTGAATTCAGGGGTGAAAACTAGTTAGAGGGTTCTTCTCCACACATGAACATAGGCATATGAATTGATTTCCAGTTATTCTTCCGATAAACCATGAATGACAATGCTTTGAATTAATTGTATTGCACTAGTCAATTCCCAGATTTCCCTAAGTTCATTGAATTGAATGGATAACGCATCACAACCAAATTATTCTTATCAAGTTCCCTAACTATGGAATACGCATGATAGAGATACATATCAAAGAGCATTAAGTTCCATGGAAATCATAAACATTGACAAGGCATTCATAACTATGGAATACGCATGTTACTCTTGCCTAGGATTTACTTAACACAATTGTGACTAGCAATCTTTACTACTTGTGAATATAAGTTCCTAACGATTAGGTGAAATTCCCTTATATCCTAGCATCAAATTCATGCATGTAAACTAAGTAGGCCTCCTTAATCAACACACAAGAACAAGTTCTTCATAAAACAGATAAGTAAATCACATTCACAATTTATGAAACAATAACTGAAGGTAATCAATTCATATCAAACATATGTCCATGGCTTTGAATCCACCTCTAACTAAAACGAAATTAGTTCCACATGTTCAACATAATTGAAAAACAAATTAAATTAAACATAGAAACGAAACAAGAGAAGAAAGAACTCCTCTCTCTCCAATGGAAGCCACGGCAAGCCTTCTCTTCTCTTCCCTGCGGCAAAGTATGGTTTTCTGAATGTCTATGGGGGTGGTTGGATGGTATGGTGCGGCAGAGAGTGAATTAGGTCAGAAACTATGGAGAATGGTGAGGGAAGGGTGCAGCAGAGAGTGGTGGATGATTTCTGGCGTGAATGATGTATATGGAGGGTGGTGAAACCTGCGGCAATCCTCTAAACTTGTATATATAGGCACCACAAACCCTAGGGTAATCAGATTAGGGCTTGGACTCAGCATTGCACAAGGAATTAGGGCCCTAGGTGCGGCAGAAATTGTAGAACCCATTAGGAAAAAGGATTGTGGCCCAATTGATTTCTGAAAAGGATTTGTAGAACCCAAATCCACAAGGAAAAGGCTTAATAAGTCAGAATCCAAGAGGGAAAATGAGTGAAAACCCACGGCACAAAGGGATAAGGCAGGGAGCCTTGCAAGGCAAGGAAAAGACCTTCTAGAAAGGAGGGAGGCGCCAGATTTTTAGGCTTCTAGAAAGAATGTGTTTCTGGGCAGATTTTGGGGCTTCTAGAAGAGTTTAGGGCGCCACTTTTGTAGGAGAATGGATAGGACTTCTAGAAATCAGGTTTTTAAGTCCCCTAAACTGAAGAAAACAGGTTAGGATAAGATTAGGATAAGATTGGATAAGATAAGATAAGATAAGGTTGTTTTGGATAATGTTTTGGATAATTCTCCTTCTTTTGAGCTGATTCCTTATCTTCTTTATCTTTGAATTCTTTCTTCCATCTTCTTAGCTGATTTCAAGCCTTTATATCTTCAATTTCGTCCATCAACTTGCCTCCATGCTTGCACTACCCAATCTTGGCCCAAAAATGCTCTAGATTGCTCCAAATTGCCTCTTTTTGCCATCTTGACACTTAGAACCTACAAACACACGAAAATAGCTTAAAATACAAAATTAACTAAGAACTAACAACGTAAATGCATGAAAACAAGCTAACTAAGTCGCATAAATATGCTCCTATCAAATTCCCCCACACTTAGCTTTTTCTAGTCCTTAAGTAAAACGAAACAAAACAAACGAAACAAACACCAAACAAACTAGACCTTCCAACTTTCACCTCAGGGATTTCCAACATACATAACATATTTAAGATCATCATAACCATAGCTTTTAGTCTTCCCCACCCTTTAGTACATACTTAACCACAGTCACCATTCATTAGCTCTCATTTAACCAATTAAAACAATGTTTTGAATGTAGTAACACACCTTAGAGAATTCACTCAATTCCTCACTAGGTACACTCTTATTTTCACTCAGATTTTCTAACTACACTCCCTATACTAGGTATATGTGAGAAGATTGATGTAAACATGAAAACGAACACTCACATATGTTTGTAACAAATGAAGCAATTTCTGGAGCTATTAAGCATGTATATATATGATCTCATGAATGGAATGCTACTACTTAGATGCGAGAACCAGGGACACCATATGCTCGTACTAATCCCAAACTCCACATATTGAAACACACAACACTCAAGATTGAAGTATAGGGTTGTAACGGGGCTAGGGGTATTGGCTAACAAAGAAAGGTAAGGAAAACAAACGTTCTTAAAGCAAAAGCAAGCAAAGTAATGAATATGACACTTAGGACTCCCTTCTTGAATGCAGAAATCAACTTTTAAACACAAAGGGAAGATTCAAGCAACAACTAGGGCCGGATTCAATGTTTTGGACCCTTCCTTCAACGAACAACACTTGAGAACTCTTTTCTCATCTTTTCAACTCCTTTTTCATTCGTTTCACAACTTTTTCTGTTTTTCTTTTTTTTTTTCCACGAATTTTTCTTCTACTTTTTTTTCTTTTTTTCCTTTTCTTTGTCGTGCCTCATTCAAGACTTTGGCACACCCACAACAAAACTCACTTCCCCCACACTTGTTTTCTGCCAAACAATGATCAAAAGGAATTCATATTGAGTCATGCGTTACTATGCTTCAAGAACAAAGGTATGGATGGTCCTAATCTAGGCTAGGTGAGGATAATGTGGGTTAACAAAGAACATAGGCTAAACAAGGCTCAACGGGGTTAAAACCTACAAAACAAATGACATAGGGGGTTCGGCTATTTGGCACTGGTTCACTACACAACTTCATCTTGTTTATGTGTTATGCTAATCAATTTCATGCTTTGAATGAAACGGGTATGAGTTCTAGTATTTGGAACTAAATGATGAAACGCCTTCTAAGTAGCAACCAAGCAAAGAATAATGAGATCATGCAATGACTTTAGAAAACAACAAATGCACAGATTTTTAACTCTCCAAAAAACGTTTTAAGCTCAAGTCTCTCAGGGTTGTAGCGTTAGTTTGAGATTCTTCCTTCAAGCATGTTACAAAAACCGATATTTTCTCTTTGTGATTAAACATGGATTCATGAACTATAACCATAATCAAGCATAAACCAGAGAGCAATTCAAACCTCCATCCATGTTTATAACTTTCCTCAATAGTCATGCAATTAAAAACCGAATCCTCATCATTGTGTTGGAAGGTACCCTAAGACACAAACAAACACACAAAAACAACTCTTTTTGGGTTTTTCAAAACAATTTTTCAAATTTTTATGAAATTTTCGGATTTTCTTTTCAAAACACACTAAAAGACTCCAAAACAGCTTAAAAACACTTAAAAATACTGAAAACAACATTCAAAGTGATAGGTGATAAAAACCCACGAATTTCATGCAAAAACACTTTGTTACCCCCCCCAACACTTAAATCAAACATTGTCCTCAATGTTTCAAACATAAACTCACACAAAAGCAAGCAAATAACACAACTAACACACATAACAGATATGGCAAAACAGAAGCAATAAAGAGAGAGAGTTTAAGAACGCAAATCTGGTTTTGGAGCTAGAATTCCATCTTTCTCTCGTTTGAACACATGGGTTGCCTCCCAAGAAGCGCTTGCTTTAACGTCTTCCAGCCGGACGATATTTCCATTTAAGTTCCCATGGTACCCACGGCATGGAGGGGTACATCCTCCACAACATGCTCCTCAAACAGCTCGTGCATTGGATCTTTGAATGGTAAAGGATAGTGATCCTTCCGGATTGTGGCATTGAACATCCTAAAATCAATGTAATCATACCCACCAGCTTGGATTCGATTGGGAATCTGCACCATACAAGGTAACAACCTATTAGTTGAAATGGGAATCGAATCTGGAATAGATGGCTTACCAATGTACTGCAATGAAGTGGCAGCACTATGAACATTCTTCCCCATGATATTTTCGGTCAATTGGGGCATTTTGAGGGCAGTGGCTGTATGGTCCTTGTGCTCCACTCCAATTCCCTCGTTTTGTATGGTTCTTGATGTATCCTTTGTGCTTGAACGGTCCGGCCCTATCTTTTTTATTTTATCCATGGCAAAACAAGAACGAACAACGTTAGGATTCTCAACAGACTTAGAAACATTAAATTTAATCTTATCACTACCAAACTTCATAGTTAACGTTCCCTTGGCCACATCAATCTTGGTTTGGGCTGTTTTCATGAATGGTCGGCCAAGTAAGAGTGGCAATGGATGGGAATGGTCTGAATCCTCCATGTCAAGCACATAGAAATCTGCAGGAAAAATCAAGTGGTCTACCTGCACCAAAACATCTTCCAAAACTCCTTTTGGGTATGCATTAGATCGATCGGCTAATTGGATAATAACACCATCATTTTTAAGCTCTCCTAGATTCATACATGCATAAACAGAATATGGCATGACATTTATAGATGCACCTAAGTCTAACATGGCAGATTCAAAACGAGTATTTCCAATAACACAAGGAATTGTAAAACTACCCGGATCTTTGCATTTAGGGGGTAATTTCCTTTGTAAAACAGCAGAGACATTCTCACTTACTTGAACCACTTCTTTGTTAGAAATCCTTCTCCTTGTTGTACAAAGCTCTTTCAAAAACTTAGCATACCGTGGGACCTGCTTTATTGCATCAAGGAGTGGGATATTGACTTGAACTTTCCGGAATGTCTCTAGAATGTCCTTTTCAACATCCTCTTGCTTTGATTGCCTCAACCTGCCAGGAAAAGGCACAATTAGTGGAATAGAGCTAGAAGAATTCGAATTGGAACCTACCTTGATGGTTGAGGACGGGTTAGAAGTGGGAATTGGCTGCGGCAAAGATGTCTCTTTCCTTGCCGTGGGCTGTGCTTGCACCTCCTCTTCAATCAGCAACTTTTCATCCTCCTTTTGACTTGATTTAGATGGTTGTGGGTCGGTTCTAACCTGTTTGCCACTTCTCAACGTGATTGCATTGGCGGTTTCAAATCCTCCTTTGGGATTAACAACGGTTGAACTAGGCAATCTGCCTTGTTCTCTGAATTGTCCCATGAATTCAGCCATTTGCCCCATTTGTTTCTTCAATTCGTCCACCTCTTTAGCTTGATTCTTTATGCTCTGTATGTCCTGCGTTAAAGAGGTTAGTACTTGAAGAATTTTATCATTATCTAACAACGAACCTGAATTGGTTTGGGCCGAAATTGGTTGAGGTTGTGTGGCTGCATATGGCCTTGGAAACATCCCAGGGGGCTGTCTAAATTCGCCTTGTTGCTGTGCTTGTTGAGAGTCCCTCCACTTGAAGTTTGGATGATCTCTCCATCCCGGATTGTATGTATTGGAAAAGGGGTCACCACGGTTTTGGTATTGATTCCCAAAACCCACGACATTGAGTGTCTCCCACCCTCCATTCTTTATCAATTGTGGGCACTTATCCGTGGGATGTCCTTGCATGGAGCACACGCCACAAGAAGCCACAGTTTGCATTTTTGGTCCTTCAACAACCTGAGAAAGAAGAGTGGTAAGGTTAGCCATTTGATTTTGAAGTTCGGTTATAGCACTTACCTCATTCACTTGGTGTTGCCGTGGAATGCTCCTTTGTCTAACACCTTCGTATTGTTGAGCGTTCAACGCTCGATTAGCAATCAAGGTCTTTGCAGCCGTGGGGGTCTTATCCACCAAGGCTCCTCCCGCTGAGGCATCTAACATTTGACGTTCGATTGGTAAAAGTCCCTAGTATAAGTATTGTAGGAGAAGTTCCTCCTTCATCTGATGCTGTGGACATGAAGCAACAAGAGATTTAAAACGTTCATAATACGTAGGAAAAGACTCACCTACTTCTTGCTGAATTCCACTTATCCTTTTTCGTATGGTGATGACTCGAGAAGTTGGGAAAAACTTCTCCAAGAAAGCTCGTTTCATGCTCTCCCATGATGTGACAGTTCCGGGAGCTAATTCATACAACCAATCATTCGTCTTTTCCAAGAGAGAAAAGGGAAAGGCCTTCATCTTCAAAATACTCCCATCGACATTGAGGGGGGTCATGCTTGAACACACCACTTCGTATTCTTTCAAGTGTTTGTTCGGATCTTCCATGGACAACCCGTGGAATTTGGGGATGTGGTGCAACAAGCTTGACTTCAATTCAAACTCATCAGTCTTGCCTTGAGCCGCCCTAGGATATTGAATGCATAAGGGCACGGCATTGTCAAGGCCTGAGGCTGAAAGCTCTTTGATTGTTCGATTATCTGCAGCCATGTCTTGCTCCTCTTCCAAATCCTCTTCAATTTCAACTTCAGATTCAGAATTAGAACTTGAACTAAGTAGATCAGGTTCTGGGTGCTTCCTCTTCCTTCTCAAATCTCGCTCAAAATCGTCGTTAAAATCCAAGATATGTGCGTGAACGGGTTGAGAACTTCGAGTCATACACTAGTACCTAAAACAAAGAAAACAAAACAAATCAGAAAACTAAGCAAAACAGAAACAAAAACAAGTTAAAATACACGGCAGAAACTAGGGAGATTAGCAAGTTTGCTAATCCCCGGCAACGGCGCCAAAATTTGATGTGCGAATTACTTGACACTCAAATTAAAACCCTATCGACGTAGTATATGAAAGTAGGGATCGTTTAAGGCCGGGGATTAGAAGGGATGCTAATCTACACAAATTACACTCTAAAACACTAAAACTGGACTCTAGACAATGAAAACAAGTACTAGTGATCAATCTGAACGAATTTTAACTCTAGACAACCTAACTTGACTCAAATAACACAAAACAAACTTAAAACAACAAATAAAACTCAACTAGGCAGATTGTAGACACTAGAGACTCAAAACAGGCTAAATAGACTCAAAACAACAAAACTAACTTAAACAGACTCAAAACAGGTTCTAAGAAGTGAATTGGATGACTTTTGGACTAGTTAGACTTAAAACACTAAAAGGAGACAGATTTGGACGAATTTAAACAAACTAAGACTCAATTAAGAACTAGGGGGTTTTTGGACGAATTAAGCAAAACTAAGCAGATTTAAGCAAACAAAGTAAATTGAAAGAGATAAAGGTGAATTCAGGGGTGAAAACTAGTTAGAGGGTTCTTCTCCACACATGAACATAGGCATATGAATTGATTTCCAGTTATTCTTCCGATAAACCATGAATGACAATGCTTTGAATTAATTGTATTGCACTAGTCAATTCCCAGATTTCCCTAAGTTCATTGAATTGAATGGATAACGCATCACAACCAAATTATTCTTATCAAGTTCCCTAACTATGGAATACGCATGATAGAGATACATATCAAAGAGCATTAAGTTCCATGGAAATCATAAACATTGACAAGGCATTCATAACTATGGAATACGCATGTTACTCTTGCCTAGGATTTACTTAACACAATTGTGACTAGCAATCTTTACTACTTGTGAATATAAGTTCCTAACGATTAGGTGAAATTCCCTTATATCCTAGCATCAAATTCATGCATGTAAACTAAGTAGGCCTCCTTAATCAACACACAAGAACAAGTTCTTCATAAAACAGATAAGTAAATCACATTCACAATTTATGAAACAATAACTGAAGGTAATCAATTCATATCAAACATATGTCCATGGCTTTGAATCCACCTCTAACTAAAACGAAATTAGTTCCACATGTTCAACATAATTGAAAAACAAATTAAATTAAACATAGAAACGAAACAAGAGAAGAAAGAACTCCTCTCTCTCCAATGGAAGCCACGGCAAGCCTTCTCTTCTCTTCCCTGCGGCAAAGTATGGTTTTCTGAATGTCTATGGGGGTGGTTGGATGGTATGGTGCGGCAGAGAGTGAATTAGGTCAGAAACTATGGAGAATGGTGAGGGAAGGGTGCAGCAGAGAGTGGTGGATGATTTCTGGTGTGAATGATGTATATGGAGGGTGGTGAAACCTGCGGCAATCCTCTAAACTTGTATATATAGGCACCACAAACCCTAGGGTAATCAGATTAGGGCTTGGACTCAGCATTGCACAAGGAATTAGGGCCCTAGGTGCGGCAGAAATTGTAGAACCCATTAGGAAAAAGGATTGTGGCCCAATTGATTTCTGAAAAGGATTTGTAGAACCCAAATCCACAAGGAAAAGGCTTAATAAGTCAGAATCCAAGAGGGAAAATGAGTGAAAACCCACGGCACAAAGGGATAAGGCAGGGAGCCTTGCAAGGCAAGGAAAAGACCTTCTAGAAAGGAGGGAGGCGCCAGATTTTTAGGCTTCTAGAAAGAATGTGTTTCTGGGCAGATTTTGGGGCTTCTAGAAGAGTTTAGGGCGCCACTTTTGTAGGAGAATGGATAGGACTTCTAGAAATCAGGTTTTAAGTCCCCTAAACTGAAGAAAACAGGTTAGGATAAGATTAGGATAAGATTGGATAAGATAAGATAAGATAAGGTTGTTTTGGATAATGTTTTGGATAATTCTCCTTCTTTTGAGCTGATTCCTTATCTTCTTTATCTTTGAATTCTTTCTTCCATCTTCTTAGCTGATTTCAAGCCTTTATATCTTCAATTTCGTCCATCAACTTGCCTCCATGCTTGCACTACCCAATCTTGGCCCAAAAATGCTCTAGATTGCTCCAAATTGCCTCTTTTTGCCATCTTGACACTTAGAACCTACAAACACACGAAAATAGCTTAAAATACAAAATTAACTAAGAACTAACAACGTAAATGCATGAAAACAAGCTAACTAAGTCGCATAAATATGCTCCTATCATTAGGCTCGGTAATGCTTTTAAGCAATCTTCTTTCGTTAATTGGACGTTGATCCTTTACACTATGTTTGGATGGAGAATTTCTAAATTTTCATAGAATTCTAAATGACGGGAATTACAATTCCCAATAATTGAAATCCTGTTAATTGAAAATTTCAGTGTTTGGATGTTGGATACATGGAAATTGCAAAATGAAGGGAATTACAAATTTCATTGTTTGGATATTCCCTAGAATTTGTATTCCATAGAAGAATACAAATTTGAAAAAGAAAAAAAAAATGTTAAACTAGTAACAAAGTCATCAATGATAAAGGTCATCAAACCCCCAAGATTGGGGTTGCCAAACCCGCACTAAAGGGAAAACTGTCTAAATTTTCCAACAATTAAGAACTTATCAAAGGTTTGCAATAATATTTCATTGGAAAAAAATGTTCGCAAAGAATGTCAGCCAAAACACGTTCCATATCTACATTCCATCTAAAATAATTATTGTCATCTCCGTCATTTTCAATTTCTTGGTTCTCTTTCTTTCTCCTTGGTTTTTGTTTGCATACTGGTTTTCTATCAGATCCTTCCATTGCTCCTAACATAAAAAATATATTATTAAGACGTTAAGTCACTCATAGACACATTCATAGTAACCATGGACCAAAATATCGAAAATATCAGTGAAATATCGCCGATATTATCATTTTTTTGGTCCGACGATATTTCGTGACTTATCTTCTTATTACCGTTAATATATCGCGACATTATCGATAATATTGCGATATTATCACATATATCGCGATATTATCAATAATATCGCGATATGAAACCCAAAAATACTTGAAAATTTCTGAAAAATCTCAATTTTGGGCATAGAGGGATACGAACCCCTCCCATTTGACTTCTTCAAGTCCTTAACCACCATATCACTTATGTTTTTGTGAAAATATGCTCTAATATTTATATATATGGTTTTGTTTTCAATTCTTTTTGCAAGAAACAAATTTGCACATATTCCAAATTTTTTGTGGTATTATATTTTAAATTGTGTCAATTAATTACTTAGTCAATGACATGTGGTTTTTAATTTTTCTATTTTTTATTTGGTCACTTACATGTTGGGCTAGAAAAAATTCCCGAAAATCCCAAACCAAACCGAAAAAGTCCCAAACCCAAACCGAAAAATCTCAAACCAAAACCATCCCGAAGTTCGGGAATCTCATCCCGAAAAATACCAAAATTTTCGATATGGGATTGGTTTCCAAATCCCATTTGTTTTAATCCCGAACCCTTCATATCTCATTCCTGTTGGGATGGAATCGAGCGACTCATAGAAAGAATCCGAGACTCAATCTTCAAATGATTTTGCTTATGGACAACGTCAACCAATCTCGGATCCATGTGGGTGACATGTTAACAATTACATGGAAAACTATTTTGGGGATTTATCATTTGATGACTACTCTTCACAATACACTTACTCTACACATGGAGATGATGAAGATAGTGAAAATTTTGAACCTCATAGGAACTCTGTGTGGTACTAAGTCACTCATGTATCTTACCACGCAATGTATAAAGTGTAAAATATTGTACTAATTCATTATATATAAATGATTATGGTGTGCTTAAACTTCTTTCATTAATTACCACATATTTTCTACGCTCACAATGTTTGCCAGCTCGCTATATAATCAACTTAAATCAGTTAAATCCATCATGCAATGCATTTCCTTCCAATTTTTTGTGATAAACTAATATATAATTGACTAAATAAACATCCTGCAAAGTTTCAATAAAAATTTCCAAGTTTTTCTTACAATTTCCGTGGTTTTTGTTCAATTTTTATCGATATCGATAATATCCTGATATTTCCATCGAAATTTCCGTGTTTTTGGACTACCGATATTTCCGATATCATCGATATTTAATACCTTGATAGTAACAATCCGAGTATCATCTCATATTTATACATTCATATAATTCACATAGAGCAAGCTAAATATGAGATTTACATGTAAAATGCAGAAACAAGAAATTATGTGTTACTGATAGGGTACTAAGAACTGAGATTTACATCTTTAAGGCCCCAAGCCGCTGGTCAAGAAAACCAGTTCGTTCTTTGAGTTTGCTCTGCATAATATAGGTCTATAAGCACAAAGTCTTATCAGTTGCAATTTCAAAGGCTAACACACGTGTGACATACAATATTATCAGAGAAAACACCTCTAACCTAGCCATGTCTAAAGGGCAATCAGAGCATCCCTAACAGGTGATTACTTAAATGTCTACATGTGCGGTTCAACCATTTCAATAAATTCACTGTTATTGTTTTTCCTCTCTTATCCTTTTCTCTACCCTGTTTTCAGTCCATTAAAGATACTGAGGTTCCATAAGTCCCAACTCCTAGTTAAATTACCCACACAAACAAATACCATATGCCAATGGCGTCCTAACTGTTCAAATCTCATGGACATGAATTGTTGAAAAAAAAAAACACAAATGCACACACATACCATTCATATTACGAGAAACCTTAGGTACACAAACACATATACACTAAAGCATTCTCAGAAACACAAAGTGAAATAGAAAAACACTGCAGCTTAAAATCATGTGCACTGAAACATTTACATTCACTGATGCATCTTCTAAACATACCACGGACATTATATAGAACATTAAATAAGGTAAAGCCAGATCCACCTAAGCACTTAAATGATCTCTACCAGCTGACTTCAATTGGCCAATGCATAAAAGAGAGACAAAGATAACATGTTAGTGTGTGCACATATCTTCTGCAACATTTGGTTTCTCCAAAGAAATGAAATCTCATCTTCTCATTTATAAGGAAAACAATTTGTGCTTCCAAGAACTAAACAAAGGATAGGAAAAATTAGTGAAAACATTGTTTGATAACATTATAAATCAAACATAACATGTTCAAGAAACACATAAAACCATAGTATTCATATGAAATCCAAATTGACTATGACAATACAAACATAACATGTGATCATCGTAAACTCATATATTTGATATAGATGGGATCTCTGAATCCCAGTAGGACTATACAAATCCAACACTTATTTATACTGCTAAATGCAGCAATGAAAGTCATGGCTTCAATCATACTAGCATCTGTATTTTAGTTTTTTGACAGTTAACCTTCAAAAGCACAATATCTATAACAAGGAACTAACACCAAAGGCCATCAAAAACTAAAAATGGAGGATTGCTAGACTATGTTTTATGTTCTTCCATTGAAGTGAAGTAAACAATTCAAGGGAAGAACCAATTTTTAAGTAGTTTAGAAAGAGCGTATTCCCTCCCCCACCCTCACCGCCACCATCACCAAAAACCTTCCACCCTTCTCAGATAAGGTTAATTACAGACCAAATAGACAATTCAATCGGAGAAAATAAAACTTAATAAGATTGCACCCAAATGGCAATTCAATGGGACAATTCACCCTTCCCAGATAAGATCGCACCCAAAAATACATGATCGCACCCAGATAAGGATGGAATGAAACCAGAAATACATGATGCTTACAGGAAGATTGCACCCAAAAAGCTAAAAATAATTCAAGATAGAAGAGAGTAGAGACGCTGACCTAGAACAAAGGAAGAAAATGATTGCACGAGCGAAAATTCCTTCGAAGATTGGAGAGTTAACAAAGTGATGATTGTGCAGCCCTTTTGTTGTGAAATTTGGCGGTAGACATCTGAGTTTGGCGCCCTAATCCTAAAGTTTGGCGAGCACAAAATCTCCCCGCAGATGAATTCGGGATTCTCATCATTGTTGGAATTGTGAAATTACACCTCTTTAGGCGGAAATTAAACTTAGAATTCTTCATCCCCAATTTCCACGTTTTTTTCTCGTAGAATTTGCCGTTTCTCGCACTGCAAGGTTCCCAAACGAGGGAAAACTGCTTTCCCATCCTAAATTCCCTAGTTTAAGTGAAATTCTGTTTTATTTTACCGTATCCAAACGGAGTGTTACTGTCGTGATTTTAAATGAATTTTGATTGAACTCTTTCATTATGAATTTTATTTTTGAGTTTTAGCATGAGTCGCCTACTAGAAAATGGAAAAAGGAAGTGCACTCCTTCGTCCCAGCCGACAAGAGTACGATACCTACAGTGCAAGAAATTAGTTCCGACATTTGAAAAGTATCGAAAGAATAGAAAATAGTAGAAATGAGGTAACATAAAGTTAGTAACATGCTTACTAATAATGTTAATGTGGTTGTCAAATGTTGATCCTCCTCAGCCATATTGAGTGAACTCAGTGAAGCACCACATGAAGTATGTCAAATTGCCTCCTCACTTGCATCATCCCCTTTTGTAATTACTTGCATTTTTATAGGGAAAAACTTATAAATAGTCTTAATTCTGGTATTAAAATAAAGTTAGTAACACGCTTACTAATAATTTTTCTCTCTTTAACTTATCTCTAACAGATTTCTAGTCACTTTTAACAAGTCAGAGTATCCAAAAGGGATGTGCAGTTCGACGGTTGCCTCTGAATCTGACTGTTTAAAGTTGCGGCAAACATTTCGAGTGATGTTTTAGCAAATACCGGTTTCTACAGTTGCGTATGAGTCTGCCCTTAGCACTAGAGGGCGTCTGCTTGATACATTTACGGTTCACTGGCCCCGGAGATGGTAGAGGCATTAGTTTGCGCACAAAATTGGTTGAAGTCCTCGACTATAAATAGGAGTTGAACCATCTGTGTTGGAGATCCAATTTTATGAGAAAATGATGCGAGGTAACTATAACTACTTGTAGTTTCTTTTATTTTCTGGGTAAATTGCATTTTTACTTGTCTGATAAATAGCTTTCAGCTGCAACTTTCTTGTTAAGCTATTTTTATGCTTCTTGTTTTAGTAATCCGCTCTCGTGATTTATCGGTATAGCGGTTGACGATGAATGTTGCTTATTTTGTTGACAGGCCTTATGGAAAGGTTTTGCCATCCTTGGAGATGTTGGTAGTTGCTAGCTGCTCATGAACATCCTGCCGATACTTATAATTTTCCAAGATTTGTTATCATTTTGTCATCCAGCCATTATTTTTGAGCTCAACTTTTCTGTTTTAGATTGCAAACTGAATGTTGTTAGATTGGAAATGATTTTACAAACTCGGGATTTAGATACGTTGATCTGAAATGAAAGTTGGTTTCTTTTAATCATCACAGAACTACTAATTTACAGTTGATTTCGGCCTAATACGTTTGTTACTCGCTCAAGAAAATTGATAATCGAGCAATTAGGATTGACCCAACTCGCCCGAAAACAATTTGGGTGGGCCGGTCTGCCTATTGTCTAGGCCGGCAATTGTTTGATATATTGTCAGCTCGACCCATTGGGTTGGCCATCAGATTACGATTGGGGGTGAAATATTTCGTGGCTTACTATTATATTGCTACCTGCTAGGTCGAAAGCTTTTTCTTTTGAGGCACTCTTACGAAGTGTATTCAATTAGAATTTTGAAAGATTTTAATTTTTTTAATGAATTTAGGATATTCAATTAGGATTTTAAGTGATTCTCTAAAATTCAAACTGTATTCAATCAAGATTTTAAGACAGAGTATTAAAATCCTTAGGAATTCGGGTGTGTACAATTGGAATTTCAAAGAAGTTTATAACATTCTAAGTTTATTCAATTAGAAATTGATTTTAAAGAATTTGAAAAAGTTGAGGAATTTGAGAGTTTTTGTAATGTATATTAAGCATCCATACATCTCACATCTCCCCATGACATTTTGAGAGAATAAACCAAAATTTTATATGGAATATCTACAAATCAATTAAACTCTACAAAAATCCATAGATTTATAAATTCATTAAAATCTCTCAAATTCCTAGCTGAATACACCCCCCCCCCCCCCCTCTCTTTAATTTGTATTTGGTAGTGGGTGACTGAGACCTTAACATGGAAATGTTATGGGGAGTGATAAATACACATTTTTTTTAGCTTCTTCCACACTTTATTAGTGTTGGTTGTTGATTCTGTTTGACTTGTTCAACCCGATGACCAAAAATAAATAGAAATAAGTGAGAAGCTAAAAATAGTGAAAATTACCTACCATTTTTATTCGTAGCGAAGTTACTTAGTCTTCTACATAGGGGTGGGTACTTTAATGAGTTTACCAACAAACTCAACCAACCCAACTGAAATTGATTGGGTTAGGTTAGTTTGTAAACTATAAGATTTATTTTCAGATAAAATTTGACCACCCAGTTAATAGGTGGATTGGGTTGGGCTGAAATATTTTTAATCCAATTGAAACCCACCCACCCAAATATCAACAATACTTATATGTATATTACATAGCCATCTACATAAAATCTTAGAGTTGTTAAACACTTATTTATTCATAATTAGATAAGCAATAAAATTTATATATTAACAAATAATGATTCCTAAACACCAAATTCACATAATTTAAGTCTAGTATGACATGTATTTTGGATTATTTCTCACTCATACTCACTTTAGGAATAACAAATAAAGTAAATAATCTCAACCCATGAAATATGTCCGACCCAACCCGCCTTAGAATAATTTTGGTGGGTTGGTTTTGCCCATTTTCTTGAGTGAAATGAGTTATTCTTAACCCGAGCCTATTGGGTTGGCTAACGCTATTGGGTTGGCTAACGAGTTGAGGTCAAACCCGGCTAACCTATCCAATGCCAACTCCTAGTCCTACCTCCAGGGGTGGCAATTTAACCTGTCAAATCCGATCCCAATAGAATATGGAATTTACGTAATAACTTAGTATTTAAAAACCAACAATCTAATCTACAAGCATCTGTTCTACATATTAAGAATTATTTATTAGATTATTGACAAGCAAATGAAATCATTTTAAAAAAAATGGAAAAAGAAACAATTTCTCAACTTTCATGTCATTTAATTTACAAAATATTATTTACAAATTTAGTCATCCTGACATTACTCTTCTTACTATGGTTGACAACACCTAATAATTATTATACTAAAATAAATCTTGCTGGATAAGTTAAAGCTAATGGCAAAGTTGTTGCAGGTTTTTTTTATTTAAAAACTGTTTTGGACAAGCCAACCTCGTAGGTTCCCTTCTCATGATTAATTTCTCATGATTAATTCAAAGGCGGGTATGAATGCCTAAGGTATTCAACCTTAAAAAAGTTAGTGGTTGTTATTTGAAGCCAATAATTCGAGGAAAAAAAATAAAAAATTGTCCTTAAATTGGTAATTAAAGGAACAAAATAGAGTGGATATGTGGGAATGCACATATTTTACTCATTGTAAATAACGTATCTTCATAATATAAATTTCATAATAAGAACCGTTTAATTTTTTTGATGTTCATTAATTTGAAAATCATTCGTACAAAAATCATTCAAATCAAATATCGTTTAGTCATTCATGAGAATCAAATAAATGAACAACTCATCATGAATATGTTAATTGATACTCACACCGTCGGTTTGTTTCATACAATTAGATGCATAAACGATCTCTAATTCAAATGCATTTTTGTAGAGATTGTCTTCAAATAAAGATTAAAATAATTTCGGTGATAAAATTTATATTGTAAACATACGTTATTCGCAAGGGACGTAATATATATGTGCATTTCCCCGTAAAAATGCAAGTATTATCTTAATAAAAATTGCAATCGAGACAAATCAAATTAACCAAAAATGTGTTATACATCTGGATGTAGTCTGTGAAATGTGGTGACTTATTGATTAATTTATTAAGTGGGTAGTGAGTATGACACACCCCGACCGAAATCGAAGCGTGCTGGTCGTCACGTGAGGGTGACGTAGCATGTGCACATTGCGGAAGCGGAAAGATATGGAGAAATAGGAATAAATTAAAACCAAACCACTAGCAGTACTAACTAAGATAATGTGCTAGTGCGAGATTAAGAGTGAATCCCAATAATTCAGAGCATAAGTAACCTAGTGCAATCCAGCAGGACAATTATTAATAATACAGCATCTGAAGATGATCCTACATAGAAGATGAACTGTCAGAACTTCCGTCAAGCCCTCGTAAGCCACCAGCGAACAATCTTACCTAAAACCTAGAGGGGCGCAAAACAAAAAGCGTGAGTGGGCAAAAACAAGGTTTTACAAAAATCATATCATTTTCAAAAGCTCTAACCCCTCGCTATAAAACCTGTATAATTTCCCAAAAAATAGTATACATACGTATATATCACAAAACCACGCTCAATATATCCAAAACCACGCTCAATATATCCAAAACCACATATATGTATGCCATGCGTATGCCATGTCCAATATCACAATATAACTACTATAAGCCAGGTGATGCAATTCAATATAAATCATCTGTCAGCCGAAGTCACCTAACGTGATCTGCATGGTGAAATATAGAGCTCATCTCAATCACATCTCAATCATATATCTCATCAAGTATATACATATCTCTATCTCATATCTCATCATGTATATACATCTGCACACGAGTCGAACCACCTCACGTGGTCTGTCTGATAGGACTGGGTGTAAAATAATACGCTCTAGTGCTACGATCACGTGAAGATTGTGCGAATAATCGCAGGTCACATACGAGTCGAACCCACTGAAAGTGGTCTATACGACAGGACTGTGCACTTAACTTGGATCCAAGACAAGCGTGTGGTGCGGGAGGTGAACATCACGTGAAGGACTGTGCCCCTAACTCTGGGCGGGAGCACTAACGTCGGGGTGCAGATTATGAGCTCTAATATATCTCATCATCATCATATCTCATAACCATTACCAACATAATATACTCAACTGTAGCTTACCTGGGCCTCCGCAACACCATGCAACATTATGCATAAATATGATAATGCATACACTAAAATATGAGGCAAGTGTGACATGGCATTTAAATCACATTTCTTTTAAATACGTTTTCTGGGAAAAATATGAAGTGTGTGTATATATATATATATACTGAAAACAAAAGCCCACTCACTGATATGTAGCCGGGTCGTAACCCCAATGCCTAGCCTGGCTACGCTCGTCCTGAGGATAGGTTTCGCCTATATGAGAAACAACTATAAAAACGTTAATTAATAGCACATAACCAACTCTAGCTAATAACTTCTCATATATTGCTCAAATTGGGTATATGAATATACCACTGAGACCTTCTCAACCTCAGGAACATCCTCATATTTTTAGAATTATTTTCTGACTTCTCATGCACCGCCACGCGCCGGCCACGCGTGGCCACGTGCCTGGCACGCCTAACGGTAACAGTAACGGCGTTAGGGAATATTCCGTTAAAAGCTAACAGATTCCGTTAAAACTAACCTGACGCCGTTAGAATATTCCGTCATACTTGACGAAATATTCTCCTTCGTCTTCATTGGTTCGCCAGAGACCGTCGCAGGCGCCGCTGCAACTCGCCGATTTCTGGAAAATGTTCAAACCTTCATTTCTCACTCATTTTTGCACCAAAATTCATGAAACTTGTCTCAAAATGAAGCTTACAACTATTAGAACCAAACCTTACTAGATTTAGGACCTAAAACCCACGGGATCTCGCCGGAGAACCCACGATAATTCCGGCCAAATTTCAAACTCGTCGATCTCGACTTCCCGACATCCAAATCACTTGGTTTTTCTTCTCCGAGCTTCGTGAGGGCGTCCTCAAGCTTCCTATAAGGTTAGAATTCACTGAAACATCCATAAATACGATCACATGAACAGTGACTGAAATCGGGTTCTTTGGTTCTCACGATCCCGACGTTCAATCTTAACCAAAATTGTCTTAATAAGCTACAAAAGATTAAAGCTTACCTTTTTTAGCCTTAAAACACCTTAAAATCTCCCCGATCACGTCGGAGTTACTGTGCTCCAAAATCGGGGTTTCATATAACCCGAGTTCTCGACGTCCACACGTCGAACCAAGGACAGTGACGAGTTCCTGAGCTTGCTAAGAGTCTAAAACCAACCTCCAAACCTTCGATCCGTGCGTGAAATGGAGAGTTTGGGGTTCATTCGTACGGTTGTACGGAATTTGCAAAATTCCGAGAGGGATGAGAGAGAGAGTCTAAGAGAGAGAGCACGGGAGAGAGAGAGAAAGGGTGTTGGTGTGTGTGTGGTCCAAGATTGAACAACCAATCACAACTAATAAAACCTTAAGTTCCTATTGGCCCCAAAAACTTAGGAACTTAACATATTGGTCCACTTCAAAAAGCATGTCACACACAACACATCCCAATGTCCAAGGGCAAAATGGACATTTCACACTGTCGAGGATAAAATATCAGGTAAATCCGGGACGGGCTGTCACATAGTGCCTGTTTTGAAGAAGAAAGGTTGTGTTAAGTGACAAAACCAATGTTCTAAAAAACGCCCTAGGCGCTGGGCACCTAGCAACCAAGGCGTTTTTGGGCAAATCGGGCTGAAAAATCAGGTTGGGGCTAGGCGGCTAGGCGGGATAGGCGGGCTAGGCGGCCCTAGGCGGTCCTAGGCGGTCCTAGGAGGTCCTAGGAGGTTTTTTTTTATATTTTTTTTTTATTAATTGTGTGTTTTTTTCTTTTTTGGTTTCATGGTGGTATACTTATGGAAATGGTGTATCTAATTTGCATATGATGGATTAACTACAAGTTCATCCAATGCTTACGGAAATAGTGTACCTAATTTGCATTTTATCATTATTTTATTATCCATACAAGTATAGTTTTTTTTTAGGTGTCAATATGCACTTATTTACAAGATATACAAGAAATTTACCTAAATCCGCCTAGGCCGCCTAAGCGCTGCCTAGCTGCCTAGGCGCTAGGCGCTAGCCCGCCGCCCGACTAGCGCCTAGCGTTTTTTAGAACCTTGGACAAAACTACTTTCTTTTGAACAAGTATTATAATTTATGAGAGAGTTCTTTGAAATGAACAGGGTTTATTTTCTGCATTTTATAATAGCAACGCTGGTAAACGTGTATGTGTGTATATATATTTAATTTGTGAAAATGCTAAGTAAATTATGTTTTTAGACCGTATTTTGTAGATTATATAGTGTGGCAGTTGATGATTAGATGCTTTCTTTAATGATTTAAATAAGAAATCTAACTATCAACTGTCACATCATGTAGTCTATAAAATATGATTCAGATAAATGGTGTCTCTAACATCACCATTTAATTTGTGTTTGTGTAAAACAGAAGGATTCTCACACTATTTATAAACAGTGGGTTCATGTTGAACATCACAAAGCAAAGCTTGAGGTTTGAGCTAGAATAATTGTTAAACTTTCTAACATGGATAGCTCCCTTTCCCACAAGGACCATGAACCCATTTATCATCAGATTCTGGTAGCAGACGCGGTGTTATACATGGTATTGTAAGTATAAAATTGACAACTCAAAGCAAAATTCAAATGCTTGGGTTTGTAATTTTCTTAAGTACATTTTGTATGTAATCGTTTAGTCTAATCTTGTTGTCTCTTGAGCTTTTGATCTCAAGACGTCAAGCAATCACCTCATGTAAATTTATCATTCATATGCATCCATGTAGACTCAAGGTTCTAAAAAACGCTAGGCGCTAGTCGGGCGGTGGGCTAAGGCCTAGCGCCTAGGCGGCTAGGCGATGTCTAGACGGGCGCCCAGGCAGACTAGGCGGATTTAAGTAAATCCATTATAATTTGTATGGGTAAACTGCCAATTTAGTCCCTGAATTATCACCTTAGTGAAAATTAGGTCCCTAAAGTATTTTTTCAGAAAAATTAGTCCCTGAATTATAAAAATCTGCCAATTACATCCCTAATGTTATATTCAAAGCTACTATATTCAATTTTCAGCCAATTTAAGTCACATTACTTGCATGTGATACACATTGGAGGGTAGATTGATACTTTTCATAAAGAAATAATGTATGGAGTTAACTTTGGAGGATACATTGGTAGTTTTTCATAAAGAAATAGTGAAAGTTAACTTTTGAGGGTAAATTAGACATTAAATTAGCAACCTATATGAAATGTTAAGGGCTTATAAACAAGAAAATGATGGTATTACACTCTAAAGTGTGTCAAGTGACTTAAGTTGACGAAAAATTGGATAAAATAGCTTTGAATATAATAGTAGGATGAAATTAGCAATTTCTAATTAATTTAGGGACTTATTTTACCGAAAAAATATTTCAGGGACCTAATTTTCACTGAGGTAATAGTTCAGGGACTAAATCAGCACTTCACCGTAATTTGTATATATAAGTGTTTGTTTATACTTAAAATATATATAATTTCATCGTAAACTACAAAATATAATGACATATGTATTATGAAGTATTGGAACATAATGAAAACATGGGAACACAGGCATATAGTGTGCAGTCATTTAAGTATTCAACAAGTATCTTACAATTTATTGAAAAAATTAAATGCAAATTGAAAGTTATCTATTTTCTATCTAAGTGAGTCGCAACATAGACGAGTGCCTATGCAGGTCTGGGCGGGCTAGACGGGTGTCTAGGCGGTCTAGGCGGGCACCTCAGCTGGTCTAGGCGCCCTTTTTTTAATTTTCAAACGCCTAGGCATTAATCGGGCGGTGACCAGCCGTCTAGCACCTAGTCGGGGCCTAGGCGGCGCTAGGCGAGGATTTTTAGAATAATGTGTAGACTATAGCTAGAGGAGTAAATTGTTTTAGTTGGCTGCATGCTTCTAAAATTGGCTTGAGGGTTAAATACCTACATGCAGGTGATGCAATTGTCATGATTGACTATGGGTATCATATTTGTTTAAAAGTTTTTCAGATTAAACTCTAAAACCATTTTGGGCCCGTTTGATATTTAGTCTTGAGTCAAATTTTTTAGAATGAATGAGGATCCTCTTCGAATCCTCTTTGTGAGGATCTCAAGGATCTTCCAATCACATTCATTCATTGTATATCGTGCAGTAAAAAATCATTATAAATTTTTTTATTTAAAATTGAATATAAATAGTATTTGACGAAAACTGGCCGCACGATGTACGATGAACGGACGTGATTAGAGGATTCCCGGAATCCTCAAAAAGAGGATCCGGAGAGGATCCTCATTCTTGTATAATAGTCCTATCAAACAAGATTTCAAAATTTAAGACTTGAAGAGTGTTTTTGAGTTTAAAAAGTTGAATTTAAGTTAAATATCAAACGGCCCTAAGGTTTTTTCTTAACACCTTTAGAACAATTTACATCTTTCCATATAGATATATTGAGGATCTCCATATTTTTTTTAAATGGAGATTAGTTGTGGTGCCATCACCACATTGAATTTTAATAATTTGAATTGTCTATTGTTCAAGTTGCACCTCATACATCATTCTTGCAAAATATTAACTAAATTAGAAATATTTGAGACATCTAATTGGGTTCACAGAAATTAATGAACACTTTGTTTAATAAGAAACAATGAAATTTCGTTGTGATAATTAAATAGGCAAATCATTTTTTATTAAATAGAAATTTTAGAAGGATGATTTATGAATCAAGACTTACAAAATAAAAAATTTGAATCATTAAAGTTTGACGTAGAGTGAGTCCTACAACTTTGAAAAAAAAAATAATAATCTCGTTGCACAAAGGACAAGCATAAGCAGCGTCGTACGATTTAGTTTGTCTACCATTCTAATAATTTCACTATTAGATTAAACATCCGACACTTAATTATTTCGTACCAATCACTTGTCATGTTAATACATAGTTGCACATGGAGTTCTACATACCTGCCTAACATACATATGCATGCATTCTTACGTCCAAGAAGGGACATTAATTGTGTATCACACATATACACACATACGTATATATAGGTAGAATCAAGGGACACGTTTTTGTGACACACTTTATTCGAACCCACTCTATAATGTGTTACACTAAAATTTGAAAGATGGACTTCTATAATTTGAGCAGGGGCTCTGGTAGGTTTGTCACTTACAGTCGGAGGATGGCTCTCAGATTGCAAACGTGGTTAACGGTTTTTCCAAATTTTTCCCAGTCCTTGCTGCAATCATAGCTGACTCAATCTCCGTTATCTCAATTTCCTCCTTCATTTGCTTGCTGGTAATAAAATATAACCCTGTTAGTATATTTGTCTCAATGCATGCCTATTTGTTGCGCTCATGAATCATGATTTCTCTCCAAGACAAAATATAAAAGCAAGTGTTATTTGTACCGCACGTATATGCTAATCACATATTGTTAACTACGCACCTATTTAATAGAGGTGGACCCCAGATACACAGTATATGTAGAGCTTTTCATTTTTTGGTCCGAGTATGTGTGAGAGCTTTTCATTTAGAGTGGAGAAGAAATTTTTATGTGCTTCTGGAACATAGACACATACGTGATTTATTATTATACAATTGGAGTGACACTTGAACAAGAAAATATCTTCACTTATATAATGACATATGATATATTATCTTGTACTCCAGGCACATTGAAAAGGAGGCAGATTGTCTACCCTCCTTCTTATGGTACCCTTCCATGCCCTCTCTATTTGTGCGGTCACGGTTAAGCCACGTTAACATTTTATATTGAATTTTTTTTATAGAGATAATAAAACAAAAAGCAATAAGAATATAAAATGTTAACGTGGTTCAACGGTGACCGCATAAATAGGAGGGCATGGAAGGGCACCATAAGAAGAAGGGCAGACAATCTGACTCCCATTGAAAATCTCTCGAGAGAAGGTCATCAATGTAGTCAGTAGGTTCATTCAATAAAATATTTAATATAATTAGGTAGCAAATTACATCGGTATCACAGTTAATGATAAAATTGTGTTGTCAATCTAATCCGAGATCGGTCATGTTTTGATTGTTAAGCTGATCTATCTAGATGTGAATTGTTACTTCATCATGTGATGTTAAATATGTCAAATATCACAAAACGATACAAATACGACACGATCTGTTAAGATATCGGGTATGTCACAAAAATAACACACATGCAAACACGACGTGATCGCCGAGTCTAATTTTGGGCTCATGCTTATTTCCATTGTTAATTACCTACCCAATATATAGTTTTATTTTCATGGCCAATAATTATTTGGATAGTTTTATTGTCTACAAGAATTCCAAATTTCAAATTTCAAATTCATAAAACAAACATATACTTAGGAATTTTCAATTAAATTACAAATTTAATCAAAGATAAAATAGTCATGCAAATAAGAAATAAATGCAAATTTAGGGTTTAAATCAAAACCACATAAATGTTGGATTAAATAAAAAAAATTAACCATGTTAACTGGGTCCAAATTAAAAGAGTTGGAGCACTTTCCGTCTTACCAATTAATTTTAAAATAAACTTTTAAACATCCTTCAAATTATAATACTCCCTCTTTGAACACCTATCATGCAAAATATGCTTCATCATTTTCTAAACACAATTACGAGATGAGACTCATGTATGAGGACTCTTTGAATCTCCCTGAAATAAATAAATCATATTTCCAGTATGTTAGGCATGGCATCCTTTATTTATTTGCAAATTGCATTACTTAGTTAAGACTTCATCTTAGTTTAAGCATTTACATTGCGTATGTTAGGCATGTCATCCTTTATTTATTTGCAAATTGCATTACTTGTTTAAGACTTCATCTTAGTTTAAGCATATACATTGCTTACCCTTCTAGTAAAAGATAAGTATATACATACACCCAAAACATATAGGTCCCAAGCCAAAAAGCAAAGAAAACAAGACCAAAAAAGAAAACAAAAAGGTGAGCCTTTAGCATCGCGACTGATAAAATAAAGGGAACTTTAACGAAAAACTCCCGGTATTGTTCATTTTAACGAAAAATCACATTTTTACACTAAAAAGTCAATCCTGGTACTATTCACTTTACCCTTTATTTTATCCTTATCGTTAAAACTCAAAGTTTCAAGTCCTTTTCATTAGTTTTCCTTAAAATAAATCAATATCAAGGAATATTGCCATCTTCTTTTTATATATAAATTTTATTATGAAGGGGCAGATAGAGTTCGAAATTATCACAATAATTTAATAAGAGACGGGTAGTTTTGAACACGAGACATATGGTTGAAAACTCAACACCTTACTCACTAAAATAATGAACCACATGCAATATTGCCATCTTCTTCCATATGCAATATTCTTCATGTATGCATAGACGGAGCCACCCTTAGCTTACTGGAGGCAGATGCCCCCACTCACATTGGTTCTTAAACAAAAAAGAGTACATGTAGTATCAACTTTCAAGCTAAAACCTCACCTAATAACCACTCTATTGAAATAGAACTTACATTTTGCCAACAACACCCCCACCTATTATTTTATGCCATATATGTCACATCCCTGCCCGGACGCAGCCACTTCCCGCTCTCGACTCCACCGTAGCACGATATTGTCCGTTTTGGGCTTACCATTCCCTCACGGTTTTGTTTCTAGGAACTCACGAGCAACTTCCCAGTGGGTCACCCAACATGGGAGTGACCTAGCCCCCTTCTCGCTTAACTTCGAAGTTCCTACAGAACCCGAAGCCAGTGAGCTCCCAAAAGGCCTCGTGCTAGGTAGGGATGAGAATATACATATAAGGATCACTCCCCTGGGTGATGTGGGATGTCACAATCCACCCCCCTTAGGGGCCTGACGTCCTCGTCGGCACACTTCCGACCAGGGATTGGCTCTGATACCAATTGTCACATCCCGGCCCTGGGTAGATCACTTCCCGGGCCCGCTCCACCACCGTAGCACGATATTGTCCGCTTTGGGCCCCAACCACGCCCTCACGGTTTTGTTTCTGGGAACTCACGAGCAACTTCCTAGTGGGTCACCCATCTTGGGAATGCTCTGGCCCCCTTCTCGCTTAACTTCGGAGTTCATACGGAACCCAATCCAGTGAGCTCCCAAAAAGCCTCGTGCTAGGTAGGGATGGGAATATACATTTAAGGATCACTCCCCTGGGCGATGTGGGATGTCACAATATACAGTAGAAAAGAAGCATAATGGATCTGGTTGTAGGCATTGGCTACAATACTTACATCTATTTGCTACAATAATCATTTGATGATCAGTATAATTCATGTAATCAAATGTATTTAATAGAATCACTATCTGACCGTCGAGATGGGTGATTTGTATTAAATATATGTAAGTATTGTAATTTTATTATAATTCGGAGTTTTTCGTTCAAATTGATTTATGTTATCATTTTTGTTTACTTGCTCTGTTTGTTGTGTTTCTTCTTCTTGTTTGTGCATATTATTTACTGGATTTTAAAATGATTTTGATTTATGAATGTTGGTTGTTTTTTATAAAGAACAGTGATTTCCACAAACATAAAACATTATGACTTAACATATAAGTGGTTCATTTGTATATTGGGTTGAACTTTTTAATTTTACTTTGTTATTTTAGGATGCCCCGTTTAAAAAAGTATCTAACTCCATCCCTGCATGTATGTATGGGACTTAGCTTTAAACCAAGTTTAACAATCAATTAGTGTTTTTTTTAATCAATGACGATAGATATTCAAAGTTTAGACTTATGTAGCACAAGAGAAACATTACTAAATCAAAAGTTAGTTCGCGAACGAGGAAAGTTTGAACTTAAAACATCTTTTAACAGTATTCTGTTAGATTTCTAAAATCTCCATTAACAACGACGGCTTCAATGAAGGGCCCTACTGAGCATCATTTTGTCGGTGGGGATGATGGCCTCTAACATTGATTTAAAACCAACTTGAATGAAATGAATCATAGACTTGCAAATAAAAATGATTTAGAAGTAAAGAATGGGAAACTGTTTCACAGTCCCAGCTGAATTTTAGAGAAAAGACAGAGTTCCGCATTTCACACAACTATTTTTTTACTTCTTAAACATTTTTTTTAATTTTTGAACATCGAATCGAATGAATTGAAGAATATCAATATCTAAAAATTAACAAGAGTATGTGGAAAATAAAAATGAGTATGTGAATAGCAATATCCAAAAGCAAAAGATATTGGGTTTTTTTTCCCGCTATTTCTTAATAGTGGAGCAGATTGCCAAAGGATTTGCAAACTTATCTATATTATATTTTTTATTATGCACATGTAGGCAAAATTTTGAATCCGCCACTAATTTCTAATGTTGTATTTGATATTAATTAACTTTCAACTTATCATAAAATAGGCTTCTCGGCTTATCCAATGACCAAGTTTTAAGATTCATTTAAACGTTTAGAAGAGATCCCAACTTCAAATCTTTCGTACCCCTATGGTGTTTGAAAATGCCTTTCATCCATTAGGCTAGAAATTATATTGCTAGTGTTATACAGTAGTAAATCCTTTAAGCTGAAAGTAATAGAAAATTAGCATGCAAATATTTCAGATAAAAATGCTACAAGAAGTCAATGCATTTCTCAAGTTTTGGACAAAATGACATTAAAGTATGGGAATTGTTATTAACACTCCAAAAATCTCATTTGACACTCCAAACTTTCTATAATTAGAAAGAAAAATACACTTGTAAGAAGTGTAGAATGAGATTTTTGGAGTGCTAATAACATTTCCCTAAAGTATTTTAGTTAATAAAAGTAAATAAGATGAAAAGCAAGGTCCAAATATGAACAAATAAATTTATTAGCCACATCAGTTGGTGTCTAAAAATCTGGGATTTGTTTTTATGCTTATGGTATTTACTCAATATTTTATACCAGTCCCTAACACAAGCACATTGTTTTCATTCGCAACGACCTTTTTTCATTCGAGGGAGGGTTGATGTCTCGCACGCGACTATTAAAGAAGAGCTAATCTTGCCTAATCATTCTCTGGAAAAAAAAAAAAAAAAAAATAGCGGCATCTAAAGTTTAAGGGGAAAAATGGATAAAGACATGGATAATATTGAACTGTTTGTGACATATTAGAAGACAATAATTGAGTGGGTAGTAAGTACCTGTTTTAATGGAAAAAAAATGTGTCAAGTGACAAAAATGTCTTAATCAATGGAAGTATGATAATATGTATAAGAGTATATGTTCAAATACAAAAATACTAATTAAAATTTCTCCACTAATGGAGAATTTTTTTTTTGTCGAACACTAATGGAGAATTGAAGAATGGCAAACGTGCGTGCTTTGTGGTGGCGTTGGATTGAAGGATTATATTAACCGATGCAGTGGCTTCATGTTGAATATCACACTTTGAGCTAGTTTGGTAATTGACCCACCGTCATGGATGAGTCCCTCTCCCACGCCGATATCTCATCAGATTCTGGTAGAAGACGCGGTGGTTGGATCACTTTCCCGTTCATCATTGGTCTCTCTCTCTCTCTCTCTCTCTCTCTCTCTCATGTCCTAATCACTAATCAATTAATTTGTATGGTCCATTTGCTATTGTATTGGCTACAAATGTCTCATTCTTTACGTGCAGAGATGAGACTGCATACAGAAATAAGACAGGTTTGTGATTACTTTTAGAATAGCGAAAAGGTAGTTTGACAGTGTTTGACAGAAATTTTGAGAAACGTTTTCTAGAGAAGTACCTGTTCAGATGACACTCAAAAGTGACACTTGAATTTTAATCAAAATTTTAACTTTTTCTAGGAAAAACACTTCTAGTAATTGCTCCCTATTACCTAAAGCAGTCTCAAATGGTCGGTTTATTGAGCAGGGGCTTTGGGAGGCTTGACACTTGCAGCTGGGGGATGGATCTCAAATTTGATTGTGTTTCTGATTGAAGAGTTCAATGTAAACAGCATTGATGCTGCCCAGATCTCAAACGTAGTTTACGGTTCTTTCAGTTTTTTCCCAATCATTGGAGCAATCATAGCTGACTCTTTCTTTGGCTCATTCTACGTTATCTCAATATCCTCGTGCATTTCCTTGCTGGTAATAAAAAAGTCAATTTCTTTACTACATGCTTTCACCCTATATAAAACATACATGATTTCTGTGGTTATGGATAATACAATTTCTTGTCAGTTTGATCTGATATCATGTAGATTGTTCATCCACTGATTATGTGATCCACTGATTATGTGAACTGTCATTTCAATATTAGATTGGCAATCCAACAATATAACATGCAAGTACGAATGTGTACTAGATAATCTCCATAAATATATGAACTAGGGTAGCATTCTAAATAATTGATAAATTCGTTGCAGGGCATCGTTCTCTTAGTTTTAACTGCAACGCTGAATTCGTTGAAGCCTCAACCTTGTGCTACCGGCTCAAAGTTATGCCAACCGACCTCAGCATTACAGTATGCAGTCTTGTACACTGGCATAACTCTCGCATCTCTAGGCTTGGGAGGTACCCGCTATACCTTGGCAACACTTGGAGCCAATCAATTTGACAAGCCTAAGCATCAAGCAAGTTTCTTCAACTGGTTCTTCTTCACTCTGTACTCTAGTACAGTGGTAGCCTTTACAGTCATTGTCTACGTTGAAGATAACGTCAGTTTTAAATGGGGCTTTGGCCTATGTGTCATCGCCAACCTAATCGGCATGGCCATTTTCTTCTCTGGAAGCCGTTTCTATAAATTTGATGAGCCACAATGGAGTCCATTTGTTGGTTTCGGTCGTGTTATTGTTGCCTCTGTTCGGAAAACTAGTCTCCAGCTTTCAACTGAAAGAAAGGATTATTATTATGGACATGATGGAGTGACAAACAAGGTGGCTGCAGCAACACTTAGCAAGAGTTTCAGGTACAAACAGTAGGGGTTAATTATATACGCAAGGTAGAGAGAGAGAGAAATTAATATGCTCGACTTCAAAACCAAATTATATACGCTAGGTAGTGTTTTCTTGTCAAACAATTAGTTATCAGCATATACCTATGTTCAAGGAGAAATTTTGGGTTCCGACAACCGAACCATGTGTCCGCGCGGACCCAGACACAACACCACATACCTCAACCATCCTAATTCGTTCCTCAAAAAGAAAAAAGAAAAAAAAAGCTCCGTCTTTGTCAATATGGTATGATAGTAGAGATTTCATTGAAATACACGTTGAATATAATGTGATGGTTTTTACCACCAATATCTATTGATTTCAAATTATATGTTCAAATTCAATTTCGGTCATAGAGTCAAGCTATCCATGTGTCAAACCAAACGGACACATGTTAGGGACTTACATGTGAAGGGCATGGTGAGAATATAATGTCACGCTATAGAGATGAAGCCTAGCTTAGTATATGTAATAATGGGTCTCTCTACCCACTTTTAGTTTGTTTAAAGGTTAGAATGTTCAATCAAATTTTACAAAATTTGACATTCTTTTCAACCTATTTTTGGTTCAATTTGGTAATTATTTTTTCTGCTCTTTGCTTGCTTACTAAAGTAAAATTGAATTCTGGAAGCGACTAGCTGAGTAGGCTAAAACCATTTATCAATGAACTTGATGTTCTTAGTACCATTCCCTCTCCCTCACCATCGCTATAGTACAAAAAATAAAATAAAGTACAAAAATTAAAATAAAAAAGTGAAGTTGAGTTCTATTTAAAAACGACATTAAAAGACTTAATATTTGCATGCAGATTCCTTAACCGTGCAGCACAGAAAATTGAAGGAGACATGAAATCAGATGGCTCAATTGCGAAACCATGGAGCTTATGCACAACGCAACAGGTGGAAGATTTCAAGACCGTTCTAAGAATTTTTCCACTATGGTCTACAGCTTTATTCTTAGCTACCCCAATAGCAATCCAATCCAGCATGTCAGTCCTGCAGGCTCTAACCATGGACCGTCACATTGGCCCCCATTTTAAATTGCCATCTAGTTCTGTTATAGTCATTGTTCTATTCTCCACATCCATCTTTTTAACCCTAATTGATAGATTCTTATGCCCCATGTGGCAGAAGTTCACTAGTCAGTTTCCGTCGCCCCTCCAGCGTGTAGGAGTAGGACACGTGTTAGCCATTCTCAGCATGGCTGTTTCAGCAGTGACAGAGTCCAAGAGGCTCAAAATAGTGCGAGAACACCACCTCCAAGACCAGCCTGGTACTATTGTTCCAATGTCGATCTTTTGGCTTTTCCCACAGTTAGTTTTGGTAGGCATTGGAGAAGCATTTCATTTTCCAGGACAAGTTGCATTGTATTATCAAGAATTTCCCATGTCACTGCGAAGCACATCGACGGCCATGATCTCATTGATTATTGGGATTGCATATTATGTAAGCACAGGTGTGGTTAATATGGTCCAAAGGGTTACTGGATGGTTACCAAACAATCTAAACAATGGGAAGCTGGACAATGTTTATTGGATGCTAGCTGTGCTGGGGGTGATAAACTTTGGCTATTATTTGTTGTGTGCTAAGTTGTACAAGTATCAAAATGTAAAGGGTGCAGATGGTAGTTCTGACCCAGATAGCTAGTGATAAGTGATTAGTGTTGGTGATTAAAGAAATTATCTGGGTCATAAGATTTGACGCAAACCGAGAACAGTGGCGTTGCCAACCCCACTTAATTAGTGGAACAAGGCTTTGTTATTGTTGTTATTGTATAAATTGTCTCATATGTCCCAACTTTTACAAGTATTCAGAATGCAATAAACATATATAATTTGAACCAAAGAGCGTCTTATATGCATTTAGACAAGAAATTTTTAAAGCAATTGATGAGGTCAAAAGATTTTATTTTTGCTTTTCTAGAATGTAATAGGGCCGTGCATCTAGTGCGTCTTTTATTTCATGTGTGGGTAGCCGTCATAAATGAGAAGAGTGGCTGGCTATGGCGTTTGAAGCTGATGTAAACAATTTGAATCCAAATGAAATCTTCTATCATTTGGAGAAAAAAAAAACATAGAGTGTCTTATATGCAATTAAACTAAATCGTTGTATTAAAAAAAGTCACATAACATATAAATCTGATAGTATACACTATTTCCCAAAAAGAAAAAAATAATGACATATACAACCAACCTGCCTTTGTTTGTCTAACCAAAAACTTCATCTAGTCTATACAACAAGCTAATTTTGACCGTGGATGCTTGATGAATTGTTTTCTATTTTTCTTCAGACTAAAACAATAAAAGTTATTTTTTTCTCTCATAAAGTTGCTCTCTGTACTGGGCAAATCTTTTGTGCAACTGCTTTATCTTGTCTATAGCCGTTCCGGGTTGTTTTGTTGGGGTTTGCTGCTACAGCCGTTCGAGTCTTGTGACCGGTTCCGTCCCTGCTTATTCTGACATGGCTTATATCGCCTGGCTTTAACGTCTTTCCCATTAACTGAGAATTTGACTTTGCCCTCATGGTCCGGTTTATCAAGAATTCTTGTAGCGTCTGACGCAGACTTAACAACAACTTGAGCAAACAGTGATTGGTCATTTGGATGAATAGGCTTCTTCATAAAGACTGACTCTATACAATCTCCAAATTTCCTGCATATACATGACGAGTTAAAACAGTTAATCCAGATATTGATGAAGCTGATAATAATAAGTCAATATATAGACACATAGAACTGGTCATATGTCATACTATCTCAACTAATTATATGTTGTGCCATCTCTAAATTAGCGATTCGACAATTTATGGTTGGTTAAAATGGTACAAACTATTTAGATTTCAAAATCGAGCAACAATCCACTACTAATCACACGATATTGTCTCAACTTAACTGTTTAAATTGGGTCACAGCCTAGCAAGTGTTGGGTTTTATCGCAAAGAACCTTGGTGCAATTAGACGTGTACCATTCAATATAAGTTGTAATCAATGAAAAAAAGAAACTAGAGAGAAATACCTGTTTAAATAGCTTTTGAGTTCTTCTTTTGAAACAGGATGACCCTTTGAGAATGTCAAGAATAAAGTTCTATCATTGTTGTCAACATTAGGTTGATACTGATCAGGCACATCATCATATGCTTCTTGGGGTGGTAATAGAGGAGGTTGAGCCTCAAAAATATTGTGACCCTGCTGATTAAGTAAATAATTATGCTGAAACCCTTGTTGTAATATTGGAGTCATTGGACCATTCAACAAATTGGTTTGCTGGAAACCACTGGGTATATGACCCAAATATGGATATGATGGGACTATAATTATATCCCAAGAAGCTCTGTCGAAGACATTGTCGATAAATCTCCTCATCTCTTCCCGGGCCTTCTCCTTGTTGTCAAACACAAACTCGAGTGGAATATTTTTGGTAAGAAGAAGAAGACACAGTGTTCGAAACTGACTATCAATTTCCTCCGACGCCGGAGGATCAGTGTAATTTGAGTGCAGATAGTGTAAGCACATAATCGACTCGCATGCTAAAGCATACAGGTCCGAGTCATGTAAAGCTAACGTGGCCGCCATAAACTTGTAGTGAGTTTCCATGTCCAGAAAATACCAAAAGGCTATGACAAGCTTAGATTGGTTAGGATCAAAACGTAAACCCAGCAGTCGAACGTATATTGTGCGATCGATTGCATGGAATAGCTTTAGCTCTTCAAAGGCTCTGTAAGATGATAAGTCCATGATGTAAGCGCCAGTAACTCTTGGAGCGTTTGCTTTGAAAGGGCTGGTTACGGTTTCAAAGGCTTTCGATGTTGGTCCTTTGGCTAAAAGGTGGTTTTCTTTTTGAAGTTTCGGTGATGAGCATGGTTTTCCCTCTCAGCACACCTTGTTATATAATAATTCTAATTAGTTACCAAAAAAGGAAACTCTATTATGTGACCCAATTAAATTATCCACGCGCTAAGACCATTTTCAATGGTGGGCTAAAAGCCAAATTACCCCCTAAAATTTTCCCCCAAACTCAATCCAACCTAAGGAGAAAATTTGGGCTAAATGCTAAATGCTAAACCAAGGCCAGATTCCCCCCAGAATTTAGCCCAGAAATCGGTGTGGGCTCCACCGAATCAAGTGAAAATATTTATCGGAATTTAAATTTTTTTAGATTAAAATATTCATAAAATTAATTTACGAAAATAATTAAAAAATAATTAATTTAAGAAAAAAAATAGCTAAGTTTATTTTTTAATAGTCCCGGGCTAAAATTTTAGACTAAAACGGTTGGCGCAGAAAAACTGTTTCTGGGCTAAAAGCTAAATTTTTCGGGCTAAAATATTTGTCCTTTAGCCTAATCATTGGAGATGGTCTAAAGGGTTTTGCACTTTTACTATTGTGTTAGGGTGTCAATACCCTTGTTATCCAAATATCGACAGGTAATTCCCAATCCTTTTTATTTTGGTTTTTGTATTCCTTAATTGTTTGGATATTTACCAAGTTTTAATCATAAAAATAAAAAATAAATAAATAAAATCTCTAGCAGTCTAAAAAGGAAACAAAGAAAATTCTTATGCTATCGACCCTGCATTTGGCCTTGAGGGTGGCGAAAATCCTTATGCTTCTCTCTTATTCATGCACACAATTAACACAAGCTCCAATTGTCATGGTTTTTTTTATATGTTTGGAACTGCAAGACATGGCACTCTTCGAGAAACTAGCTGCAACGATGTAAAGCGGCGTTACTATTTTGTCCTTTTTATTTTGATTTTGTTTAAGAATTACAAGAAGCTCACTGGGAGTCTGTTGGTTTTGGATTCTCTCTTTAGGAGAGTTCCTTTTTTTTAAGTTTTCTTCTCGGTGTGCAAGATCGCTTTTAGATCTATATGTGAAGAGGTAAGGCTGTTTGATTAGCTTGATCTACTTCATTTGGTATACTAGGGTCATGGTGGTGATTAGGTCAGGCTGTTAAACACATTACACATTGTACTAATCAACGTTCTAAAAATCATTAGTGGTAGTCGGATTACGGAAAGAGGTCTAATCGTGGGCCCAGCGCTTACAGGCTTAGGCGGAGGCCTAGATGGGTTTTTTAGTTTAATAACATTTACTATGTAATAAATAAATAAGCATTAAATAATACTTATGTCAAGAACATAAAATAAAGGTAAATTAAGAAAATTCCACAAGCAATAATTATATGGAGTCCTTGAACCTTTTCTGAAGTCTCTGGATAGAGGTCGCAACTGCAGCAGCACCATTACGGATTGAAAGACTGGCTTAATTAGCAAGAAAGAGTCTATGGTTAAGGAGCCCTGCGCCATCCACACACAATTTATGCATACATTCTTCCCAATTGCTTAGACAGTTACTGCCCAAACACCTTGCGTTTCGCAAGTGAATCGAGTTCAACCTGGATTGCCTGTTTCCAGTTTAACTAATATATTCTACATCGACATTCAATAGTCGCTCTAAGAGTTTTGGCGGTTAGATGGAGCTTCACATCTTGAACTCACGTTAGGTAGTTTCTGCCAGACACTTACATAGGGGTAAAGTCGATTTTGTTCAAGTTTGACACGTCATTGCAATGGAGGAAACAAGATTGTAGTTAGTCTTATGAAAAAGCAAAGATCCATAGACATAAAGCAGAACATTCAGGTTCTACAGATATGTTATGGTTTAGTTTTCATGAAAAAAAAGGGATTTCGTGGGTGTATGTTTTGTATAAAAACTTCGGGTTTCAAAAACACTAAATTCGAAACTATATATTCAATTTTAGATGAACTTCAAGTTCATAAAAGGGTACCTACAAAAACACGTAATACAATATACAATCCTTGTATAGTGAATTTGAAGTTGCTTCGGGAACCTAACGTGAATACCTTCGAAACAACGAAATGTGTCGATGCTTCAAATATAAATAATAAAAAATTGAATCGTTAATTTACACACCCGAGATGCTAGCCGGGAATTTGTTTTCTGTCAATAGATTGAGACAAAACAGGAATCTGGCGTAGAAGCAAGAAAATAAAGACATTCAGGTCGGATTGATTTTGGATGGCTGCGGGCCAAACAAGTGAGAAATAGAGCCCAAAAATGGGCTTAGTCGTGGGCACTTCAACATGGTTGGGTGCGGGGTGGAAGCAAAACATGCCAAACATTTGGCTTGGGCCGAGAAAAGAGACAGGCCAGCAGCATCGGACTAAAAAAAGAAGGTGGCCCATAAGATAGGGCGGTCCGAGAAGCAGGAGCCCAGCATGGCAGCTGCAGGCTGCTGGGAGAAGCCCAAGAGGTTGGGTTTGGGCTCAGCTCACACAACAAGCCCAAACATGGGGATGCAGGTCGAAACACCGAACGGTGTCGTTTTGGAGCAGCGGTCAGAGCTGCAGGCTCGGCTCAGAGAAGTGGTGCGGCGCGGCTCGGCTTGAGGCCAAGTCAGGTCCGGCGGCACAGCACCAGGCCACAACTCATCATTTTGGGTTAAATCGAAACAACATAAATGTTGGGTTAAAGAAAAGAAATAACCCTGGGCTTAAATTAAAAGAGTTGGAGCACTTCCCGTCTTGCCAGTTAATTCTAAAAGGGCAATTTGAAAAAGTAATCATATTTTAAATTTCATATAGAATTATAACCATTATTTTAGTTTGATGATAATTATAACCAAAATTTAATGTAATGACAAAAATTCCCCATTGCTCGTAACCATGAAAAAACAACAATTAGTTGAGATCTTGAAGTATAAAAGAGGTAGCCTCTTGAATACTACACAGTACCCCTAATCTCGAACCCCTCCATTTCCTGCACTTTTTTTTTGTTTTTATCAATATATATATATATATGTATGTATGTATGTATGTATATAGATATATGGTAGATATAGATATTCAAATGTAATCAGATAACGTGAAAATTGAAGATAACCCAGTAAACTAAACATAAAAATTAATCAGAAACTGAATCATTAAAGTTGTTGATTTGCCAAAGGATTCATAATATATTCACCTGCATTGGAACATGAAAATCATTAAAGTTTTGACTAAAACCATGATATGAAATATCAAAAAGTTGATTTAGGAATTGGAAGCTACAATTGACCAATCATACCATTGTTTCTTGGACAATTTGAAAAGGCTGATGCATCTTGCTGCCTTTTTTTTTTTTGTCAGAACATTCCTGCTGCTTAATTATGCAAAATCGGCAAAGAGTGCTCTTCTAGTTTATGGTGAGAAACCAGAAGGTTGCGAGAGAGTTTAAAAGAGGTTTTGTTTTTGTTGTGAGAAACCCCTAATATTAAGGGTATATTGGTACTTTTACATCAAGTTTTGGTTAGAATTATCATAAAACTAAAATAATGGCTATAATTCTATATAGGATCTAAAATATGGTTACTTTTACAAATTTCCCATTCTAAAACAAAGTTAATTTTAAAACAAACTTTAAAATGCCCTTCAAATTATAATACTCCCTCATTGAATCCCTGTCTTGCAAAACATGCTTCATCATTTTATAAACACAATGACGAGGTGGGACTAATGTCTGAGGACTCTTTGAGTCTCTTTCTTTCCATTAAATCAATTAATAAAACATATTTCCGGTATGTTAGGCATGGCATCCTTTAATTATTTGCAAATTGCAATACGTGTTTAAGACTTCATCTTAGTATATCAAGGAATATTGCCACCTTCTTCCATGGGCAATATTCTTCATGCATGGTATGTAGCTTTAAACTAAGTTTAACAATCAATTGGTGTGTTTTTAATCAATGACAATGACAAGATATGTTCGAACTTTAGACTTCTCTAGCACGAAAAAAAAAAAACATTACTCAATCAAAAGTAGTCGACGAATTTTGACTTGAAACATCTTTTAAGTTAGTTCTTTATAATTTCTATTAACAATGACGGCTCCACTGAAGGGACCTAATAAGCAACTTTTTGTCGGTGGGGATGATGGCCTCTACTGAGAATGTTTTGTCACGTACTCTTCCTAACGTTGATTTGAAACCAACTTAGAATAAAATGAATTATACGCTTTAAAAATAAAAAAGATTTAAGTAAAAGAGATGTTGAGTTTTTCTTCCCTCTATTTCTTAATAGTGGAGCAGATTGCCAAAGGATTTGCAAACTTATCTTTATTTTTTTATGTACACAGACAAAATCTTGAATCTGCCAACAATTTCTAATGTTGTATTTGATATTGATTCATAAAATAGGCTTCTCAACGTATCTAATGACCAAGTTTTAGAATTGATTTAAACCTTTAGAACATATCCCAACTTCAAATCCTTCGTACCCCTATGGTGTTTGAAAATTCCTTTCATCCATTTGGCTAGAAATTATATTGCTAGTGTTATACAGTAGTAAATACTTTAAGCTGAAAGTAGTGGTAAATTAGCATGCAAATATTTCACATAAAAATGCTACAAGAAGCAAATGCATGCTTTTCAAGTTTTGGACAAAATGACATGAGAGTGTTTTAATTATTACATAAAAGTAAATAAGATGAAAAGCAAGGTCCAAATATGAACAAATAAATTCATTCGCCGCATCAGTTGGTGTCTAAAAATCTAGAATCTGTTCTTTTTTTTCTTTTTCTTTTTTTTTTGAAAAATAGGGACTATGGATGGAAAGTCACGGTTATTCACCAATTCTGAGGATCTAGGATCTGTTTTGATGCTTATAATATTTTCTCAATATTTTGTACGAGTCCCTTCCACGAGCACATTGTTTTCATTTTCATAAGAAGCATCTAAAGTTTAAGGGGGAAAATGGATGAAGACATGGATAATATGGAATTGTTTGTATATGTTCACATACAAAAATAATAATTTAATTTCTTCATTAATGGGGGATGGCAAACGCACTTGTTTTGTGGTCGCGTAGAATTGAAGGATTATATTTCGACCAAAAAAAAAAATAATTGAAGGATTATATAAACCGATGCAGTGGGTTCACGTTGAATATCATACTTTGAGCTAGCTTCGTACTTTACCCTCCGCCATGGATGATTCCCTCTCCCATACTGATAAAGCACGTATCTTATCAGATTCTGGTAAAAGACACGGTGGTTGGATCACTTTCCCGTTCATCATTGGTCTCTCTCTCTCTCTCTCTCTCTCTCTCTCTCTCTCTCTCTCTCTCTCTCTCTCTCACACACACACACGTCCTAATCACTAATCAACTAATTTGTATGGTATATTTTCAATTGCAATGCCTACATGTGTCTTATTCTTTACGTGCAGGATGAGAATGCACACAGAAATAAGACAGGTCATATATTTATGGGCTTGTTTGTGACTGCTTTTATAATAGCGAAAACGCTTTTAACTGTGTTTGACAAAAACTTGAGAAGCATTTTATAGAGAATACCTGCTAGATGTTTCTTCAAATAACACCTAAATTTTCAACTTTTTTCTAATAAAAGTGTTTCTAGAAAAAACACTTATTGAGTAATTGCTCCCTACATAAAGCAGTCTCAAATAGTTGGTTTATTGAGCAGGGGCTTTGGGAGGCTTGACACTTGCAGCTGGGGGATGGATCTCAAATTTGATTGTGTTTCTAATTAAAGAGTTCAATATAAACAGCATTGATGCAACCCAGATCGCAAACGTGGTTAACGGTTCTTTCAGTTTTTTCCCAATCATTGGAGCAATCATAGCTGACTCTTTCTTTGGCTCATTCTCCGTTATCTCAATATCCTCATGCATTTCCTTGCTGGTAATAAGAAGTCAATTTCTTTAGTACATAAAACATACATGATTTCTGTGGTTATGGATAATACAATTTCTTGTCAATTTGATCTGAGATCATGTAGATTGTTCATTCACTGATTATGTGAACTGTCGTTTCAATATTAGACTGGCAAGCCAACAATATAACATGCAAGCTCATATATCATATACGAATGTTTACTAGATAATCTCCCATACATATATGATCTAGGGTAGCATTCTAAATAATTGATAAATTCGTTGCAGGGCATCGTTCTCTTAGTTTTAACCGCAACGCTGAATTCGTTGAAGCCTCAACCTTGTGCTACCGGCTCAGAGTTATGCCAACCGACCTCGGCATTACAGTATGCAGTCTTGTACACCGGCATAACTCTCGCATCTCTTGGCTTGGGAGGTACCCGCTATACCTTGGCAACACTGGGAGCCAATCAATTTGATAAGCCTAAGCATCAAGCAAGTTTCTTCAACTGGTTCTTCTTCACTCTATACTCTAGTACAGTGGTAGCCCTAACAGTCATTGTCTACATTGAAGACAACGTCAGTTTTAAATGGGGGTTTGGCCTTTGTGTCATCGCCAACCTAATCGGAATGGCCATTTTCTTCTCTGGAAGCCGTTTCTATAAATTTGATAAGCCACAAGGGAGTCCATTTGTTGGTTTAGGTCGTGTTATTGTTGCCTCTGTTCGGAAAACTAGTCTCCAGCTATCAACTGAAAGAAAGGATTATTATTATGGAAATGATGGAGTGACACATGATGGGGTGACAAACAAGGTGGCTGCAGCAGCACTTAGCAAGAGTTTGAGGTACAAACAATATAGGTTAATTATATACGCAGGGTAGAGATAGAGAGAGCAATATGCTCGATTTCAAAACCAAACTATATATGCTAGGAAGTGTTTTCTTGTCAAGCGATTAGTAATGAGCATACACCTCTGCGCAAGGAGAAATTTTGGGGTTCGACAATCCAACCACGTGTTCATGCGGACCCAAACACAACACCACATTGTCATGCTAACCTTATCCCACTTTAGTCCCACCATCTCTCTCACACCAACCCCAATTTGGTTTCACTACCTAAGAACCTCTCCTGCGCAAGAATCAATATAGTAGATTAGTATAACATGAGTGCATTTCTAATCGTATGTATTTTAATATTATTTTTAGTTTGTTGATCTTTCTTTATATTTAGTTTTTCGTTTTAGATATGGTACAATAGTAGAGATTTCATTGAAATACAGGTTAAATATAATGTGATGGTTGTTACCACCGAAATATATTGCTTTCAAATTATATGTTCAAATTCAATCTCGGTCATACAGTCAAGTTATCCATGTGTGAGACCAAACGAACATATGTTAGGCTTAAAAGACTTACATGCTAAAGGGTGTGTTGAGATTATTATGCCACACTATAGGAGATGACATCCTAACTTAATATGTGTGATAATGAGTCTCTCTACCCACTTCCAGTTCGTTTAGAGGTTAGAATGATCGATCAAATTTTACAAAATTTGACATTCTTTTCAACCTATTTTTGGTTCCATTTGGTAATTATTTTTTCTGCTCTTTGCTTGCTTACTAAAGTAAAATTGAATTCTGGAAGCGACTAGCTCAGTTGGCGAAAACCATTTACCAATGAACTTGATGCTCTTAGATGCTCTTAGTACCATTCCCTCTCCCTCACCATCGGATAGTACAAAAAATAAAATAAAAAAGTAAAGTTGAGTTCTATTTAAAAACGACATTAAAAAACTTCATATTTTCATGCAGGTTCCATAACCGTGCAGCACAGAAAATTGAAGGAGACGTGAAATCAGATGGCTCAATTGCGAAACCATGGAGCTTATGCACAACGCAACAGGTGGAAGATTTCAAGACCGTTCTAAGAATTTTTCCACTATGGTCTACAGCTTTATTCTTAGCTACCCCAATAGCAATCCAATCCAGCATGTCAGTCCTGCAAGCTCTAACCATGGACCGTCACATTGGCCCCCATTTTAAATTACCATCTAGTTCTGTTATAGTCATTGTTTTATTCTCCACATCCATCTTTCTAACCCTAATTGATAGGTTCTTATGCCCCATGTGGCAGAAGTTCACTGGTCAGTCTCCTTCGCCCCTCCGGCGGGTAGAAGTAGGACACGTGTTAACCATTCTCAGCATGGCTGTTTCAGCAGTGATGGAGTCCAAAAGGCTCAAAATAGTGCAAGAACACCACCTCCAAAACCAGCCTGGTACTATTGTTCCAATCTCGATCTTTTGGCTTTTCCCACAGTTAGTTTTGGTAGGCATTGGAGAAGCATTTCATTTTCCAGGACAAGTTGCATTGTATTATCAAGAATTTCCCATGTCGCTGCGAAGCACATCGACGGCCATGATCTCATTGATTATTGGGATTGCATATTATGTAAGCGTAGGTGTGGTTAATATGGTCCAAAGGGTTACCGGATGGTTACCAAACAATCTAAACAATGGGAAGCTGGACAATGTTTATTGGATGCTAGCTGTGCTGGGGGTGATCAACTTTGGCTATTATTTGTTGTGTGCTAAGTTGTACAAGTATCAAAATGTAAAGGGTGCAAATGGTAGTCCTGACCCTGATAGCTAGTGATTGATCATTCGGATGAACAGGCTTCTTCATAAAGATTGACTCTATACAATCTCCAAATTACTTGCACATACATGATGAGTTAAATATTGTTGAAGATGATGATAATAAATCAATAGTAAAGCCATACATATCTTGACACATAAAACTAATCATATGTCGTACCATCTCAACTAACCATATGTTGTGCCATCTCTGAATTAGAGATTTGACAAGTTATGATCGGTTAAGATGGTACAAACTATTTAAATTTCAACATCTGGTCAATAGTCAACTACTAACCACACCGATATTGCCCCAACTTAACTACATGCTCGGCAGTTGCTGAGTTTCTATCACAAAAAACCTTGGTGCGATTAGATGTGTAACCATTCAATATAAGTTGGGTAATCAATTTAAAAAAGAGACTAGACTAAAGTCATCTTCTTAAATAGCTTTTGAAACAGCTTTTGACTACCTGTTTAAATAGCTTTTGAGTTCTTCTTTTGAAACAGGATGACCCTTTGAGAATGTCAAGAATAAAGTTATATCATTGTTGTCAACATTAGGTTGATACTCATCAGGCACATCATCATATGCTTCTTGGGGTGGCAATAGAGGAGGTTGAGCCTCAACAATATTATCACCCTGCTGGTTAAGTGAATAATTATGCTGAAACCCTTGTTGTACTGTTGGACCATTCAACAAATTGGTTTGCTGGAAACCACCGGGTATATCGGTATATGACCCAAATATGGATATGGTGGGACTATTGTATTAGGGCGTCAATACAATAATTACAAACAACTAAGGAATACAAAAATATAATTCTATAATTCTATGGGTTTTGTCAAAGAGCGCCATGTTTTGTAGGAATACAAAAATATAATTCTATAATTCTATGGGTTTTGTCAAAGAGCGCCATGTTTTGTAGGAATACAAAAATATAATTCTATAATTCTATGGGTTTTGTAATTGAGTAAATTGTACGAATGGTCCCTCAACTTTAATCAAATTGGAGCAACGGTCCCTCAACTAAAAATCCATTACCATTGGTCCCTCAACTTATCAAAATGTGTAGTTATAGTCATTCTCATCAATTTTGTCAAAATAAGCTATATTGGAATGACTATTTATACAATTAGGATCCCTCAACTCATCAAAGTGTATAATTATGGTTCTTTTTGTCAACTATGTCAAAAATTTTGTCAAAACGAGTTATATTGGAAGGACCATTGCTACAATTGGGTTCAAGTTAAGGGACCATTTCTCCAGTTGAATTAAAGTTGAGGGACTAATGATAATGGATTTTTAGTTGAGGGACCATAGCTGCACATTTTGATAAGCTGAGGGACCAATGGTAATGAATTTTTAGTTGAGGGACCATTGCTCCAATTGAGTTAAAGTTAAGGAACCATAGCTACAATTTACTCTTTTGTAATTAGTTGTTTGTACAATCATCTAGGTACAAATCATGTAGCTAAAGAGTTTTGTCACAGCTTTTTATGGGTTTGGAACTGCAAGACACGGCGCTCTTTGAAAAGCTAGCGGTGAAGATGTGGGGCGGTGTCACTGTTTTGTCCTGTTTATTTTGATTTCGTTTAACAATTAAAAGAAGCTCACTAGGAGTTTTTTGGTTTTGGATTCTCTCTTTAGGAGAGTTCTTTCATTTTAGTTTTCATCTCGGTGCTAGATCTCGTTATGATCTATATGTGAAGAGGTAAAGTTATTTGATTTGCAAGATCTACTTCACCTGGTGTACTAGGGTCATGGTAGTAGACCTGGCATTCGTGTCTTGTTTTTCATGTTCGTGTCGTTTTCGTGTCATACACGGGTCGTGTCGTGTAACACCCGATAAAATAAACGGGTAAAATGACCCGACCCGATAATATTAACAGGTAATATGACCCGACCCGTTACCCGTTAAGGAAAATATATTTTAAACCAATAAATAATCAAATGAAAAACATAATACTAAATAAGTATATACATATCATATTGTCACATCCAAAACATAAAAACGCATTTTCCTTTTAAGTATATTTTCACTTGTCTAAAGTCTTTAATAGTTTTTTAATTAATGTAGAAGTGTAAAAATATATATAAACGCTCATAATGACAAGCTTTACAACTTTCATGAAGAACTTAACTTCGAAATTCGCCACTATAATCATATAAATCATAAATCAAAATTTAACCGTTGATTGTTGTTTACATTTACGCTTCATTGTTCTCATCAAAATTTGTTTTTTCAGATTTTCTTTTTTGAAAACATGATCTATTAGATGATGCAAGAAGATGAACGGTTTGGATTGTTGATATTATATTCAGAGTTTTACGGTTAGTGAAAATATTGCTTGATGTTTATAAAGTTTCTACAAACTATATGACATCGACTCATATTTTAGTTAACCGTAAATATCGAAACGTGATATCAAAGATCTGAACCGTTCATCTTCTTACATCCGCCAGATGATCATGTTTTCAAAAAAGAAAATTTAAAAAATGAAATTCAGTAAGAAGAATAAAGCGTAAATGACAATCGACGGTTAAATATAAATTTAAGGTTTATGGATTATAGTGTTGGATTTCAAAGCTGACCCCTTCATGAAAGTTGTAAAGCTTGTTACTATGAGTGATTGTATATTTTTTTCACATTTTTTACACTTCTACAAAAATTACAAAAAACTACCTCAACTATTGGTGTCACGACACTTTCATACCTCATTTTTTTAAATTGACAATGTCATACCTCATCTTACGAATTTGGTCCAATGTTATACCTTCCGTTAGCTTGCCGTAAATTTCTCAGTTAAATGCTGACGTGGCTTGATCCGGGGCCCACTTTTTATTAAAATATTATTAAAAACTAAAAAAAATCATTTAATATTTTTTAAATATTAAAATAATAAAGAAAAGTTATAAAAACATAAAATAAAATAAAAAAAACTTTAACCGTACCCTTCTCTCTCCTCCCTCTCTCTCTCTCTCCTCCCCTATCTTCTTCTTCTCCCCCCCTCTTCTGCAACCCAGAAAAAAAAAAAAAAAAAAAACAAACCAATTTGTCTTCTCCCACCCTCAATTTGTCTTCCCCACCCCCCCCCCCCCCACACACCCCCTCTTCTCCCCGCACCCACCCTCTTCCCTCCACACCCATTCCCCCTATTTTCTGTTCGCCCAGGTTCTCCGCCCACGGAATCGGCCTGGCAAAGGTTTCCCAATTCCACCTCAACGAGATCTGGGTTTTTTTTCGGTTTTTTTTTTTTTTTTTGGGTTGCAGGTAGTAGGTGTGAGGTTGCAGATAGTGGGTGCAGAGGGTTTAGGAAAGACGAGATGGGGGAAGAAAGAAAGGGGGGTCAGGGAAAATCGTGAACCTTCTTTTTTTTTTTTTTTTTTTCCTTCCTTCTGTTTTTCTGGGTTGCAGGAAGGAGGGAAGAAGAAGATGGGGAGAAGGGCACGGGTTTGTGTTGGTTTTTTTTTTTTTTTAACTTTTCTTTATTATTTTAATATTTAAAAAATATTAAATGATTTTTTTTTAGTTTTTAATAATATTTTATTAATTTTTTAATAAAAAGTGGGCCCCGGATCAAGCCACGTCAGCATTTAACTGAGAAATTCACGGCAAGCTAACGGAAGGTATAACATTGGACCAAATTCGTAAGATGAGGTATGACATTGTCAATTTAAAAAAATGAGGTATGAAAGTGTCGTGACACCAATAGTTGAGGTAGTTTTTTGTCATTTACCCTATTATTAATTTTATTAATTTTTCCCTCAAATAAAAAACATTATTCATGAGGGTTTGGAGGATTTTAAAAATCTAAACGATAATGTAAGTGTAACCATTATCTACTCGTGGATGAATAATGATGATTCACGAGTGTTTATATATTCTTTCACATTTTTCATACTTGTATGTATGTCTTCTTAGTTCTTGCATGTGCAAATACTATACTAGTTTATTTTAATTTTGGACAACAACATGTTAAGTAAAATTTATCCTAGTAATGATAATAATGAACTCTCATAATAAAAATAAATAATGACAAAAACTTTTTTTTTTAAACTTATATAGAATAATAATACAAAACTATATATTTAATATAGAATATATTGTATATATTAATATGGCTATTGTATTTTATAATAAATCTTTTAGTAATTAAATTTTAAAATTATCAAAATAGTTTTTTCTTAATGGGTCGAAACGGGTTACCCACGTGTTACCCGCGTGTATACCCGTTCAGAACCCGTTATTAACGGGTCCTTAACGGGTTACCCGATAATGACCCGATAAGTTATCGTGTTGACCCAAAACCCGTTATTTTCGTGTCATTTTCATGTCATGTCACCGTGTCGTGTCAAAAGTTGCCGGGTCTACGTGGCAGTGATTAGATTGTGCGGTTAAACACATTACACTTAGTCCCAATTAATGTTCTAAAAGTAAAAGCCAAGTTTGTGCTTAAGAGATTTGTTTCTCCCATGTTGTTTGAACATATTTAGTGTAATAAGTTAGCTAATGATAGATATATCGGATAACGGGAGACATCGAAAGGGGACAAATGTTGTAAAATGAATTGGCAAATTCAACTCAAGGCCACCTCTCAATTTCTAAATTTTTCTTTAAGGTTAAGAATTTGTGGTCGGAGATTTCCTTGTTAGATCAAGATGAACTAGTGTCTGAAGCTCAAATAAGGGGGCACGTTAGCCGTGGCTTTAAAAAGGAGTACACTCCCTTTGTTACTTATGTACACGGATAGATCGGCAACCTCCCTCGGAAGAGGTTGAAAATCGAACTCCGTGTTTACACGAGTAATATGATTGTGTTCAACTAACATTATATCAATAAAATGCAGGCAAAACCATAGTGGTATAAGGTAAAAAATGAAACAATTCTAGTTTTTGAATGTTTTCGGAGCAAGATAATGTGGAAAATGTCTGTACAGATAGTTAGCTAGTGAATACAACAAAAGGAGAGGATCGAAGAAAAAGAATGGTGTGATGTAGTTAGGTGTGACATGGAATGATTAGGCGGATGGAATCCTCTTACTCTCGAAGGTTATTGAGAAGTAGGGGGGACGTTGTTGGTATGTTTTGTGCAATCGAATGGTCCGATTACTTGATTAGCTTTTCGCTTCACCTGAAATTCAAAAACAATGTAAGTGCATCAGCTCGTTGGTACATCTGTAAACAATGAATAGATGATCGTGTAGGAAGCAAAACCATACCGGAGACCATGGACCCAGTTGAGGTTGACATTTGTTAGGGGGTGAATTTTGTACAGCACCACTTTTCTTTGTCAAAATTTCCTGCAGAAACACTTGGTATAAGATTACTTTTATCGTGCTAAAAGACTGCAAAATGAAATGTATCTTGCAACAAAACCGAGAACTAGAGAATAATCAAAATGTGCAGTCAAAATGAAAAAGAAGCATCCAAAACCCACGGGCATTGGACCAATCGAAGTTCAGAGCTATTTGCTAAGGTTTGGTTTGCTCTCCATAAATTTGGTTAGTAGCGTGTAATGTTATTACATGAGCGGACCAGAATAACTCCCTTTATTTTTTTTAACAATTTGTACTTTCTTTTACGACAAATGATAATTTTCATATAATCACAGTGTAGAGATGTTTGAGTTATGTTTAAGTTTGATCTTTCCATTTCAAAAAGCAGGACATAAGATATTTATGTACAGATACAGTATATAAAGATGTGAGCAAATGAAAAGGGAATTTGCACGAATTGTAGAACCAAGTTGCAGTTCATTGATTTCAAAAGAGTGGGAGACCAACAATTACGTGCATTTGAAGATCCGGACCAAATAAATAAAGAATTAAGTAGTTGTAGTCCAGGAGACAATTGGTAAGTCAAAACAAAAAGTTATAAAATGCGGACATGGATAACAAAAGCAGTTTGCGTGTTATAAGTTTTAGTGTGCAGATGAAAGACTAGTAGTACAAGTATTACCTCTCCGGCTGCTTCAAGTGCAGCTAACCATTCGTCAGAGAATGGAACAGCATCTGGTGGAGGCTTTATTACAAGGCCTTCTGGCTTCCTATCAATCCCAGGCTTCTTACTGCAAAAAGAGACGGGAAAACTGAATTTCGCATGGAAATTTCAATCTATAAAAGATGTGCACCAAATGGCTTAAGGGAACACAAGGACAACACACTGACATAAATATAAGCAGATAAAACTGATCTATGTTTTTTTGGAACTTACAGCTCATTTGTTGCCTCCTCATCTTCTGCGGGGTGCAAGGAATCTTCTAATTCATGCTGCAGTTCACTGTTAAAAGTATGATTATTGCAATCAATTTCTGATTCCTCTGCTAAATTGCCTCGCAGTGCATTAACTTCATTATCCTGCAGAATACTTCCACTTGATGATGTCCGATCAGAAATGACAGATGAGCATAATTCTCCTCCCCAGGCATTTAATGCCAAAGTTGACACTGAAGTTTCTCCAGTGGTGGTTGTTGCACACGAATCAGCCTCCAGAGAAGCAGCTTGGTTGCTTAGCTTATAGTCATGACTGAAACCCTCCGCAACTTCCATCTGTAAGTAGTCAGCCTTTTCTTCCAAATCAGGTGTGCAATCATGCATTGCTGGTCCTACTTTGGAACTCTTTGTTTCGCTTCCACAAGCATTATAGTCATAAAAAATCACCTCGTGAACAGTTTCCACAATATCCTTACAGGAAGTGTTGTTTGCAAGCAAGGTACCATTCAAACAAGACCCGGGGTTAATATCCTGGGATGCTCGTATGACATCAATATTTGGACAATGAATCTCAGGACATCCAGCTAGTTCTTCATATACAGTATTAACAACTGCTGAGCATGCATAGATTGAGACTGAGGTATGTTCTCGCAGATCTCCAAGAGCTGGTTCCTTAATCATGTCATCACCTTCATCGACTTGTTCATTTTCTTCATTCAAGCTCTTATGCTTAGATAAACCGTTGGGACTTTGTGACCCGCTTCCACCTAAGTCGTTCACTTTTGAGCTGATATCTGCACAATTCCCAATATTATCTGTAAGGCACTCTTCAAAAGATTCTCTACCTTCAAATGAACTCACATGAACCTCTGGACTCTGATTCAGTATTCTATCTTCTGCATTTAAGCAACTTGTACTCATCACTCTAATTTCCTCTCCACTGAAATTGATTTTGTCACCCATCAAATTAATAGGCTCTACTGAAGCATCTTCAACTAGCACTTTCAGCTTTGGCTGGGACGTGAAATCTCCACTTTTCAAGAAACTGGGATCCATAGCAGTCACTGCACTTATGGCTTGAACTTCATCCACACTCTCCAAATCCAAAAAACAATCTTGACAATTAAGCTGAGAGTCATTCCTTGAGTCAAGGTTGTAACTCTCAACCATTGCTTTGTCTTCCGACACTGAAGCAAAATTGTCCTGGGACTCCACTATTTCTGCCCCAATGGACCTGCAATCTGGCATAGCAGGTGGCATCAGAGAAAGGGTTTTAGAAACTTCTGATTCACTTCTGCAGGCACCACCTTCTGTTTCTTTTAAATCAACACATTGAAGAGCAAGTTTCTGCTGGGATTCTTCAGGGATAGTACTGAATCTATCCAATACACAATCATCTAAGTGCAATCTATTTTCCTGGAAAACCTGTTCTCCGGTATAGCAGGAATTTGGAAGGTCTAGCTGTTCAGGCTTTTCGTTTCCACAATCAGTTATCACCAATTGACAATTATCTGGAGCAGAAGTCCTCAGATCAGAGTCATCCATTTCATCTGTTAATCTTCCATTTAAAGTCAGCATTTGTGCATCTTCCTCCTGTGGGTTCTCACTCATTTTGTCAAATGTAGTACCATCAGTATTCGAGCGGTCATCAAATCCAGAGTCACACAAAGCATCAGAATCGGTTGCACTAGAATTTTGGACTTTTGGACTGACGTCTGCAACCTTCACACAACTGTAGCTCTGGATCTCTTCAGAAGTTTGACATTCCTTGGTGAAACTACCACTGTTTTCCCATACCATTTGATCTCCTTCACAGGTCAAAGGTTTAGACAGATCAGTTTGTTCCCCATGCAGTTTATTGACATGACCACCGCTAGACTGATCAACATATGATACTGAAGCACTATTGACAGAACTTGCATCTTCAGACTTGGACTTTGAAAAAACACTGCAATTCTTCTGGGGAGAAACAATGGGCTTGTCTTCAAGAAGTTGATGGTCAGTAATGACTGTGCCAGACACACCAGGAAATTTCATCATGGAACTAAGATGGGATGTAACCTGGGATTTATCAGTATCTTTAGTTTTTGGAGTAAATACAAGAGCAACATTCATGCTATTATCATCTTTATCCAAATGTTCACAGGATCCCCTCTGTGAAAGAAGTTTATCCTCATTCCTCTGAAATTCTACCTCTTCCATGTGAACAACCTTTTCAGTAATATATGGTTCTGCTTGTCCCATAGATATTTTGTCTTCATGAACAGGAATTCTATTGAACTTCCGCTGATTACTTTTCATATCACAACTATTTGAGCTAGACTTAATCTTCAGATCTGCCTTCTGCATTTCTGTTACTTGTGAGAATGGTTCCACTATCTTGTTTGTGGCAGGGTTAACAAGAGATGAAACTGAGTAATCCAAACTTGGGCAATGGACATCATTAATTCCTGTTATTGTGACATCATTATCTCCTGTTATTGTGCCATCCATGATCACATTTTGCTTTTCCCCAACTGAAGAGGGCAGCCGAAATTCATGAATTGGATCTACAGGACCAGCTTGCCTCACATTAGGAATAATGCATGATTGCGAACTTGTCTTCGAAGGACTAGGCAAAGAAGAAGGTTTTGGCTGCAAATAAATAATCAAAATTGCAGCAAAGAAAAATCAGACATTGAAATGTGAAAGAATCATCACTCTTTTATGCAGCAATAGAGCAGTTCGAAAAATACCTGATGAAAGAAACCCAGTGATGGTGATGGCATCCGCAAACCTGATGGCTTTGAAGTTGGGGGTTGAGTATGTACCACACCAGAAAGAGGGGGAGGAACTACAGTTTTTCGGGATCTGTCATCACAGCAATATGATGCATGACTGGTAGAAGGAAGTGCTTGTTTTGAGTTCACCTCAGGAACTGCAGGTTTTCTGGATCTGTCATTACGGCCACGTGATGCATGTGCGGTAGAAGGAAGGACTTGCTTTCGAATCAACGGTGGAACTGCAGTTTTTCTGGATCTGTCACCAAGGCCATATGCTGCATGACCAGTTGAAGAAACTGCTTGTTTTGATATCCCCTCTAAGCCCTTGCTTGCTTCAAAAGTCGGTGGACAGGATATTTTGGTTGGGGAACCCTTCACCAAGCTGGCCTGCAAAATTATGGAAATTCACAACACAGGAAGCATATGCATCCTTATAAATAACCAACAGCAGCAATACTAAGGAAATGTCAGCCAATTATAGTCCCAAATATATCTAGTAGTTAATTTACATAGACTACTACTTCAATAAGCTTCAAGTTCTCACCACATTTCTTCTGGCCTGTTGAACAGAACTTTTGGAAGTTAAAAAATTTCCTTTAGGAGGGACTTTCGCATTATTTGGCCCACTTTTGGTGTTGTTCAATTTCACTGTTGTATGAGAAAGTAGTAGTTAACACAATATAAACAAATGATTTACTTCTAATTCAAACGTGAAAATTTTATTTCTTTATCTTTTAAGAAAGTAGAAACATATTAGACTACAAAGCCCTCTATAAGTAGTCAAATATATAAATCTTTTAAGATATCTCACCACAGCAAATATTTTTGGTAATGAATTGCAATAACAATATCTTAAAAAACGTTACCAGGATGAGAAATCTGATTCCGCTTTATATCATTTGCACCAACTGCAACATTCTTGGAAGTCCTAGAGAGCAGACAGGAATCTGGTTTTGGAACCGGTAGTTTAGATACTTTTGGTTCTTTAATTGGCGATTTCATGGTATTCACATTCGCGGGCCTTTTAATAGTTCACATTAGTCAAGGCCAACTTTCGCAAAACCTCATATTAATAACAAAAGACTCAACAAAACTCCTACAAAAAGAAAAATTAGTCAAAAGGATATGAAGAAGAGGCCACAGGTCGAGGGCAACCACTGCGTTTTGAGCCGCTTCTATTAATATCACGGGCTGAAAGCACCTTCCGCTTGGCCTGAAAAGTAGAAACTCGCAGGAAGTTAGTTTCACACGACTCCAATCAAACAGCCTTCACCAAAAAGAAAACTTTGCCATCTTCTCAGAGATTTGAGAACTAACTGCAGAACTTGGGGCTACATTATCTTTAGCTGATGAGTCATGCTTTGGTAATGAACTGCCACCACCAGTCCTATCCTTCTTATTTAAAGGACTTTCCGGCAAAACCTTGAATAAATTATCTTCAAGCGCATGTAGATCTGCTGAATCCGTAATGCTATTTGTGTCTTCCTCAATAACTGGCAACAACCCATTAGATTTTGCATTCCCACTAATCATGGATAGTTCCTCAGAATTTAATACGCCTGATAAAACACCAAAATGGAAAGAAAAAAAAATCCAATCTTTAGTTCTTTTTTTTTCTATAAAAAATTATTTCTCAAATTCATAAACCAAAATATAAACCTTCATCAGTAAAGAAGGCTCGATCCCAAGCGAGGCTTTTGCGCAAATTGTATCCTCCCCCCTTCTTCTTCCTCTTCATTTGCTGCGGCAGGAGGCTGAGTTTTTGCTCTTCTAATCTATTTGCACCAGTATTCTCTTTATTCGCATTCACACTATCTCTACACAGCTTGGAACTCTGATTTTTGGAATTCTCACTCACAACCACACCTTCTGCAATACAATTCAATGATTTTTCATTATATGTCATGCAATGTAGGTCCAGTTATGTATATATACATATAAACATGTAAGCATCGATGAATAGAAAACGGATTTCGCACAACCAAACGAATCAGAGGTCAATTTGAACCCACATTATTCAAATTGAAAGGGAAAAAAAACCCTAGACAGCCAAAAGAAAGTATAAGAGACGAAGCACAGATTCAACGAAAGTATAAGCGAAAACCCTACCGAATGGATTGGATCTGCGGGGTTGGAGAGGCGAGCAGAAGAAAAAGGCGTCGTCTTTGGAGATTTTGCTGGTGCTGCTGCTTGAAACAGCGTCACCGTGGGTCAATTGAAGCAGCGAGTCGTCTTCTCCTCCGATTTCGATGAGGGGGACGTCGGACTCCATCTCTCTCTCTCTCTCTCTCTCTCTCTCTCTCTGGGTTTCTAGAAAGATCGAATGATCGGAGGAAGTTGTTACGGATGGAAGAAATGGTCGAATCAAATGGGTGTGCAGAGTGTGTGTTTGTTTGTGGATCTTCAATTTTTCAAAGGATCGACGAGCGGCAAAAGGATGAACGGGGGTGGGGACAAATAGACCGTGCGAGCACGTGACTATTGGAGGTAATGACGAAAGTGCCCTTGTGGTCAACTTTGACTCTTAAGTCGATTAATGCGATCCGAACCTTTCAAATTTCATCCAACGGCCCACCTTTTTTTACCTTTTAAAAGCTATAATAATTTTTGACTGTTTGATGAAATTTGAAAGGTCCGGATCACTTGATCTGAGGGCCTTGGTGGAAGTGATCCAAAGAAGATCTCTTCTCGATTAATGCAGGCATAAGTATGATTTCACCTCCACTATGGAAGTATGGATCATTAGACCAATGATTCAATCGGGTCATTTTATTCCAACGTGTTGACATGATACCGTTTTCTTAACCGATTTACACAACCACACCCAGTGAAGCTGACGAACACGACATGCAAGTTAACTAGTGAAATGACACGTTCCGTTTCACCAGTTAAGAATTATGAATTTTGCAAAATTTTAAATTTTAGATTATGAAGGGAAAGAGGAAAGAGAGGAGCTTTGCAATCACAAGTCCCGGCTTCACGGAGGAATCGGGAGAGAGGAGGCATCGGATGGCTTCAAATTCCTTTTTATTTTAAATAACCAACCAAAGGGTTAATAACTTTTTTTTAATATAAAATCACTAAATGAAAGAGAGAATGTACCCGGGAGTCGGGACACTGGATTAAATGTGAATGTCAACTAAATAGTTGGGTGCCAATAAATACGCTTCGGTCCAGATATGAAACTCATTGGTTATGACTAGGTATGCATGACTTCTCATGAAACTTGAGTTAGGGAAGAACGTTTATCATACGCAGCCTCATCCTTGTTTTGCAAAGAGTGTTTCCATAACTCGAACCCGTAACTTTTTGGTCACTACAAGAAATACGATAGGCTATCAAATTTCAGGTGCAATCAGATTTATTTGAGATTGGAATTATCAAAATTATATGTCGTTACAAAACCAATTCCCTTGAATCTGCTATTTTCATGAACTTATACTTGTCACAACTGTAAAGGATCCAGGACCAATTCCCAGCAAAATCCGCACTTACCGTGCATGTGTGTGTAAGCTAAAGAAACTAAAGTCCCGTAAAAGCTACACGGTATGACGACTCCCCAGCTCCTCTTTACAATCAGTGAATCTAATTTCCCTCCTCGATTAGATATAAACGAAATACAAATCAAAGTAACTACATCTATGAAGGGAACAAACCGCGACTCTTACCTGGAACCTTTTGTACCAATATTACACCGAAGAATATGAGCCACGACTTTACATTTCTAGGTCAAAATCGAGCATCTTCCTCCTCTGTGCCGCCTGAAATATGGCTCTCTCAAATTCCATTTCAGGCTGGAGATAGAGCTCTGCCTTTCTTTGTGCTAAATACCTTTCCTTCCGAAGAACAAGAAAACTGACATACAAGTGGACTAATCTTCATCCTCGGTTATGGAGGCAAAGGAAAAAGGTTTGAACTTGTAGCCATCTCCGTGGTAGAATTTGTTTTGATATTCTACCCAATGAAGACGCAGGGCATGGAGAAAAGCACTTAGTGTCTCCATCATGAGTAGTATGAATGCAGTTGCAAAGGCGAAAACTGATAACCCAATTAACCGGATAATGAAGCTGTCATACCTGTTATAAATTTTCAGAATTACGTCAACAATTGACCAATATTTGCAGCATCAAATGCAATATAGTCTGTGTCACACTGGGGAATGGCTAGCCAAATTAGAATTAAAATATGTTGCATTGCCAGATGGAAAAAAGGATCTTGAGTAAGCCTATAAGACGGTGAGACAAATAACATGCTTGCTAAGAAACTGAGGAAAATGCAATAGTAAGATTAGGGCTAGCATGTAGTTAAGGCCCGGGGAGAGGATTTTGAGGTGGGAATCAAACTCTGGAGCTCCATAATGTGTGACCCTTCAAATATCGCAGTAGATCTAGACTACAACCTGGATTAGGTTTCGTGCGTCCAAGAGCAGGAAAAAAAAATGAGGAGAACTAGAATTCATATGCACATGTATGCAATGATAAAGATTTAGAGGGTTGGAACTCACCCCCAAGCAAGGAGGAGAACTTTCTCATAGAAAACGGTCGACAATTCTGAGTGCGCCAAGCTGTAATAGCAGTAACAGATATCAAACAAAAGCTACCCCATAGATGAAAGAAAACCACGGAAAAAGAAGAAAAATAAATATAGGTATACCTCAAAGCCCATAGTCGTAGATATGAAGCCGTATTTGAAACAGCACCCAGAACAAACTCTATGGAGTGTATCATCTGGTGTACAAATACCTCACTGAAATTAAATTCTTCATGATGTTGCCTCGCAGAATCAGGTTCCACCTCAAGATCCATCTCTGAGGTGCCAAGCATCCCATATGCACGACCTTGAAACCTCTGGAAACAAACATTAAATAACATTACGCATCATATCTTCTCAAGCTCCTTACATCTCGCCTCAAATACCTATGTGAGTCGAAGACAAGTATACCTCTCATAAGTAAACCGAGTCCCCATTACCAGTTGATACTAATCACTAGTTAATCAAATTTTAAAAATACTTACAAATGCAGAAACATCAAAGAGAATTTTACTAGTAATTTTATCCCACTACCATCTTAAAACTCACGAACAGATGCCAAAGCACATTACTCCACAGTACCTCCGTATGAAGCTTCTTCAAAATAAAAGGTTTTGGAAAGAGCATCCATGGAACTGCAATTAAAGCCAAAAGCAACAAAATGATCTGCAAAACCAGAGGTTTGTTAACCACAATACGAACATAAGAAGTTGCACACACGAAGTAACAAAAAAAGAGGAGCAGAATTCATGCCTGAAGTGGTCTTTGGCCCCAGAATAATTGATTTTCACCAAGATCGTCAGTTGGACTTAAAAACATGTAAATCATTACATGATAGAGGTCTGCCTGAGATCCCGTGCACCACTTGATGACAACAAGAAGTGAAAGATATCCAAAAAGACTGTTAAGAAAGATCATCTGTGGGACAAACTGGTACCTAACAAGATGGAGAATAGGTAAAACTTGTGTACACCTCATTTCGAAGTAAAACACGTGGCAAACTGAAAAAAAAACAATAATAAAAACATTTGAAGAGCAGAGAAGCACCTTATATCAAGCGAGCTGCTGAAAAACCTTGCATTGAAGTAACTTAGTAGTATTCCCAAGTTCATTTGCACAACACCCAACAAAATTGACATTTTCATTTTGAGAGAATTCAGAAAAGGCAGTTCAGAACGACTTCCACGCCAACTGGGATCCACACCAAATGGGTACGGATCTCGGTACTTGATTAAGCCAATAGTGTGCACCTCACTGCTCAAAAGAAGACAAGTTGATGATAAGTATACAGTTTTCTGAGGAAAGTCATATATTTATCTATCATAAAAGATGGGATAGTTTTCAAGACTTACACATAAAAGTGAGAGAGAAAATGTCAAACAAATAGAACGCTAGAAATGCCTAACAAAGAACAGTTATAATTAAGTATATCAAAAATCAGTAATAGATTTGAACAGAGGTGCAGGGGTGTAAAAGGGGAGAAAGGAGTGCAAGTGCCACAGTGATGCACATTAACAAGTTGGACATTCTGTAGGGCACAGCAATAGTGCACCATGGTCCAGACAAAAACTCCAAAAGAACACCACCAAACTCCATCAATCAACGTGGAGAGAACCCCCATGGATCAAACAAGGGATGACCCCTTTCAGCCTTAGAAATGACCCCTGGAGGAGGCAATGAAACCCCAAATCCATCCAAAACAATGGTGAAGCATAACTTTAGATTAATGAATTAATTTTTGTGAATATTTTGATAGTTTCAGATTACGTGGAAAATATTGAAAATTCTATAAGCATTGATCTGTAATTAAGCCAATGCAAGCAGTGCAACAGCAGACAGATATAAGCACATAGATTCCAGAAACCTCAATTCTCTAAAAGAATAGAACAGAGCGGTACACTGAAACATACAACCCAGTTGAAAGTGACTTTAATACAAGATACAACATATTAAGGCAATTGTAGAGTAGAAGACTTAAAATAGAGAGACTACCTGCAAGCAGTATCTCTACATTTGTAAGCAGACCCGCCAAATATGTGGAAAGGAACAGAAAAGAACTCATTGTAAATCAACCCACAGTAGATTGAAAATAGGGACATCAAGAGTAACACATATCGCCCACCAAATAACATCTCCATAAAGCTCCCAAGTTTCTGGTAGGAAATAATATGAAAACTTTCGTTTAAAACGTTTGAAAGACACAATTTTATATTTCTACTTCACATGTTAAATGCATGTTTTTTCCTTGCATTTGAGACACCAGAATATTTTCGTTAAGACGAAAATTGAAACATCAAAATCATGTGTTCAAAGATCACAGCATTATCATCAAGTCCTTGTCCTTTTAGGGTCATTCCTCTCAAACAATAGCTACTAGGACTAGAAATAGTTTCAGCAATTCACTTGATAAGAAATGAAAGCTTATCCTACTTGCTCCCATAGAAAATATATTATTACTACTGCTGCTTTTACTGCTTTTATTATTTTGCTGTATCATCGGTACCTCTATAAGAATGGCCAAGACGCGGGATATGCAAATCTAGGCCAAGATATCATATTGGTGGTAGGTTGCTAACTAAACCATGGCTGCAGTGTTGCCTTGGACCCCAATAAATGCAGGCTCTGTTATATTGATAGTGGCTATCACTGTTTCTGTTGCTGAATAGTGTAGACACGGTAACATTGGCAGTCTGAAAAAGCTCAGGGCGATAGTGAAAGTGGTTTGGATTACAACATATCATTCGACCGCTTCTGGAGAGTGCAAAAGATGTACTTTTAAATTTTTAATAGAAGCTAATAGTCAACATTTGTGAACTGGAAAATGGTAACATGATTGAAGCATCTAGAAGAATAATATTTTTTATTAACCATAGCAATAATGATTCATTACAATCAAATAAAATGCCTTTGGATAGTAAGGACACACCTGCGCACTGAGTTTACTTTCACGAGCTATAAGAACTAATGCTCCAAGCAATAAGCATATTCCATGACCCCAGTCCCCAAACATCACAGCAAAAAGAAACGGAAATGTAATAACAGTGTAAACTGCAGGGTTGGCTTCTTGATAGCTTGCAACACTGCCAAATTCATTAGACAATATCAGTTCTATTGCTAGACCACAATTCCAGTATTGCTGGTCAGCTAAACAACTATTGGGTTTTTTGACAAGCTATTGCGGAAAACAACTATTGGGTTGATTTATTTAAAAGGAAAACTAACGAAAAGTCCAAAAAAACTTTAGTTTTAATGAAAAATGACAAATAAAGGTGTAGTGAATAGTACCAGGAAAAGGTAAAAATGTGGGTTTTCGTTAAAAGTGAACGGTACCGGAAGTGTTTCGTTAAAACTCCCTTATTTAAATTGATTCACTTACAATTTTCATAAGGTTATGAAAAATGCTAACAGAACTGCTACCAAAGAGGGGAATTGTTGCCTAATCATAATTTCTTTAACAACTTGCAGCAAAATCACCACCTCCCCCTCCCTCCCATCCCATACCTAAACAAAACCCTAACAATCTCCACCCTTTAGTAGCTTGTACAGCAGATATTTTCGACTTTTTAGTTCAAATGTCAACTGAAAATAACTATGATGTGTAATCACTTGTACCAGCACATTGGCTTCCTTCCAAATGTGTCGACCATAAACACCTACCAGTTGTGAACCATGTAAGAACAGAATGTAATTCTTAATCCCGAATACCCATCATTTACAAGGAAAATGAAGCATCAATTTAAAGCCAATGTCCTTTCAAAAAACAGAAGAAAGTCGTAAGCAGCATATTTTAACGAACCCGTATGCATCAACAATTTCCTGAAATGCACTTGTGAAGCGGTTGGTTCTGAAATATGTAGGAGGTGACTCTATTGCATCCATCACATGAAATATTACTCCCACTTGCGAATTGCTATCAAATGTAGCACGTTGCAGTGCCTCCTGAATCTGTTGAACCATAAAACATATAGGTTACCTCAGTTTTTGCAAATATAGAACTTGATATATTATACTCGCTTTATAACAAAAAGTTTGATGAAGAAGGCAACACAAGTTACCTTAGGTTTCGCAAATATAGGACACCAGCCCTCTCCAACAAGACATTTTTTTGTAACATCAAAGTTTAGCATGTTCAATGTATCATATACAGCTTTCTCCCTTCTTACCTAGGAGAGAGGGTAGAAAACATGACCAAGTTGTCAGGATAAAACTAAATCACTCGTGCAGCCATTAGTCATACATTAGCAAAATATTTTTTATCAGAAATAACAGTTAACCAGAGACAAGCCGCAGAAATTTCTTACCATGTTCATCCATTTTGCTAGGTGAAACCCTACAGATGCAAGGGCCTTATTTCTGTGACGAATCCCTGCATCCAAGGTTGTTTCCAATTCAGCAAGACGTGATGAAACCTGCAACACAAAACCTGAACTTTCAGCAGAACAGAATAGAGCTTCAGTTGTTACAATTAGCACGGCCTGCAAGTATAGGCTGAAACACCACAAAAAATATTAAAGGGAGTAGTTGCTAATGATGCCATCAAACACACATCAGATACAAAAAAACATTGAAACATATTAAAGTTTTGTAAACATGTTCAAAAGAAATGGATTCCCTCTTAAAGCTTGAAACTTGTCTCCAATATAGAAATAAATGAACTTCCAACATTCTTAACAGAATACATACTTCTCTAGTTATTTGCCTCTGCTTAGTTATATCTTCGGGAACAGGATAGCAATTTGCACCAAAGGCCTCACAAATTTTCAAAATCTTTGTTTTTGCCTGCATCCCAGAGAAGAACACTACAAACACCGTTTTCTCAACCTGCACAACTTTGAGGAATTAGTAAAGAAGTGCATAGACATTCTCATTCTACAAATAAAAAAACAGGAAAACTAATGAAAAGGGCTTGAAAACTGAGTTTTAACGATACGGACAAAATAAAGGGTAAAGTGAATGGTACCATGATTGACTTTTTAGTGTAAAAATGTGGTTTTTTGTTAAATTGAACAGTACCGGGAGCTTTTCGTTAAAGTTCCCATAAAAAAAAACTAAGAGAAACCACATGAAAAAATAAATAAAATAAAATAAAATAAAAGATCTTTTTATAGAGGCAGAAAAAAAACCATTTCAGTAGATAAAGGATCCATCATCAGTTCATCTGCAGGGGCATGGTTGAAAAGCATGTTGCCCCTTGTAGCACGAAACAACATCCTTTCAAACCTGAAAGCTTTGGATTTACAAATAATTCCACTAACAAATCTCAAACCAGACTGGTCTGATGGTCCAGGTCTAATATCCTGTAAAATACAAAATCAATTATAAATGAAACCACAGTAAAAGGTTTTGCACCAAAAGCACATCAAAGCTGGTAAGGGATGATCAACAAGTACCTGCTCAAGTAATGAAACTTCATCACCATAATGATCATTTGAGTAAATATTCTCATCTAGTTCTCTCTCCTCCGAAACCGCATGGCTATTACTTGAAACAAGAAAGCCACTTGCCTGAAAATGTCCACATAAATTTATATAAGGCGCCGAAAAAATGCTTATGAAATTAGAATTAGGGAGTAAGGTTTCATGAATCATAACTTGATTCGTTTCTAAAATTGGTGACCGCAACATATAGGAAGGCACAGAAAAAGCATTGAAACTAGAATAAGGGAGTAAGATTTTATAATTAATTCTTTTCGAAAAATAATAAATTCAATATACAGGAGATTCATGATGGGGTTGAGAAAACCTGACCACAGGCCAAGCTTCAAACAACACAACACATGCATGCACAAGAGGCACCTAATGAAATATACTAAACGAAAGGGAAGCTGACAAAAGGCTGCTAATACATCACGAATACTGAAGGGGGAAGATAAAGCCAGTTACCTTTTGCAATACCATCTTGTACTCCAGGAGTTCATTGTATGAATGTTGAATTCTATCACTATTAGAGTTCAACTCAACAAGCTCATGCTCATGCTCGGCTAATTGTATCTGGAAATGATTCATGCAACGTACAATTCAGACTATCAAGTTTACAGAATCAAATGCTCCCTAAACAAGGGCACAATTGGTCGGTGCAATTTTGGACTTTAATTTTCGGATTACGAACAAATGCAAGAGCGCTGATGTAGAAATGGACCTCTAATTCCTCTAGGTCAATATCTGGTTGTAAAACAGGATGTACAGATGAAAGTAGACCAGCTTTACTAATTTGATCTCTGAAAAACCGCAGCTTTCTTGACATCTCGGCACATCGCTTTACCTATGGAACTCCTCAAGATGATATAAGACAAAATTAATGACAATTGATTACCGTGATCCACCACTATCAACTATAGAATTATAAGAATAAACTATAATCACCAGCTTCCAAGAAATTCAATTTCAACTTCCAAATTTCGTCACTTTGAGAATACATAGAGGTCAACCATACAGGGTAATTTGCACAGATTCTAGGCAGAGAAAAGGATTACCATAGAATACTATTCTAGTGTAAGATCCATACCTTTCTATCTTCTGGTAAATAACAACTAAAGGGGGCATGCACAAGCGAGTCTTAATGTTGAATAATGAAGTTATGAAAACATGTCATACACAATACACTGAGAAGTGGAAAGACCAGGCATTTAAATTTACAATGATACAGTAAAATTTTACTTATGCCCCTTCAACTTTGGAATCTATCCTGCTTTATTCCCTAAAAAGACATTGACTCAATATATTATGAATTTTCTGCAATGTAGATCTTCCGTCCAACCCCGTCCAAGGTTCTGTCAGCGCCCTTGCATTAAACTTCCACATTTTTTAAAGAATTATGGACGAGGTTGCACAAAAGCCCACATTGCAACAAATTCATAAAACAGAGGACAAATGAACGAATCATTTTCTCAGGGAACAAATTGGAACAGAACACAAAGTTGAGGGGGGCATAGGTTTTATTTTCCCAGGATTTAAGAATATGCACATTGCACGCTAAAAACTGAAAGCATAAAGGCTCTAAAACATCAGAAATTTAAGGATTTAAACATTGAAATATTAAATTAGCAAAATCTTCCACCACAATTCAAGAAAGACAGATGCCGCAGTCCTAAATATTCAGATTGCAATGCAATTGTAGTTCTAATCAAATCCGAGTATATACCTGATTAACAAATGTTCGTTGGAAAGGACTTTTATCAGCATTTAACTGCAAAAACATAAAAGAGAGGAAAAGAAATACGACAATGAGTAGATACCAAAATTAGAAAAAAGGACTATATTGCATATTCATTTGAAGAACTTATATATATGTGCAGAGACCAGAAAATAAATAACCAATCATTTCAATGCTATCTTAACATTGCTTATATCTAATACACAATCCAGGTGTTTCACCAATAAATAGTAAAAACAGAGCAGAGCAGAAACTGGGAACACACCATATAGTGCTGAAAACTACATTATATGCTTTCTTTGTTGCTGTCACAGGAAAGTATGAATAGCCAAACACTACTTCATAAGCTAAACTTAAAACAGTTTGGCATCATTAATGATTGTGGTTAGAATTTTCTTAAACATCACCAGTTAAGGAGATGGAGGAAATTTTTAAGTACTATTCCATTTCACACTCCCATTTTCTCCTTCTGCACTCCTCTCCTTTTTATGTCAGTTGATTCTTCATCGTTCTTTTCAATCCTAAGGCTAGGAAAAGAGGGAGGACTGCACAAGGAGAAAACGGGAGTGTGAAAATCATTTCTCTTCCTTATGGGCATTGGTTTCTTTAAAACTTAGAATTCATATTCTCTTTCTCCTATTACATTGCAAGCTGTTGTGGTTTTGAATTATTCAGTTTCAAGCCTTGAAAACAGAGGTCAAACTAGACAAATTTCACTAACTATTTCTAAGTCTTCAAATAGTCTGGTACATTCTTTGATTTCAAAGAGATATATCAAAAAGATTCTCAAGCCACATACCATTTAGACCACGTGTGGTTTGAAGCTTTATCAACTAAAGAAGTCTCAAACCACTTATAATTTAGACATCATATGATTTAAAGCTTTCAGTTCAGGATTTTGCTTTTTCTTTTCCTGCCAACTGCTTTTAAAATCAAAAAACATACCACAACACTCATAAGAATCGAGAATTGGTTCCCTGGAATGACTAAGATAGATTTTGACAATGTCCAATCTGAAGTCTTAGAATACTTAGGTGCTACAGAAAGCCCAGTACTTCTCTAAAGATAACGACAAATAAACTCTTATACCACTTAATTGTTATGACTATGGGCATAATATACTTCTAAAATATTAACCACCAACCATGTACATCCTCAATTTTCCTATAACATTTGGAACTATGACGTGTATAGCTAATTGTTCAAATTATCCACAAAATTAATTGCATAATATACGGGGACCCAAATAACTCTAATTACATGATCGATAGAGAAAAACCTAGTTACAAAAAGATTATAATTCAAATTAGTTCCACAAATACATGTGGATGTGCAGGGAACCATCTACATGACAGGATAAAACCTTTGGGAAGACTAGGCTTGTAAAAAAAATCAATTCCGAAAATTGGTAAAACTTGGCAACTAGGAAATGTGAATCCATAGCAATTGAGCCCATAGCAAAGGAGGTGTAGTATTCACAAATCCCATAGCAATTGAGCCAAACCCACAAAGGCTCCAATGTTTCATAGACCCAAAAGTACTTTACTACTTTTGTCAATCACATGAAGTTAGCTAACCTGCTCTAAATAATAATAGGATATAAGCATAAAGGACATATGTCAACTCAAATGGAATAAAGATATGAAATTATAATCCCTCAAATCTTAAACTTAAAAGGAAATTAATCCAAGTAAGAAAAACATGCGGCTGTATATCGTACACAACGATCTTCTATCCTTACAGAAACGGTCTCTTAATCAATAACTTAGCACAAAACTGAACATTTCTCAACCTACACAGAAAATCACCACTCAGGACGTAGGGGTTATTTTTCTTCTTAATATCACGCAGAAATGGCATCCATGGAAACCCCTCAGTGAAATTTATGCAACACACAACACACCGAGATCTAAAGTATTACCAGCATAAGCAAATATAAACGAAAAGAGATCAAATACAATGTGAGGGTGCTCCGATTAAGATCAATCTAAATCCGCAAACTTTCCCCCCGAAAAATCAAACTTTCAGATGAATTCAACTAAATAAATCATAAATTCTAAAATTAAGTTCCCCAATTAGTAATTCCCGCTATCCACTCAACTACTTAGAACACACGTTCGTACAAGCTGATGGAAAAATTATCGTCAATCCTAAGCCAATCAATCAAATCCCAACTTCCGGTTACTGAACAATGCCAAATCAAACCGAATTCACGAAAGACCGAGTCGGATCTGAGTTTCCGAAAACTTACGTCTCGGAATTGGAGGAGGCCGAGTTCGCCAAGGTAAGAAATGGCGCGGTGGGCGGACTCGACGGGGATGATGAGCTGGACGAAGGTCATCTTCTCGGAGCGCATCAGATCCATGGCGGGTAAGTTGTCGATGAACTTCTCCATTTTCTCGGCTCGTTTCCTTTTGCCTCCGGATCAGAAACTCTTCGTTCAGATCTGAAACTGCCTCTATCTGAGAGTGTGTGTGTGTGTTTTGGAAGTGCGTTATTCGGAGACTTTGATTTCCGGGTTTTCGCTTTGTTTTTGGCAACTGCCAATGGAATCGGGAGAATTCGCTTCACTTTCATGCCCCGATGTGCACTTGAATATATTCTTTAGGGAAACTTTTGTATGTGTGGATCACATTTTACATTGATACCATGTTGGTTTAATATTTTAATTAATAGACAAAATATTAAATTTTAGTATTAATTAAAAAATGTTACGGTCTTATGTGATTGTGTAAACCCGACTAAATTTTTATGGGATTCTATAATATCTTTTAGATAATTTTCTTATTGTAGTGTATTCTTCTTTTTTTATGACCGTAATAAAATATGAAAAGTCACACCACAAAATCCACCTGATTCTCTACTTTTTCTCGGCATGCCTCCCCTCTCTTTATATTAAATTCCTTAGTAAAATAGGCTACGTTTTGTGCGCTGCACTAAAAAGAGTTTGTCAATCTTCAATCAGCGGAGTATTATGTTTCAATTATTCACATTATGATTAACTTTTTATTTTTATTAAAGTAATATACTTGCTATTGATTCAATTTCTTCTTTTATGTTAAACGTGATACAAAGCATTAAAAATGAAAATCCGACATTGGAGAAAGATCTTCTAAAAACTAACATTCAAAAGCTTTCTTTCGTTTCCTGCAACTCATGTACTTTAAAAAACACATAATTGATATTTTAACAACCTCCGATTGCTTAAAAACATTCACCATAATGCATAAATTCCAATCTATTATTATATAGTTTTACTATTTTATATTTATATATATATATATATATACACGTATATGTATATGTATATGTATTGTATATTGCATATATTTTTCAATATATATAAGGATGTTCATGCACACGATATAATACGAAGCATGCAGAATTATGGTCTACAATATCATCCATATTAACAAAAAACCAATCCATTATCCTGATGACAAGACGGAACTCAATGATTAGTTATAATTACGATTTTTTACAAGACGAAAATGATTGAGAGTTAATATGAACATCACAACAAACGATATAATACGAAGCATGCAGAATTATTGGATGAACAAAACGCAGCGTAAACAAACAACACAATTTTGATCTTTAATATGAGTTTAATGCTTTAATTGATTAGTTCTGATACTACTACATGAAAACAAAAGATCAACACTACCGAGCCCTATTGAAACCAACAAAGCCCTTAAACAAGGCTCGACTAGCCATAACATCCAATAAAAATTAACCTAGATTGATAGTAGTTCGTAACTGCGAAAGAAGTCATCAAACTTTGATCTTCTCCTCTCTTAGTTTCGACACAGTTCTTGCTCTCAATAGGACGAGCACGTAATGAGCAACATAAAATGAGAAGAGAGACAAAAACATGTCTTTACAGGAATATAACTTCTCCTCCTATCATGAGGAGCAGTTTCTATCCCCTTTCAAGATGTTATAACTCCCTCTTATTTCAAATTGAATTATTTAGTTTTTGCAGTTGAGTTGTGACATGGATGCATCTTCACTCTTAATTAAATGACGAGTAAAGGTGTTGCTCTCAACGTCGTTGCCTATACTTCTTTGATCCATGGAGTATGCAAATTAGGGGAGTGGAAAGAAGCTGCGGGATTGCTTTTAATGAAATGGTGAGCAAAGGTATGTTTCCGAATCTGCACACCTTCAATGTCTTGATTGATACATTCTGCAAGGAGGGCTTGGTCGGGAAAGCTAAAAACATGGTAGAAATGATGACTCTAGGAGATATTGAACCTAATACGGTTGCTTACAATTCGCTCATGAATGGTTATTGCTTGCGAGGAGAAATGGATGAGGCAGAAGAAGTCTATGATCTAATGCTTAGCAGGGGCTCCATGATTGATGCTCGTAGTTATAACGTACTGATAAATGGTTATTGCAAGCATAAAAGGGTAGATGAGGCCCAAATGCTTGTTCTGGAGATGTGTGATATGGGAGTTGTTCCGGATATAGTTACTTACAACACTCTTATGGATGGCTTTTGCAAGATGGGGTGAATACAAGATGCCCAGAAATGGTGGAGAGGGGTTTCTCTGCAGATGTATCGACTAATTGTCGCACTTCAGCTTGGGCCGTCTCCATGATTTTTGGGGTTTTCATCAACTCGGTCATTGCCTATTCTATGGCAGTAGCTCAAGTGACGCTTCCCGCAAAGAAGATGCCCTGCACATAACAGAAATTTTGACAGTTAGACGGCAAGGATGATATTGACATGTGCAAGTGCAGGATGACAATGATTGATTTTCAATGTGCGGCGGGACAAAAATCATGAGTTTTGAAAATATAAGCGACCATTTGTGATCAAACTTAAATATCTGCAGTTAGTAGTACTACAAATCAAGCCTATATTCTTACCAGAATGATATCTTGATCTGATTGGTTGTGAAATTGAACCCCCGTCTAATGGACTCTTGCTGTCTTAGAAGTACGTTGACAAAATCTTCCTCCCCAGACATCCTCGTCCTCCTCCACTCTGTCGTTGCCTGTTGTAGTAGTAGTACTGGTACTAGTACTAGTGATCATCACGTTCTTTTTGGATCTTTTTATCTTATGATCGTCGAGGATACTTTCGAAAATTGTACTGAGCTTTCTTGTATGTCTTTCATAGCAGGGATCGTCCCGGTAACGAACTCAAGAAATCTGAATGAAGGATACACATCGGCAATGTAAAATCCACCGGCAAGTTTGATGGTTTCGCCTAGTAGCGAAAGGAACTCCTTTTGGTCTTTGCATTTCTTCCCAAATGCTGCCTTTTGACACTACGGCACTTGAGAAGCTGCTGCACCTGTCACTTAAATTGAAGGCAACTCCCTTGTGAGTTATTGATTCAATGGACTCAACAAGATTCCGCGCATCTTCTTCGCTTACGGACTGAATGACAGCACGCGCTTCTCGCTCAGTTTAAGGTACATAACGGGTCCATGCTTCTTGGCTACACGACTCGGTGTGCGGTGTGGCAGCGCACCCACCATATGATGTATCTTCCGGTAATTGGCAGCATCCATGGCCCAAGTGAACCGACATCCGGCCGCCTCTGGCTTTGCAACACTTCCAGAAAATGACCAGGATACAAAGGGAGAAATGAAAAATGGAAACTATGGCGCACCAGCCATAGGGCTTGTTTAGAAGTAATTTTAAAACGACTGAAAAAGCTTTTAGAGAAAATATTTCTGTGTTCCCAAAAATGCTTCCCGCAACAGACAAATAACTTGCATTTGTATTAAGGACTAGTTCCAAAACTTTTCACTAAAAATGTTTTGTCATTTTAAAAGTACTTCATAACAAGGCCTATGACTTTGGGGCATTTTACTTGCAACTCAAGGCACGTTAATAATAACTTCTGGTTGGCAAGTTCCTTTTTCTATTTGAGTAAAATGCAACCATTTTATATAAAACAAATTAAAGGGAATTTTTACAAACAGAATACAGTGGAATACATCTAAGCAATAAAACATCCATTGGTGTATGAAATATTTATCGATTTATATCTTCCATTGTCCTATCCACATGGATTTTGATCGGGATTCAACTCGCCGTACGTTTCAATAAAACTGTTGACGTCAGAAGTAAAATTTACAGACGTCATACCGACGGCATTCACCATAACGAAAACTGAGAAGAAAATGATGCTGGGGTGGGAGATAACTGAATTTTCAAGAAGGGGGAAATTTAATGAAATGAAAAACCTTCTTTTTTTTAAAGACAAGCAATATTCTATGCTAAATTTAATGAAATGAAAACCTAAGGTAGTTCTTAAGGTAGTTCCAATAATTAAAAGAAGAACAAATGTAAGAGAATGCTAGATATTTCCCAACTTCTGTACTTGCAGGGCCGCATAACAGCGAGTAAAACGAGCTTTAGAATTTTTGTGCTGTTATTTGGTAATTTTTCATCAAATTTGACAATAATGGAAGATAAAACTGCTCAAGGAAAATCAACCTTTTCGAAAATATAAACCCTGTACAGCAACACCAGCGATCAATAGAGAAAAAAATAGAATCAGAATGAAAGTACATCAGATGGTCGCTATTAAGAAGAAAATATATACTTGCTGCTTTCTTTTACAGACAGTCTCTGTCGCAAATATTTATATAGAGTAATTACATCAAGCTACGTCCCGGTTTAGGAAAATTATGAGGAACTTCTTACCGTTTCCAAAAACTACACGAACTTTTTATGTCAACGTAGATTTTAATAGTTAAAATAACATGCTTAAAACATTGATGCATACGATCAATTATTTGAACTTGGACATCTATGGAATATAAAAACAAAGAAGGAAGATGGCAGTGACAAAATTTCAACTAACATGTATTGTAATTTGTACCACTTGCACACTGAGAAGAAAAACACTGAAATTGGAGGAAGTTTCTTATAATTGCCGGTAACACTTTGAAATCATAAGTATTAAAACGAAATGTGAAGACTATACAATTTTGATTTTGTTTTTATTGTGTGACTTTGTGGTGCTACTAAAGCTTGATGGGATTCAAACTTTGTGTATAATATGTATGATAGATTCACAAGTTTCTTACCACAATGTAGGTCAGTCAGTCATGTCATGCTTGTATCCATTGGGTAACTCCCTAGCACCCGCAAGAATGTGGCAAACTCCTGCAAGGAAATGTATATTGTTTAAGATTTATTTCCTTCGTAGGTTAAAGAAATTGTTCAACTAAAGCTAAAACCGCCCTAAACATAAGATAAGAAAAAGAAAAAGAAAAACCTTCAGATGCCGAAGGGCATTTTGTGCACTCTGATCAGCCATTGATGCTTCAAAATCCACATAAAAAAGATAGTCAAAGTATCTGTAAGAAAATATGAGACATGATCAGGAAAAGATAGAAAAGGTGAAACTAGACAACTCTTAAATAGATCAAAACAGTTATGAATTGGCACCAAAATCAAATTGGGTAGGGAATAAAGGCCTGTCAACAATATTCATGCCATAGGCTGTGTGTCAGTGTGTATTTCATTAACATGGAAGTATAATTTAGTTGATATGGATACTGTATTTACTTTGAAAGTCCACCATTATTATCATCAGATGCTCGCAGAGGCTGCATACGCAAAGGACGGCTTTCAATCTGGTTAACGAAACAATTAAGCAATTGTTAGGTGCACTACAGTTGCAAAAGAAACTATAGGAAAGACACAAGGGAAAGAAGAGCCCCAGGACCTACCTTCGTAAGATTGATTTGACGCAAAGCAAAAACAGCAAGTGCCTTGAAAAGGACCCCAGGACCTTCCTCTAGTGAGAAGACTATACTTGTCTAAAACCCATTAGCCATGTGATTAACAAAAAAAATCAATTTACTAAAAAGAGGTCTACCCATAGTAAACTGAATTACCAATGTACTCAACAATTCAAAAACCAAAACTTGTTAATCTTGAAAGGGCTTAACCTTGAATGGCCTATCTGTGCCGGGAATAATTGGTTCTCTTGCGAGCATTAGGAACCGAGTAACATTGTCAGAATCATCCTGTACATTTCAAATGAGTAACCACCAGAGTGAGGCATAATTCATGAAAACACCAAACGCTCTCCAAGACAAACCTGAATATCCTGCGCAAGTATTTGCAGACCATATATGACTGCAGCAGCTGAGCTGGCAACAGCTCCCGTATCTTTCAATTTGTGGAAGGCAACATGCTACAGTTTATAGAATGCATGGTCAGCTAGATTAATAAAAAAGTCAAGATAGTTACAATTTATATGTGTAGGTCCACATTCTTCAGGGAGTCACGACCAAAAGCAAATAGTACATGCATATCCTGACTCGTGAGATATACTTGGCATCAGCATTTACTGGAGAAGAAAATCAGTCGTCCAACTATCTGATCAAGGGCTTACCTTTGCTGCACCAGCAGTATCATCCACTGCTTCTCTGACCAATCCCAACTTTGTTAACGTGTTCTCACACTGAGCAAGAGCCTGAAATATGACTAGTTACGGGGGAGACCCATGATAAAATACAGGATGGACAGAGAATCTAGGAGAAATGCTTTATACACCTGTGGATGGCTAAGAACCCTTTTCAGGTCTTCAATTTCAACACCATGGTTGGCCAGTAAGCAATGCCGAACGGCAAGTTTCACTTCCCCTACTATATGCAACCCGTGCCTGAGTAAAAGATCGTAGTTTCTGTGGATACTTCCACCTAATGAATTCTCAATTGGTAAGACTGCTCTGTCCACAAGCCAGCGTTCAACAGCCTGCATTGAGTTGAATTGAAAAAGAATTAAGAAGCAAAAGATTCAAGAGTCCAGGCTGAAAATACATAGACAGTTTAACAGTTTCCTAACAGAGACGAAGCTACTAACCATACTCCTTGTGCCATCATAATATGCACAAGTAAAAAACAACACAAAAAGGGGAAGAAATATAGAGCATAGAAATAATTTTGTCTAAGCTCCTTCCCTACTTTAACAATTAACATAAAATATTTACCATTTTGAATACACAATGTCCCATATTTTAAATAATCTAAGGCTTCTAACCCACATTTGTGGCAGAATGAGAAGTTCTGATAATTTAAAGAAAAGGATAAGCAAATTTCACTATTCTTTAAAATCACATTATCAATTACTTCTCACAAAATCATGCCCCCAAAAGAAAACCATTTTGCCTGCAGCCCGACTTAGCAAGGTCTAATGACTTCAGGTTCATGAAAAATATGCATAACGAGAACCACATCCATAAAATTTAACAAAATGTAGTTTCTCTTAATAACCAATAACTGAGAGCCTGGTGCTCATTTTATTTCCATAATCCAAGTCCGTCTTATTCATTAACATATATTGCAAACATAAATAGAATGTAATACTGCCGAAATTAATTGCACAATTTAATCCAACAATAAGAAAAAGATGGTGATGGTGAAAAATGAGTTAGTATTCACCTCAAAAGCAGTATCAAATTGTTCACAAGGCACTGCTTCGCAATTTGGATACGCTTTCTCCGCAGCTGATTCACTGTATGCTCCACGAACCCCCTGAAATTTAAACATTCAACTATGTCAAAACAACTGTCAGAACTTCATTCTAAAACCAATTCCAAACTCATATTACTAAGGCCAAAAACTTAACATTATTCAAATTAATTACACATATATACACACATAAAAACGATCCACTGAGAACCTAAACTGAAGACTCTCAAGTTCAGGCCAATAAATTAATGATTACCCTGGTGGTCTATATCAACCTTTCAGATAACAAAAGCCTTAAGTAAGGATATATTTCTCAGCAATTAGATCAAATCTAGATAGTTAATAACTTAAGAAACACAATAGGTGAGACTTCAGCCGTCCATATTTGTTCCAATGAACGAGAAGCAAGTTTTAAGTCAAATTGGATACCACTACCAATCCAACTTTACCTATCTATATAACAAAAAAAATGTTACTAAACAACAATGTCATACACATTTAGGTAAGACAGCTCCTCATCTGAAAAAAAATAAACATCATCGATATAAGAAGAATGTTCAACCAAAGCTTGGTTTCTAATAAAACCAACAATATAAAAGTTACTGATATAAGTATAAAGTCAGCTACTTTTACACCAGGTGCACTTTGTAATTTTAATCAAAATAAAATACACAATACACACACACACACACACACACATATATATATATATATATATATATATATGATACTATATAATACAATCATGATCTTTTACACATCTATAAATATCAAAATCCGTTCTTGTTCATCCATCTTTAATTGTTTTTCCAATTTCAGAATTTGAATATCAGTTGTTCTAAATAACTAACATTCAGGTAGGAAAAAAAAGTTTGCTACTTTCAGGGTGAATTGAATACTTGTTGCAGCTACATAGTACTACCTGATACGCAACGCGAAGGCGGGAGCCATCAGAGACCGGATTGGAGAGGTGGGTCGAAGACAAAGGTCCTGAACCAAGCAACAAACGAAATATAAAAATGACACCCGATTTCCACAAAATTACAGAGCAAGGACAACAATGGCAGGTCGCAAGGGGCAGAAGTGGTACTCGGCAGAGTGTGGAGGTCTTTCGACACTACGTCATAGGGGAAGTCCTCCAAGGCGCACTTTAATTCGCTAGCACCTCCAACCAGATTTCTGTGATCGCCGCCGTCGATTTTGCTGGTGTTGTCGTCTGACCGAACAGAGGCCAGGGCCAGGACGATACGACGGCGTCCGGAGCGAGATTCGAAGCTTAAAGTCGTTTTAGGGAGGTGATCGGCGTGAGAGGGTTTCGATACGACGTGTAGTAGGAGTGGGGTTGTGGCGGATCGTGCAACCGAAGATGCCGCCATGGCGCGCCGGTTGGGAAGGTTCAGACGGCGCCTGAGATACTTTCTGAGATATTTTAAAGACTGTTAAATGCTTTTGCTTAAAATATATATTTCCCAGATCCCGTTCTCCACCCGAAGGCTCCAACCGAACTGGTCAGATGGTCGGTTTTAACCATGTAATCCTTCAATATATTAATATTTTAATAAACAGTACAGATCATATTTGTCTTCATCTCTAACTAAGGTCAAAGGGTCAGATGGCTCGTTTTAGCATTGTCACAAAAAACATCCCTCAAAGAGCTATAGTATGAAATGTGAAGAATTGAAATAAAATGAGCTAAGACAGTATGGAATGATGAAAAAAATATGTAAGAAATGGTATAGAAAAAAATTAGAAATTTAAAAAAAAAACGTCCAAACAAAAAAAGTGGGCTGTTAAAAAAAAAAAAAAAAGTGGGCTGGGACCAAAAATTGAAAGCCCTAAAGTGGGCTGAAAGAACAAAAAAACAAAAAAGAAACCGGGCTGGGCAAGTGGAAAAGAAAAAAAAAATCAAAATGGGCTAGCCAGCGGGCTGGCTGGCTGGCTGAAGATGGCCAGCCTGTTGGCCCTCTGGCCCGTTCAGATTCTGTGGGGCCCACGAGCCCTCTGGCCTAGCCCTCGGTTGGGGATGGTTTTCGGGCTATTTTTGGTCATCTGGCCCTCTGGACCCTTCGGTTGGAGATGGTCTTATTCATTCTTGATTCAGAAAAAACATGAACGAATAAGAAAACTATTGGGCTTGAACTGTTATGGGCTTCAGGTTCCTAAAGCCCAAACAAATCAAACGGACTTTGTGCCCATACCAAATTTAGGTCCAATATTCGCCTTCATTGACCGTATTCTTTAAATCAAACTACACTGATAAGGGTTTTCTCGTAATATGCCTTAGATTTGAATATTATGGATGACGAGTCATAAATCTAACCACTATGGATCTAACTTAAACAAATGAATAGGACTTCCTCCAGGTTCCAACCCAATACTGTTAGTATTTTGTTTTCTACCATATGCTGGAATTGAATTGTATATACTATTTTGTGTTTGTGATAGGAAGTTTCTTTTGTTAAATTTATCTTAGATTTTAATGGTATACATATCGATGGTCGTGTATCTTCAATGGGCTCCCTAAATGAATTCTTAATTAGAATTTAGAAAGCATTTAAAAAAAACAATTCAACTTCACTCGTGCTCTATATCCACATCCTAAGATAAGAGTTCACCTGCAAGGAGCTCCTACTGGCTCTTTAAAACAAACTAGCAATCGGCACACACACTCTACGTGTGCAACTAAATTTTTTTTTTTTAATTTTACTACGACTTATCATTAATGAGCATTAATGACAATTAAAAAAGAAAAAGACAAATAAAAAAAGGCAAAAGAAAAGGTAGGAGAACGTGGGGAATGTAGAAAGAGGAAGAGGATGAGAAAATTGGAGTTTATTTTAAAATTTTAAAATATGATATGCTATATTTACATATGGTTGTGATGTTGGTAAAATTTGTGTTAGGCGTAATTACTAAATTATCCACATTTTTTTTTTGTCCAGGTCTGGTGAGAGGGTTTGTGACATCCCATCTAGAGATTTATTGTATTTTATTTTCAATAGTAGTGAAATTATCAAAATGCCCCTGAGATGTCACGTAGGCCTTCCACGTAGACCTCAATTTTCTTTTCACTTTTCCAGTCTTATTTTACTATTTTCGAATAGTACTCATTTTTTTCGAACACGTAGCCGTAGACGAAACTCAATTCGAAGTTATAACAAACAAGTTAGGTTCGAAACTGTGTAAAAATACCTGAGGCAAATTCAAATTCGAAATTCTTGTGCAGTGTGCCACTGCTTTGGTCTGATTTTATGATTAGCCTTGTGGGTTGTGTGCGTTGGAAACCAAGAAAGTTGGTTTAAGTGGGAGCTCGATTGTCTGCCCTCCCAATTTCAGTGCCCTCCTATGCCCTCATGTTTGTGTGGTCACAGTTAAGCCACGTTAATATTTTATATTACTATTCATTTATGTCTTATTATCTTTAAAAAAATAATATAAAATGTTGACGTGGCTTAACCGTGACCACACAAAACTGGAGGGTATGGGAGGGCACCGGAACTGAGAGGTCAGACAATCCTCTTCCGTTTAAGTGTGCAACAAGTGGACAATTTAATATTGTTTTATTAGGTTTTGAAAACCCACACTCTTGTGCCATCATCCATCAAACATCATTTCTTTTTTATTTATTTTTCTTTATCTCCCACTATCTCGCGTCTCTCTCCCTCTCTCTCTACTCACTCAACTCTCCCTCACTATTTCTAAAATCTCTCTCTCTAACTCTCGACACTTTCCTTCTCTCTCTAAGCCGAGAGCTCAACATTTAATCCCACCTCAATTCCTTTGCGAATCGAACCCGAAAACCATATATTGAACATCTTTGTGACTCAAGGAACATGAATATGTGTTTGCATGCATCATAGGGTCATCGTGGAGTGATCCACCATTCAAACTGAGAGCTTCATAGCTCTCAAACTTGAACCCAGGTGAAACTATGCCTCCTTTTTATTATTTCTGGAGTATTGTTGTTGTTCCTTGATCTGTGAAGTTGATTTCATGAGAAAATTCAAGGGTATTACCCTCTGTCATTTTCTGTACTTCAAACCCAACCCCGACGACGAACTCCGACGAAATGTCATCGAGTTCGAAGTTGGTGGGTGTCCCTAGTACATCAAATTTATCCCTCTTTGTCTCTATGAAAAATTAGGTGAAATGGTGAATTGCCATTCGAGCCCTAACCTCTGCATGCACATATATATCTCTTTTCCAGTTTTCGACGAGCGTGAATGGACGAACTCTGGCTAGTTCGTATTGTGGGTGCGCGGACCCATTTGAATCAAACCCATGTAATTAATAACCTTGTTGCATGTGGGTTTTTGGTTAAAGATCATTGAGTTTGACTTGCATGCATTTTGTCGAGCGAGAAACTCCGCCTTTGTAGGCCATTTTCCGGCCAAATGCAACCACGGACAGGAACCCCAATGGTATATTCCGATTCCTTGTTCTCTAAGCTTCGATTTCATATATGGGAAGGCTAGATTTAGTGAAGTTTTTTATTGGTCGAAGCTGGGATTTATCCTGGCCATCTCTTTTCCAGATTCCGGCGGTTGCAAAGGCAACCTGCCGGAGAAGGAAAAAAAAAAAAAAGGGAAGCCCAGATCCGCGACCTGGATCCAGATCCGATCCCGATATCCGGCTCGGCCCCGTTCTAAAATGCATATGGAATATTCCAGAATACTCCAGAAATATTCCATGGAATATTCCTTGTGTTGACTTTTACGAAATTTTCTCGGAAACCCTCCTAGGCTAATTTCGACGTCCCGGGTCCATTTTTGACATCCATTTAGGAAAATTTTAAAGTTTTAACATAGTTGACCACCGGGGCATCTCGGTTGACTTTTTAGGGTTAATCGTTGACTTTTCGTTCACTCTTTACAAAATTTGCTCGAGACCCCTCTTAGCATATTTCGACGCTCTGATTCCAAATCTGCATTCCGTTTTCTCAAATTTGATCATTTAAGTTGAGTTTTACTAATGGGTCCCAATATTATGTTTATGTGTGATTACTATCGGAGACTCCGACTTTCTTAGCTCGAAAGGATGTGACATCGCAAGTACTTGTGAGTGGGTCTTTTCATTTTTACGTGTATATATATATGTGTGTGTGTGTGTGTGATTTTTCCAACAACTGCTTTTATATATTATGATGTGAGATGCCATGTTTAGCCTTACAAATAGACTTTTCATACACTTTATGTTTTTAATATTATATGTGAGCATAAACTTGTGGCATGACATCCTTGCGTTTTATCTGTTCATTATTACATGTTTGCATGGTGTCTCTTAGTTATTTGTACTGTCCTGGGCCAAGGACCAGCTTCACGTGTAGTTTGCATGCATCGTTTACATTCGCTTTGGATCTAGATTTAGGTGTTAGCCTGTCCTTTTGTGTGATGTTTTGAACTCGTATGTAATGCGACTAGCACAGCTCACGTAATGTAGTACTAGAATGTAAAACCTACACCCAGCCTGTTCCATTATTTGAATATCTCTGCAGTGGACTTGTGTTTCTACATAAATTAATGAGCATTGATTTCATATAATAACGAATTGAGATTTGATGTTGAGATACCTTGTGGTTGTGCCTACGTCCTTTAGCTCAATTGTGTTGCTGGGTACCTATTACATACTATTATTATAATATTTTTGGGAACAATATACTTGTTTTACAGCGAGGGGTTACACCTTTCGAAAGGGTTTTATAAAAGTTTATTTTCAAGCCCACTCACCCTTGTTTTTCACCCCTCCAGGATTTTAGTGCCAGTGGTTTAGTGACGACGAGGATTGTTGGTAAAAGCTGTTACGTATGAGACTACTCCTTTCGGTATAAATGTCCTTACTCTACTTTTACTGCAATTTATCTATGCTCTGACATCACTTGTGTGATATAGGTTTAATCTCGCTCACATGCGCACTCTAAATTAGTCACTTTTAGGTATTAATTTATTCACATTTTTCACATCACTACTTTATGGCTACGTCACCTTCCAGGTGTCGGTTAGCACATCACGATTCGGGTGTCCAGGTGGATATTCCGGGTTGGGGTGTGTCAGGGTTAAAGTTGTATTTTGCTAGAGTTTTTGTTGACAAATGGGGTTTTATTAATATGTAGTTTAGATAATTAATTCTTATTGGCTAAATATTGACTCATATTCATTATAACTCTCTAAAGTAAGAAGTAGGAAGCATTACTGAAGTACAACTATTTTAGATAGCTCCTAAAATAATATTTTGATAATTTTAGGTAAAATTTTGCTAAAATCAAATCCATGCCACATCCTATTATACTCTTTTATTTTCATCTGATTACCTTATCTGTAACCTTTTTTTGGGTCAATAATAATTCATTCATGTAAATGCAGTTACATGAAAGGCCACTTACAAAAGTAGAAGAACATCAAATGAAAAATTACAATAGGACTTATGCAAAGCTAACCAAGTAATTTCTCACTATAACAACAAATACGGCCACGCATATGTAAGATATAAAAAGTCAATTGAATAATAGGTTACTCAAGAATTAAGTGATTTAATTAATAGTCAGCGATACTCACAATAACTTTTATACCACGAAGAGCCTCACTAGCCAAAACAGCCAAAACAAAAGTTATATCGAATAACAGGGCAATCCATCATTGTTCAAAACATGTATTAGAGTGAGTCGCGGTTTCTCGACCAAAATTGAGGTTCATGATTACAATAATAAGCGCAGATCCCACTTACCAAGAGTCCATCAAAACATCTCACTTAGTAGCGTTATTAGAATGACTTTATTATTAGTATGCGAGATTTTTCTTAACAACCGTATCCACGGTCTGCAAAATCTCAATGCTTGTTTATTTTATTATGTCCAAATATGGTTATGAATTATGGTGCGATTATTAGCAAGATTTCAGTTTAGCACAATGAAACAGATAACAAACGAATCTAGCCAAATTCAACCGATTTTTGCTCATCGTTGAACGCTTAATAATTAGTTACCTCCAATGTCTCATACAAAAAATACTATTAAATCATGGATTTTCGTTTTACCTAGAAAAAATATAGAAATTGATAGCATCACGAAGAATGATACAATTCATCCTCCCTTCTATTTCTTTTGTGCCTTTTGACTGTTTATCTAGCAGTATATATATAAATTTGTGGAAAGTGCACATTATGTGACAAGTTTCAACAAAACTGGTGTGATGATTTTATTTCCCTCAACCCAATATTCGTGAAGTCTATCCTATATGAGATCGTCTATTTATCCATGCGTTATCCACGCTCTCACGTTTATTTTTTGTACGTATAAGAAAATTTATTTATTTAATTTAGCAAAAAGAGGGAATATATATAAGATAGTGTTATTCACACATTCATTTTTACTTCACACACATCCTTGTCAAATTTTTGTCATTGATATTTTTTAATTCATCTGATCCGACAACCGAAAAATTAAGAAAAATGTATGAGAAGTAAAAATAGATGTGTGGATAACACTACCTTATATATGCTGTCCACTTGACTTGAATTTATATTATTTTTCATTGACATGCTTATATGTGTTGTAGTCTTCACCTTCTTTATGAAGTCGTCTAAAGAACTATATTTAAGGAAAACTAATTAAAAAACTTTGAAAACTTTGAGTTTTAAAGATAAGGACAAAATAAAGGGTAAAATGAATAGTACCAAGATTGACTTTTTAGTGTAAAAATGTGATTTTTCGTTGAAATGAACAGTACCGGGTGCTTTTCGTTAAAATTCCCCTATATTTAATCACGTGAAAATTTCTTTAAAACTTGATCGAACAATTTTAATACTTCGAAAATGAAAAGGAAAATAATAAGAAAGAACTTGAGAGACTTGGAGTAGACCGAAAAAGATTTGGAATTTTCAGCTGTAAACTTTGAGCATTTTATTATCAAATCACGTCAATTACTCTAGTTAGTTTAAATTTGAGGAAAATTAAATGGAAAGTTCATTCTGAATTGACATTAACGAATAACAACGAACTTACCAACATCCGTATTATTCAAATTTTATTTACCGTATAAGTAAAATTATACGTTACACGCATCATATTTATGATTTATGCAGTTTTGGGTTGTCATTTTTTTGCGAGGGACGGGATGAATTTGGCTATATCAACATGCATGATGTACATGCATGCATCAAGATTGAGCTAAGATCATGAAATGCATGTATTGAATTATACGTTATCAAAACCTCCTAAGTTAAATCAAATTTGGACTCTTGTCCGCAGGGAAGGAGCTAGAAATTTCTTCTAGTGGGGCAACCTGAAAAACACTAAGAATACCTTATTACAGTATGGTTTATAACCAAATGATAATGGGGATGATTTCAAATAACGATGCTCACAATTGCAACGTTACAAAAATTTCAATAGTAGTGGAAAGTGGCAAATTGATGAGATAAATATTAACACATGAGAGGCGGATGATAGGTTTTTCAGTTTGAATGACATAACAAGACCACCTTTGCTGATATTATATTTGATATAGAGTATAAGTAGTATGAATGTATGCTTGATATTAGACACATTTTCTTCAAGGATAACACGTGTATATCTATAATTGCAATATACAGCTTAACCAACGAATTACTTGAGTGAGGGCATCTGCCCCCAGTGGGCCTTCATTGGCTCCGTCCATGCTTGTCTGTAACATATTCCAAAACCGACCCGTTCCTTCGAGTCCGACAAAACCCAATCAGTTACCGAATCCTCTATTTCATGATCTTAGATTCTCAGCTCCATTCAGGCCATGATGACGTTTACCCGTTCCGTTCTCGTGACCAGCGTGACGTCCCACCGTTAGAATCAGGATCCTCGCCGGATCCATTCCCTAGGGATCCCACAATCCTATCCGTTCATCGTATATCGTGCGGTCAAAAATTATTTAAAATTTAAAATTTAAAATTCAAATATAAATAGTACCTAACGAAAACTGACCGCACGATATAAAATAAACGGACATGATTGCTGGATCCCTAGGATCCCAAGGGAAAGATCCGGCGAGGATCCTGATTCCCACCGTTATTCCCACGTGCCAAATAACCAACCAAAACCTCTTCTCTACCATCAGGTCCATCACAAAACAGAAAGGATAAATACATTTGTTATTTTCGACATCTCATAATCAGAATTATTCATTTTACTTCTCGTTATTAAGTATCACATTCTAACAAAATAACCAACTTCTATATTAATTAGTCACTCATATGTATTCAATAAACATATGGCCGTGAAAATCTTAATCGTTATTAAAATTTGTTGATTTGTTTTATCCCGGTGTTTGACACGAACATTTTATTAACAGTATCTTAAACTAATTACGTTATGCTATTTGGACAGTGAAGCGCATGACAATGTAACTAAACTTTGGACAACAATAGTCCAAAATCGAATACGTTGGAAAATATTAGTATTTATGTTTATTTTAGTATTTGGGTTTTCCTTGTTAGTTTAGGAATTAGGACTAGCCCATCCAAGTTAGGGTTTCTTAAGTTTAGTTCTCTATAAATATTGCTTGTAATTTAGTTTGAGAAACAAGTTAGTCACAATGTAGCCTCTTAGGGTTTTGTAGCCGTTTCGACATTTTCATTTGTTTAATAAATTAGTTTGTAGTATTGGTTATTGCGCACTCTTATATTCAACATGGTATCAGAGCAGGTTTCATCCTTCGAGATATTATCTGCTTTGGGTTGGTATTCGTTTGCTTGTGTCCGTTGTCGTTCCTGTTCAGATTGTCTAGTTGTGTTTGACAGTTTGCAAGGAAAAAAGTGATAATTTTTTCAGTAGTGTTGACGGCCTTATGGTCCTTCCCTACAATCCGTATTCGTCTCTGGTCACCTGTTTGTTTGACGAAGCCTAGACCCGAGAACCACAAACTCAGATCGAGTTCGTCTCCGCCTTTGATCACCTGCAATCTAACCCGCACCACCATCTAGACCTGTAAACGAGTCGTGTTTATTGGGTTTGGGTCGGGTCATCCGAACCCAACCCGTTAACTTAACGGGTCACCCGAACCTAACCCGTTAAGCTAACGGGTCATCCGTTTTACCCGTTTCACCCATTATTATTATTTTTATTTTTTTTTTCACATTTCTGAGTAGACAATGGAAAGGAATCAAATTACTGGGTTTTTGCTTAATTTAACTCCAACATTGTTTCTCATTATATCTCTACCCACTTGCCCAATTTGCCCACAATTGCTAACTACACTCGTTTCTCTCTCTCCCTCTCCAGCTTCTCTCTCTTACCCAATTTCAGTTCCAAAGTCCATTGTTCTTCCCAATCCTGTAATCAAATTACTGGGTTTTTGCTTAATTTAACTCCAACATATTATGGAAGAAGCATCGGTTACTGTTTATAAAACTTATAAAACTTAGCAAGATTGTGAGGACATTTTAGACCAATTCAAATAAGCCTCAAAGAAGAAGGTAGAGAGGAACACGACGGAGGAACAATTGAGATTACTCAAGCCGCCGTAGAATGAATTCGCAGTCTGGGAATCGAGTTTAAGACGACAATGTCTGAGTTGAAAATTTTGGGAATTTGCCACGAAATTGAGCTCTGTTTCAATTCAATTTGCCGACTAATTCAATTGAACCAACCGGAGCAACCGTACCTGAATCCACTTTATCAGGACCTGAGCTCGAGTCCCTCCAATTCCGAGAAGAAATCCATCAACTCATGACAATGCCGAAGAACGCCAGCTCCTTCACCGCGCTTCTAGAACTTGCGCCGACCCAAGCCATGGAGCTCATCCACCTCTCGACGGAACCCGACTCAACTTTTCGACTGTCGTCTTAACGGGTTTGGTTTGGCGGGTTCATCCAAAATGACACATTATTTAACGGGTGATTAACGGGTTGACCCGTTAACCACCCAACTCGTTTATCACCCACTCGAATACTAATTTTAACGGATTGGGTCGGATTAATGGGTCGAGTTGAAAATACCAGGTCTACCACCATCTCCGCTGCTATATCCACCCGTTTATCGTACCCACACCAACTCGTACGAGTCGGATTTGTCACAACTCTATGAAGTCCTCTTCTGTTGTTTGACTTTGCATTAGAAGTTTTTTTGTTTGCTGCAATTGGTTTTGCATGAATTGAAGAAAGGCAGAGAGAAGGAAGGGAGGAAAAAAAAAATGACAGAGGGAAATTTTTTTTGTGTTTTAGGCCCACACAGGCAGAAGAAGAAATTGTTGGTTTTTTTGTTTTTTTTCTTTGGGCCCACGTTTGATATTGGGTTTGTGTTTGGAGCATGTTGTTGCTGACCGCAACAGTCCCTCGAGTGCTTAGAGTGTTGACCACTCAAGTGATAGTTGTTAGAATTTGTTGACGTTGTTCATTTGTTGCTACAATTGAGATATGGAAATCTTGTTCGTTTAGCGACGGGTTCATTCCATACTCTCAACATTAGTCAGAAATAGAAGAAAAAAAATATGAATAACAGATAAATAATGAAAAATTATTTTTGAACGATGCTACTCATACATCTCTTTTTTTCTTCTCGCACACTTTAACGAATACATTCGACCCGACATTCAAAAATTGAAAACAATTTATTAGCGGGGTGTGCTATCCACACACCCTTTGTTAATTTTTGTCCGTTGATCTTCTTCAATTCATCTGATCCGACAGTTAAAAACTAAAAAGATGTGAGAGAAGTAAAAATGGGTGTGTAAATATCACATCCCTTTATTGGCAGTGAAAAAGAATTGGGTGGAATCACACATTCTTCGCTTGATAAGGGAGGAAAAGTGCGGGGCCTAAGGGCAAAGCCCACTAAGGCGGCCCAGTAGGGCATGACAGATGAGGCGTAGGGACTGCTGTGTGTCACTGTGCTGTGCGGTGTACTTTCCTCGTAAACTGAAATATTCGTCTCGTAGCCGCATTATTGGTGCCACGTGTCAGTATCAAAGGGGCCTGGATATTATCCAGTGGAACCCACCTATACCGACCATGTCACTCGCAGTTGTCCCTACTTGTTTCTTTGTTTCCCCAAGTCGACTCTTATCCCCGCATCTGGAATTTTCCAGCAACGAGCCCCTACTTTGTTCACACTTCCAATTTCCATTGCATTACTTCCAAGTTTACCAAAAAAGATTCCGTTACTTCCAAACTTTTTTCAATTATTTATATTCCAAAGTATTATAGTTTATATTACAAAAAGGAATTTGAATTTTGGTAGAACATCTGCTTTAGTGAGTATAATCACGTTCACGTTTATAAAATTTGAAATTTCAGTTCAAAAAGACACTTGTACAAACTAAATATAATGCTTGACGTTCATCAAAATTGTTTTAGAATAAGTCACGTTATTTATGAAGAAATTGGGTTTCGGGTTGAGATGTGACGTGTGTACTATAAACTGCATGCACTAATTTCGAACGGTTAATGTTTGGAGAAAGATAAGTCAAGCAAATCATAATTTCATTGGATATAATTTGCATTAAGAAGAATGTGGTGCCAAATCGAGAAATCAATGTTCAGTTATGTCACAAACCACAGACGACGATTCTCCAAAATGTCAAGCAAAACGTTTAAATTGTTCAATAGAAATTGAGTGAGCTAGACTAATTGATAATGCACGTAAATTCATAACTTTAAGATGACAATAACAATCTCAAAGTTTCAAAACCATTAAAATAGGGTTAAAATCATTGTGGCTGAACCAAAATACATAATCATGAAAAGCTGAACTTAATTAACAAATCCAATATCAATTAGTATTACAAATCATCACTAAAAAAAATTTCCATAGCCAATCGAATTAAAAGTCTCACCATTTTAAAACTAAAACCCAAAACGTGTTCATTGCCAATTGTTCTTCAACCAACAAAGTCCTTAAGTGAGAATGCATGCTAGATTCTTTTCTTCACACAAGATGCAATCTCCACCACCTCCTCTTCCTCCTATATTTTTACGATCTATCATTTTTGTCCCTGCAGGCACAGTTTCCTATCCCGCTTTACTTCTTTTTTCTAAATTTTGCTTCCTTCAGCATTTTCTTTGACCGTTCCATTTGACCGGTCAACTGACTTGACTGATATTCATTTCAAAATTTAGCCCCACATTTCTTCCCCGGCCCCATCGCAATGTTTGCATTTGCACCCAAAGAGTGCTAATGCTTGCTTGTGAATCTTAATATTCAAACTACTTGATGACTCGGTAATTAGGAACGAATTTTAAGTGTATATTTTATCGGGCACATTTTGGGTTTAATTTCTACTTCTGATGAATTACACAATGATGATCAGAATGAGGCTGAATTTCCTTATACGTCTTCTAGGCCCCTGAAAAGGTGAACTGTCTTGGGAAGCCACCAGCTAGTCCCTTTTTGTTTTTTTAAAAAAATTATATTATTCAAACTAGTTTATAAAAATTTCAAATCAGTGATTTATATTTTATTAGTATGTACTGGTTTATAGTACGAGATGTTTAGTTTTCGGATTTTAGGTTGTTGAATTTTTTATTGCATGCATTCAACATTTATTCATTTGTCATATGTCATATGTCATATACTGAAGTTTTGTAGAATTTTTTATTTAACTACATCATCAATCAATATCAAATGCAACATATTTACAAATTGCAACTGAAACGGTTAAACGTATTTATTCATTCGCAATTACCCTGAAAGTCCGATGTTTAAATTCCTTTCTCATCAAATTAATTATCCTATTCAACCCTTAATTACCTATAATTAATTATAAAAATGGTGATGAATGTTCTTTCTTGGGATGGATTGTTGGAGCCAATTGAAGCCAAAAATTTTGTTTCATAGGATCCAAAGGTTAAATCATAGTGGTCGCAATCATTGTTTGTTTATTATATTGTTTCTGACAGATTTTAACTTGCAAAATATACTTGAAATCTTGTTGGAACATTGTGTTTCCCGCTAGCTACTCCAAGAATATTTTTCCATAAATGGAAAATATTTCTACACATGTAAAGATGGCTAGATACCAACCGTTAGATCATCAACTGATTGGATGATCGATCTACCATCATAAGTGGGTTGCATGTGGATAACAAAATCGAGATAATGATGAGCTTAATTTAAATTTGTTTAATAAATCAAACCAATTAGTGAGCTAATAATTTACATTAAGGAATGATGATATCTAGCTAGACTTTAATTCTAGTGCAAGAAAGTTGATGTTAGACCGTGAAAAACGACAAAAAATTGTTTCGTTTTCATACGTAGCATCCAAACATGCTTTAGTCATATGTGATTTTGATGTCAATAAAGCTAACTATTCAAGAATATTACAAAACAAAACGAAGAAGAATTTGTTTGGTGTTTCGTGAGAGTGAGGAGCAACTTTATTTGGATCAGGTAAACCGTCCGGTTGGTGCTCTAATCTAATATCATAATGTCATATTAGTTTTACTTCATATGGCATGATGATATTAAATCAAGAAGACACTGTGACAGTGATACGGTGTACCGAGTTCAGCTAGGTCAATGAGAATGAGGCATTGATTTCAAGAAAACAGACAAGTCTCACACACTTGACTGGGAAAAGGAAAGAAAATTAAACTGTATACTTTCATGATGAGTGTGTAATTGTTAGTACACAAACACATGTAATTAGAGGCGATATGCTGCAGAAATCAAGAACTTTCCTCAATAGAAGCAGATTTTAATTACATTTGTTTAAATTTTTGGGCAGAGCAAAAAGACAATATTTGGTTTTTGAGCTAATATTTGATCTGTTCTGGGCTCGATATTGCACTTTTGCAGGCTAAAATTGTTTAACCTGACAAAGGGGCATGGATTAAGAAAAATGTTTTCTTGATAGAGAGTTTTATATGCATCATTGATTATGTTGATTTTATTCTATGATACAGTTTCATATATTTATGAACTATATATTGAATCATGTGGTTAATTAACGTGTTGTTATAAAACAATGAATTAGTAGCATTATGTATAAATTCTAATTAGGTCACATAGACAAAAATTTCAGCTTGCCAAACAACATTACGAAAGAAAAACCAAGATGGGGTTCTATAACAATGCGTATATTTGAACAATGCCATATTCGAAAATACTGTAATATATTGGGAAAGAGCTCAAACTTGCGTGCATGGTTGACGCATTGCCTTGTCCAATGAGCTTATATTTGAAATTCACAAATTAATTTTTTTTTATTTTAATTACAAGCTATTTTTATACTCCAAACTACATTAAGGGGAGTAATGTTACACTTACCACATATTTGTACGATAATTTGTATTATTGTTGAGAATGAATCCCACATTGATGGTAGGAGGGATTTTGCATGAGCTTATAAGTAAGTTGGGCTACTCCTTATATTGTCAATTAGTTTTATGGTGGAACCTCAACTTTCTTCATAGTATCAGAGCAGGTTGTCCCACATGTGAAGCCAAATAGCCACACGCGCTCCACTTCACCCCATTGTGTTGTCCACATGTTAGGCTTGAAAGTTCACCACACATGAGGCAGCGTGTTGAGAATGAATCTCACATTGATGGGAGGAGGGACCTTGCATGGGCTTATAAGTAAGTTGGGTTACCCTCCATATTGCCAATTTGTTTATGGTGAAATATGGAGTAGGTGGGCACGCCACAAAATAAAAAGTTTGAGGAATTGGACCTTAGGAGGGACGGCAAAGAATTGAGGAAGTGTGAAGGAGGCTAGGGTTTTACCAGGAAGAGGAAACCTAAAACTAGTGATATCATGCGATGTCTCTCATTCCATTAATGTGAGATTTATTTTCAACAACCATCTCTCTAATAGATCTATTAACCATGTGGATCTCATCTTTATTAGAAAGAGAGTACGAATGATAGTACAAATATATGGTAAGAGTATCATTTTAACATTAAGAGAGAGAAGTCTTCAAATGCAAGATGTAATAAAATAAAAAGAAATACCATATTCACTTGGACAATCCACCTCTTGAATTCTTCTTCATTAAGTTTTAGTTCAATGCACATAATTCTACTGAATTAATGACATTAGAGCTGTATTGTGTATATTACCACAATCAAACTAATATATGGCTGTCAAACTAGGTTGCACACGCATTAAGCAAAGTACAACTAATTGCGTTACAATTAGACATAAATACACAGACAGATGCCAAACCAGCCGTAAAACAAGTACAGTGGGTACAAAATAATGCTTGTTAATTATAGTGCTATTGCTTTAGGGTTGATTACGACTTGTCACAAAATTGTTCTCAACAAAGATTGGACCACAACTACCACAAGACCAACCAGAAAAATGCAAAATTCTAGCTACCTGTTTCTTTTCCTTTTTTTTTTTTTTTGTAGTAAAAAAAACAACACACTCTAGGTAGCTCATTAATTTGAGAATCAGGATCCTCTCCTGAGCACATGGTTAGGATCCTTCTAACCAGGCCCATCGAGCCATTCAACTTTTATCCAACGGTTATAATTATTATAACTTTTAGAGGGGTCCCCTATTTGTAATCGTTGGATAAAATTTAAATGGACCGATGGGCCTGGTCAGGAGGATCCTGACCATGTGCTCAGGAGAGGATCTTGATTCTTAATTTGAGGCACCTAAACGATTAATTTTAAAGGAAAATTAATAAAAAAAAGCTTGAAAACTTTGAGTTTTAACGATAAGGACAAAATAAAGGGTAAAGTGAATAGTATTAGGATTGACTTTTTAGTGTAAAAATATAATTTTTCGTTAAAGTGAACAGTACATGTAACTTTTCGTTAAAGTTCCATAATTTTAACTCTCGTGATAAAATTTTCTTTAAAATTTTTTTAATCATTTAAAAATATTTCTCAAACAAATTTTTAGTAATAAGACAAAAGAAAATGAAACGAAGATCCTCACTCTCTGCGTGTCTGTGTGTCATAATCAGCAGTGTTCTCTCCTGCCGGCCGGTCCCAACCTCATCATACGGTCCATATCATAAGAACCTTCAACGAAGATAACCACAGTAAAATAAAAAGGCACAAACAACCATGCACTATTACAAGATCAAATTACAAAAAAAGACAAGATGTTCGAATTTAATAATAATGTTGTAAGAATTTGAGTAAAATTGTCCTTATTTCATATCTGTATTATCATTTGTGTTATTTATTGAATAAAAATAGAACTTATCAACCCATGAGAGTTTCACTTGCAAAAGAGTTTATATATCATATAACGTTCTGTTCTGATTCAATAATATCACATATATCACATCATGTTCTGAGTAATTTTTCACATATGAAAATACCAAAACACCAATAAACATGTACCATATAAATCATTCGTATTAAAAAATGAAGAACAAAAAAAAGTGCATCATTGTTCTGTGGGGACCACCAGTCACCACTACAATCCAGAATCACCTACCCAAAATCTGTGTTTTTCTTGGTTCTTAACAATTTTTAATTTATAATATTTGTTTTAATGTAACTTTGGTGTGTTTTGTGGAACACGAGGATTGTGCAGGCAGCCCACTGCAGGAAAACGAGTGACGAGTTCGAGAGGGAGGCGAGGAATTGGGGGGCGAGCGGTGGATATACCGATACAGGATATGACCGGGGGTGCGGTTAGCAATAAGAAAATTGTAAATAGAAATAGTAGTAATGGTGGTGGGGCCCTGCAAAAATAGTTGCATCCACGCGAGATCGGGGCCCACAGGAGAATGGGGTTGGAAGTAGCAGCTGAAGCTAGTGGGGGCTGGCGCAGCGGAGAGACTCTGAGGTGCGTTGGTGTGGCCTCCCTATATATGAAACCGTTGCAGAGCACAGAAGGTGGGACTCGAATTTTCTCAACGCACCCACCGCATACACGAAACACACACACTTTCTCTGCGACCTCATCGATTATCTCCCTTCTTGTACGGGATCAAAACTCTATCTGTCTCTGTTTCTCTCTCTAGATTGGGTTTGCTTTGTTATATATTGGATTGGAGAGTTGGGGTGTGACTTGAGCTTCTCTATTACCTCACCTGCATGTGAATTCTCTCTCTCTCTCTAAACCAAAAACTCTCTCTTTCTCTCTACCCTTCAATCAATCTCTCTCTCTACACTTCAATCACCATCTCTTTCTTTCTCTCTCCAAAAACCAGTTTTCTTCTTGCAAATTGTGGAGTGCTTGATTGATTGCATGAACTAATGGATCCTTCAAGTGGACAACAACAACAGGTAGGATATTTCATGAGGATTCTCAGAAGCTGCTTTCTGTTTTGTTGTGTTTAGTTTCCAATCGTATTATAGGATGGTGGTCTTTACTTTCTTTAAATTTTCACTTCAAATTGATTTTCTCTTTTAAATAAATTTAATTTACCTTGATTGTTATGAGTTGGTAGCTGATTCTGTTGGGTTTTGGGTACAATTTTCAAACAAGAAGCGCTTTGAGTTGGATCAGTTCTTAAATTTTCCAGAAAAAGAGTTTATCTTTATTTGAGTTGTGTCTTATGTTATTTATGAATAATGCTTCTTCTTCTTCTTCTAAGAAAAATACAAATACATAGTCGGTTTCTGTTTTTTACAGTTGATTTTTTTTTCTTCTTCTGGGTTGAATTTTCATTGTTGATCGGAATAATGATATTTTGTTTGTTTCTTTTTGGTGAAATAGTAAACTGAAAAAGCAAGCAAACATGAAATAATGTTGCTGTTAATAATTACATTCACTTGTATGACCTTCTATGAGTTCATACTCTCAATTTGGACCGCTCAGAGTTTTTGAACGTGTACTTCAGATTCAGAGTCTAAAACCGTCACAAGCCATCATCATCGTACACATTTGCCTGCACAATACATGTGAATGCAAGATATGTAACTTCAAAGCAAAGCTTAGAATATATCTATCTAGCTGGAAAACTATGTCTTGACACGTAATTGTCCTTTAAATTCCCAATTTTCCAACTTTTTGAATTTACCCCTCGATAATTCAGGAAATGTCAGCTCATTCACTGGACATGCTGGTCGGCTCAAAATCCCAACAGCAGCAGCAAGACAGGAAGCCGAGGCCTCAGCCAGAACAAGCTCTAAAATGTCCGAGATGTGACTCCACAAACACAAAATTCTGCTACTACAACAACTACAGCCTCTCTCAGCCTAGGTACTTCTGCAAGTCCTGCAGAAGGTACTGGACCAAAGGTGGTACCCTCAGGAATGTTCCTGTGGGTGGAGGGTGCAGGAAGAACAAGAGATCGTCTTCGGCTGCGAAGCGAGCTCAGGAGCAACCGCTCACGCCCAATTCCAACACATTCCCAGCTCTAGGTTACGACTCAAATGACCTCACCCTTGCATTAGCTAGGCTCCAAAGGCAGCAGTCATGTGGTGGGCAGTTAGGGTTTGATGATCATAACACTTTTGGAAACCCTAATTCAGCTCCTGGGTTTCTTGATGGACTCAGGACTGGGTTTTTTGAGACCCACAATGGTAATTTGCAGAACTTGTATAACTATGGGTTTGGGAATTTGGGTGAGGTGGAAGATTGTGGGGGAGGAATGGGAATCCACCACCCATTTGAAGAAGCCACCACCACCTCAACCACCACCGCAGTGACGGTTACAACAATGAAGCAAGAACTGTTCAATGCACAAAGTGAGAGCAGCAACAGAGTTTTGTGGGGTTTTCCATGGCAGATGAACGGTGGAGATCATCATGCAAACATGGTGGGGAATGAGAATCACGAGTATGATTCAGGAAGAGGGAGCTGGAACGGGATTGCTTCATCTTGGCAGCATGGACTTCTGCACACAACTCCCCTAGTGTAACAAAACCCCTGAGCAGCTAGGTTTTTTAATTAGTGTGTTGGTGATCAGCAAGAAACAAAAATTAAGAGAAAAGCATAGGTTTCAATTTAATTTGTTCACTTAATTATCAGAGACTTAAATGTCAGTTATAGTGCTTTTAAGCTTTGTACTAAGTTAAATATCTTTGTTTCTCCATCTACCTTTTATTGGTTGATAAACCAATGAAATCTTATATTTGTGAGAGATATTTTTTTGTCACCATTCCATCACCTGGTGAACATTTCTTGGACCAATCGATATTTTTTAACACAAACAAAACATCTTTTAAGCAGGATACACAATTGAAATTATATTTTTTCCGAGACATTATAATTTTTACGAGACTGAATTTCTCTTTATTTGTGGAGAAGATAAATATTAAAGAGATTTTTTTTAAAGTGGAATATTTGTATATTCTCTATAACATTACAATTTAACACTAAATTTTATATTAGTATTATAAAAATTGTGCAAAAAATTATAAATTAACGGAAAATTTATAGAAAATCTTATTTCGAAGAGTACCTCATTTGTCTTGCAAAGAAACTTGCGAGGTTGCCAAAGAACCATTCATTCGTTTCCGTATTCGAGAGAGAGAGAGAGCGAGAGTGTGTGTGATGTTCCATGGATTGTGCAATCTGAACTGTCTGACTGATGTAAAAGCCAAAGTTGTTGCAGCAGGAGCAGGCTTTGGATTTGGAGTGAGTGGAGTTTTCAACATATTCTGCTATCATTACATCTTATTTTCAGGTAGATATTCTTAGAATATTTTAATCTCGGGATTATTATTAAATTGCCTAGGAATAAATTGATTATTTACATTATAATTGAAACTTGATAGGGTTTGTCTTCTTCCCAAGCGATACAAACTTCAGTGAAGCATGACTGCATGAAACACTATTTTCTTATATTTTATTTCTATTATAGCAGACCAAATCCAAGTTAGGATTTGGGCGTGAAAGAATTAGTCAGCACAGCAGCGTCTATTTGAAAATTTCATAGAGCAGTTGTGTGACTTGTGTCTGGTTTTTATTTTAGAATATGGTTTTATGATAATGTTAAGGGGCTTTGTTAAAAATGAAATTTTTCATGTATTCTCTATCACTTTACAATTTAACGTCAATTTCTATGTCAACAGTATAAAACATTATGCAAAGACCATAAGGTAAGAGAAAGTCCTATTTTTGAAAGAGTTGCTTAACATTTCTCTAGTTTTATAATTAATTAATTTATTTATTTGAGAAAATTGACAGATATTTGAATGATTGTGCGTATGCTATCCTTTTTGTATCACCTTTCTAATTATTTGACACGTGTCCGGTCTATTAACTCAGAAAATAACATTGTTAATAAATAATAAGGCAATAATAAAGACTAAAAATAAAAGGCTGGGGAAACATATTAGCCACTCAAATCCCTCATACGACTTTGATGGTCACCGCACCTTGCCGCCCACTATTTTTTCGTCACTTCACAAATGTCCAACCATCACATGAGCCACATCCAACCCCCATTCAGCTGTCCACCTTTCCTTCAACCACCATCACAACCACCTCCTCATCCTCCGTCTCCTCATCTTCTTGATCATCCGTCAAACTTGAGTTTGATAATTGTGGTTTATGGGTTTCAATTTTGATAGTTTCTCAATCTGATTTCTCTCCTTTTAATTCATAAGATACATGAATAACCCATCTTCCCATTATTATATGGGACAGGGGTGCGGGGAATATTATTATATGAGTGGGAAGCTGTGGCGTAGTCTACATGAGAGGATTGGTGTGGTAAATTGTGGTTGTAGAAGGAATCATTGGGATGGGAGATGGTGTTGAAATGTCCCACATCGACCGTATCTATGAGAAAAACAAAGTTTAAATACCTTAATCCCACTCCAACTAATACCAAGGCTTTTTGTGATAAAACCTCACACTTAACGGATTGGGCAGCAGGGCCGGTCTAGGCCCAGTGCGGGCAGGGCGACCGTTCGGGGCCCAAAAAAATTAGGGGCACCAAAATTATTAGTGTGGCATATTTATATACGTTTTCATAAGAGTATAAATTTATAAAATTTGGTTTAATGACAAAGAAATTTAACTAGAACCGATGATTTTGTTGTTTGAAATTAATGAGGAGGTCTTGGGTTCAAAACACCATGTGTGTTTATTTAAATTCCAATTTTTACAAATTTCTTTTCATAACAGTATAAATTTATAAAATTTGGCTAAATGTTTAGAAGTTTAATTAGAAGCAATGGTTTTTGTATTTAAAATTAACGAGAGGTCCTAAGTTCGAAATGCTATGTGCATGTTTATTTTTTTTCAATTTTTATGAAATTTTGTTTGGTTGTTAATTTATTTTTAATTACTAGCTAGTAACTCTGTGGGTTGCTATTTTTAAACATTCGTTCCAATTCAAGTCTAACCTTCAACAAAGGGTAATGCGTAGACTAAATTTTTTAACCAAATTTACGAATCATATGACGTGTCATCAAAAGGTTTAATTTGGTTTCCTTCTCTCAATACAAAATAAATCAGTTTTTCTGTGTTTCTAAATTACTGAGTTTGAAGTGCTTTTCAAAATATAATTTTATCGATGTCTTACGTTTAAAAACAAATAATTTTTTTATATGAATTGAGGGTACATTTTTTAGTGTCGCCCCAGGCCTAAAAAATCTTTGGGCCGGCCCTGTTGGTCATGTGGTAATTGTCAAGTTGTGGACAGTATTGGTGTTGTTGGAGTAGGCTGTTGGCCCGTCTCTCTTGATAATTCTACAGGAGGATGAGGAGGACACGAGTGGTGGAGGTGGTTGGTGATGTTGCCTGTTTGTTTGTGTATTTTTATTTTTGTATTTTGATATATTTAAACTTAAGGGTGTTAAGTTTTGGTTTAAGTGGATGGACACATTTCAACCAATTAAGGACTAGACACAAATAAAATACAAAAACGGGGACAACAAACCGCGACCCATTTTTTTTGGAATGGGACAATAATTTAAAAAGGGAAAATTTTCAATTTGTCATATGAACTTATAAATCTTTTTCAATTTGTCATATAGACTAAAAAATTTCAGCGATTTGTTATATCAACTTTTCTAAATCATTAATTTGTCATCTCATACTAACTGCCTTAAGTTTTCCATCCCAAATAAGTGATATGGCTTTGCACATGACTTATTATAGGGTTATTTCTGACATTTCAACACTTCTTTTATCTACATGATTGACCACGTTGAATTCTCAAATATTGCAATTAGCTAAACTTCATGTTATTGAGAGTAATATACTTTTTAAGTAGTTCATTATATGCTTTTGAAACAAATGCATCATATTTTTCTACTAGCAAAAATTTCGAGGTTCGTACCATAGAGGATGTTTGAACTCAGAGATGAAAAGTCTGAAATCAATATATTCATTCACTCTTTAGTGTGTGTATATATTTTAGTACAAAAAAATGTGGAATGAGATCAAAAGTCTAAAATAACCTTGAACACAACTTATTTGGTTAAAAAAAGCTTAATATAGTGAGCTGAAATAATATGAAAATTTTAAAAAATTAATATGACAAATCACTTAAAATTAATATTTCAAAAATTTTCCCATTTAAAAATAGAAGATGAGAAGAACCAACAACTTCAATTTTGTTTTATATGATTTGGTATGTTTGGATTGTGGCAGGATCTTCAATGACAAAGGGTCGTTATATGTGAAGGATATATGGATTGTCGAGTTAAACAAAATCATATTGTACTGAATAAAATATTAGAAAAAACAAAAACGAAATACCCTTGCTTGCTTTTGCAAGTATGAAACCAGCTTTTCCCCCAAAAATATCTAGGCTTCAACTAAAATATTTTTCAGAAAAGAAAAACTTGAACCACCCAAGTGGGAATCGAACTTGGGGCTGGGGAAAAAGAGAGACATTACGAGGAATCGAGCATACAATATAGGCAATTTTATTCTTTTTGGTCAACATGGATATTTTTTGTATTTTAGAATTTGGATTTCAATATTTTTGGTAGAGATGAGATATTCGAAGGAAAACTTTAAAGGTGAAAGGTTGAATCATTAAAATACAATGTGGAGTTAGCCCCACAAAAGATTCCTCAGATAAATTTATTTGAGGGATCCCGCAACATAAGGGGATTAGGAATGAGATTATTGCCCCAAAAAAAGAAAAAAAAGAAAGACAAAAGGGGATTGAAATTATTGCCTAAAAATGAGAAGAGAAATAATTGTTAACCATGGTACAGTAATGCTCTGTATTGTACAGAGAAGATTAGAGAGACTTATGAAGAAAAAGATCGAAGAAGGAGACAGAAATAGAGAGTTTTTAGAGAGAGAAAGAAATCTTTGTATATATTTTCCTTAATAAATCTAATCAATACAATCACCCATATATCTTGTGTAAAATTCTGTTACATTTTATCCTTATCTTCTAAATCCATACAACTTGGACTAACTAACTAACCAACTCTTATAATCTAGCCTTTCACACATTGACAGATGTCACAATCCTAATGACTTGAGTATATACTCTAACATCGCCCTCAAGCTCAAGTTTGGATGAACCAAGCATGAGGTTGCTGCAATGTGTACTGAAGAGAGGTGCATTGAGTCCTTTAGTTAAGGTGTCTGCAAACAGTTCCGAAGAAGAAACAAATTGTACCAGTAGCTTCTTGCTTGCAACCCTTTCTCACACGAAGTGAACATCAACTTCAATGTGTTTAGTCCGCTGATGGTTTACTGGATTAAAAGAGAGTGCTATAGCAGACATATTATCACAAAATAGTACTGGAGGATCAAAAATTTTGAGCTGCAAAAATGTAAGCAACTGTTGATTCCACTCTAATTTAGTAGATGTTGAAGACAAAGCTCTATATTCAGCTTCAGTGGATGAATGAGAGACTGTTTGCTACTTCTTTGAAGACCAAGAGATGGGATTGTTGCCAAGAAAAACAACCAAACCTATAGTATAGCGCCTATCATTGGGATCTCTAGCCCAGTCAGCATCACTAAAGGCTTTGAGAAACAACTCTCATTTTCTATTAGTAATCTCTTGAGATAAAGACCCTTTGAGATACCTCAAAATATGTTTAACTGCAGTGAAATGAGATATCATTAGAGCTTGCATAAACTGACTAACCTGATGCACATAGAATGTTATATCAGATCTCGTAAAAACAAGATATTGCAAAGCACCAACCACACTCCGATAAAGAGCAGGATTGTTGAAAGGGTGACCATAATCTTTGAGAAGTCTACTATAAGGCAAACATGGTGTGGTTGCAAGTTTGGCATCTATCATTTCAGTCTTTTTTAACAAGTCAACAATATACTTCTTTTGTGACAAAAACAACCCTTGAGCAGTTCTGGAAATTTGAATACCCAAGAAGAAATGTAAAGGACCAAGATCCTTAAGATCAAACGCTTTAGTTAAATTTGCAACAACCTGTTGAATATCAGAAGATGCACTCCCAGTAATTATAATATCGTCCACATATAAGAGAAAAACCACAATGGAAGCATCAACATGTTTAACAAACAATAAAGAATCTGAATAGGTGTTTTTGAAACCCAACAGTGGTAAAAATTGAGTAAACCTATCATTCCAATCCCTTGGTGCTTGTTTAAGTTCATATAAAGACTTATGCAATTTGCAAACTAGATAGGGGTACTTAGAATCCTTAAACCCTGGAGGTTGAGACATATAAACCTCCTCATTCAAAATGCCATGAATAAAAGCATTCTTCACATCTAGTTGTCTTAATGGCCAATTATAGTGAGCGACAAGAGCAAGTATGAGTATCACAGTTGTTGGTTTAGCAATACTTCTATCAGCATTTCTCTTGACTTTAAAAATCCATTTAAATGCAGATTTATATGTGGCAGGTTCAGTAGTATTCAAATCAACCACTGTGGAGATGTTTGCAGAAGCAAAGAGAACCTTTTTCTTAACAATCCCACTCTTGGATCGAGTTTGCATGGGATGTAAATTCAATGGTGGTATGTCAAGCATCACTTGAAGACTTTCAGAACTATATTCAGGAACCACATGAGCTGGAGAATCTTGGGCAGCAATGGATTGAGGTGGTAATGATGTCTGAGGGGATATATATGGTGGATGAGATTGTGTTTGGGGATATTGAGGTGGTAATTAATCAAGTACATGTACTGAAGGAAGAACTGATGATGAAGAAACTAATACATTTTGCATGGTAAGCATCACAACAGGTAGTATGGTATAACTACTATTTGGCTTTGAACATTGTGACTGTGAACACTATGACTTAGAACTCAAAGCACTATAGGGAAAATCAAGTTCATTGAAAATGACATGTCTTGATATATATTTTTTCCCTAGGTTAAGTTCAAAACATATATAACCTTTATAGTTGGAAGGATATCCCAAAAAGATACATTTGGCGGACTTAGGTTGTAATTTGTTGCTATTATAGGGTTTAAAAGTGGAAAGCAAGCACAACCAAAAATCCTTAAGTGCTGGATTTCAGGAATAGCAAAGTACAAGATTTCAAAAGGTGATTGATTTTGAAGAACACGAGATGGCATTCGATTGATCAAATAAATGTCTGTTTGGCAGGCAAAAGTCCAAAACTTAGAAGGCAAATTTGCATTATGTAAAAGTGTAATTGCTGTTTGAACTATATGTTTATGCTTTTTTTCCAACCAAACCGTTCTGTTCAAGGGTATAGGGACAAAATTTGTGATGAGAAATGCCCTGTTTAGCAAGAAAAGACTACATAGGTTTACTAATATATTCACCCCCATCACTCTGTAAAATCTTAACTTGTTGAGAATTGAGTAAAAACAAAGTGGTAGAATGTAACAAATACAGAACAAAGATCAGATTTATTGATTAAAGGAAATAGCCAACAAAATTTGGTACACTTATCAACAAAAAGGACATAGTATTTGAAACCATCCACAGATACACTAGGTACAAGTCCCCACAAATCACTATGCACAACTTCAAAGGGTATTACAGATTTTGCAGAAGTAGGAGAAAATTGAAGTTTACTAAATTTTCCTTCTAAACAACTTTGACAAACAATAGGAGATACATATGGTTTAACAGCAACTTTAGACTTTCTAAGTATAAGAGAGACTATGGGATTCGAATGGTGACCTAGTCTGCAATGCCATAAGGTTGAATTCGCAGTATGTCCAAGAAGAGTAACGGCTTGATTAGCTTGTAGGTGGGATGATGAACCTGATGGTAAACCTGGTAAGGAAGGAATTAGATACAGTCCATTGTTGCAGAACCCTTTATACAAGATTTTCCCTATGGTTTTGTCCTGAATCCAAAAACAATAGGCATCAAATATCAACCAACAATTGTTGTCAAGACATATTCTATGAACTGACAATAAACTATGAGACAATTTGGGACCGTAAAGAACAGAATTCAATTTGAGAGACTGTGAAGATGGCCGAATAAGAGAATTCCAATTATGAGAAACTTGCAAACCTTCCTCATTTGTAGTTTGAACAGTCTCATTATTTGGATATGAAGATGCCATATACAAATTGCTGAGGTCATCTGTCATGTGATTGGTTGCACCAGAATCTGTCAACCAAACTTGTGGGGATACAGAATTGGACATGGCAGGAGCATATGAAGTAGAAACATTCATATTGGTAGGAGCATATGCAGTAGAACCAATCATATGTGCAGAAGAATTGAGATTTGGGGAAACAGTCGAAGACATCATGTTCAGCATAAGGGGCATACTATGAGAAACCATATGCATCATAGAGAGCATATACGGAGGCTGCATATATACAGGAAAAGTAGCTTGCATAGCAATCATTTGTGAATGATGAGGTCTGTTCTTATTTCTATAAAAATAAGTTTTAGCAGTATGGTTACTTCGATAACAAATTTGACAGCTCTCAAAAAACTGATGAGTCAGTGTTTTTGTAAACACAAGTAGCAGCACTATGACCTTGTTAAGAACATAACTAACAAAGGATAATGGACGAAGATAGACCATTGGGAAACTAGGAATGATGACCAAGAATTCCAAGATTATTATAGTATTTCTGAATTGTAATACCTTTGCCTCTGATTATTATAGTATTATAGTATTTCTGGACCTGAAAATTTCCAGCTTTACCTTTACCCTTGAATTTAGACTTATGACTTCCATTAAAGAAAGAAGATTGACCAGAATTACCATTGAAACAGTTTGGAGCTTGAAACCCAAAATGAAAAACTCCCTGAGACTCAGAAAATGAAGCCCCAAAATTAGAACCTTGATTATTTGCAAACAATGCAGTAGAAAATGGTAGACTTTGACTACTCTCAAGAATGGCTTCCTCTACAAGCAACTGAGCACGAAATTCTTTAAGAGAAATTACATTCTCTCTGCCACGAATTACACAGCGAAATGTATTATACTCCGCAGGCAAACCATTCAAAGCCAAGATAACAATATCCTCATCTTCAAAATTAACCCATGCAGTCGCAAGATAGTTCGTTGCCTCTTTAATCCGTTGGAGATACCGAGTTACAAAATCTGCCCCTTTCTTGATAGTCTGAAGATCAGACTTGAGTTGAAAGATTGAAGTCTTGTTAACAGTAGAAAAACATTCTTGAAGACGAACCCACAAATCTCTAGCACTGGTACTACCAATTGCAGAAGAAATGGTAACAGAAGATAAAGTTGCAGTAATAAGCTGCAAAAGAGCCCTATCATGCATCTTCCACACTTTGTAATCATTTGACTCAATTCTTGAACCAATGTCAATTGATGAACCTTCAAAATCACTGGAAGAAATAAACGAGAATTGGGGCGAACAACAAGTCGAACCATCAACAATGCCCATGATCCCATATCCTTCAAGCATCAATTGCATCTGAAAATGCCATTGAAGATAGTTGGAAGCATCTAACTTAACCGACATAGAGGATGATACAGAAGAAATCAACCTAGTAATCGGAGACTGCAAAATTCGCAGTTGATAAGCAGTAACCATTGTGAAAAACATTCTGTAAGGAATAAGAACAAACACTTGGTGGGCAAGAACTACACTCCCATCAATGTGAGACTCATTCTCAACACGCTCCCTCACGTGTGGAGAATTTTCAAGCCTACACTCCCATCAATGTGAGACTCATTCTCAACACGCTCCCTCACGTGTGGAGAATTTTCAAGCCTAAAACTTGGACAACACAACAGGGTAACGTAAAGCGCGTGTGGCCGTTTGGCTTCACACGTGGGACAACCTGGCTCTGATCCCATGTTAACCATAGTACAATAATGTTGGAGAGTTGACATTTGTAATTAGCTTAGTTACCTGTTTGGGTCTTTGTAATCAGGATGTAATTAGGATATATATTATTTGGTGTTTCTTTCCTTGTAAATCAATCTTGTACAATATATATTCCCCTCCTTGGTGAGAAGAATATATCAGAAAATTAAAACCCCAAATTAGCATGGTATCAGAGCAGAGATCCTAGGATTTCTGCTCTGTCTGTTCCCTTAAGCAAATTAGCCCTCTCATAGAGAACCTATCACCACTCCATGGTGGAAATAATTTCATCCTAACCGATCCTACCCCTATACTAAACACTACAACCCTAAACACTACTACCCTAACTGACCCTACCATGAATCCTCATCCAGTTTCGAGTTCTTCTGACATGCCTCCGGAGCCCTCAGGTAACTGTGGTTATGCTTTTAATATGAATAATTGTGATACTCAGTCCGGTTGGATCATTGACTCCGGTGCCATAGATCATATGACCTATGCCCTACTGATTTAGCTTGTGATACTGTTCCACTTCGACGAAATATTACTAATGTTAATGGTGTTACCTCACCGGTAACTGGCCCTGGCACTATACGCCTCACGCCTACCCTCTCTTTGCCACATACACTACTTGTACCTTCACTAAAGCATAAATTGATGTCTCCTGGCCAAACTACTGAGCAATTGAAATGTTGTGTACTAATGTATCCGAAGTTTTGTCTTAGTCAGGATATTCTCACAAAGGAGATAATTGGTCGTGGTACTAAGAGGAAGGATCTCTATTTTATCGACGATGTCAGTACAGGACGGGTACATCTCGCCCAAGGAGCCATTGATCACAAACAGCGTCAGATATGGTTATGGCATCATCATTTGGGTCATCCATCTTTCAGTTATTTACAACATATGTTTCTGAATTTATTTGTTGGTTGCTCGATTTCAGACTTTAAATGTGACACTTGCGTACTTGCCAAGAGTAACCGGGTTTCTTATCCGTTGAATTCTAATAAAAGTGATATTTCTTTTGGTCTTGTTCATTCGGATGTTTGGGGACCATCTCCAATTACTACTTCATTTGGTATTAGGTGGTTTGTAATGTTCATAGGTGATTGCACACAGATGACATGGTTATACCTTCTTAAGCATAAAAGTGATATGTTTCTGGCGTTTAAGACATTCCACACCATGGTTCAGACACAGTTGTTTACTCAAATCCGGATTTTGCGTTCTAATAATGGGGGTGAATATGTTAATAATGATTTTACACATTATTTAACTAATCACGGAATCCTCCACGAGACTACTTGTCCTCAGACTCCTCAACAGAATGGGGTGGTTGAGCGCAAAAATCGCCATCTATTAGAAACGGCTCAATCGCTATTGATTGGGGCGGATGTTCCCCGCTCCTCTTGGGATGTTGCTCTTCAGACTGCCACTTACCTTATCAACTGCATGACATCCAAAGTATTGAATTTTCTTACACCGTTGCAAGTTCTTGCTCCATTCGTGCCTCTACCGTCCGTTTTGGTGCTTCCACCGCAAGTTTTTGGATGTGTTGCATTTGTTCATCTACATAAAAATCAACGGACAAAACTTGACCCATGTGCTCTCCGTTGCGTTTTCATAAGGTATAGACTACATCAGAAAGGGTACCATTGCTACCACCCTCATTCACGTCAGATGTATACTACCATGGATGTTACTTTTTCTGAGTCTGAGATGTATTACTCTTCGGCTTCTTCCAACCCTCTTCTTCAGGGGGAGACACTCTACCACTGATCTTCCACTGCCACTATTAGCCGAGCCAGTAGTTGAGCCCGCAGTGGCTGCGCTGCCAACCTAGCCAACAGAAGCAACATTGCTGCCCACAGAACTAGCAGCAGACACATCAACAGTACTGCCACTTGCCGATCTTGAGACTTCTACTGATACTACTCCCCCCTCGTCTCACAATATAGTACCACCAGATGACCATACTCCAGAGAATATTCCTGAGGTAAGATCTACTATCCCTATTGATGTATCCGATGTTCCGAATTATCAATTACCTTTTAGGCACAACCAGGGAAAGTATTCACCAGAAACAACGAAAGGCTCTAAATATACCATTGCCAACTATGTGTCATCACATAAATTATCAGAACCCGGCAAAACTTTTGTACAACAAATATCCAATGATAGCACACCAAGTTCATTGAAGGAGGCATTATTTGATGATCAATGGACCAAGGCAATGGAGGAAGAAATGGATGCACTTCAGAAAAATCAAACATGGGATTTAGTTCCACTACCCCGAGGAAAGAAGATAGTGGGATGTCGATGGGTGTACACCATCAAGTACAAAGCTGATGGGTCGATTGAACGATACAAAGCACGATTGGTGGCCAAGGGATACACTCAGACGTATGGTGTTTATTATACAAAAACATTTGCTCCGGTAGCAAAGATTAATACGGTAAAAGTGTTACTTTCGTTGGCGGCTAACTTGGATTGGCCATTACAGCAATTTGATGTGAAAAATGCTTTCTTACATGGTAATCTTAAAGAAGAAGTGTATATAGATATTCCACCTGGTTATGCATCAGTACAACCCGGAATGGTGTGTAAGTTGAATAAGGCATTGTATGGATTGAAACAATCACCTCGGGCATGGTTTGGTAGGTTCCAGACGGCTATGAGGAAGTATGGGTTTAGGCAGAGCAATTTCGATCATACACTTTTCTTGAAACGTCGAATGGGTAAATTGACGGCACTTATTATTTATGTGGATGATATGATTGTTACGGGTGATGATAAAGAGGAAATCTCAAGGTTGAAATATTACTTAGCAACTGAGTTCGAGATGAAAGATCTTGGTGGATTGAAATATTTCTTGAGTATAGAAGTAGCTCGATCTAAACAGGGTATACTTCTATCTCAAAGAAAATATGTTCTTGACTTGTTAGCTGAAACCGGAATGCTTGATTGTAAATCGGTTGACACCCCTATAGTCCAAAATCACCATCTTGCCATGCACCCTGATCAAGTTCCCACTAACCGAGATCGTTATCAAGGGTTAGTTAGGAGGTTAATTTATTTATCTCCTACTAGGCTTGATATTGCATATGCAGTAAGTGTTGTTAGTCAATTTATGCATTCCCCGAGTGATATGCATATGGGTGCGGTTGAACGCATTCTACGATACCTAAAATCCTCCCTGGGTAGAGGCATCATGTTTTCCAAGAATGGTCATTGTCGGATAGAAGGTTATACCGATGCAGATTGGGCAGGGAATATTACTGATCGACGGTCTACATCGGGTTACTTTACATTTGTGGGGGGAAATTTAGTGACTTGGCGGAGTAAGAAACAGAAAGTGGTTGCTTTATCAAGTGCAGAGGCTGAATACAGGGGTATGGCAAAAGGAGTATGTGAATTATTATGGCTTCGGAGGTTACTCGCAGAACTCGGGTGTCCTTCAATGTCGACTTCGAATTTGTTTTGTGGTAATAAAGCAGCGATTGATATCTCACACAATCCAATCCAGCATGATCGCACGAAACATGTGGAAGTTGACAGACACTTCATTAAGGAGAAATTGGATGGGAATATTATTCAATTCCCGTTCGTAAAGTCAGATGATCAATTAGCGAACATCTTAACTAAAGTTGTTGCCAGTCAAGCGTTCTACAACTCTTTTCAAGCTGGGCATGAACGACATTTATGCACCAACTTGAGGGCGAAAGTTGACATTTGTAATTAGCTTAGTTACCTGTTTGGGTCATTGTAATCAGGATGTAATTAGGATAGATATTATTTGGTGTTTCTTTCCTTGTAAATCAATCTTGTACAATATATATTCCCCTCCTTGGTGAGAACAATATATCAGAAAATTAAAACCCCAAATTAGCAAATAATGCTCTGTATTGCATAGAGAAGATTAGAGAGACTTATGAAGAAGAAGATCGAAGAAGGAGACAGAAAGAGAGAGTTTTTAGAGAGAGAAAGAAATCTTTGCATATATTTTCCTTAATGACTCTAATCAATACAATCACCCATATATCTTGTATAAGATTCTGTTACATTTTATCCTTATCTTCTAAATCCATACAACTTGGACTAACCAACTCTTGTAATCTAGCCTTTCACACATTGACAGATGTCACAATCCTAATGACTTGAGTATATACTCTAACAATGCCAAGGGAATTCTCTCAAAAGTGGAACTCTCTGACACCTCATGTTTTTTGCACAATATTTTATAATGTTGACTAAGACTTGAAGTTAAACTGTGAAGTGATAGAGAGTCTTTGAAAAATCTCACTTTTGAGAGAGCCCCTTAGCATTTCTCAAACGAAAATTGTCATTGATTCTCCGAAAATGTCATCTGCACTCCTTCAAGTGAAATTTTTACCCTTGTATCTTTACACGGGAAGACTACAAGATTTTTTAGAGTGTTAATAACAACTCCAAAAGCAATCAATAAACAAACCATGACGAGGATACGTTAGGCAGATTGAGAGGTTTAATTAGTACATATAAACGAGAATGCACATATGTGTTTGATTCAGTGGCAGAGCTTTCTGATAAAGTAAGCAGAGCTGTTGGGCCGGAGGTTTGAGCAAGAATGTTGCATTTTGATGCCTAGATCAACGGTCAAGATGGAATTGAGGGACTGTAGTCACATGTAACAATAGGGAGGTTACGTTTTATATAAGGGGATTGAGAGACGAAGCAGCAGAAAAAATGGGTCTTTGATTTGCGGGCTCCAATGTGGGGCTTTTTCTCCGCCCAATTGATTGGCGGAAGTGGGTCAAACACACAAACACAACAGATTCTCGAACAGCTTGAAAAAATATAAAATGAGCCTGTGAGTGGTGTGTAATTTATATAAAATTACCACAAATAACTTATAGCTCGTCTGAAAGTACTTTTAAAATGATTAAAATATTTTTGATGATAATGTTTTTGAATCCAATTATTAGTAAATATCCAAGTGGATCCTAAAAAAACATTTTAAGTGCTTCCTACAAGAAGCACATATTTGATGTTTCTTCCAGAAAGCATTTAAAGTGCTTTTGGAATCCAAAATCAATTTGGAACCAAAAATCAATTTCACAAAAAGGCATTTAATTATTTTAAAAGCACTTCCAAACGAGCCTTTAGCTTTGTGAAAAATCACATAAACATATGCGCATATTAATTCGAATCTCCGTTCCTGTAGATTAAAGTAATTGATAAAAATATTGCCTAGTAAAAAAATACAAACTTGTACAACTGAAAGATCTATTGCTAGTGGAAGTGGGAGGCAGATGTAAGATCACGGTCACCAAACAAACCATTTTCTATATTCTCGATAGTGCATGAGAAATCAAACCCATTCTCTTTAGATTCCTTCCATGGTACAAAAAAATTGTCACCTACCGTTAACTTGTGGGTGACCACAATTTTCTTGGACCATGAAATATATAAGAACAAGACTCAGAGGCGAAATAACAATTTTTCGAATAACAACCCCAGGTCCTTGGGAGAAGAAATCATGGTGCTGTTATTCAGAAAATGCTTCGGAAAATAACACATCTAGGGCACGAGGAAACCGGCAAAGAAGTTGGTTCCGAGATACAGCGTCAAGAAACCAGCAAACTCCAGCAATACCAAATCCATAAGGTTCAACATAAAACAAACAGCATATCCAGTTAAAACATTTGTTGTGATAAAACCGCAAACTCAGAACCTGAATGGAACATTCAGACAATCAAGAGAACAAGAACGATGAACCCAAACAATTCACTACGAAGGAAATGAAAATCGTATTTGGCCACAGAAATTTCCATCGTTAGAACATAAGCATCCGAACATAGAGTAAGGGAGCAAGGGAAAAGGGAAACAAAAAGTGCATAAAATGCTGACAAAATTGTCTCTAAATCAAAATGTTGAAGTAGCACAACAGATAAAACATTTTATAACAAACTTAAGACCTTGGCTTCTCCTTCTTCTCCTTAAAGAGGGCCAGAAGGGACACGCCTGAAACCTTCACGACCTTGAACCTAACTCCGGGAATATCACCAACAGCATGACCTTTACGACCAAATCCAGCAATCAGAACCTCGTCCTGCAAGCGGCCACAATAATCAGTACAACCCAAAAAACTTAAAATACCAAGGGCAGCATTTAACATAAATGCCATATTCTGGCAACACAGTTTTTCTCCACTATACTCACATTTTCCTCAATGTAGTTCAAGCAACCATCGTTTGGCACAAAGGCAGCAATCTTCTTTCCGTTCTTAATAAGCTGAACTCGAGCACACTTTCTGATGGCAGAGTTAGGCTGCTTAGCTTCAATACCACTGCATAATTAAACATCCAAATATCGTAAGATCCATGTCTAAAATGGATTGGTTAAAATTTCTAATGGAAAAGGCATCTAGCTAAATTTTACTTACATTTTCTCAAGAACGATGCCCTTTGCGTGGGAAGATCCAGAAAATGGTTTCTTCCACTCATTTCCAAGATGGGACTTCTTGTAAGACTTGTCAGCCCACCTTTGGTTCCTACGGTGGGTCTTCAGCTTGCGAGCTGCTCCCATTCCACGTGTCTTCCTGTAAAAATTTGGCAGCAGGGTTAAGGCATTTTTTTATCTTACAACAACTTAGAATCTACAACGATCATATCCAACCAAAAGCTACTTCACATGAATACTGTATAATGCTCGATTGTTTTCTTGCAATCAAATAGCCAGTAAGTGATGGCATCCAGGCACAAATTCAAGCTCACTGAATACAAACGTTTTGAAGACAAGTTGTAGCGGGACACACGTTCATCAAAACCAAAGAGTTTACCCCTGACAAACTTTCGATAAAAAGTTTACCCGTGTTCGATACATCTAAAAATGAAATATTTCCGAACAAACCTTCTTGACTGTAATTTGGTCTTTGACCTAAATCATCATAAAGTGTATAGAACTTCCATCTTTATTACCACCAAAACATTTCCTGGAAAAATCCCAAGAAAAAAAAAAACTCTTCCTCCCAAACAAATACCACACAAAAGCATTCCAACTTATTAAACATATACCATGAAAACATCAAGAGCATAACCGAAATCATCCTAGCAGTATGAACATATGCAGTTGATACTCGGATCCAAACAGGTGGGTCATAATTTCCATTAAATAATACAATCTGAGTCGCAAAAGAATAAATCTTCTCCATAATCTACTTCGTCTAACGAAAGTTTACAAATTTACAGAGATTTAAAGCAGATTTTAAGCGAGAAATTCAATCGAGAAAATATTTTCAGAGGAAACAAACAGAGAGCGAAGAGTGGAAAGAATTGACGAAGGAAGTTGAAGCTTACCCCATGGCGATGGAACAAGAACAGAGTGGGCGATTCGCAGGGAGAGATTTGGAGCCGCAGGAAGAAGAGCTTCAAGGTCGCTAACAGCAATGAGAAACCCTAGGGGCTTATCGCGCTTTCTTTAAATATACGCCTTCTCCTTGCGCTTACAAGTTTGACATAAAATGTTTTTTCAATGACAATGGGCCTTCATTAGGAACCTAAAAAGGGCCCACTATGTTATAAACCCTTCCCCAACATTTTTTTGAACAAACGAAGTAGCTACACGGAGGGGATGAGAGATTAGGTTAAGCTTCACAATGGGCTAGTAATAATGTGGTTCAAATTCTTTTTTAGCGAGAATAGAACTTAAGACCTGCCACTTACAAGTGAAATCATGTTGACTACAACATGTGTGATTTACTGCTCCTAATTATGCACCTGAATTCGAATTCTCTTTCTTAAGCTTAGATTATGAGATATTTCAAAAACCAAAAAGAAAGCAAAAATGTGTATGCGAGGAGTCATTCTTACTAACTTTTAAGAAAGTTTAAAGGCACATGTTAAACTGTGATGTATCTGTACAAAATGAATGAGTTATTACACGTAAGGAGCCAAGCGTTTTCCGATAAGAATCAACAAATTTGAATCAATTATTTTGTAAATACTACATGATAAAAGATTTGGTTCTCACAATATTTTGTATTTCAGAAATAAGAAAATGATTGAGTTATATAAAGCACTCTCTCTTTTAATGCTTTTTATGATAGCTATTTAATCTTGTTAGTTAATCCATGCCATGGTCGCCCCCGTCACAAAGTTGCTAATGTATGAAGTTCAACTAAGGAGTTAGCTATTTGGTGTGCCCCAGAACATAGCTTTGGTGTGTAATGATGATGTACAAAATTGGGAAATTCCATAGTTTCGTGTACAAGTAATACTGACTACTGAGAGAGGGGTACATGAACCCAACTTCAAGTCCAAAGATAAAACTCTTATCCACCTCAGCTATGAGCTCTTACCAAAGATCGTCTAGTTTTTAAATTGCCAAATTAATATTAACGGGACATTCAACATCTTTTTCTTTGGTAGGCAATAGTATTTGTAGTAGGTTAAATCGCCACATGTTAGAGGGGATGGAGACTAGTTGGAATCGTACCGATACCAAGATGCGTAAGTAGTATTACTTTCTGTCACTGCTGTAAAAACGCCATCGACTTGCTAGTTTTTTGGTTTAGTACATGAATGGTCCCAATTTTATATATATATATATATTTTTCCCTAAATATTTGTGAGACTCTAAGGTGACAGCGTCCCAGTTTAATTTGTGGAGTGCCATAGGAGGTTGGGATCCTCTGTTAATTGGGCAAACTCAAATAGTTACAAACAGGAAATTTCCATTCAACAATTAACAGAGGAACCAAGCAAACAGAAGCTCAAAAAGGATAGAAAAGAGCAGGACAACTAACCCACATATTTTAACAAGTAAATATTGTCTCACAAAACAGTAAACCTTGTCCTTAATCAATACATACAGATATACCTTCCATCACTCATGGCAGCAACGCTCAATACTCGGATAACACATCAAAATTCATCATTTTAATATTCCGGGGTAAAAGGAAAATGAACCAGAATATTTCTGGGATGCAGCCACTGCACCAGTAATGGAAGCTACGAAGATTGCCAATTAAACAAACCAGACTAGCCGTACCCCGAAAACCATATTTCTGTCAAAAGAAACACAGAAAGGTAGTTAGAAACGAAGAGGAAGAACTATACTTGCAAGGATGAAAATCCCATATAGTTGATGATGGATGGATCAAGTTATCAACCTGCCGGGGAGCATTTTTATTTCTGTGGCTTTTTCCAAAAGACCCCAATCTTCTTCAGCATGTTCCCATTTTTCTTCTTCAGTAAGTCGTCATCCATATCTTCAGAGTCAGGCGAGCCAAACTTCCCGGTGACATGATTATAGCTGCTGTCCAGTGATCCAGTTCTCTCCATCAGCTTGCCGTTATTTCCTGATGAAAGCATCGTTGCAGCTGCCTCCGCTGCTTTCCTCCACTGGTTGGACTGCACCTTTAACCTTCTAAGTTCCACCTCCATTTCTGCATTGGCTGCCTGTGCTGCCTCCAGCTGTTCCGCCACTCTTGCTACCTTCTTGCTGCTCTTGTCTGCCTCCTCCATCACAATGCCAAGCTTCACGAGAGTCTCTCGTTCTGCGCACCTTGCAGCCTCTACTTCTGCCTCTACCTCATCGTTAACTTTACTTTGGCTTTTGTTGATTTCCAACCTCAGTGTTTCATTCTCTTCTGAAATACTCTGCAGTTCCGTTTCCTTGTCCATCAAATGAGCCTTTAAATCTGCAACATGTCCTTTTAGTTCTTTCAATTCCTTTTCCAGTTCATACTCTCTCTGGCATGACAGGCTCTTCTCAAGCTTCGAATTGAGCTCTTCATTCTCCTCTGTAATGCCTTGTAATTCAGTCTCCTTATCCATCAGGTGGGCCTTCAACTCTTCAACTTCAGCTTTGGTTTTCGTCAATAACGCCTCCAGTTCCCCCTCTCTCTGACTAGATGTAGATTTTATATGCTCCACCAGTTCATGAGCACTTCTTAGCTGCACGGTGCGCTGAATTTGTTCTTCATGGTATTTGGTCTCAGCAGTTTCAAGACTAGATCTTAGCCGTGCCACTTCGGACTTCAAGTCATGAAGTTCTGCCTCAGTCTGGTTTGGCTCCATAGTCTCTTGCTTTTCTCCAAATTTTTGCTGAAGCTCATCGTCACCAGCCTGATTTTGTGAAACGTTGCTGCTTGCATTAATCAGGTCAGCCTTGAGTTTGCTAACGAGTTCTTCTAGTAACTTTACACGTGCCTTTGACTGATCTAACTCTGAAGCAATGGACTTGTAAGCTTCTGTTGATTTCGTGCCATCTAACCTGAGTGCCTCCATTGTTGTTCTCGCGGACTCCAGCTGCAGTAGGGTTTCACTAACCATTGCTTGTGCTTGAGCTTCGGATTCCTTACAGTCCTTTAATTGTGTTTTCATGTTCTCCACAAGAGAAAGTGTTTCAGCCAAGTTTTCTTTCAAGATTTGAAGCTCGGCATTTGTTGATTCTGCATGCTTTATCTGATCAGCCTCAGATGCAGCTACCGCTTCAAGCTGTGCCTTAAGCCTCTCAATCTCATCAACAGCAGATGTCAAGGCAGCTGAGTCAACTGAGTGCTGCTTCTGCACAGCCTCAAGCTCAGACTGCCACGCCTGATCTCTTTCTTGTGAAATCTTGTGGAGCTTGATAACACGAGCTTCCTCAGAAATAGAAAGCTCAGGAAGCAGCAGCTGGGATTCTTCGAGCTTTGAGGACAAGGCCAGTACTTGCTTCTTGGACTCCTCGGCATCTTGCTGAGCTCGCTTCTTGCATGATTCAGAAGATTGCAGCTCGTTCTTTGCTTTCTTCAGATCCTCTTGGAGCTGAGAAATCTGAGATTCCAACTCGGATATTCTACTTGGGCCCTTCTTCTGCGTCAAGAACAGAGATTTAAGTTTTAGAATTTTTTTTATCTCAAGAAAGACATAGACAATGCATGCAACACAAGCATTTTTACTAGCAAATCCGACCACTGACGGAAAAAGTACCCAATTGAAGGTAATTTTTGGGAAAGACAAGATAAAGAAAATTAAGAGGCCAGGATAATGTGACGAATAGTGTTGGATAACTTTAAGATGGAAAAAGAAAAATTCCACCCAGGGTTTAGAGTTTGGACTATTCACACTGTACACCCCAGTGGTTATATAGCATTCTATAGATTGTGAAAGAGCAGGACTCATGGAGTTTGTTTTAAAGTACCTCAGACAATGGACTTCTGGGTGACCGACGCTCAGTGACTTTTGGGCTTCTGTCTTTAGTTGCTTTTTTAGCTTGACTTGAAGTAGATGCAGAATCAGTAGTCTCCAATGCAGTTGGCCTGAGTTGGCGAGCAACTCGTGGGGAGACCTTTTGGGAAGGAGAGACCTTTTGAGGAGGAGAGACCCTTTGAGGCACTTCAGAGGAGCCACTTCTGATAAAAAAATTAAAAAATAAAAATCAGTCAAAGCATAGCAATCAAAATGGCAACAGCTTCAGAACCTATAAAAGCAGTCCGGAGTTTCTGTCATTTGTCCAACAAAAATACCGTCCTTGTAACTTCCTCTTTTTTTTTTTTTTTTTTGGCTTTGAAACGTTTTAATTCTATATTCTATCCAGTTTGAATTACAGCAATAACTTAACATTCTATCTTTCCATTAAAAAAATTAATCTCAAAGGTTAAAGAATCCTACTAATTGAAATCGGCAAATGCCAATGTCCTTAAGTAATAATCCCACACTACACGGAACAATTCACACAAATCAAAACCAAGAAAAACCACATAAACTTTGTTGCACACACTTCTTTGAACTGTCAAGAAAACCTTTCCTGCAACGACCACAGAGAATGATGCGGAAAATTACAAAAATTTTGTGATGAGATCTATTGGCTACCAGGAAAGTTTAATTTTGAGTTTGGCCGTTGATTACAAATAAATGCAACATGGTGACATGATTTCCTTCATTAGCTCAGATGTTTTAAATAATGATACTGATAGCAAGTAATGATAAAAATTAAAAAAGGGGATATGAACAAATTTCACAACAAATAAATCCTTAATCTAATGAGCGGATGAGTTTATGCAACTTAAGTCGGTTAACTGGTCCAAGGGGAGCCCCTTACGCTCCTTTGATAGCTCCAGTAGGTCCTGAATGCTGCAGTGTAGCGGCCAAGAGGCCCCAGAATCACCTCAAAGGAAGGAGACAACAAGTTGCCAAATCTTTATGATGATGCAGATAGACAGATATCACTACCAAGGACCTTACCACAGAACTGGTCCAGTACCAAGTATGACATCTACAGAAATAGGACAACCCCTAAACCAGATGTAAGGACTTGAATTTATTTGAACAAAAAGGAGCGGCTGCTATGACATTGGTTTTGCAGCATTGGTGAGCACTAAAACTACTAATCCCATTAGATTATACATAGCAATACAGAGAAATATGCAACACTATAGAACAACATTACCTTATGCCTCAAAAAAACAAACAATGCAGCATTTGAACAAGCAAACTCACGAACAAGCTTTTAAAGAGAAGAACAAGATGCCAATCAAATAAAAGGGCAAGTGAAAGTTACCTTGCTTTCGGGGTCTGCATAATGCAACTGCCTTTTCTAGCAGCAAAAGTTGCGAACGAGACGGAACTGATTTATGCTTCGCTACTTGAATGCCCTCGACCCACCAAGACCTGAAACAGTTGAAGCAAGATCACAAGCCGGGACGGGGGAATCCAATGTTTTAAATGTTCAAAGAAATAAATTGGTCTCATGAGGGACATGTGCTCCTTATCATTCACACAGAAAGACATTATGGCAAAGATGTGCCAACTACAAATTCAAACCAACCATTTTCTTCCAACCCTAAAAAGAAAATGAGAAAAAAACATCTCCAAAACCCAATTAAATGCTTGGTACCAAGTTGCAAGTGGGGACTGCTTCAAACCGCTACGTCCGGAGTTTCGGGTTCAAACCCCCCTCCTCTCCTTTAGCGTAGCTTATAGTAGTAATATCACTTGTAACTAAAAGCTAAATCTTGTACCAATTGCCTTCAACCAACTACGTCCGGAGTTTCCGGTTCAAACCCTCCTTTCCTTTAGTGTAGCTTATAGTAGTAATATCGCTCGTAACTAAAAATCAAATCACGTACCAACTAACAAGTCCCACAGGTTTCTAATCGTGCTCATGATCCATCATTGTAAGCACTGCTAGCCAATCATGATTACAGGAATACCCCTAATCCTCGCAATGAGCATTTGTTAGTTTTGTTTCGGAACAAGGGTAGTTTCGGATGCGAGAGAAAACTAAAAAGAAAGTTGCCTCCTCCAGTTCTGCCGTGAAATGAGGGGACTAGTTCGAAGTGATGAACACAAAATAGTTATCTTTTCTCAAAGGTTGTCTCTTGCTTTTTTTTTTTTTTTTTAACAAAACATTATTTTCTCGGAAGGCATAATTTTTTTCCCGAGAAACAAACAAACAGAAACAGATCTAAAGACAACGTAAACCCAAGAAAATAACATAAAATACGGAATCAGAATCTGCAGAAAAAAGCGAGTAATGCAGCTAAACAAAATTGAAGAGGAAAAGCGAAAGTTGAAAACTTGATTGTATAGAACAACTATTTGAGATTCGACTTCGCTTTTTTGAAGCCGGAAAAAGACAAAGAAAAGCCTGCAAATGTCGAAGCACTTGAGCAGGAAAAAGAGAAGCTGCTGCATTGTGTTGTTATCACTCAGCAGAGGAGCTTCTTTTTATGCTCAGATTTCATCCGAAAAGAAGATAAAAAGAAACATCATTACCCTTGAGACTCTACAAAAATAAATTTACGAAAAAAAAAGTAAAATATGAAGATAAACAACACCAAAAATCCCTGTTTGGTTGCTGAGAAAATGTGAGAAAAGAAAAAGAAAGAGAACCCCATTTTTTAAAACAGAAAACCCATTAAACATCAGAAAACAAAATGCTGAAAAATGCACAAAGAAAAGGTATTTGTTCCTCTGTTTTCCCCACATTTTCACAGCAGACAAAAGAGAGCAGATTAAATGAGAGAATACCAAAAACCATGAAAAATGGACTTACTTAGTGAGCTTGTGGGAGATGATGAAGTATATTTTGATAATGCAGAGAAGTGATGAGTGTGAAAACTGTTCACTTTCTTCCTTTCTTTTTCTAGCTTTGGTGTTGCAGTTTTCGAGGCTTTCTATCTCTAAATTTTTGGATATTTTTTGCTTTGTGTGTTGGAGATTTTGGAGAGTGGACTGTTTACCCTGTTTTTGAGTGTGAGAGAGAGAGGAGCGGAGGAGAGAGAGAAGACAGAGAGGGGAGAGAGAGAGGGAGAGGGAGAGAAATGTAAAGTTACAAAAACGGAGTTGGCAGAGAAAACAGAGGACATATTTGTCGTTTCATGAGAATAGAATCATAAAACTGGATTTGATTCGAGCCTTACGTCCGAAGTTGGATATATTATCGGAGGTGGATTGTCTGACCTCTCATTTTCATGTTTACATCAATCTTCTTACATATATTTAGTGTAGGGAGTGTAGAAATCTGTGTGAAAATAGAGTGTATATCTTGTGAGAAATTGAGGGATTCTCTAAGGCATGTTACTACATTCAAAATATTGTTTTAATTGATTAGATGCGAGCTAGTGAGTGGCTACTGCGATTAAGTATAAGTTCGAGGATAGGGATAATTGAAATCTATGTAAGTAGTGATTTTTAACATGTTATGTTCTATTGGAAATCCCATTTGAAATCTAGGTATATATTTTGTAATAATATATCACTATATAAGACCAAAAAGTTTATACTACCTACATGTGCATTCATGTAGTGGGTCCGAGAAATGGGGAAAAAAATCAGAGAGATGCTGGAAAAGACGAAGAACATGAACAAGAAATTCTTCTTTATTTTTAGTTGGTTCTACAACATTTCAAAATTTAAAAGGACAAAAATTATGAGATCTTAGATGTGTTAGATTCTGTTAACCAAAAAACAAAAGGGTGTATAATTGTAATAGTCATTTTTCATTTCTTTTTTATCAGAAAGTAAGGAGATTGCTATGAAAGATAGACACATTTAACGACGGACATACAGTTTTGGTCATTAGGTAATGACCAAACCAAAGGACCAGCGAAAATATATGAAGAGGGAAAGAGTAGAAGGCTAATAGAGAGTTGCTAATCAAACTTAGCATCAAGTTTGTTGTTGGTTATACAGTTGACAACTAACTGTGGATGTCAAAAATTGGTTTGAGCAGGAGATGAAACCAATAACGCAATGTGTTTTCATGGTTCATCATTGGTTCAATTTGATGTGAAACCAATGCCAAGAAACCTTAAGCCACAAGTTGCCCTTTTTCTCAACAACAATTATTGAAGTTGATAAAGTTTTCAGAACTAGCATAGTTCACTATCAGCATCACCGATGTCATCCTCACTTTAAGGACGGAGCCATGAAGAGACCAAAATGGTCTCGGGCCAACTCTGACCTTATATTCACACAAAATAATCTAGAGTTATCACTCTGATTTTCAAAGATTTTCATAGGATTAGGGCCCCAACCATAATCTTTTCCTTATTTTCTTCACTGCGTTCAATTTGATGTTGGTGGCTTATGTGCAAATAACTGAAGCCACTGTGAGTTTTGAGAGACTCAGGCGGTCAAACGGAGAGAGATGAAGTAGGCGAGAGAGCTAGTTTTTATTTTTATTGTTATTTTTGGTTTATCCTTTTATTTTATTCCTTGAAATAGATTAATACTATTGCTTTTGTTTTTATCTATCCCCTCTTTCCTTCCTTCTTCTGCTTAAAATGACTTTTATTTTGAATCTGAGTCATGATAATAGGCATGGAGGTTGAGTTGAGGAAGAGGATGACAAGAATGACATCATACCAAACCCAAATGATGGCAGTCGGTAACTTAGGTCACGAAAAACCTTTATTTTTCTTAGATTAGGAGAGCGTTTTAGCGTGAGACTTTTAATCCTCTCGTGATATATAACTCTGACTTCCCCACTGCCTCACTTAACCACTTATGACCTATTGCTAGGTGTGCAGTTTTATCATAAAAACCTTGGTGATATTAGAAGTAGAACTCTCACATATAAATTGTATATTATTTTTGTATTTCTCGATGAGGAACTATATAAATATTACTCTCTTCTTTTCTCCTCCATTTAGCTTGACAAACATGCATATCAAACACATCTTATTTAAACTGTACTATTTGCCATTGTCCATAGGAAAGTGAATTTATTGATCATCTATTTAAAAGAATGTGATGTTCTTCACAATGTGATTTGCATTCATTATTCAGGTTGGTTAGGTGTGTTGTTGGTGGCCACTAACTCAGTTTCTGAGGGTGCGTTTGGTACGCGGGACGGGACGGAACGCAGTGGGACGAGGTGTTCCGTCCCACGTTTGGTGCGCCCGAAAATTGTGGAACGCGTTGTCCCACGGGACGAAATTTAGCTGATTTTTCGTTCCGCCTCCCCTCCTGGAACGACTGGTTCCACATCCGTGGAACACAAATTTATAACATTTTAAGACAAAACTGCCCCTTATCTTTATCAATATTTACACCATCCAAAAAACAAACCCTAAAATTCTATCTTCTTCGTTCCATCTTCTCTGCCTGCTGCTGCCTTTTCCCATAGCCTTCCTCCTCATCCTCTCCCGTAGCAGTTGCATCTCCAAGTTCGATCTTGATCTTCTCCCGTAGCCACTGCATCTCCAGGTTCGATCTCGATCTTCTCCCGTAGCCGCTGCATCTCCAAGTTCGTTTTCTTGATTTTTCCATGGAAAATTTCAATTTTCTGGGAAAATAGGATGATTATGAGAAAATAAGTTAGTTTTCTTGGTTTCTCTGGTTTAACTTGTGCTTGGGAAAAAGAACAAAGTCTGATTTTTAAGGTTTATTACGATTATGGTTTGTAAAGAATTGGATCTGGTTCCGAGTTGTGCGATTTAGTGGGTTCGGTTGAGCTTGGCTTCGTATGATGGAAAAAGCTGGTTCTTTAATCTGGGTCTTCCTCCTTTTATTCTTTCTACGTTGAATTTTAGTACTTCAAAATTTTTGATAATTTTTTGAATTTTAGTTTCTGGGTTGCTCTTAAATTGGAGCTTTTGTGTTGGATATTTTGGTTTTTTTTTCCCTTTATTTTATGATGCAAGCACTTTTCCATTCATGCAATTTTGGCTTCTGAAACTGGGTATTCTGCAAAATTTCATCAATTTCATCAATTGGGTTGTTTTTCTTTTGTGATTTCGAGAATTGGGTTGTTCTTCTTTTGTGATTTCGAGAATTGGGTTGTTCATCAATATATCAATTGCACATTGTCATGGTTTTTTCACTATTTCAGAAGCAATTGATTGAGTTGGATGTGATGTTGCTGGAGCTGCAAATCGTCGAGTCTTCAGAGCGAGCGAGTCTGCAGATCCATTTTGTTTTGATTCTTATATAGTGTGATAATATTTTGGGTTAGATGTTTTTTGGAGTGGATTTGAAGCAAGGGTGAGAGAATGCGATAAGCGAAGTCTTTCTTTTTTTGCTTAAATGCTTTAGATTTGGTGGAAAGAATTTGAAAGGCTTTGCTGTATTAGTTGGAGTTATAGTTGTGCAGGGACAATCTCTAAGGATTTCGTTGTTGGCTAACTACTTAAGGCTTTCATCTTCTGTTTCGTGCAACTTTGAAGAGGATTCGAGGTGGGTTTTTGATGACTTTGTAAAATTGTAATTGTGTGTTGTAGATGAACACATTGTGATGTACTAGTTGGGGAGTTGGAGAATCGAATCGTAGATGGAGTGCAAGTGGTTGTGGAAGAAGAAGTCTTCTGAGAAGAGCTCTGGAGAAACTGTCATTCATAGCTTGCTAATAAATTTGTGTAGTTTTTCTGTTTTATTATTACTTACCAATGCTCTTTGCTTTTCGTTTTATAAGTCTCCATGTATGTTGTTGCAGCACATTAGATTATCTTAAAGATCCAGGCTTGTCCCAAATAGCCTTTTATTAGATGAATACTCAAGAAACATGAAGTTATTGCTTCAGGCCATGGGTCTGTTGACTGATATGTACACATCAGTATGGCTCTACAGACACATCAGCATGAAGGTTACACATCAGATTGTAGGAAGGCTGTTAGTCTGCTGGGATTCGTAGGGATATAAGGAAGTTAGTTGGTTAGTAGCTTATGAGTGAAGCAAAGAATACTTGTATAAATAACAAACGCCTCTCTGTGTAATTCATTCATTGTTCAAGAAATACAATCTTTAGTCATGCACTTTCTCTCTCTAAATTATCTGTCATTGTTTTTCGTTTTGCTTCTTCTGCCATGTCTTCAGTCAAGAAATGACATAACATATCTTCAGCCATGTGCTACTGTAAAAAAATATATCATAGATAAACATATATGTGTTCAAATATGAACAAGTTCAAAGAAAAAAAAAATGTCACGTCCCGTCCCACGCATAAACATTGTACCAAACAACAGACGGAACATGGGTAAGTTAGTCATTCAATCTTTTGGTTCCGTTCCGTCCTGCGCGTACCAAACATAGCACGGAACCTCGGTTATGTCCCGTCCTGTCCCGTCCCGTCTGCGTACCAAACCGTACCTAAAGGCCTTCATCTCCAATCCTCCATGCCAAGTTCTTATTAGAGTCTAGTCCCAATGTCCAAATGGTATTTTCTTTTTCTTGGCATTTATGGAAAAGCATTGCAATCCATGCCATTCTATTCAGAAAATCATGTTGTGGTCCTAGTGGAATCGTTATGGGCAATATTGATATGGTCACTAGAAAGCATTTATCTGGATTTAAAATTACTTGGAATCTTGTAGGACAATTTTTTTAATGTACAAATGGAAATAGATAGACATGGAATACTTTGAGTTAATGGAAGATTTGATGCAAAATTGAACACAAAGGCGTTTTAGGATTCATAAATCGCATTTAGTGAAATTAGGCTTTATTGTTGTTATTTTGTACAAATAGAAATAGATATCTATGAAACGATTTTACCATTACCATGATTTTTCAGGCAATTAATATAAAACCATGTATTGTATTAGTGGTTCAAACGCCACAATAACATTAAACACAATGACATTAAACCCTGTTTCATAATTCATTCCCCTGCAAATAAGATTTTAGTAAATAACCAAATGCATCTTGGGTGGTTAAAGTTTGTAAACTCTTCAACTTGTTTTATAATATGAACAGTTCCAATTATAAACATAAAGTTCTGTACATCGGTCATGTACTGAATTGAGGAGAAACTCCTCCTCGTTCATTGAGGAGCCAAGTTAATTCTAATGGTTACCAGCTTACCACAGTATTGCTTGAAAACATTTGGCACGTAACTCTGGATCAGTGGTTAAAGGTTGTGTTACAAAACGTTTTTTTTTATAATTGTTTTAGCATGGTTATTGGCTAATTAAAATTGCTTGTGATTCTTGACTTGCTACTCATTGCGTTACATGGAGATTCTTGTAGGGATTGTTCATGAAATTAGAATATATGTCTGCTCAAACATAACATCTTAGAAATCAAAACATGTTTAGGGAAACAATTTTTTGGCTAGACATTGTTGACAATTGGTACTGGTCATGACATTTTTCTCCTTTTCATTCTAGCATGGTAATTTTGAGACAACATATCTTGTAACTGGATGTGCATACATTTGTCTTGTCACTATTCATAGTGTGAGTGGCTCTAATGTGATAGAAACAATGGTGTATAAATCTAGAAACGCCAAAAATTAATTGTACGTACCACTCTATAATGACATGTTTAATTATTTGAAATCGAAGAAGTCGTGAATGTGAATGAAAATGATACTTGGTTTAAGATAAACCACCCATTTGATGATTTGATACCTAATTGTTTATGGATACTGATTTTCTTTTTCTTTTTATTCTTTAGATGTTAGTGAACAAATGATATTTCATGAATTCAAATGATGGATAAGTATGGACAATTATCCAACTTGTAAAGGTGATTTTAAATTAGTCTCAACCTTTTAAAATATTTTAGGGTAAATCTCTGTTTACTACTCTCAAATTTCGTGGTTTTCAACATTTAGTACATCAAGTTTTTTTCGTCACAGAGTCATACCTAAATGGTTAATTTTGGAACAGTCTCATACATCCGTTAGTCAAACTGTTAAATCTGTCGTTAACTGATGACGTGGCGCCCATGTGGACAATGACTGGGCGCCATGTGTCATTAAGGGGTCCAAAAAAACAGTGGTTCCTAAAATTGCAGCAACCATGGCTTTATCTTCATCATCCCAAACCCCTCCTCCTAAACCCATCTCAATCTTCATCTCCAAAAGCCAGAAAAATCAACAACCCTACAAAAATTGAGCTAAAACTTTTGAAAACCTAGATCAAATCTCAGCCTCGAATACCCCCTAAACCATGAAAAAAAAAATCAAACAACAAAGAAATCTAGAAAATCCAACAAAAACCCAAATCCAAGTTTCCGTCGATTCGCACGCAGAGCCATGAAGATCTGAACTTTGAAGCTCCGAGAGGCCCACAAGCCCACGAGCAGCGGTGGGGGGCCATCGTAATGCTCGATGCTATGGAACCAGCAGGCTTACCACATCGTGACGGCCTCCTCCTCCGACCCACAATCGCCATCCACGACTCTCTTATCTTGTCTAGCCCTCCCAAGCTCATTCGCCACCACCGCGACGGCGTCACGACGCTCAATCTCAGCCCCAACTCCACCTGCCTCACCTCCGGCTCTATTGACCACTCTGTCAAGCTTTACAAGTTTCCCGGTCAATATCTCCCAACCAAGTAAACAGACAACACCCATATCTGAATTTCCATCCAAAATCAAATACAACAAATTAGGGTTTCGTAATCTGAGAAATTGGGACATGAGATTTGGGTATAACAAGGAGAAAAATAACAAATTCATAATAAAGTTTGAAGCTTTTAAATATACAAATATGCACAAGAATGTAAATGGCAGGTTAATAGTACAAGGACCCATATATTCAAATTTTAGATAGAGAAAAAGAGATAGTGAGATAGGAGAGAGAAAACTTACTCAGGTGGGTGTAAACGGGTCTTTAGGGTTTTGCCCTTCTGGCGAGAGAGACAGATGAGATAGAGAGAGGAAAGAGGAGAGGAGATAAGAGAGAGGGGAGCCAACGGTGGAGATGGAAGCTAGCGCGAGCGAGGGAGGCAAAGGGCTTACCGTCGTACCAGTGGGGAAGACGAAGGAGGAAGACGAAGGGGGAAGGAATCCGGCCCTTTTTCCAATAGCAAAGACAAATGGGAAAGGCAAAAAGGGGGGTTTTTTTATAAATAAAAAAAACAATTTAAGTACTTTTATTTAATTAATTTTTTTAATGACATGTGGTGCCCAGTCATTGTCCACATGGGCTCCACGTTATCAGTTAACGGCAGACTTAACAATTTGACTAACAGATGTATGAGACTGTCCCAAAATTAACACTTTAGGTATAACTCTGGGATGAAAAAAACTTGATGTACTAAATGTTGAAAACCACGAAACTTGAGGGTAGTAAACAAAGATTTACCCAATATTTTAATTAACTACCTAATGTTTTAAAAATTAGACATCGTCTTTGGAGCTGTACTAGTCGTCGTCATCTTTGGAGCTGTTTCTAGCATTAAATGATGAGGTAAACAAATACTAAAGTTGGTCTATACTAGTCGTCATCTTTGGAGCTCTAATTCCTTAAATCGACTCCTTTTAGCTAAGTTAAGCCGTAAATTTGCTTAGCTAAATTGCATCGACTTGGAGATTCAAAACTCCATCGATGACTTGAGAGTCAAAGTCTAGTTTAATAATTGTTCACATCATCATTTAACCCTAATGGATCTAACATATGTCCACTTTTTAAAACGTTAGGTAGTCATTAAGAATGTTTTAAAATATTAGGAATCACCCTTAAAAGTTAAGTAGTTACCCAGACTTAACCCTAAAATAATATTCATAACTTGCATATCCATTCTTAATTAGAATGCAAATGATAAATACAATCACTTTTTTCTCTTCATGCGCACTCCTCTTTATTTTTTACTATCATGAATAAATGAAAGGGAAGTAATGAACATGCAGATGACGTTTTATAGTAGTGGTAGAAAACATTGATGTTTATGTACCCTAATACGAATCGAACCCCACCTTCTTCTTAAATACTAACAATTTACCGTACTAATGCTATCGTCTAAAAATGAAGTAAAGAAGTGCAAAATGCACAAAAGAGTCTAATTAATTTTTAATAAATAAACATATCATTATTGGTTTGGGTCTAATTGAGAATAGGAATCAGCGGGCTGTAGCTAACAAAGAAAATCAAAGATTTTCAAGTGTGGGCTTCGGCTCCCGTTTCTCTTGTTGGGTTTTCTTTGGGTGGCCTTTCAGCCTAACTGGAGTCCTTTCTTTACTGCTGCTTACTGGTGTGTTTTCTCAGTGGGCCTTTCTATTTTCAGATGTAATTAATTAGTATCGAACTTGTTATCACAAGATATGTCAAAATCTTTCACGTATAAGTACAGAAGAATGACATTAGATTGCAGTTTTTAATCGAGCTCCTTAGGGATAAGTCCTCAATAGTCGAACTACTTGATAGTCCAGCTTTATATCTATTAAATTATGTAAGCGAAAATAATATTTTCTTAATACGATACAACCCGTTTATTTCTCATACGAATGAGCATTGAAGAAAAAATAGAGCTTGTTGACATGCTTTTGTTCCATGGACATCTGTGCCTTGTCCTCTTTTGGTCTTTTACTTGACTTTTCAATGGAGTTGAATTTCCACCGACTTTCATAAGAATTCCAAATTGTCACATTATCTTATAACAATATCATATATTATTATTATGTCCTTTTGATAATCATAGGACATACTTATTATATACCTAATTATTTATTATGTTTCATTTCATTTAATTCTAGTTAATATTTACATTGAATGTTACCTTTTTAATTTAAAAAAATAATAATTAAAGTTAAATAAAAGAATAAGTGACAAATACTTAGTTACATATTAAACATATACTGAAATATAAGGTGGTGAGAAAAAATGTACTGAAAATAAGCTTGGAATGTTTGAAGATAAGCTTGGAGTGTTTGACCAACAAAGTCCACGAGGCACCGACCACGTTCTACTTTATTAGGCAGTTTATCCTCCTTTGCATATTCCAATAGTAACGTTCATCAAGGACCCACCACTTTCTTTGCATATTCCATTATCAACTTCTCTTGTGCTACTTGTTCTCTACGTTATCACTTCTGACTCATGCAAAATTTCCCAGGATTTTCATCCCAAAATATTAATCATTATTCATTTTTTATGAGCAAGGTCTGTTGTTTTGTCGACTTTTTCTAGTTGTTGATACAATAGGGATCGCTTGACTTCACGACATTTTTATGTTTCTTTGTCTAAAAAAAAAGGGAGCAATTTTGCCTTGTGGATTAGTAGAGTATATTAGAATATATATGTATTTTCATTCATGTGTTGAACAAAATTCTTATTGAGATCAATTATACACGCACGACTTCGATGAAAGGATGAATTCCGTACAATTGGGTCCCATAATGATTTTTTTTGCACCATATAAAAAAAAAATTTAATTTGTAGAATATAATCACACCTACGTATAAACAACTGATCTTGTACAGAGTGTGTGTTTACATTGTGAACGTAATATCATTGTTATAATGTCAAACAGTCAGATTGCAATACAAAAAACAATAGTGTTATTCACACACTCATTTTTACCTCTCACACGCCTTATTAATATTTTGTCATTGATCATCTGCAATTCATTTGATCCTATGGTTAAAAATTGAGAAGAACGTGTAAGAAATAAAAATAGATGTGTAATTACTCTTCAAAAAATGCATCGTAAAATCTAGTGGTCAACAATTCTTATGGAATCAAACCCCAATCTATATAGGCTTTCCTCGAATTATATGAAGTTGGCAACTTGGAGCTTGATGAACAACCAACAGGATCCTCTCCAGATGCTTTTGATGAAGATCCTGAAGATCCGTGAATCATGTCCGTTCATCGTACATCGTGCGGTCAGTCTTCATCAAAACCGGTTTGTGTTTAATTAAATAAAAATATTTTAAATAATTTCTAACCGTATGATATACGATAAACATATAAGATTGATCGATATCCGAGATCCTCACAAAGAAGATTCGGCGATGATTCAGATTCATGAACAAGACATGCCCTAAAAAGTCATCCTTGGGTATTTTCAATTTCTTATTTTTTTTCTTTGGCTGAATAAAATTTGAAGGCCATTGTCAAAACTCAACAGTTAACTAAATTAATTAAGTAATATATTGCAAATCAATATCTTCACTCAATTACCGCAAGCAACCCACATAGTCAAACAGTAGATCCTCTAGTAAGCAACTACTTTCACAGCATATTCAATTCAATTGGGGTACCCTGCAATCAAGCATTGGTTTTCCCATTTTGCCCCCAAACGTGGACCGATATTGTCACACTTTAATCTTTCTTTTTTTTGGTTCAAAAATGGGTATCAAGTGGCTGTGCACGATAAATAATTTTTTTTTTATTGGAAAGACTCATAGAGATATTTATCTTCTACCTAGTCATCTTTGGATAATTCACAATGTCAGGAATCAAATCTAATACGTACTGTGTGGAATACGTGCTTGGAATTCATCTTAATCACTGGGTCATCCCACGATGGTTTGACACTTTTAACTACTTAGGTCTGATATACTTAGTTAAATGAGGCCAAACGAATTTTAGGTGAAAAGTTTCATCTCAAAAGATTTTGGTGAAATTAGTAACGGAGACTATATACTTTTATGAATTTTAGGCCATATGAATTTTAAGTATGGATAATTATCCAACTTGTAAGAGTGATTTTAAATTAGTCTCAACATTTTAAAATATTTTAATTAACTATCTAATGTTTTAAAAATTAGACATCATCTTTGGAGCTGTACTAGTTGTCGTCGTCTTCGGAGCTGTTTCTAGCATTAAATGATAAGGTAAACAAATACTAAAGTTGGTCTGTACTAGTCGTCATCTTTGGAGCTCTAATTCCTTAAATCGACTCCTTTTAGCCAAGTTAAGCAGTAAATTTGCTTAGCTAAATTGCATCGATTTAGAGATTCAAAACTCCATAGATGACTTGAGAGTAAAACCTAGTTTAATAATTGTTCACATCATCACTTAACGCTAATTGACCTAACATATGTCCACTTCAAAACGTTAGGTAGTCATTAGGAATGTTTTAAAATGTTAGGAATCACCCTAAAAAGTTTAGTTATCCAGACTTAACCCTAAAATAATATTCATACCTTGCTTATCCATTCTTAATTAGCATGCAAATGATAAATACAAACACTTTTTTCTCTTCATGCACACTCCTTTTTATTTTTTACTATCATGAATAAATAAAAGAGAAGTAACAAACATGCATATGACGTTTTATAACAGTGGTAGAAAACATTGATGCTTATGTACCATAATGCAAATTCAAATCCCACTGATTCCCCTTCTTCTTAACAACTAACAATGTACCGTTCTAATGCTATCGTTTATTAGAAAAAAAAATGAAGTAAAGAAGTGCAAAATGCACAAAAGAGTCTAATTAATTTTTAATAAATAAACATGTCATTATTGGTTTGGGTCTAATTGAGAATAGGAATCGGTGGGCTGTAGCTAACAAAGAAAATCAAAGATTTTTAAGTGTGGGCTTCGGCTCCTGTTTCTCTTGTTGGGTTTTCTTTGGGTGGCCTTTCAGCCTAACTGGAGTCATTTCTTTGCTGCTGCTTACTGGTGTGTTTTCTCAGTGGGCCTTTCTATTTTCAGATATAATTAATTAGCATCGAACTTGTTATCATAAGATATGTCAAAATCTTTCACGTACAAGTACAGAAGAATGACACTAGATTGCAGTTTTTAATCGAGCTCTTTAGGGATAAGTCCTCAATGGTCGAACTATTTGATAGTCCAACTTTATATCTATTAAATTATGTAAGCAAAAATAATATTTTCTTAATTCGATACAACCGTTTATTTCTCATACGAGTGAGTATTGAAGAAAAAATAGAGCTTGTTGACATGCTTTTGTTACATGGACATCTGTGCCTTGTCCTTTTTTGGTCTTTTACTTGATTTTTCAATGGAGGTGAATTTCCACCGACTTTCATAAGAATTCCAAATTGTCACATTATCTTATAACAATATCATATATTATTATTATGTGCTTTTGATAATCATAGGACATACTTATTATATACCTAATTATTTATTATGTTTCATTTCATCTAATTCTAGTTAATATTTAAATTGAATGTTACCTTTTTAATTTAATTTTTTTTTAATTAAAGTTAAATAAAAGAATAAGTGACAAATACTTAGTTACATATTAAACATAGACTGAAATATAAGGTGGTGAGAAAAAATGCACATAATAGATAAGCTTGGAGTGTTTGACCAACAAAGTCCACGAGACACCGACCACGTTCTACCATATTAGGCAGTTTATCCTCCATTGCATATTCCAATAGTAACGTTCATCAAGGACCCACCACTTTCTTTGCATATTCCATTATCAACTTCTCTTGTGCTACTTGTTCTCTACGTTATCACTTCTGACTCATGCAAACTTTCCCAGGATTTTCATCCCAAAATATTAATCATTATTCATTTTTTATGAGCAAGGTCTGTTGTTTTGTCGACTTTTTCTAGTTGTTGATACAATAGGGATCGCTTGACTTCACGACATTTTTATGTTTCTTTGTCTAAAAAAAAAGGGAGCAATTTTGCCTTGTGGATTAGTAGAGTATATTAGAATATATATGTATTTTCATTCATGTGTTGAACAAAATTCTTATTGAGATCAATTATACACGCACGACTTCGATGAAAGGATGAATTCCGTACAATTGGGTCCCATAATGATTTTTTTTGCACCATATAAAAAAAAATTTTAATTTGTAGAATATAATCACACCTACGTATAAACAACTGATCTTGTATATAGTGTGTGTTTACATTGTGAACGTAATATCATTGTTATAATGTCAAACAGTCAGATTGCAATACAAAAAACAATAGTGTTATTCACACACTCATTTTTACCTCTCACACGCCTTATTAATATTTTGTCATTGATCATCTGCAATTCATTTGATCCTATGGTTAAAAATTGAGAAGAACGTGTAAGAAATAAAAATAGGTGTATAATTACTCTTCAAAAAATGCATCGTAAAATCTAGTGGTCTATTCTTATGGAATCAAACCCCAACCTATATAGGCTTTCCTCGAATTATATGAAGTTGGCAACTTGGAGCTTGATAAACAACCAACAGGATCCTCTCCGGATGCTTTTGGTGTGGATCGTAGAGATCTATGAATCATGTCAATTCATCGTATATCATGCGGTTAGTTTTCATCAAGTACTGTTTGTGTTTAATTTTAAATAAAAATATTTAAAATAATTTCTAACCGTACAATATACGTTGAACGGATAAGATTGATAGATACCCGAGATCCTCACAAAGAAGATCCAGCGAGGATCCGGATTCGATGAACAAGACATGCCCTAAAAAGTCATCCTTGGGTATTTTAAATTTCTTATTTTTTCTTTGGCTGAATAAGATTTGAAGGCCATTGTCAAAACTCAACAGTTAACTAAATTAATTAAGTAATATATTGCAAATCAATATCTTCACTAAATTACCACAAGCGAATCAGGATCCTCGTCGGATCCATTCCTTAGGGATTCCATAATTTTATCTGTTTATCATATATTGTGCGGTTAAAAATTATTTAAAATTTAAAATAATAGTACCTAACAAAAACTGACCGTACGATATAAAATAAACGAACAAGATTACGAGATCCTTAGGATCCCTAAGGAAAGTTCCGGCGAGAATCCTGATTCACCACAAGCAACCCACATAGTCAAACAGTAGATCCTCCAGTAAGCAACTACTTTCACAGTATATTCCATTCAATTGGGGTACTCTGCAATCAAGCATTGGTTTTCCCATTTTGCCCCCAAACACCATTATTTTTTTATTGTCACACTATAATCTTTTTTTTTGTTTGTTCAAAAATGGGTATCAGCTAGTGGCTTTGCACGATATATATATATATATATATATATATATTTTTTTTGTTTTTTTGTTTTTTGGATTGAAAATACTCACAGAGATATTTCATCCTCTACCTGGTCATCATTGGGTAATTCACAATGTCAGAAATCGAATCTAATATGTGCCGTGTGGAATACGTGCTTGAAATTCGTCTCAACCACTAGGTCATCCCATGGTGGTTTCACAATTTAACTACTTAGGTTTGATATACTTAGTTAAATGAGGCCAAATGAATTTTAGGTGAAAAGTTTCATCTCAAAAGATTTTGATGCAATTAGTAGTGGAGACTATATACTTTTATGACATGTTTACTTATAAGATGAAAATGAATAATGATGAGAAGAATTGCGTATGGATAAAAAGAAAATCCATTAGTTATATCACACCTTTATTTTCAATTGCGACTACTCAAGATTAATACGAGTCACATACTTTTTCATTTCATTAATTGCTAATAAACGCATAAATATAAACGATATTATTTTATTTGCAAATCTATTTTCTTAATAAACTTGTTTTAAAAATGAATTTAAATTACGTAATTTGATAAGCAACAACAAAAAGATGTGTGAAAATTAATGCTCCAGCCAAAATACACCAACAGTCTTACAAAGCAAGATGACAACACAAAGGTGGTTAGGTAGTTGTACGACCAATAAAACACAAGGGTAGTCAAGTCATTTCACAGGATGTCAGATGCAATTTAATACATTTCAGCAACGCAGAGAGAGTACAGATCACATTTCTCACCCTCACTCAAAACCTAAAAACCCTTATAAAAGTAACACCACCACGCGACCTCATCAAAACTTCAAACTTTAGAAGTACGTTCAAAGCAGAGCTGCAGCTGAGTAGAAGAAGAAACCGAATCTCCAAACCTTCCAAGAAAGAAAACAAAACCCAGAAGAAAAAAAGATTAAAAAATCATGAGGGCTAGCAACCACTTGATTGGACTACTAAATTTCATAACTTTCCTCCTCTCGATCCCCATCCTGGGCGGAGGAATCTGGCTGAGCAGCCGCGCCAACAACACCGACTGCCTCAAGTTCCTCCAATGGCCGCTCATCGTCATAGGGGTCGCAATCATGGTGGTTTCTCTTGCTGGGTTCGCGGGTGCGTGCTACAGGAACACCTTCCTCATGTGGGCATACCTATTCGTCATGTTCTTCATCATCGCCGCCCTCATCGGCTTCATTATCTTCGCCTACGCCGTCACCGACAAGGGCTCCGGCAGGCCGGTGATGAATAGGGCTTACTTGGACTACTACCTGCAGGACTATTCCGGCTGGCTGGAGGAGCGCGTGGCGGACAATAGCTACTGGGGGAAGATAGCCTCTTGTGTGAGGGACTCAAAAACCTGTAAAAAGATGGGGAGGACTATGAATGGTGTGCCTGAGACTTCTGACATGTTCTACAACAGAAACCTTAATCCTATCCAGGTATGTGAATTTAGAAACTTTATTTTTATGGTTATGTTCATATTATTAGTTGGAGATTTTTTATGCAAATAATAATTTACACTAAATTTATTTAAATTACGTCAAATTTGGGGTCCAAAAGGGGTGCAAATAACCAACTTGACTAAAGTCAAGGCCCGTAATACTTGAAGCTTTAGTACTGTTTGATTGATTATTTGATTTAGTGACATTTAGTCTCGAATTTTGATGGAGAGTAGTTGAATTAAAAATTTAGGGTTCTATTGCATGGGGCAAGATTATTTCACTTTTGTTTTTAAAGTTGAAGTTGAGGATGATTAATTTGTGGGTTAGTGGTAGATCTGGTTTAGGATTTAGTGGATTGATGAGATCCTTCAAATTTGGTAGGGAAGTTTATGGCACATGGGCAGATACAATCTGACAACCAGGGGTGGGGTTTGAGGTTGAGTCCTCCATCTTATTATATTGTATTCATACACATTAAACATTAATATATTATGGGATTCTTGTATTGTACCAATGGAAATTTGCCTTTTGTTGGCCATCTTTTGTTTTGTTTTGGTTTTTTTTTTATTTTCTTGATAATGATGGAAAACCACCAACAAATAGAACAATAGTGCTCCCACCCGCTGCGCTTATCCAATTGGGTAATGTTCGGGAAATCAAAATTTTAAATTAAATTTTATAAATTAAATAATGTAGTTGTTGATGATTAAATTATTAATTACGTGTTTATTTTTTATTGATGATATATCATTTAATTTATAAATTTTGTTCAAAAATTTATGTTTCCTAGCATTATCCTATCTAATCATGTGATTATTGTGAAAAAAAAAAAAAAAAAAAAAATTGTTGTAGAAAAATCGCGCTTTAAATTGATCAGTGATTGAAATGGCTCATTTTGTGATAATTTTTTTTCTGTTTTAAATTTTTCTTTAGACAAAAAATAATAACATTGTGTTTCTAAGCTCAAATCCATCAATTAAAATTTGGATTATTAAAAATTATTGACATATTAAAGGGTTTTTTGATACCACAAAACCCCAATGGGGCGTTGACCGTAATCGAGAAATAGCTAGTCTCAATAATTGTCTCTTGTTTATGCGGTGTAACTTGGAAATGATGTTTACAAGATCCCAATATTTGTAGCCTTGCAGGGTTTACACTTCAATCTCCGGATATTAGGGATAGTTTGGGATTGCGGAGTTTTTTTTTTTCAAAACTGCATTTGTTGTGCGGTAAGATTAAACAATTGTAAAAAAACAAGTAAGTGTTTGATAAATTATAGTGCTTAAAGGGCTTTTGGCAAAATAAAAGATGGGGGTAGGATTGTCAATATAAAAGTTTCATTAATTTGTATTTTTCACCTGCCTCCTAAAAAAACATTTTTTTGAGAAGCATGGTAAAGCTACTTCTCCTTTATCTTGTTTTACACCCATGATTTTGAAAAAAAAACATTTTTCTTCATAAACACACACAATTTTAGGCTCAACTTGAAAAAAAAAACTACTTAGAAAAATTAAAACAGCCCTAAACCAGACTCTAATAACACTCATTACAAGAGTAGAAAACATTTTACCGGCCAACGGAGAACGAGATTCAAATTTGAGATGTCTATATAATTAGAAAGAGAAATACCACTAAACAAAAAGTTAAGACGGTAAAAACCAACTTAACTTAAATTTAAGCAACTCTTTGGGTTTGGGTTATCTTTGTTTTTTATTCCTTGACATTTTAAAAGTTATTTAGGTACTAATTACAACATGGTAGTCGTTGTATTGTACTTCATTACATGAAGTTAGTGTCCTCAAAATCTTTTAAGAAAGAATGTTCACATGTTCTCTTTTGGGAGTGTATGGAAATTGGATGGCCTTTTTTGCTTTATCCTAACAGAATTTCTTTTAGGTGGAATTCCCTTTCTCATTTTTTGTCTAGTACACCTTTAGAACAAACTTGGAATCGACCTAAAGTTTTCTCCTCCTTTCCCACATCTTTTTTTGGAGAGATTTTATCAGTGTGCGGGAAAACGACCCGGTACACAAAGTGTAATAATACAATTGGTTGGAAACTTTAAAAAAAAAATTTCAATCAATTGTATGATTAAACTTGGTGTACCAGAGCGTGTTTCCGTTAGACTAAAAAATTTCTCCCTTTTTTGGGTTCATTTTCTTTTTTATTTTAATTTTTGTTGTTGTCTATAAGTCCACATTATCAGCATAAAAAATAGGTCCACATTATTGGTGTAAAAAAGAAAAGTGTGTAAGTTATTGGTGGAAAGAACACAATATTCCCAATATTATTGCATGGCCTTGAGCGTGTTCCATACTTTCTTCACATGGTGGACCATCCTGATCCAATTTTAAAATCACATGGGAAGAAAGAAATAATCTTTCTATAAATAAAGAAATATAACTTTTCACACATTACATACCATTTCCTCAAATTCTGGATTATACTAATTAAACCAAAATTTAAGAACAAGTGGAACTTTAGTTTAGGCAAGACACCTAACAAATAGAAAAGATATTGGAAACTTGGAAGTCTATTTAGTTGGGTGAGAAAAAAATTTAAGTAAAAAAGGCGTCTCACATTCATGATCATATGCTGCTCGTATAATGCAATCAGTGTGAGACACTTATTTCCTTCAAAGTTTTTTTCCTGGGCCTGATTGGATTCTAAAACAAAGTGCTACGAAGAATTATTTTGGCACACTTTAGTATTTTATCGGCAAAATTATGATTTATGTAGTTTGAGTGAGATTCCGCTTTGGTCCTTGTAGTTAATTAATGGTTGCATTTTAGGGACACTAATTTTTTTCGACGTAATTAGCTTGCAAGTACACGTGAGGTTTAAAAGTACCGCACATGTGCCTTTCTCCTGCTAATTCCGTTGTAAAAAATGGCGGGATCAAGTCACTGTCATTGAATTACAACAATTAGTAAACTGCAAGAGTTAAATCGCATCAATTGAAACTACAAGGAACAGGCCATTGTTTGGCCTGGTTATATACTCTTTAAGTATGTTATATGACTTAAGGTGGTATGTATCACTTGATCAAGTTTGAATCTATAGTTATTAGAAAAACATTAGAAAATATGAGGGTAACGTAATTGAAAATCACAGAAAACAGAAACGTTTCTTTCCTAAAGAAGATATATATATGTATATGTGTGCGTGCGCGAACGTGTATTTGTATTGATATGATGACTGAAGTACCATATTTTTCCCCATTTGTTCTACAGTCTGGCTGCTGCAAGCCCCCTACAGAATGTGGCTATAGCTATGTGAACGAGACATTCTGGACTGCCGGAGGAGGATTGGTCGGGACAGATCCGGACTGCACAATGTGGAGCAATGACCAAGAGCAACTCTGCTATTCCTGCAACTCTTGCAAAGCTGGTGTCTTGGCCAGCATCAAGAAGAGCTGGAGGAAGGTCTCTGTGATCAACATTGTTGTGTTAATCATCCTAGTTATCTTCTATGTGATAGGTTGTGCAGCATTCCGAAACAACCGTCGGATGGACAACGATGAACCCTACGGCCAGGCGCGGATGACAAAATCACAACCAAGTGCTTTCCAACTTTAATTACAATGGTAGAGAATTTAATACGTGGAAAAACTATGTGAAAAGTGTATGTTAAAGGCTTTTCGGGGTTGCAGTCATTGGGTTATTTGTCTTAGTCAAGTGAACATCATGAATTTGGTTTGATTTTTGATAATTTGGCTATGTGAATTATTGACACTCTATAGTCTGTGTATAGACTGTATTAACCTTTTACTGGAGATTTTTTTTTCTTCGTTATGCGTTTACGCCAACTGCAAACACGATGCGGAAACTGGTAGTGTAGGTGCTTGACGTGGAAGTGTTGTGTTGTGCTGTGTTGGAGTGTATTATACTTCGACAATGTGAAAAAGTATCCACACAGTACAGATACATATGAAGAAAAGCAAAGTTTGCATTACTTTTTATGTAAATTGCACAGATGATGTTGAAACGCAGAAAATCAACTCAATCAAATTCCCCAGATGTGAAACACATTCATTTAACGTGCAACAAGAACATGGAAATTGTAATATTAGAAATACGATTCCATTTGACCACTGACCTAGTTCCAGTTTCGACTAGTCTATTGCTTGTGATTCCACATCATCTGTTGTATCTTCTTCGCGGCTTTGTTCCGGACTCCATCTTGTAACTGTGCGCTCGTCAACTGTGTAATTGGCCAAACATGACGGAGAGGCAGCATCATCACCATTTTTACTAATTGTAAGAACTAGCAATGTCTTTACAACACCTAAACAAAGCCTTAAGGTGCAATGAACATCAGACCACACCTTCAATCTCCCATTTGCTTCAGCATCTCCTTCTGATGACACAAGCACAGCATATTCAGAATGGACCAAACTTGGATGGTAACGGTAAGCAACGAAGTCCACGCCATATTGATGTCCGGGTCTCACAACCCAATTTTTTGTTCGGAGGTGAGAATACGCCTTGTAAAAGACAGGAAAAGCTGCCTTTTGGGATTTCATGTATTGCCAAAGCTCATGATCGTCCTTCGGGTGTTTATCTTCGCCGGCTATCTTGATGCATTTTAAAGAACAGCATAGGAAAAATGCCTCTTCCATGCCCAACTGAAACCAGTGCTTATCCTTATCGGCATTAACAATAGGATGACCAAAGTAGGCACGACCGAGGAGAAGGGCTTGTTCTTCTTCTGCAGCAAGAAGTACGCTGCTCCCGGATAAGATTCCCTGAGCATCTGATTGTATTAGAGAAGACTGAAGCTGCAATACTATCATTGACATCGGATTTGCAAGCGCTTTAGCTTCTGCGCCTTTTCCTTTCCATCGAGGCCCCATTCGATCCTACAATAAGATCGAACAAAATATATAATTACAAACACATTGAAGACCTCTAAAAGGACACCCAGAATTCAGTTTACAAGCATTGCTCAATGCACCCCCGAAAACCAACCTATTTCTGCTGCCAGCATTGGAATTCTCTCTTCTTAATTGCTATAATCAAATATAAAAAATTGAAAACACAGATTGATTCAAAGTTGGCGATATTCTACACTAATCTTTTTTATTTTTGGTCGAAACGATATTCTACAATAATCTACGCTAAGCGGAAGAGGTAGGGTTTGAACACCGGACGTCGAAGAGGAAGGCCCTAACCAGCAATCAACCACTTGCAAAGTTAAAAATTTTATTGATCAAAGAAAATATTAGAAACCCACCAGTTAAGCAGAGGGACCAGAAAAGTTCTTAACTGAAAATTCTAATTCCTTAATGTTTTCATCAATTCTCGAAAAGCAGCAAAAAATAAGCTGGAAAATTGATGGAAAATTGGAAAGCATGCCTTTTCGTAGACGAAGAAGCTCTCCTGTGGATGTGATTGTTCAAATAATCACACAATTGGCAGTTTATGCCCAAGATTCTGGGCGGACGCACGTTTTGGGGAAAGGGTGGGCAGCTGCCTTCCAGACGCCGGAAAGCCACTTGACCGGAACTCTGTTTGCCCACCCAGACTGACTTGAGACCTGCTTGAGAGTTGAGACGAAGCAGGAAGCTGCAGGACGAAGGAGAAGAAAAAACCCAAATTTTAAACCGACGTCGGTTTAGTCCCATCCCCACAAATGAAACAGTTCGTTTTGGTTTTCTGAGTGTTTTCCTTTCCGCGGGAACCGAATCCGCTCCTGAGCTTTAGGAGGCTTAGCCTCCTGAGCAAAAAAAGATTCGGACCGTTGAAATTTGATCAAACGGCTGCAATTATTATAACTTTAGAAATGCTTCCTGTTTGTAACCGTTATATTAAATTTCAACAGCCCGGATCCTTTACTCAAGAGTCTCAGCCTACTAAGCTCAGGAGGGAATCTGATTCTCTTTCCTCCCCCTCTTCCCTTCTCCTGTTGTTTCACTCTGTTCCAAAACAGCTGGCAAACTCCGTACTTGTTTTGGTATTGTGTACCTTAGCGAATCACAGCCCTGAAATTATAAGGGCAAGAATGTCACGTTACTCCAAAAGTTTAAAGGAGAATCAAAACTTGATGAAATAAACCATTTCTTCTTAAGGGCACAATTCTATCATCATAGCTAGCAACTTCAATCTAGCATCACTCATAAATGTTCATTCGGAGGGTGTTGGAGCGGAAAACTTCGGGTACTCTAATTCTTCACTAACAAGTAATCTTGAACAAGTTGAGAAGTTTTAGACACTATCTTCGCTCGCCATCAATGAGGGAGGAGAGGAACCTGCAATATAACACTCGACGCTTAAGTAAATGTTTATTCAGAATGCTTGTAAAATATAGAACGATCTCATACCTCTCTTGCTCCTCATTCTTGTGGGATTCTAGATTCTTTATAGACATAAAATATTTGGGCTCTAAGCCTCACTTTCCTTCTATTTCTCCATGTTCTATGGAATGGGTATTAAGTTGCTTGATTGTAGCTCCACTTCCCATGTGAGACATGCTAGTGGATTGTTTAGTGGAGTAATTTTTGGCTCCCACAAAGGACAACACAATTTCACTTTCCCTAATACTTTTTTCATAAGACGATAGCATTAGTAGTTAGATGTTAGATTAAGAAGCGGACGGGACTTAAACTCACGCCAGAATGCAAAGGCACAACTCATTTCCACTACTGTGGTAAAGGGCCACTTGCCACTTTCTCTAGAACTTTTTTCTCTTCTTATTGTAGAGATACAACGGTTATGCACTTTTCGAATAGGGATCTATTTTCTGAAAGATCCGTGGGGCTATTTACAACTATCCAATTTCCTTGAATTTAGAAATAATACATAATCTAAGCTACCTATTAATAAAACTCTGTTTGTCAACCAAAACTCTATGAAATTACTATTCTAACCCTCTCATCGAAGCTAAGCAAAATTAAAAGACATGGAAATTTAGTAATTACATACCACTTAAATTTTCAGTTTTTTACACAAACCTCACAGCTGGGTAATGGTAACATATCCTATTTAAAAAATAATAAAAAAAAAAATGGGTGAGGTTTTTTTCTTTAAACCCACGTCTCCCACTTTAAAATCACCCCCTTAACCGCTTCTTCAAAGTTCAATTTTTTTTTTTAAAGAAGTGATAAATATTTTTATAACAAATTTAAATTACACACATATAACGTGTGCCCATATGACTAGTATAGAATAAGAAAGAGCCATCTTCAAAGATTGGAGGAGAAGCTCACCTGTGTGAATGGTACAAAAAGGGACAGGTACCAACTCACTCCAAAGGGAAATGTGAAAGTCGACTCTAGTTTCTCTACAGAGATTGAATGAATAATTTATGTTACATTAAATCTTAACCAATTATTTGTAAACAAAGTTTGGAAAAAGGATGATTTTATGACCTACAATATTAAAACCGAATTTAATTAAAAACAATTAAATAAAAGGTTTTTATCATAAATGGTCCTTGAAATTGACCCACCCCATCAAGATGGTCCCTGAAATTGAAAATCAATCAATGTGATCCCTAAAAGTTGGTGGTACAAGTCAATGTCGTCCTTCCGTTTGAATTCTGTTAGAAAAACTGTCAGTATGCTGACGTGGCACATTATAAACTCCCACTCCAATATTATAATGCCATGTAGATTAGAGAAAGTTTATTTTTAATTAAAATAAATAAATGTGTTTCAAAAACGAAAAAACAATAAATTAAAAAAAAAAACAATAAAACAAAGGGAGTTTTAACGAAAAGCCCGCGATACTGTTCACTTTAACGAAAAACCACATTTTTACACTAAAAAGTCAAACCTGGTACTATTAACTTTATCCTTTATTTTATCTTTATCGTTAAAACTCAAAGTTTTCAAACCCTTTTCATTAATTTTCTTAAAACTAAAGTAATCGTCTTCCTCATCTTCACACCCAGCTATTTGCTTCTAACCAAAAAGTAGTCCTTGTAATTTTGGAAGAATAAACATCAAACCCAGGCGTCCATTTGTGAACTACAAGGTACAGAAGCTTGAAAATTGAAATCCGAGGGTGTGGGGTGGGTGCCGACGGCATCAAATCGAGTTGGAGAGACAAACTTTTGAATGACCAGAATGGATTACAAGTTCTGGATCTGTAAAATTTCAAATGCGATCTTGATGGATTGGAGTCCGATTGTTGGCCTTAAGCTTGTAGATATGATTAATAGCTATTTTGTTGCAATTTTGAAAAGAAAAGAGGATTTGGAATTTGTTCTTACTGGAATTTGTTCTTAATGGAGGATTTGGAATTTGTTCACAAATGGAGGCCTGTGTTTGACGTTAATTCTTCCAAATTTGCAAGAACTATTGCTATTTGGGGTGGAATTAGATGGCTAGGTGTGACGAGGAAGACGACCATTACTTTAGTTTTTTTGTTTTTAATTTTTGAAGTATATTTCTTTTTTTTAATTAAAATAAACTTTCCCTAATCCATATGGCATAAAGTGAGGGGCCTACAATGTGCCACATCAGCACACTAACAAATTTTTTAACGGAATTCAAACAGAAGGACGACATTGATTTGTACCACCAACTTTCAGGGACCACATTGATTGATTTTCAATTTCAGGGACCATCTTGATAAGGTGGGTCAATTTCAGAGATCATTTGTGATAAAACCCTTAAATAAATTGGCAAAGTAAAGAAAACAAAAGAACATAATTTTGAAAATCAATTTGAGCATTAGGGTTCTGCCGTTACCTTAACAATTCTATGTAGTTCTTCCAATTACTTATGACTTATAGATGCATATTTTAAAGGTTAGGTTTTCCTAAAATATGTCCTACTTGGAACCTCCAACATAAAACGTATATCAAACATGCAACCTGTTCGCGTCGTCCAGATTGAATGTGAGCATGCAAGACTTATTAAGTTTTGTGAAAACCTTTTTGAAAAAAATCATATAACCCTTAAGACGTGTCGTCCATTCTAAGAAGTTACACATATTAACCATGAGAAGCCTTAGTTAATTCAAGGGACAACCCTCCGCCAAAATTGCGTCAAATTACTTTTCTAAATATCCTAATGGTGGCCAATCATCAAGACAATTAGATAGTTTAAACTAGTGATTAATAATTCAAAACTTGCATGTATAATATCATAATTAAATTGAAAAGAAACTACATATTCTTGCTAAGGCTCATGGCCTCACCAGCAAACGAAATTAGTTACGAACAATCACAAAACAAAGGATAAATTACACAAAACTACCTTAACTATGGGTTGAACTACAATCTCATACCTCATGTTTTAAAAATTACAATGTCATACCTCATCTTACGAATTTGTTACAATGTCATGCCTCAATCAGTTTTTCTATCTATTTATCTGTTAAACGATGACGTGGCTTAAGGCGGAGCTTACTTCCTATGTCGCATCTCGGCCCGAGCTCCACCACATCCTGGGTTCGACCATGCCCTCACGGTTTTGTTTTTGGGAACTCACACGAGAACTTCCCAGTGGGTCACCCATCATGGGAGTGCTCTCGCGCGCTACTCGCTTAACTTCGGAGTTCCGATGGAACCCGAAGCTAGTGAGCTCCCAAAAGGCCTCGCGCTAGGTAGAGGTGTGAATATACATATAAGGCTCACATGATCCACTCCCCTGGGCGATGTGGGATTTCACAATCCACCCCCCCCTTAGGGCACGACGTCCTCGTCGGCACACCACGGCCTGGGCGATGTGTGAAATGACTATTATGCCCTTATTGGCAGATGATGTGGACGTGGTTGTTTTCTTCGTTATTTATTTCTCGCCCTGTAATTAAAATTGCAAGCGTTGTTTCAAGTGTACGTGGTTTTACCAGTGTAGAAATACCAACTTCGGATAGAATTCGATTTCTTTTTACTGTAGGAAATCTGAAACCCTATCCTTGGGTTCCTTTAAGTCTACCCGTGCACCCTCCCCCATTATTTCCTTCACTCACCAATCAAATCCCTCAATTCACTCACCAATCCCCTCACTTCCCTCATCTCAGCCACCAACCAAAAAGCAGAAAAATCAGAAAAGCAAAAAGGGAAACTCTCTCTTTCTCCCGTATACTCTCTTCCTCTGCAACCTCCATAAACGAGCCTCAAACACCACAGATTGAACCTAAAAACCATTCCATTGTGCTCATCTCACCTCCACGAGCACAACCATGTCCTTAAAACCTTGAATGGACGAGTTTTCAACATCGAACTCCTAAGGTCCGAACTCAGTGTTTTGAGTTCGACTTGTTTGGGACCGAATTACAAGCTTTTAGGAACTTTGAAGGCTACCATTCAACTCCTCGAGGTCCTTGGTGAAGTTTTGGTGAAGGAACAACGTCGAAACAACTGAGTTTCGAGGAGTTCACTCTCGGCCGGATCTTTCGAGGCATTTTCTGGCAACCTTTGTCCACTTTTTGGACTCTAAACAAGAATAACGCCATTCTACACCTCATGAGCTTCAAATCCATATAAAGTAGGTTGAAAATGGATAAAAAATGAATAAGTTATGTTCATTTGAAAAATTCCCAGAAATCCGGCGAAATTCAAGTTGTAGACGGCGGCGGACGGCGGCGACGGCGAGGCTAGCCGAAGAAGGTGGCTGAATATTCCGTCAGAGTTGACAGAATATTCCTGACAGCGTCAGGTAACGCCGTTAACTTCTGTTAAGCTTTTAATGGAATATTCCTAACGGCGTCAGTCACGCTGACGGCACGTGCCTGCGCGTGGGGGCGCGTCTGGCCGTGCCATCGCCGGCACGTGGGGGCGCGTGAATGGTCCAAAATTAATTCTAAAAATATGGGGATGTTCATGACGTCGAGTAGGTCACGTTGGTATATTTAAACCCTAGGTTTGAGCAAACTATGGGGGTTTTATTTAGGTTTCCGTATATGTGCTTTAATTAATTCCATTTTAGTTATTTCACATTTAGGGGAAACATATCCCGAGGATTTACGAGGCCAGGTTAGGCTCGGGGGCTACGACCCGACGACGTACTTGTGTGTGAGTAGTTTGTTTTATACCTATACATATTTATAGTTTCCATAATTGCGTAGTTACTTCACTTTTACGCTTATATTGCCAAATATCGTTATTGTGATATTAAATGTGATAAATGTTGCTATATGGTTGGGATATTACTGTCATGACATTCATACATATCTGTACATGCTCATCTTGCTGCACCGATGTTAGTACTCGCCCCATGGCCAGGGCCGGTCCTTCACGTGTATGTTCATATCGCATAGTTTGCTTGCCTTGGATCCAAGTTAGGTGCCAGTCCTGTCGGGTAGATTGCATTAGGCAATTCGACTTGTATGTGACGTGCTTCTGCACCAGCCTTCACGTGATCGTAGTACTAGAGCGTATTGATTACACCCAGTCCTATTCGTGTTAGAGATTATCTGTTCGAACTCGTGTCTCAGCTTAGATGGATGAGCACTTCGTTATACTTGATTATCACATGATTATATTACTGTGGCATTGATATATCATGACTTGGCATATTTCTGATTATATTGCTGTTATATTTGATTACATACTTATGTAGTATGTTTTGAGAAAACTATACTTGTTTTACGGCGAGGGGTTAGTATATTAAAAAATAAAGGTTTTCGTATAAGCATTGTTTCACTTTCTCATGTCATTTACCCTCTATGGTTACGCCACCTCACGATGATGGCCATCATGCTTCGACCTTCCCAGGTCGGGGTGTGTCACCCTACCCAATTGGATTAAAAACTATTAAATATTAAAAATTAAAAAAAAATTATTTAAATATTTTTATAAAAAAAAAAAATATGGGACCACCCCCTAAAAACCCATCACCTTCACCCTTCTTTTCCAGTCCACCTGTCTCCCCTAACATTCATTCCTTCACAGCCAAAACCAGAACCCACTGCCGCCCTTATCCGCCAATCACCACCTTCTCTCCCTAGACCAATCCAACGGACCTGTTGTGTTTGCTATAATCAAGATCTCTGCACCGACCCGTTTCCTAGGAGAGTTTCCTAGGTGAGTTTACGGCGAACTTCGGCGACAAGCACCTTTGCCATCACCACCGTTTCACTTCTCTCGGTGCCACAAACAGGATCCACCCAGAGTTCGAGCTGTTTGGCAACCATTCATGGTAGATCGAACTGTGAAATTCTCAGAATTTTGATGCCGGCGATCTCGCATTTGTGGTGGAAGAGGAGGAGGAGGAAGAGGGAAAACGCCCTATCTTGTTGGTTCTTCGTCATCTCTCACTCGGCCATGAAACCCAATCACCTCTCTCCCTTTCCATTCAAGATTCAGATCTGCATCATCAATATTTGCTTTTTTGAATTTCTGAAAAAGATCATTGTGCACATTCGAACTCTAATTAATCATGGCTGAGATTTGCGGTTTTCAATTTGACTTATTTGAGTGCAGTAGGCGATGGTGTGTGAATCCCAGAGCATATATTATTACATCTAATCAGGCTTTGATAACCACTCAACCAAAAAGGTTGTGTTGGTTACTTCGAAGGGTGCAGAAGGATTTGCAGGCAGTGAGTGGGAGCAGAGGTCGACGCCGGTAGCGGTGGGGTGATGAGATTATTCAGGTGAGAGAGGGAGATGAAGGATACGAATTTGGGGACAGACACGGGACTGAGACCGGTGGACTCGGGAACTCGGGAATAAGGGTGATGAGTTTGTAGGGGTGGGTTCCACATTTTTTGTATAAAAAAAATTTAATTTTGTTTTAGTTTTTAATATTTAATTAGTTTTTAAATTTAATTGGGCTAGAGAGTGGGTCCCGCCTCATGTCACTTCAGTATTTAACAGGGAAACAGACAGAAAATTTGATAGAGGTGTGACATTACAATAAATTCGTAAGATGAAGTATGACATTGTAATTTTTAAAACATGAGGTATGAGATTGTGGTTCATCCCATAATTGAGGTAGTTTTGTGTAATTTATCATAAAACAAAATATTATTAAAAATATGGATAGAAAACACTTTGAAAATAAACTTGAATCGTCAAAAGCTCTATAAGTAGTGCGTTATCCCTAAAGTAATGCATTCCCCCTCTCTAACGGCTAAATAGCCTTATTTATACCACTACAAAATAAAATCCTACCCAGAAAAGGTCTTCTAAAAACTAGGAAACATAATAGAATAAGATAACTAGGAAATAAAATGTTTCCTATTTAAATTGAAATTCGGACTGCAGAGAAAATCCATATTTTGACCAACCAAATCAAGGTCCTAAAAGGTCTTTTTTAAAGCTTGAGACGTCCCTAACAAATCCTCAGAAGGAATCATCCTCAAAATATGCTATCTTGATCTTCAAAATACCCAAAGCGTCCAGAAACATCAATCTGGGAAAGCTGCGCGCTGGGTCTTTTATTTCATTGCCACGGTCAAATGACTTGGTAGAAAAATTTGAAATTTTGATACAATCATCTTGAACACTCACGAACATCCTCCAATTGGAATCACTCCAAAATTCATCTGTTTGATCACTTTTTACTTAAGAGGAAGTCGAATGTCCTACATTGAAAATACATAACAAAGTATCAAAGTTCTACCAAAATAACCAATAAATTATAACTAAGATTAGGGTAAAATATAAAGTATAAAATCGACTCATCAATGGAGAGACACTACATTCGAAAGGTAAAGAAAGACCATGGCATTGATACTCTTTGCATTGCAGAGACGTTGATTGTAGGACAATGTTGGAAGGTTTAGAAGGTGGGTGGCGTCTGTTGGAATTTGTTCTTGGTTGATCTGCACAGAGAGGAAGTGTTGTTGCCTTGTGGCATTGTCCCTAGTGGTGAGGAAGAGGTGAGTGAGCTTGTTACGGTGGAAGTTTTGATGGGTGTCGACAAAGGAAGGGTTGTAGACCAGAGAGGACCAAAACTTGCGTACACATTTGAAGTGCATCAGGGACTTGGATGGCAGCCTTGGGAGTATAAGAAAACATATAATTTCACTCGAGAGCTCAGAACCAGCTGATTGCATGTCTTTATCCATACAATCTACGTTGTTTTCTTACCGAGTTACGAGTCACATCTAGTTTTGTATTAGCTGAAAACACAATAGGTTGCATACAAGTGAAGCATGTGGTAGAACAATAGACTCTCGGGTGCAAGTATGAAATTGGGAGGATCAAGATATGCTAGAGTATGATCGCGAAACGAGTTGTTTGACAGGTAAAGGCAGACCAAGCCATTGGTGCTCTATGCATTGTAGAGACGATGATCATTGGACATTGTTGGAAGGCTTATAAGGTGGATAGCCGGTGTTGGACTTCCGTCTGGTTGATTGTACAGAGATGAAGTGTTGTTGTCTTGTGGCTTTGTCCTAAGTGTCAAGGAGGAGGTGAGTGAGCTTGTTACGGTGGAAATTTTGATGAGATCGACAAAAGAAAGGTTGCAGACTAGAGAGTGTGAGCAGTATATAAATATATGAACTACAACAATGTAGAAAAACCAACACAACACTAGGATTACCAATTGAATATTAGATTCACAATAACTGAAGTACAATAACATGCAATTTGATAGAACAACTTACCTGGAGGTATCGCCATTGAAGAATCTGTAGGAAAATAAAAAGAAAAGTATTTTAGGATTTGATTTAATTAGTGACTTTATATGATTTAATTAGGATTTTGATATGATTTGATTTGGTCTAGGTTTCCTTGTCTTGTAGACAAAGGATTGTTTTGATTTATTTCCTAGAATTGCTCATTTGTAATCTTATAAATACCTGCTTATGGAGAAGAATAATTTATTGAAGTAGTATTTTGAGAATTGTGACATTGTTAAGAATTTTAATTTATCCTAAACCCTTTATTTTCAACTTGGTATCAGAGCAGAGTTCGATTCTTGGTTGAACTTTGCAGTGAGCGCTTCCATGTGGGTGAACGGAGCTAATTTTCTTTGTGCACCCATATGCTATAAACGTGAGGGTGAAGATTGTCTACAATTGTTAGAAGAAGATAAATTTCCGCTGCCATGAAGAAGAGAAAAAAGGAGGAGGAAAAAAAAAGAATGAGAAAAAAGATATAAAAAAGAGATATTTGGTGGTTGAGGCTTCCGAAAATAGTCGTTAGTTTTAGTTGGGCTTTCGAAAAGATTAACGTTTGTTCCAACTGGACTTTCGAAAAGAGGCATTGTGTCACATCCCAGACCGGCTCCGCCGTAGCACGATATTGTCCGCTTTGGGCTTACCTACCCTTACGGTTTTGTTTTTGGGAACTCACATAAGAACTTCCCAGTGGGTCACCCATCCTAGGAATGCTCTTGCCTGAACTCGCTTAACTTCGGAGTTCCAATGGAATCTGAAGCCAGTGAGTTCCCAAAAAGCCTCGTGCGATATGGAGGTGGGCATGTACATATAAGGCACATCACCCCCTCTCAGTTGGTCGATGTGGGATCTCACAATCCACCCCACTTAAGGGGAACCCGGCGTCCTCGCCGGCACATCCGTACCGAATGGCAAAGTGGCTCTAATACCATTTTGTCACATCCCGGGCTCGACTCCTCCATAGCATGATATTGTCCTATTTGGGCTTACCATTCCCTCACGAATTTGTTTCTAGGAATCCACACAAGAACTTCCCAGTGGGTCATCCATCCTAGGATTGCTCACGCCCGGACTCGCTTAACTTCGGAGTTCCGATGGAATCCGAAGCCAGTGAGTTCCCAAAAGGCCTCGTGCTATAGGGAGGGGAGCATGTACATATAAGGCACATCACCCCATATCCGTTGGTCGATGTGGGATCTTACAATTTACCCCCTTAGGGGCCCGACGTCCTCGTCGGCACACTCGCACCACACGGCAGAGTGGCTCTGATACCCAATTGTCACATCCCGGGCTCTGCTCCACCGTAGCACGATATTGTCTGCTTTGGGCCACACCTTCACATGTATGTTCACATCGCACCGTTCGCTTGCCTTGGATCCAAGTTAGGTGCGAGTCCTGTCGGGTAGTTGCATTAGGCATATCCAACTCGTATGTGACGTGCTTATGCACCAGCCTTCACGTGATCGTAGTACTAGAGCGTATTGATTACACACAGTCCTGTTCGTGTCAAAGATTATCTGTTCGAACTCGTGTGTCAGCTTAGATGGATGAGCACTTAGTTATAATCGATTATCACATGATTATAACTATGTCATTTGATATATCATGACTTGGCATATTTTTGGTTATATTGCTGTTGTACTTTTATTACATACTTATGTAGTATGTTTTACGGAAACTATACTTGTTTTACAGTGATGGGTTAGTATGTTCGAAAATAAAGGTTTTCTTACAAACGTTGTTTTGCTGACCCACTCAACTTTGTTTTTCACCCCTCTAGGTTTAGTAGCCGGGCTTACGTGTAAACGAGGGTTCTGGAAAATCTCAGGAGATGGTTATCTTCAGTGGTATAACCCTCATCCTAATTATTGTACTGTTCTTATGCTTTACCATCACGTGTGAAATGGGTGCAATCCCGCTCACCTGAGCACTCTTTTGTTTAGGCGCTTTTAGGTTTAAATTTATTCACATTATTTTTCCACTACACTACACTTTATGGCTTCGTCACCCTCCAGGTGTTGGCTAGCACAACTCGATTTAGAGTCCAATTGGACTTTCCGGGTCAGGGTGTGTGGCTCTGCCGTAGCACGATATTGTCTGCTTTAGGCTTACCATTCTCTCACGGTTTTGTTTCTGGGAACTCACACGAAAACTTCCTAATGGGTCACCCATCCTAGGAATGCTCTTGCCCTAACTCGCTTAACTTCGGAGTTCCGATGGAATTCGAAGCCAGTGAGCTCCCAAAAGGCCTCGTGCTATAGGGAGGTGGGCATGTACATATAAGGCACATCACCTCCTCTCCGTTGGTCAATGTGGGATCTCACACATTGGTTCCAACATATCAAGAGATTTATTTATCGGGCTTTCGGAAAAAGACGTTAGTTCCAATTGGGCTTTCGAAAAGATTAGTGTTAGTTCCAGTTGGGCTTTCGAAAAAAGGCGTTAGTTCCGAAGGTTATGATTTGTTCGTCGGGCTTTCGAAAAGAGACTTTTGTTCTAGTTCGGCTTTTGAAAAGATTGGCGCTAGTTCCAACTGGGCATTCGAAAAAAGGCGTTAGTTCTGACAGATTGTGATTTGCTGAGCTTTCAAAAAGATTGACGTTAATTTCATCATATCAATGAAGATTTCCTTCTTGGTAAATTCATGATTTCACATCATGAGTTTGAGAGGGGGTGTTGGAAAATAAAAAGGAAAATATTTTAGGATTTGATTTAATTAGTGATTTTATATGATTTAATTAGGGTTTTGATATGATTTGATTTGGTCTAGGTTTCCTTGCCTTGTAGACAAAGGATTGTTTTGATTTATTTCCTAGTATTGCTCCTTTGTAATCTTAAATACCTCCTTATGGAGAAGAATAATTTATTGAAGTAGTATTTTGAGAATTGTGAGATTGTAGAGAATTTTAATTTATCCTAAACCCTTTATTTTCAACTGAATCAACAGAAGAAGTCTTCTACTTCCAACACTCAATAATACTCCTCTCTAAGTGAATAGGGTTTTTAGATGTTTATAGAGCGTGTGTGTGGAAGCAGGAACTTCATCTATTTATACAACCATACATATGGTTAGAGATTCACTCGGTCCAACCTATTATCTGAAAGAGTGAAAATCCCTTAAGTTCCATCATGACTCTACATATTAGTATATACTCAATAAGGATTTAAATAGATCAGCTGCAATATATATAACTCCACGACTCTTATCTTACTAAGGCTGTCAGACTTCTTGTGTTTCACATAACCAGTACAACTAGTTAAATGCCACCCAAGTAATCTAGTTGTAATCTCATTGTCATTCAAACAAAATTTTACAGAGAGGACCATGACTTGCATACGCATTTGTAGCGCATCAGGGGTCTTAACAAAGAATCACCGCACACTGCTGATATTCGAAGTTTAATTGATTATTGGAGGGGTCTTAACAAAGAATTGACAAGGTACAATTTCGTGTTCATAGCTTGGAAAAGTCCTCAAACTAGAAAATAATTAAGTTCAAGTTCTCTGATAATTTGCTTATTATTCTTTGAACTTAAAAAAAAAAAAATGGCCAACCTAAAATTACAAAATAATTGTTGTATATTGCTGGACTTGGAAATTTGCTGCCACACATTTAAGAAGTATTACTACTAGATTTAGATATTTCTCGCTTAAACAGAAACAACGTATCAACTCTAAGAAAAGAAGTTTAAAATAATAATGGCAGACTAACAAATAAGTGACTCACAACTATAAACTGAAAGATACAGCAACCAAGATACTCCTCCAACTAGTCGAAGTGAAACAATTCTTCATAGGCTGTTTTATTTCTTGTAAATGGATATTCGCGAAGAATGTGACAATAAAATATATATAAAAGAAGTTTAGCTGAGATGTTTCATTTAATTTTTATTTCGGCTCATCTCATTGTTTCTTAAAGCTGTTTTATTGTGCCTTGTGGTAGTATCTTGTCCATTGTTATCTGGGGCCATGCCTTTTGTGGCCCGGCGAAACACAGCGGATACGGTCCTATCTACACCTAGTGCAGAATTTTGATTTGGTTGGATTTGAGGGGTTAAATCATGGACTAAGTGATATGTACCGTTCGCCCTCTATTACGTAGGCTAAAGAATTTAAGAAATGGAGATTGTGTGTAAACAAGGAAGAAGATCCAATAATCAACCGGATATTAGCAGTGCGCGACGAAGGAATCTTCGAAAAAGCGTTAGATAACCATTATTATGAATTTGGAATCCGGTGTTGTACTTGCAGTTTTCGAACAACCTTATCAAGCCCTACATGTAAAGGTGAGTTTTGTTAAGGTCAGTTTGTTTCAAGCTTTGATAATGCTCAATGTAGTTTCAATTAACATTTTGTGTTTATTGCAGCATGTGCTAATGTAATGAGATATTGATGCTTTTCTGAACTATTCGTTTCCATGGAGGTTGAGCTAACCTTTGATCATTGAATAATAAGAAATTTTGAATATCCTTTAATAAGAAATTTCTTTTGACTCCAAATTTTCCTACAAATAGTAATAGTTGTATGAGTTAGTAAAGAAGGCAATGTATTCAAATTTCTGTAACCATATTGATGATAATAGGCATTGGATAATCTAGAAAATTAGAGTAAATTGTACGAATGGTCCCTTAACTTTAATCAAATTGGAGCAATGGTCCCTCAACTAAAAATCCATTACCATTGGTCCCTCAACTTATCAAAATGTGTAGCTATAGTCCTTCTCATCAATTTTGTCAAAATTTTGTCAAAATAAGCTATGTTGGAATGACCATTTATACAATTAGAATCCCTCAACTCATCAAAGTGTATAATTATGGTTCTTTTCGTCAGCTATGTCAAAATTTTTGTCAAAACGAGTTATATTGGAAGGACCATTGCTACAATTGGGTTAAAGTTAAGGGACCATTTCTCCAGTTGAATTAAAGTTGAGGGACCAATGGTAATGGATTTTTAGTTGAGGGACCATAGCTGCACGTTTTGAAAAGTTGAGGGACCAATGGTAATGAATTTTTAGTTGAGGGACCATTGCTCCAATTGAGTTAAAGTTAAGGGACCATAACTACAATTTACTCAGAAAATTATGGAGATGAGTCCACCTATATTTGTCTGGCAAAACTACACTCATAAAATCAAAGATTAAGTTTGATATCAAATTATTATAGCCGGTTCATTTTGTGGCTTAGCTCATGTCAATCATCTCTTTATGTAATATTGTTGTATTAAAAAAAACAAAAAGATTTAGTTTAATTTTGATTACAAATGGGACAAGAATGATCAATTTCAATAAAACTAGATAATTTTGCTTTAGTATTAAGGCTTTTTTTACACAAAAAAAGTAACAAATTTTTAAATTGTAGGTGGAAATTCAAGGTTTCAAACATGTCGAAGAAAATTATTAGTAAATGGAACTGTGTCTTGTTAATTTTAAAATAACTGCTGACCTTAATGAAAAATGTCCTAAAGGATTAGGTTCCATAAAGGAGAAATTAGGTTCCCATCCCTCATTTTGCTACTTCATTGATTAAAACCTTATTCCTTTTAAATTTTTGATCAAGGTCCTTGGATATTAATAACATCATTAATTATTTCAATAATAAAATATTTTTTATTTCTAAATATATTCATTTAGTGTTAAAAATGTTACAATTAGTATATTTATATTTATGGCTAAATTTTTTATCATATATTTTTATTTTTAGTTTGTACCCATTTTTAATTTGCAAACCTTTTTTAATTTGTAGCAATTTTCTTTCCAGTTTTAATTTGTACCCATATATTAATTTCTTTTTGTGCCCATATTTTTAAAAGTTTTTTTTGTATTTGTGCCTATGTGTTTACCGTCACGTGACATTGTATAATTAATCAATGATAGAAAAATTACATATGGTATATTTATGTTTTATGTCTAAACTTTATCATATATTTATATTTTTAGTTTGTACCCACTTTTAATTTGCAACCCTTTTTTTAAATTTGTAGTATTTTCTTTTTAGTTTTAATTTGTACACATGCATTAATTTCTTTTAGCGCCCATATTTTTTAAAATTTCATTTGTACTCATAATTTTTTAATCTTTTATTTGTACCCTAATTTATTTAAAATGTACCCATTTTTCTTTATTAATGTACCACTTTGTTATATGTGAAATGTACCAATTTTTTTTTAACACTATGGATACATTCTTTTGCCATTTATTATTTCTTATTGTTACATAGTTTTTATCCATTTATTCAATCAAAATGTTTGAATTTTTTTATTGTAGCCGTTTCTAATAGTATTATAATGAGGGATTTTAAATTGGGAGCTTTAATGAAAAGAGCTTAAGCGAAGTTTAGTTTAACCAAAAACCATGCTATATTATTATTTAACCAAAAGGGCTTCATATTTAATCATAAGGACACAACTAATCTATATTAGACCCCCACAAACATTGAAAACACATGGGCTGAATTAAAAGCCCAAAACGGAATAATTTTTTTTCCAATTCTTACCCCTAACGGAACCATTCCGTTAGCCAATTCTGGTAAAAAAAACTGTACAACATTTCAAGTGAACAAAAAAACAGAAAAAGCAAATATTACAGTTACTTAATTAAATCCTACCTCGCTCGCCGTCGCAGTCTCCCACCTCGCTCGATTTGCTGCGATTTGGCTAGAGAAACAATCCCCTGAATCTTCTAGTCGATCTCGTCTGCTTGTTCTAGGTTCAGTCACATCTTTGTCTATTTGCTGCAGACTATTATTTATTTAATTAAATCCCGTGTCATTCTATTGGTTCGATTTGATTCTGATTCCCTTAGATGTTAGTTTCCTGAAAGTTTTTGAAAATTTTATGGTTTTTTTTTTTGTTCGTTTATGGATGAGTTGATGGACTAGGTAGTGGTTTTTGTTTGATATTTGTGATTAGATCGATTTCGGTGTGAATTGCATGTGGGTTTTAGATCACTTCCATGAAACTTGTTCCCTTGAAGCAATAGTAATAGTTGTTGCGTTTTGAAAGTTTGTCCCTCAATTTGTTCTCGTTAATTGTGGAATTTTTGGAGCAACTATATTTTGCCATATATTAAGCAATTGGTTGAATTTTTTAAATTTTGAACAGAGGGTCTTTGCTAATCTAATCTACGACCCAATGATGTGCATCTTCCTTTATTTCTAAACTAAAAGCAAAAGTTGTATATATAAATTGCATTGGATTTTCAACATGTTGTTTGTTATTTCTTTGTCATTGTTGATTAGCTTTCTGCAAGCTTAACCTCTATTAAGTAAACAGTTGGATACAAGTGATTTCATGTTTTGTATTAGAATGGTGGCCGAGTAAAAAATGTCGAGGCATGGAATCTCTTGAAGCAACGACAAAAGGGAGTGATCAGAGGTACATGGGCAATACAGCTAAGCTGGAAATTGTACATGGGGTAGTTGGGGCAGTTGCAGACAAAGGTTCTATTTTGAAGTTCATACCATGCACAGTGCAAGCTGTGAAACAAGGTTTCCAAGATCTTGGTGCTTCTTCATTGCAGTCTGCTCATGACCTCTTAAAATCAAGTATTTTAAGGCTAGAGGTAAGTAGACATTTTGAATACGTTGTTGTATTCTTCATATCATCGTTATTAAGGATGTCATTTTAGTTCAATGCTTTAAATGAGAATTGATGTTGTGGCTAATGTTTCTTTCTCTACAGTACCCTTTCGTAGTCTGTTCCATATCTGTTGTATTCTTATTCATCACTCTTAGGTTAAACTACCGAAACGAGTAGGGAAGAAACCTATTAATCTAGAGTATTACCATTGTGTGTCACTCATATACATACACTTATTTACTTATAGAGAATAAACCTGTAACCACTCATGGTTTTCCCTCACCCCGCTTACTTCTTAGATGGTTTTCCATCCCCATATATTACCTCAAGGAAAAGCTCACTCCATGGAAACCTTGTTATTACTCAAAGAATCTGAGATGTTATGATGGCCGTACCAAGAACTAATATGGTTTCTCAATCAATTGACAATGCATTTTACTATGCAGGTAAGAAGAACATGAGCATCACAAGTAGAAGGTGGAGATGTGTGATCATAATCTAATGATCTTGTAATCTATTAAAGTAACTGACTGATTTATTTCTGCTCATTAGTTTGATATTTAAGGAAGCACAATTTGTTTCCACCAAAGTTAAGGAAGCACAGTTTTCCAAAGAATAAATTTTCAGTTTTTTTTTTTTTTTTTTTTTTAATTCAGGTTTTATATATGTATAAAAAAAAAACGAATTGAAATTGTATCGGAAAAAAAAAAACTGTATAAAACCGAACCAGAAACTAGATATTAAATTCAATTCAATTTCGCTTTTGGTAAAAAACTGAACCAATTGAAACCAAACCCACCCCTAATTGGTACTATTACTATTTCTTAAACTGAACATTAATTATTTCTTGAACTGAACAAGGACTATTTTTTAAACTAAGCGTTGGTTCTATCACTATTTCTTAAACTGAACACCAAATATTTCTAAAATTGAATATGGACACTATCACTACTTCTTAAACTAAACACTCATTTTTTTGCGTTTCTGAAAATTCCAAAAAGATTCATAAGACACGTGAAAGGCAGAACATCTAGGTTAGTTTTCGTTGTTGGGCCCTAGCGGCAACGCATGGAGTGTTGATTCAATAGAATGGTGGTTTGTTTTTGCATCATGGATGGCCGGCATTTGTGAGAGACCATTATGTGGAATGCGAGGACTTCTTGATTTTTAGATACGATGGTGATTTGGCGTTTTCACCGTGCTAATTTTTTTTATATTTTTTTATTTATCAAAGTGCGTGTGAGAAAGGGGCTGCATTTCATTTTGGATACAACCAAAGACTAGCAACTTTGAAAAGTATATGTATATGGAACGAAAAAGGGGAAGGGATGAGAAATGGCTTGTCTCAATTCCAGTCAGAATGCATTGATGAGGGCCGAGAAGAAGCAACTTGTTCCAAGAAAAAAAAAACCACATGAAAAGCCTGGTTTGGATGTTGTTCTATATAAAGTATAGGCATCAATCCAAAATATGTGTGGAAAAGAAGATTGATTAAATGCTAAGGTAGAACTTGTTTGCAGATGTCATCAGCACATGAAGTAGCTCCATCGTTTAGTCCTCTAAGTTTTAACCTTTATTTCATTAGAATCATAAAAACTTTCAACATCAGTGGTTCATACACTCTAAATACCCTATCTAAATTTTCAGTGGCACAATTACCAAAGTGTAAAGTAAAGATTGTCCTTCAAAATTGGAAAGGAGAAAGTTGGAACGTTAATTCTGTGCCAAGTAATATAGTGCATACAAGTCACGGATGGCGTTTGTTCGTTATAATGACACTATTTCTTAAAACTGGTTATTTAACCGTGTGTTTTCTTTTCTTTCAGAAATAGTGTTGGTTATTTTGGTCAAATTGCATAAATATTTTTGCTATGGTAACATAAATAGTGTGCATTATTTTGGTTTAATTTCAAAAATAGTGTTGGTTATTTTGCTGTATTTTCAAAAATAGTGTAGGTTATTTTGGTTTAGTTTCATAAATAGTGTTGGTTATTTTGATGTATTTTAAAAAATAGTGTGTTATTTTGGTTTAGTTTCAGAAATAGTGTAAGTTATTTTGGTTCAGTTTCAGAAATATTTTGGGTTATTCATACTTTTATGGTATTTATTTACAAATAGATATATAAAAAATAATTTTGGGGCCCCCCAAACTCGAGAGGCCCTAGGCGGTTGCCTTCTTCGGCTACCCTTGGGGTCGGACCTATATAAATAATGTAGGTTATTTTGGTTCAATTTCAGAAATAGTGTGGCTTATTTTGGTTTAGTATAAGAAATAGTGTGGTTATTTTGCTGTAGTTCCAGAAATAATGTTTATTTTGTTCACTTCCAGAAATAGTGTAGGTTATTTTGGTCTAATTTCAAAAATAGTGTGGGTTATTTTGTTATAGTTTCATAAATAGTGTGGGTTATTTTGCTATAACTTCATAAATAGTATGAGTTATTGTGGTAGAGTTTCATAAATAGTGTGAGTTATTTTGCTATAGTTTCATAAATAGTGTGGGTTATTTTGGTCTAGTTTCATAAATAGTGTTGGTTATTTTGCTATAGTTTCATAAATAGTATGGGTTATTTTGGTCTAATTTCATAAATAGTGTGGGTTATTTTGCAATAGTTTTATAAATAGTGTGGGTTATTTTGGTCTAGTTTCATAAATAGTGTGGGTTATTTTGCTATAATTTCATAAATAGTGTGGGTTATTTTGGTATAGTTTCATAAATAGTGTGGGTTATTTTGCTATAGTTTCATAAATAATGTGAGTTAGTTTGCTATAGTTTCATAAATAGTGTTGGTTATTTTACAGTAGTTCCAGAAATAGTGTGGGTTATTTTGGTTCAGTTTCATAAATAGTGTGGTTATTTTGCTGTAGTTCTAGAAATAGTGTTTATTTTGTTCCAACCAAAAATAGTGTAAGTTATTTTGGTTCAGTTTTCATATCAATGCCCCCTCAATTGATATGATTTCGTGTACTAGATTAAAGATCCATTGTGTGTATAAATGTATGCACAAACACAAGAAAGTCAAGAATCATAATAATTTTGATACTATTTTATGTAAGCAAAATTGTGGAAGAAGAGAAAATATTTTTTGAAAGGGTACTACATGGGAGGTTTGTACTAGTGCCCGTGTTTAGAACTAGAAAATAGACAAGGGATTTCATTTTCTATTGTTTTTATTTACCTTTGCAAACTAAACTTGGGGTTGTTTAGTTAGTTGCTCATAGGCTCAAAAATCATTTGATGTAATTACAAGAAAACTTTCCACCAAATAACAAATTTGTGCCATCGTAATTTTCAAGTTGAACACATAATGGTTTAGTGAACCTCTCAAACACTCGACGAAAAAAGAACATGCTCATCAATATATACACATGCTATATAGAAGAGAGTCTGCACATTCAGGATGAAATATGAAGAGAGACAAAGAACTTGATACTAAAAAAAAAAAGACTAACTTTCAATGTCTATCGATATTCTGTTCCCCATTAATATGGGACGGTGTACAAGATCTTCAAGAGTGGCATGACCGTTGCCAATGCCGGACGAGTAGCAGTGGAGAAAAGGCAAGACAAATGACAAGACTATAATCCGACCAATTGAGAAAGACACAAAAACTACTCCACCAAGGAAGATCATACTGTTGGCCAGAACCAGAAGAAAGAATTGGAACCATTCAATGTACTAATACAAATTACATAAAAAATCCTTATACAACATAGACTCCTAAATGAGACACTACTGCTGAAAATTGACCTCAACCAATCAGCACACACAATACAGATGCATAAACAAGCTATAGTTGCCAGAACAATCAGAAACAAAACAAGAAAAAAGACAATTAAAAGAGAGAACAACCTAAAAATAGAAATATAAGAGCATTAACTAATTATCAGAAAATGTAACCTAAAGAAGAAGAAGGAGAAAAAGTATGCATAAAGATGGTAGCTAGCTAATGAATCATACAGTACAACAACAATAATAATGTTATAAGTTAGGAATGTTAGATTTGTTGCTCAATGAAGATTACAAATGAACTAGAACTCAAATTTCCCAACACCCTAAAACAAGCTATTTTTCAGTATCAATCATTCATGAAGATTGAAAGAGCAAGGAGGGTGTTGCCCAAATGATTAGACCAACAATGTTATATTCACATGGTGCTAAGCAACTTGGTTGCATCGTGTCCATAGGATGAAAGTAGTTGGATTGCAGATGTAAAGATACTTCAGTGATAATACAAACAAAAGATACAATTACCAGCATCGCTCAGCAATGGCAGTGGTATTGTTTATAAGCATAAATACGTATCAAGACAGATAGAAACATACAGTGAAAGAGGTGCTTGGAGAGAGTATGATTAGGCATGTATTATGCCACCAACAGCCTCTCATTTCACTCAGCACAACACCCAATCAAATTCACCAATCTTTTGTGCCTAACCTTCGCGACCGTAGCCGCCTCCGCCTACTTCCAGATACAACACAAACAACTTCATCAGCTCAGAAACTCACTATTTCCCCTAATTGTAAAACCAAGAAATTGAAACAAAAAGAAAGGAAAAAAAGAAAGAACAAGAAGCAAAACACTTAGTACTCGCAAATCACAATGTAGTATAAAACCAAAATGCACATCAATATTTTATTTTTCTAAGCAAAGATTGTGACCTTGACCAAATGTTTTCTTCAGGTCGCTTAAAAAGCAGAAATATGATGATCACCTGAACATCGAACTTGACAAAATTGATCGGGAATTGAGTGGCGGCATTGAAGGAGAGAATGGAGTTCTCTTTGAGGGATTTGAGCAGCATGTCATCAGTGATAGAGAGAATAAGAGGTTCAGGTACCCACTCCTCATATAGCTCATCTCTTTCCTACATATATCAGATAGAACAACCGAGTTTAGTTGAGAAACAAGGACACACCTGACATACCAATCACAACTCAAGCATATCATACTAAATCATTTAGAAAGAAAGTTAAAATATGACAAGCATGATACATACATAGTGGTATCATTACAAATTCCATTCAATGAGTCAAAAGGTTAACAAGACAAATCTGTAAATTGCATATTTTTCATATAAAACAAAACCCTGGAGTCGCCTCCTAAAATAAATTAACCGAAAATTCGGGTTCAATGAGATCTAACTGAAAACAAAACCTTGGAGTCGCCTCCTAAAATAAATTAATCGAAAATTCGGGACCTTTCGGTTCGTAATTTAGAACAATTCTCAAAATGAGATGATTAATCTAAATTAACAATTCTCAAAATGAGATGATTAATCTAAATTATCATTCGGGTAATCTATATATACACACATATGTGTGTGCTTATAAATCGATGGACGGAGACAGTGAGGAGATGAGTGAAGAGTCGTACCTGATAATGATGATTGAAAGCGGGTGAGACGGCGGAGGTGGTGACAGTTAGGGCGGCGGAGCTACGGAAGAGGAGGATTCAGATGTGTTCTTATTCCTCTGCCTTCGCTTGGCACGGGCTCAAATGAAACAGAAAGATACCAAAGATTGAAAGATTGAATTGAGGTCAATGGACCCAAGCTTTTCGTTGGTCGGGATCTCTCCTTGCATTCTTGAGGAGATCATCGTCATCGTTTCATGAAGAAATGGGGGAGACAGACCACAACACAGAGATCCATGAAGGAACAGATATCAAACGGAGAAATACTTTGCCGTTAGGGGCACAATGGGACACTCATTGGGCCATTTTATTTGGACTAGTTTAGTGTTGGGTTTTGTCATAACCATTAAATAAAGTTACTACAAAGCTTTTGGTTAACATTCAAAGTTTTCAAGCTATTTTCATTAATTTTCATTTTTAAATTTATAGGATTATAAATCTCATAAAATATCAAACAATTAATATCAAAACTATAAAAATATAAATATTAATAGTAATATAATGAGATGTACAAAGTCAAGGTACTTTGATCAAACTTTGAATACTAGTAAGGTTTTAGTCAAAGAGTGTTAGGGACTAGGGACCGCATTCAACATGATTGGATTGAATACTATAGGTAAATTTATTGAAATCATGATTAGACATAGCTAAATTAATAGCTTAGATTGAATTAACAACATGATTATAGTTTCAAGTATAATATGCATGGAATTGAAACATATATAAAAGATTATGCTAGATTAATTGCTTTTTACAAATTTACAATCACAAAGACAAGTACAAAATGCAATTGTAACAAACATCAAAGAATAAATGTTACGATCCATATATACACTTACCTGAATATATCACTTGTAGAGGGCTTTTGAAACCCTCCTGCTTTCTCATCCATTAGTCACTTTATACCCCTCACAAATTCCCTTGTAATCGTGGTTGGGCAATCCGACCTACAAAAATGTTTGTTTAGCAAAACTCTTCTCACTGGTGTCAAACTGTGATATTGTTATTAATACTTTTAATGGTTTTACCTATAAGACATGAATACAATCAGAACAACAACTATTGCTTGACAGCCACGTAGCAATTTATTTTCTTTCATTTCTAAATGTTCTGAACTCCAAATAACATTGCTTTTGAGGGACATTTAGTTTTCTCCAATATCTTATTTGGTTTTCTGGCAGTTAGTTTGTTATAAAATTCACGTCGTTGAAACCCTTGGATGATTTGTCCAAATCTTTTGTTATTATAACAAAAAAAAAACCAGGTATAGATGAATTCAATGAGATATGAACAAGCAACGTTCATTCAAATAACGTGTTAACAATCATGCCCTTCTCACACTTACACAAATATTCTTCTTGTTTGTGAAAAAAAAAAAAAAAAAAATTGTGAGAGGAAATTTTTGTTGTTGTTGTAGCTGATCGACGAAAATGAATAACTCGTTTCTTGTAACGAACATGTGTATCATTGCTAAAACAATTCTCACCTATATCATATAGTAAGGGCACAATTCAACTAATTATGCAGCTTAAACATGTTTAGACTTTAAAGGTTAAAGAAATTGGTAAATTTTTCACTCCACCAACTAAAATTTAACTGGTATTGCTGGACTTCGCAAATTTAGAACTCAAAAATGCTCAACTACTAGAATTATATGCTTCCATGCTTAAATCGAATTGAAGAACTTTAAGGATGAGAGAAACCGAGAAATTTAAATTTATAAAGAGGACAACCTAACAAATAATGACTCCAAACTACAAAATTGAAAAGGGACTTGCGACGCAAATTGCTCCTCATAACTCTCATCTTATTAAGGGTACAATGCTATCCTCATAACTAGTAAGCAACTTGAACCCAAACGAGCCCATTCGTGGAAAACAATTTCACTTCTCCTGAAACTTTCACTCTTCATATTGTATAGAGTCACCCCCATATAGGCAGGGTTCTGTCTGCTCAACCGTGAAGATTGGAGGAGGAGCTCATCCGTGTGAATGATACAAAAAGGAACAGCGTACCCTGACTCCGCCCAACTAGGAAAAACGATGGTCTCATTAACCCAGTCCTGCGTTTGGTAGTCCTTTAAAATCCATAACCCCATCGTTTCATGATTCATCATCCTCCTGCCACCTACTAGACCCAAATATCCACCCACCCCAACTATATTTCCCACAGGATAACTAACACTACGCGTAAAACAAGTATAATCTTCAGGAAGTGGGATCAATATTCTCATCTCCATTGTCGAAAACCACAATGGGACTGTGTCCCCTGCATCCAATGTATGGCCCCATTTACGCACATACTTCGCTTGTGAAACAGGAATTTAAGAGATTCAAAAGAGAGATCATGAAGGTCTACCTCTATGTGCCTCCATAAACTTGTCCCCATATTAAATATCTTGAAAATAAAATGCACATCTCCCAGCAGGGATAAGCTTGTTTACTCGGAGAACTTTATACTCATTTGTAAGAGGACTGAACCCGAAATGGAGTGTAACATGTGCTTTGCAGGACGCGCGTGAAGTGTGGGGAAGAGATATAGACTCTCGTGTGCGGGGTTAAATATGCATACTGGGTGGTTTAGATCTGTTTGATTGGGAGGTGAGGTGACCAAACTGTTGAAACACTGCAGTGTAGAGACGTTTATTCTAGGTGCGTGTGTTAGACTTCCTTGTTGGTTAATTTGTAAGGAGAGGAAGTGTGCTGCCTTGTGGGTTTGTCGCAGGCCCTGAGAAGGATGTGAGTGTGCTTGTTGAAGCCCAAGTGGTGATGAGTGTCAATAAAGGAAGGGTTGATGGTGAGACAGGACCAAGACTTGCATACGCAGTTGAATCGCATCAAAGACTTAGATGGTAGCCTTGCGAGTATCTCGAAGCATGTAATTTGGCTGGGGATGAGCTCTGGACCGCTTGATGATTCCATTTATATTGTGAAGAAAGTTGAGGTTCCACCATAAAACCAATTGGTAATATGAGGAGTAGCCCAACCTCTTATAAGCCCTTGCAAGGTTTCTCCTATCACCAATGTGGGACTCTTTAATTACCTTCACATTCTCACATATTGATCCATATTCTATACTACTTTCTTAGGATGCAAGTTATCCTTGCAGGTTACTAGTCGCAGCTAGTTTTGTATCGGCATATCGATGGTGAATGGGAATTGGAACACTCCTGGTTTTTATCAGAAGAAGACTAAGAATTAAGTGAGAATGTAGGCTCTAGAGTAAGCTGCTTTGGATTGTTCGCTTGTCTCTACAAAAGACAACAAAATGTAACTTCACCTATGTTTTCATTTTTGTTGAATTGTTCAAAACTTTGAAGAGTAAAACAAGAATAGATAAAACTACTTCTGGTTCTCTATTTGATGCCAATGAATCAAGATATTATTATCTTTCTTTCCTTTTGTTTTTGTTTGAAAAGAAAGAGTACAATATTTATTAAAGTAGTGAATGAATAAGTACACAGGAGGATATGGTGCCTTCATATGAGCCTCGATAAAAACCTTGACCGGGATGCATATGAAAAAAAGGATAGAGGTGATGTTTAGGATATTCTAGTTATTTCTTGTGACTAGGGTACCAGAAGCCATTTACTCCACCAACACCTACAACTTAAGCAAGATGAAAGTAGACGTAGGTGGCAAATTGTTAGTTTTGTACCAGTTACAACGATATACGTGAACTTTGGGTGGTTATGTTCGGGTAGTATTTTTGCAATTTTCCTATTTCCTTGTATATTTAGTTTGAGTGAGTTAGTGTATAATCATACATTCATCCACAGTGGCGGAGCTGGCTTAAAGAATCTGGAAAGACAGCAGTACAAACGTTGAGTTGTTCATTCGAAAACACATTGATTTTACTTTGCATTTGTTTGCTCTCAATTTTTGGCTTTGGTCTACTTGCTAACTCTAATACCATTAGCTTACTGTATCTTAGCTAATTGGACACCAAAGCTTCCACTTCGTTGGGAAGTTCTACATTCATATTTCATAAACGACAATTGTTGAATAAAATGTTAAAACACTGAACCTTAATTAGGTTAGGTCCTCTTTTTCTTCAAATGCATTATTTTTAACAGATGAACAAAGTTGCAACTCAAAAGAAAAATACTGAATTGAAGCTTGAGGATGAAATAAGTCATCTCACCTTAAAGGGACAATACTGTCATCATAATGAGCAAGTAACTTCAACCGAATATCATTAGGAAGTATCGATTCTGGGAAAACACTTTCACTTCTAAAACTTCTACTCTTCAAATTGTAAAAAAGCACCCCCGCTTCAGACGAATCTTGCCGGAGTAATCTCGAAGATTGGAGGAGGAGGAGCTCACCAGTGTGAATTGTATAGAAAGGAACAGGGTACCCTAACTCCCTCCAACTAAATGGAAAGGTGATAGTTTCCTTAACCCACACCTGGTTTTGGTAGTCCTTCAAAATCCATAATTCCATTGTATTCATCTGCCTCAACTGTTTGTCACCTATTAGAGCCAAACACCCTTCCATTTCAAATATGTTCCCAAGCTTATCGTTAATACTATGAATTCTGTAATCGTAGTCTTCAGGGAGTGGGATGGCTCTGAATCTCTCGTCTTTAAGGTCGAAAACCACGATAATATTTTGTGTTGAGTCATGCATCCAATGTATGGCTCCATGGACGCACGCACTTCTCCTTTCAAACTGGCACTTCAGCGGATCAAATGGGAGATCGTTAATGTCTGCCTCTATCCTTCTCCATGAACTTGTACCTAGTTTGAAAATCTTGACCATGAAACTCATGTCCCTTGTCGAATTTAGAGGCTGAAACCTTTTCACTTGAAGGACCTTATACTCGTTCGTGTGAGAACTGAACCCAAAGTGGTGCGTAACACGGATGGTGCGGTACGCAGGTGAATCATGAGGAAGAACTATGCACTCTCGGGTGCACGGATTGAATATTCGAACAGGATGGTTGTGATCGGTTTGATTGGGAAACAAGGTGTCAGAAAGGTAGAGACAGACCAAGCCGTTGATACTCAGCGCTTCGTAGAGACGTTCAACATTCTTGCCTGGCGGTGTTGGAAGTTTTAGAAGGTGGGTGACAAGAGTTGGACTTCCTTCTTGGTTGATTTTTACAGAAAAGAAGTGTTGCTGCCTTGCAGATTCGTCCCAGGTGGTGAGGAGGAGGTGACTCTGCTTGCTGCGGAAGAATTTTCGATGGGCATTGACAAAGGAAGGGTTACGGATGAGAGATGACCAAGACTTGCATACGGATTTGAAGCGCATCAGAGACTTCGCGGATATCCTCGAAAGTATCTGAAAGCCAATAATTTCGCTAGGGAGCTCTGAATCCGATTCCATGAATCTCCACCAGCTTCATGGGAGATCAGTTTTGTAGAGGTAATGGTCATTGTTTAATCATCACAAGGCAACCAAAAGGTCAACAGTCTTTAAATAATCGACAAATCCTAAGTTTGAATTCATCGCCATATGTTGAATAACCTGCTCTGGATGACTTGACTTTAAAAAGGCAACATCCTACACGTTTCTCTTCTGTTTTCCAAGAAACATCAAACGATGGCTAACCTTTCACCCAACCGATTCAAAATTAACGGCTGTTTCTAGACTTCGATTATTTGAAAGATAGCAGAATATATATACAAGATTCTTGACTAATTGTAATTTACGTGTAATTTCACAACCAATTATTTAAAAAAAACCTGTAAAATGTCTATGTGCTTCCAGAATGTAGAGAAGAAAATGTGCCTCTGGTAACTTGTCAACTGACAGTATCAATGAGGATTAGTATTACTGATTTGGTCGGGCTGAATCACAATTCCACCAACTCGTCGTGACCAGCTGCTTCTGCTTGAAGTTGGGGCTAAGGAAGACATTGGTTATTAATTAGGAGGTATTGGAGCTGCAGGTGAGTGGTCAGATACGCAGAAGGCACTTGAATCATCTTGCTCCCCGTAAACTTCTACCATAATCCCTCTTGGATTTTCTGCAGATGCCGTCCCTGGAATCCCCACAAACCTAGCTCGTACAGGTATCTGTAAAATCATTTTTCTGATTTTTACCATGCCAACAGAGCTTCGAGCAGAATATCTTACAAGACAATTTACAGTCTTTGAACATCTGTATAGATTTCATCCCAGAATTTCTTTATCAATGAACTAAAATAATGACACTATTACCATCTCCGCCCGTCACTGGTGTGATGCCAGTTAGACAATTAATTGCCGTGGTTTTCCCATCTCCATTTGTTCCAAGTAAACCAAACAACTGATCCTCGCATAAGTTCAACCATAAACCCTGAAGATTATTCAAAAATATCAATTGTTACTATACTATTTGTACGAAAAAAATGTACATAGATGCTGTGTCTGCAATATATTGTTTGTCTCGAGCATTATAATATGAATGATGGCTGATGAAAATCTTGATATATAGGAAAAAAGATGCAGAGCATTTACATTCGTATCCCTCTCTCTACGTGACATAAGAAGAATTGTATGGGATGTCTCTGAATCAGAGTTTCAAATAATTTCGAGCTTCTCCTCTTAAATTTTTCATTTGAAGGCCAGACGTATCCGGAAATAGAAAACCCATATCCCAAAGTTTTAATACGCGTGTCTGTCGGAGTTGAGCATATCTCTTGACCAGAAGAAGTATCCAACCGTAGAAACCGATCAAAGTAGCTAAACCTGAATGGTAGAAATAAGTCTTCAGCTTGCATGTATATTCTATTGTATTCACATTAAGTGCTTATGTACAATTAAAATGGCGGTACAAATCACAGCTTAAATAAATTGTTCACATCATCAATTTGAACCTAAATTATACTAACTTTATATTAACAGCCTATGTACAACAAAAATGATTCACATGCTTTATTTATCAGGACTTAATTTCTTACTTCATTGTTCTTGGGGCTCATCACATTCTTCTCTTGTCCTGCATTTGGAAAGACTTTAAAACTTCATTTCAAAACTGTAAAAACACAAACTTAACCAATTAAATACAAATATATTGAAACACTGCCAAGTAGAAACAATATCTAGACATAAAGAGTTCATGGAAAGATCAAACAGTGAACAAATCATAATTTTTTTATTTAGAAAACATACTAACAAATAACTAAATGAGTACCGATCACTGATTAAACCCTTTAAACCATTGTTGTAGAAATAAAGAGAAATACTTTAGAATAAAGTTGAGATAATTACGTAATGAAATCACTCTTTGATTTGGAAGCCATTAAATCCAAAATCTAGCCTCTTCTTCAACACCATATCTCAAGCATAGATGGCAATTTACAATCGTCAAACACAGAAAAGATAAATCTCATATACAAACCCACAGTAAATGGTGCTTAATTTGTCCGAAAGTTATACAATTCTAAGTATTGGGTTTAATTCTATCGTGTGAAATCCAATTTAGAGAATGTGGATAATTCGTTGGTCTAATCATTAATAACAACCTCCGTGCAATGTGCAAAACACTTTAAACATTATCAGCATAGAGTTGAGCATCAATTATATACTGGGTGGACAGTCCTTGGTTTAACTAAAGACTTGGAGACACTTACCTTGATTTCCTTGCACTTTTTCAAGATGTCTAGAAAGTACCCGGGTCCAAAGCCTCCAAACTCAAACACCATAAAACACAGCATTGAAAAAAATCACAACTAAAAAATGGTTGAAAAATTAAAACTTGGTAAGCAAAAATCTAAGAGGGCAAACAAATTACCTGCACTTGGAACAGAGACTGGCAAATCCGCCAAACCGCAAAGATCAACCTTGTCACATCCTGGCCCAGGCCCCCACCACATCCTGGGCACGACTCCACCGTAGCACAATATTGTCCGCTTTGGGCTCCTACCCCCTACCACACCCTCACGGTTTTGTTTCTGGGAACTCACACGAGAACTTCCCAATGGGTCACCCATCATGGGAGTGCTCTCGCGCGCTAATCGCTTAACTTCGGAGTTCCGATGGAACCCGAAGCCAGTGAGCTCCCAAAATGCCTCGCACTAGGTAGAGATGGGAATATACATATAAGGATCACATGATCCACTCCCCTGGACGATCAAATGTACATAAAACCCAAACTTAGAACATAAAACCCATCATTAACCTGGGAAAGTCTTTTTTTTTTTCAATTTTTATCTCACGCCTAATCTTTTCAGAACACTATAAATACAGATGATCTTAACAGAAGACTACAAATTAACATGTTTTATCTAAACCATAGTCTTCTTCCTGTCATTATGTTTACTAACTCATATCGTGTACAAAAACTAATCACTTAAGATATGACTTGAAAACAAATCACACGCCTACTTAAACACATAAAGCATCAAACTTTACTGAATCTGAAAATCCAAATCAGAAAATAAAATCAAATTTAAACAAAAAAAAGAAAAAAGGGGTGAGGTAAGGTGATCCTTTACCAGACACCCCCTTTTAGTGCCTTCAAAGGCAAGTGCTCAACTGCAATTGCCGATTCCTCCAACCTCGTATCTGCTTGCTTATTACTGATTAACCATTGAAAGAAAAGCTTTCAGTTGAGCAGATGCCATTGTCTTCTTGCACTTCCTTAAAACAACCACAAACCCATGGCGATGTGGATTTGGGAAAAAAATCATCAAAATTAGGAGAAAACAACTAAAATTAACAAAAATTGAACCCTGGGAAGAGAATATTTTCTGAAATTCGAAAAAACCCATATGAAAAAGTGAAAAGAGTTGTCGAGGAAGATTCAGAGTTCAATCCATACCTTGAATACTTGATAGTGAAGTCGCGAGGGATAGGTGTGAGAGATTGCGAAATTGAATTTGTTGGTTTAAGGGTTTGAGGAGTTGAGGGGTTTTGCGATGGCTGTGAGCGAGAGAAAAAAGGCCGCGAGGGTTTAATGGCAGTGAAAAAGTAAACCGAATAAAGAGCAGATGACAGCGCACAGTGGACTATCATATATAAGCAACACGTATGTCCTAGCTTTTTAGTCATTTCAATGTGCAAGTAAGAAAAAGACAGAAAAATTTTAACAGTAAAACAGGGGTATTTTCGCCAATTCATTGTGCTTAGGAACAGTCAAGCTGCTTAACTCATTTTTAGTATATATAGAATTTTGAACTATCAAAAGATTTATTTTACCATTAGATTTGCTCGCATTTGATTATAACTGTTAGATTATAAGTAAAAAAAAAAAAAAAAAAGGGTTTGAAATACGACAGTTTGGTGAGTCCAGAATAATTTAAGTCATACTTAAATCTTGGGAGGAATCTAGCCCCAAAGATATATTTTTTCCTCGAGGCTTATTTTAGTCTAGTTGTTGGAAATAGAACCTAATTTATTCTATATTTAATTAGGATTTATAAAGTCTTATAAAAGTGAAATTTGGGCGTGTTCCATCAAAATTTTAATAGTCTACAAAGTTTAATAGGGTGTATTCAATCAAGATTTGACAAATCATACCTCTCTGAATTGATCCCTATGAGAATTTGAAGAAACTTACACAAAATTCATATATAGAATTTAAGAAAGTCTATTAAAACTTCATCAAAATTCATCATAATCAAGATTTAACATCGGAATGCAAAATGAAAACTTTGACAACTCCTCATTCAACTAATTGATCGTTAATACCAATACTAATTGACACGCCTTGATCCCGCTATTCTCGTGACATCGGGATGGTCACGTGCTGGCCGACACTCGAAGGGTGACGAAAGCTATTTAGAAATGCATGAGAACGAGAATTAAATAAAACTTATGAATTTAAAAGTAATTAATATGCATTTAAAAAACATGTTCAGAGCATACAACTAATTAGAACACTAAAAGGAAGAATATAAAATTGAATGAAACAAAGAATGGGTCCTACACCGAGGGGACTCGAAGATGCCGATACGGAAGTGCCTTGACGTCGAGATTGTACGCCTCGATTCTAAGTCCTGAAGGGGACGCAAAACAAACATGAGTGGACCAAGTTGATATAAATATATATATATATATATATATATAATAAAACAGTTATCAACGTACTAACCCCCAGGTTTTATGAAAACCCAATAGCATAGTATGTAATAGGTATTCCGAAAACCCTAGCATGCCATCAAACCTTTCCATAAACATATCTCGTATATAGTGTGCTAACTAGTGGTGTCATAATAGCCCAAAAGCAGGACATACGCCCGAAGGCAGAACATACTCCATGTGCTCGGAGGCAGAACATACGCCACGCACCCGGAGGCAGAACATAGAACTCTTCCTTTAGAACACTTCCTTCACAAATATCAATCGCCCGCAGGCTCCTACATCACCCACCCAAAGGCATATATAATATCAATCGCCCGAAGGCTCCAACCTACACCCACTCGAAGGCATATATAGTATCAATCGCCCGAAGGCTCCAACCTACACCTACCCGAAGGCATATACATAGTGACCACTAGCTACGCACAAAACCATTGAATATATGTATATCTCAAAATCAACTTCATAGTATAAAGTCATCCATCATCTATACTATAAAGAGGTGTTCGAAAACATGTTCTAAATATTATATCGTCATCCATCAGATATTCTATAAGAACATGGGTTTCATAGAAAATATTATATTCCAAAATAAGCTTAGTATAGCATAATAATCAATTTCTCATAAAACGTTCACATACGTATTAAGTAAATCATGTTTTTCATGTATGCATTTCTACTATTACAACATGCATTTTATAAAGGGTCCACTCACTGTACACCGTTGGTGCAAAGCCGTACCAAATAGGAATAACGGAATCGTCGCTATTAATTGCACCTAAGCACATAAAAAGTACAATTAACAAAACTACACTTAGACGATTTAATTTGGAAAAACGAACGTCGAAAACGGGTCCAGGACGTCAAAATTAGCCTAGTAGAGGTCCCGGACGAAACCTAAAAGTCAACCAAAAAGTCAACGTTCATCGTTGACCGGATCAAAGTCAACAGGTCCGGGTCAATGGGTTAAACCGGGTCAACCGGGTTGGGCTTTGGGTCAAAGGGCTTAGGTTTCGAAGGCCCAAAGGGTTTTCTGGATTGGGTCCAATTGGGCATTGGGCTTCAGGCCCGGCCCAATTGTTTTGGGTTTGAAATAAAATAAATAGAAACAAAATAAAATAAAAAGGGTTTTGGGCTTAAGTGATCTGGCCCAAAGGCTGGGTTTGGGTTTCAGACTTGAGCTTGGGTAAATGGATTGGACCTTGGGTTAATGGGTCGGGTTGACCCATTTTCAGGCCAAGGTTTTGGCCGGTTTCTGGGCAAACTTCAAACACCCATAACTTCTTCGTTACACAACCAAATCGAGTGATTCAAAAAGAAAAGTTATAGTACTCGACGAGAGGAAGAGATTGGTACCTTGCACGACGGCTAACTTACCGTGGTTTGGTCGAAAAACGCCTCGAAAGTGGCGGTGCTTGCAGGAAAATTTGGAAAAGCTTCCCCAAGCTATTTTCTGTGATTCAAACGTATACACAACTTAAAACAGGCTTTGATCTAACCCTAAAACACATCCCATGGGTTTTTAGAAGCTTACCAATGTTGGAAAATCATGTAACCCATCGAAGAAGACGATGAACAGTACCGATCGAATGAGAGAGAAGGGTTTGGGGTGTTCTTTCTTCGAATCCTAGTTAACAGGGGTGATAGTGATGATGTTTTGTTGTTTTTATGTGGTATGATGGTGAGGGAGGTGAGGGTTTACAGAGAGGGAGGGCACAGGTGAGAGGGAGAGAGATGAGAGAAAAGTGAGAGATGAGAGAAATGAGAGGGGGCCGGGGAACACAATCAAATGTGGGCCCCCTAGGCTCACCAATTAAGAACCAAAAACCATTTTAAAAGAAAAAGATCCCAAACAATTTTTAAAAACGAGGGTGGGGTTTTACACTAATGTTCCAATTTGATCGAGCCTGCTAAATAGGTCTTTAGTTCACTTTCTCAATTCCTTCAAAATCTAATGTGAGCAGTTTCAAAATTTGATCGAAGTGACTGTAACCTCACTTTCTTGACTCGATCTACTCCTTTGTAGATTGTACTAATTGTGTCCCATACTTGCTTGCTCGTTGTTGCTTATGCAACCTTCTCAAACGTTGAATCTTCCAGACCCTGGTATAGAAGATACAACGCTTTCTTGTCCTTCTTTCGTAAGTCCTTGAGAGTGTTTTTTTGACCTGCAGTATAGACGGCTTCTTGCTCAACAATGGGTTCAACATACCCAATACTGACAACTTCCCATAGCTCCAGTGATCCAAACAATGCTTTGAACTGGATGCACCATCTTTCATAATTTTCTTTCTTCAATGTGGGAACCTGGAGTTGTACTAGATTTGACGCCAACTGTTGCACTTGCTAGAAAGGTATTTTGGCTCTAATACCAATTGTTGGTATTTTTAATTGTTTACTAACTCAATACCAAAATATGTGGGTGACAAGTTTACAAACTCTGTCACACCTTTCTCTTTGCACTCACTTTGCAAATGAACCGAAAGAAAAGAAACAGCAAACTCCTGGGAAAACACTCTGTAAAAGTTGACAACTTTTTATTGATGGAATTGGAATTTGACGTACACACACATCTCTCTTATAGAGATTTTACAAGTCATACTACATCATAGCATTAAGTGCTTGCAACCACTAACAACTATTCAATCAAAGACAAATACATGCAAAAACAAAAGAAGGTGTTCAAAAGTTTTTTAACTTTAGACTTTTGAACATACACTACATTTATTCTAGTGTTTGCAACCACCTTTAGGCTAGCACAAAGAAGAAGCACTTAATATGGGTACGTGGAGGAAGCATGATTGAAAAAACTAGCTGACAGCACACAAATTGACATCATGTTTTTTATTTGAACTTCCAACACTTACGTCTTTACCATTCATGATTGTAATCTCTTTCCTCTGGCCGGTAGACTTATCCTCAGTAAAGACACTTAGAATACCGTTGGCATCAATACTGAAACAAACATCGAATTTAGTAGCGCCCTTTGGAGCGGGAGGAATACCCTCGAGCACAAACTGACCCAGAAAATTATTTTTTTTTGTGTTTGTGCTCTCACCCTCATAAATGGGGAACTTGATTGACACTTGATTGTCATAGCGAGTTTGTAGAGTTGTGTTCCTCTTGATGGGAATATTGCTGTTTCTTGGAATCACAACCCATATGAATGTCTCACAATAGTCTTCCTCAGTCCAAACCCCTAGTGATAGAGGTGTGACATCCAAGAGAGTGAAGTCTTGAAACTTCTCATTTCCAATCCCACTCAAGACTGCCGCTTCAACAGTGGCACCATACGCAATTGCCTCATCCGGATTGATACTCTTGCACAACTGCTTCCCCTTGAACACATCCTGTAATAGTTGCTACACTTTAGGAATTCTAGAAGATCCACCGGCAAGAACAACATCATGGACACTGCTCACTTCCATATTGGCATCCTTCAAACACTTCTAGACAGGCTCCAGACACTTGTTAAAGAATTCCATATTCAGTTGCTCAAATTTGGCACGGGAAAATGTTGTATAGAAATCAGTACCCTCACACAAACAGTCGATTTCAATATCAGTGGCTGAAGTACATGAAAGCCTCCTCTTTGCTTTCTCACATGCAGTTCTTAACCTCCTTAGTGCTTTAGAGTATCCACTCACATCCAAATTATGCTTCTTCTTGAATTGCTCAACACAAAAATGTACCATTTTGTTATCAAAGTTGTCTCCTCCAAGGTGCGTGTCTCCAGCTGTGGCCTTCACTTGAAACACACCATCACCTATGGTAAGTAGTGAAACATCTAAAGTACCACCACCTAAATCAAATATCATCATATTTCTCTTGCCATACCAACTAGCCTGCCTGTCAATGCCATAAGCAATTGCTGCAGCAGTTGGCTCGTTGATGATACGCATCACATTTAGGCCAGCAATGCTGCCAGCTCTTTTCGTAGCCTGACGTTGTGAATCATTGAAGTAAGCAGAGACAGTGATAACTGCATTCTTCACAGTGGAATTCAGGTAAGCCTCAGCAATCTTCCGCATTTTTGCTAGAACCATGGCTGAAATTTGTTCAGCAACAAACTGTTTTTCTTGTCCCTCATGGGTGACCACAATCAAGGGCTTGTCGCTAGGACCTTCAGTGACTTTAAATGGCCAGAGCTTCAAATCACTTTGAACAATGGCATCATTGAATCTCCTACCAATAAACCTCTTTGCATCTGCAAATAAATGACTAATTTAAAGAAGCATTCCAAGAAAGAAAAACAGCTGAGAAGCAAAAGTTCATATATCAAAAACAACATAATGACTTACTTGGTTTAATCAACAGGGTTATACTGCTACCCAACTCTATATTACACAAACAACATATAAATAAGTTGCAATTTCTATGTTGGTCAGTAAGACAAGTTACTCCAATATTTGAAAAACGTTTCTTCATATTTTTGCTTTACAATAATATAATTCATATAGTGGATTAAGATTTACAATAGAAAGGTTGATTTGCATAGTGATATGCGTGTGTGGAGTAAACATCGCAAAAGAAAATTTTGCATTTGTGTTAACATAGAAATACACTGTAATGATAGTTTTAATTCAACTTCATAATATTTTTGTTGTGTTACAAATATAAAAAAAATAAATTATATGAACATGACCATAAAAAATAAGCATATATATGTAACCTTTTTCCATGAACCCACTCCGAAAATACTGTTAAACTAGTAGCTCATAAACGAGGAGCTCACCAAAAATGGAGTTTGTGGGGTTCCTGATTGAGGGCTGAATCACCAACCAATTGCTCAGTCTCAGTGAAGGCAACACAAGATGGAGTGGTCCTGTTACCTTGATCATTCACTATGATTGCCACACGGTCGTGCTCCCACACTGCTACACACGAGTACGTTGTCCCCAGATCAATCCAGATTGCGTGGCCTTCTTCTCCTGCCATTCTTTGCAGGGGAACACGACAAAAAAAGATTGTAGTGAGAGTAATAGGGAATAGGGAGTGTAAGTCTGGCTAGTTCAGCAGGGAAGAGATAGAGTTCAGAGCGGTGTCTATCATAACTTCACCTTCGTCACTACCTTGACTACTTTATAACTTTTAACTTACCTTCTTTTTTTTATCTTATATTTTTTTTTGCTAAGGAGTAAGAAATACGTTTATTTATTTAGTTTAGCGAGGAAGACAAAGAGGATAACGAGTAGCTGGTAAACGGCTAGGCAACGGTGAAGAAGAAAGGTCTGGGGGTAGAGTCACCTGCGAACAGACGAAGTCTTTGAGAAGAATAGAAGGTTGTTTTTGGCGTTGTGATTGGCGACGAGGAGGAGCATGTGGTGGTGGTGGTGGGGGTTCGGATGGAGCAGGAGAATTGACAACAATGGTTGGCGTAAGAGAAGAAGGAAAATTGTCTAAAGGAATGGGGATGGCGTTAGTTGGTGAAAGAAAAGAGTCTGAAGTAGGAGAGGGTGAGGCTGAAGGAGATGACGCAATTGGAAAGGAACATGTGGTGGAAGAGTTGAGGAAGACGGAGTCAGACATGGATGGATCAGAAGAAACAAGGTATGGAAGATTTATGTGGTCTAATGTGGTTGGGACCACGGGAAGAAAAAGAGGGACTAAAAATCATAAGAGATATTTTGCTAAACGTTATCATGAACGGAACAAATTTAGATACCAAAAGAAAAATTAAAAATCTATTTTTTCAAAGTGCAAAGAAGAGAAATTGTTTATTCAAAAAGTTGGGCCAATGATAAAATTACAAATATATCAGTCAAACAAAGCTTGCTACATGCTAAACAATGTTGAAAAACATCATTAGCTTTTTCAAGTGTTATATGCCATGAATGTAATTGGATACCAGACTTGTTCTTAGCTTGAGGTGCTTCCAAGGGAAAATTGACCTTTTATTGTACTCTCTTGGACAGTTGTGAATACAACCGCAAAAGATAATAAAGAGAGCCAATGATTCAAAAAAAAAAAAAAATGCATAAATAGTTCAAAATTGTTGAAAACATTGGCAGTAAGTTTTGAAAACATTGGCAATTTTGACAATGTTGGCATAGTTTTGAATGCCGCACATAGATTTTTCAATGCCCATGCATGTGATGAAGACTTTGGAAACAAAAGGATTGTATTTTCAAAGTTGGGTGTTGTAAATTTCAAAATGTAATAATACGAGTTGCTCTATAAATAGAGCACTCGATTGCAATCAAAACATACAGAAAGAAGAAAAGATCAAAAACATCATGTATTCCTCCCTCCTTTATTTGTCATCTTCTTGTGCTATAATTACAGGGTGATATTTTACATCTGTTTCGCTCCTATTACTAATAAATGTTATCTCTCTAACTTTTACATATTTATAACACGTTATCAGCACGACTCGAAAATCTAATCATTCTCTCATTGCTCTTCGCCGAACGAAAGATGAAAAAAATGTTTCCTCTAAGGTTTTTACTATTCATCTTCTTCCTCTGCCTCAACTGCGCGATATACCCTAGCGACGAACCGTTTGCTTCATGCATGCTTCTAGTTCTCAACCTAATAGTTACATATATCTTTGATTTCTGGTTTGGTGTAGATCTTGATTATTAACCCAGTATTTATTTATGTTAATTTTACTGCAATCCAAGATGGTGTGGTACAATGGCCCATCTTGAAATCTTACTGCGATCCAAGATGGTGCGGTATCATCGCCTATCTTGGACTACAGATCTAATTTTACTGCAAATTTTAGGTGGAGCGGTATAATTGCCCATCCTACCCTGCATGTTTAAATTTGCCATTTCATTGCAATTTTAGGTGGTGCGGTATAATCGCCCACCCTACTCTGCGTATTTAAATTTTCTTGCTACTTGAGTGGTGCGGAATAATCGCCCATTCTATGTTACATTATTTCAATGAGAATGGTGCGGTACAATCACCCTCCTCATTCACCTTGAAAATCTTGAGCCAGAAGTTTCGAGTACTTATCATTTTGGCCTGAAGATCAAAATGAAAAATTTGTAAGAACCAGAAGTTCTAACACTATATTGCTCCAAGAATACATATTATTGCAAGTTCTTACACATCTCATGTTCTTTTAGAAAAGAAAATGGCGAACCTGGTGAAGCTTGATTTTGCTGCCCTAGACCTTACCGGGAAGAATTACCTTACTTGGGTACTGGATACCAAGATCCATATGGAAGCAAGGAATCTTGGAGATACCATCAGGGAATAGAATAACTCATCTTTTCGAGATCGGGCGAAGGCTATGATCTTTATTCGTCGCCATCTTGATAAGGGACTAAAAAGCAAGTACTTAACGGTTGAAGATCCATTAACTCTCTAGAAGGCCTTGAGAAACAGATACAATCACCAGACAATGGTGATTCTTCCAAGAGCTCGCTATGAGTGGACTCACCTAAGGATCCAGGATTTCAAGTCAATGGCAGAGTACAATTCTGCGTTGTTCAGAATTACCTCTCAGATGAAGCTCTGTGGGGATACTATTACTGAGGAATATATGCTGGAAAAGACTTTCAGCACATTTCATACCTCTAACGTGCTTATGCAGCAGCAGTATAGAGCACGAGGCTTCACTGAATACAACCAGCTGATATATGTGCTCTTGGTAGCTGAACAAAACAATGATCTCCTGATGAAAAATCATCAATCCAGACCTACTGGATCTGCACCATTCCCAGAAGTGAATGCTGCTTCCCACGAATTGAACGCCACATCCTCTAGTGGCGATAATCATAAATAAGGACGTGGCCATAAGCGAGCACGGTGGAATAGGAAAGGTAAGAACCATGGTGATCAGTTTCACAACCAGGTTCCAAGGCATAATTCAGGTCCGAGCTTCAAAAATGTGAATCGCCACAAAGGCAAAGTTCATATGAACAACGCTCCCAGGAACTCTGAAGGAGTCTGCCATAGGTGTGGTGACAATGGGCAATGGGCACGTACTTGTCGTACCCCAAAACATCTAGTGGGTCTGTATCAAGCGTTCCTCAAGGAGAAGGGTGTCGAGACCAATTTTCTTGACCAGGCTAAACCAATGGATATACCTAATTCAATGTGTGACTTATCAGGGCAGTTGACCACAACCCACCTAGATGTTTCAGACTTTGTTGTGGAAAGGGGAAATGAAGTATACCTGTCTGACTGAATAGTTTATGTTTGATGTATTTTTATTATGCTGAACTTGTAGTTTAAAAATAGCATTTCAGATTCAATAAAAGTGGCATGTAAATTTCCTATTATAACTTGCTTTTAACTCTGATTCCTTTACTCAGAGAGCATGGATAAAAACTATGGTCATTCTCAAAACATGAGAAATGGCGAAGATATTTGTCTTGCAGACTGCGCAAATACGCATACAATACTTCGAGATCGAAAGTATTTCTCAAGATTGATGCTTACAAAAGTAAGGGTAACAACAATATCAGGACCTTCAGATGTAATTGAAGGCTCAGGGAAAGCCTAGATTATGTTACCAAATGGAACAATATTGTCTATACAGAATGCGTTGTATGCTACTCGATCTACTCGAAATTTGTTGAGTTTCAAAGACATACGTTTAAATGGATACCACATTGAAACAAAAAGTGCAGAAAATGTTGAGTATCTATGCATTACCCCCAATGATATCCAGAAGCGTATATTGGAGAAGTTGCATCTCGAGTGGATTGTATTATACATACATAAAGACAGTTGAATCACATATTGTCATGAACCAGAAGCTCATTGATTCAAAAGTTTACATGCTTAGGCATGACCGTCTGGGTCATCCAGGATCTAACATGATGCGTAGGATCATTACCAACTCTAATGAACATCCATTATTGAGCAGACACATTGCTATCTCAAATGATATGCAAGGCTTGTTCTCAAGGGAAGTTGGTAATTAGACCATCACAACTAAAGGTTGATGTTGAATCCCCATCATTTCTGCAAAGAATTCAAGGGGATATTTGTGGGCTTATTCAACCATCATGTGGACCATTTCAATATTTTATGGTTTTGGTTGATGCATCTACCAGATGGTCACATGTTTGTCTCTTGTCTACTCGGAATGTAGCTTTTGTGAGACTTCTTGCTCATATAATTAAATTACGAGCACAATTCTCAGATTACCTCATTAAGTCAATCTGACTTGATAACGCTGGGGAATTTACGTCTCAAACTTTTGATGATTATTGCATGACATTGGGCATTGATGTTGAACACCATATTCCTCATGTCCATACTCAAAATGGTTTAGCAGAATCATTGATAAAGCCCGCTCACAAACTGGATATGTGTTCTAGAATGGAGATACATCAATCTCATGACACTCAACAAAGCAAACATTAATTGCTACATCTTCAAATCATTCAGAAATACTTGCTTTACATGAAGCAAGTCGTGAATGTTTTTGGTTAAGATCAACGATCCATCATATCCGGAATTCATGTGGTCTAACTTCGAAGACAGAAAATCCAACTGTCATTCATGAAGATAATGCAGCCAAAGTTTTTCAGTGCATATGAGCTTCAGAATGCTAAAGTTATTGAAGTCAGACAAATCCGTTCAAATGAAAATTTGGCAGATTTGTTCACCAAATCTCTACCAAAATGCACGTTTCAGAAGTTAGTGCAAAGTATCGGATTACGTCGACTTACCAAATAGCTAAATTTGGAGAATGCGGAATACATGCATGTTGTACTCTTTTTCCTTCGATTAGGATTTTTCCCACTAGGTTTTTCCTATCAATGTTTTAACGAGGCAACATAAGCATATTTAACACTATACCAACAATCCAGGAAAAGTTGTATTTTTTTTTCCTTTGCTATGGTTTTTTCCCACTGGGTTTTTCCAAGCAAGGTTTTAACGAGGCAACTGATGTTGATATGTGGGCATCCAAGGGGGAGTGTTGAAAACATTAGCAATTTTGACAATGTTGGCATAGTTATGAATGCCCACACATAGATTTTTCAATGCCCATGCATATGATGGAGACATTGGAAACAAAAGGATCGTATTTTCAAAGTTGGGTGTTGTAAATTTCAAAATGTAATAATACGAGTTGCTCTATAAATAGAGCACTTGACTGCAATCAAAACATACAGAAAGATGAAAAGATCAATAACATCATATATTCCTCCTTCCTTTATTTGTCTTCCTCTTGTGCTATAATTACAGGGTGATACTTTACATCTGTTTCGCTCCTATCACTAGTAAAGGTTATCTCTCTAACTTTTAGATATTTATAACAAAAATTGAGTTTTGGGAGAGAGTGGAGAGAGAGAGAGAGAGGTGAAGTGACCTTATAACCAGAGATCAAATGTATTTTCTTCCTATTATTGAGGTGGTATTCGACTTGTAAAATTCTGAAATCAAACATTTAAATAAAGTTTAATCCAAATTTATTACGAAATGTTAATTAGAAATGTGTTACAATGGAAGCAAAAAAGATTGAAACTTGCCTAATGTGATGTGTACAATTTTACCATCTATTTGTGAAAAATATATCGATGTGACATGCCATATGTTGGTCTTGCCTTCTTGGAAGTAATATTAGTCGTTGATTGCCAGGTTGCATAAATCTGTACAATATTTTATGAATTGCGAGAAAAATTATTGTCAAAGTTGTGTGCTAAAAAATAATTTATTCTATATTGACGCAAGTTATGATTTTAATTTCTATATACCTTGGTGGAGTAATTCTATCTATGAGTTTCTTATATTCATCATTCATGTTATGTGAAAAGCTGATTCCAAGTTCGGCAGAAAGTCACAAAAAAATGAAATATAAAATTGGAACAAAGATTCAATTATACAAATTTACACATCTAAACACATAATATTCAAATAAAGAAAAATTTGAATAAAGATGCACTAACATTTCAATGCCCATTGTTTGGATGAAATGAAATTCTCAGAAATTCGTGGCAAATCCTCAATGACATACTCCTAAAAGATGAAAAACATATAATTTTAAACATAAAAAGGTACAAAAAATACCACCAAAAAAATCTCAGGAATAGGCAAGAATTCCTGAGAAAATTCGAAATTTTGGGCAAAGATGGTGTTTTTTTTCCGATTTTGTTGGAGGGCTTGAGGGTGTTTGGGATTTGTTGGTTTGAGGTTGAGATTAAGGGGAAGCAAATGGAAAAATTTTGGAACATTCGAGAGAGCTCGAGAGATCTGAGAGAAAGAACATGCTTAGAGCATCCCCAACACTTGCTTCCCCTCCCAAATGGCCAACACGGGTACATCCAGCCTCATTTCCTTCCATGATAACCAACACACATACAATGGGGGCAAATACGTGATCTCACTGTATAACAGAGGAAAAAGGCTGAGAATTAGGTAGCCAATGAGGGGTAATTTCGTCAAATCACTGTTAATGAACAGTGACTTCAAACTAAGTTTTAGTATATACTAGCAATGGTGCATGTGCAATGTTGCGGGTATGAAGTAGCATTTATATACACATAGAAATCTATTTATGACCATATGGATTGCCAGTTTTGTTGTGATTGTTGTTAGAGTATGATGAAATATGCATATAGTCAGCCTATTTTACCTAATGATAACCAAAGTATAGAGGTGCAGTTGATTTTAAGTTGTCGATGGGAGAAAATACATGGAGTTGGAGATAAACTTGGTGAAAGTAGAAATCTTCAAGCTGCAAACAAATTGATCCTGGTTTTTGTCACAAAATGTCCTTTCATCAAAGAAAATTATAGCAAAACTTTTAAAACCATACGTGACACACCCCGACCTGAATTGAGGCATGCTGGCCGTCACGTGAGGGTGACGTAGCCATGTGCGTAGTGCGGAAGTGAAAGTAATATGTAAGTGTGAATAATTAAAAACCGAAACTAACTAAGTTATACTAAGGTGATAGATAAGTATGTGATAGTGTGCAATGTAACGATACAAACGTTCATAGCGTAGGTAACCTAGTTGCAGTCCAGCAGGCTAAGTATTAATTATACAGGACATGAAAGAAAATTTTACATTTATTACAGTGCCGGTAGAACCGCCCTAGAGTCCTCGAGAGTCATCAACACGAACTTCTACCTAAAACCTGGAGGGGCGCAAAACAAAAAACGTGAGTGGGCAAAAACAAAGGTTTTGAAAACACATTTCACTTTTCAAATATAATAACCCCTCACCGTAAAATCTGTATAATTTCCCAAAAAATAAATATATATACATATCTAGGAATCATGCTCAATAATGAAGAAAACCAAGTATATGCCATGTCAAATATCTTATAACCAAATATGTAAGCCAGGTGATGTGATTTAATATGAAAGTGATATATCAACCGGAGTCACTTAACATGACCTGTACGGCTGAATCTATAGCTCATAAATATGTATTCTTGCACACGAGTCGAAACCACCTAACGTGGTCTGTACGACAGGCTGGGTGTAAATAACTATGCTCAAGTGCTACGATCATGTGAAGGTTGTGCGAAGTATCGCAAGTCACCTACGAGTCGGAACCACCTAGTGTGGTCTGTACGACAGGCTGGCACCTGCCTTGGATCTAAGGTGAGCGTGTGGTGCGGGAGGTGAACGATCACGTGAAGGCTAGGCCTTGGCCTCGAGCGGAGCACTAACACCGAGATGCAGGACAATGAGCACTAAATGCATCTAGTCATAACCATACGTAATGCCATCACAATCATCAATATGTACTCACCCGAAGCTTACCTAGGCCTCCGCAGCATCAATGAGTATTATGCATAACTATACTAATGCAAATACTAAAATGTAACACAACTGACATGGTATTTAAAAACGTAATTCCATTTTAAACAGTTTCTGGGAAAATGTAAAGCATAAATACGTATATATAGAAAACCAAAAGCCCACTCATTGGTATGTAGAAGGGTCGTAACACCAAATTTCATGATTTTTATATAGATTTGAAGTTCTCGACTAGGAGAACATGATCTTACCTATTTGGAAGCTTAAATCCAACGAGAAGTAACCTAAAAATCCCTTGGAAAAGTTCAGCTAAACTGGTATTCTCCAAACTCATGCCTCCCGATGTTAATTTCGTCCCAAATTTACTCTAAGGTCCCTATGGAGTTGTCGAGGAACCTTTTTAAGCCTTGAAACCTTGTAACACCTCGACGATCATACCGGAGAAATTTCAACTCCTCACCGGAGCTTGTAACACCCCGAGTTTTCGACGTCCTTTCTTTAAACCAAGGGTATAGTTAGGTTCCTAAGCTTGTAAGGAACTCAAAGGTGGTATCCAATAGCTCGATCTGTGCTAGATGAGGATGGTTGATGATGATGATGATGATGTACGGATTGTACGGACGATGGAGGTGGTTCGAGAAAACTGGTGAAGATGAGGTGGTACGTGTGTGCGTATGAGGCCACGGGATTGGCCAGAAATAGAGGGAATAAGGTCCTAATTGGGCAATAAGACTTGAGGCCTAATAATTGGATCCAAAAGAAATAAAACCACCAAAACCTTTTTAATTGGATCCAAAGACATAGGAACAAAATCTGATTAGGTCCAAAAAGATAGGAACCTATGTTAATTGGTTTATGTTTTGTTTCTCTATTTTGACCCAATTATATTCTAACGTTCGTAACCTTTCGTTACGAACCCGATTCGTCCCTAATTCGCATTGACACTCTTATGACATCAAGTACGTTTTAATTATGATAGCGAGAGAAAAAAATAATTTAATTCTACATATATACATCCATGTCACTAAACCTTGAGGGCATTATCGTCATTTTACATGCTCAGGGATAAAATATATACCTTAATTCGGAACGGGCTGTAACAAAACAAAATTGTGAGAAATGATTAGGAAAGCAGAATTTTTCTAGACTATGCAGAGAAATAAAATTTAAATTAAAAAAAAAAAGTGAGTTCAAATAGATAGAAGATGAGAGTTTTACATACACAAATTTCATTGAACAGTTAGTTAACTATATATAGGTACACTGAACAGATAATCTTATTTAATGAAAGTGTTTTAATTTAGGGTTGTTTTATTGGCACCCCATATTTTGTTGATTACACCTCATGTACTAAAAACACCCAACATCTACTTTTTAAATTAAAAAAATATCTTAATACACCCCACATTCTTTCCCAAGCTACACTCACACCCTAAACTCTTCACATACACCCCACATCAAACCCGCATATTCGTCTTCACAAACTTGTTTCCTCCAGTTTTCTTTTCAATTTTCATATCAATAACCTATATAATTCTTCAATCTTTCTTTTAGTCGAAATGAGTTTTCATTAAAGCAAAGACAAAAGGACACAAGCCTCACCCAAACTGACTCGAGGGCAAAAGGGTTTAAGTCTTGCAGTTGTAAGTATATATATTGAAGTGGAGTTCCACATTGAGTTTTCAGACTTTTACGGAAAACCTATTCATTCTTTTCTGGAAAAAAAATAGTCATATTGCTTATGTGAGAGCGTAGAAGTAAATTTTAGGCATGACTCAAAGAAAGAACTTGGGGTGTATTTTGAATCTTCTTTTTAATTTTGAGAACATTTTAGGGCTTAAATAGTCATTTTATAAGCAATTTAATATTAAATTATTATGTGGGAGTCAACAAAATATGAGGTGTTAATAAAAAAACCCTTAATTTATCATAAGCTTTTTTGTTACCAAAATTTACCAATTCGAATCAAATTCACCAAAAAAGCATACACGTTTTTTCGTTAACTTGTACATACATTTGTGAATAATTAAAGAAAAACTGCAGTTTAAAAATCCCTCTTCTTCAACAGAATTTTGTAGGCGGATATAAGTATTTTGAATTTGTAGAAGCAAGTTGGATAATGTGTAAACATACATAGATTATGATGCTGAGAAAATAAGTCATCTTTTATAGTAATAAACTATAATTTTAAGAAATTTAATTAACATTTCATTTAAGAGTATAAAGTTTGAACGTCCTGAAATTTGTGGAAGCTCAACACCTACAATATGAACAGTGACAAAAAGGGCTCGATTGCTGAGAAGCATTTGCTAAAAAAAAAAAAATAGAGTTAAAAAAAAAAGATCTATAGTATCATTTATGGTTTTTGGTAAGATACATACATTTACAAAGATAAACTTTGTCTCACCTTGAAGAGAACAGCAAGTAACCATGCTAAATTGCCTGATGTCAGAGACTTAAATATTTATTGTTGATCATACTTTCAAAGTATCCAAACAGAGTACATGAAGATATTAAATTTAAATTTTTTTAAAATGAGAAGAACACCACCCATAAATTCTTAATACAGAGAGCTAAATAAATACATGTCTAAGCTTGTAGGGGTTTTTAAATTTGATCTAATAGATGTAGAATTTAGGTTTGAAAGTAAAAAGATGTATATCATAGATTTCAAACTGCAGTATAATATTGATTAATGTGAACAAAAGTATAAATAAATTAAAATATATGAAATTGAGGACTTACTTGGATTGAGAATTTACATAATGTCAATTCACCGTTGTATGTCACATCCCGGCCGGGGCTCGACCATTTCCCGGGCCCGCTCAACAGTCCGTCACACGATATTGTCTGTTTTGGGCCCCTACCACACCCTCACGGTTTTGTTTCTAGAAACTCACGAGGAACTTCCCAGTGGGTCACCCATCATGGGATTGCTCTCGAGCGCTACTCGCTTAACTTCGGAGTTCCGATGAACTTTGAAGCTAGTGAGCTCCTAAAGGCCTCGTGCTAATTGGAGGTGGGAATGTACATATAAGGCCAGTGACCAACCCTCACTCCGCCGATGTGGGATACTACAATCCACCCCCCTTAGAGGCCCGACGTCCTCGTCGGCACACTCGAACTGACGGTGAGTCTGGTTTTGATACCAAATTGTCACATCCGGCCCAGGCTCGACCATTTCCCAAGCCCGCTCCACCGTCCGTAGCACGATATTGTCCACTTCGGGCCCCTACCACACCCTCACAGTTTTGTTTTTGGGAACTCACGAGCAACTTCCCAGTGGGTCACCCATCATGGGATTGCTCTCGCATGCTACTTGCTTAACTTCGGAGTTCCGATGAACTCCGAAGCCAGTGAGCTCCCAAAAGACCTCGTGCTAATAGGAGGTGAGAATGTACATATAAGGCCAGTGACCAACCCTCACTCCGCCGATGTGGGATACAGCTGGAGGGGCGAAAAACAAAGTTGAGTGGATCAGCAAAACAATGCTTATACGAAAACCTTCATTTTTGAATATACTAACCTCTCGCCGTAAAACAAGTATAGTTTCCTTTAAGAAGAACATACAATGTAAGTATGTATCCACAATACTATAGCCAATATGTAAATGAGAATATGCCAAGTGATGATATAATCAATGCCACAATAATATAATCATGTGATAATCATATATAAACAGTTTGCTCATCATCTAAGCTAGCACACGAGTCGGAGTTGCCTAAAGCAACCTGTACGACAAGACTGGGTGTAATAAAGCGCTCTAGTACTACAATCACGTGAAGACTGGTGCTAAGCACGGTCACATACAAGTCGGAACTGCCTAATGCAGTCTGTACGACAAAACTGACACCTAAACTTGGATCCAAGGTGAGCGAACGGTGCAGATGTGAACATACACGTGAAAGACTAGCCCTGGCCCTGGGCGGAGTACCAACATCGGGGTGCAACAAGATAAGCATATACAATATGTATGAGTGTCATGACAGTAATATCCTAACCATATGTTTATCACAATTATATCACAATTATCAACTACTTGGCAATACATACTTAAAGTGAGGTATTTATGCATTTCTGGAAACTATAAATATGTATAGATTATAAAACAAACTGCCCACACACAAGTACGTCGTCGGGTTGTAGCCCCTGAGCCTAGCATGGCCTCGTACGTCCTCGGGATACGTTTCCCCTATATGTGAAATAACTAGTTTCGAATTAATTAAAGCACATATACGGAAACCTAAATAAAACCCTCATAGTTTGCTCAAACCTAGGGTTTAAATATACCAACGTGACCTACTCGACGTCACGAACATCCCCAAATTTTTAAAATAATTTTTGGACCCTTCATGCGCCCCCACGCGCCAGCAATGGCACGGCCAAACGCGTCCCCACGCGCAGGCCAATGCCGTCAACTAGCTTGACGCCGTCAGGAATATTCCACGGAATATTTCATTAAATGCTAACAGAAGTTAACGATGTTACCTGACGCCGTCAGGAATATTCCGTCAACTCTGACGGAATATTCTGTCACCTTCTCCGGTGAGCCTCGCCGTCGCCGTCTACAACTCAATTTTTGCCGGATTTCTGGAAAATTCTCAAATGAGCATAACTTCTTCATTTCTCAACCATTTTCAACCTACTTTATATGGATTTGAAGCTCATGCAGTGTAGAATCACGTTATACCTGTTTGGAGTCCAAAAAGTGGACGGAGGTTGCTAGAAAATGCCTCGAAAGATCCGGCCGAGAGTGAGTTCTTCGAAACTCGGTTGTTTCACTTCCAAACTTCCTCCAAATTGTTGTAGGAGCTTTGTGGGGTTGTGTAGAAGCCTACCCAAGCTTCAAAACATCCCAACTCGCTCGAAAACACGTCAAACTCAATTAGCCCGAGTTCGGACCTTTCAAGTTGAGTCAAAACTCGTCTAAACTTGGTTCTAAGAACATGGTTGTGATCGTGGGGATGAGAGGAGTACAATGGGGTGATTTTTGGGTTCGATCTGCGAGCTTTGAAGCTCGTTCATGGCATTTGCAAAGGAGAGAGTATACGGGAGAGAGAGAGAATGAGAGAAAGTCCCTTTTTCTTTTTCTGATTGGTTAGTGTGAGGAGGGAGATGATGGGATTGGTTGGTGTGATAATGAGAGTTGATTGGTGAGTGAGGTGAAAAGAGGGGGCACGGGTAGACTTAAAGAATGCCAAGGATAGGGTTTTTGGATTTCCTACAGTAAAAGGAAATCAAAACCTATCCGTAAAAACGTTACTATCTAGGTAAAATTCCACGTACTCTCGTAATAACGCGCACAAATAAAATAAAGGAGCGAGAAAATAAATAGAGAGGAAAATAAACATGTCCGGGACATTTGCCACTAAGGGCATAACCGTTATAACATATACTCGGGGAGAAATTACATAGGAAAATTAGGGACGGGTCGTCACATGTACTTTCATGAACATAATAAAAGGTTAATTTTATACAATTTAAGACAGTGAAGAGACAAATTGGTACATCATTTCCCAAAATGTGATGAAATGATGTTTAAAGATTATAAAACTATGTAAAAAATCACAAACTGCACACCATGTGTATTAAGAGGATGGGCAAATTTTATAAAACCTATTACCAAATGAAAATAATAGTGTTAAGTTTGATTAAAAAATCAGAAACTGCACACCATGCGTATTAAGAGGATGGATTAGATTTAGCTAAATAGGTTGCTCTCTGCAATATAGAGATGTTTTTTATGCTCCATTATTCGGAGGAAAAATCACCATTTCCATCTTTTCTCCTCAGAGGAATTAGCTATTAACAATTTATATACAGACTTTATTATTTTGACCTATCCTAAATGTATGGCCAATTTTTTATCTATGCATTGAAAGGTTTAAGATAAACATGGAATAGTATGAGTACAAATGTTCCCACCAAAGATACACTCTCTCCACATGCTTTGACTTAGCGAAAGAATACATTAGGTATAGACGAATTATTAAATTTAATCAATGAATAATAGCAACGGTGCACGGATAGATTTAACAATTCTGCTATTGGTAAGATGTTCCTTAGCTTAATTAAAGCATGTGGAGATCGCATATTTCTAGTGGGGATGTTTATACTTAGAGTTTTTTATGTTTAACTTAACCTCTCAATGTGTAGGCAAGCAATTGGCCATGTATTTAGATTAGATAAATAGATGGTCTGTATATAAATTAGTAGTAACTAATTCCCCTGATCAGAAAGGTCAGTAAATATTGGATTTAAATGTAGAACAGTAATGAAAAAAAAGTAATAAAACGTTAATTTATTTGACATACTGTTGGATCCTTGTATTTACATGTTTTTGAAACCTATTTGTTGAAGTTGTGACATACCTGTTGCATCAGTGATTTCTGATCTTTTTCGGCAAATTATTAAACAAACCTTTTAACTGCTTAACCATACCTGGAAACCAATTTTACAAACTTCATTTATTAAAATATGATTAAATACAATTATTTCAGTAAAGTAAGCAATTAGAAACAACACACAGTTATGGACAATGGGTGATGTAATGGTTAAAAACTATGTAAACCATGTAGATATATAAAAATTGAGCACTTAGTTAAGTTGAAGGTTAAGAGAATGCTTTTAGTAGCAGGAAAAGTATCGTTAGATTGAGCTTGCTGCGATGATTATCTTCTCTGTAGAAAACAGTATCAGATGAAAGTTCAAAAAATGTAAGGCCATGTTATATTTGCTGAGAATAAAAGCAGTATTAGTGAAACTGATGTCAAAATTTAATGACCTACAATACATTTTACTGAATTAACAAAACTCGGAATCCTCGCATCGTTAACCAAACACATATAAGCTTTGCCGTGAAAAACAAAATTTATGCATCTGTTTATCTAAATAAGAGTTAACAGCTACTTGTCCACATTATCTTTCCAATAATACCGAATTATCACAAAATTAGAACCAAACAGATTGTTTATTAATGACCTGCTATATATATATATGTATTACTTTGCAACCACCAGAGAACACTATTCGACAACGAAAGAAAATGAAATGCCTCATCATTGAGAAAAATTGATAGCATGAATGTTCTTGATCCTTAATAAAAAAAAAAAGTACTAATTTTCAGAAAGGTAACTGAATCACATACCTTAATTCAGTAGTTACATGATTTATTAACTTAAGTAAAATATGGTTGAATTCATAATTAAGCTTTAATTAGTCACTCAAGCTTTTAAACTTGTGTAAAAGCTTCAAGCAATCTTAAGTACTTTCCTTTTCAAACCTTTTTCGTCTCTGTACATTGATCTAAACAAAACTTTAATTAAGCATTCAAGCTTTTAAACCTCTGTAAAACCCTTAAGTAATGTTAAATACTTTGCTTTTGAAAGCTTTTTGGTTTCTGGACATTGATTTAAACCAATAACGAAAACAAATCTAAAAAATAATTGGAAAACAAATTGAGTCTTTTTTTTTTTAAAGAATGATTAGAATGTACCGCAACACATACCAATCAGAAGCATAGCGAAAAACGGTATCAACTCAACGCACAACGCATTAACTCAAGACACAACCAAATTATCAGGGTTTCTTTCAAACAAATACAATTTTGCTAACCAAATTATCAGGGTTTCTTTCAAACAAATACAATTTTGCAGCAAAAAAAATATACACACGGTAAACCAATTTGTTACAGCTAGCATAAACACAACAGAGAACCAAATGGCCACAGTTTTTTTTTCAAACAAATATAATTGGGAAGTAAAAAATTACAGAGAGAGAAAACCAATTTTCAGGGTTCCTTTCATACAAATACAAACTGAGAATCGAAAATTACACGTAGTTGTTGTAAAACATACCCAAACTCAATATAATTTATTTGTCAATAATCTGAAGAGGCGGCATGCGATTAGTCACCAATTTCACAAAAAAATTGTCCCAACCTGCAGATCCGCATAAAAAAACAAAACAAAGACCTTAATTTTCTTGGCCTAGAGATAGCAAAATGAGGATAAAACATTGAGAACAACTAACCTTAAAGTTCTTCCCCCGACGATTGCAAGATGAGAACAAAACGCCGAACAACAAAGGATTCAATACCGGGAGAGACTGGAAACTAGATCCCCAAAAAAATCAAACGCTGGATTTCTTTTGAGACAATTTTGCGAAAGAAAAAGAGAGGATTTGAGAGCAAAAGACGGGCTGACGAAGTGGGAGAAAATCGCAGACTCATGAAAGTGAAAAACGAAGAGGAAGGGTAAAGCAAAAAAGATGCGGACGAAGCAGAGAACCAAATGATGAAAGACGCGTGACTGGGAAGGGCATAACCGACTTTTCGCTGTAGATGAAACAGTATGCGGAGCAAAGAAGAAATCGAGGGCAGTTTCGCCATTTCACTGTTTATGAACAGTGCCCGAGCCAACTGAGCTTTGGTACATATGATAACTAGTTTTGGTACATATAATAACTAGCAAGAATGTACGCGCAATGCTGTTGGTTTTCAAACTGTACAAAACATGTAAAAAGTTTTAAATATATGTATGATATACCATACTACTTATATACACACATGAAAAATGTACTTACAACACTATCAACAGTAGGGAACAATGAGTAGCATTAGACTTCCTTAATCTAATGGGCTTGTTTTCATTTTGATTAGCATCATTGACTGAAATCAGGAGAGAGAAAAAGAATTTGAGAAATTGTTTTATGAAGGAAACGAATTCAGTCCAAATTATATATAATAAATGATCTGTTACCTATAAGAAAGAAGACTTGGTAAAACCATTTTACCACATCAGGAAATGTCTGCTCATGATTTATAATTCTACACGGTGTCACTCTTATTCCTTGTAAAAATCGTAGTCTTTCCAATATATAATTTTTCCTAATTCCTACACGTCCCCTGACACCCTTTTCTTGTTGTGTCTTCCCCTCCCCAATGGCCATTGCACCTTCTTTCTCCTCCAACCATACTGGTCCCTCTCTTACATTTCATAGCGTAAATATGCATTGGAGATTCTCAAGGATTATGGCTTTCTGGGAGCACGGCCCATTGCATTTCCTATGGATGATACAAAACTATCCGACAAAGAGGAAGTCCTCAAGGATCCTGAAAAGTACCGACGTATAGTAGGCCAATTAATTTATCTCACAATAACTCGACCGGATATTACATGTTCTAAGTCGTTTATATGGATATTGCGCTTCATGTTGTGGGTTATTTGAAGTCTACTCTCGGTCAAGGCTTATTATTTCATTTTGACAATCCAATAAAGTTTATAGCTTTTTGTGATTCTGATTGAGTGGGTTGTCCTATTATTCGTCGCTTGACTACTGGCTACTGTGTGTTTTTGGGAAATTCTTTGATTTCATGGCACGCAAAGTGCTTGAAAACTGTTTCACTTTCTTAATATATGGTTATGACTGGTCTTGTTGTGAGGTAATTTGGTTGCGTTTTCTAATTGAAGGATTTGAACGTTAATGGTCGATCTATTTTATTCTATTATAATCAAGCGGCATTGCGTATAGCTGCCAATCCTATGATAAGATTATCTATGGAAACATTACTAACATGCATGTTGGCATGACACAACAGCTAGTGGACCTATTTACGAAGCCTATTAGAAAAGAAAAGCTTTCGACTATGTTACGCAAGTTAGGAGTTCTCGACATCCATTCTTCGACTTGAGGGGGAGTGTTAGACAAATAGGAAATTAGTTAGACTTAAATTGTAATTGTACTCCTAACTTGTAGGAGGAGTTCTTGTTATACAAGGAATGTTAAATTGTCACATCCTAGACCGGCTCCGTCGTAGCACGATATTGTCCGCTTTAGGCCATGCCATCACGGTTTTGTTTTTATGCTTTCGAATTAACGTTAAACTAGTTGTTTCGCATATAGGTGAGATGTATCCTGAGGACGAGCGTCGCCAGGGTAGACTTGGGGGCCACATCAGTGAGTGGGCTTGTGGTTTTCTATATATACGTATATATGCCTTATATTTTCCCAGAAACTGTTTTAAATGGAATTACGTTTTTAAATGCCATGTCATACTTGCATTACATTTTAGTATTGCATTAGTATAGTTATGCATAATATTGAATGATGCTGCGGAGGCCTAGGTAAGTTTCAGGTGAGTACATTATGATGATAGTGATTGCCTTGTGTATAGTTATGCGTAGATGCATTTAGAGCTCATTATCCTGCACCCCCGTGTTAGTGCTACGTCCGAGGCCAAGGCATAGCCTTTACGTGATCGTTCACCTCCCGTACCGCACGCTCACCTTGGATCCAAGGCAGGTGCCAGCCTATCGTACAAACTACATTAGATGGAACTCGTAGGTGACCCGCGATTTATCGCACAACCTTCACGTGATCGTAGCACTTGAGCGTACTTATTTACACCTAGCCTGTCGTACAAACCACATTAGGTGGTTCCGACTCGTGTGCAGGAATAGGTGGATGAGCTATAGGTTCAGCCGTACAGGTCACATTAGGTGACTCCAGCTGGTATATTATTTCCCATTGATTTATATTACCTGGCTTACATATTTTATTGTTGAGGTACTTGACATGGCATACTTGGTTATCACTAATCTCGAGCATGATTTCTATATATGTATATATTATTATTTTCTGGAAAATTATACGGGTTTTATGGTGAAGGGTTATTATGTTTAAAAAGAGAAAGGTGTTTTCAAAAGCCTTGTTTTTGCTCACTCACGTTTTCTGTTTTGTGCCCCTTCAGGTTCTAGCTAGTCGTTCGTGTTGGTGGCTCACGAGGACTTTACGGCGATTCTAACATACTACTGAATAAAAGTAGCAATTTCTTTCATGTCCTATATAATTAATACTTAGTTTCCTGGACTGTACCTAGGCTGCCTATGCTTTGAATATTTGTATCTCTATTTTAAACACTTCCACACACTTAGATAATTATCTAGTGTAAATTAGTTAGTTTGGTTTTTAATTACTCACATTTTCATATCACTATCACTTCCGCACTGCGCACATAGCTATATCACCCTCATGTGACGGCCAACATGCCTCGATTCCGGTCGGGGTGTGTCATAAATATTATTTTATATATACTCATTCATATATCAATGAAAATTAATCATTCAGCCACAAATTTTTTTTTTAGGAGAGACACTTAAAAAAAAAAAAAGAACTTTCCACCAATTTTATTATAAAATGTGGCTGCCCCTATTAGGCACACTAAAAAATTCTCATTGTGTTATGCTAAATTGTGCAGCAACGAAAGCACAAACAATAAGGTTTAATGAAAAAGAAAAAAAACTAAACGATAACTATTTTATAACTTGACCTTATGTACTAGCTTACTACTTTATAACTTTAGCTTAGTACTACGGTCTAGTAGTATTCCTCTTCATTTATAAGTAAAAGGTCTTAGGTCGATTCTTGCCAAAGGCGAATTTGAACCACATTATTGCTAACCCATTGTGAGGCTAAGCCTACCCATCCCTGTATAGATAATATCGTTTGTTCAAAAAATAAAAAATGCAAGTGCCTTATAATATCCAATTGAAGTCCGGCATGGTCATGCTGCCACATTGCAAGAAATGACTAACTTGTCCCGTAACAATCGCTAAACATGTTGGTTGTATTAATTTTGGTAAAGAGTGCTACTAGACCCACTCTAGTGTCTTATTTTCCCACCCACATGATAATCTCACCCACCATAAAAAATTTAAAAAGTAAAATGTTATTTCCCTACCCACCATTATTCCTAAAATAACCGTAATATATATTTTTTTAAATAACTCTATTATATCTTTAAATAATATGATAAATAAATAAAAAAAATAGAAAAAAAAGAAAGAAAATGCAAGACCTAAGACCTAGACATTTCATCTCCTTCACACCTATCGTCGTCCTGTAGAGACCCCCGGACCCCCAAACCACTATTCTTCCTCCTTTTTTGTCAGAACCGCATATCTCACACCCAATTCTCTTTTTTCTCCATTGAAGTTTCTCGCCTTCATCTAGCACACGCCTATTCCTTCCTCCAACCTTTCTGTCGATTCTAACCCAAATCTTTCCCAACCTATTTCCACCAAAGATATCACAACCCACCCACCATTATTTATTTATTATTTTTTGTTTTTTTCGAAATTTTAGTACTGAATTAAATAGGGGTTTAAGAATCTTCTTTTAAAATAATAAATATGTTATTAACATTTTCATTAAATAGTGGGTGGGAAAATAAGACATCGGAGTGGGAATATCACCACTCTTGGTAAAATGCTATCATTTTTTTTGGTAAATTACAGTTTAACCCCTCAGATTTCTGTGCAATTGAAACCTCATAGAACATCTTTAAAACATTTCAATCTCATACATTTACTATTATTTCATTTCAATTTCATACATTCGTTAAAAAATCTGTAAGTAAACCGTTTAGTAATGACATGACAAATGTGGGGTTCTCATTAGTGCTGACGTGGCTGCCAAATTTGTGTCACGTGGACAAACAATTAATAAAAAAACTAAATTTAATTAAGACATTAAAATATTAAAATAATTAATTAAAAAAAAAACAAAAATGGTTCATCTTCCTCACCCGAGCACCCTTCTTCCATCACTACCAAATTATCTATCAATCTGCAAACCTCCACCCTGATTGATAAATCTCATTCTGCCATTCTATATCCAGACCCTATTCTTCTTCCCTTTACGGTCAGCTTCTCCGCCTTTGCAAACTCCGTCAATCCTCGAATTTATCGTGATAATTAAAATAAACCCTAAAAATCTGCCCACCTCTATTTTCCTCTCCGTCGAGAACCAATAACCAATCTCTTCTCTCTCTATCTCTGTAAGTTTTTTGATAAATCGCTCGCCATCTTCCGCCGGCCTACTGCTCAACGACTCAAACAACCCCGACAGGTCCAGCCCAGCCGAGAACGAAATCAAATCGAACGCGTTCAAGGTCGTCACGCCCTTTGCTCCTCGTCGACGTTGCCAATTTTGGCGTCGTCCATCGAAAAATCATTGTCTGAACCACCGGTGCTTGTAACCGTTTCAAATTCGACGAGATCCATCTGCAGCTGGAAAAGTAAAAGTATTGAGCTGCGTTTCACTCCAGCTCGATCCCAATTAAAGAAAAAGGTGAAACGCAAAATTAGATGCGGAAAATGGGGAATCTGGAATTTCTGGTCAGAGAAAGAGTTGCAGAAGTCATGGTGGAAGAGGGTGGTAATAAGAGAAGGGGGTTCTCGGTGGGGAAGATGAACCTTTTTTTTTTTCACTTTTCCAATTCTTTTAATTATTTTAATATTTTAATGTCCTAATTAAATTTTAGTTTTTTATTAGTTATTTGTTCACGTGGCACAAATTTGACAGCCACATCAACATTAAAGAGAATTTCACATTTGCCATGTCATTACTTAACGGTAACAGAGTTTTTAATGGATGTATGAAATTGAAATGAAATAATAGTAAATGTATGAAATTGAAATATTTTAAAGATATTTTATGAGATTGTAATTGTACCGAAATCTGAGATGTTAAAAAATAATTTACTTTTTTTTTCTTTGAATCCACAAAATCGATACAGTTGCCAAGACACCCATACACAAGTAAGTCTAACATACATTGATAGAAGTTAGGGGCGGACTGATGTAGAGCCTTAGAGGTAGACCTGTAAAAGGGTCGGGTTCAACCCGACTCTTTAATTTAACAGGTCATCCGAATCTGACTCGTTAATTTAACGGGTCACTCGAACCCAACCCATTAAGCTAACGGGTTACCCGTTTCACCCGTTTCACCCACTCGAACTCATCATCCTCCATTAACGCTCTCTCTGCATCCGCTCCTTCCTTACTCACTGCTGCTCGACTCACTGCCTTTCCAAACTCGCCCAGTCTATCGAGTCCGAAATTCAAGCTTGGATCGACCGCGAGTGCTTGGATAGCTTGACACGAGCTTTGGAAGAGAACCCAATTTGCAACGAGGATGAGTTGATCAAGCTACTGACTCAGTTCGAAGACCGAGTTGCGTTAGGGGTTCAACCATGAGTTGCAAGATTTGATCTTGAAGTCCAAAGTTGTCACCTCGCTCGAGTCAGTTCTGTGCGAGTCGACTAGGTCATAGAAGCGAGTTAGAGAACATTGTGCTTTCACCATTACAGCTTTGACCGAGTTTAATAAATATGTTTTCATGGGTCGGCCCACGATTAGCTCTCTTATAAAAATCGCATCTACAAACGCGATCAGAGTCGCAACCCCGAGTGACAGAGGTGTAACATCTAAGAGAGTGAAGTCTTGAAGCTTCTGATTTCCAATCCCACTCAAGACTGCCGCTTCAACAGCGACACCATACACAATTGCCTCATCCGGATTGATACTCTTGCACAACTACTTCCCCTTGAACACATCCTGCAATAGTTGCTGCACTTTGGGAATTCTAAAAGATCCACTGGCAAGAACAACATCATGGACACTGCTCACTTCCATATTGGCATCCTTCAAACACTTCTCGACAGGCTCTAGACACTTGTTAAAGAATTCCATATTCAGTTGCTCAAATTTGGCACGGGTAAAAGTTGTATAGAAATCAGTACCCTCACACAAACAGTCGATTTCAATATCAGTGGCTGAAGTACATGAAAACCTCCTATTTGCTTTCTCACATGCGGTTCTTAACCTCCTTAGTGCTTTAGAGTATCCACTCACGTCCAAATTATGCTTCTTCTTGAATTGCTCAACACAAAAATCTACCATTTTGTTATCAAAGTCTTCTCCTCCAAGGTGTGTGTCTCCAGCTGTGGTCTTCACTTGAAACACACCATCACCTATGGTAAGTAGTGAAACATCTAAAGTACCACCACCTAAATCAAATATCATCACATTTCTCTTGCTATACCAACCAGCCTTCCTGTCAATGCCATAAGCAATTGCTGCAACAGTTGGTTCGTTGATGATACGCATCACATTTAGGCCAGCAGTGTTGCCAGCATTTTTTGTAGCCTGACGCTATGAATCATTGAAGTAAGCATGGACAGTGACAACTGCATTCTTCACAGTTAAGTTGAGGTAGGCCTCGGCAATCTCCCGCATTTTCACTAGAACCATGGCTGAAATTTCTTCTGCAGCAAACTATTTTTCTTGTCCCTCGTGGGTGAACACAATCAAGGGCTTGCCGCCAGGACCTTCAGTGACTTTAAATGGCCAGAGCTTCAAATCACTTTGAACGGTGGCATCATTGAATCTCCTACCAATTAACCTCTTTGCATCTGCAAATAAATTAACTAATTTAAAGAACCATTCCAAAAAAGAAAAACAGCTAATAATCAAAAGGTCATATATAAAAAACAACACAGTGTTACACAAACAGCATATATATAAGCATATAAATAAGTTAAAATTTCTATGTTGGTCAGTAAGACAAGTTACTCGAATATTTGAAAAAAGTTTCTTCATATTTTTTGCTTTACAATAATATAATTCATATAATGGATTAAGATTTACAACAGAAAGGTTGATTTGCAAAGTGATATGCGTGTGTGGAATAAACATCGCCAAAGAAAATTTTGCATTTGTCTTAACGAAGAAATGCAACGATAGTTTTAATTCAACTTCATAATATTTTTGTTGTGTTAAAAAAGTAAAAATATATGAACATGACCACAAGAAATAAGCATATATATAAGCATTTTCCATTAACCTACTCCGAAAATACTGTCAAATTAGTAGCTCATGAACGAGGATCTAACCAAAAATGGACTTGGTGGGGTTCATGATGATTTGGTTGATGGCGGAATCGCTAACCCATCGCTCAGTCTCAGTGAAGGCAACACAAGATGGAGTGGTCCTGTTACCCTGATCGTTCACTATGATTTCCACACGGTCGTGCTCCCACACTGCTACACACGAGTACGTTGTCCCCAGATCAATCCCGATTGCGTGGCCTTCTTCTCCTGCCATTCTCTGCACGGGAACTTGACAAAGAAGAAAAGTAGAAGAAAAATGATTGCAGTGAGAGTATAGGGAGGGACTGGGGAGAGTGAGTCTGGCTAGTCTAGTGGGGAAGAGAGAGAGTTCAGAGTGGCATCTATAGTAACTTTACCTTCTTTACAACCTTTTGACTTTATTTTTTTTTTATTTTTTTTATATAGGGATAGTTTGGTATGGAATTCCAAATAAAAAATAGGATCCTGAATCGCAAACTGAAACTTGAATTTGAAAACTAATTCCGAACTGAAATTTCGGAATTCCTAATTTTCAGGATTCTCGAAATGTTTTTGGTATTTCGAGATAGATTGGGACTGGATTTTGGGTTTTGGGCTCTTGGGCTAAAATATGAGATTTTGGAGGTGTCAGCTAAAATTTGGGCTTTTAGCCTGAAATTTTGTTGCCCAATTTCGTATCAATTGAAATTGGGGATGTATTGACACACCCCGACCCAAAAGTGGGGCGTGCTGGCCGTCACGTGAGAGTGACGTAACCATGTGCACAGTGCGGAAGCAATAAAGAATAAAATTTACGAATCAATTAAAACCGAAACACTAGCAATACTAGTGTAAAAGAAGTGTGAATTCCACTAATACAGAGCATAAAAGTCTACGTGCAGTCAAGCATAAGTACTAAATAGAGATAACACCTGAAGGTGGTCCTACATAAGTGAATTCTGTCAGAATGTCCTATGAGCTCCTCGTATGCCACCAACGAACACTACCTAATACCTAGAGGGACGAAAAAAACAAAGTTGAGTGGGTCAGAAACAAATCTTTTCAAAACCTTTCTTTTCTCAAAAATTATAACCCCTCGCCGTAAAACCTGTATAATTTCCCAGAAATAAAGTATATACTCATATATATAATTCTCAAAATCCTGCTGGAAAATATGTATGTATAAATGTATGTATGCCATGCCAAAGTATCATAACTGAATGCCAAAGCATAACTATGTGAATGTGATTGAATACTAGATATCATCTCAGCCCTCAGCTGTATATAGCTCATAACAATCTCATCATATCATATAGCTCATAATCATCTCAAACATATCATATATACCCTGCACACACATCAATACCACCTCTAGTGGTCTGCACAACATCATTGAATATAAACTAATATGCTCTAGTGCTACAATCACGTGAAGACTGAGCGATAAATCGCGGGTCACCTACGAGTCGAACCCACCTATAGTGGTCTATTCGACAGGACTGAGCACCTAACTTGGATCCAAGGCGAGCATGCAGTGCGGGAGGTGAACATCACGTGAAAGACTGAGCCCCTACTTTGGGCGGTATTGATGTGCAGACCAAAGTTGGATCCAAGGCGAGCATGCGGTGCGGGAGATCAGTGTGCAAGTTTATGAGTTCTAATCATATCACATCACATCACATCATTCGTTTTCATCAACTAGTATATAAACTTACCTGCCACTTACCTGTGCGTCCTCAACACCAACATTAATATAAGCCATCAATAACGCATAATAAAATAAATAGATACTTTGCATGGCATTTCATATCACATTTCACTTAAATTGATTTTCTGGAAAAAAATCTCATTTATATAGGTATATACGGAAAACAAATGCCCACTCACTGATAAGTAGACGGGTCGTAACCCCCGTGCCTAGCCTGGCTACGCTCGTCATCTGGATAGGTCTTGCCTATATGAAAAGTAACTGAAATAACGTTAATTAACGCACATAATCGAAACCTTAGAAATAACTTCTCATACATTGCTCAAATTGGGTATATGAATATACCACCGTGATCTACACAATCTTAGGAACATCCCCATATTTTTAGAAAAAATTTCAGACCACCCACGCTCCGCCACGTGCCTGGCACGTGTAACGGAACAGTAACACCGTTAGGAATATTCCGTTAAAACGTAACAGAAACCGTTAAAGATTCTTGACAGCGTCAGAATATTCCGTTAGACTTGACAGAATATTCGCTCTTCTTCTCTGGCGAACCTCGCCGGTCGCCGCTGTCCGCTGCCGTCTGAAACTCTGATTCTCGCCAATTTTTGGAAAATTTTCAAATCTTCATAACTTCTTCATTTTTGCACCATTTTCTACGTACTTTATGCCAAAATGAAGATCTCACAAGGATGAACACAACCATACCTAACTCGACCCCCAACTCGCCGGGGATTCGCCGGAAAAAGCCTCGATAATTCCGGCCAAAATGAAACTTTCCGATCTCGCGATTCCGACGTCCAAATTCTTCCAACGAAGCACTCCGAGCTTCGTAAGGACCTCCTTAAGCTTCCTATGAACTTAGAATTCCCTGAAAAACATTATTTCACGTGTGCATGAACAGTGCACAAATCAGAGCTAGAATTTTCACGGGTTTTCGAAGGCTTTCTTACTTGCAACGGGTACCAACTAGTTCGTATGGACCTCAAGAACACAATGGGGTGCTTCACACCTTCGATCTGCTAAGTTTGGGGAGGTCTTGGGTGTGTCCGTACAACACCGAGAGGGAGAGAAAGAGAGAGAAGGTCTGAGAGATAGAGAGAGGGTGCAGGAGTGAGAGAGAGAAAGAGTGTGAATGTGTGAGTGTGTGTGTGGTCCAAATACCACTAACCAAACTCCCAATGTAGATACACACACATACCTTAATTAATGCCTAAGGGCATTTTCATCATTTCACATTCGTCGTACGAAATCTCCGGGACGGGCTGTTACATGTATTCAATTGAGAATTTGAGAGACTTTAATGGATTTATAAATCCATGAATTTTTATGGAGTTTAATTGATTTGTAGAGATTCCATATAAAATTTTGATTTAATTCCCTCGAAATCTCATGGGGAGAGGTGAGATTTGTGGATGCTTAAAATACATTACGAAATCTTTCCAATTCCCTCTAATTCCTCAACTTTCTCAAATTCTTTAAAATCAATTTCTAATTGAATACACATGGAATGTTATAAACTTCTTTAAAATCCCTAATTGAATACACATGGAATGTTATAAACTTCTTTAAAATCCTAATTGAATACATCCGGATTTCTAAGGATTTTAATAAACTATCTTAAAATTCTAATTGAATACACCTTGAATTTCAGAGAATCACTTAAAATCCTGATTGAATACCCCTAGATTCATTAAAAGAATTAAAATCCCTCAAAATCTCAATTGAATACTTAGGTTTTTGGTACATACTAATTTGAAATTTCATACCAATTCATTCATACCAAGTCAAATTGACGTTCCAAAGTTCTAACAACTTAATTTCATACTTCTATTTAGTCTACTATCAAACTATTTAAATTCAACATTTTCGTATTATTGGTTTGGAAATTTTTCGGTATGGGATTGAAATTTTTTTTGGTTTGGTTTCGGATTTTTGGGAAAAATTTCCAACCTAATTCCAAATACAAATGTTGTCAACATTTTGAGAGAACCTTACAACTTTATATGTAATTCTACAAAACTGCGACAAATGATGGCTAGTATACAAATTAACTTCAATATTTATCTGTGTACTTAACTATGATCAGAAATGTGGACCAAAAAAAAAGGAAATATGAACAGAAAACAAAACTGCAAATTAGTTGCACAGATCTAAATAGCTCCACCATAAACCTAATTGGTAATATGAAGAGTGACCCACGACCATATAAGTCCTTAGCTCACCTTGTCCATCACTATTATTGGACAAACTGATGCATGATCACGTGTGGCCCTTTGGACTTTCACACAAGAAAAACATGCTCTGCTACCATGATGAAATTAAGATTCTATCATAAAACCAATAGACACTGTGAAAAATAGCTCAACATCATATAAACCCTGGAATTCTTTCACCAGAGGGATCCCCATTTTCTAAAAAAATGGAGACACCTTCTTGACCGTTGGATTTGACTTTAATGAAATTGTGTGGTTGTGATTGTGTGGCTTGTGTTTTAATCTTAACCACACAATTTCATTAAAGCCAATCCAACGGTCAAGAGGGTGTTCCCATTTTTAAAAAAAAATGGGGATCCCTCTTGGTAAGAGCCCTGTATAAACCCTTAGCTAGCCTTGTCCTTCACTAAAGTGTCAAGTGGGATAAACTATCCACACATATTCAACTTGCAACAGTACTCATTCGAGAATTCTTCTGCTTCCATGACTTTTTAAGGCAGCTTTGGAAAATTGGGATAATTCTTCTTCTTCTTATTCTTCTCCTAACATTCTTAGCATTCTCAGCGTGAAAACTCAAAGAAGAACAACCCATCGGAATGCAGACAGTCTGTTATGAACGTAAAATAGGATTGAATTTTGATTGCCTTAATCACCAATTAGAGAGTTAAATTGGAGGTTTTATGATTTAGTTTTGGAGATCTTTAATGAAAAGGACTTCTCCAAACTTTTTATTAACAAAAAAAAAAGCATCTAATAATTTTATTTAATAAAAATAACTTAAATTTTAATGAAAATAACAAAAATTTAATATAATAAAAAATAAAATAAAATAAGTAATAAAAACTGATGGGCGGGGTCACACACACACACTCTCATCTCTCTCACTATTCCTTACATTGAACACCGACCATTTCTTAAATTGAACACGGGTACTAATCTATTTCTTAAACTGAACACTGACTATTTCTGAAAACTGAACACGAGTACTATCACTATTTCTCAAACTGCACACTGGTACTATCATTATATCTTAAACTGAACACTGACTATTTCTGAAACTGTACATGAGTGCTACACAATTTCTTAAATGATTATTTCTGAAAATGAGCATGGGTACTATTTTTGAAACTGAACACGGGTTGACGTGCGCCTTGCATGCACTTTGGTTGGATTTTTGTTTTTCTTTTATTTCTTTGTCTTTATCATTAAATAAAATTATTAGATGACTTTTGATTAAAACTCAAAGTTTTGAAGTTTTTTTTTTTATTTTTCCTTAACTTGTATTGTTAGGGATTTTTAAGTATACTACCTGGCATTAAAGAGTATAATGACTATATAAAAGCAGCCGAGCTCCAGAAATATGTCGAATCAATTTTTACAAAAGAAATCAAATACTAAAATATTGAGCTATGCTCCTTCTCTCTTCCTTCCTTCTATCCTACGTGCAATAGTTAATGATTTAGGTTTTATTAATGTTATCATCCATATTGTGTCACGCTCTGACACTTGAATAATAACTATTCACGAGTTAGGGTGTGACTGAAATCATCAAGGTTCCTACTTCTAAATGTAAATGATTTTCACACACATTTGCATTTTAAATCCACATGTTCTCACCTCACTAACATGTCTGTGCATTGTAGGTTATCATTCTAGGCAGCTAAGTGATGCAATGTGTACTTAGGTAACCTGGTCATAAAGCGCGAAACTAAAGCCAATCCGAACCAGATCAAAGCCATCATGGAAATGAATTTTCCTTGGACCGTGAAGGAAATTCAAAGTCTGACTAGAAGAGAAATTGCCCTTAGTCGATTCCTCTCACGGTCTACTAATAAATGTAAGCCTTTTATACTGCAATAAACAAAAGCAAGTGTCTATTATGGATTGATGAATGCAAGGTGGGTTTTACGAAGTTGAAAGAGTACCTATCTAATCCACCATTCCTTTCAAAACCCGTAGATGGAGAAGATTTGTACTTGTACCTGGCGGTATCAAGGTGTGCAGCCAGCGTAGCTCTAATTTGAGAAGACTCAGGGGAGCAAAAGTCGATATATTATGTGTCTAAAGCTCTTCTCGAACCAAATACTACATTTCAAAGATGGAAAAACTTATTCATGTGTTGGTGACGATAGTGAATAAGTTTTAACCGTACTCTCAATATTGGGTCGTTTATATGACCGAATACCCACTCCGTTCTATCTTACACAATCCAGACGCATCTTCCAAAATTACCAAGTAGGCAATCGAGCTAGGGCAAAATGAAATCATTTGTCAGCCTAAGATTGCAATCAAGGCCCAAGTACTTGCAGACTTCGTAAAAGAATTCACCTCAGCTAACCAAAATGTCTCGTCCTTCACGGATCAGCGGAAAATGCCTGAGATCATTGTCTCTAGAAACTCTACGTGGACGGATCGTCAAACGTGAACGGAACAAGATTATAAATAGTCTTGATAACGTTGGATGAATCCATACTTAAGCAAGTCTTGAAGCTCAGGTTTCGAGCAAGTAACAACGAGGCAGAGTATGAAGCACTGGTCGCCAGACTTAGGGAAGCAGAAGAACTCCAAGTCAAAGAACTTCCAATTCATTGCGATTCGACTCTGATCATTAACTAAGTCAAAAGAGATTATGTTGCTCATAATCAGACTATAGGGTTATATTTGGCCAAAGCCAAGGCATTACTTGAAGGATTTGAGAAACACAAAATTCAACAAGTCCCACAAAATGTGAATAGCCATGTTGATGCACTAGCAACCATCGCATCCATTGTGGACTGCTTATTCCGACGAACGATTTCCTTTAAGTACCTCGCCACCCCAAGTGTTCATGAACCGGAGCTAGACGTGATTACTACTATCAGTACAAGATAACTAGATAGACGTGATCATCGGCTACATCCAAGATGAGAAACTTCCTGAAGATTGCCACTTAGCCAAGAAATTGGTCTAAAGGGTTCAACGTGCAACATCATTCGCGGAATACTTTACTTGAAAAGTTTCAAGTGTCTTACTATAACAAGATTAATGACTTGAGTAAAGCAATATTTAACAAATTGTGTAAACACATGTTTCTTATCAAAGTCCCATTAATAGAGCAAAAATAGTACGATTCTTGGGGGAGACACACCCTCACCCCTATGTCAAAAATTTCTCTAAGGATGATGTTTTCTTCTAGCAGTGATGCTTGTTATTCCATCTTCCTCGGCTTGCTTCAAGAGGATGCCGAGAAGGCTCCAATGAAGAGGAACCGACTGAAGTATCTTGACACTTTACTCAAGTTGAACCCGTATGCAAAGACTGCAAGGAGGATTTTGCTTTTATCCATGGAGCAAAGTATGGAGACTAAAGAACCCGATAAGGGAGGAAAGTTCACTGTTGAAAGGTTATGGCTCATCCTTACTTCTCCTAATAATTCTTGATAACAACAAATGTAAGTGTTGCAAATTTCTTGACTACATATCCTAATCAATGAAGGCTCAAAGTGGGGGATGGGTATGAAAACTGGAGCATAATAGGAATAGAGAAGAGCCATGCTTTGGTTTGAAAATAGGGATACGATATGTAATCCGATTTACTCCGAAAGTATGGTTTTTGGATAAAGATCCATCTTCAAAAGGAATAGTCCTTTCAAATACATAATTAGAGGCAATTGTGAGATTATCATTGTCTAGGCTGAATAAGGTGGATCAGAATAGCAGCGATGCCACCATCATAGTGTTCCAGAGCAGTGGGCGAAGTCCGTCGACTTCACTGAGATAGACCATGCTTCTTCTGCAAGCTACGGAAACCTGATCCGACATGGAATTAGCCAGGTTTATTCTTGGAGTTCCTAAAATATAGGGATTGGCATGCGTTGCAAGTAATCATACTCCTAAGAGTATGCAATATTTATTGCTAGATATCCTCTAGGATTTTCCCGGTTTAATACGGATTTCATACTTTAGAAGGACTCTATCTTGACTGGTATAAATACACCCTTGTAAAAGAACTCTAACACAATTATCACATACTTATTCTTTTATCTATTGCTTGAGTCTCAAATATATTGCTTATTAACTTGACTATCGAAAAGCCTTTGGTTGACACCTCACCGACCCCATGCTGCTTGCGGTTGTTTTCTATTTTATAGGTAAACGACTTTGTGCATCTCCATTCTTGACAGCGGTGCGCGAATTTGGTTCCAACAGTCCCCAAATTTGGTCTACTCAAATCTCTTGTTATTGGCATTGTCATTCCCATGTCATTGTATTTATAGTTCTTTTTTGGTACAGAGGAATATTGGATTGGAATAGATAAGATGAAAATATGTTGAATGAGGAAATAAAAAAATTGTAACCAAAATTGGAGGTGGGAGATAAATACTCAAAAAGAAAATTTATCCATTCCAATCATCCTAAAATGGTAGAATTAGAAAGGAAAAGTTTTTTCATGTGTAATCCCTTTAAAATGAAAAATCATTTCCCTTAATCTTGAATATGCCTTGAATTCAAAGAGTAATTTTATTAATACAACATTTTAGTTCTACATTGGTATACCACATTGACACGCCCAACCCTGATATCCTCCGAACACTAGGGTAGGCACGTGCTGGCTGACACCCGAAGGTGATGAAGCTATACTAACATCCATGAGAACTATGAAGAAAGAACGAACATAAATAAAACTCATAAATTCAACTATAATGAATATGCAATTGTGAAATGTGTTTAGAGAATACAACTAATCCAAAACATTTAAGAATGAGTATTACACAAATGTACGAACAAAAGGAAGGGTCCTACACCGAGAGGACTCGAAGATACTGATGCAGGGGTGCCTTGATACCAAAATTGTACGCCTCAATTCTAAGTCCTGATGGGGCGTAAAACAAAATGTGAGTGGACCCCTTCCAAAATGCATGATTTAATTATTAGAAATGCATACATGAAAAACATGATTTAATGGCTACATTTTATGAAACGTTTATGAGTAAATTGGATTTTACGCTTTATGAAATATCATTCTTCACTGGACTTATGTTTATTGAGATATTTATGAATATGATTTATGATATGATGTTTGAGCTACTAAGCTCCGATGATATATATTTTGGAAAGATTATGTTCGATGATTTTTATGTGCTTATTCAGTGGTTACTCATACTATGTGCCTACGGGCAAATGATATCTATATATGGCTTCGGTCAGGTGATGTAGAGGCCTATAGGCGAATGAAGATTTATATATGGCTTCGATCGGGTGATGTAGGGGCCTACGGGCGAATGAAGATTTACATATGGCTTCAGTCGGGTGATGCAGGGGCCTACTGGCGATTTTGATACCACTACTAAGCACACTATATGATATATGTTTTACAAAGGTTTTATGGCATGCTAGGGTTTTCGGAAAACCTATTACATATTATACTATTGAGTTTTCATAAACTTTGGGGGTTAGTACGTTGATGAAACATCCGAAGTTCGTGTTGGAGAAAGTGAGGAAGCACCAGTTGAAGGCATAGTTTAACAAGTGTTAGTTGGTGGGATCGAATCATGTTTTGGACTTGTTGTTTCCACTAAGGGAATTTGTGTGGACCCTCAGAAGATTTCTCAGTGATTGTCTTACCAATAACCTTCTTGCTTACTCCAACAACGAGGTCAAGTTCACTAAACATCGATAGTCAGCTTTACATCAAATTCTTCGAACGTTGATTTTGTTTAGATTAGATACTTTTCTTGGGAGACTCTTTGTAGCAGACACTATTCTCATCAATTTCCAAAAGAGTTGTGACCGTTGGAAATTGAAAATCCTCACAAGGTGTTGTGAGATACGAAATATCTTTGGTCTTGTCACTTTCTATCGGTAGTTCTTGATGATTCTTTGAGCAGAGCCTTATTCCTTTATGGCTAAGGAACTAGTCAATTTTGTTTGAAATGTTGAAGGTGAATGAAGTTTTTGACAACTGAACTATTGTCTCACTTGATCATTATTTTTACACTTTTCGATGACATCGACAATTTCGAATTCTACGGTGATGTGTTATTGAATGTTTGGCTGCACGTTGATGTAGCATGATTGAGTAACGCATGTGCCTCTTGATGGTTGGAACCGTATGTGGTGAACCATCCTATCTTCAACCTTGAGCCAACGGTTACAATCTTACTTGAAGATCTATTGACACCCTTTCTTTGTAATCTTAATTAGTAGTATGCTTTGAATATGTTCATGCATTATCACTTTTAAATTGTGGGTAGTTAATATTATATTTTATTAAGGTTTGTACTTGGTTACTATATTGCGTAGTTACGCGCAAAATTATTATGCATGTTTCACATATTCTCGACATATGCATTCATAAAATGGCTTGTGTCACCCTCGGGTGTCGGCCAACATATGGCCATCCTGTTGTCCTTCGGACACCGGGATCGGGGCGTGTCACACATGATGTGACAGTGAATGATAGTGTGGTGGTGTTGCGAACAGTGCAGGGAACGACAGTTTAAGTGGTGGTGGGAGATGGTAAACCTAACCTCATTGAGATTTTGTTGGTAATTAAATCAAATACTTATTAATTTTGATAAAAATTAATTTCTCTTAATATCCGTTGGAAATTTCATTAATTTTTTAGTGGTGATATGTCACATGCCACATTATTTGGTACTCAAATTTGGTATCTCTTGCATTATTCAAATTGGCCATATCTGACTCATTAAGTAGTTAACATATGTGGTTGTCCACTTTAACTGGCTCTACATTGACCATATTTATATCACCTTTCTAATAGAGGTAGAGCCCACCAACACATGTGGATCCCATATTTATTAGAAAGATAGTATGAAAAATGGTATGAAAAATGTACTAAAAGTACATTTTTGCCTTTTTAACTGTCACATAAAGTTGATATACAATTACGGCAAAATATTGTGGTAAGGCTAAGAGTAGCATTAATCGATGGTTAGGGAATAGGGACTTGGAAATGAACTAGTACTGATATAAAAAAAAAAAAAATAACAAAGTTAAACTTCAGGTCAACCTCCGTACAGTCCAGTGGGACTTAAATGTGAATCAAAAAGAAAAAATAGAGATCATGCTTCGTTAGAACAAATCCATACAGTTAAAGAAATCAACTATATGTTGACAAAAAAAAGAAAAAGAAATCAACTATATGTATACAGCTTCATCTCTATGCGTTGACCTGAAAGATTTCTCATGTAAAATGGCCATAAGCAGCAGCCTTGAAACTACCTGCATCATTTATTTCGTATAACCCTCCCGAGCACCCATCCATCTACTGGCATCGGCTACTCGATCGATATTCAGCTTATAAGGCGCCACGTACGTGTAATTTGACAGAAGGCTGCAAGGGTACTTGCTACGGGACTGGTACATTCCCTCCAGATTCACTGTACTCTATGGAGATCCAAACTTGACACATCCTTTTAGCATTGGAAAAGATAGTACCAGTTTTTTGTTTTTTGCTGGGGCTTACGCTTCCCATTTAAAAAAATATATACCAATAGACAAAGAGCTAGTTATCAAACATTTTCTAAACTAAACCTTTAGGTTGCCATATGTCATTTCAGGTTTCGGTTTATCCGAAACTGCGTAGCACTATATACAGGACTCTGTACTGCTACAAGATTGCTCCAATTTATATAGTTTTCTTTTAACAATTTATTCCAAATGAAAAAGAAAAACCCTAAAATGAGTATATGGCTACTCATCATAAACTTCAAAATAAACACAAATATGGATAGGTCAATTGGTCAGGAAATAGCGTGCCATTTTACGCACAAATTTGAATTCTTTATATTGAAAATTAAACATATCATGTGTCCAAATAATAAAAAGAGAAATGTTAATCACACATCATTATTCTCTTCTCACCTACCCTATTTAATCCTGACCATAGTTTTGGTTTTGATTTTTAAATCCTACGGTTAAAAATATATAAAACTGTGTAAGGAAAAATGACGTGTGATTATTACTTTCCTAATAAAAAAATTTCTAAATAATAACCCATCATTAATGGTAGAGCTCCAACGTTTTAATTATAAATAACAAGACACACTGGATAGCCACTCTGCGCGTCATCAGACACCCCTACAAAATCAAATGAAATCCTATTAACCCCAATTCCCCCAAATTCCCAACCGCAGCAGAAAAAATTCTCTCCTTCTCCGGTTGAGTTTTCATTTTCCTCATGAAGAACCGCCGTGAGAGAAACAAGTCCCTCCAATTGAATGAACGCGCCCACGACCATGGCAACGGGGACGATAACAATGACGTACCTTTACCTTCAGAAGAAAATGATCACTCTCATCAACCTTTTCTTCCCATTAACAATAACAGAAAAATGTACAAGTTTAAGCGCCCTAATAAGTACTATTCCGTGAACGAAATCATGCAGCGTACCTGTCCGCTACCACCACCACCACCACCTTCTCCTCCTTCATCTGAGTATTCAAATGATGATGATAATGGTGTTGGTTTAGCCGAAGACGCGACGAGAGTGAAGCCATCAGGTACAATTAATGTAGAAACATTCTCGTTCAAGTGGGGGAAGACTGATAAAAGAGGGAGGGAGAGTCGAGTTCGTGATCGTTCACCGGAGATTATTGAGCCAGTAGTGAGCCAGCCTGCGGTCGGGTACAAATGCGGACTTCCCTTAAAGAAACTTTTATATGAAAGGTATAAAGCGGAGGTGGCTGCCATGGAAAAAGATCGTGAGCGTTCTGGTCCGGCGAGTCCTTCTCAGGTGAACAAGCCAAGGGAGATGAAATAGGTTTCAGGGAAGGTCAGTTACTCCGAATCCAGCTTAATTGGATATTAATTCATAGGCTTTATCTTTAATTAATTTTTCTTCAGGAGGCAATGGATTAAAGAGAACAAAAATGAAAATTTGAAATCTCAGGCCTGTTTGGGAACTTGTTATCTGTTGTGTTGGTTTTCATGTTATTTTTGTTATAGTGTGGTCTAAGAGAGGAGGGACAAACAAATGCGAATGTATGGGAAAAAATTTGAAAACAAAACAAGTTGAAATTGCTTTTACATAGGACAATCCCTAGTTGTGCTAGGAGTGCCCTAGAATTTGATTGCATTGGACTTGGTTGTGCTAGTTTTTCTCTTAGTTAATATTATTTTTATTTCCTATCCAAAGAATTGTCTTTACTTTTTTTTTTCTTTTCCATTTTGTATATATTAATTTCTTCCACCTCCCTTCTCATCACCTTTTAGCCTCATTTCGCGCCCCCCCCTCTCTCTCTCTCTCTCTCTCTCTCTCTCTCTCTATATATATATATATATATATATATGCACATACATACATATATATAATTCAACAAAATGAAAGAAAAAAGAAGAAGAAAAAACTAAAAGATTACGTGATCAAAAGTTGTAACTTCCTTTTAGATGAAGGATGGAACTTCTGCTCAAGGACGAGCTGTGTAAACAAGCCCTACGTTGTTATGACAGTTTATAAGGTTATCGTATATCTTAGCTTTAGTTTTGTTCACTAACAACTCTATCTCGGCTTGATGATATTCAACATGATTGACAGTACTGAACCGGCCTGTTTCTATTAGTTTCATCATTCTTCATTAATCATATGTTTGGTTGTTGATATTTCCATTTGGTTTAAGTGTGTGAATGTAGAAGAGGTTATGAAAACAAACTGAGACCTTATATCTAGCTTGTGTGTGGGCAAGGAAGAGATAGAGTGAGCGGCCAAAAATATACGTACTTAATTTGAGTGATTCTTGAAGTTGTCTATTTTATCATAGGAATCTGTTCATAGATTCATAGTCATCATAGTAGATATATAATACCTGCACATCATATATACTGTGTAATACACACAATTGATGAAAATAAGCAGACAACAATAGATACTTTAGAATATTATTGTCAACTTATTTTCACATTTGTGTGTATTACACATTGATTAAATATGATAACTGGCGATACGAGGAATTCACTTGCGCGCCCTACTACTAAATTGTAAGAGACTCACACCCTAATAGATTTTCTCTGTAATTAGATTGTGATTTTTGGAGGTGGAACACCGAAGTGATACTTTAAGAAATGCTATATGCTGTGCTTGATGTTTTAGTAACACTTAGGTCATGTATTTAGCTTCAAGCTGCACCAACACTACTAAAATTAATTATAGGAAAAACTGCACTTAGCACTTTAGGTTTGATGTTTGAAACACATTAATTCATGTAGTTTTAAAAATAGAAAAATAAGACTATTAAAGTTACAAATTGTTACACCATTAATCCTTCCGTTAGGTTAACCGTTTGGCCAACACAATTATTCGCTGACGTGCACAAATTCAGGGTCCACTTGTTTTTAACAAATCAGATCTAATGAGGGAGAGTATTTTTTATGTTTCAAAACCTCCAACAAAAGTGTGCTCCAATTCCTACTCTAAGTCCAGGAAGGGCTGCAGCCTTAAAAGAAAATCTGCAAGTGAGGCACATTGTTCATGTATTCATAAACAAGAAGTTTTGGGATCCCTCGATACAGAAACCAATTTCATGTGATGAGTATCCAACTGTATCGATTTCATCTTTGAATCCCTCACTCCTTCAAAACAACTTTCTCCAGTGATCTCTTAACATTTTGTGACTAGCTAGTTCCAGACGCATTTCTTTGTTAACAGCTTCAAAGTGCCACTTTCTAACTCATCCTTTTAGTGTTGCATCTTCAAGTTCAGTGTAAGAAAATGATTGTAAAGTGAACTCCTTAGCCAATCTCACTTTGGTATACCCAAACAGCTTATTGTACCTTTTATTCGGTGCACATGCATGGTGAAACTTCAGTGGAAAAGCATATGCATGCAATAGTGGAGTCACCTAAATTTCCTTGGCAACTGGAGCACATTTTTGTTGAAAAAAACAACGTCCTCACTAGTTCTGATTTGGTCTTCACTAATGCCCCCTCAGATTTCTTCATATGTCAGCATATAATTAACCAAAGAGTCAACCTAACATAAGGGTTGATGTTGCAACAATTTGTAGTTTTTTTTGGGGGCTTCTTTTTCTATTTTTAAACTGCGGGGGCCAATATGTGCTACGATGTCAAACGTCGAGGGTACTAAATGTAATTAGCCATGCCTTGCTAAAAATAATATTTGACATGTATATTAAATTTCATCCTATGATATGGAAAGTACAAAATTGTGGTTGTTCTAGCGTTATTCTGTAGATGTACATATTGCAGATTCAGTGTACATTAAATATTTAAAGAGCATACTACGTACAACGCTAAGGTTCTAATATATACTTGGATTCATTAAAGAAAGGGCAAAAAGCTAGCTACCTGAAAGTTGAGTTTAATTCTAGCGATACGATTGCTTTGCTTTGTTGAATTAATGGATCTAGCTATATGATGCTCATCATCCTCTATCCGGTCTGATTAATTGCTAGCAGTTTTGCTGAATAAGTCTAGCTATAAGGCTCTTCATCCTCTAAGCTTCTGATGAATGGGGGTACTTTTAGAGAGTTCAACACAGAGAAGGCAACTCTTGTTGCTCATACAGGCTTGCATTGCATTTGCATCACTTGTTTGCATATGTATTTAGGCTGCTATGTTACTTTGACACCTCCAAGTCATGAAATAAGTAGACTTTTGATTAGTTCCTAGTTAGTTGTTTCTTTTGGCCCTCTTATTTTTTTATCGGAAAAAGGAGGTACGGTCACGTTCGACAAATCTTTTGAACATTGGGGGCGATACAAATGCACATTACTAAAGTTTGGGGGTAAATTGATGCGTTTTTTCACGTCAGGAAATACGTCAAGTCTGGGGTGTAGCTGCATCCGGTTGGTAGGTTAGAAAGATATGGTCAATGATGTATATTTAAATTAACCTAAGTAATAGATTAATTTAAACTAAATTAAAATCGCAAGCGCACGAATCAATTGTAGTAATATATGAAAATACGAGGTCGATCCCACATGGATTGCTTTAACACCAATTTAATCGATTAATCACACAAGACTTAATTAAACAAACAAATGATAGATTGAATTGAATAATTGAGTAATCGATTAAGACTAAAATTAACAAGAAAAAGAAAATACAATTAATTAAAATCACACACGAGAAAACCTAAGGTTATGAATTCACCAATAACAATCATATTCAATGGTGAAGCCACGTGAGGACGAGGAGTGGCGGCTGCCACTCCCTTCGCCGGGAAACACCACTGCAGAGCTAGGTTCGCCACTCCCTTCCTCGCCAGAAAACCCACTGGTTCATCCTCTGTTTGTGTTGTTGGGTGGTCTGTTCTGCTGCGCGTAGCAGCAGCAGATAGGCAATTTTTTTTTGGGAGCAAGTTGCGATGGGATCGATGAAGGGCTTCGACTTCGAGTTTGCAGATTTGCCATGGCAGGGGTAATGGTAGGAGAAGGGAGGTGTTTGGTTATCAACATAGCAAAAGTGTACTGACTACTAACAAAACACCCACTATTCTATTAACCAAACACCTTTAAATATTAAATAGACAGAGTGTTTGGTTAGAGGAGGAAGACATAGTGTTTGGTTAGGAGAATGAGAAGTGTTTCATTGAGTTTCACTTACCAGGTGGAATAATTTTATTGGGCCACATAAGTGGCCAGCTTATTTGGGTACTCTCTACTGAGTACCCCAATATTATCCTTGGGAAAATATTAAATAGACAGATATTATAATGTTATTAGGCCACCTGTTATAGTGAGTAAATTGAGTATTGACTAGTTAATACTCAAGCATTGTCCTCTCTTTTTTTCTCTTCTAACCCCACTTTTTTTTGTGGTTTGTTAATCCATTTCTCTTTTTTATTATTTATTATTCTTGTATGTATTTTTTTTCCCTCTTTTTAAGACCCCTAGCGTATTTATCTTAAACTCTCACATTATCTATAAATATTGTATAATTTTTAAAAAAAAATATAAATATTGTTTAATACTTATTTTACGATAAAAGAAATGTATTTAAATCCATCTAGGCTCCTGCCTAAATCTTGTCTAGGCGCCTAGCTGCTAGGTCCCAGTCCATTGCCTGACTAGTGCCTAACGTTTTTTTTAGAATTTAATCCTAACCAATTTAAGCTTCTTACATGGCTTTGATTACCGCTTACAACCGTTTTGGCGAAGAGACTGTTTTCTGTTATGAATATTGACTCAAAACTTTGCACTGTCCAATGTAAAAGCAACCGCTTCGATTGAAACCTTGCACTTTTTTGAATTTCGCCCGTCCCTTCGACAAATCCTGGCTTCGCCATTGATCCTATTTACTTTTCCTAGAGCCAACTACTATCCAATTATAATGTCAATGTTAAAGGTTGTTCTTTATAAGGTATAAATTAATCCGTGGTCATGCATCAACTCTTGTATCTCTATATAATAATTATATCATATTGGTTAGGCATACAATTAAACACATAAAAACCCATTAAGTGTAGAAGAATCATGTCAACCAAGTAGGACTAGCTTGATATTGGTCATCCTCACTAGTTTGTCTAATCTTCTTAATCTTAGTTCCAATAAACCTAATTGATTGGCCATCCTCGTAGATTTATCTAAATATCTCTAGACGCAAAATTCCTAAAGGTGTTCAGTCATTAGAAATCCGAATCTAGAATAAAATATCCACAAAGATTAAGAATATAACATGACATATAATCGTATAATAATTAACAAAATACTTTGCAAATATTCATGTCATGGCTTCATCATAAACCTTAGAAAAAAACTTAGTTACACATAGAAATACAAATAAAAGAAAAATAGAACTCAGAATCCATGACAAAGCACGTCCCTAAGCTCTTCTTCACAAATTACGGAGATGGTGAATGATAGTATGGATGTGGGGTGATGTCAAGATCCTCTAGAGAGAGCTTAGGGCACCTTATTTATACTAGAAAAACCCTAAAAGGTCTGGGAGAAACTCTCCTAAATAAAACAAACTCCTAAACAATTAATGACACAAACTAGGAAAGAATCCTTCTTGGCTTGGGAAACACGTTATCTGTCTTGCACGCCAGTTTTGGGGTCAATTTATCTCCTGGAAAATTCTGTAAAAATATGGGAAACGTAGCTTTATCTCTTATCTTTCCAAGCATATACTGCACGCCACTAGGAAAATCGGGAAAGCCTTCAAATCTTCATTCTCCCACAGCTGCGCAATTCTAACAGGAAAACAACTTATGCGGGATTGATTTGTAAAACTGGAATGAATGGCTCCATGGAAAATTTTGAAATTCAGACAAAACAGTCTTTAGCCTCTTAGCTTCCTTGTCCAGTTGGCTTTGCATCAAAACTCCTCCGGAAAGTTGAATTATCACTAAAAACGAACTAAGTGCTCAAAATGGCTGAAACTGAAAAAAGGAAAATAAGGCTCTTTTATAATCAATTCCTTGACAAAACTTAGGGATAATTAACATGAAAATATGATAAATCATACACCTATATCATTCGAAGCTTTCAAGTGGGAGTTAATTATTTTGTTAATTAATAACAGATTCACAAATTATATGTTAAAGAAAAGTTTAGAGTGGCATTATCACACCCCATTCCTATTGCTTCACCCAGATTATTTTCTCTCCCACTGCAAATCTTAAAACATATAATTCATAGACAGACTTACCCGCATTATTTCCCCTTGGTCCCAGTCGTACCCTAACCCTAAGTTAGACCCTAGCCTGTAAAAAGTTTTCTTTGCCGCGGTGCCCTAAGTTGTTATGTTGTTTTCTTTGCTGCAGTGTATGCGGGCAGTGGGCACTATGATGTTTGTTGCTCAGCAGATTATTATGCTATAATTGCATAAATAAATGATTAGGTTTTTGTTTTGTTGGATGAGAAGGTTATATTATGGTGGGTGAAATTAAATAATGTTCACTAAATAGATTATATGTTTAAATTAATATTTTTTTTCTTAAAAGTGATTAGCTGGTGGCTTTGCCACGGTAGTCCACCTTTCTGTCAGGAAGATTTACAGAGGCATTTCAATCTTTTACTAACCATCATTGTGTGGTTCACCAGTGCCAGAAATTGAACCTAGAACTTGCCCGTGAAATATGGGCCTGAAATCCCCTAATTAGGATTGATAAATTAATTATAACATAAATTAATCCCATCTTATTATATGTTATAATTAATTTATTTTTTAACTAACATATTTAGTAGTTGTTTAGGAATGATGCACGGTTTGACATCCCCTTCTGATGATGTGAGCAGGGGATAGTGATGAGGGACTGGTAAAAGGAGAAATAAACCTTCTAAAGACATGCATTTCCTTTCCAATTTTTTTTTCCTCCTCTTTGTGACTAACATATTTTCACCTTACAAAATTTATTCTTTAAAAAAGATTAGAAGGTGGTTTCGCGATTTTTCACTTTTTTGGATGCCGAAAAAACTTATAATATATTTTATAAAATAGGATTGTGCATTTAGCAGAACAATCCGCCCAGCCCACCCATGACGGGTCGGATTGGGTCGGTTTTGGGATTTACTTTTAATGTTTCAAGACTATAACCCTCCCACCCGCGTAGCCATATGATAAAGCCCAGTTTTGAAATTCTCACCAGTGAGAACCGAACCCCAACCCACGCGTTGTCAAGGATTAATGTACCTTTTTTTTTAACACATGGCATTTTTTAATGGATGCTAACTAGAACTTTCTAGTCGTTCCCACACTCGAGCACTCTCCCTTTCTAAATCTATATTACTTATTAGCAAGGTCTAAAATATCGATGATATCGGAAATATCGGTAGTCCAAAAACACGAAAATTTCGATGGAAATATCGGGATATTATTGATATCGATAAAAATTGAATAAAAACTACAAAAATTGTAAGAAAAACTTGGAAATTTTTATTGAAATTTTGCAGGATGTTTATTTAATCAATTATCTATTAGTTTATCATAAAAAATTGGAAGGAAATGCATTGCATGATGGATTTAACTGATTTAAGTTGATTATATAGCGAGCTGGCAAACATTATGAGTGTAGAAAATATATAAATATTTTAGCATATTTTCACAAAAATATAAGTGATATGGTGGTCAAGGTGTTGAAGGAGTAAAATGGAAGGGGTTTGAATCCCCTTGGTGTTTTTTTAAATATAGAAATTTAAAAAATACGGAAATTTCGATGGAAATATCAATGACATCGGAAATATCGGTAGTCTAAAAACATGGAAATTTCGATGGAAATATCGGGATATTATGGATATTTTAGACCATGCTTATTAGTAGAACACTCTTTGTCGGTTATAAACCAATGAAAAATACTATTATATCCTTCTATGCATAACTGAAAGAAAAAATTTGAAAAGAAAAAACATGAGCATTAGAGTAATTTCGCACAAATAAGTTTTTGTTCTTTTTTTCTTCTATCGCCCACATGTCACCAACTCATATTTCTCACCACATGTCACCTATTTCCATGAGATTTCGAAGAAATTGAATCAAAATTTTACATAGGATTTCTGTAAATCAATTAAACTCCATAAAAATCCATTAAAATCTCTCAAATTCCTAATTGAATATACCCCTAAATTTTCTTGGTTCATTTGTGTGTAAAGTATACAATATAAAGATGTATAATGTCTCTTCGTATGGTTAGAGACTCATTGCAAACTACAAAAGAATATATACAATGGCTAAAAAATTATGAACAATAAATATTGTTTAACAGCTACATTTCAAATATAACACTATACAGTTGACTATTCTTGGATCAATTTAGGAGAGATTGCTGGAGTCATGGGGATCTCACTGAAACTGGTGAAAGCATGCTTCCCGCAATTTGCAATAAACAAAGAAATTAATAATTATGTAGAGTGGTTAGCCTACGATGGGGCTTGCTAAATAATTAGTATATTCAATATAAAAATATGCTCAGATCCAGTTAATACACATTCAATTTATACTGAAAAAATAAATAAATAAAGATACAATCATACAAATAAACTAATCAATAAAGACTCAAACTCCGAAGTTCGAAGGAACTAGCTGTACTTCTGTTTTTATAAAAGGGAGTGCTTATTAGGTTATGGAACTCAAGTTGTGTGGGAGCAACTAAAAGATGACCACTCCAGAGATCAAGGTTGAAATCATCCATAAGGAAACAATTAAGGAAAATTTAACGAAAAGCTCCCGGTATTATTTACTTTAACGAAAAATCACATTTTTACATTAAAAAGTCAATCTTGATACTATTCACTTTACCTTTTATTTTGTCCTTATCGTTAAAATTCAAAGCTTTTCAAGTCATTTTCATTAGTTTTGCTAACAATATTAAACCATCCTCACCAACTCCTCACCACCTCAAAACCCTCTAACTTTCTGTCTTTGATCAGATTTCTCCCGATGTTTACGTTCCGCTTCTTCACTTCTATCCACCCCATTGTTCTTCAGTCACGTCTGCTGAAATATCCAATATTCTAAAAACATCATTATCTAAAACTCTAAGTCTCTTCTATCCCTGGGCAGGCCAATTCCAATATAATGATTCAATCGGCTGCAATGACCGTGGGGCTGAGTTTCTTGAAGCCCAAGTCAACTGTCCGATATCAAAGATTTTGGACAACCCGGATGCTCATCAAATGCTATTCAAGCAACTTCTTCCAGCTGAGCATATGGGATTAGCAAGAGCTGCAGAATCAGGCAATCTTGTACTAGTCCAGGCCAGCTTCTTTGAATGCGGTGGGGTGGCAATCGGGGCCAGTATTTCTCACAAGGTCGCCGATGCCATTACAGGCAGCACATTCATTAATACTTGGGCTGCATTTGCCTTTGGCTCATCAGTCGTCAGTAGTACTACTACTGGTGATCATCAAGAGGTGGTGAAGTTTCCCGCTTCAAAAATATTTGGTGTCCCAGCTTCGCTCTTCCCTCCACAAGATTTCCTAAACACACCACACCCCGCCGTGGAATATGCTAAACAAAAGTGTATGACAAGGAGATTTCTATTTGGTGCCTCAGAGATTGCTGCTCTCAAGTCCAAATCTGCTAGCTCCACCCTGCCAAATCCTTCACGCGTTGAAGTTGTGTCCGCCCTCGTTTGGAAATGCGCAATGGAAGCATCAAGATCAAACTCGGGTTTTATGAAGCCCTCCGTCTGGTGCCAAGCGGTGAATATGCGTGAAATATTAGCTAAGCCCTTGGCGGACAAAAACTTATTGGGAAGTCTTGTGGGGTTGTCTATGACAAAGACACAACTAGATGTTGATAATCAAGATCTTCTAACCTTGGTTGCTTTATTGAGGAAAGGCATGGAGGAATTAAGAATTTAAAGAAAACTTTGGCAACGGAATTAGTGGGGAAGAAGCGTATGAAATCTTCAAAGAGTATGGAAACCTCTTAAGGAGGGATGATATAGAGACCTATAGTTGCAGCAGTATGTGCAGGTTGCCCTTTTTTTCAGCCGATTTTGGATGGGGAAAGCCGTTATGCGTCTTTATTAGCAGTGCAGATATCAAGAATGCGATAAAGTTAATGGATACAAGAGATGGAGATGGCATGGAAGTGATCTTGACTTTCAAGGAAGAAGACATGGCCAAAATTGAAAACAATAAGGAGCTGCTTGCATATTCACAGCCAGTTCAACAGAAAATTAGGACGAAGGCAAAGTTATAGGTAGTAGGCTTCCAAAACCGCAAATAAAAATTTGTAATAAATTTTGTACTTTTTCAATTTCCGTCCGAATTTATGTTGTTTAATTTCTTAAGACCCTTGAGCTTCCCCAGGGGCTGTGTTTATGTATTTATAAGCCGTTTGGATCCCAATGTAATTCATTAATTCAGAAATAAAACAACCTTTCGGTTTTATCCCCTTCTCTAGTGGATTCCAAAAACCTTTGTTCTTTAGGATTATAATCCTTGTGCTGCGTCAATTGGTATCAGAGTAGGGATTTACCCTGTTCTAATGGCAAACATAGTGGGAGCTAAAAAACTCTCTTCAACATTGATTGTGGGAGTGATGAGTCGATATTATTCTATAACTTTACTCTTATCTTAGTTATAATTTATTTTTATTTTGAGATAATTTTGATACTTTACCATATATTTCAATTACAAGAAATAATCTTAGCTTAGTTATAATTTATTTTTATTTTGAGATAATTTTGATACTTTGCTATATATTTCAATTACAGGAAATGTAAGTCTACTTTGTGCTAAAAGCAATGAAACGAAAGAATTTTGGAGTAATTCTATCTGTGGATTCACAAGTCTTCCAATATGATTGTGTCAAATTCTCAACCTTAAGCTGTTTGATCATAGCAATTAAACGAAGGCTGACTGCATAGTGTTGCCAAATTGACATTTTAAATTTTTTTAGTCCATAAGTCATTGAAGATTTCATTGAGAAAGTTTCTTCTGCACAATCGTAGGGTACGGATTTATTTTTCCAACGCCAACTTGTGAGCCTAATTTGGTGCTGATTTGATCATAAAACGTGGGGAATTTTTAGCTACCCAGATTACCCAAGTTATATTTAGCCGAGTTTTGCTAGGTTCTCTCACATAGTATTGTATTGGAGACCTTGGCTAGAGCTTTTAGTTTCTAAAGGGGTGTTTCTCCTTTAACTTTCATCTTAATAATATTTTGCTTTTCAATTATGAATATACGGAACTAATTCTCTTTGCTAGGGCGAAGCCACAAGCCTTAGCATGATTATGTAATTTCTTTTCAATTATGATATGTAGTTGGAGTGGAGTTGAGATATTTAAACTCTTCTTTTCTTAAAGATACGGTCGATGAGGGATATTTCAACATTTTATCCCTTGTCTGATTATAGTGTCTGGGGTGTTGTGATATGTGGAATTCTGGTTTGAGGGGGTAGACGTGGTGAGAATGTAGGAATTCTGGTTGTGTTTGATGGTGCGTGCGGACGAAGTATGGAATGAAAGGTGGTGTAGAAAGGAGGAAGATATGGGTTTTGATAGTGAGAAAGTAGGGCTAGGGTTAGGGTTTGGGTAGGGAGAAGGTACGCAACAATTTTTGGAGAACGGCACATTTTTACTTGTCCCTGTTTGTGTGATTTGTGTGTGTGTATAGGAATCTGGTAGCAGAAAAGATTTGGGTTTTTTCCTTGTGTAAAAAATGTCAAGTGCCAATTCGACGTCCAACACAGAAAAAAAAAAGAGAAAAGAAACCTGTCGGCGTCGGTAGTGGAAGGACTTGAATGACTTCTTTGTGACCTATCCGTGTGGTACCGGTATAGTACCGCCCTAACCACAATATGAAGAATGCTAGATTGGTGTTTGTGAGAAAGAGGAGGGAGAAACAAAGACATAACAAAAACTTAAAAAATAAAAAAGTACTAAAAATTAGATTCAAATAATTATCAAGCGGTCCTGCAATTAGTGAAGGCCACAAGCATCAAAACACATGATCTGAGAGATGATCATAGGTCCAGCAATATTCATATAAGTAAGCAGGAAAGGAAAGCAAAGGGACTTGAAAGAAAAAGGAAAAAGGAAAAAGGAAAAATGAGGTTGTTATTTACATTTACTTATATTTAGCTTGCTTGATATCATAGTCACTCATCCTTGAATTTGACATCAAGGGATAAGATTAAAACACTACAATCGCATTATTCATTTCCGTCTTTGATCAAATCCAATGGTGAGTGATGATCATACATTCCTTGGTCATTTGGTGACCTCGAGAACATCTTTGTTACAATTAATTGGTAATTTTATATGGATCAAAAAAGAAAAATTGGTTATTTTATAACTTTGCCTGAGGCCTCATTCTGTGTTAGATTGACCCGGCATATGCAATCAACTCCTTATAATGATACATGATGTATCATTCTTGTGTTCCAGACACATCGAAAAATCTCACATATCCCACACGTGACCCACAACCAAATTAAACAGCCATTTATTGTTGGATTCTCAAATATTTCTTTCCTACCCGAAGTATCCAAACAAACCTCCTACATAAAGACGTATCCAAAAGATAGTAGCTACTATAAATATCCTTTTGACTTTATCTGGTCAAACACGTTGTATATAACATAACCGGGTTCGTCTTCTCCGAACTTAACCTTTTGTCTTTCTCACGCCCCGACTCCTATTTTGAGTTGGAAACTTGATAATCGGTGGATGGACCCACCGAATCCCAGTCCAAATTCAAAAAGGATTGCCGTTTATTTGGCCGTTACTCTAGCAGCCTTCCCTTATAAATAGCCATCCTCTCTCAAACTTTTTAGCAAAACTCATTTGAACAGGGATCAAGTAACAGTTTCAGAAAACGATTCAAATCGTACCTCAAAGTCGATCAAATTCTTCTCTATGCTCTCTATATTTCTACATCTGCGCCTTCAATCAGTTGCATACTTTGTTTAGGTTCGACTTATTCGAACCTATTCTTTTCGTCATGAAGACCTTTCAACGGAAAATCTTGATAGAATATCTGAATGGTGCTGATGGTACCAAGGGTAAAGAACTAGTACTATATAATGGTCATAAAACCCAGGCAGTAGATTTAAGTCGAACATGTAGCGAGTGCGGTATGAGATTTCGGAATGGACATGCTTTGGGAGGTCACATAAGCATCCACTTTCAACGCCATCTAGGTCCGAAGAACAACAAGAAGTTTAAGGTGAAGCAACAACAATTGTTATTAGAATACCCTTCTTGGAATAATAGTAGACTCTCATGCCAACTTTGCAATAAGACTTTCCCATCAATGAAATCCTTGTGTGGCCACATGGGATCGCATCGCCAAAGAGCTCAGTCTCCTCCACCATCTTCTTCTTTATCTTCAGCTGATCAGTACTCGGACGGGGTTAGTTATATTGATTCTGCAAGCAAGCACTACAAGTACCCCAAATCAAATAAAGGAAAATCCTTAGATGGCTACAAAGGTCATCATGTATGCCCTATTTGCTTCAAGACGTTCCCAACAGGGCAGGCACTTGGCGGCCATAAAAGATCTCACTACTATAAAGGAGGACCAGTTCTAAAAGCTGCAGCAGCAGCCAAAAACAAAGTTGCATCGACCGATGGACATGAAGATTCATCTAAAATCAAAGTTGCATCGGCCGATGATCGTGAAGATTGTGTGATCATAGATCCAGGAAGTCAATATTGGACTGATGAAACAATTCACGTTGCAAGTCGTAGAATATTATTAGACTTGGATCTCAACAAACCTCCTAAGGAGGATGATGACGGTTCGAATTAGATAGTAGGTCTATATGTGTAGATAGATAGCTTGATTTACTAATTGATTAGTTAGATTTTAGGGGAGCCCAGTTGCGCTCCCAATTAATTTTCTTTAGTAATTCACTAACTGTATTTTATCAAACAAAAAGAAAGAGTAAATAACTAATTTTTTCTCGTAGTTGCGGGAAACAATCATGTCTATGCATCGTGGTGTTAGTTTGTGATTTTCCGGTTCCCCTCCTCCCTAACAATTAACTATCTAAGCCACTAACAATATCGCTCTACTAAAGATTTTCTTATTTGTTTTCCTTTTGAGTTAGGATTGCTATTATGAAACCTTTTAAGCACTATCATCTTAACATCGTTATTAATTGAAATTCAAGAGCTTCTCTCAAACTTCGGATATACCAGAATACTATCTAGGGTGAACATTTGTGATGTATACCTTTAACTTGTGACTTTTGTTAGATCAATGGCCCACAACAAACTTAAATAGCTTTTGTTTACAACGTTTTATAAGGGGTTATTGTAGGATCATAATTTTCTAAGCCCGGAGTAAGACGGATCGGAATAGGTGTACCTCAGAAGTCGGGTTATGAACTAAATAATTCCGATCGGGTTGAGCTGCTCAAACGGGTCAGTGATGCCACCACGTGTTGTTGTGCTACGGAAAAGGTATATAGACGAAGTTCACCAGACTCGTTGAGATTGACCATTCTTTTTCAGCAAGACATGAAGACTTGATTCGATTGGGAATCAGATTGGTTTCTTATATTCTTGGAGATTCCTACAATCTAGGATCCGCAAGACACGAAAACTTGATCCGATTGGGTATCAAACTAGTTTCCTATATTCTCGGAGATTCCTACAATTTAGAATTGGCGTGCTCCTCAACTAATCACTTATGAGAGGACACAATATCTAATCCTAGACATCCCCTTGGATTCTCCTTGTTTAATACGGATTCTATATCCAAAAGGTCTCTCATCTAATTAATATAAATATACCTATCTAGAGTTCATCTCTGGTAACGCAATCATCACATACTCATTATTTTCTTGTTCACTGCTTAAGTCTTATATTGCTTACTAACTTGACCGTATGATAGCCTTTGGCCGGTACCCCACCGGTGCTTAAGGTTAATCGTGGTTGGGAGAGAAGTTTTCATTTTTTTTTTAAATTAGAGGATGTTAGGATCATCTTTGGGTGAGACTTTAAAAAAGAACTATAAAATTTAGTTTGTGTGTATTAACTTCATTGCCCATGATTTTATTTTGTGGAAGAAACTAAGTTGTCTTTTCACTCACTTTTAGTTGACAAGGAAAACTTTATTAATATATAATTAGTTTAGAATAACCATGTTCTAGGAAAAAAGTTCAATGGTTAATAAGATACCGGCAATTCTATTAATGAAAAAAAAAAAAAAAAAAAAAAAAAAAAAAAAAAAAAGATACCAGTAATTACTATTCTGCGAATCATCATGACTTATATCAACCAAACAATCAAAGATGTATTAGGTGTCATTTTGTTTTTTCAAGATAATTTACACTAAATTCTTTTAAATTACAGCAAGATATCTTGGGTGTGAGAACGAACGCTCTTAATTAGCCAAGCTACAAGTCTACAAGTATTTACTACCTAAACTATGACCAGAAAGAAAAGAAACAATTACCTATTTCAGAATCTGGAGATAAACTCTTATCAATATTACAAAAAGGGGTTTTCTAACTTTAATCCTTGAAGTGGATTGAAATTTAAAATAAACCTGGTGTAGATTATAAATTGATTATAGTCCCTTGATGTGTCCTTAATTCAAAATAATTAATGTGTATTTTATTCAATGTCTCCCATTAAATATTTAAAATTTATTAATATACACATTTTAATATATTTTTGGACCAAACAAAAGTTTTTTTAATTTATTAATTTTATTTAACATTCTTCAAACTTGAAAAACTCAATTAATATACCTAAATATTAGTACTGAAATGTATTATATTGAATTAATGTATTTAAATGTTAGTACTGAAATGTATATACCCAAATGTATGCACCGCAATGTATTATATTAAACTAATGTACCGAAATGTATTATATTGAATTAATGTACCTAAATGTTTGTATCGAAATGTGTGTACTAAAATGTGTGTACATACATGTATGCACCAAAATGTATTATAATGAATTTAATGTACCTAAATAAAGAAGACAAAGTATATCGAAATTTATTTTAAAAATAAAAATTAGTTTATCTAAATGTTTACAACAAAATATATTACGATCAATGAATGAAAATTATAATTATAATGAAATAAAATTAATACATTAAAATTAGGAAAAAAAGAGAAATAATTAAAACATCAAAGATATAATTAATAAATGAGGTGATTAATGTATCAAGGGACATAATTTAGATTTTGATCTTACTCATGATTTTAGTCTAAAAATCATCTTTACCAAGGATTAAAATGAAGTTTCCTATTACAAAAATCACCCGTGGACTTTGGAGATTGGAGAATGGGGTCAATTTCACAAAGGATTGACTACTTGGCAACATAACTATTTGTTTAAAAAAGAAATCATCATAATCTGATTTCCATATAACCAAATTAGCCCAAAGATTATAACAACTTTGTTTTTGCTTAGCTATGCAATTAGGCATATTAATCCATATTGCTCTAGGTGCCTATTTTCCTTATCCTTTCCATTTTATAATGTTGCAAAAAGGTCGAAGCTCTGTCAATATATATATATATATAAATATGTTAAATACTTTCACGTTGCATGAATGGCCCATTTAATTGCCAATATGTCTGACACATCATTGCCAGGTCACTTAAAAAAATTTACTAATAAAAAGTTGTCTACCAATAAGAAGTAGCCATATCTACAACCCATCCCTCCCTCCATACACCACCAGAGGTGTAACATCCAACATCATCTAGATAAGTGATCCTTAAATGTATATTCTCATCTCTACCTAGCACGAGGCTTTTTGAGAGCTCACTGGCTTCGGGTTCCATCGGAACTCCGAAGTTAAGTGAGTAGCGCGCGAGAGCACTCCCATGATGGGTGACTCACTGGGAAGTTCTCGTGTGAGTTCCCAGAAATAAAACCGTGAGGACGTGGTCGAGGCCTAAAGCGGACAATATCGTGCTATGATGGTGAAGCGGATTCGGAAAATGATCTACCTCGGGCCGGAATGTGAAAAGAGGGACGAAAAATCAAATCCACCCCACGGATGAAATCACATGTTCACCTTTTCCTCTGGCTACATAACCTTAATTTCATGTCGTCTTGGTATGTTATGTCAGTACGTAATTTGTTCGGATAAAAAAAAATTTATTTTATTGATTAGCTGCGCACCAGCTCTACTCATTCAAGTAAAGAAGTATGATATTTCATTCATCGAAGAAAAAAAAGGATACAGATACATATTTACAAAATAATGAGTAGACTTCAAATATTTCGTTAAAAATCAAACTCACTAGAAACCCCAAGATTGTATAGGTCAATATAATTATTGAATCTCATTACAATCATGAGAACAAAACTCTTGAATTATATTGAGACAGAGAGCGCAATTTTGGTTTAAAATAAAAAATAGCAATGAAATACGGGAAGGTACGTTATATGATACTATACAAATATTACTCTATTTATATATGACATTTAATATATGTGATCGTGTTCTAGGCACATTGAAAAATTCCTCTAAGCTAAGAAGTCAAGCAAATTAGAATTTGGGAAAATGTGAAATAGGTTAGCCCATCTTTTGAAATATGTTCAATTTTTAGTGACTTTTGACTTTTGAAATATGTCCAATTTTTAGTGACTTTGAACCCATATCAAAAGACCCCATAAAATTTTCAATGGGACTAAACTTTGACCAATTAAAGATTAAACAAAAAGTCCTATTTGAACAATTGAACCCCAACAGTTACCTTCCCTAACCAACAATATTTTGTTACCCATTTTACCCCAGCAGATTAATTACAGCAAACTTATCGGATACTCAAACATACTAATCTAGACACCACTCATAATTGGAGGGATCATAAACACGGATTTCAGCCAAACCCCTAAAAGTCACAAATTAAACTCCATATCAATCTTAATTAATTTCCACTAATTAATCGGGACGATTCTGTCACTCCAAAAAAATAACAAAGAAAGGCCAGAACTCACAGAAAATCAATTAGGGCTTTGAACCTTTTTGATAGGGTCTCAAAATTTGTGGAGTTTTTTGTACAACCAGCTTCTTTTTCTTCCTAAGCTTCTCTATCAGTTTAGCTGAAAACAAATTTGGACTGTTTTTCTTTTTTTGATGAAAAACTTCCAAGAGAAAAACAAGGACCTCAAAGAAGATTATGAAGAAGAAGAAGATCAAGAAATCATGGATGATGATGATGTGCATGCACAAGAGATTGAAGAACAAGTAGCGCTACGTGGCGATGATTATCATGAGGGTAAACAAGTAGTACTAGACAGTGATGTTCATCATCGAAGTGGAGATCAGGTTTGTGAGCAATGTGGGAAGAGATTTCAAAATGGAAAAGCTTTGGGAGGTCACAGAAAGGTTCATCTCAATCAGTCTCTTCTTCCCAAGAAGAACAAAGCATTGTTTAAGCAGAAGAAGAAACATGGTTCTTCCAATGAAGGCGGCAGCAGCAGTGAAGTCTCGTGCTACGTTTGCAAAAAGGATTTCCCATCTATCAAATCCTTGCACGGACACATGAGACTCCATCGCGAAAGAGACTGGAAGGGTGTCAGACCTCCCGGGGCTGTTCAGCCTCCTTATGAAGAAAGTAAATCTTCTTCATACGAAAATGACTCCGATGATGATGGTGAAGATGACGGCGATGATGGCGATGGTGATAGTAGTTTTTCTGATCACACCATAGAGACAGACAATGATGCAGCAATTTTTTTAGTAAACTGGACGAATATTGAACAAAGACGCAGGATTGCTTACCAAAGAGATCCTAATGGTGAAGACAAAGCTGGTGAATTCGGACGGAAGAAACTAATAGAAGCGTCACCAATTGGATACAAAGGTAACCCTTCATCCAAGAACATCAAATTTGATGATGGTAGTAAGAAAATTACCATGGAGGGAAGTAAAAGTTTTGGAGGTGCAAAACCCAAAAAAGATTTCAGCTTGTTTGTTCAAACTCACAAGCAAATTTCAAGGAAGCCTCAAGAGTTTAGATTCAGAAGATCAGATGCAACGTTGAGTGACATGAATGTAGACGAATCAGCCGGGTTTAGTAGTAAATATGCAGCTCACCAAGTTAGTGAATCGGCATTGGAGAAGGCAATAGAAGAGTCACCTGGTGGATACAAAGGCAATACTTCATTGAAGATAAAGCTGAAACTTGAAGGTGGAAAAGATAAAACTTTGGAGAAAAGTAGGTCTGAGAGTGCGAATTTCGTGCCAAATAAGTTAAGCATTGGAGGTAAAGAAAAGGCTTCTGTGGATGATTATGATGATGATGATGATCACGACGACGACGATGAGAATGTTGATCAGACTAGTTGGAAGGTGAAGTTGAAAAGGGCGATGATGAAGGAGGTTTCGAAAACAGGTAAAAAAACCATCAAAGACACGGCTTTAAATGATCAAACCCACTACCAGATTTCACGAAGAACTCAGGAATTTGGTGCTAAGTATGCTGAAAGAGAAAATTACAATGGCTCAAGCGCTACCAGTAACCAAGTACTCGAAAGAGCAGACGAAGCTGAAGCAGTGGAGCACGAGACCAAAGAGTGTGTGTGCAAGATCTGCCCCTGCAAGTTCTCAACAGGTCAGGCTCAGGGAGGCCACAAGAGAGGTCACAACTATAGAGTGCCGGTGGAAGAAGCTCCGGAGACAGCAGAAGTAGCACCGGTGGCTGAAGAAGACGGTGAGATCACTACTGTTCCTGAAAAACTAGACTTGGATCTCAATCAACTTCCTTACGAATCAAACGATGAGTGAAGTGGGAAGAGCTAGTTAACTTGCTTGTTGATACTTGCATTTTATGAATTTCGGGAGAGGTTTCAACTCATCCAAGTGAATTTGACTGTGAATGTTTATATGATTTGTTTCTCATATAAAAGAAAGGATCAAGAAATTATTGTTTGTCATTTGTTTCTCAAGACATTTTTTTCTCAAGTAAGTGATTTTTGCACTCCCTTTTTCTCGTTCTACACTCCTTCCCATTGTTTCTAGCCTTATGATTGATTAAATCAAAGGAGAATCGACGTGCATAAACAAGGGAGGAGCGCAGAAGTAGAAACTAGGGGTACAAAAATCACTACCCTCCCCCAAATGAAGTTCACAAGTATGTTGCAGCATTCTCAGTATATAAACTTGTTATTTGTAAATGTGGCATATATTTTGGAATGCAACCAAATTATGAATGTGGTGCCTTCCACGGTTCCACCATGCTTGATGCACAATTCTTTCGGAAAATTTCCAAGCTGGGTGACTGGGTGTTCCTTTCTTTGATAATTTATCTGGGTATGTTACATGAAGTGTGCTATACATTCTCTCAAGTTTATGCTGCTGCCAAATCGGCAGGAAAACACCTCCGACCCTGGCATGTCAAATACAATTTCTTCAGCACCCCCGGCACAGTGTAATACGAAACAGGTGAGGCCTACTTTTATGTGATGGGCGCACGTGATTGTTGTTCGAATGCAGCATACGTATAAATTTTTTGCTCCAAGTCAACAGAGTCCATGCTGAGTGGATTTAAGTTGAAAGTTGAGGTCTCTGCCCGCTATAAATTTCTTCGATTTCAGGTAACAATCTCTGGTCGATATCTTCTAGACTCTTCACCAAAGTTGGCCTTCCAAGTTCCTGGGTCTGTAGCATGGAAAAAGCAGTCGTACGTTAAGAACCGATGATGTATAATTGGGACATTGACTTGTACTGCAAGGTTCAGTGTCAAAATAGAACAAAAGTCTGCAATTTTCCAAGCATAGAAGACGGGGAATTCGCAGAAACTAACCAGACAGTCACACAAAAACCCACACTCGAAGCAAAGCGGATAATTGTCACTAACTACAAATTTTAATGACTTTTTTTTGGTAAATTAATATGAATGACTGGAAACAATGAAAGATTGATTTAAAAAACGGAAGTACACTTTACCTTTCTCCAGTTTGCTTAGAGTTGTAATTTGCTCCCTCAATTTTAATTGAACAACCTTAATCCCTCTAAAGAAATGTCAATCTGGTCCCTCACATGGTGGGGATTGGGAGATTCGGTCAAACATGCAGTGTCAAGTGAAACTGAGATTGTCTGATGTAAAATTCAGTGCTCAATTTTGCCCTAATTAGCTTAATAGAATTCGCTAGAGTAAATTACAACAAAATAAAAGAAGAAGGATTGACATCGATCACATTGTGAAACTATAAGGAAGTATTCCTTATAAGTTCCAATTTTTGTGATCAACTGGAAATTACAAGGTTGACATTAATCAAATTGGCTAGATTCCCCAGAATCCCAGATTGAAACTTTTAGTAAATTACAGGGAATAGAAGTATATGTATACTTCGGCTTATGAAAATGTAATCTTCTATCACCAACACATAGACAAGATACAACTTTATTTGAAGCTATACAATTTAAAGTTGATGCAGATTCCTTTCCCTTTTTTTTTAAATTTTACTTTGGATAGCTAATGAAAGTTAAAAGATATGCATTATAAGAACCTTCATACCTCTGAGTTTCTATGTCGTTCACATTCACGTATCTGTTCAACTGTCATTCCAGACCATTCATCAATCCAAGAAAAGCAATTCCGATGGCTTTCTAGGAAAAGAGCCCTTTCACCCTATAAAAAGTATCCCGATTATAATAACACTGTTAAAAGTATAATAAAAGGTAAACTCCAAGATCTTATAATATGGATAGATGTTCTGAAGATAATCACACATGGTACAAGTGAAAACCAATATAAAACTAACGGTTCACTCCGCTTAGCATCTTCCTTAGAAAAATAAGAAAGAAAATTCTTTGTTTCCTCCGAATCATTATTTTTATTTCCAACAGTAGTAAATATTGCCTCATTCTGCTGCAAAACAAACCTGAACTATGAAAAGAAATCAACTATTTATAAATATAACTTAATGGTTATTTGGGTGATGCTGCAATTTGCGTAGCTATTGTATTATGGAAGATGGTTGTCATAACCCAAAGATGTGTAACGTATAACAAAAATAATAACTGATAATCAAATCTAAGAGAGCCTACCAATAGCAAAGCTCGTTCAAGTTTATTGCCGAAACCCCAATATGGTGCATCAATGGTGACCAGTTTGTAGGCTGTCATAACTGGATCCGACGTGTTCTGAAATTTTAAAAAATAATTAACAGATTAGCAGTTAGACCTAGAAGACAATCCAATCCAAGTCAAATACAAATCAGAGAGTACGATTTTGCAAGACATAATATCCATGTAAAAAGCATTACTAAGCACAGTGAGTAATAGACAATTCATAAATTAATACAAGATTAAACTAATGGTAGGGATTATTCCAACCTGCCAGCCCTCTACAAGTGGACCGCGTCCAGTTTTCGTTGATGTAAATTGGGATAAGTCGGTGTTGTTAGTGCCAACTATGTGACTCCAGTAATCCCTTGCAGATGAAGCAATATCAACAATTTCCACATCCCTGGTTGCTAGTTGTGTTTTGCTTAGACCATGAACCTAGGTTGTAGTTAACAAAGTGTCAAAGAGAACGATAAAGACAGTAAATCACCAAATTTTGGCTGCAAACAGAGCTACAAAATAAAAGAACAGAAAACTTTTCTAGAAACTTACATTATCCGAATGGCCATTATCAGCTCTGTTAACTGTTTCGACGGTCAGCTGAAACTTGGTGAAGTACGGGCACTGCAAAATTCCAAAACATTAATTTCAAAAAAGTCCAAGAATACATGAAGTATCAATTGTTTTCAGAGATGGACAAAAAAAAATACCTTGATTACTGTCCATTGGCCATCCATTTGAAGTCAACCAAAACCCAAGTCAGAATAAGTTTGAAGTGTGTTTAAAAACAAGATACACGAAAATTGACTTAAAGAAAGAATGGAAAACCTGTCTTGCATCTTGGGTGTGCATTCCAGGCTTCCTCTTGCATGATGAGAGCATCTGCTGGCGCAAAAGTGGTAAGCCAACCAGGAGCTTTGCTGGAATAAGAAAATGAATGAATAAGTAACCTTGGAATTCATAAAATACATGTCTCAATGAAACGTATAAGCAGACGATCCACTTCACGGAAGAGAGAGTGAACAAACAGTACGGCCACCATATACGTAGGAATATAGGTGGTATCAATGCTGTGGTAAAATCAGAACCAAATAATGTACCAAGTAATTTTTTAACTGAGGAAACAAACTTCAACATCATCAAATAAACAATTTAGCGATAGCAACTTGAACTGACAAATCTGAACTGGTTTTACCTTTGTAGACGATAAATTTTAGAACTGTAGTGACCCTTTCCAAATACATCATCTTCAAAGGATTTACTCTCTACTATTTCCACCCCTTCGGTACTGTTCGTGTTCTGTTTCTGCATCTTCATGACCATGTACGTCTGGGCTACTTGATACTGCAGTTCAAAGTTGTGGTTAACTGTCACTCCAGAGTTCTTTTACAAGTGAAAACTAAACAAAACTAATGGCTGAGAATTTTAGTAGAATACAAAATCATAAGCTCGTTAACTGCATTTACCTCTTCCAACGACATGGGCATGACAATCCGACTTCACGCAAGTCCCCAATTGAAGAAGACAAGAGTTAAGGAAACCTCAATGGAGAGGTGACTTAGTTTTTGTATAGCAAGAGTTGTAAGAGAAAACTCTCCATAGCGGCATAGCCTTTACCAATATTTCTCAAATACTACAATGTGCTTCTTGCTGAATAATTTAGTACGAAACTCTCATGAATCTCTTCGCAAACTATTTCGTGTCCAGACTGAATCACTGCTTATATATGAAGACATGATTCCATATAGTCATATAATATGCAGACTATGAAATAAGAGAAAATCACTATATAGTCATACAATATGCAGACTATTAAATAAGAGAAAATCACTATATATATACAACAAGCGCAGATACATATAGACTATATATGTGTATGACTATATATTTAGAAAAAAAATAGAAGCTTTGAATTAGCATTCAGTTTTTATCAGCCAAATATATAACGAATAAGAAGAACAGAAAATTTTGAAATTTGAGTCCCAAATAAAGAACATAAACCCCAGGATTAACAGAAAAGATTGAAACTTTGCCTTACTGTTGTTCATTGTTCTTCATTGTTCTTCATTTTCCTCAGCAAGCAAAGAAAAGGAAATGCTGAATCCTTCAAACCCACAAAAATAAAAATAAAATCCAGAAATGCAGGGTGCAGACGTGTACATTCATTCACCAAACAAACCATAATTTGCGACAGAAAACAAAATTAAAAACCATAATTTGCTCAAGTTTGTGTTAATCCAATATCTACCACCTCAAGTAAAAATCTGTAAAACAACATAAATCAAGTTCAAACAGCATTTTCTCAGCAACCAGATAAAAGGGTAACAAATAAACAATCCAGAAAACATAATTAAGGAAAAATATAAAGGATACAATTCCTTCATCAGAACCATTTCCACCGACTTTAATCTTCAAAATTCGACAAAAACTGCGATCCCCAGCTTCAAATGTGGCACAAAACAGACAGAAGCCAGAAAGCAGAAGCAGATTTTGAACCCAAAAAGCAGACGCAGAAGCAGAATTCAACCCAGAAGTCAGAGGATTATTTGAGCAAGCAGGATTGAAGAAAATATCTTTCTGTTCTTGCCAAGTGCAGCAAGTGCAGCGAAATTAGATAGTCTTGGTTTCTTTATACCGTTGGCGTTGTAATAAAAAGGCACGTCACGTCGTCACCAGCTCAATTCCCAGCGCATTTTAGCATGAGTCGAGCCAGGAGAAGGAGCCAATGAACCAATGAACGTTGGAAGAGTAGATGCGAGTCCCTTCTGACTTTTGTGGGGTTTTTTTATTTTATTTTATTTTATTTTGGGTTAACACTTTTTTGGGGTTCCCAGACACGCGTTTTGCCCCTAAGACGACGTCGTTCCTCCGTAAGAAAAATAGAAATAGTATATTTTTTATTTTCTTTTATTTTGGGTTAACACATTTTTGGGGTTCCCAGACACGCGTTTTGCCCCTAAGACGACGTCGTTTCCTCCTTAAGAAAAATAGAAATAGTATATTTTTTATTTATTTTTATTTTATTTTTGCATCGTTCAAGCCGGCTGTATTTTCCACTTTATATTTTTTTGGATTTTCTTTTCTTGAAGGAAATTAGAGAGAGATGAAAGATTAGAGGAACGGCAACCACAAGAAGGATTTGCTTTAATTTTGTTGTTTATATTAAATCCCTAATTATCCGGCAGTGTTGTCACATGCATAATGCATTATTAAGGGGAAAGATTTGTTATGCTTCATTGTGCTCCGCCTAAATCTGTCTGCTATTTGCTAATTTGTCTTAGATTGCAGTTTGGCCGCAACAAATGGTCATCCTCCACTGAGGGGAAAGATTTCCTTAGATTTAAGGAGTCTTATCCTTGATTATCTACTTTGTCAAGTGATGAGATGAATATGAGTCCTAGAGGAGGGCGCGTTCTGGTTTAAATCGATTTCACAATCAAATCGCAGTCAAGCTAATGATATAACGGATCGATCTTGTTCAATTTTCACTAAAACTATGGGCGAAATAGATCCTAACCAAATCATTGTTTGCGGGTTTGTTTGTTCAATTTGGCCTCAAAGTTTGATTTTTTTTCTTTGGCTGAACGATTTTATAAAATTGATTTTTTGCAGAAGTAATCTTTACATTGATATTTATAATATAAATTGTTCTGATCATAAGCACATGTTGACCCTAAAAACTACCAAGCCAACGTGGCGCGCAGGCCGAGTAATCTGTGAGCTAACTACGTCATTCGGTTGTGTGCGGGGCGTGCCAACTCGTCGGCCGAGGAGTAAAATTTGTTGATGTTGCGTTAAGCGCGCGGCTGACTTCTGTGTCTTGCGATTGCAGCCGAGGAAGGAACTCGACTCGGCTCTTGGATTCTAAAGCCTGAAGATAAGGCTACTAAATATGCGAAGTTCACAGACCGTTGTCGTCAGATTCGGTCACAGTAATGGTATTCGTCAGAGTAAACTCACACCGAATTGATACCAAAGTGTAAGGGCATAAATACTCAAAGCGGATGTACGTCTTGATGGTGAATGTGGTTCGGCCGTCAGAATGCCGAACTCTAAAGCCAACTTGTGAGTATCCAATCATAAAACAACTCGGGGTCCAATGTGCCGAGCCCTAGTAAATTGTAACACCTCACCCCGCCGAGAAGGCAGATGAGATGACCTCTGCCAATAAGGATTCAAAAATCCTTCTCGGCCGAGACTTGGATAGGTAACCAGTCGGCCCCTTCGCAGTGTTGTTTATCCAAACTAAAAGTGCTCCGTGGTCGGCTGATTCTACGGCAATAGTGTTGTTTATCCAAACTGAAGATACCACCGGTTGCCTTCACAGTGCTGTTTATCCAAACTGGAGATGTGTTGGCGAAAAGGAAAATAAAAATCTCAAGGTTGTTGAAAGGTTTCGCGTAGAGCGAGGGTTTGCGCAAGACAGATTTGTGTGTTAAATTGGAGAGGCCTTGAATGTTGTACAGCCTCCTCTATTTATAATCATCTTCAATCGAGTTCAAGTCATACTCGGATTAGGACTCCTTACTCTAATCCAATATTATCTCGACTAATCCTTCTTCAATCAGGACTTTGAACCTAGCCTGCCGCACTCATATCCATATCTCGTCAACCTTATCTTCGTCGAGACCCCTTACTGCATCAGGATTCATGCTAGTCGTAGGATTTTGCCTGCTTCGTCTTTATTTGCATAACTTTTTTCCCTGACAGGATCTGGCCACTCTCGGCCCACGAACTAAATAATCCACAAGCCTTCAAGTAGAACCTTCTGGGCCAAGAATGATTCTGAATTCGGGCCAAACTAATATTTTGGGCCTAAACATTGCTCCCTCACTTCTGAGGTCTTTGGCATGAAGACTTCTAGCCGAGCCCTGACCTTGAAGAAGCGAATCTTAGCTCTTAATATTCTAAGGATCCGAGTCCTCTATTTCCAAGGCGCATTTATGAAGCACAATTGCACGATTTTCGTTCTGCCAACCGTATCACTACGTGGCGTCTTCTACTATGACTGCCCCTAGTAATGATGTCTGAAGCGTGCAGTTTACTGAACTGTCGAATCTATTACTAAGCATAATCATAACACCTCGATCCATGGATTTTCAATAACTTGGTTTGGGATTTGTCACCAACGAAACTGCTCATGGTGATCCCTGATGGGATAAGCTCATCGTTAGAGCGACGTAACGCCTTCATGATCGTCACAGGTATGATATTGACCGTCGCTTCGCAGTTAACGAAAATTTTGGATACTGGGTATCCCTCGATATGAGCCGTAACATACAACGGCTTCACGTGATAGAGATTAGCTGATGGCGAACGAGGAAATAATTCGGCGAGAGCTGCCTTGAGGTTGTTTTCTTTTGTTGCCGACTCGACTTCGGTATCTCCCACCTCTATCGGCCCTTCGTCTGCCGGGCCATTCTCTTTCGGATTCTTGTCATGGATAGTATCTGGGTCGACCGCGTCGACCGTTGCCGGGGTATGTTCTTGCAAGGCGTCGTTGAGAACTTTTTTCCGTTGGTTAAGGGGCTTAAGTTCATTGGGAACCAAAACAGGGTCCGAGGCTTGCGTCGTGCCACGAGCCTGCTCCTGATATATAATACGAGTGTCCCTAACGTCTAGGTAGGCATCTAAGCGTGCCACACTCTTCGTTTCATCGACCGTAAGGCCAAAAAGAGAAACGGCTAAAAAAACTTCGAAGTGGTATCGTAAGTGCTGGAGATCCTCAAGAGAGAAGGGAAGCTCGCTCGTCTTGATATCGGTATATGGGTCGACATCAAAGCTGAGGACTCGAGCCTCTCGTATGTGCTGGAACCTAGCTTTCAACCCTAGGTCTGAATTCTTTTGGATAATTCGCTCGACATCAGGACAGGTCAGAACGAGATCAATCGTATCTTGGCATGCTTTCGGCAAACCGTATAAATCGTTAGCCGAATGCTTTTTGTGGAACTCTCGCATATACTCCAATGCTTTTTCGAGGAACAATGGACGTAGGTTTCGTCTAACTCTGATCAAAGACTCCTATATGGGTGACGAGGAAAGTTTGCTCTCGGCTTCCTTCTTAAAATGTTCAAGGCGCGCCTTCATTTCCCCGGGTCGAATGAAAAGTTTGATTCACTTGTCAGCCTACTCAAATGTGGTTTCCACACCAGAATTGATCACTTGTCTTTCTAGGAGCAACTCTGTCATGAAGGTCGGAGGTCGTCGCTCGTCGTCATTGTCAGTTTTATTCTTCGACTACCACTTAGGGGCCGAAGTTTCCTAGGCTGCTTGCTGTCGAGCCATGCAATCTATTCTTTGGCGTCGACGCTTATGTGATTTGGACAGTGCAGTGTATAAACCTTTAGGGGAATGATAGGTGTACCAACGTTGATCGCGCAGTTCAAGAGGTTTGAAGGTTTTCTGTTTTGCCGAAGAGTTCGAGCTGCTAGAACTTCGTGCATAATAATCCTCGTTATAGAATGGTGTATCGAAGTCGAGGCGCCGTCTGACTGGGGGTCGTTCGGTTGGCCGCGTTTTGGGGCCAAGTCTGTTGAAAACTCTATGACGCTAGCCTGCACTGAGCGTCTTCTGATGTGTTGCAGCCATGGAAGGTGATTGTTTTATTGTAGCTTGAAACAGCCTTTTGTTTGGCTCGGTGGTGACGTTTGTCGTACACCGGCTGCATAGAATCGTCGATTTATCTTCTTCTTCGGCGTTAGAGTCTATCATAGACTCGATGATAGCCGGTCCTGAAAGAACTTTGGGTGGCTCGTTCAAAAATAAATCTATCTTGAGCTGTGGCCGAGAATTCTGCTTTGGGATGTGTTGTGATGGAATGAACTCGGCCTTCTCTTTCCCTTTGTCCTTAGGTAGACGGGCATCTACCATATTAACCATCGACGTAGGAAATGGATCGGTGTCAACGCTCATTTTCTTTTCTGGAAACTTGAGTTTGCCGTTATCAATCCAGCTTTGGACGGCATCTCGAAATACGACACAATTATTTGTCGTATGTTTATTTGAGTTATGGTACTTGCAATATGTTATTCCTTTCAATTCTTCGGCTTTAGGAATATTATGCCCAGGCCGAAACTTGATGATCTTGGCAAGTAATAGTTGGTTGAAGATGGCGTCGGCCTTAGTAATGTCGAAAGTATAAACCTTTGATGTTTTGGTGATAGATTCTTCAGTGGCCGAGCGAGTTTTGACATCTTTGGGATTGGCATAAGTCAATGCTTTGCAAATGTACGGTTTATCGATGACTATCTCAGCTGCATCAACACTAGCATACTCTTCAGGTTCAGTCGAGGCATAGCTAACCATGGGGTTTTTGTAAATGGTTCCCCGGGATGGAGACTTTGAGACTTTTTCTTCTCGAAGTAGGTAGTCATATTGCTCAACATGTTGAGCTAGTTCGTACATATCTCGGAAGTTTGCTCCCAGGAATTTCTTCTTGTACTCCACGTCCAGCCCATTCAAAGCCAGTCTAACAAATTCGACTTCAGGAAAGGGTATTTGGCACCAATTTCTCGCCGACTTAAACCTAGTAAGATAATCCATTGGCGACTCATCTGATGCTTGAGCCATCCTGGTTAGTGATAAGACCGACATTTCCATCCCCGGCCGATAGAATTACTCATGAAATTTTTCAGCCAACTCCTCCCAACTCTGGATGGAGTTTGGTGGAAGATTGATGTACCACGCAAAAGCCAAGCCTGTCAATGAGAAGTTAAATAGCCGCAGTTTATGGAAATCGCTATTAACATTTCCACATTGAGCGGTGAACCGAGCCACATGTTCTAACGAGGATAAAGATGATTCTCCAGCAAACAAACTGAAATCTGGGATTTTAAAACCTTTAGGATATTCAAATTTTTCCACGTAGGCAGGGTATGGGTGGATGAATTTTGGGAATTTTGGCCCCTTTTTCAAGGCCGAATCGATCATCCTCTAGATCTCGGTCATATCGATAGATGTCGTTTCTACTTTCTTGTCGGATCCATCCAATCTACTGCTTGATCCTCCTTTATTTTCCAGGTCAATTGGCTTGAGCCGAGCGGGAACTGACTCGGCCTGTACTATTGGTAAAGGATTATTCCTTGGTGGCAATTACCGAGAATGATCGGCGGGTCTATCTTCACAGATTTTATGAACCAGCATTTCGAGCAATCTAGTGTGTGCCTCATTAGTACTGCATATTACCTTGCGCAGACTGTCTATTCCTCGGCTGAATACCTGTTCAACTTGCCGAGATTGTTCATCCAGTCGTCTTCGGAGAAACGACCTTGTTGGTGGATCAGTGCCTTCACCACCATCTTCATCGCAGTCCTCCACTACCACCTCATTGAAAATGCATGTGGTTCTGTTAGGGACCTCTGCATTGCGAGGCTGACCGCCTAGACCAGCTTCCTTTTCTCGGCGTGTCGCACTCGCGGACTCTGGTGTCGCGGTAACAATGAGGTTTTGTGTCTGCAGTACTGACAAATCAGTTGTTGATTTTCCCATAACTGCTTTCTTTTTAACTGATCGTGACTCAATTGGCATGAACTTCATAGTTTTAGCACTGTGTCCCATTGGGCGCGCCAAAATGTTTACCTTAAAAACTACCAAGCCTATGTGGCGCGTAAGCCGAGTAATCTATGAGCTAACTACGTCATTCGGTTGTGTGCGGGGCGTGCTAACTCGTCGGCCGAGGAGTAAAATTTGTTGATGTTGCGTTGAGCGCGAGGCTGACTTCTGCGTCTTGCGATTGCGGCCGAGGAAGGAACTCGACTTGGCTCTTTGATTCTAAAGCCTGAAGACAAGGCTACTAAATATGCGAAGTTCACAGATCGTTGTCGTCAGATTCGGTCACAGTAATGGTATTCGTCAGAGTAAACTCACGCCGAATTGATACCAAAGTGTAAGGGCACAAATACTCAAAGCGGATGTACGTCTTGATGGTGAATGTGGTTCGGCAGTCAGAATGCCGAACTCTAAAGCCAACTTGTGAGTATCCAATCATAAAACAACTCGGGGTCCAATGTGCCGAGCCCTAGTAAACTGTAACACCTCATCCCGCCGAGAAGGCTGATGAGATGACCTTTGCCAATAAGGATTCGAAAATCCTTCTCGGCCGAGACTTGGATAGGTAACCAGTCGGCCCCTTCGCAGTGCTGTTTATCCAAACTGAAGGTACTCCGCGGTCGGCTGATTCTACGGCAATAGTGTTGTTTATCCAAACTGAAGATGTGTTGGCGAAAAGGAAAATAAAAATCTCAAGGTTGTTGAGAGGTTTCGCGTAGAGCGAGGGTTTGCGCAAGGCAGATTTGTGTGTTGAATTGGAGAGGCCTTGAATGTTGTCCAACCTCCTCTATTTATAGTCATCTTCAATCGAGTTCAAGTCATACTCGGATTAGGACTCCTTACTCTGATCCAATACTATCTCGACTAATCCTTCTTCAATCAGGACTTTGAACCTAGCCTGCCGCACTCATATCCATATCTCGTGAACCTTATCCTCGCCGAGACCCCTTACTGCATTAGGATTCATGCTAGTCGTAGGATTTTGCTTGCTTCGTCTTTATCTGCACAACTCTTTTCCCTGACAGGATCTGGCCACTCTCGGCCCACGAACTAAATAATCCACAAGCCTTCTAAATTCGGCCCAAACTAATATTTTGGGCCTAAACAGCACCAAATTATGTGGATAGGCCATGAAGTATTTTGAGGACTAAAAAAATTATAGATTTTTTAGTATGAAAAGACCATCGTGCCCTTAACTTTGACGAAAAAGAAGACATATTTGACGTATGTACCAATCATGCAATGCAAAGTTAAGTTGGAAGACGTGAGAAACTAATATGAGAGTTCAAGAACGAAAACTAAACGTGAAGTACAATTCAAGGACATTTGCTACCACGCACCGTAGAACTAATATCTATCAAACTCACATCATTAAAAAATTAATGTTATAAGAATTAAACTCAGGATGCTTGATTCATATAAGTAATAGAGATGAGAGTTAATTTGACGGTTATACAAACAAAAGGAAGAATGAAGGATGCTTAAACTTTGAAAGTTTTTTTGTTTATATCCCTCGTATGCTTTAATGAAAATCTCATTTTTCCCAATGAACTTGCAGCTGCATGACTTTTCTACCATTGCTTTCATTTCAAGTCTCAAACTATCCAATATTGTCAAGCCGGTCCGGAGAATAATTTACTTGGATCTCGTGGAATTAAAGTCGAAAGAGAGAAACATGTCAAGTTTCGAGAAAAATGCCAGTTTCACATCAACCAAGTTTACGATTTTTTAAGGCTAACTTGATATAATGGTAACACGATATGAAATAATAGAACGTCTGAATGTTTCGCAAAAATTGAAGTTAAACAAAACTAGAAAGATATTAACTGTTTTTCTATTGTTTCTCCTATGGTGAAAATTTTGCATGTTGGAAGATTTTAAAATTTGTGCTTTAAATGATCCATGGATGGAGAGGAACTCCCATGTTAATATGTTGCTGTCTCTCAATCTCTCTCGTCGCATGGTCATTATGTGACTAGTCATGTGGTCAAAGACACAAAGAGATGGGTATATTGTACACAATAATAGATAGATAGGTATTTCTCTCATGAATGACCACAATATTGTAAAAGTTAAATCACGATTAATAAATTTACTGCATCTTTTAACTGTTGGGATTTACCATTTGAAATTTAAATGATGACATGTTTGTGTGTGCCATTTGTCTATCATGGGGCATGTCACTCTTGAGAGGATAATTTGTCTTGTAACGGTTGTATCTCTCTTGTTGTGTTTTTTTCTCTCATCACGCTTATCACGTGATTAAGATGCACTTTACCATTTGTGTCTCTCTTTTACATCACGATCATCATATAAGTATGATGTATTTGTCTTTCCGTTATGGAAAATAAAAACTTTCGATTTCGGGTATGATCTTGGATATCCAATTCCAAATTGTACATAAGCAACTCTTTGTTAGGATACAATTGTAGGAGTATCTACTTGTTAAAGTTATTGTCCATGTTCATAAAGTATTAGCTATCTCCAAATGTTTCATCAATTTTTTAACAAAAAAAAAAAGAAAGGGTTTTTGTTGATTTTATATTGTAACACGTGAATTAATAACAGTTCAGTTACAATCTTAATAAAAACGTTCTCCATATGTTGGTCCCCAGCGTTTGATTATGGGCTGAGTCGTTGAAAGCCCAAATCCAACAAAAGTTAGAAATTAAAACAAAACATTTAATATGATTTGACAAAACAAAGCCCTAAAATCTTAGTTGCGCAGCACGGCGTCGCCACCCTGTACTGTTGCATTGCCTTTCCCCACGGAAAAGGATCCTTGCCGGATCCTCCTTGTGGGATCTGGGATCAAACAATCAGGACCGTTCATCGTAAACCCTAATTCCCCAAATCTCCATCTCTCTCCTCTCTCCTCTCTCCTCTTTCTCTCTCTAACCTCTGAGCCTCCTCCGTGACAGTCTCCATTTCCGGCAGCAGAAATGGACCGTTGCCTCAGCCACAGCGAGGTTCTCTCCTCGAAGCTCTCAATTTTCGGCAACTCCAACCCCTATTCGTCGAAACCAAACAGCTTCCGCTTCGTCCTCTACTCCAAGAAACTCGGAGCGCGAAGCTCATCCTCCCCTGCTCTCCGCCTCCGATCATTTCCGTCGCAGTTCGCCATTTTCCCCAACCGTACGAGTCACCGAGTCAACTCGGTCCGGTGCGAATCGGGTAATGGCGGAGCTGCTGCGGCGAAGGAAGGGGCGGCGCCGAAGCTGGGGAAGAGGACGGACATTAAGAAGATCATGATTCTCGGAGCCGGGCCGATTGTGATTGGGCAAGCTTGCGAGTTCGATTACTCGGGGACTCAGGCGTGCAAGGCGCTGAAGGAGGACGGATACGAGGTCGTTTTGATCAATTCCAACCCGGCCACGATCATGACCGACCCGGACTTGGCCGACAAGACTTACATTACGCCAATGACTCCCGAGCTGGTCGAGCAGGTGCTCGAGAAGGAGCGGCCCGACGCTCTGTTGCCGACAATGGGAGGCCAGACGGCGCTGAATTTGGCCGTGGCACTGGCCGAGAGCGGGGCTTTGGCCAAATACGGGGTCGAATTGATCGGAGCGAAGCTGGATGCCATCAAGAAAGCAGAGGACAGGGACTTGTTCAAGCAGGCCATGAAGAACATAGGTGTCAAGACGCCGCCATCTGGGATTGCGACTACTTTGAAGGAATGTATCAAAATTGCAAATGAGATTGGGGAGTTTCCGTTGATTATCAGGCCGGCGTTTACTTTGGGAGGAACCGGAGGTGGCATTGCTTATAACAGAGAAGAATTTGAGGACATTTGTAAGGTGGGGATTGCGGCTAGTGTGACGTCTCAGGTTTTGGTTGAGAAGTCGTTGTTGGGATGGAAGGAGTATGAGCTTGAGGTGATGAGGGACTTGGCTGACAATGTAGTGATTATATGTTCCATTGAGAATATTGACCCAATGGGGGTTCATACAGGGGATTCGATCACTGTGGCCCCGGCTCAGACTTTGACGGATAAGGAGTATCAGCGGCTGAGGGACTATTCCATTGCTATCATAAGGGAGATTGGAGTGGAATGTGGCGGTTCCAATGTGCAGTTTGCGGTTAATCCTGTCGATGGTGAGGTTATGGTGATTGAGATGAACCCAAGGGTGTCTCGGTCCTCGGCTTTGGCATCCAAAGCTACTGGTTTTCCCATTGCGAAAATGGCTGCCAAGTTGTCGGTTGGGTATTCCTTGGATCAGATACCTAATGACATTACAAAGAAAACCCCGGCTAGCTTTGAGCCTTCCATAGATTATGTAGTGACCAAGGCAAGTGCTTCTTCGTTACCCTTTACATAGTACTCTAATTAAACACACTGATAAACTCGTTGTGCTTTATACTTGTTTAGTCACATGTTAGCAACGATGCGATGATTAGACCTTAGATGGGGCTTTAGCCTTTTTTATAATGTTAGATAATCATTGTCCATCAGCTTCCTGGATAATTTGCTAAATCACGATTACTTATGCATGGAGGAAGGTCATCAATTATTGTCGTTGTTCATTTCATTGATAGCAATATGTTTCTGTTATCCCATGCACTTTTAGACCTCGTTTGTATGTCATTTCTTATTTGTTCTCGTTGTATTGAATTGTGCAGATTCCCAGGTTTGCATTTGAAAAATTTCCAGGTTCACTACCAATATTGACTACACAAATGAAATCTGTTGGTGAGTCAATGGCACTGGGTCGCACATTTCAAGAGTCGTTTCAGAAAGCAGTTCGATCTTTGGAATGTGGTTTCTCTGGATGGGGCTGTGCTAAAATTAAGGAGCTTGACTGGGATTGGGAACAATTGAAGTATAGCCTCCGAGTCCCTAACCCAGACCGCATCCATGCCGTATATGCTGCAATGAAAAGGGGTATGAAGGTCGATGATATTCATGACTTTAGTTTCATTGACAAATGGTTCCTCACGCAGCTTAAGGAGCTGGTAGATGTGGAGCAATACCTCCTGGCTAGAAACTTATCTGATTTAACAAAGGATGAGTTCTACGAAGTGAAAAAAAGAGGTTTCAGTGACAAACAGATAGCTTTTGCCACTAAATCCTCTGAAAAAGATGTCAGGTTGAAGAGACTATCATTAGGTATTGCTCCAGCATATAAGCGGGTGGATACTTGTGCTGCAGAGTTTGAGGCCAATACTCCGTACATGTACTCTTCCTATGACTATGAGTGTGAATCAGCTCCCACCCAAAGTAAGAAGGTTTTGATTTTAGGTGGAGGACCAAATCGAATTGGCCAAGGGATCGAGTTTGACTACTGTTGTTGCCACACGTCCTTTGCACTTCAGGTTTGTCTTTGATATGTTAACTGCCCACTTGCCTACGTTCCTGAACCTAAGTTTCTAAGCAAAACCTAGATATCCTAACTTTTAGTTACTAAGCTGCTTTAGCTGAACGCAATTGGTTTTAGATATATTTGCTTGATAATAATAGGTCCTTCTCATGAATTTTTAACTAGGCAGTTACAAGTTGGGCAATCAGACCTTTTCCTCCTCAATACTACAATTAGATTACTCTAGTAAGATGCCTATGGGATTTAGACTTGGGGTCAGTGAGTGTGATACACTTCAATTTCAGTGGCAGTTGATAAGAAATTTGGAGTTGCTATATCATTTGATGCATTTGTAGTAGCTCGTTCTTGAAAAGTAGTTCTGTTACTTGCATATCTAAAATAGATCTATGGATTTATTGAATTTGGTGTGTATGTTTTATCAATGAGCTTACTGGAAGAAGGAATCCTTCCTGTGTCATTAATGCACATACATGCAAACATAGTTATACATTGGCCGGCATTACTTATACTTGGCCTCTGCAAGTTTTACCTTTTTTTGTATAATTTAATGAATAGATGGTGCCTGTGCATTTAAGAGAGGTAATTTGCTCAAATCCTCTATTGACTTGCCTGCTTCTCCCTTCTCTTCTACAGAAAGCAGGATATGAGACAATAATGATGAATTCAAATCCTGAAACAGTATCCACAGATTATGACACAAGTGACCGTCTATATTTTGAGCCACTAACTGTCGAAGACGTTCTGAACATAATTGATTTGGAAAGACCTGATGGCATCATTGTGCAGTTTGGAGGTCAAACACCGTTGAAGCTGTCACTTCCTATTCAGCAGTATCTAGATGAGAACAAGCCTAAATGTGCAAGTGGGAATGGACTTGTACGCATTTGGGGTACTTCACCGGCTTCCATAGATGCTGCTGAGGACAGGGAGAAGTTCAATACAATCCTTAATGAGTTAAAGATTGAACAACCAAAAGGAGGTATTGCCAAGAGTGAAGCTGATGCTGTTGCCATTGCGAAGGACATTGGGTACCCAGTTGTTGTTCGGCCTTCGTATGTATTGGGTGGCCGAGCCATGGAGATTGTATATAGTGACGAAAAACTTGCAACCTACCTCGAAAATGCTGTTGAGGTGGACCCAGAGCGCCCTGTGTTGATTGACAAGTATCTATCTGATGCCATTGAGATTGATGTCGATGCACTTGCCGACTCTCAGGGGAATGTTGTCATTGGTGGGATAATGGAGCACATTGAACAGGCTGGGGTCCATTCTGGAGACTCTGCTTGCTCAATTCCAACAAAAACCATCCCTACTTCTTGCTTGGACACAATTAGGACATGGACTACAAAATTGGCCAAGAGGCTGAATGTATGTGGGCTGATGAACTGTCAGTATGCAATTACATTGTCTGGAGACGTTTTCTTACTTGAGGCAAACCCTCGTGCTTCCCGTACTGTCCCTTTTGTGTCAAAGGCGATTGGGCATCCATTGGCAAAATATGCTTCTCTTGTCATGTCTGGGAAGTCCCTGCATGATCTAAATTTCACAAAAGAGGTCATTCCTGCACATGTATCAGTAAAGGAAGCTGTTCTTCCATTTGAGAAGTTCCCAGGCTGTGATGTGTTGCTGGGGCCTGAGATGCGTAGCACTGGGGAGGTGATGGGTATTGATTACGAGTTTCCCATTGCATTCGCCAAGGCGCAGATTTCTGCTGGGCAGAAGCTGCCACTTGTTGGCACAGTGTTCCTCAGCTTAAATGATTTGACCAAGCCTCATCTTGAAAAGATTGCCAAAGCCTTTTTAGGACTTGGATTCAAGATTGTTTCAACTTCTGGGACGGCTCATATTCTTGAGTTAGCAAAGCTTCCAGTGGAACGAGTGCTGAAACTTCATGAAGGGCGGCCGCATGCCGCTGATATGGTTGCCAATGGGCAAATCCAGTTAATGGTGATCACAAGTTCGGGTGATGCACTCGATCAGATTGATGGACGGCAACTGAGGAGGTTGGGCCTTGCTTACAAGATTCCAGTAATAACAACTATTGCCGGAGCTTTGGCAACTGCAGAAGCAATAAAGAGCCTAAAGTCTAGCACCATTAAGATGATTGCACTGCAGGACTTCTTTGAGGATGAGAACAAAGCTGGGAGTGATAAATTGTTGCAGACACTCACTTCCTCCCTCTGAGCTGACCTAGATTGTCTGGTAAGCAGTTGGGCTTCCACTTCCTCTTTTTTTGTTTTGTTTCTAATATACGTATCTGGTAATGTTGTTATGAACAGGTTGCCGTTGAGTTATTATTTTTTACCAAAATTTGGCCAAATCCAATTTTTTTCCCTCCCCTTTTGTGGAAGCTATAATTGCAAATTTTGGATTAGCTATAATGTAGGATTTTAAGGCATTGGTGTGCGTATCATAGATTAGTTCGATGGTGGTACAATCATGGTCTGTTTGTAGGATAGCTATTCTGTGCTGTATGTTATTTCACTATGACGTACTTTTTCAAACTGCTTTATACACAGCTTGATTAGAGACGAAGCCAGAAATTTAACTTGGGGGGGGGGGGGGGGGGGGGATTGGGGGGGCACCCTAAAAAATTAGAGCTCCTTTTTTGGACAAATAAAGCTAATTTTTTCACAAATGCTAAAAAAATTAGTTACAAAATGCCTAATTTTATTACTCTATTGTCTAATTTTGTCTTTGATTGTTGTATTGACTATTGACTATCTAATGCTTATTCGTACTAATTACTCAAATACAAGCAACTCAACAAGGTTTAGACATTAGTGCGTGAGGATAAAAAAAAAATTAAAAAAAAAGAAGGCATTTTAAAAACTAAAAAATGATTTTTCACTATTTTAATATGATTAATGGAATAATTTTTAATTTTACAAAAAGGGTGAGAGGGGGCATGTGCGGGGGGCCTTACCTCCCTCCGTCCATGAGCTTGATCATCAGAAAACTTCAACATTATTGAGAAAGTGAATATTCCGATGTACCATACCTACAACATGCTTCAGATATAATACAGAAACCAATCGAACTTACACTTGTTTTTGTAGCTTTATTATATCTAGAAATGGTAGTTAACAGCCACGGTTTTCAGGAATTCAGTTTTTGGACATATCATAGTGGTGTTTTTGCATGGGCTCACACCCGAGACAGGTTCTTAGGAGAGGATAAATTTACCATTACCCTGGCCCCCTATTGACTACCACATCACTTCTGGTCTAACATTTTATGGTCTTTGCGAGGTGCATGACATTTTCTTTGGTCACGCGTGTGTGAACTGTTCTTGGTCATTTTGGAATTCTCTTGAGCTAGTAAAACTTGGTATAGGTGTAGCAGCTGAATTAGCTTTTCTTTTCTATCTGCTTGAGCATTTCGGTCATGATCCTAGTTGATAAACAAGACACTGGTGTTTCTGTTTTAATGGAGTTAAAAAGACATCTGGACAGAACCTTTACCTAAAACATTTCCCAAATGTAATGATTGTGGTTGATTATTGTGACTGGATTTCTTCATTAATTCTCTCTCGAACTGTTATTGGTTCAGTCTGAAGTACAAACCCATCGCTGTCGCGTGCTATCAGTCGACGTTTTGGGGTGTTACTTCACAAAATTTTCCTGTTTTCGGTGTAGATGCTTTTCCATCGTAGACTTTAGTCTTTCCCAACCCAAGGTGACCGCAAGTACAGGACCTTTGACCATTTTCTCTGTACTGCCAATGTATATTTGAATATAGCTGGTCCAGGAATGTTGTCTGCTGCCGTAGACTAGTAGCCTCTTCGTTATGTTTGCACTTAGAAATACATTGAATTCTTCCCTCGTTTTTGCCCTTTCTGGTGCGTGATTCATTCATGACCTTAATATTTTCTTGGTTCTCATGATTGCTGAAGTGATTGTTTGATATATAATTAACGGTTCAAGTGATTGATTGATATGTAATTTAAGGGTTGGGACACTTGAGAGGAAATTTTCAACCCTTAATTATTAGTTGGTTTTGAATGCTCTGTGATTGTATAATTATGTAGATTGCGGTCAAGCCCGACCTACTCCAACTGAGTTGTTATTGTAATTAGGACATTCTCCCAAGACTTTCACTTGACCACCATACCTGGCGTGATATTTTTTTTATTTTATGAACAAACGATATTTTCTGGTACCAAGTGGGTGCGAAAGTAGGCTAAGCCTCATAATTGGCTTGCAATAATGTGATTCAAATTCACCTTTAGCGGGGTATCGAACTTAAGACCTATCACTTACAAGAGGAGGAATACCACTAGACCGTAGCACTACCAGACCTGATTTTTGAATGCAAAGGATTTTCATTTAGGGATGGACACATTCTCGAGTGGATTGGTTTTGCCCCAAAACACCGCGGCCAAGTCAAGTATAATATAATGGTTTTCGTTACGTTTTGTTTATCGGAGCTTTTTTTTTGGAGTTTTAACGAAACACTTCTGGTACTGTTCATTTTTAACGAAAATGACATTTTTACTCTAAAAAGTCACTCCTAGTATTTACTATTCACTTACAACATTTTTTTGTCCTTTTGATTAAAACACAGTTTTCGAGCTTTTTTCATTAGTTTTCCTAGTAAACAAACGGGGCTAAACGCCCAAAGAGAAAATAAAGCAAAACATCACCAGGTCTAGAGATCTGATCAACGTATGACACTAAGAGATGTCCACAAGAGGCATGAGCGTGATCAAAATAAACTGGACTAAGAGTACAACAAACTCAAGTTAGCAAGTCCATTATCCACAAAATTCATTTCATGATAAACATAACGGAGGTCACAATTCCAATCTCTGTCTAGCAGCTCATGGCAAGTTTGCACCAATTTACTAAGAGGATGGTTGTCACTCGCACCTTGTAGAATCGTATGGATAGCCAAATTAGATTTCACCAAAAGATGCAATAGTCATTTGTAAGAAAATATCGAGGAAATCAAATCAAACCAAACCAAACGGTAGTTTGGTTCAATTTGGGCCCAAACCCAATTATTTTGCCTTACATTTTTTATTTGCTAGCACACAAAACTCAAATTTTCTTGTATCATCTAGACAATTAAGTAGTAAATCGGTCGTGAAATAAGCGATCATGATTGCATTGAGGAAATACTATATTTTTTCTTACTTACCATTCTAAAATAAAAAAGTCCACTAAAGACAGAACCATGCAAAAGTTGAACTTGACATCCACACCAAAGTAAAAAACAGTAATACGACTGCAACTCAAAAGATCAATATGACTTCAAAGGTTCCACTATCCAGCTGTTAGCTAATGGCAATTCCAACAAGGAGACAAAATGGCAGGCCTACACTTGTCACATTTTTTATACACACCATGATGTGACGTAATGTATTATGTTAACATTCACTTATACAAATTCAATATTAAATGCCATGACATCACTAATTGAGGAGGTGAAGTTATAATAACTTGTAAATTACGTAGTACGAAACATGTAATATGAATAACATTATTCCAATTAAAGAAAAAGATCTTGTGCAGTTAAGGTGAATAATCATATCAATTGAAAAAAAATTTGTGTTGGTGGCCTTCTACTACAGTGATGGAGGTGAATGTTACACTTACATCATGACGTGGGGTCGAACTCTGTCAGCTCTCTAATTTAATATCTAATCTAATAAATCTATCGTTTGACCAAAAAAAAAAAAACAATTGTATACATGCTATACATGTGCTTATTAATTTTTTTTTTAAATGACAAAGAGAAATTATAAAATGGCCACTAGAACTTTTTGTGATGACCTTCAAAGGATTTTTTGTAGCTGAAGAGGCTATTCATTCTTTAGTGATTGTTTCTGGATAACTATTTCGTTATCAAAAGTTTATTTTATTTGGAAGAAAAACGTGGGAGAGAAATTGGGAGCAACTGATTTGGCTTTTTGGCTTTGAGAAAAAAAAAAATAGTAAAATTATTGTGTTTAACTTACTATATATACTGGCCATAAATTTTAACTGGTTATATATCTTTAGTTTTGTTGACAGGGTTAACTTGATCTTTTCATTCCTTTTTTGTTGACAAATTTTTTTTTTTGTTAATAGTTAGTTTGGATAATATAAAAATTAATAAAACCCTAATTGTGGCAAACTCCACGGACCAATGGCTCCAATTTTCTCTCTGAATTTTGAGTACGATAACCTATTCTTCACAACATATATGTTTTTGGTCAATTATTTATTATAACATATACAATATAAAGTATATTGTTGATTTCTACCCTGAACTTATATCATTGAGAGTTACTTCCTTAAATTTTTATTCAGACCATTTTTCCCCGAACATTAATGACGAATATCCCCTATCTTCGTTTTTACCCACGTTCAATTCAACGTTTTGCCCCAAAAAGTTCAAATGTTGATCATTTAATGTTATTTTTATTTGATAGTTTACATTTCTTGAAATGTGACAATATTAACGAAAATTTAAATGAAACATAGGGAAATATAATTGCCCAAAACAAAAGCTTACGGAACTAATCAGCACTAGGGCAAAAGTCTAGGAAAATAGTTTAATAAATTTTAGTGCTGGTTTGGATTTACTTTTGTTATAACTGGAAGCGTTTTTAAAGATAATATTTTTGGATTCTAAATGCACTTTAAGTGCTTCCTGCAAGAATCACCAGTTATGTGTTTCTTCCAAGAAGCACTTCACGTGATTTTTTAGGATTTACTTGCATTTTTACTAAGGATTGATTCCAAAAATATTTTCACCATAAACACTTTCAATCATTTTAAAAACACTTTCAAGTGAGCTCTTATAGTAAAAGTTCAAAACAAAAGCTTTCAGTATAGTTGTACTTCTGAATGTATCATTAAAAAACGTTCTAATTCCAATTCCCCTCTCCCGTTGTTAAATAATAATAACAATAATAAATAAACAAATAAATAAATAAAATCTCTAATATTAGAGTCAAGTCATGATAAGGTTAGGTCCAAAATCCAAATGCTATTGTTGTTTTATATAAAATTTCTGGGTTACGCTTGAATTTTCCAAAAAATCCTTCGGCTCTCCACGTTGTCCAATTTAGGACGAGCAGCCATTTGTCCTGCATGTGATGCCAACATATTCGACCTTGTATCAACTTAGTCCTACATGTGATAAGTATGGTCATCTGGTTATCAAGTCTCTGCTTCCAATGAACTACGGGAAAAACTGCTAGATCGCATGTTATATGCAATCATGTGTTTATGTTTCTCTCACATGCGACTCTCATGGGTTACGTGAAAGTCTTCTCTGGTCACATGATATGGGAGACAAAAATCAACTTTGTTTAGAATGGAGGATTAGATTGGAATTGATAAGTCACTATTTTTAAGGTATCATGAAGAAGAAATGAAAAAATTATGGTTAACTTGGACGTACGAGACGGATTAGTCAAGAAGAAAATTTATACATTTCAAGTTTTCAATCCTCGATGAAATGGTAGGATTAGAAGTGAGAAGTTTATTTCATGTCTAATCCTCTTCTAATCTCCTTAAAATAAGAGAAAAAAAATCATTATTTTCTACCTTCAATATTATTATATCTTGAATTTAGAGAGTAATCTATTCCAATCTAATCACTAAAATCAAATGAGGCCATAAACATTTCTCATGAGCCACATGATGCATACAAAAATCACACGTCGAACAACATATTTTCCTTCTAGTTACACCAATGTCTTTTGTAATAAAACTTCTCGCAACTATACCACATGAATGCAAAAAATACTATCATTGTGACCAGTAGTAGGCCGCTAACGCTTTTTCTACAATCTCATCAGTTATCACTACATCAGTCTAGTATTCTATTTCAACAATAAAATGATTGCTTTCGTGTTTATTGCTTGTAATCCATTTGCGTAATTCAGTGGAAAACGAGGCAAATTACCGTGTTATGTCCGCTAATTGGGCTGCTTGAACAAGTCATTGATAGAGAGAATTAAGAAAGAAAGAGCCAGCTTAATTGGAGGTCAATTGCTCTTAAGCGGTCTGAGTGGGAACTGCCAACTGGTTCTACTTCTAGTTCTATCAAAGACCTTTTTAATTTCATGCTAAAACCGCGTGGGCCTTGATCTTTTGAAACCGAATGAATACTTCTATGGAAAACATATGGACTTAGAAGCCTCCTATTTGTTCTCAAAGCTCTAGAACACTGACAACTTTCACCCATTTAAACAAGACTTTTTAGTTTTCATTTTTCCTCAAGGATAAGTATAATAATTTGGTACCAAATATGTGACATGTTATATGTTTAAACTCTAAGTTTGAATTACATATTTACATGATTGATAGTATATATTCTAAGGAGATGTTATTGACATTCCAAAACAGTCATTGAGTACTTCTCATACAGGACAATCTATAAACTGATAGTAAATGACTTCGCAACTTTTGTTGTAAAAGATTGAACATAGGAAGTCCGGATCAAGATTGAGGTTTTGAGAGAGCTTGAAGCAATGGAGGACAAAATATATATTTTGTTTTAGTCGTGGCTATTGCCGATTTGAACCGACTGAATGGTACCTCCAAATTGGAGTAGGATTTTCTCCCCTTTACTCTCTTTCTCTTTCACTTTCTTCTTTTTCATTCTCTTTCTCTAAAAAAATCAACACAAGATGTTGACATGACTTAATCGTGAATGTTTAAATGAGAGAGAACTAAATAAAAAGAGAATTTGAAGGAAAAAAATCTTACTTGTCCTAAGTTTGTGAGGTATGGTAATGCCTATACCCTATACATGGCCCACATCACAAATTCAATGTCTCATGCGGGTGGATAATGGGTGTCACGTTTTCCCATCTATCATTCTGTGAAATGGTAGGCAATGCAATATAATCCTTTGTACTTGTATTTTTAAGTGTGCGACTGATTGTACTTCAGAATTTGAAAACAGTCGGTGTTCCAGTGGTACAATGTAGTACATCACATGTCATTATATAAATGGTAGGATATGTGTATTAAAAATCTAATAACTTAAAAAATAAAATTTTTCACCACTTATATAAAAACACGTGATGTACCACTCGTGTTCCCATTCCAATAAAAAATTTCTCCTTCCAGTGGCAGCCTATGCATATTAATGAGGGTTACAACTTTGGCCTGTCTCTCAACTGAAAATTTAAGACTATTTTTGGTCAACTCTCGAGAATATTGTGGTCATGGTCTAAACTTGTGCTGTACACATGGCGTAAATGCAACGAGCATATTTGGGTGCCCTACCTTCAAGAGCACGGCAACCATGCAAATGATGAAATTGAGGTTCCATCATAAAACCAATTGACAATATGATGAGTAGTCCAATACCATATAAACACATAGCAAACCTTGTCCCTCACCAATGTGGGACAACTCTCAACACGCTCCCGCACGTGTGGTGGATTTTCAAGCCTACACGTGGATAACAACTGGGTGACGTGGAGCGCATGTGGCCATTGGGCTTCACACGTAGACAACCTTGCTCTGATACCATGATGAAATTGAGGTTCCATCGTAAAACCAATTAGCAATATAGGGAGTAGCCCAAGACCATATAAGCACATAGCAAACCTTGTTCCTCACCAATGTGAGACAACTCTCAACAGCAAACCCTACTTATGGAATGTCCATGGATGAAATTAATTTGGGTCGTCGGATGATGTCAAAGAACCACAAAATCATTAAAGTGTTCACGTTGAAATTGCATTTAATTATGAAGTATGCAACCTAAAAAATCAACTTAATTATTTTTGAAAGTATAAAAAGAGCTAGGAAAATGAGGTTTAATTGAATGCTCAAAGTTCCAATGCCGTATAGCACGAGTGCATCTAGGAGATTCTTCTTACGACCACCATGACTAGTGTAATGGATGGTGAGGACATTTTTCCTTGGCAATAATCCACTGTTTCTAAACTTTAATTAAGGGGTGTGACTTTAATGTTACGTAATACAAGTGTTTTAGCCGTTAGATTGATATCTGTATCTATTAAATTTTCGATTTTCAATATTCGTCATTCCTTTTTCCGTATCACTCTGAAGAAAGTTGAGGTTCCATCATAAAACCAATTGACACAATATGTGGAGTAGTCCAACCTCTTATAAGCCATTGCAAGGTTTCTTCTTTCACCAATGTGGGTGAAGAAAGTTAAGATTCCACCATAAACCAATTGGCAATATGAGGAGTAGCCCAACTACTTATAAGCACATGCAAGGTCCCTCCTCTCATCAATGTAGGATATATTCTCAACACGCCCCTCACGTGTGGCGATTTTGAAGACTAACACTTGGACAACATAACAGGGTGACTTGGAGTGCATGTTGCCGTTAGGCTTCACACGTGGGACAACCTACCCTTACACCATTGCGGTTTCACCATAAAGCCAATTGGAAATATGGGAGTAGCCAAACTTACTTATAAGCCCTTACAAGGTCTCTCCTCTCATCAATGTGAGACTCATTCTCATCACGCCCCCTCATGTGTGGCCAATTTTCAAGCCTAGCACGTAGGCAGCACAAATGGGTTGATGTGGAGCGCGTGTGGTCGTTGGACTTCACACGTGGGACTACCTGCTCTGATAACATGAAAAGTTGAGGTTTCACCATAAAACCAATTGGCTATACAGGGAGTAGCCTAACCTCTTATAAGCCCTTGCAAGTTTTCACCTTTCACCAATATATGACTCTTTTACCTTCACATCCTCACACATTCAATGTGACATTATTGAAAAAAAAAATTGCTAATTAAGTTGGACAGTTTTCAATTCTTTCAAACAATAGTTTGATGGGACAAGCACTCGATCTATTAGATTTTATTGAAAATTAGCATCAATACCATATCAAATTAATTTGTAAGGGAAAAAAGCAGATGGCTTTCTATTTATGACTTTCCTTCAATATTTTGCATACCTTATCAAATTAATTTGTAAGCACAAAAACAGAGATGCATGGCTTTCTATATATAACTTTCCTTTGATAACATGCATGTATCTAATCTCCACAAAAAAAAACATGCATGTATCTAATCTCCACAAAAAAAACATGCATGTATCTAATCTCCACATCTTCGTAAAACACACATTCATACATTTTGGTTAGGTTTTTTGCAAAAGGATTGTTCGAAGTTGTTTCCTTTCCTAACATGCATGTATGTGCGTAGAGTCCAACTGTAGCACACATATACATATTCTGTTAAGTTTGAAGTTGTTTTCTCATAGTCCTCTGTCATATTTTTGCTCAGTTTAGTAAAATTTGAGTGTCCACGAAATGCATAAGAAACACAAGTCTTAGAGGGTGTATTGTATATGAAGCTTGATGAATTTTGCTTGATTGTGAAATTCAGGTTTATTCAATATAGACTTTTAAGGAATCAATAAAAGTCACCCTGTATTGAATAAAGACTTTTTATGACATCTGAAAAGTCTATGAAAATCTTGTGGTATTCAGTTATGACTTTTTGTGAGTCTACAAAAATTAAAGTTTTAAAGGATTTTAAAAAGTCGGGGTTTTGATGGACTTTTAGTGCTTTTATAGTAAGTTTTTTGTTATATTAAATCCAACCTCTATCCCTAATATTTACATAAATTATATTTCTTGTGATTTCCATACAATATATCAGCTTGTTACACGTTGTACCAGATACACACAATACTTGTTTCATTCTTAAGATTATGGCAATCAAAATGATATCCTTCAACTCCTCTCAAACATTTGACAAATTTATTAGTAGCATGCATGCATTATCTTAACAAAAGAAAACCATTTGACAATGATCAATGATGAATTCATTGTTTCATAAATTTATGGGAGGAAAATTCGAAGCTGCTTATGCTTACAGATTGCATGGGGTTATTAGCCAGCTTGCTATGCAATATGAACTCGTTATTTTCATACGGACTTTCTGTGGCAATGCAGGTAGCTAGCAAACTATAAAAGTAGATTTTGGAATACGTTAAGGTCCACACGCATAAGATTCTTTAAGAGAAAAAAAATATAAACTAGGGTTAGTGGGGTGAGGTGGAGATGGAGATGGATGAAAAAACACAAGTCCAACTGCTTCCACTGCAAAGTAGAAGTTTAAGAAGTGGCGGCAAACTCATTAGTCACTTAAATATTAATTAATTAAGAACCATAAAAAGAGTTTTAATTATTTGGTTAAGGAAATATCTATGTTAAAATAAATATTTTTATATCTTAGATGAATACTTCACAATCGTCAATGGCAGCTTAAGACTTTAGATTACCAGAGTTTCCAGTTTTTCCCACCTCATGCGTGCAACGAGCTGACCGGCTCCCTACCAACCATACCCCACCCTATCTCTATTCCCTTCTTCAAAACTTTATACACCCGGACACGTATAAGTCTCTTTGTACTACAGAGTGACAGAGAAAGGAATTATTTGTTTATATAGAACGTCGTGGAAAAGAAAATTACGAAAAACAGAAGATGAGCAATTTTTTTCGTAACGCCTCTCCTAAAGAGACATTTTATCAAACATTTTACCCCCCCTTATTGAAATTAAAATTGCATCTTCGCTCAATTAACTAAAAACAAAAGAGTTATTTGGGATAAGTTGATTGCAATGTAGCTTAACTGCTTCATATACTAATTATATAAGTGATACTTCTCTTACACTTACAAAATTTACGCGAGACTGAAATTTTACTTGCGTTTACACGAAAGAGTTTACTATTTTTGCTTGATTGAACAAGAATCATTACTGTGATCGGGTAAAAGATTGGTATTGATGGCATTATCCAAGAAAAACACACAGAATGCTTTTAAATTTTAGCTACATCGGGATTCTTGGGTCGTTCTCAATGAAATGAGTAGGTGATTAGGCGGTGGTTAGAGAAGTAGAAAGCTAGCACTGTCTCAGCGTATTCAGCAGGCACAATCACTCACCAAAAAAACTGATCTACTTTTTAACTCGTTTATCTCAATCTCTGCCACATGTCACCCTGGCAAAAGGCTAAATGATAGTTTGTTTCAAGTGTTGACCATCTCGATATGGGTTTTGGTTAACCACAATTTGTAATTTCATAAATATGGTAGACAAGAATGGGAAAGCTGTAGGTTTGTAATACCCTTGTTCCCTCTTTCTCTTATATATATATATATATATATATATATATATATATATATATATAAATAATTTTTAGCTATGAAAATCATATTGTAATATCCCACATCGTCCAGAGGAGTGATCCTTAAATGTTTATTCTCATCCTTACCTAGCACGAGGCCTTTTGGGAGCTCACTGGCTTCGGGTTCCGTAGGAACTCCGAAGTTAAGCGAGAAGGGGGCTAGAGCACTCCCAGGATGGGTGACCCACTGGGAAGTTGCTCGTGAGTTCCCAGAAACAAAACCGTGAGGGAATGGTAAGCCCAAAGCGGACAATATCGTGCTACGGGGATGGAGCGGGCCCGGGAAGTGATCCGCCCCAGGCCGGGATGTGACACATATCGTTACATGATAGAATAATGTTAGACAACAAAGAAAAAGCTGTAGGTTTTGTAATACCCTTGTTCCCTCTTTCTCATATATATATATATATATATATATATATATATATAGTTTTTAGTTGTGAAAGTCATATTGTCACATGATAGAATAATGTGAGTAAATCGTTAAGAGAAGTGTATTACAGTGAGAAATATTTAAAAGATCGGTGCTCACTTAAGCCTTTTCCTTTAGAATATAGGATGAATACATATTGGTTAAAAAAGAAAAGAAACTGTTAGCGACTCTTAAAATAAATATGACTTTTTTTGTGTAGTGTAAAATTTTATTTGAAATAACAGAATTATATACGACTGAAGTCCAAGAAAATGGGAGGGAGAGAAAGGGAGGGACCAAGTTTTCCCATTAGAAAGTTAAACTTGACAAAGTAGGTAATAATCAAAGAATTTGCAGAGATCAGACAATAATTCAAAAATTCCTGTGAGACTATTTTGGCTAAGGAGAAAATCCGAGCTTCCACCGGAGAGAAGCCCTCAATTTAGACCTTGAATATATATTGCCCTCTACAGACCACAAGTCTAAGTAAATTCTAATGTTTTTACATCTGTGAAAATTTGAACGACGTTTGAGTTTAAAGTCCATCCCACGTCTCATATTTGTATGAGAAATCAAAGCTCATGACAAAATCACTTCGTCGGAGATCACCATCAATTTTAGACATATATTTGTCTACAAACTATACTATCGTAATAAATTTCAAAACTTTTGAGTCTGTGAGAATTTGTTCTATGCCGTCTGAGTTTAAAGTGTGTTCCCCGCCTCTTTACGTGTTCCTTAATCGCTCGACCAGGTAAAGAAAATGAGATATTAAGGCTAAAATTCTAGAAACACTAGCTAGTTTGGAAGAAAAGTTGCATGTGAAAACAAGGGCCGTCATTAAGAAGAGAGGGTATTCCTAGTCCGAGAGGTGGCTTTAGAAATAGAAAGTGTCTTTGCTTTTTTTTTTTTTTTTTTTTTTTCTAGTTTTGTTGACATGGTTTTCATTCTGTATTAATTCTTAATTTATACTGTAACCATTTGACTAAACCCAACCACCCAATATCTTGACTAACAAAAAATTAAGTAAAATTTGATTAACATAATTACTAAACAATTTTAGCACTAAAGAAAATTTTGTGTGTACATGCAAACAAATACAAGATCAATTTTAAGTGATTTGCTTCTTAAAATACTAAGTTTGAAGGACAATATTGGAGATTATTGAATTGTTTATATTTGGCTAATTTTGATTTTCAAACTTAAACTTGTACCAGTGAACTGGGTTTTCACAGAGGATTGAGATTTTCAAACTTTGCAAAAAAGTATTTTTCTCCAAATAATCCAAAAGTAAAAAAGTAATCACACAAACCTAGCGGCTTAATTAGAAATTAAATATATAATTCTGTCATTATATTGGCAGCAGAAGCCGCAGCCTAATTAAATACATAATAATATTCAACAGCTGACGTCATATGACACCTCATTCCCCAGCTTCATCTACCCTATTTATACCCTCACTTTGCGCTTCAAACAAATCCCACCTCTCTCTCTCCCTCCCTCTCTCTCTCTAAACATACCAAGTCCAAAACAAAGCTCAAAGCTTTAGCTTCAATGGAGTGCAGTACTGAAACAATGAACACAAATTACACAACCACTTCATCAACTATGTCTCAATCTCCTCCTTCTTCTTCACCATCGTCTCCTCCAACTCGAACTCCGACTCCAAGTCCACCAGTTGTTGTAAGTCCTTGTGCTGCATGCAAGATCTTGAGGAGAAGATGTGCAGACAAGTGTGTTTTGGCTCCTTACTTTCCTCCCTCTGAGCCAGCCAAGTTTACTATAGCTCACCGTGTCTTTGGGGCAAGCAATATCATCAAGTTATTGCAGGTAATTTTCTTCCTCATGGACAAAACAAGAGAACTGGTCAAAGTAGGTCTAAAACTTTGGGATTTGAAATATTTCATATACGAAAGTATTCTCTTGTTAAATTATCGTCTAATTGGCAGAATATGAATTTGAAAGATACAATTATTCTTATCTAAATGTGTAATTTATATTCACAGAAAAACATAAACATGTCTAGACTGTGTAGTATTTACAACAAATATTTCGCATGTGAAATGTGTAAATTAAGGGCAACATTTTTCCATGGAATACTATTATGTTTGCATCCATATTTGAAAAGTCTAGGGGTTGTTCACACACACACGTAGACACTAGAAATAAATACGCAGGCTTACCAAAGTGGTAGGAAATTCCATTTCATATTCTCTGGCCTGATACTACTTCGTCAGGGAGATCAACTAGTCTGACAAAAGGGTAATCTAGAGAGACCAAAATTTTAAATTAAATAATGCGTCACTAATAGAAAATAAGTGCGTTAATCAACGCTAAGTAATAATTCAATTATTAACAACCACATCATTCAGTTTATAAATTCAGTCTTCCTAAGCATTATCCCTGTCTAAATTATGTGGATAACAACATGACAAGGAAGAAAAACTTCACAATTAACATCTAATCAAATATATATCTCAATATTGTTTTGAAGTTTTGAGGTGTAGGGAATCTTTAGCATATCCCAAATAGATAAAGGGGTTGTGGTTTTGTGAAAGCAATCGGATAGTATACGTGATTCGGCTGCTTTTGTACAAGATTTTCTTTATGAAGTGGGTCATGTGTTTTCCATTATTCGGAACCTCATCTCGTACAAGAGAGTTGAGAAAAAAATTATTTACTTAATTTTGTGGATACCCCATTTTTAATTGTAGACATATATAAGTAAATGTAACATGCATTTTTTTTAACAGGAACTTCCAGAATCTCAAAGAGCTGATGCAGTGAGCAGCATGGTTTATGAGGCAAGTGCAAGAATTAGAGACCCGGTTTATGGGTGTGCAGGAGCAATCTGCCACCTACAGAAGCAAGTGAATGAGCTGCAAGCACAACTAGCAAAGGCACAGGCTGAGGTTGTCAACATGCAATGCCAACAAGCCAACCTTGTGGCTCTGATTTGCATGGAAATGTCACAACCTAATTCCGAGCAAGGATCTCCTCCACAATCACTTGATCACAACTTCATCACCACCATTCCTCACGGCGGCAACCAGACCAACTTAGGCTTCCTTGATGATTCCACCACTCTAGGCTCATTGTGGGATCCACTTTGGACATGAATATCTAGAGAAAAATAATATTATTAATTATATCCATAGCAACAAAAAAATGTTTCTAAATCTAATGAAATTCTCCCAAGGAGAAGTTGAAGGATATTATAATAATTAGTAAATAATTTTGGGTAGCTCTAGTAGGAATTAAGTAGTGGAGAGATCTACAGTGTTTGAACAAGAGGGAGTGAACATCCCAAGTTGGGATTGATCTAATCACTTTTGTTTAAGCTTGATGGAGGCAAAGTAGCTAGGTGAGTCTTTTGCTTTTAGTCGATAAGTAATCTTCTCCATATTGGAGAGAAAAAAAAATTTATGTTGGAAGTCCATTTGTATGCTGATCTTATTAATTAATGAATCTAAGCTTTAACCAACTTTTTGGTCACCTACTATAATCACTTAAAATTTTATGCTTTTGACCATCTTTCTGTATATCAAACTTTATGCCAACAAACTTTGTTTTGCAACTTGGGTCATCATATATGCAGCATCATGTCTTTTTTTGTTGTTCTTGAAGAATAATACAGGAGAGAAGATTAAACGCTCGATGGGAGGTGCATAAATAAATACTTATAATCACTTAAATTACAAGTTCTTTACTATTATAACATATTTAATTAACTGATGTAATCAGAATTTTAGAATTAATTTGAACTTTTGTTCTTTTGCTCATAAATCAATTCAAAATTGTACACTCATTAGTGGTGTAATGTAGTTACGTGGAGATGAGAAATTGGTATCTAATTGCATGGAGAGGACTGATTTTGTAGTATTTGTACCAAAATTTTTGTCATGGCTCTAAGGCAATTTGACTCTCTCGACGGCATTTCAGCATCAGGTCTGTTCCTACTTTCTAATAGCCATCATTGGGCAATATTGTAATGTACATAGGTTTAGGTTGCTGCAAATGACTGATTAATCCACAATATCTCAAGGAATTTATAAATACAATTCCAAGGTGACATGCCATTTTTAATCTCTTCTTTTCCGTTTTTCGTTTCTGTTTGATGCTAGCTGCAGTAGAAGTAGTACTTCCTTAATAAAGGCAATCTTTGAGTAATCTGCAATCCGATCCCCACTATTCAAGGAGTTTTTCCTTTAATGTTATCGGCCTTCTTAGTCAGACTTTCTTGTCGGTTTTTTTTTTTTTTTTTTTTTCCATTCTCATCAGAAATCATTCAGCCATTCGATTAGCGTTGTTAAATTTAGTGGTTAAGTGAATAACATGGTGTAATTATTAGATGACTAAACGATTTCAAATTTGATTGATTTTTAAGAGTGACAAAAAAATGAAAATGTACCACACAACATTGTAGAATGAAAAGACAACCAAAATGGTAGAAAGAAAATGTTACTATGATGCAATCATTCCTTTAACGAGAAATGCTAAAGAGACTCTCTCAAAAGTGAGATTTTTTACGGACTCTCTGTCACCTCATATTTTTAGCACAATATTTTATAATATTGGTACATGAATTAACGTTAAACTGTGAAGTGGCAAAAAATTCTTGCATGAAAAGTTCCAATTTGAAAGAATCCTCTTAACATTTCTCTTCCTCTAACACAACATGTTAAAAAAAATAAAATCCTTCAAAACGCATTTTGCATCCACTACCACTATAAACAATGATTAGTGTGGATCAATTACATATTTACATCTTACTGTCCCAAACGGTGACACTTAGCCAATAAGTCACTAGGTCTTGTTCATATTAGTTATTACTGTCTCCCCATATGTTTGTTAAAAGTCACATCTTCTATACTTCACGATGAGCAACAACAGAAAGGGGGCCCTGTTGTTGTGGGTCATTACCACGTGTAAATGTGTTACTCCCTCATCGATAGTAATTAGCACATTAGTAATCATGGCTTTGATCCCCTAATTAAACGCGTTTTTGGATGCCTAATTCAACTCATGTGCACCCCACGTGAGTTGATGATGAACGCTCTCAAAATTCTCAACCAAGCCAAAGAAGCAAAGGCAACAAAGATTGTCACCTGTCGGCAACCAATTTGACGCTCTATTGGACGTCTCTTCTTCTTCATTTTTTTGTCAAGGGACAATATATCTCTGTCTTGCCCAACATGCCATTATTTTCTATGCTTGAACGGGAACAAAGTCTGTTTTTTTGACCCAAAATTGTACCGTAATATATAGGGGTATCAAATTAACCAAACCTAAAGCTACTTAAAATAATGAGTTCCCTATGTCAATGATAATCCTTCAAATTATATTCTTCACTATGATGACAATAATTCTTCTGTACTAGCAATTTGTACGTTGTAAACTTTATCCAACCTAACAAATAGTGTAAAAAAAATAAAGATAATAATGGATTTAGTGGGTAGATAAGTTGCAAATCTTGAGTTGCTGGTGGGAGAAGGTAAGGATGGTATATATATTCATAGTCATGATATATCGTGTGTGTTGATAATGAAAGACTTATGTTAGTGTTTAAAATATTTTGAGTCTTTGCGCTGATCGTCAATTTTTAAAATATTCGAAGTTTATGTGCTGATTGTCAATTGATTTTAGGTCAAACGCTTTATTTCTTACACACTATACAGAGAAATGACAATGAAAATACAATTAATTAAATTTTTATACCCAAATATTCTTGGGCATTATGAGAAAAGAGAAATGACCTTACGAGTTATGAGGTATGTTCATTTACCAGGGTTTTTTTTATGTGCATGATGAAACCCTAACCTAATTTTTGAACAAAAAGAAAATGATCGAGAAGTAATGATCATTATTATTCTTTTTTAGGTATAATAGTTGAGTTCAGTAATGTTGAGTGGGAAATAGAACCGCCTACCAACATTATACTGTTTTAGTGCATGCCAAGATCTATAAATAGATATGACACACATGCCCTATAGTTCTATTTATAACTCATCATCTCATTATTTTAATTATTTGATCAAGAAATTATATGAGATTTCATGTGGCACGATCTCTTAATCATAAAAACAAGAATCTTGCACCAATCTTCATCATTTCCCATTGGCGCCCATAGTGGCATTAGGAGTGTACGTAGCCTGTTTTAAGAGGTCAGATTGCACCAAAATTTGAAGTTGGAGAACGATCGAACGCATTAATATACAAATGAAATCCACGTTTAGTTGCTAATATTTAGTGATTAACAAAAGGGAAGATTGACAAACACAAACTAAAAGGAGAATGAAGGAGTCAAAATTTGTACAAGTCTTATACATATTGTCTGAAAAATGCATTACCTTAAACAACTGCTACTAAAGAGAATGTTTCAATGTGGGAACTAAGACTTGAAATGTGCATATATAATTAATGAGCAAATTAAAGACTCGAAAAGGAGAGAGCGTGTGCAATGCACTCATGTTTGTCTTTATCTCTCTAGTCAAGTTAACGAATCAAAACTCTAAAGACAAGATGTATTTTCTTGTGACGAGTGCAATGCATTCATGTCTCTATCTCTTTTTCTCTTCTCTCATGTAGAGAGAGAGAGAGAGAGAGAGAGAGAGAGAGAGAGAGATGGATGCATTGCACCTGTAACCCGAAAGTTGTACATCTGAAACGTTCCTATCTATTCTCGTTCTCTATAGCTTTTATGAGTCTTGGTATGTTACACGTTTTCTGCGATTTGCATGCACATAGGTAGCCACTATCTGAGCTTTGCAGTCATTTGAGCTTCTTTTCTCACCTCATCAGGAGTTAAGGTGATAAAGCATTCAGACCAAAAAAAAAGGGTTAAGGTGATAAAGTGTAGAGATCCCCGACATCGTTGCAAATTATTTTGGTTGCCAAACACCATACGGCCCGGGGTGCCGTTGAACTTTGGCCGTCGCTCCATGAGACATTCCCAAAAGCTGCATACAATAAGATTTTACATGCACACTTTATTGTTTTTTTTTTTTTTTTAAACAAACGATATTATCTACACTAACAAAAGTGGTAGGCTTAGCCTTACAATGATATTAGACCACATGCTCGTAGTAAACTTATAATTCACGAAAGTTGAACTTAAAACCTCCTACTTACTAGTAACATATTATGCATTATTTTTCGACTCTTTTATTGGTGTGATACATGTCGCTTTCCCCATCTTTCTCTGCATTTAAATTTTACAACATACTTTTCATAACTAAGGTTTAATTTCGTGGGATGGTGTTACGACTTAGGACTAAATTGTATGTAATTAACTAACCTTTTGTCATATCAACTGTTTGAAACATCGTCATTTTCAAGTCCACTATAGTAGTGCATTTGAAAGGAAAACTTCAAAGTCTGCAGGGTATCTTGAATAGAATCATAGACCCATTATTTGATTACAGTATATATAAGTTAAAGTATTCAACTAAACATTATGCTTGAGACCGATACAACGGATTGAATAAATCAAAAGAAAACAACGGATATGATTAAAAAAGAATGTGTCAAAAACTTAAAAGGGTGCGTGTTTATCATTTTTGGCAGAATCGATACAAATCAAGAATTCATACTATATTATAGATATCCGTCTTACATAACAAGTTACGGCTTACGTAACACAACATATGTACAATCACACTTAAAGATATCAATAAGCCCTCATTGAAGTGTTGCTTCTTTAATTGCCCTCTAGAAAGAAGATTTATTTTCTGTTCTACACTAATGAGGACAATCAACTGATAAAATGTATAAATATCTGAATTCGACCACGTGCACAAAACCTAAGGTATGAGAAACTTCAAACTAGTCAACTAGTCCAAGCAATATGTAATCTGTTACGTAACTCAAGTTAGAAAACTAATACAAACGGGCATAAATTGAACTTGACCCTTTGAAATTTTTCATGAACAGTTTTCCCCACGTTGAATAAAGTGGTGACACTTGTATTTAGGGTTAGGGGCTTCCGTTAAACCAGACCAACCCACCAACTTGACCCCAATAGTTCGAGTTGATTGATCAATTTGAACACGACGAGATGAGAAATCAATTTCTTTTGATGAAAAGCTCCATTGTTAGGGTGTAAATGCAGAGCTACCACCACTTTTAACACTACTTGTCACTGTTTATGCTCGAAATGAATGGAAAAAAAAAAAACTTACAATGTTAGGGTGTAAATGCGGAGCTACCACCACTTTTAACACTACTTGTCACTGTTTATGCTCAAAATGAATGGAAAAAAAATAACTTACAAATACAACATCTGACCAAAACTGCTAAAAAGTTGTGTACTTTTTAACACCTTGAAGAACTCTCATTATCTCCCTTATTTGGAACAACAAATTAAACCTTGTACATCCCTATTTTTCTATTTGGAGGTGCAAGGAGGTTGTAAAAAAACTAGCTTTAGCTTTCCAAGCTTAACTTCGCCATTGAAGATCTCCTTCGTAGAGTCGTAATGGAAGGTGCAGAGCCAATTCTCATCCCAATTCCTGAAGCCCGTTTCTTTTCCTAAGATGATGACTTAAACGAAAGAAAATGAGATCCAAGGCCCAAAGCAGACCAAGTTTTATGCTCAGTGGGCTTTCCAATATTGTTTATTAAGAGTCAGTCATCAAGCAAGTTTACACCCAAGAAATGAAAAACGATAAATCAAGAAGCAAATACTTTTCTTAAATCAAACGTGGAGATCATTTCGCTTTTAGTTTCTATTTTACATTCATGTAGAGCAAGCTACGATTTTTCTTGAGTATGAAGGAATCGACATATGGGATCGAAGGTCCTCTATTTTCGAAGAAGACAAAGTGCAGATTTTGGAATAAGACATTAGATTTCAATAAGATTATAAGACACCCCCCAAAAACTGAGTCATTTTCTTCAGAAAATCACACTGCTTCCAATCGCCACAGCCATATAAGCCAAGTTCCATCAAAAGAAAGACTGCTCACGACGGATTTTGAAAACAATAGTTACTATAAATACGAAGAACGAATATGCATATGTGAAAAGTGAGCAAAGGATATGTGACAAGTTACAACGTCGAAACTGGATGCAATTGCATACTGAACTCCCTATGTTATTGCCTCAACAAAGCTGTTGTATCAAGTTTGCAAGTGACTGTATCTATGTCATCTTATTACTCATCCTAATGCGCTTCTCTCTTTTGCAGGTGTGGGCATGAGTTCTGTTATAATTGTGGAGCCTAGTGGAAAGACAAAGGCAACATGTCCATTGCCACTATGGGATGAGGGCAATATTTTGTACATGATGAAGATGATGAAGATTTTGATGAAGAGGAGGTGTCGAAGTTAGATTCCAAGGGGTATTAAGATTTTTATCACAAATGGTCTTTTATGTTATGCGAATCCATAATTTTAATCCTTTGTGTTTAACTTCAATCAAAGTGGCTTCATGTTTGCTCCCAAGCATCGATTTGGTCCTGCCATTCAAATACGATAAAAACTCCATTAGTGTGCTGATGTGGCACATGTGTTGGAGTCGGGACTCGGGACCCGGGACCTACAACTTCATACATCATGTGTATTAGTGAGATTGGAAAAACAATTTGGTGGATCGATCGGACGAACTTGGACAATTTCCAGTCTTAGACCACAGTTGTTGAACCTGGATGCCAATCGTAGTGATTTGCTTTGTTGGAAGTGGTTCGGCTGGGTTGATTTGTTTAAGTGCAAGGTAACAAACGTTGCTCTTTAATTTGTCAAAGTGTTTGGGACTGTCAAATTTAGCTGCAGAAGCTGCAAGGTCATCATTAATCGTGTTTACTGAATAAGCATGCTTAGCATTACAGAAAATTCTGTTTGGTGCCACTTACGTGGATGATTGACATCTTATAAATACATGTCACAAACGGAGTGCATCAAAACAGCAAGGTTGCCACGTTAGTCAATTAAATGGGAAAAGGATCGTGACCGTTCATCGTACATCGTGCAGTCAGAAATTATTTCAAAATTTAAAATTTACAATTAAATATAAATAGTACCTAACGAAAACTGACCGCACGATGTACGATGAACGATCACGATCGCAGGATCCCTAGAAAAAAGATTCGCCAACGATCCTTTTCCAATTAAGTGGCTCTTCTGTGGGCATGTGTGGCGTCTCGTGATTGATTGGTTTGAGACTGATATGTTTGCCCATCAAATTAAAGATAGTGAGAGAAAGACCAACTATTTAGATCAAATTTTGTAACTAGATGGTGTTGTTGTTGATCATTAAATATTACTTACGTATTGATTAATGTATTTTTTTTTTAAGAAAGTACGATATTCATTAATACGAAAAACATGTACAAAGAGAGGATAAGGTGCTAAAATGGGCCTCAATAAAATCTTGTCAAAGATTTCAACCCTGTCTAAGAGAAAAAGAGTGTTCCGCACAAATTTCATATTAATGACATATTATATAATTTGTAAATTTTGTTCAAAATAATTAGTCCATCTGATATTATCATTAAGTTAAATGACCATTTGACTTTGAGAGACGTAATAAGTACGACTAAGAAAAATATTTTAATTAGAAAGGGAAAGCATGTTGACATGGAGTGCCTAACCACCGATTGGTGTTTTCCAAAAAAAAAAAAAAAACCACCGATCGGTAAAAAATATGTAAAACACAAAAGCAATGCAAACGATCCAAACATAGAGAAATATGGTGGGAAGGATAACGAAATAAAGATTGATTGGACACAACACATCACAAAGTTATACCAAAGGATACACTCTTTATTTGGTTTCCTAACCGACATAAGATCGGTTAAAAAATATCGTAAGATTATTGATTACAATGTGACGTGTGTATAGATATGTCTCAAAGAAAGAGGGAATATATTGATTATTATTTACATTTAGTGTTTACACACATTGTAAAAATTAAGTTATCATAATTATATTCTAACATTTCATTACTTATTAATGATAATGGCAAGAGAAGGTTTGTCTTAAACAATTGGCAAGTATGTCTTTTGGAATAAAGAAGAGCAATTTGGTTTGTATATGTTAAGTTATATATATATATATATATATATATATATATATATATATTTATTTATTTATGCCCCAAAGATGCACTAAAGGCCATAATTAGAATTTGATGTGCGCATAAATATATTGTTTTATTATTTTAATAAGCTGCTTTTACATGTGAGTCGCACATACATAAGTAGACATTATATGTAAAAAGTCGTACTATTGAATTTTAGTTCTTTTTACAAGGTGCACTATGTTACTACTAAGAGTAATGTGAGGGAGACCACATTTAGACTACATTGAGATACCATCTTATGTGACAAGTAATGTATATCATTAACATTTAATGAGATAAATTCTTTAATTAACGTGACAACTACACATCACTTACCACTTTAAACGGTACGTGAATATGGTCTAAATATGTAATCTCCTAACATTTTCCAGCTACTAATACCATTCTCTATCTATTTTTATTGGAAGAGAATGATAATTCGCATTCTCTACCTTGAGATTTGATTATTAGAGTTAAATAATGATGGGCAATTGATTGTATGGTTTATTAATTTGTCTTCTTTTCCATTCAAAATATAAAAATGGAATATTGTGTTAATGGTGTTTGTTTGATCATATTTGGCCTCTCGTGAACATCATTTATAATATAAGGGAGTAATATCTTATGTTTTACATGAATTGGGAGAATAGTTGATGCCCTTAGAAGGAAAGGGATCCTCTCCGGATTTCATTCCACCAAATCCACCTAGTTTGGGATTCGGGTTGTTGCATTTTAATCAAACGACTATAGTTATTATAATTTTTAAAAAGGTCTCCTGTTTGTAACCGTTGGATCAAAATTCAATAGCCCGAATCCCGAACTAAGTGAATTTGGTGAAAAATGATCCGGAGAGGATCCCTTTCCCCTGTAGAACTCGACTTCATATAACGGCCATAGTACTACTATTATTGCATATATTTGTATGGTCTCTCTAGTAGAGATGAGACCTACATGTAGATGATACAAAAGATGATACAAATATTTGGTAAGTGTAGATTCCAAACATATCTTTTCCATGGTGTCTTGTTTACGGTTTTTTATTTTTTATTTTTATTTATTTATTTTTTTTTGTGCAACTTGTTTTTCTATTATACCCGGAATCTTACATATCACCAAAAATTTTCTTTTTAACACATTTGTGTGAATACAAGAGATACAATTACATAATTGCGTATGTATATCACCAAAATCTCAAACTAACCTATTGTTGGTGTTCAACTTATTGGTACCACTCCATTGTAATCATTTGAACCAAAGCCGAAGACTAATTGTGACAGCCCGTTCCGGAAAATTATTCTCAAAGGTGTGAAAAGACGAAAATGTCCTTGGGCGTTCGATTGTGTTTATGTTTGAGCTAAAAGTTTGGGCCAATTATTGTATGACCTAATTAATTGGACCCAATTAGAAGTGGGAAATGGTTTATGGTGATTGGTGGCTTTTGGACCACACACACACAAACCAAAACTCTCTCTCTCGAACACAGACTCACTCCTTCTCTCTTCTCCCTTGTACGGACGACACCCAAAACCCTTTGAAACGTGAAAACCCTAACCCCGAATGAGGTACTGTTCATGCACTAATTATTGTGAGGTTTTTAGGGGATTTCAAGCTCACAGGGAGCTTTAGAAGGTTATCATGAAGCTCGGGGGTGTATCGTTGGAGTGTTTTGGACGTCGAGATCGTGGATTCAAAGTTTGGCCGGATTTTGTGGAAATTCTCCAGCGAGATTCTGACACACCCCGTCCCGAAGGAGGGCGTGCTGGCCGTCACGTGAGAGTGACGTAACCATTTGCACAGTTCGGAAGCTTTTAATTACCATTGTGAATTCTGTCAGAATACCGTTGGATTCCTCGTGGCCACCAAAGCTCTGCTCTAACTTGAACCTGGAGGGGCGCAAAACAAGGTGAGTGGGTCAGTAAAATAAGTCTTTCAAAATCTTTCCTTTATCAACATATATATATCCCCTCACCGTAAAATCTGTATACTTTCTCAGAAAATAGCATATATAAATATATATAGCTTCAGAAATCTCAAAACACCATCATCATCATTTTTCAGAGAAATATGCCATGCCATGTGCCAAAAACATAATATGGATGCATCAACATAAATCAGGTGAAATAATAATTCAACCGGAGACCCTGCAATGGTCCTGTACGGCTGATTCTAAAGCTCAATATCCAATCCAGCCGAAGTCACCAACTGTGACCTATACGGCCCTGCCGGAGTCGCCAACTGCGACCTGTACGGCCCTGCCGGAGTCGCCAACTGCGACCTGTACGGCACTACGCTGCACATGAGTCGGAACTACCTATAGTAGTCTGTACGACTCGGATGGTGTAATAATACGCTCTAGTGCTTCTCTCATCAATCATCTGTGCACATAATCTAAGGTCACCTACTAGTCGGAACCGTCTCTAATGGTCTGTACGACTAGCATGTCGGAACCACCTCCAGTGGTCTGTACGACTAGCATCTACTTGGATCCAAGGTGAGCGTGTGATGCGGTGAATAACATAAGCACTAACACCAGGGGTGCAGGTTATGAGCTATCAACATAAATCACATCCAACAATTCAATACACCAAATGTAACTCACCTGATACTCACCTGTGCGTCCGCAGCACCAATTCACATATATGCATCATATAAATATCAATTCACATATCTCATATAATTTCTATGCATGGTATTTCAAATCACATGATTCATATAAATCTATGTATGGCATTTCAAAATATACTTTCATTCAAAAATCAATTTCTGGGAAAACGTTAAGTATATATATATACTGAAATAAACTGCCCACTCACAGTTATATCGAAGGGTCATAACCCCTTAGCCTTTCTTGACTGTGCTCGTCTTCCGCATAAGCCTCGCCTATATGAGAAGTAACCGAAATAACGTTAATTATGCACATAACCAACTTTCGCTAATAACTTCTCATATATTGCTCAAATTGGGTATATGAATATACCACCGTGACCTACACAATCTCAGGAACATCCCTATATTTTTAGAAAAATTTTCAGACCACCCACGCGCCGCCACGCGCCGGCGAAGGCACGGCCAGACGCGCCGGCCATGCGCGGGCACGTGCCAGGCACACTGACGGCGTCAGTTAACGCCGTCAGGAATATTCCAGGAATATTCCGTTAACTCCTAACAGTTTCCGTTAGTTTTGACTGACGGCGTCAGGAATATTCCGTCCAACTGACGGAATATTCCGTCGTCTTCTCCGGCGACTCGCCGGCCGCCGGTGGGTTCGCCGGATTCTGGGTATTTTTTCCAACTATGGTTTCTCACTCATTTTTCATCCATTTTTCATGAAATTGGTACCAAAATGAAGCTCAAAGCATGTAGAACACATCTAAACAAGTTTCAAGGCTTGAAAATCGCGGGATTTTACCTGAGAAAGCTCGATAGCTCGGCACACTTTAAAAACCTTCGATCTCGGTCCTCCGACGTCCAAACTCTACCAACGAAGTACCCCGCGACTCGTGAGGACCTCCTTAAGCTCACTGTGAGCTTGAAATTCCCTGAAATGCAAGATTTTACGTGTGCATGAACAGTGCACATTTTCGGGGTTAGGATTTCACGCCTAATCCGAGGGTTACAAGCTCCAATTTTGGTACCAAACTACTCAGGGGTTAACAAGGATCAAGAATCTTACCTTTTGGGCTTCGATCTGTGAAGAAATGGACGAGTTCCAACTCCGTCCGTACGTGCACAGTGCACGGGGAGGGTGTTCCGAGAGAGAGAGAGAGAGAGCTTACGGGGAGAGAGAGAGCTTACGGGGGAGAGAGAGAGAGGGATAGTTAGGTGTGTGGTTAACAACCCTAACCACACAAAACCATAACAATTATTTTCCAAATAAATTTTTCCAAAACTTAGGATAGGACAATAAAACCAAAGATAATGTCATATACCATAGCAAAGTTAAGGGCAATCCCGTCATTTCGCATCATCGATAAAATAATTCTGGGACGGGCTGTTACAATCTACCCACCTTATAAAAATTTCGTCCCCGAAATTTACATAATCAAAATCATCCACTAATACCCATAAAACAACCCCGGGTTCATCTCTCTCAATCGATCCTCCGTCTCCCACGTAGCTTCTTCTCCTGAATGGTTCCTCCACAAAACTTTAACCAGCTGCACCGTCTTATTCCTCAGGGTCTTCTCTTTTCAATCCAATATAGTCACTGGCTCCTCATCATAAGTCAAATCTGAACCAATCTCCAAAGGTTGATGAGGTATCACATGTGAAGGATCTGAGACATAATGTCGAAGCATCGACATATGAAACACATTATGTACTTTAGACAGTTCTGGCGGTAACTCAAGTCTGTAAGCAACTTCACCGACCCGCTCGGTGATCAGGTACGGCCCGATGTACCTAGGACTCTACTTTCCTTTCTTCCCAAATCGAACAACACCTTCCAAGGCGATAACTTCAAGAATACCCAATAACCGACCTTGTACACTCTATCGGTAGCGTGCATGACTGCTAGGCTCTTTTGTCGATCTTGTGTCGCTTTCAGGTTAGACTTAATCACCTGAATGTTCTGAGTAATCTCTTCCACTAACTCAGGGCCTACTAAAACTCGTTCACCAACCTCTGCCAAACATAAAGATGTACAACAAGCTTTCTCATAAGATGCCTCAAGTGGTATCCTACCACTACTCGAATGAAGGTTATCGTTGTAGGCAAATTCCATTAAATTCAACTTTTAATCCAAGCATCACCAAACTACCATACCGAAGATCTTAGTATATCATCCAAATTCTGAATGATCCTGTCTCTGTCTGAAGATGATATGCTGCACTATAAAGTAATCTTGTATCCGAAGTTTCTTGAGAAGTTACCTAGAACTTAGAAGTGACCAACATACCCAAAAGCTCAACAGATTCGTAAAACAAATAATTAAAGCAAATAATTAACCGTTGCACTTGTCTGGAAAGGTTGCTGCTCTTCACTGGAGTAAAATACGTTACTTAGTACACCGATCAACTATCACCTCAATTTCCATCATACCCATCTCGTGAACGAGGAAGTTTGTACACATAATCCAAAGGCTTCTTTCTTTCCGTTTTAACTTACTGACATATGATATATTTACTTACATATCCAAAATTTCTCTTTTCATACCCGGCTAATAGTAAAATGGTTAAATGGTATGATACATTTCAATACTTCCGGGATGCATTGTAGAAGCTGAACAGTGTACTTCGTCCAAAAATTGCTTTCTTTAATTCCACATCATAATTAGGGTAATTCATCTCATGAAGTTCAATTGCCGCGAAGAATAAGCAATTACCCTATCTTGTATCAATACACATCTCAAACCACTCAAACTTAACCTCTTTTCTCGTCTATCTCGTCGATGGCAGGGTAATGACTGAAAAATCTTTCACAAACCGTCCATAATAGCCTGTGAAGCTAAGAAAACTCCGAATCTTAGTCACAGTTCGCGATTGTTCCAAATTCTCAACTTCTGCTACCTTTAAAGAATTCACTTGAATACTTTAAGTAGGTATAACATGTCCCAGAAATGCCACCTGATTCATCCAACATTGGCATTCACTAAGCTTAGAATATATCGACGACTCCTCAAACTTTGTAATACCACTTTAAAATGTCTAGCACGTCCTGTTCTAGTATTAGAGTATATCAGAATACCGTCAATGAAAACAAACACAAACCTGACGAGATATTCTCGAAATATTTCATTTATCAAACTCAGGAAAGCAGCAAGCGCATTCGTCAATCCGAATAGCATTATCAAAAACTCATTAGACCATAACAAGTCCTGGAAGTTATCTTAGGGACATCCTCACTAAATCTTCAATTGGTTAATAACCAAACCTTAAATCAATCTTTGAAAATACACAGGCACCTCTAGGCTGATTAAACAATCATTAATACGCGATAATGAACAACGATTCCCAATCGTTACTCGATTCAATTTTCCATAGTCAATGTATAGCCTTAATGTCCACATTTTTCCTCATAAATAAACTGGCTCTCCACGACGACATACTAGGTTGAATGGAACTTTTATCAACCAATTCTTGCAACTGACTTTTCAATTCCCTTAACTCATCATGAACCAATCTCTAATATAAGGTCCGTACCTGGAAACAAATTAATAGAGAACTCCACATCTTTGCCTGGCGGCAATCCAGGTAAAGTCTCAAGGAAAACGTCAGGAAATGTCTAATCACCTTGACCTCTTCCACACTACTCAGAGCAATATCTCTTAGTACCTCATGAATTAAATATCTTAGGTAGCCATTCAATAATAATCTTTTTGCTCTCACAGCAGAACTAACGGCATACCTCACTACACTTTGCATCCCCCAAAAGTAACCTCTGGTCACCCAAGTCGATGGAAAGCAACTGATTTCCCGTAGCAATCTATCTTGGCATAATCATAATGCAACCAATTTGTGCCAAAAATCACATCAAATTCACAATATCCAACTGGATAAGAGTCATAGGCATAACAACATCTTTCACCATCACTGGACACTCAGAATAACACCATACTAACGTAGGATGACCTACTTGTTTACTCGCTTAACGAATCCAACAATAAGTTATGGATATTACGGTCTGCAGCCCGCAATAACGATAACTCACTGTTGTCTCGATAAGTAAGCAACAATCCTCAAGAATATAACATTACCATCTTGCCCTTCATTAGAATTACATATGCATGCCTCGATCGTGCTCCATCATTACTCTCTTTGGCAACATCAACAATAACAAGGAAAATATCAGCCGGAGTCAGCTAGTATGACCTGTGCGACTGAACCTATAGCTCGTTCACCCAGCCGGAGTCATCTAATATGACCTGTGCGGCTGTACTCATAACCCATCGATCCATGCTAGTATATAAGTCGGAGTCACCTCTAGTGACCTGTACGACTCTAATCCTGCACACCACGGCTCATCTAACCAAAATTTCTAGATCTAGGTACCTGCAGAATCAGTGCTAGTGGTGGCAAAGAAGACTACGGAGGCATTTACTGATTCTGGGGACAATTTGCAGCTCTATGTTCCATTTATCCACATGTAAAGCATCCATTACTTTCTTGTCTACACTCTCCAAAGTGTCCATTATTGTACCTACGACACAAAGGTACATTCCCTCTATCTGAATCACCTTGTCTCTGAAATCTGGAATCACCAGTGAATCTACCACCATACCTCTGACCAGTGGCACAAAAACCTCAGCTGGAAGAACTAGAATTAGCTTCACTTCTCTTGAAGCTCTGAGTCTTACGAGGTCATTGAGATGACGGATCAATACCTTTATCGTCTTTCCTCCAATTCCCATTCTTCTCTTATTCCTTTTTACTCTCGCTGAGCATAACCTCAGAGTCCACAATTCTCAACATCTCGTAAAACTCCTGGTAAAAAGCACAATAAATAGTGGTCGTCAAAGAACGCCAATTCCTCTTATTATCCAGCTTAAAACAACATAACACCTCGACCGGATTAACAACATCCGTATGATAACAAGAAAACTCCGCTACTTTCCATAGTACTCATTTATCGTCATCTTTCCTTGTCTCAAATTGCAAACTCTCACTTCTTACCATCCATTTATATCGGAGGACTAAACCTTTCCTTAAACAATTCTTTAAACAACTCTCAAATAGCTATTTCCTCCGGTGACATCATATAAGACTCCTGTCTCCATCAGGATGCAAATTCAATGCTCAGAAATCAGGTAGTCGTCTTGACCTACCGTCAAAAGAAAGATTCCCTTGACTTTGCATAATCTAAAGCACCTTTTTCCAACTGATTAAACCATCGACCTGCTTTCTCAGGTCATTCATTTTCCCTAAAGTGATTCAGCATCAACTTATATCCAGTCCTAAGAGAAAAATCCTTTGGATAATAGACCGAGTCACATTAGTACTAGCTTCCCATAACTGAGCTAAATAGGGAAAACTAGACTCAACCAAACGACGTGGCTCACAACGAGGCGGTATAGTTCTGACAGAAAACACTAGAGAATTCTCAAGATGTACAGGACTGCAAACTAAGCTCTGATACCAACTGACACACCCCGTCCCGAAGGAGGGCGTGCTGGCCGTCACGTGAGAGTGACGTAACCATTTGCATAGTTCGGAAGCTTTTAATTACCATTGTGAATTCTGTCAGAATACCGTTGGATTCCTCGTGGCCACCAAAGCTCTGCTCTAACTCGAACCTGGAGGGGCGCAAAACAAGGTGAGTGGGTCAGTAAAATAAGTCTTTCAAAATCTTTCCTTTATCAACATATATATATCCCCTCACCGTAAAATCTGTATACTTTCTCAGAAAATAGCATATATAAATATATATAGCTTCAGAAATCTCAAAACACCATCATCATCATTTTTCAGAGAAATATGCCATGCCATGTGCCAAAAACATAATATGGATGCATCAACATAAATCAGGTGAAATAATAATTCAACCGGAGACCCTGCAATGGTCATGTACGGCTGATTCTAAAGCTCAATATCCAATCCAACCGGAGTCACCAACTGTGACCTGTACGGCCCTGCCGGAGTCGCCAACTGCGACCTGTACGGCCCTGCCGGAGTCGCCAACTGCGACCTGTACGGCACTACGCTGCACATGAGTCGGAACTACCTATAGTAGTCTGTACGACTCGGATGGTGTAATAATACGCTCTAGTGCTTCTCTCATCAATCATCTGTGCACATAATCTAAGGTCACCTACTAGTCGGAACCGTCTCTAATGGTCTGTACGACTAGCATGTCGGAACCACCTCCAGTGGTCTGTACGACTAGCATCTACTTGGATCCAAGGTGAGCGTGTGATGCGGTGAATAACATAAGCACTAACACCAGGGGTGCAGGTTATGAGCTATCAACATAAATCACATCCAACAATTCACTACACCAAATGTAACTCACATGATACTCACATGTGCGTCCGCAGCACCAATTCACATATATGCATCATATAAATATCAATTCACATATCTCATATAATTTCTATGCATGGTATTTCAAATCACATGATTCATATAAATCTATGCATGGCATTTCAAAATATACTTTCATTCAAAAATCAATTTCTGGGAAAACGTTAAGTATATATATATACTGAAATAAACTGCCCACTCACAGTTATATCGAAGGGTCATAACCCCTTAGCCTTTCTCGACTGTGCTCGTCTTCCGCATAAGCCTCGCCTATATAAGAAGTAACCGAAATAACGTTAATTACGCACATAACCAACTTTCGCTAATAACTTCTCATATATTGCTCAAATTGGGTATATGAATATACCACCGTGACCTACACAATCTCAGGAACATCCCTATATTTTTAGAAAAATTTTCCGACCACCCACGCGCCGCCACGCGTCGGCGAAGGCACGGCCAGACGCGCCGGCCACGCGCGGGCACGTGCCAGGCACACTGACGGCGTCAGTTAACGCCGTCAGGAATATTCCAGGAATATTCCGTTAACTCCTAACAGTTTCCGTTAGTTTTGACTGACGGCGTCAGGAATATTCCGTCCAACTGACGGAATATTCCGTCGTCTTCTCCGGCGACTCGCCGGCCGCCGGTGGGTTCGCCGGATTCTGGGTATTTTTTCCAACTATGGTTTCTCACTCATTTTTCATCCATTTTTCATGAAATTGGTACCAAAATGAAGCTCAAAGCATGTAGAACACATCTAAACAAGTTTCAAGGCTTGAAAATCGCGGGATTTTACCTGAGAAAGCTCGATAGCTCGGCACACTTTAAAAACCTTCGATCTCGGTCCTCCGACGTCCAAACTCTACCAACGAAGTACCCCGCGACTCGTGAGGACCTCCTTAAGCTCACTGTGAGCTTGAAATTCCCTGAAATGCAAGATTTTACGTGTGCATGAACAGTGCACATTTTCGGGGTTAGGATTTCACGCCTAATCCGAGGGTTACAAGCTCCAATTTTGGTACCAAACTACTCAGGGGTTAACAAGGATCAAGAATCTTACCTTTTGGGCTTCGATCTGTGAAGAAATGGACGAGTTCCAACTCCGTCCGTACGTGCACAGTGCACGGGGAGGGTGTTCCGAGAGAGAGAGAGAGAGAGCTTACGGGGGAGAGAGAGAGAGGGATAGTTAGGTGTGTGGTTAACAACCCTAACCACACAAAACCATAACAATTATTTTCCAAATAAATTTTTCCAAAACTTAGGATAGGACAATAAAACCAAAGATAATGTCATATACCATAGCAAAGTTAAGGGCAATCCCGTCATTTCGCATCATCGATAAAATAATTCTGGGACGGGCTGTTACAGATTCCCTCGTGTTTTGGACTACAAAGTGGTATATTTCTCTTCCTTATGTTTTAAGCTTCATTTTGGTGAAAGAATCGTGAAGTTTGGTTGAGAAACGGCGAAGATATAAGGTTTTAAAGTTTTTCCAGTTTTCCGACGATGGCGACGGTCGTCGGAGTTCTGAGGAAGAAGACGACGAAATATTTCGTCAATTCTGACGGAATATTCTGATGCCGTCAGTTTAATATAACAAAATCTGTTAGGTTTTAACGGAATATTCCCTAACGGAGGTTAGGGAATCCGTCAGGTTTGGCCGCGCGTGGGGGCTCATCTGGCCGTGCCTTGGCCGGCGCGTGAGGGTGCGTGGGTGGTCAGAAAAAGATTCTAAAAATTTGGGGATCTTCGTGAGGTTGTGTAGATTATTGTGGTATATTCATATACCCAAATTGAGCAATGTATGAGAAGTTATTACCTAGTTTCGTCTATGTGCTTTAAAATAATGCCTTTATAGTTGTTTCTCATATAGGCGAAACTTATCCGGAGGACGAGGGTAGCCAGGCTAGACACGGGGGTTACGACACGTCCACATATCAGTGAGTGGGCTTTTGTTTTCAGTATATATATATATATATATACACACACACACACACACTTGACGTTTTTCCCAGAAAACGTACTTTAAAGGAAATGTGATTTAAATGCCATGTCATACTTGCATCATATTTTAGTATATTACTCTGTGAATGGTTATGAGATAGATGATGATGTTGAGATGTATATTGAGCTCATCAACATGCACCCCCGTGTTAGTGCTCCCGCCCAGGGCCAGGGCATAGACCTTCATGTGATGTTCACCTCCCGCACCATACGCTCACCTTCGATCCAAGTTAGGTGCATAGTCCTGTCGTACAGACCACTATAGGTGGTTCCGACTCGTCGGTGACCCGCGATTTATTGCACAATCTTCACGTGATCGTAGCCCTAGAGCGTATTTATTTACACGTAGTCATGTCGTACAAACCACTACAGGTGGTTCTGACTCGTGTGCAGATATATTGTCGTACAGGTCACGTTAGGTGACTCCGGCTAGATGGATAGATGAGCTATAAACTTAACCGTACAGGCCACTGCAGGGGCTCCGGTTAATATGTTATTCTTATGAGATTACTTTACCCGGCTTACATTTGTTATATTGTGATAATGGACATGGCATATGCATGACATACACATATGTGGTTTTGGATATACTGAGCATGATTTTGAGATCTATACGTATGTATACTATTTTTTGCGAAATTATCCAGGTTTTCCAGCGAGGGGTTAGAGCTTTTGAGATATGAAATAATTTTAGAAAACCTTGTTTTTGCCCACTCACATTTTTGTTTTGCGCCTCTCCAGGTATTAGGTGAGAGTTTTGTTGGTGGCTTACGAGGATACAGCGGAGGTTCTGACAGACCATCATTCATGTAGGACCACCTTCAGGTGTTGTTTAATTAGTACTTTTATGCATGACTGAACTTAGGCTAGTTAAGCTCTGGTTGTGTATTTTGCACTTATTCTCGCACTAGCATACTATCTTAACTAGGATTGCTAGTTGCTCGGTTTTAATTTGTTCGTATTTCCCTTATTAATCTTGCATCCGCACTGTGCTTATGGTTACGTCACGTTCACGTGATGGCCAGCACGCTTCGATCTCGGTCGGTGTGTGTCATTTTGGTATCAGAGCTCTAGGTTTGCAGTCCTGCATATCTTGTGAATATTCTAATTGTCTTAGTGTCTTCTGTCAGAACTATGCCGCCTCGTAGAGAACCACGTCGTACAGCTGAGCCTAGTTTCCCCGATATTACTGAATTAGGGGAAGCTATTGCTAATGCCCTTCAGTCTGTAATCCGCCCTCCTCAGCGGACTTATTTGGAATCAATGTATAATCTTAAGTTGCCTACTTTTACGGGTAATGAGAGCCATGAAGGGGCTGAGCATTGGTTCAATCAGATTGAGAAGATGTTTCGTGTAATGCAGAGTCAGGAGAGTCTTCCCGAGGATTGGTGGGTAGAGACCATTACTTGGTTTTTGGGCGAAAAACCTGTATCCTGGTGAAGACATGAAACTTATGGATGGACGCTCGAGGAGATTGCAAACTAGGAGAATTTTAAGCGATCATTTTATAAGAGATTTATACCTCCAGCATATGTAGATCGTAAGAAGCAGGAGTTCACGGGCTTGAAACAGGGGAAGTTGACTGCTAATTCAATGGAGATGCTTCGACACTTTAAGTTAGGTACTAAGAAGAAGTGGCGTTCGATGGCGACTATCTACCCCTGTGATACTTATCAGAAGTTCTATGAGATTTTGTTGAGGATTGAGGACTCTAAGATTATGCCCAGTAAGAGTGAGGAATAAGAAGAAAAAGATGGAAATCAAAAGAAGGATAATAAAGGTAAAGGTCATTCATCTCAGGGACCTTGCCAGACTCAGAGTTTTAAGAAAAGTGGAGCTAGCTCGAGTTCTTCCAGTGGAGGTTTTAGTGCCACGGGCCAGAGGCGAGGAGGTAGATTTACTAGAGGCCCTAGATTTCAGAGGCCGAGATATTCAGGTGGTGTTAATGTTCCCTTATGCCGTAGGTGTAATAATCTACATTTGGGAGAGTGTCGTCAAGGCAGCAGTGGATATTTTACTTGTGGGCAAATGGGGCATAAGGCTATGCATTGTCTTCAAAATCAGCAGAAACCTCAGCAGCCTCATTTACCACTGCCAGTTTCCACTCAGCAGTTTTCAGGACCGAGTGGTTATGCTCAGGCAGATCGTGGTGGCACTTACCACTATCAGGGGGATCCAGTTCCTTATTCTTCAGGGCAGTATCAGTACCCTCAGGATCCTTATCAGCAGAGTGGTCATGGCTAGTATTCAGGAGGTTATATGCCTTATAAGCAGAGTGGCTATGGTTAGCAGTTTTCAACTGGCGGGTCATAGTGGTATTCTGGATGACAGCCCCAGCAGGTTGATGTTGCTACTAATAGTGCTGGATCATCGAGGTAGCACAGTCAGTCTGGTCAGGGACGTAGTTCGCAGAGTAGAGGTGTTCATGCCAACAGAGGTCGAGGAGGAAGGCAGCAGGCCTAGAGACGTGTCCATAACATTTCGCTGCAGGATGCCTAGAACAATCCTGACTTAATCATGGGTACGTTAAATATCCTTGGTCATTATGCTAAAGTGTTGATTGATTATGGTGCTACACATTCTGTAATTTCTCATACTTTTGCTCAGTTGACTCAACCTCAATCTACACCTCTTGGGTATGAGTTAGAGTTTGCAATGCCTAGAGGGGAGAGGTGTTATGTAGATTTTGTATATCCGGGATGTCCTGTTTTGGTAGAGGATGTGGTTATGCCAGCTAACCTCACTCCGTTGGACATCGTGGACTTTGATGTTATTTTAGGAACAAATTGGTTGCATTACAATCGTGCAAAGATTGACTGTTACGGGAAAATGGTAACCCTCCATCGTCCTGGATTACCTGTGGTTACATTTGTAAGAGATCGTAGTGGGGTAAGGCATGAAGTTATTTCAGCTGTGAGAGCCAGAAAGTTATTAACGAAAGGTTGTCAGGGGTATTTGGCTCATGTGGTATTAAATGATGATACTCTTGTTAGCATGGAGAATGTTCGGGTAGTCAGACATTTTCCTGACGTTTTCCCTGATGATTTGCCTAGATTGCCGCCAGATTATGATGTGGAGTTTACCATTGATTTACTTCCAGGTACTAACCTTATCTCTTTAACTCCTTATCGGATGGCTCCTGCTGAGTTAAGAGAATTGAAGACCCAATTACTGGAATTGGTTTATAAGGGTTTTATTCAGCCTAGTATATCACCTTAGGGAGCCCCAGTCTTATTTGTTCGGAAGAAAGACGGTACTTTGATGCTTTGCATTGACTATAGGCAATTGAATCGAGTGTCGATTAAAAACAGTTATCTATTGCCGCGTATTGATGATCTCTTTGATCAACTTCGAGGTGCCTGTGTGTTTTCCAAGATTGATTTGAGGTCTGGCTATTATCAACTGAAGATTAAGAGCGAGGACGTTCCTAAAACTGCTTTTAGGACTCGTTATGGTCATTATGAGTTTATCGTGATGTCGTTCGGGTTAACTAATGCACCAGCAGCTTTCATGAGTTTGATGAATCGAGTATTCCAGCAATATCTAGACATGTTTGTTATTGTATTCATTGATGATATTCTGATATACTTTAAGTTTGAGGCAGAGCATGCTAGACATCTTAGGTTGGTGTTGAAGAAGCTGAGGGAACATCAGTTATATGCTAAGTTCAGCAAATGCTAGTTCTGGTTAGATCAAGTCACATTTCTGGGGCATATCATATCTGCTCAAGGTATTCTTGTAGATCTTCAGAAGATAACAGCGATGGAGAATTGGGAGCAGTCGCGAACTGTCACCAAGGTTCGGAGTTTCCTTGGTTTAGCGGGATATTATTAATGGTTTGTTAAGGATTTCTTGATTATTGCTTTACCGTTATCAAGATTGACGAGGAAAGATGTTAAGTTTGAGTGGGATGATAAATGTGAGCAAAGTTTTCAGCAGTTGAAGTACTGTCTCACTCATGCACCTGTTTTAGCACTTCCAGATGATAACGGCAACTTCGAGATCTATTGTGATGCTTCTTTGATTGGTTTGGGTTGTGTGTTGATGCAGCATAATAGGGTAATTGCTTATGCTTCACGACAGTTGAAACATCACGAGAAGAATTACCCTACTCATGATTTGGAGTTGGCAGCTATTATTTTCGCTTTAAAGATTTGGAGACATTATCTTTATGGCGAGAAATGTAGGATCTTCACAGATCATAAGAGTCTCCAGTATCTTTTCACTAAGAAGGAATTGAATCTTCGGCAGCGAAGGTGGATTGAATTACTAAGTGATTATGATTGCACAATTGAGTGTCACCCAGGTCGTGCAAATGTGGTGGCTGATGCACTTAGTAGGAAATCCCAATGCCGAATTAATGCCTTATACGCGAGCCGTGTTCCACTTCTTGCAGAATTGAGGTCCACTGGGGTGGATTTGGGAGTGGAAAATCATGAAAAAGCCTCACTTGCTAGTTTCCAGGTCAGGCCAGTTTTGATTGATAGAGTGCTCGAGGTTCAGATGAATAATGAAGAAATTCAAGAGCTAATCCATTTGAGGAATCAAGGGAAAAAAAAGGATCTTCGAATCAGAGAATCAGATGTGATGCTTATACAAGAAGGTAGAATGTACGTGCCAAATAATGAGGAATTAAAGAAGGAAAATTTGGATGAGGCACATATTTCAACATACACGATGCATCCAGGAGGTACTAAGATGTATTATACCATTCGACCATTTTATTATTGGTCAGGTATGAAAAGGGAAATTGCAGAGTATGTTCATATGTGTGCAGTATGTCAGCAAGTTAAAGCTGAAAGGAAGAAGCCGTTTGGATTGATGCAGCCACTTCCCGTTCCTCAGTGGAAAAGGGAAAATATTACTATGGATTTTATGTACAAGCTTCCTCGTACACGGAACGGTTATGATGGCATTTGGGTGGTTGTAGATCGGCTTACCAAGTCAGCACACTTCATTCCAGTGAGGGAAAAATATTCTCTGAACAAGTTAGCTGAATTGTTCATCATGAAGATTATGAAGTACCAAGGAGTTCATGTGAGTATTATTTCAGATCGAGATCCTAGATTTACTTCTAAGTTTTGGATAGCTTTTCAGGAGGCTCTTGGCACAAGATTACTGTATAGTACAGCATATCATCCTCAAACAGATAATCAATCTAAGATGACGATTCAAACTTTGGAGGATATGCTAAGATCTTCTGTGCTTCAGTTTGTTGATGATTGGCATGCAAAATTGGATTTAATAGAATTCGCCTACAACAACAGTTATCATTCTAGCATCAGGATGGCACTATTTGAAGCACTTTATGGCAGAGCTTGTCGTACACCTTTGTGTTGGTCAGAGGTTGGCGAAAGAGTGTTAGTGGGCCCTAAGATTGTTGAGGAGACTACTCAGAACGTTCAGGTAATTAATTCTAACCTGAAATCGGCCTAGGATCGCCAAAAAAGCTTAGCAGACAGACATGCCACTGACAGAGTGTATTGAGTTGAGGATTGGGTATTTCTAAAGCTATCACCTTGGAAATGAGTAGTAAGGTTCGGGAAGAAGGGTAAGCTAAGCCCTAGGTACATCGGACCTTACAAGATCATCGAACGAGTGGGTGAAGTTGCTTATAGGCTTAAGTTGCCTTCTGAACTATCTAAGGTACATAATGTGTTTCATGTTTCAATGCTTCGACATTATGTTGCAGATCCTTCACATGTGATACCTCCTCAACCATTGGAATTTAGTCCGGATTTGATGTATGATGAGGAACCAATGACTATTCTGGATTAGAAAGAAAAGGTTCTGAGAAATAAGATAGTGCAGCTGGTGAAGGTTTTGTGGAAGAATCATTCAATGGAAGAGGCTACTTGGGAGATTGAGAATCGGATGAGAGAATTGTATCTAAGGGTTGTTTTATGATTATTAGTGGATGGTATTGGTTGTATAAATTTCGAGGACGAAATTTTTATAAGGAGGGTAAATTGTGACAGTCCGTCATGGAAAATTATTCTCGAAGGTGTGAAAAGACAAAAATGCCCTTAGGCGTTCGATTGTGTTTATGTTTGAGCTAAAAGTTTGGGCCAATTATTGTAAGACCTAATTAATTGGACCCAATTAGAAGTGGGAAATGGTTTATGGTGATTGGTGGCTTTTGGACCACACACACACAAACCAAAACTCTCTCTCTCTCTCTTTCGTCAACTCTCTTTCTTGAACACAGACTCACTTTCTCTCTCTTCTCCCTCGTACGGACGACACCCAAAACCCTTTGAAACGTGACAGATCGAGAGATTTAAGCACACCATTGTGTTCGTGAAGCTTAGGCGAATCGATTGGTACCATTTTCAGGTAAGGAAACCTTCGAAATCACGTGAAAACCTTAACCCCGAATGAGGTACTGTTCATGCACTAATTATTGTGAGGTTTTTAGGGGATTTCAAGCTCACAGGGAGCTTTAGAAGGTTGTCACGAAGCTCGGGGTGTATCGTTGGAGTGTTTTGGACGTCGGGATCGTGGATTCAAAGTTTGGCCGGATTTTGTGGAAATTCTCGGCGAGATTCCCTCGTGTTTTGGACTACAAAGTGGTATATTTCTCTTCCTTATGTTTTAAGCTTCATTTTGGTGAAAGAATCGTGAAGTTTGGTTAAGAAACGGCGAAGATATAAGGTTTTAAAGTTTTTCCAATTTTCCGGCGACGACAACGATCGTCGAATTTCTGAGGAAGAAGATGACGGAATATTCCATCAATTCTGACGCTGTCAGTTTAATATAATGGAATCTGTTAGATTTTAACGGAATATTCCCTAACGGAGGTTAGGGAATTCGTCAGGTTTGGCCGCGCGTGGGGGCGCGTCTGGCCATGCCTTGGCTGGCGCGTGAGAGCGCGTAGGTGGTCGGAAAAAGATTCTAAAAATTTGGGGATGTTCGTGAGGTTGTGTAGATCATTGTGGTATATTCATATACCAAAATTGAGTAATGTATGAGAAGTTATTACCTAGTTTCGTCTATGTGTTTGAAAATAATACCTTTATAGTTGTTTCTCATATAGGCGAGACTTATCCGAAGGACGAGCATAGCCAGGCTAGACACGGGGGTTACGACCCGTCCACATATCAGTGAGTGGGCTTTTGTTTTCAGTATATATATATATATACACACACACACTTGACGTTTTTCCCAGAGAACGTACTTTAAAGGAAATGTGATTTAAATGCCATGTCATACTTGCATCATATTTTAGTATATGCATTATCATGATTATGCATATTGTTGCATGATATATATATATATATACACACACACACACACACTTGACGTTTTTCCCAGAGAACGTACTTTAAAGGAAATGTGATTTAAATGCCATGTCATACTTGCATCATATTTTAGTATATGCATTATCATGATTATGCATATTGTTGCATGATGCTGCGGAAGCCCAGATAAGTATATTACGCTGTGAATGGTTATGAGATAGATGATGATGTTGAGATGTATATTGAGCTCATCAACTTGCACCCCGGTGTTAGTGCTCCCGCCCAAGGCCAGGGCATAGACCTTCATGTGATGTTCACCTCCCGCACCATACGCTCACCTTGGATCCAAGTTAGGTGCATAGTCCTGTCGTACAGACCACTATAGGTGGTTTCGACTCGTAGGTGACCCGCGATTTATCGCACAGTCTTCACGTGATCGTAGCCCTAGAACGTATTTATTTACACTTAGTCATGTCATACAGACCACTACAAGTGGTTCTGACTCATGTGCAGATATATTGCCGTACAGGTCACGTTAGGTGACTCCGGCTAGATGGATAGATGAGTTATAAATTTAACCGTACAGGCCACTGCAGGGGCTCCGGTTAATATGTTATTCTTATGAGATTACTTTACCCGGCTTACATTTGTTATATTGTGATAATGGACATGGCATATGCATGACATACACATATGTGGTTTTGGATATACTGAGCATGATTTTGAGATATATACGTATGTATACTATTTTCTGTGAAATTATCCAGGTTTTCCAGCGAGGGGTTAGAGCTTTTGAGATATGAAATAATTTTAGAAAACCTTGTTTTTGCCCACTCACGTTTTTGTTTTGTGCCTCTCCAGGTATTAGGTGAGAGTTTTGTTGGTGGCTTATGAGGATACAGCGGAGGTTCTGACAGACCATCATTCATGTAGGACCACCTTCAGGTGTTGTTTAATTAGTACTTTTATGCGTGACTGAACTTAGGCTAGTTAAGCTCTGGTTGTGTATTTCGCACTTATTCTTGCACTAGCATACTATCTTAACTAGGATTGCTAGTTGCTCGGTTTTAATTTGTTCGTATTTCCCTTATTAATCTTGTTTCCGCACTGTGCTTATGGTTACGTCACGCTCACGTGACGGCCAGCACGCTTCGATCTCTGTCGGAGTGTGTCACTAAAGATACTAAACTCACTAGAGAAAAAAAATGGTTAAATATTTAGGGAAATTAATTAATATTTTATTTTAGAAAAATGTTAAGGAAACTCTCTTGAAGTTGGATTCTTCATGAATTCTATGTCAACTCATAATTTAACGTTAATTTCGTGCAAACAATATAAAATATTGTTCAAAAAAACATAAATGATAGAGATTCAAGTCCTACTTGTGAGAATTTTTTTGGAAACTTTAATGAAAATGGCTTCTCAAAACTTTTAATTAACCAAAAACCATCTACTAACTTTATTTAATAAAAATGATTCAAATTATAATGAAAATGACAAAAGTTTTACATAACAACAAAACAGAAAAAAAAAAAAAAAGAAAAAAAAAAAGCATATACTGACATGCAATCCCGCACGTCACATCACACACACACACACACACACACACACACACACACACTTCCTTGCTTAACCGTTCAACCTCTTTTTCTCTCTTCCTCTTTCATATATTCCCATCCATTTTTTTTCTCTTATTTCACCTCACCCATCCACATCAACTTTTTTTTTTTTCACCTCTCTCCACTCTTCTCTCTCCTTTCACCTCACTCTATAAACATTTTATTTTTATTTTATTATTTGTTTATTTAACTATTCTTTCAATTGTTTTAGAACAAACTAAGTTTTAGAACAAACTAAGTAATAATATTACAAAATCAAAAATAAAGAAAAATTTCATTATTCAGTTTTATGAACATTAATACTGTGACTATTTCTTAAACAGAACATTGACTACTTCTTAAATTGAACACTATTTCTTAAATTGAACATTGACTACTTCTTAAACCGAACACTATTTTTTAAACTGAACATTGATTACTTCTTAAACTGAACAGTATTTCTTAAAATAAATACTAACTATATCTTAAACGGAACATTAATACTATCATTACTTCTTGAACTAAACACTAACTATTTCGTAAACTGAACACTGACTATTTCTTAAACTGAACGCTAGTACTATTACTATTTCGTAAACTAAACACTGACTATTTCTTAAACCGAAGACAATAGATTATATATTAAACCAAGTAATAGTATTGTCACTATTTCGTAAACTAAGCACTAACTATTTTTCAAACCAAACACGAGTATTATCACTGTTTTGTAAACTAGTACTGTCACTATTTCGTAAACTAAGCACTGACTATTTCTTAAACAAAAAACTAACTATTTCGTAAACTAAACACTGACTAATTCTTAAAATCGAACACTAGCACTATCAATATTTTTAAAACTATTTCCTTACAAATTACCGTCATGTATTGATGTCAGCAATATATTTTTTTATCTCAAATTTCTCTCTTTTTAAATTTTTTTGGAGTTTGTTGATGTCAGTTTGAAAGGATTTGGTTGGCTCTACCCTCGCAATCTCTTCCTTACACACTCTCTCTCTTTTTCTCTCTCTGAACCTTTTCCTTCCCAATGAAATATTTAAAAAGTAATTTAGGTGCTGCTTTTGCACTATTGATTTTCTGTTAAAAATTACTACTTTTCTTTTCTTTCTTTATGTATGTAAACAGATTTCTCTCTCTCCCTCTCTAAAAGAAAAAAAGCCATTTAAGCTTCACTCTCACGTTTTCCTTCCCAATGAAATGTTTTAAAAATAATTTATTTCATCCATCCGTTCCATCTCATCATTTTAAAAATAATTTATTTCATCCATCCATTCCATCTCATCATTCATTTTACTACTCCCACTACTTATTTTGCACTACACGTTAGTCTTCTTATCAGTTCTATCTGCCGAAGGCTTGATTTGATAATTGAATTGGTTGGCGCGTGCTTACACGCGGTTGGGTTGGATTGTTTTTTATTTTTTGTTTTTTATATTTCTTGTCCTTATCATTAAATAAAGTTTGTATATGGCTTTTGGTTAAAATTCAAAATTTTGAAGCCCTTTTGGTTAGTTTTCCTAATTTTTTTAGCATTTCTTTATTTTAATATGGAGATAATTGAAGAATTAATATTTGCTTTTTAATTTAATTGGAGCTTTAAATTTATGAGAATGTGAAATAATGATTAGTTTAGAAAACCCGTTAGAACTTCAATATTTAATTTATCATTTAAAACCTTTTATTACAAATGTAAATTTTGATAAGAGTTATGTGAACGGACGATTAAAACAAATTGTGACAAGTTCATCTATTTAGTTAGTTGGTAAAGAATTTCGTTGCCACTCAGTACTATAATCTGATGATATTTCTCTTAATTTATAAGTGAAAGATTGTAGATCGAATCTCGTAAATGACGAATTCAATACTAAATTCGATTGTTTGCGTAACTTGAATCAATACTGAATTATTTCCTATAATATTGTGGATGACAGCAAAAGAGTTCGTTCCGATGACGTGGCCGGCGCTGAAAGAAACGAAATCATCAGTATCGCGAGGAGAAAGAGACTCGAGTGTGTGCGTGCAACAAAACGCGATGGTGGTCGTTACAACCCAACAACCGCCACATCCACCATTATTCCACTGACGCACTGTCAGGACAGATTTCCACCGTCCATCTCAGCCTCACGGTCACTCCCGGCCCCACTAGAATTACCCATTCCTCACGGCCCACGAAGACACCAGATCCCACGCAATCCAAAAACAACTAATAATAAAAATATTACAGAAATTAATTCGACGAAATAAAAAAGGTTTCTTTTGTTGTCGGAGGTGCATATATTAAAGTTGGGTAAATGACAAAAAATTACCTCAATATTTGGTGTTACAACACTTTCATACTTCATCTTTTAAAAGTGACAATGTCATACCTCATCTTACGAATTTGTGCCAATGTCATACCTCCGTCATTTTTTCTGTTAATTTTTCTGTTAAGTGCTGACGTGGCTACATGCGAGACCCACTCATTAATCCAACTGGATTAAAAAATTATTTAATAATTAAAAATTAAAAGAATTAATTTTTTTTATAATATTAAAAAACTAAAAAAAAAAAAATGGCCTAAAGGATTCGGCCTTCCCTTTCCTCTACCCGCACCAACCCTTTTTCTTCTTCTTCTCTTCGACAGCCACCAAACTGTTCCCCGTCCCCCCAACCTTCCTCCACCACCCTACCTATCTCTTCCCTCTCTCCTCTCTTTGGGATGCGGTCTCCTTCCTCCGTCCTTCTCCCTACCTGCACTCGTCCTTCCCTCACCACCACCACCTCCCAACTCGACCCATCCCTCCGTACCCAACCTTCCTTCACCACCCCACCGCCGCCTCTCTTCCTCCATCTTCACCTTCCTTCCACCTCCACCCAAGTCTTTTCTCTTCTGGAAGAAGCACGGCTCCAAAAAGATGTCCACCAACATTCTCTTATGCTGGGACCTCTTCAAAGCCCAGTTCGATTCTAGACCCGAACTCTAATCTGGGTTCTACATCGCCGTCGTCGTCGACAACGAGATGAAGACGGGTCGGACTTGCTTCTGCCGGCGAGAAGGGAATACCGCATTGCTTGTGGATTGTAATCGGGTCACGGAAAGAGACAGACGATGATTTGAAATGGGTATGGTGGACAACTTCTTCCCCACCTAAGCTATTAACCAGCCTTGAAGTTCGGTTCTAGAACCTAAATTAAAGTTCGATTCTAGCCTAGTTCGGGATTTGAAATTGAAGGTGGGTTTCGGGGATTCTTCTTCGAAATCCTCTGTGAACATTTCTTGCTTGGTGACGACGACGAAAATGGCGAAAAGGGAGGTGGGTCGACGACGGTGTGGAGCGGCGGAGGGGAAATGGGTATGTTGGTTTTGAGCCGGTGAAGGTTGAAGGATATGAGGATTTGGATCTGCTTGCTTGATTCAACATTGAGCAGGTCTAGAATTTGACCCATGAGCTCAGATTCATGTGGTTCATCTTGTTTCTTTGAACTCTCAAAATTCTATTTAATTTGCTTAAAGATTGTTGGTTTTGCTTTGAAATTGCAGCAATGAGGGATGGATTTTCAGTGTTATAAGTAGGTGGAGAGAAGGTCGGAGGAGGGACTGGGTGGAAAGAAGGTGGGAGAGTGATGGGTGTGTAGAAGGGGAAGGGGATCTAGGTGTGTAGGAAAGGGAAGGCCGGATCCCTAGGCCATTTTTAATTTTTAAAATTTTAAAATTTAAATATTTTTTAAAATTTTTAATTTTAAATATTAAAAATATATTTAATTATTTTTTAATCCAGTTGGATTAGTGAGTGGGTCCTTTTTTTAGCCACGTCAGCACTTAACTGAGAAATTAACAGAAAAACTGACTGAGGTCTGACATTGGCACAAATTCATAAGATGAGGTATGACATTATCAATTTTAAAAGATGAGGTATGAAAGTGTCGTGACATCAATAGTTGATGTAGTTTTTTGTAATTTAACTATTAAAGTTTGAATGAAAGAAAATTACATGGGGAATGTAAAATAACAAAATGTGTGAAAATTCAAAATTATGGGTGAAAATCATCTTCTAATTATATTAAGATGTCACCAAGCCACACGATATCGGAGGAGGATTCTAGGGATCTTCAAATTATGTCTGTTTATTGTATATCGTACGGTCAATTTTTATCAGGTATCATTCATATTTAATTTAAAATAATTTCTAATCATATGGTGTAAGATGAACAGACACAATTTAAAGATTCTTAGAATTTTCACAAAGTCCAACATTCTTATATATCAGCAATTGAAAAAAGTCGGCAAGATGAAAAGGCTTGTCTAAAAAGTATCGGACCCAAATTGCAAGATAGAAGGGATACTATTGACCTTTTACTGTTACATGTTTTTTTCTCAACAAGATTCCTTTTTACGTTTAATAATTTCGATTCTTCTTCACACTTTTAAAGTAGCAAGATGCTCAAAACTGTTCATTTATATCTAAATTTTAAAAACAATTTGCCAAAAATAAATGTAATTAAGACTTGGTTTAAATGTTTGATTAATGATTGTTAAGAGCTAAAACGAAAAGTTCAAGAATGAAAAGATTGTCATTCAGTGTGTTTGAAACACATATATATAAAAGTCATATGTCACTGCATAATTGAAGAAACACTTAAAAATCATAATTGAAGAAACACTTAAAAATAAAAATTTCACGTTTATAATAATATATGATATGTGTTTCGGGCACATTGAAAAATTCAAAACAAAAGTAAAAATCAAATAAAAACAAGAGTAAAATAGGAAGGTTCCAGAAAACAAGAAAGGGCATTACACTGCAACTGCAAGAAACCAAAAAGCCACCCACTCTCGTCTTCTCACTCCACTTTTCAACACCTGTTTTCAACCCTTCCACCCTCAATTTCTCCCACATTTCCCCTTTTTTTTTCTTTGTAGAATTCTTTTTTTGTTCTTCTCAATGTAATAAAAAAAATTAAAAAACCACTCTCTCAATTTTCAACTCTCCTTCTTTTTTCTTCGTTGTCCGCAGTTGCTGTGTGATCCAATGTCGGAGCCGGACACTGGACCCGAATTCTTCGCGGGCCGGCCCAGGCCGTGGCGACCCGATGATCTCGTAAACGGGGGCGGAAGCAGCGTGGGAAGGGCAGCGTACGGCGTCGCATCGGGCGGTGTGGCCGTGTGGCCCAATGCGAGCGAGCCGGCGCCGCCGGAGACGCTTGGGGGGCTTGTGCGGGAGTTCTCGAAAGCGGCGGCGGAGATTGCCGTGGAGTTCGGGAAGGGGTGCAGGGATATAGTGCGGCAGAGCCTAGGGAATCGGGACTCGGTGTTGGGGAGAAGCTTCGGGAAGGTGAGGGAGTCGTACTTGGGGAAGAGAGTGAGGCAGCTTCGCGGGAAATTGGGGATCGTGAACGAGTATCTGCCGGAGGATAAGGACCCCATTCATGCTTGGTCGGTGATTGCCTGCGTCACGATTCTTGCTTTTGCAGGTGCGTGAGTGTGTGTTATGTTTGATTGCCGAGAAGATGTGGGAGGAGGAAAACGAGTTTTTGTGGTCTTTTATCCACTGTTTGTTTGCTTAGAAAATTCAGGACTAATAGATTCTTTTGTTGGATAAGTTATGCTTGCTATGAGTCTGAATTTCTATTTAATTCGAAATTTTTTAAGACATGAACCGGAAAATTTTCGGACTCGGGATTTTGTCCTCCTGTATTGTGAAATGTTATCTTGTGTTTGGTTTCTGAGAAAATGAAGGAAATATGACTTGAAAATTTCACTGTTTTAATTTATTTCAATTTCGGATCCCGAGGGAGTCGTACCAAGTGGTCAACGGAGGTTGCTAAATCTGCATGATATCCTTTCTCGAGAACCAAACAGAAATTCTGGAAATCCTGGAAATTTTCCGAGAAAAATTTCCTACAACATATTTGGTTTCACAGTGCTAGAAATTTGTTGTGGATCGCATTACAACATTTGAAATTTGACATTGGTTGATTCATGGGGTGCTTTTTTGTTTTAATTCTCAAGTGTAATTGGGTCTTTAAAATCAATGTCCATCTTACTGACACGGATTTTCAAATTTCCAGTGGTGTATGTGAATACCGAAACTACTCCTTCCAGTCCTGCCCCGGAAGTAAAGAAGATACACATTCATCCAACGAGTGCTGCCCGCGTAATGCTTCCAGATGGTAGATTCATAGCATACAAGGAGCAAGGCGTTCCGGCTGACAGAGCTAGATTTTCAATCATTGCTCCACACTCTTTCCTTTCGTCCCGCCTTGCAGGTTACACATTTTGGATGTTGAAAGCAAACAGATAACCTCTCTGTTAATGCACGTTGTGCAATTTCTTAGTTTTGTGTCATTGTTTTGAACATTAGGAATACCTGGACTCAAGGCTTCCCTGTTGGAAGAGTTTGGCGTTCGCTTATTGACATATGATCTTCCTGGTTTTGGAGAGAGTGATCCTCACCCCAACAGAAACCTTGAATCTTCTGCAATGGATATGTTGCTCTTAGCTGATGCTGTTGGTGTGAATGACAAGTTTTGGGTTGTGGGATACTCGAGCGGAGGCATGCATGCTTGGGCAGCGCTCAGATACATTCCTGATAGACTTGCAGGTATTAATGTCTCTTCTATATGATACTTCCATGTAAAAAATTTCAAGTATATGTCAACGATGAAGAGTATGGGCACAAATTTGAAGCTGTCACTGTATTTCGAGTGGCATTGCCTCGAGTACTATTCATTCTGGCAATGACCTTGAGTTTTGCCATGTAGTCTGAAATTTCTGATTTTCATGCAAGATATAAGCCTGAAGATTTCTACATTTACGTGGGTTGGATGTTGCTAGATTTTCGTAACAAGCATTATAATATCATAGCCTGATATGGAATAAAACTAATTTCTAATGTATGACAAGTCTTTGATCAAATCAACATTCATGTAACTGGTTTTTGTGGAAATTTGGATCTCTAATGTATTCTACTCAAAAGCATTTTCTTATGATCCCTACCGGTCTAACTCGCAGGTGCAGCCATGTTTGCTCCAATGGTTAATCCGTATGATTCAATCATGAATAGGGAAGAGAGGCGCAGAACCTGGGAGAAGTGGATGCGAAGCAGAAAATTTATGTACTTTTTGGCTAGGAGGTTTCCTCGGTTTCTTTCTTACTTCTATCACAGAAGCTTCTTATCTGGAAAGCATGGACAAATTGATAGATGGCTGTCACTGTCTCTGGGAAAGAGGGTGAGGATCGTTGTTCATCATTTTGTTTACTTGTTGAAACGTTTACAAATTTGGCAACTAAATTTTTAATTTTCACATAAACGCATAAGCTGCATATGTAACTAGGTATATGGAGACATAATCGGACTGTAGAGTTCTTCTTTTCTAACAATGCAGAAAGAGTTTCATGTTTGATTTGTATATTCTAAACATGTAGCAAAGCATCATCTTTAGTTGATTTTCCAAATTATCTCAAAATTAATTTTCTAGTGGTAGACCTGGAAGATGATGCATCGAGAATTTTTAGAAGGTTTGGCTTCCATTCCACTCTAATTTGGTAATTGGGCTCCCATTTTGTCTCTGTGTTACTTTTAGAATAAACGAAGGGCCAAAGTAAGATTATTATCTTACCTGTATGGATTCTTATTCAAAACTTTATGTTGAATTTCTCCAGGATAAAGCTCTAATGGAAGACCCAATCTACGAAGAATTCTGGCAAAGGGATGTGGAAGAATCAATTAGGCAGGGAAATGCAAAACCCTTTGTGGAGGAAGCTGTTTTACAAGTGTCAAATTGGGGTTTCAGCCTTGCAGACCTCAAATTGCAGAAAAAAGAACGGGGGAAAGGCGTGCTCAATTGGCTCAAGGCCATGCTCACCTCTCAGGAGGAATTAATTGGCTTCCTTGGCCCAATACACATATGGCAGGTCTGAAGCATCTCCGTCATTTACATGTTTGTTTTTCGATTGTTTTCCTGCTAAGGACTTGGAAAATTTCAATAGAAGACTGGTAATATGTTGAGTAGACTCGTAGATAGCAATGAGATCAGTCATTTGACAGGGATTGCTCTCACTGAGGTGCTTTCCCTCATGCTAATACAAAAAGTTTACATGACAATTTTTTGGAGTTTGTCAAGTGATGAATTTTACTAGAAGAATGTGAGATTGTTCTTAGGTTCAGAAACCTGTGTATGCCATAACATATTCATATACAGATTGCTGGTGATAGTTGTTTCCTTGTAACCACAACAAATCTCCGGCCGTTGAATCTCTTTGCTCAAATTATACAGGAGCCTTTAGTGTTTCTTATCCGATATATAAATTTCCTGTTAAATCAAGTATTAATCATGTGCATTTTCTCCACTGTTTGACAGGGGATGGATGATAAGGTGGTCCCGCCATCGATGACTGACTTTGTGCACCGGATTTTACCAGGAGCTGCAGTACATAAGCTCCCATACGAGGGCCATTTCACTTACATCTACTTTTGTGATGAATGCCACAGACAGATATTCACCGCACTCTTTGGAACACCACAAGGGCCACTGAACTTCACAACAGAAGTAGATCAAAGTCCTCTTGAAGGTACTGAGGAGCAGGAAGAAGAGGAAGCGCGTGGTGATTCTGTTCTGGCACCAGCCGAGGCATGATTGTTCTAGTTTACTTCAGAGAGGTACAATGTATATATCATAGGGTTACTACGTTACTCGTAGAGTTGAAAAAAATCAAAGAAAGCAAAAAATAAACGAAAAGAAAGAATAGTTAAAGCATCATGTTAATTCCGTTGCTCAGAGTTTTGGATGTTATTAGGTGGAGTATGACTTTTGGAGGAAGTTTTGGCGCACAACAAAAATATACAAAGAAATCGTATCGTTTTGATTTTCAATCATTTGTTCAAATTTTCATTCAATCTGTGCCTCCGAACACTGCTCTGTTTTACACATCGTTTCAAAACGTCGCCCAAATGTCAAACCGACCGCTTATCACCGCAAGCAACTTAGGTTAACCATTCTAGATTGAGCTTAGCCAAGTTGGCTAGAACCGTGTGCGCTGATACAAAACGAAGCAATGAAATCTATGCTCAATGTCTTCAGTTCAGGAGCATGGACATTGAAGTAGAAAGCCGTAGGATTTGAAGTATGTCCACATATAGTCAAATTTTCAAGTACTGGGCAATAAGAAAACATCTTTTGCGTTGAGGTTTCATCAACATCAAGAACTTCGACACGGACGAACTTAAGACTTGGAAAACACATTGCTGCTGGGGGATCAAAAGATATTACATCCGACAATAAGAAATATGCTGAGATTGACCATTCTTGTTTCTAAAAATACGGAAATTAATCCGGGGGATCATACAAGTTTTCTATATTCTTGGAGATTTCTACAATCTAGGGATTGTCGTGCGGTAAGTAATCACACTTTTAAAGAGGATGCAATATCTACTCCGTGATATCCTTTTGGATTCTCGCTGTTTTGATACGAATTCTATATGGTAAAAGGAGTCTCTTTCGCCTAGTATAAATACTCCTTTCTAAGGTTTATCTCTGATAACACAATTATCGCATACTTTATTCTCTTACCCACTATTTGAGTCCCATAAATTGCTTATTAACTTGACTTTCGGAGGGCCTTTGGCTGGTACCCCACTGGTGCCTAGGTGATCTTACGATCGCTTAGTCTTTTACATGAAGTCGAGTTTGTGCATCTCCTCCACATACGGTGGAGTGTAGTCAAGTTTGTGCATCTTCTCCATGTGGTGTGCGAATTTAGTTCCAACAATTGGTGCTTTCAGTTTCATTAATAGTGAACTCATATTACGCTGACCAAATCACTCTACCACATTCATGTATACCTCAGACCAAAACCCATGCGTCTCTTTCGCTCCACGGCACGACGACACTCCCGTTGGCGAAGCTACCCTTACCATGAATCAAATCTGGAAAACTCTGATGAAGATCAATGCCTCTAGTAACAAACTTTGAAAGGCTTCGAGGGCCCTTCAAACGAAAGAACGACCAAAGCGTATTGACCTCGAAAGACGTATGAAAGCCTGTGAGACACACTTTCTTTGGCCTTGAGGAGTCACCGGCTATGGCAACGCCCCGCAGCCGCCCCCGCAAATCGCCAACATCTGTATATTTTCTCTGGTGAGCAATCTATTAATTAATATGGAGATCATTTGCACAGACAAGCATAATAGATAATCCCCTAAGTGGTTACCACAAACACAAGCACTATCGTACAAGCATAAGCACCACCAGAACAAATCTATCACAAAGATGGCGTATGACGCTGCAGACTTATCTTGAGACATACGGGGGTGTCTCCATCAAGCAAGACCACAACAAAACCATTGTTGGAAATGAGGCAAAATCACTAAACATTACTAGCTAGACGCAGTACAAACGCACCTGCACTGATCCGAAAGTGAAAGCCACCGATTGGATCATCTTCAATTCGAAAATAAGGACACTCAACCAAAACCACCATAAAATTTACCGGTCCAAGAGAGATCCACAACTACCGTGAGCCAAGTAAGGCGGAGCTGCCATAAAACTATCTAGGTAAGGCAGCGCCGCCACAAATTGGTCAAAAAGATTAACTCCGCCCTTGGAAACCAAGCCAATAAATATTAAGCTACGTGCTGATTGTGTTTGGGTTTAGTTAAGGGAGTATTTTCCAACAAATATTTCTTCCCACTCAACAATATTCGTACTAGTTAAGTGAAAATCATACATGTTTTAGATCAGAAAAAAATAATAATTAAGGTATACAAACATTGGGAGGTTGAACTTGATCGATGACTTTAAACATGTTCAACATTGAAAAGAAGTATGTAAAATTCCAACGAGCTCGAATCCAAATTTGTGTTGGCTCAAACAACGTACTTTTGGCACTCTAAAAAACTCTCTCATGCATTCATCCAAAAAGAACAATAAAAAAAACTCAAGTATCCTAATAACCAAAGATCGTAGAAAATGTCAAGTGTCAGCTGAGGTGGGCTGTCAAAGCTGCCAATATTACAAGCAATGGAGGCGGATCTGCTCGTTTTGCCTCTACTGGAGGAATAAACCGTCTCACCGCCGGCGCCTCCAACGCAAACAACACAAACAGGACAGCAGAGGAATGCAACAAGCATTAACTCCACACCTGCATTCCAAATAAACTTTCCCGCATCTATAGCAGAAATAACTTCCGCACCTGCAATCAATCCACAGTAAATAGAAATTGATAGGCCACTGTAATAAACATTTTGAAACAGTACTGTATGGAGTAATTTTAAGAGCCACTAGACAAAGAGCTAGTACAAAACTGACCTGCACACCATGAGATTGCAACCATCGGTTCGTTCCACATAGAACCGACAGTTGGGACACCTCCTCCAATTTTTCTTTTGAAAGAGGTTCCTCAGCATGATATCTTCGGCTACCCTCTCATCCTTATTCAATTTCTGAAACTCAGCGCAGTCGATCCCAAAGTGCCAAGGAGCCAGACATTGCGCACAGAAGCATCTCTTACAATTAGGGCACTCCGATTGCCGCACAACCTCGTTCTCGTCATGATCAATAATTAACATTAGGGAGCAATTCTTGAAGGGACAGTAAAACTTTTGAGAGGCAGGAATCACAGCCTCACACAATGCAGTTCCCCACCTTTCAAACACCTTGGCGGGTAGGATCGAGCGACAGTGCTCGGGCTCTAGTGTTCCCCACGCACAGTCAGGATTAGGGCAACCAATGCTTGTGACGTTCTCTTGAAGCTTGGAGCACACGTATTTGACCATGCAGTCCGTACAATATGAATGGCTGCAACTTTTAATGCCAAACGACTCGGATGCAGCCTTGGACTCGACGCATATTTCACAAACAAAATCCTTCTGATCACCGTCGACATTCTTGGAGTTGGAAGACTCCCCAACTTCAGTTACTTGTCTTGCATGGCTTGCGGGACTGCTCTTTTCCATTGTTTTAGAGAGTCGTCTTTAGGAGTACTAACGCGGCGAAAGCAAGAGGATAACAAGAGAATTATGTAAGGGTTTAGGGCCCATCTTTATATATATAATTATATCAATATACGTATGTCTCTTATTATATGGATTGCAAAATATGTGGTAAAAACCAATTTATACACTATCCAATTCAATGTGAATTAAAACTTGTAATCCTTTATAAATAAGACTGTTCTAAACCAATTTGAACTCAAACGTTTAGCGGAAATATAGCTAGACTTATGCTCATATTATAACATTATATTCAACGATAATAAAGTTAGCCCCAAAAGAAGAACATGAAGAAACCTTTATTTGATGTAATTGATAATACCTGGATTTGTTTTCTATTAATACGAAGTGGGACATATCGATTTGTTATCCACCCTTATTATAACATGTAGAATGGTACATCGCGGTATCTTATGTTCATAGTGCAATTACATTTTAAACTCTTTAGGTATTTTTCACTTTCATACCTCATTTTTAAAACAGTACAATGTCATACACACGATTATGATTTAGTTGCAATGTCGTATCCAACTAACCATGACACAAGCCTTGTGCACCAAAGTGTCTTCTCCCTTGACATAAGAGAATAGAACTGCATTATTAAGATGTATCTAAGAGGGATCCATAAATGACACCTTCTAAGTAGAGATTTGAAAATATCTCCCACATATCTTTGTAATGCTTGTGAACTGCATTTTTAATCTCTTTGATCTAACATTTTGTAATCTATTACTTATTAACTTTGTATCAAATGCTTTAGAATTTAGGAATTTGGAAGTCCCTTGTCCAAACATAACCAAACACCCTAGAGTAAACAAAACTAAAGAGAGAGTTCAATCATTAATCCAACACAAAAGATAAGCAAATAATTACCATCAAATCTTATAGTAAATAAACAGAGTTAAACCCAAATCTCAGTAATCCTAAACAACAACTTTTGAAGCTTTCTTCTCTATAAACTCAACGTGACAAGTCCTATTTGTCCTATGAAATATCAAAATTTTCTTGTATAACTCCTTTTGGTAACAAATACTTCCATCTGCATATATTGTCATCTTACTTAAAAGACAACCGTTGTTTAACAAATACTTTGCCACCTCCATATCAACCCGCCGTCCCTTGAGTCCCTTTATGGACAGAGTCTTGAGGTGTGACTACAAACATGTAGGCGCGTTCGTTGGTTGGCTCCATTGAAGCTTTGGACACTTCTTATTGTATTTGGTATCCTGACAGTAAAAGATTCAAACACTGCCAGCAAATCCCAGTCGTTGAAATCACAAAGAACAAGGTTCAATTGTGTCAGATTACCAAAAGAGGGAAGATGCCGAGCCTTGGTGAAAGAAACAAGTATTGATCAAACAAACTCATGCAGAAATTTAAAGTTTCCATATGCGTAATTAATATACATTCGTTGGCTAACGCTATGCTTGTGCATTCATTCGCGTCTTGCCGAACATGGAAGGAACTTTTCGTCGTCTCCTGTCCTTCTAAGAAACAATTTCTTTATACAACGATACATTAACACTAAAGAGATGGGGAATAAATTAGTTGTGAACTCGCTATTGTCGAGGTTGGAATCTAAGACATTCACTTACAAGTAAACATGTTAATCGTGAGTCAATGGTAGGAAAAAGGAATGTAAGATATTGTAAATACTAGGAATCCTTTATTAGGTAGGATATTGTTTATGACCTTTATTATGTTTTTGTTTACTTTTGAACAAGGATTGTATATGTATATATTTCAAAGGAGTAATACAAGGAAAATTATCCCGTAAAATTCTATTTGGCATCAGAGCCAAGCTGCCGTAACCCTACCGTAACCCTAAAGAAAAACTGTAATCTTCCGTTGCTGTGTGTGCCGTGTGTCCTGTATTGCAGCACAGTCTGCTGCTGTGTGTGTGTGCCGTGTGTTTCTTTGCTGCAGCACAGGTCCTTGTGCTGCTGTGCACTTTGTTTGTTTTTCCTCTTTCGCTTCGTGAGTTGAGATGACGAGTAAAGGGAATGATTCAACCTTGAAGTTGGAAGGTGGTTCTCCCAAACCAACCAACAATCCGCTTTTGAGTCCCGTTGTTATTCAGAACGATGCTTCTGCCGTACCAAACACCGTGAAGTTGAATGGATCAAATTACCCCCCTTGGTCCAAGGTATTGGAGATGCACATTGCTGGACGTGGTAGAAAGGGTTTTGTGACAGGGAGTACCAAGGAACCTGCTGAGGATAGTGCTGAGTATGAGACGTGGGAAACAGGGAATGCAATAGTAAAAGGGTGGTTGATTAATTCAATGGAACCTGCTATCATGGGATTTTTTATTCACCTATGTACCGCTAAAGAAGTTTGGGAAGAAGTGGCTCGGACTTATTATGATGGTTCGGATATTTCTCAAATTTATGAATTGAAAGTTAAGTCGTTCAGGCTTCGTCAAGAGGGCCGACTGGTTGGGGTGTATTATGCTGACCTCAAGTCCGTTTGGCAGAAGCTGGATCAACGGAGACCAATTAAGATGGAATGTGCTATTGATCTCAAGACTCTTCGAGAAGAAATTCAAATTGATCGTGTGTATGCTTTTTTGGCGGGTTTGGATGATGTCTTTGATAAAGTACATAGTGATATTCTATGTACTCAACCCTTACCATATGTCGAGGAGGTGTTTTCTGTTGTTAGGCGTGAAGCACAAAGACATGCCACTATGATGGGTGGGAGTAATAGTCAATGGGGGCCGTCACTAGCCATGGTCTCTCGGCCACCTATATCGTCCCGTCCTAACAATTCTTCTAATCAATCTTTCAATTCTCGTCCCTTTACCCGAGAAAATAAAGATGATTTGAAGTGTACTTTCTGTGGTCAAACCCGTCATACTGAAGATACATGTTTTGCTAAACATGGGGTACCTGATTGGTTTCCTGAATTGAAGAAAAAATTGCGTGCCAATGAGCGTGGAGCAACAGGGTCCAATGGAGGCCGTGCCTCCCTTGCTGCGGCAACACCAACAGCCCAGGAGGCCATGCCTAGCCCTAGTGATTCTAGTCAAAATTTGTTGACGCGTACTAGGGGTGACTCGTCTTCCGACACAGGTACTATGGGACGTGTCCTTCTAGCCTCCGAAACTCAGCAACATATAGGTTAGATTCTGGACTCTGGGGCAACGAATCATATGACGTATGATAAAAATATGTTTCAATACATAACTACATCTCACAGGAAAAATATCACAACTGCCAATGGTGCCATGGCAGCCGTGTGTCGTGCAGGCACCGTGCATCTCACCCCGTCTCTTCCGTTACATCATTGCTTGCTTGTTCCTTCTTTATCCCATCATTTATTATCCATACCACAAGTTACTGAACAATTGGATTGTGTTGTCCTAATGTATCCGTCCTTTTGTCTACTTCAGGATATTCAGACCAAGGAGATAATTGGGCGTGGCACTAAGAGAGATGGGTTGTACTATGTGGATGACATCGTTCCTGGCAGAGCTAATACAGTTCGAGAGTCTCGTTTCAATAATTTACAAGAAGTATGGTTATTGCATCGTCGGTTAGGACATGCATCCTTTGGGTATTTACGGCATTTGTTACCTAGCCTATTTAGTGGAATAAATGAATCAGACTTACATTGTGAAGTATGTATTCTTGCTAAAAGCCATCGTGCTTCGTTTCCTCCTAGTATGAATAAAAAAGTCGTTTCAACTTGTGCACTCTGATGTTTGGGGACCATCTCCCATTGTTACTTCTTCTGGGATTAAGTGGTTTGTTACGTTTGTTGATGATTGTACTCGTATGACTTGGCTATATGTGTTAAAAAATAAAAATGATGTTGGTGTGGTATTTAGATCTTTTTCTCAGATGATTTAGACACAATACACGTCTGTGATTAAAGTTCTCCGTTCTGATAATGGTGGTGAGTATATTAATCTTGAGTTTTCAAAGTTCCTGTGTGATCACGGCATTCTCCATGAAACAACATGTCCCCATACTCCACAGCAAAATGGGGTTGCTGAGAGGAAAAATCGCCATATCCTTCTTGGAGCATCTATTCCTAAGGTGTTTTGGTCTGAAGCTGTCACTTATGCAGTTTATATGATTAATTGTATGCCATCTCAGGTTGTTGTTTTTCGAACACCTCTCCAAGTCCTCACTCAACATGCTCCAGTGGTGTCTACTAATACTCTCACCCCGCGGGTATTTGGGTGTGTGGCTTATGTGCATATTCAGAAGATTCATTGCACTAAGTTGGATCCATGTGCCCTTTGATGTGTGTTTGTTGGTTTCTCATCTCACCAAAAGGGTATAAATGTTATCACCCTGAGACTCGGCATATGTACGTTACCATGGATGTGACCTTCTCTGAATCAGAGTATTTTTATGCTCCAGTATCTTCATCTTTAGATCACCAGGGGGAGAGCTCTAGTGGTGATCTAGAATGGTTGGACTTGGGAGTCAACATTGTGGCTGATGCCGTGCATGATGGGGCAGGGATCACATATGCCGTGTATGATACATCTGCATCTGCCGTGCTTGATATGACAGATGTCACAGCTGCTGAAGAACCATCAAACCTGCCATGGCAGATTGTTGCCGAGAGTAGCATGTAGTCAGGGCAGATTCCTGCCGATAGTGATTTGCAGTCAGGGCAGATTGTTGTCAAGTCTGCTGATGTAACCCCATCTCTTTCTAGCTCCACAGTGCTGCCCAATGCATATTCTCTAGATATTCCTGTGGTAAGTATTGTGGATGATTATGTAACTAATGCAAGTAATGATGTAAGTACATAAAGGTTGCCACCGAGACAAAATCGAGGTGTGCCACCTGACAGGTTTTCTCCCGAAAGGGAAAGTGAAGTATCCAATAGCCAACTATGTCTCATGCAATGGTCTTGCACCAGAACGCCAGACCTTGGTGGACAATATGGAGTCTGTTCAAATACCAACCCATGTAGAGGAAGCTCTAAAGGATCCAAAGTGGGCGAAAGCAATGGATGAGGAAATGGTGGCGTTACAGAAGAATAATACCTGGGAGGTGACGTCTTTACCAAAAGGAAAAAAAACAGTTGGATGCCGGTGGGTATTTACTATCAAATACACAGCCGATGGATCAATAGACAGGTACAAAGCAAGGTTGGTAGCTAAAGGATACACCCAAACATATGGTGTAAAGGATACACCCAAACATATGGTGTAGATTACCAAGAAACGTTCTCTTCAGTTGCCAAGATGAATACGATACGTGTTTTGATATCTTTAGCTGCTAATATGGACTGGCCTTTAAAACAGTTCGATGTGAAGAATGCTTTTCTCCATGGGAACTTGGAGGAAGAAGTATATATGGATTTTCCTCCTGGGTATAATGCTGGTGAAAATACTGGAGTATGTCGGTTGCGTAAGTCTCTCTATGGACTTAAACAATCGCCTAGTGCACGGTTTGATAGGTTTACTCAAGTTATGAAAAAAATTGGGTATTATCAGAGTCATTCTGATCATACTTTGTCTGTTAAATGAAGACAGGGAAAAGTGACAGCCTTAATCATCTATGTAGATGACATGATTATTACTGGAGATGATGTTGATGAGATTTCAAAGTTGCAGGGTAATCTTGTTGCTGAGTTTGAAATGAAGAACCTAGGGGACTTGAAGTATTTTCTTGGGGTTGAAGTTGCTCGATCGCCGAAAGATATCTTCTTGTCTCAACGTAAGTATGTTCTGGATTTGTTAAAAGAAATTGGTATGCTGGGGTGTAAGCCAGTAGATACTCCTATTGTTGAAAAGCATCATCTATGTTTGGATTCGAATCAGAAATCAGTTGATAAAGGGAGATATCAGAGACTTGTAGGAAGACTAATATATTTGGCTCATACACGTCCAGATATCACCTATGCGGTGAGTGTAGTGAGTCAGTTTATGCATTCGCCAAGTGTAGATCATATGGCTGCTGTTATGCGTATCCTAGCATATATGAAGTCTGCACCAGGTAAAAGAGTTCTATATGGGAGACACAGACATTTAAGGATTGAAAGGTTCACATATGCTGATTGGGCAAGTAATGTGAGTGACAGACGGTCTACTTCGGGATATTTTACTTTTGTAGGAGGAAATTTGGTTACGTGGTGAAGTAAGAAACAAAAAGTGGTATCAAGATCCTCAGCTGAGGTCGAGTATAGAGGCATGGCTCACGGCATTTGTAAAATTCTTTGGCTTCGAAAACTTCTTTGGGGTCTTGGATTCAAACCAAATGAGACTATGAGACTATATTGTGATAATAAGTCAGCAAGAGATATAGCTGATAATCCGGTACAGCATGATAGGACAAAACATGTGGAGGTTGATCGACATTTTATTAAAGAGAAGCTCGAGAGGAAGATTGTGTCAATACCGTTTGTGAATTTGGAGGAGCAGCTTGCAGATGTTCTCACTCATGCAGTGTGTAGTCGAAAGTTTAATGACTCACTTGTCAAGTTGGGCATGTGTGACATCTATGCACCAACTTGAGAGAGAGTGTTAATCGTGAGTCAATGGTAGGAAAAAGGAATGTAAGATATTGTAAACATTAGGAATCCTTTATTAGGTAGGATATTGTTTATAACCTTTATTATCTTTTTGTTTCCTTTTTGAACAAGAATTGTATATGTATATATTTCAAAGGAGTAATACAAGGAAAATTATCCCGTAAACAAAAATACCATTAGAATGTAGACACTGTCAAACCTAGAGACATTCAAAATAACTACAACATCTAGTTGTAACAAGAAAATAGATGAACATGGTATTTCAAGTATTAGTAAAATGACAAAACATTCATTACGAACATAAATAGTATGACCTTTGAGAGAAGACATAAAGATTAGACGGTTCTATTCATTGAAGTAGACTAAAATGTGGGTTCTACATTGTCCCTTTCTGCATAGGCATATCACCAGGATTAATCAAATCTCACTAGTCAAAAGAATCTAAAGAGATTCAATTCTTAAATCGAACGCAAAAAGATTGGAAATAGGTTGCCTGCCAATATGCTTTTACAGACTCCACAGCCTAATCCTACACTTAATCTAAATAAACTCAACTTGACAAGTCATTGCCCTATGAAACATCAAAAACTCCTTCAATAATTCCTCTTTCTTGCAGATAAGGTGTCTGTGTGTATAAATTGTCATCTTATTCAAAAATGGCCATTCCTCAACAAATACTTTGCTGCTTCCCTCTCAACCAGCCATCCCTTGAATCCGGTAATGGAGATAGTCTTGAGATGCGAAGACAAACAAATAGGCAGAAACTTTGGCAGTTCCCTGACAACAAAAGAATAAACTGCATGAGAATTGACTTTATGAGCTGCTGCATGTTGGTGGATCGTAGAACAAGTGAATAGATTTACTTACATCTTCCAATGCAAGATCTTCCAGATTCCGTGCTCTGTAGAGCAACCCTGCTAGCAATTTCCAGTACTTACACTCATGAAGAACCAACTTCAATTTGGTCAAGTTAACCAAAATAGGAAGATACCGGGTCTTGGTGAAAGATACAAAGTATTAATAAAAAAGAACATCACGCAAACATTGAAAGTTTCCTTAAGCATTATATTAATTCAAATATATTAACTAACCACGTGATGAATGGCAAGTGTTAATTCTAAGGATGGGGAATAATTCAAAGGAATACGGTGAAGATTCAGGTGAGCATTGAAGGGGGCAAAGTCTAGTATTCATATAAACGAATGAGGGATGATGTGCTGATGATGAGCATAATTTAAAGAATTTAACATGAAGAACAGAGAAGAATAACAAGAAAATTGAGAGATGCATGGGATGCGTCTCTTCCCTCATATAATCTTCTCTACCGAAGCTAGTATAAAAGCAAGAGTGGTGTACTTACCTCCAAAGAATGTGCCGAAAGAGACAGATACTTAACTTTGGAAATTCCAGCCAGAAGTGAAATTGCACGCTCGGGAAACAAAGGCGATTGGTTTGTAGGAAGGTATTTGAAAGCAACAGTGGCATTGACTATGGATTTTGCATTCTTCAAGGAATAACTTGACAAATCAGCCCTCTTGAGATGAAAATTAGCAAGCTGTGGGGCATCAATATAAAAGATGTTCTCGTTCTCGTTGTCTTCTTCCAAAGATATTTCCAATGTTTTCAGTTGAGGTGCAGAGATATTAATCTTGTGGATGACATCAGTGCCAACAGATAGATGTATACTCAAATTTTCAAGTACAGGGCAACAAGAGAAGAGCTTTTCCATTGACTCTTCATAAGGATTATCAGCATTAACATGAAGGAACTTGAGACTTGGGAAACACCCTGATGTAGGAGGATCGTAGGAAATAACATTTGAAGACACTCTCAAAATCGCAAGCGTTTTGCTCTTAAAAAGGCTTTGAGGCATCTCAAAATCAAGATCTCTACCACTTTCATCAGAAAGATCAAGATCAAGTTCAACAACATTACGCATAACTTTCATTTGGTAATGAGTGCAGTCCATCTGTTCTTCCATCTCTTGGACAAAACAGTGGTCCTCACAGCCCACGTTGTTGGAATGAAGGAAACTATGTGACAAAGAAGGGACTCTGGTTATTCGCTGATCCTTTCTTTTACTCTTGCTTGATGCTTCGATACCGTACCCATTTGAAACCTGATCATTTTTTACACAAAATATTCATTTGATTATAATTTAGAGTAAATTGTAGCTATGGTCCCTTAACTTTAACTCTATTGGAGCAATGGTCCCTTAACTAAAAATCTATTACCATTGGTCTCTCAACTTATCAAAACGTGCAGCTATAGTCTCTCAACTAAAAATCCATTACCATTGGTCCCTCAACTTTAATTCAACTAGAGAAATGGTCCCTTAACTTTAACCCAATTGTAGCAATGGTCCTTCCAATATAACTCGTTTTGACAAAAAATTTGACATAGTTGACGAAAAGAACCATAATTATACACTTTGATGAGTTGAGGGGTCATAATTGTATAAATGGTCATTCCAACATAGCTTATTTTGACAAAATTTTGACAAAATTGATGAGAAGGACTATAGCTACACATTTTGATAAGTTGAGGGACCAATGGTAATAGATTTTTAGTTGAGGGACTATTGCTCCAATTTGATTAAAGTTGAAGGACCATTCGTACAATTTACTCTATAATTTATAAGCGATATTATTATTTTAATTTAAACTAAAGGGGTTTCAACATATAACGCAGTGGGGTAAAGAGAAAGCCCTAACCATCCTCTTCTATTAGTACGGTCACGGTTAAGCCACGTCAACATTTTATATTGATTTTTTATAGAGATAGTAAGACAAAAAGTAATATGAATATAAAATACTGACGTGGCTTAATCGTGACCGCACAAATAGGAGGGAATAGAAGAGGATGGGAAGTGGGAGGGCAATCAATCCAAGTCCATCCTGAAAAAGTTCGTGAAGGAACTCAAACGTATTGGGAAGAAAATTACCTGACAGGTGGCTGGCCCAGGAAAGTACAAGTGCGCTAAGTAGTAAAAGCTACCCTGCTACTGAGTAGTAAAAGCTATTTGGTTGCCGGGAAACAATGGGAAATGCTAAGAAAGAAGAACCCCATAAGCGCCCTTTTTTTGTCTCTGCAGTAAACAGAATTGTAAATGCGTGAACTAATAAAGATTGTGACTATATTTTAAATTGACCTTTGTGAGAAAAATAATCATAACAATGTGTTACTGTGGTCACATTTAAAAAATATAACAAAGTGAAAAAAACATATTTTCTTTAACAAAATTTAGAAACTAAAAATAAACTACAATGAAATATAAAAAAGGGATATTGGGTTTAATAGCCAATTTACAAACCCATTAACTAATATTTTTCTCCAAACTTTAAAATATAGGTCGAACTACAAAAATAATTGACCAATAAACTAATAGAAAATTAATAAAAACTCTCCTATATGAGCAAATGTTCTTCATTTGCCCCCTTAAAAATATTGTTTATAGTTTGGTCCTCTAATTGGCAATTTTGTCACTCAATTGTTGGTGAACACTAGGGCTGGAAAAAAATCCCAAAAATTTCAAACCGAAATTAAAATTTCCCGAAACCAAACCAAAATTCCTGAAAATTTTGGTACCCAATACCGAACCGATCCCGAAATTTTGGTACGGAAATCGATCTCAAGTTTTTGGGATTTCGGTATTCCCAAACCAAACCGAAAAATATATATATTATTTAATTTTTAAATATATAGGATCACATCTTTAAGGGAAACATCATCTACCTACAATAGTGAAAATTGAAATACTGAATTGATGATGGAACATATACAGGAAGGAGCCCTAAGATAGATAGTGGAACATATGCTGAATTTTTAAATCGCAGAAGATTGATAGATGGATACATAGATGCAGAATAAACATGGGAGATTGATAGATGGATACATGGATAGATTATAAGTTACAATTTACTTGAGAAAACTTTACATCTATCTATAATATTTATATTATATATGTACAAAAGTTTACTCAAGCATATATTAACGTTTTAGACGTAATTTTGGGGACTAGCATGATTATAGATAGATTTACTAGTTTACTCAAGCATGTATTAACGTTTCATATTGGCAGATTGCTTTTGAATAGGCAGATACTAACTGGGCCTTGCCATTTGATTGGCAGATTTGTGTGCACCGATTAGTAGAAACAAATTGGCAGATTGAGCATGCCTATATGTCAATTTTTCAATATAAAAGGTTGAATTTTAGCCCAAAAGCATAATATGTCAAATTTTAGTCCAAAAGCCCAAAACCATTTCGGGATTCCCGATTTGTCCCGAAATCCCGAAACTATTTCGGGATTCCCGAAAATTTGGTTTGGGATCGGTATTGAAATTGGGATTCCCCAAAAATTTCGGTTTGGGAATCGGGACAAGGATTTCGGTATGGGAGTTTCGGGATTCCCAAAAATTGGGATTCCCGAAAATTTGGTTTGGGATCGGTATTGAAATTGGAATTCCCAAAAATTTTGGTTTGAGAATCGGGACAAGGGTTTCGGTATGGGATCCCATACCGAACCACCCCTAGTAAACACCCAAATAAAATACATAAAGAAGATTGCGGGGAGTAACTTTTGTAACTCGGCCAATTGGAAAATTTGAGTAAAACATTGAAAAACCAGCGGTAATTATATATTGAATATAAATATATAATAATGTGGTAAACTATTAAAAAAAAATTGTGTAGGGGGTGGAAAATAAAGATCTGTTTTCTAATGGTGAATAGAAATAGAAGAAGCAGAGAAAATTATATGATGTATTAATGTTTTGTAAGAAAATTATGTCTCAACAACAAAAATTACAGAAAATCTTAAGGAAAATGCATGAAATGCCCATTTATCTTAAAATAAATTAGAGAAGAAAAACCCGAATAACTATAAATTTTATTGAAAAAAAACAGAACTTAATAAAATACAATACTGGAAAATAAAATACCTGAAAAATGATCCAGGAAAATACAATACGGGCAGTGAGTAGTAAGGTAAAATTGTGTTTGGTTCCTGAGAAACGATGGGAAAATTCCACAAGGAAATGGAGAACACCAAGTGTGTACTTTTCTAGTTTATGCACGCCTTTTATGAGAGTTGTTCTACCCGTTTCCTAAGCGGTTTCATTAATTAAGCCTTGGAAGATTAAAAGCAGCATGTATCAATAATTAAACCCTGCCGTTTGATTGCATCCATATATCTGTTAAATTGAAGGACACATTGGTCTTCTCATTGTTCTTTCAATATATTAGTAAGTTTTTATTTTAAAAAAGGAAACCGTTATTAGCAATCTAAAAATTTCATTATACACTTCTCACAAGTGTATTTTTCTTTCTAATTATAGAAAGTTTAGAATGTAAAATGAGATTGTTGGAGTGACAATAACAATTCCCTTAAAAAAAGCCTAAAAGAATTTGAAAAACAAAAAACAAGACGAATTACTTGAGGAATAAGAAAATAGAGAATTGCACATGCTTGCAATTAATTATTCGACGAATATGAGAAGAAAGTTCGACTAGCTGTAGGAATTCAAAAGTCAAATTCGAAATGATCATCAAAGGTTTGTGGCTAGATTTTGAAAGACCGCAGTGTTTCCCCCTCCTGGAGTTTTGCCGGAGTTGGCCGGAAAACGGCTCGAAGCTGTAGATGCAAATTTTTTCCTTCTTGTTCTTGGACAAAATTGCACCTACAAAACAAATAACACCTTAGGTCAAGGCCAAGAGCCTCACGCGCCCACGATGAATGGGGGGGCTTTGGCGGAAGAACCTCCGATGCCAAAGTTAAAATTTTGAGGGAAAAAGTGTTTGGAGAATTTTGCAAGAGAGTTGGAATTTAGTTTTGGAGAAAATGAGGTGATATTTATAAGGGCATGGCCGGCCCCTTTGGGAGGATGGGGATTGGCCACTTGGGATGGTTTTTTGGGTGTGATTCATAATTTGTTAACTAATTAATAAATTAATTGAGTAATAAATCAATTAATTAGCTAATTAATATAATTTGAAAGGAATGATTTGGGGCTTACCTTGTGAAGAAGATTTGATGAGGATGGATGAAATAGGTTTTGAATGATTACCTATTTTGAGCACTTTTGACCTTGACTGAGTCATGATTGTCCACTGCTCGCGCGAAGGAGTTCCAGTATTCCTTGAGGGTAATTTTGGTCCTTTTTACCCTAGAATCCACATGCCGCCTCCATATTTTTCTCGATTATTTTTGGCTCCACAAATGCCCCCACACCTGTTGGGCTACTCGTAGGAAAGGGCAGCAGGTGTAGAGATTTTCTTGCTTTAGGAAACATAGGATTGTTTCCTATTTTGATTTAGATTCCCTCTTTAATTGGAAATTATATCCTTCTAGGAAAAGGAAATAATTTTTTCTGAAAGCCTATTTAAGTCCACCTTAAGTGGATTACTAAATCAACTTTGGAGAGTGATTTATTTTTCCTACAAGAGAGAGAAAGCTTAGAGGATATTTGTTCTCCTTCCTTTAGCAATCTTCTACATCTTGCCGATGCAAATGATCGTCTTTTGTTGCTTGCTTCAACTTCACACTGCTTCAAGGTAAGAAAAAATTAATTTCCCTTGTCTTCTCAATTTTTGGGAGCCTCGAGGCTTGAAATTTGGCTCGACGAAGGTCGAGGATGTGTGAAAAGAATTTGGATAGGTTGCAGCACAAGGGCTGCCGTGGGGTAGCCTTGTGGTTTGGCGCAGCTCGAATGTCGGGTTGGGCCGAGAGTTGACCTGGATGGGGTGCTGCGGTCTGGGTTTGGCATATGCCAAGCTAGTGTCGGGCTGAAGAGTAAGGCGTAGGCCCTTTTTTTTTTTTTTTTTTTTTTTTTTAAGCTGGGCTTGGGCCCGTGCTTGAGGGAGAAGAGGAGAGTAGCGGGCCGCAAGGCTTGGCCCGCCTTGTTGGGTCTAAGGCTGCCCTTTTTTTGTTTTTTTTTTCTTCGGGCTTGAGCCCGTGTCCGAAAAGGGAGAGAAAGAGACCGAGAGCTTGGGCCGTGAAGCCTGTTTGTGCCGAGCCCACTTCCTTCGGGTCTTTGCAGGATTTCTTCAAGCATGTCCTCCTCGAACCATAAGAATGATGATGGTGTGCCGCCATTGTATCGTCAAGGCGGGTCTTTGAGCAAGGTTGGCTATTTCAAGGCTGCTCACTTCATAATTAGCTTCGATGACTCGTTTAGAGATTTCCTTGAGGCATATTGAAACGCCATTCTGTCGGGAGTACGTGTGAAGTGTGTCAAGGATGGTAGCAGTTGTGAGCCGTGCGGTAGGGCTTAGAGGGCCATCAAGTTCGACCCCTACTACTTTGTGTTAGGATTTACGTTTCTTATACCTCGCTTCTTCCAAGAAGTACTTTGCTCTATGAAGTGTGCTCCTGCTCAATGTTCTCCGAACGCGGTCCGTGTGATGGTGGGGTTTCACAACCTAAGTCAGTTCTTTGACTTGGATCTGACTATCAACGAGTTTTGGTACTTCTTTGACATAGGCCACATTGAGGGAGTTGGGCAACTGCGATCCCGCCATAGGCTTTTTGACAATTTGGAGATAAGTGGAGAATGGGAGTCTGATTCTTCCCCCGAGCTGCGTGTTCCAACGGTTTTCATATCTGGTAAGTAAGCTGATTAATCTCCCGACTACTTTATATTTTGCGCTAAAATGCTTTCTAATTTTCTGATTGTCTTCTGCTGCTTTTGTAGATTCAGAATTTGGCTTAACTCCTAAAACTTATCCGGACATGAAGAAGGTGCATGTCGCTTTAGGTATCCCTTCCGTGTACCGTGAGTGGCGTTGGCTGCTCAGTCCTATTCGTCGGGAGAAAGATAGGCTGCCCCCGAAAGAGGAGGTATAAAGAATCAAGGTAGAAGCGTTGGCTGGCCCGATCACCGTTATGGAGCCTGTTGCAAATGAAGATAGGAAAAAGATATCTTCCCCGCCTGCCCAAGAGGTTGAGAAAAAACCTAAGATTTCCTCAGCTGGTCGCAAAGGTTCGTTGGTTGCTTCTAAATCACCAGCTGCCCCCAAGCTCGTGATTGACTTGACTTCCTCCAAGGGTGAGAAAAATGAGGCTGCTAGATCTATGCCGGCAACGCCAGCCGTTCCGAAGGCTACTAGTTCGATTACTGCCATGATTGTTTAACGTAGAAGTTCCTCCGTGCCTCCAGTACCAAAACTTTTGTCTGGAGCTAAGTCTGGTTAACCTTTGGAGAAGCTTGCTACTATGAAGAGTGACAAGGTGCCCTCGCCTGCTAAAATGACGCCAAAACCCGTTCCCTCTGTTGCTGAAACTGACTCATCTGCTGAGAAGAATGAGACTGCTCGTGCAGGCAGCTGTGAGAAGTCCACCAAGTGTGTTTCCGGGGAAGCTACTGAGATTTGGGCGCTTTTGAGGCCAAATCTGCTCGAGGACATGGATGTGTGTGCCAAGTTTGTCAATGGCATCAAATAGGTTGTTGGCCCAAGTTCATTCACGAAGCATACGATCGAGTATAGAATGACTACCTTGCTGGCCATAATTCATAAAATGATGATTCTGGCAGCCGAGGCCATGTTCCTTGATCAAGAGGATACCAAGGCTGCCAAGGAGGTGGCAAGAGCTATGGCAGCCGAAGCTTACTCCTCAGCCGAGAAAGTCAAGAAGTTGGAATCTGAGCTTGCTGCTTTGAAGGGGTCTAATATTTTTGCCCCCACTTCTCTGCAGCTTGAGACTGCTCGCCAAGAGATCGTGGCTTTGAAGACTAGGCTTGACGCGATCCAAGTAAAGTATGAAAGTGCAGATAAGGATATCGGGTGTTACATACCTCAGATTCAAGACCTTGAGCGTGCTGTCTCTAAGCTTCGTTCTGTTGCTTACGCAAATGATGAAGAACTGATCACTGCTTACAACCAAGTGATCTATTTCAAGAAGGTTATTGATAGGCTTGAGCCTCAAGGTGCTTTGAAGATCAACAACAGTCTGAAGAAAGAAGTAGATGAGCTGCAGCGGGTCCGTGCTTGTCTGCTCGAGGAGAATGATCAGTTGAAGGGTGAGAAGGCTGGGTTCGAGGCTTTGCTTACTCAGAGTCAAGCCGATTTCTACAAGTTGGGTTATGTAGACCATCTCTTTGGGCGGCCGTCTAACTTTGAGTTTTCTGGTAAAGACTTTGAGACCTTCTCTATTTCTTCGGAAGATTTACTCACCTTTACTTTTGAGTCTTCTATTGGTGAAGTAGTCGGAAAGGTTGGTGCCCAGGCTGGGGCAGCTAGGGGTAAAGCACCAGATGGTGCCGCTGCTGAAGATGTGGCGACCGAGTAGTCGTGGGATGTCCAAACTGCTGAAGAGTAGTCTTCTAGGTATCCTTTAGGATTTTCTTTGTTTTCCTTGTTGCTTTTATTTTGCTTGAACTCCTTCGGTCTTTGCTAGTTAGTTGTTTATCAATTTTGCTAGAAAATTTAATAAACTTATTCACTTCATTTTTCTCCATCTTCGCTTCTTTTGTTCATGCCCTAACCGTTAGACTTTATAGACCAATGGCAGGTGTGCTACTTTTCTATAAGCAGACAAGCCCGCGTAGCCTACGCAGCCGTAAGTGTTGGTGTAGAACTTTGCAAAGTTGTTAGCCCTAGGGTTGGCAGCCAAATGCTTTACTTACAGAAGCAGACAAGTCCGCATAACCACTAGGCTATTAACCTTGGCTTTCTCCAATTCCGTAAGTTATGTGGCATGTATCACAACACTTTAGGATTTGGTGCAGATCGTTCCTCGCTTGGCAAGGGCGAAGCTTATCAACTACGTAGCATATTGGCAGTGGATAAGGCTTCGTATATGCACGCTAGCTTATTTAACTTTTCACGAGAATGTGCAGTTGTATAAGTCTCACATGGCTTCACTGCTTGAAGGGCAAGTCGTAGGCAGTCTTCCAGAAACCGTAGGCTGCCTTAGTGCACTCAGTAGCGGCTTTAGGGTTTTAGGACAGTCGTCCATTAGGCGTATTGCGTTATGTGTTCCCTTCGTCTCTAGAGCCCAGTTCTCCGCAAATTAGGCCAAGAGACCCAAAATCCTTTAGTTAGCTAAGCCTTGAAAAAAACCATTGTGGCTACTTCTAGGAATCCCGGCGCAAGCCATCGTGCATCTAGTTATACTAAGACAGCCCGGCTCATCCACGTTTGGATATTCAGAGTATTGAGTTTATCCTCCTGCTTTGGAGAGCAGACCTATGTGGGTGTCGGGGAATTGGTTTACCCTGTCGCATTGAAGAACATGGTTGGTCCCTCGGGGGGTGCATTTCCTGCGATGAGTCCTTAAGAAGGGTGCGATCTTGTTTTGAAGTTCATGGATGATCAGTTGTTGTAAATATATAGTTGAACCAAGTTGTAAATTACTTCTGAATACCTTATTGAAAAACGAGTGAAACGAACGAAAACTTAGCTGTAAAGTAGAGACTGCAGAACAACTGGATAATTCTCGGCTCGTGAGGTGATACCTGTTGAGCTGCTTGAGTTCTTCGAGCTTTGATGCAGCGGGAGGTCACGCATAGTACTTCCTTAGATTGTAGGCGTTCCACTACTTTTTGATCTCTTTGTCATTCATGATGGCGAGAGTGTAATTACCCTTGTCGCCTACTCTGCTGATCTTGTACGGACCTTCCCAGATGGGATCCATCTTTTTGGAGCTTTCTCTGCGGGCAGTGATGAAGGCTTTTCTTAGGACTAGATCTCCGGGTTGGAACTGCCGGATCTTGGCCCTGTTGTTATAACTGAAGAGGATCTGCTGCTGATAGGCTGCGATGCTGGTAATGGTCTGCTTGCGTTTTTCCTCTGCCAGATCTAAGCTTGCGGCCATCTCCTTACTGTTCTGCTCAATGTTTGGCAATAGAGTGCTAATACTTGGCACGATGACATTAGGAGAAATGATTGTTTCTAAACCAAATGCCAAAGAGGAATGAGTCTCACTGGTTGCTCGTCTCTTGGTGATGCGATATGCCCATAAACATCCGGGGAGTTCATTTGGCCATTTTCCCTTCTTGTCGGATAAGGATTTCTTGAGGCAGTCGAGGATCATCTTGTTGGATGCTTCGGCCTGCCCATTGCCTTGAGGATATCTTGGCGTGGACATGTGCTGCTTGATGCCATACTTTTGGAAGAATGATATTAAACCAATAAATGATGTTCCTCCATATAAAGCATTCTATATCCGTCTGAGTCGTGGTTGTCATGGGCTTTGCTTCTACCCATTTGGTGAAGGAATCGGTTGCCACGATCATCATGCCTCTGTCCCCAGTAGTGGCTGACATTGGTCTTACCAAGTCGATTGCCCACTGCATGAATAGCCAAGGACTCGTCTGCGGGTGAAGTTCGCTGGCAGGCAGTGCTGATACCGGCTTGTAGCATTGGCAGCAGTCGTACTTTTGTACTAACTCCTTAGCATCTTGGTGCATGGTAGGTTAGTAGTAGCCTACGTTAAGAGCCTTATCTGCGAAGGATTGGCATCCAGAGTAATTTCCACAAATGCCTTCATGGATTGAGCTTAGAACTTTTAGGTCATCAAGATGCGTTAGGTAGCGGAGATGTGGTCTGGTGTAGGATCTTCGGATTAGAATTATGTTCCACATGTAGTAGCGTGCTACCTTTATTTGGAGCTTTCTAGACTCCAATCTTTTCGTGGAAAGTGTGTCATTGATTAGGTAGTCTATAATAGAACTTTGCCAGTTAGGAGTTATACTAACTTGTGACACTTCGGCTGCCGGCTCTATGATTGATTTGTCTAAATACTCCACCAGAATAAAGCATTTGAGTTGGTGATCGAGGGCAAAGCCTAGGCCGGCTAGCACATCATTGTGGGCGTTGTCTGCCCGCAGAACTTGAGTGAGAGTGTAAGTCTGAAATGCCTCAAGTTGCTTGCGTACCTTCTCTAGGTATTGCGTCATCCTCAGATGTTTTGTAGTGTACTTCCCAGTAGTCTGGTGGATGATTAGCTAGAAATTGGAATGAATTGCGAGCTTTTTCACCGCCAAGCCTTTTACCATTTGGAGACCTGCTAGTAGGGCCTCGTACTCTACTTCATTGTTGGATGCTTTGAAGCCTAAAGTGATTGCCTACTTAAGCATTGAACAGTCTGGGGTGACAAGGACCATGCCTGTTCCCGAGCCTTTGTAATTGGATGTGCCGTCGACATGCAATTACCAGAAGTCTCCGTCGGCAGGAGCATGCACGGCTAAGATATGCTCAGCTGCTTCTAGGGCTTCATTGGGCCGCTCTGTTACATCGCCTAGGCTAGGCGTGAATTCTGCTATGAAGTCCGCCAAGGCTTGGGCCTTTATCGCCGTGCGGGGTCGAAAAACTAAACTGTATTGGCCAAGTTCCAATGCCCATTTCATCACTCGTTGAGAAGCATCTGAACCATGTAGGATTGATCGTAAAGGATATTGAGTCATGACGATGACTATATGAGCTTGAAAGTATGGTCTGAGCTTCCGAGTCGCAACAACTAGCGCCAAAATTAATTTTTTCGTTCTTTGGGTATCTAGTTTCTGCATCAAGAAGAGCTTTAGAAGTGTAGAATACCGACAGTTGGGCCTCTAGCTCTTCTTGTATGAGGGCAGAGCTCACTGCTACTTCTGAGACTGCCAAATAGATGTATAAGTCCTCCCCTGCTTCTGGCTTGGATAGTAAGGGAGGTGATGTGAGATACTTCTTCAGGTCTTGGAAAGCTCTTTCACACTCTTCATCCCATTTGTCTCGTTGTGCCTTCTTGATGGCCTTAAAAAAGGGCTTGCATCGATCGATGGATCGCAAAAGAAAGGGGTTGAGGGCAGCTGCTCGTCCGGTCAAGCTTTGGATCTCTTTCAAGGTAGTGAGATATTTCATCTCTAGGATCACTCAGATTTGCTTGGGATGTGCTTCGATTCCTCGTTGAGTTACTAGGTACCCTAAGAATCTGCCTAAAGATAGTCCGAATGTGCATTTGGTAGGGTTGAGCTTCATCTTGTACTTTCTGAGGATGTTGAAAGTTTCCGCCTGGTTGCCGATGTGGTCTGACAGCTACTTGCCCTTTACCATGATGTCGTCGACATAGACCTCCATGGTTACCCCAATTTTCTTCTTGAACATCATGTTTACTAACCCTTGGTAAGTGGCTCCTATGTTCTTGAGGCTAAAGGGCATGACCTTCTAGCAATAGGTGCCTCGCTCGATCACGAACGCGGTTTTCTCCTTGTCGGGCTCGTATATGGCTATTTGGTTGTAACCGGAGTACGCATCCAAGAAACTGAGCAGTTGGTTCCCAAAAGTTGAATATACCAATAGATCGATTCGGGCAAGCGGATAAGGATCTTTTGGGCAGGCTTTGTTGAGGTCGATGTAATCTATGCAAACCTTCCATTTGCCCATATTTTTCTTCACGACTAGCACGACGTTGGCAAGCCATTCTGAGTAAGCTACCTCTTCTATGAATCCGGCCTCCAGTAGCTTGTCAATTTCTGCTTCGATGATCGCTACTCGCTCGGGTGTGAAATGTCTTCTCTTTTGGATCACCGGTTTGGCAGCGGGGTCGACGAGTAACTTATGGCAAGCTATCTTGAGGTCGATGCCGAGCCTGTCGAAAGGTGACCATGCAAAGACGTCACGATTTTCCCTAAGGAAAGCCGTTAGCTTTTCCTTCTCGGTTACGCTTAGACATGAGCTGATTCTAGCCATCTTTTCTGGCTACTGAGGATCAAGAATGATGTCCACGGTATCCTATTTAGGTTTCCATCCTATCTCATCTGCTTGGGCACCATTTTCTTGATCCATTTGAAATAATTGCTATTTGGTAGCTTATTCGTCCCTTTGGACCTCAGTAGCTTTTACGAGGGTAAAGGTTCTCTTCTTTGATTCCTTCAATACTTGCACAGTGCATCGTCGAGATGTGGCCTGATCGGACTTGATCTCTCCGACTCCTCCTCCCGAGAAAGGGAATCAGATTTTTTGATACTTGACGGAAGTGACGGCATCCAGCTTGATCAACCAAGGTCTCCCAAAAATCCCACTGTAGAGAGATGGGTCGCTTATGATCTTGAATGTCTGATTTGAGACAATTGGTGGTGTTTTCACGTCAAGTGTGATGTGGCCAATAGCAATCAAGGTGTGCCCGTTGAATCCGGTGAGTACCTCTGCTCGGTGTATGATTATGATTTCTAGGCCCATATTCTGAATTATTGAAAGTTGAAGTAGGTTGACTGTACTTCCATTGTCAACCATCATTTTATCGACGATAACATGAGCTAGTTGGACAGATATTACTAGTGCGTCGTTATATGGAAAGTCGATGCCTTTTGCATCCTGCTTGGTGAAGCCAATGATGGGTCCAGGTTGGGTATCGACTGCTTAGATCTATGAGACTAGTAAAGTCTGCTGGATCTTTCTCTTTTTGGAGTTGTTGGTGGCCCCCAAGTGCTCGGATTCGGCGAAGATGTCATTGATCCGAATCGTTTTGGTTGGTGGCTCTTCGTCATCGTATACATTAATTCTAGGCTGCCCAACTGGCTTGTCCAAGTATCTGTCAACCTTGCCTTCTTTTACGAGCTTCTCTAGGTAGTTCTTCCAAGTGTAGCAGTCGTCGGTTGTGTAACCGGGACCTCGGTGAAATGCACAATACTTGGTGTAATCCAACTTGGAAGTATCTCCCTTTGATTGTTTCGGCAGCTTAAACCACAGTTCGTTTTTAATGTCTTGAATGATTTGGTGGATCAAGATTGAGAGCTTAGAGTAGTTCTTGGTCGTCGGGTCTTCCTTGGTTATGGGTCAGTCCATACGCTTGGCCTCCTGCTTGCTTTTGCCGGACTGCTTCCCGTTCTCCTTCTTTTGAGCCACTGCCGACTCTTTTTAAGGCTGCTCGGGTGCCTTGTCTGCTCGTCAAGCCTCGTCTCAAAGTGCAGCCTTGTCTGCTCGTCAAGCCTCGTCCCAAAGTGCAGCCTTGTCTGCTTTTCAAGCCTCATCCCAAAGTACATGATTCTCTGCCAAAGAGAAAGAGTCTGCCAGAGTTAGATCTTCTTTCACGATCAACTCTCCGAACAGTGGGTGGTCTGTTGGAAGCCCTCTTTCGAAGGCTGCACTTGCTACCGAGTCATTGTATCCGACTATCTTCACCTTTTATACTTTGAAACTCTTCACGTAGTCACGGAGCGACTCTTTTGGGTTATTCTTCACATTGAATGGTCGAACTTTTTCTTGATCGAGCGGTAGGATGATTATTCTTTGGTGAAAACCAAGGAAAGATTATCAAAACTCCAGATGGATCGTGGCAGCAAGGTGTGGAACCAATCTTGCGCCTCGCCTTGCAAAGTAGTGGCGAATATCTTACACATAAGAGCATCGTTGTTCTGGTAAAAGACCATTGTGCTTCGGTAATGCTTCAAGTGCCTCTCCGGATCTCCATATTCTTTGAAAGATGTGAAATATGGCATGCTAAACTTGCATAGAGGCTCTGTCTGCTCGATCTCGTCCGTGAAAGGTGACCTGCTTATGTTGTCCATGTTCAGTCGTAGCGCTTCATCTGTCACTTCGTTGTGTTAGAAATCACGCAATCGCTCATTTAAGAGACTCTCTACCTCTTCTTGAATTTGCCTTTGTTACGATCGCGGAGCTCTCGGCTGCCCCCGGTGTTGACCTGCTGGTCCAGGCTACTCTTCTATGTGCTTGGCTCGTCTATGCTGTGGCAGCGGTGCATATGGTCAATTCCTGGCAGGCGAGGGAATGGCAGGCGAGGGAATTCTTCACAGGCTGCCAGTTAAACTTAAGCAGGATTGAATGACTACTTTTCTCCATCCGTCGTGTTGCCTCATCCGATATCATGTGGATAGTGTTTCTAGCAGGCCTAGCCATAAATGAACGTTTTGCCTGGAAGGCTGCTCTTGTTGATTATCGAAGTGTGGCCCCAACCATGATTGTATGCTCGTCTGCGGGCCTAGTCGAGAGTGCATGCTCCTACGCGCACTGAGACGGGAGTATACACTATCTTAGGGGCCCAATCGGGAGTGTACACTGCCCGAACGCTCAATTTGTGGCTGGTCGAATAGCTGTTTGCTGAGACACTACTGGAGAGGTTCTTCGTTTGGGGCACGTTGGAACTCGATACGTTGCAAAAGCTGATTCACCAAGATCATCTGTTGTGCAAGGGTGCTCGTCAACTCTATGACTTGTCGAGATAAGTGTTGTTCGCCATTTGGATTAGATGAGCTTGGAAGGAATGCATCTCCTTAAGCAGTAAAAGTGTGGTAGGCTTTGGGCGCGAGATTTGAATTGGGGAATGTCAGATCCGCGGAGAAGTGTGGTGAGAATGCTCCAGGTTCAATCATGGGTCCAGAAATTTGAAGTCGAGATGGTTGGACTAATCTTGGATCGATGTGGCCTACTTGGAAAGCCTCGGGAGCAGGTTGGGCCACATAAGTGGGCTGCTCGGCATGTGGTGCACGAGGGTGCGAGGCTTGGGCTAGGCTTGGCAATGCGTTGGACGGCACGGGCCAGCTCGGCTAGGGCTTGGGCCCTTGAAGGTTGAAATGGTACGGCTTGGGCCGTGGCGTTGGCACCGTGGGTAGCTGCCATGGTGCCCCGTGCGGTGGTGCCGCTCCACTCATCGTTGTGTTGAGCCTTGTAGATCGTCGTGGTACTAATCATTGAACATTGGAATTTCCATGTCTCCTAGAATCCACGTGTCGCCTCCATATTTTTCTCGATTATTTTTGGCTCCACAGAAGCCACCAGGAAAATCTGGGATATCTTCCCCGCAACAATTATGTGCCAAAACTCACATCAAAACCCTTAAGAAAGCTAAAAACATATGCTAAAACATGATCCAAGACGTTTTGGGTGATCTTTAGAACTTACCATCATCGGAATTCAAGAAATCTCGCTAGGAAGTATGGCGATGGTGCCATCGTTGCACCTGTGCATAGAGCACAGTACCAAGTCTAAGAGAGTGTTTGAGAGGAACAAGAATGATAAGAATGGTTTGGAAGATGCGTCGTCAGGCTTGGTGTTCGCCGCTGCACCGTCTCGATGCAATCCAAGAAGACAGGAAAGGTAGAGAGCTCTGAGGGAGATAAGTGAAGGGAGAGAGAGTTGAGAGGGTTAGAGAGAAGGATAAGGTGGCAATCATCCATTAGGAGAGTGAGGTGAAAAAGATTTGAATATTGAGAGATAGTGTCCTGAGAGATAGGGAGGCACGGAATGAGTTTTGGTGTGGTTGTGTGTAACATCCCACATCGCCCAGGGGAGTGATCATTAAATGTATATTCCCATCCCTACCTAGCACGAAGCCTTTTAGGAGCTCATTGGCTTCGGGTTCCATAGGAACTCCGAAGTTAAGCGAGAAAGGGGCCAGAGCACTCCCATGATGGGTGACCCACTGGGAAGTTGCTCGTGAGTTCCCAGAAACAAAATCGTGAGGGCATAGTCGGGGCCCAAAGTGGACAATATCGTGCTACGGTGGTGAGCGGGCCCGGGAAGTGATCCGATTCGGGTCGGGATGTGACATTGGCTGCGTGTGTGCCGACGAGGACATCGGGCCCCAAAAGGGGGTGGATTGTAACATCCCACATCGCCCAGGGGAGTGATCCTTAAATGTATATTCCCATCCCTACCTAGCACGAGGCCTTTTGGGAGCTCACTGGCTTCGGGTTCCGTAGGAACTCCGAAGTTAAGCGAGAAGGGGGCCAAAGCACTCCCATGATGGGTGACCCACTGGGAAGTTGCTCGTGAGTTCCCAGAAACAAAACCGTGAGGGCGTAGTCGGGGCCCAAAACCGATAATATCGTGCTACGGTGGTGGAACAGGCCCAAGAAGTGGTCGAGCCCGGGCCGGGATGTGATAATGTGGGTCTCACGGCCAGAAAAACTAATAAAATAATGAAAAGATCCAATCAGAAAATAATAGAATAATAATTTAGTAATATAAAATAGTATAAGATAATTAGAATAGTAATTTCTTCAAAAATAACTTTCAAATTCATAGTTCCATAAAAGTTTAACCGTAACTTCGATTTCTATTATGATTGTGCCTACGCGATCGTACCATCGAGTGCTTCGAGAATACGTTAAATAGTAGCTTGTACACATCATGGAAAGAAGGTCAACGAAAGTCACTATTCTCGCCTCTAGGGTATTTTCGTCAATTCATGCTTTTAAAATTAATAAATCGTAAAAGTAGGGATGTGTTGTCACATTTGCCAAGTTATAGGGCTTCACTAGATCAACCTTCATAAAAGCTCCTATTTTTTTTATTTATTTATCTATTTATTTATTATACATGCATGAAACTTCTGGTTCGATTTATTAGATACAGTAAACCATGAAGTTGCTTACAGGCTTGAGTTGCCACCAGAGCTGTCTAAGTGCACGATGTGTTTCATGTTTCGATGCTTCGTCATTACGATGCTTCGTCATTACATCTCAGATCCTTCACATGTGATTCCTCCTCAACCATTAAAAATTAATCCAGATTTGACTTATGATGAGGAGCCAATGACGATATTGGATTGGAAAGATAAGGTGCTGAGAAGCGAGACGGTACGTTTGGTGAAGGTTTTGTGGAGAAATCATTCAGTGGAAGAGTTTACTTGGGAGACAGAGGATCGGATGAGAGAGATCTATCCCATATTGTTTTATGATTATTAATGGATTGTTTTGGTTGTATAAATTTCGAGGACGAAATTTTTATAAGGAGGGTAGATTGTGACAGCCCGTCCCGAAATATTATTTTCGATGGCGTGAAATGATGAAAATACCCTTAGACGTTGTGTTGTGTGGGTTATGTTTTTAGAATTGGACCAATTCCTTTTCTTCCTAATTATTTGGACCCAATTGGAAGGAAGATTTTATTGTTTTTGGTTGTTGACCAATCCTAGACCACAATCACAAACTCTCTCTCTTTCTCTCTTTCCCGTGCTTTTCTCTCTCTCTCTCTCTCCCTCGGACTCTCTCTCTCTCCTTCTCTCTTCGTACGGACCAACTCCCAAAACCTTGCAAAACATCACAGATCGAAGTGTTGAAGGCCATATTCATACTCCTTGCGAGCCTAGGAACTCATCCTTACCTTTAAATCGACTTGAGACCTTCGAAAACCCCGAGAACCATAACCTCCGATTTTGTGCACTGTTCATGCACATGTAAACGTGAGGTTTTCATGGGATTTTAAGGCCCTATGAAGCTTTAGATCATCTTCACGAAGCTCGGGGAACAACGTTGATGTGTTTTGGATGTCGGGAAGTTGAGATCGGCAAGTTTGAATTTTGGTTGGATTATCGAGGCTTCTCCAACAATATTCCGTGGATTTCGAAGCTTGAAAGTAGTAGAATGTGTTCTACTCATTGTAAGCTTCATTTTGGTACAAATTTCATGGATTTTGGTTGAGAAATGAAGAAGATATGAAGATTTGAAAATTTTTCAGAATCCTGCGAGAAACTGAGTTTCAGACGGCGGCGGACGGCGGTCGCCGACGAGGCCCATCGGGGAAGAAGACGGAATATTCTGTGAGAGTTAACGGAATATTCTGACGCCGTCAGGTATATTTAACGGAATCTGTTAGGTTTTAACAGAATATTCCCTAATGCCATTACTGTTACCGTTAGGCGTGCCAGGCACGTGGCCGGCATGGCCGGCGTGTCTGGCCGTGCCTTGGCCGGCGCGTGGCGGCGCGTGAGAGGTCAGAAAATAATTCTAAAAATATGGGGATGTTTCTGAGGATGAGTAGGTCACTGTGGTATATTCATATACCCAATTTGAGCAATATATGAGAAGTTATTAGCTAGAGTTGGTTATGTGCTATTAATTGACGTTTTTATAGTTGTTTCTCATATAGGCGAGACATATCCTCAGGACGAGCGTAGCCAGGCTAGGCACTGGGGTTACGACCCTTCGACATATCTATGAGTGGGCTTTTGGTTTTCATTATATATATATATATACTTGATGTTTTTCCCAGAAAACATATTTAATTGAAATGTGATTGAAATGCCATGTTATACATGCATGATATGACACACCACATCCCGGAGGAGGGCATGCTGGCCGTCACGTGACACCCCGCCCCGAAGGAGGGCATGCAGGCCGTCACGTGAAGGTGACGGCCTGCATGCCCTCCTTCGGGGCGGGGTGTGTCATGATAATTGAGTATATGCATTAGCATAAATATGCATATTGTCGCATGTTGCTGCGGAGGCCCAGGTAAGCTACAAGTGAGTATATTATGCTGGTAGTGGTTATGAGATAGATGATGATGTTAAGATGTATATTTGAGCTCATCAACTGCACCCCGGTGTTAATGCTCCCGCCCAGAGTAGGGCACAGTCCTTCACATGATGTTCACCTCCCACACCATACGCTCACCTTGGATCCAAGTTAGGTGCATAGTCCTGTCGTATAGACCACTTTAAATGGGTTCGACTCGCAAGTGACCCAAGATTAGCGCACAGTCTTCACGTGATCATAGCACTAGAGCGTATTTATTTACACCCAGTCATGTCGGACAGACCACATGAGGTGGTTCCGACTCGTGTGCAGGTATATACATATTGAGATAGAGATTGAGCCGTACCGGTCACAAGAGGTGACTCCGGCTAGATGATGAGCTTCAGATTCCACCGTACAGGTCACGTCAGGTGACTACGGCCGACAGATAATTTATGTTGAATTATATTACCTGGCTTGCTTATGTGATATTGTGATAATAGACATGGCGTAAGTACTGGACATGGCATTTTTATATGCGGATTTCGATATTTCTGAGCATGATTTTGAGATATATACGTATGTATTCTATTTTCTGGGAAACTATACTTGTTTTACAGCGAGGGGTTAGAATATTTGAGAAATTAAATGATTTTGAAAAGCTTTGTTTTTGCCCACTCACGCTTTCTGTTTTTCGCCCCTCCAGGTATTAAGTAGGAATTGTTCGTTGGTGGCTCATGAGGGCTTGACGAAGGTTCTGACAGTTCACCTTCCATGTAGGATCATCTTCGGATGTTGTATTATTAATAATTATTCTGCTAGACTGCAACTAGGTTACTTATGCTCTGAATGGTGAATTCACGCTTATTCACACTAGCACATTATCTTAGTTCGTATTGCTAGTGATTTGGTCTTTAATTATCTGTATTTCTCTTTATCCTTCTGCTTCTGCAATGCGCACATGGCTATGTCACCCTCACGTGACGACCAGCACGCTTCGATCTCGGTCGGGGTGTGTCAATTATACATATTTACTTTAATTTAAATCCCGAGATCTACATTATTAGAACCTTTATGTTCATATTTTTTTAATTCATGCCCATACTTAGTTGTACATAGACTAAGGAACCTCTGGCCTTCATTTAATAGTATGTGGACTAAGGCACTTATGGTCATCATTTAATTAAGTTGAGGAATTGTTGCTCTCTCAATTGATTCAGAAAAGAAAAAAAAAACTTTAGGTTTTAATTTTGATCAAGGAACTTCGAGTCCGATCCTTTTACATGATGAAGATCAAGGAACTTCATGTATGGTTCAAAACATTATGTACTTATCATAACAAAATGTACTACAATAAATAAATCATTGCAAATGACGACAATTCCATTATAAAAATTTTGTTTATATTTTAAACTACAGATCAAAACATTATACTCATAATTTTCTCCCGAGATCTACATTATTAGGCTTTATGTTCATTTTTTGGAATTCATGGCCACACTTAATTGTAGGAACTTTTGGTCCTCATTCACATTAATCAAGGAACTTCTAGCCCTCATTTAATAGTACGTGGATTGAGGCAATTATTTAATTAAGTTGAGAAATTGTTGCTCTCTCAATTGATTCAGAAAAAAAAATAAAAAATAAAAAACACTTCAAGTTTTAATTTTGATCAAGGAACTTCAAGTCCGATCTTTTTATATGATAAGGATCAAGGAAATTCATGTACAGTATATACTCATCATAACAAAATGTAATACAATAAATAAACCATTGCATGCGATAATTCCACCCACTATAAATAATTTTTTATATTTTAAACTTCAGGTAAAGACATTATACATTTGTACTCGTAATTTGCTCCCGAGATCTCATTATTAGTTTTTATGTTCATTTTTTGAAATTCATGGCCATACTTAATTGTACATAGATTGAGGAACTTTTGGTCCTCATTCACATTAATCAAGGAACTTCTGTTCCTTATTTAATAACATGCGGATAGAGGCATTTTTTGTAATTTAATTAAGTTGAGGAATTGTTCCTCTGTCAAATGATCCTATTAAAAAAAAAACTTAAGGTTATAATTTTGATGAAGAAACTTGGAGTCCGATCTTTTTATGTAATTAGGATCAAGGAACTTCATGTTCTGGTATATACTCATTATATCAAAATGTGGTACAATAATAAATCATTGTAAAGTCAATAAATCCACTCACTAATAAAACTTGTGACAAGAGCTTTAATCTAGCCTAATTCACATAAACTTCAAAACTTAAAGGATAATGACTATTATTATAAAAAAGAAGAAGGCAACAGTGCTACACTATATATATATATATATATATATTGTAGTAGTGTATTGATACTTTTTTTATTAGGCTCTTATTTTGGCGTATGTAGTACTTAACGACAAATATTCTTTTATGCTTTCAAGAAATATATACGTGACAAAATTTTATGTGCAAATTTTAAATTTTTTTTTTCTTAATGGGTTAAACGGGTAGGGTCATTTTATCTATTAATTTTATCGGGTAAAGTGTCCCCGACCTGTTAAGAACCTGTTAAGATAATGAGTGTGACACGACACAACCCGTTAAGATAACATATGTTACATGAACATGACAAACACGACCCATTTACCTGACCTATGGGACAATCGTTACCCTAATTTTTTTTTCACAATCTTATTTTCCCTTTTTTCTTCTACCCTTTACTTCTTTATCATTAAATGTTATGGCTTATTTTTTTAAAGTTGGTGTTGCACCACCGTCTTCATTCTTTATGTTTGTGTTATTTTTACAATCAAGAAAATTAGTGATATTGAGTTACGAAGATAAAATAAGAAGATTTTCTTATTTGTGAGATTTCAACCGAGAGCTGTGAGAGGCAGAAAGTGCTTCAAAGGATCCATGATGTTGTTCTTTCACTAACACAAGAGTTTGTCGTGCTGATAACGTGTTGTATAATAGTTGATATATGTATAGTGGCATATAAAATAAATAAAGCATAATATTTACGAAATCCTACTATCCTAAAGTCTTCATTTTGAGGACCTGTGAGGACCAAAAGCATATTAGCCACAAATTATATTAGTTTATCTCCAAAGACTTCAAATATTTTATAACTTAATAAAGCAAAACAAGAAAAGTTAGTTTTGTTTTATTAAGTTGTCAAATATTTCAAGTATTTTATCTAGATGAATATAATCTTATGGTTAATATGCATTTGGTCCTCACAAGTCCTCATTTTGAAGACCTTAGGAAAGTAAAACTAATATTTACGAGGTTCAACAAGTATGTCTACGTCCTCAAGGGCAGCATCACTAGTTTATTTTATTATCTAAAATAATAGAAAAGTAAAGATAACTCTTACTATTTTTCTTTCTTCTCTCTAGCCTTGGTATAACTTACATTTCTCTATTGTGTTGTGTTTTGCTTGTGTTGGTTTTATACAAGTGGGTGAGCTAGTATGAATCAAAACCCACTAACCCATGCTTTTTTTCACTCTCATGGATTAATCGAATATCGTTATAGGGGGACATTTACAACATATATAAATATAAAAATTAATGACTCTAGATTCCCATAAAGTTTGAACTTAAATTCCATTGTTTCTAAGGCTAAGCAAACAAGAAAATCACAATTTAAAAAAAAAAAAATATATATATATATATATATATATATTCCGTTATTTCAAATTTCGTAATTTTAGAATTCCTTTATAACTTAAATTTCTTTAACCAAATGTAGGGCTAAACAATTTTGCACATTTACCATATGATCTTTTACCTGTGTGCGCAAATACTACATGTGGAATTTCTTTTTTTACTAATAACCACATGAAGTTTGTGATTTGGAGCAATGTACCGCTTCTATCAACTTTCGTCTATTTTTTGTTAAATCCTAGTGCAATTACATTTTAAACTCTTTAAGTATATTTTCCCTTTCATAGCTCATTTTGAAAACATTACAATGTCAGACACACGATTATGATTTTGCAATGTCGTATCTAACTAACCATGACACAACCATTGTACACCAAAGTGTATTCTCCCTTGACATAAGGAATTAGAAATGCATTTTAAAGAAGCATTTAAGAGGATCTATAAAGGACAGCGTTTAAGTAGAGATTCGCAAACCCCTCTCACATGTCTTTGTAATGCTTGTGAACTTCATTTTTTAATCTCTTCGATCTAACACTTTGTAACCCGTAACTTATTATGTAACATCCCACATCGTCCAGGGGAGTGATCCTTATATTTATATTCTCATCCCTACCTAGCACAAGGCCTTTTGGGAGCTCATTGGCTTTGGGTTCCGTAGGAACTCCGAAGTTAAGCGAGAAGAGAGTCAGAGCACTCCCAGGATGGGTGACCCACTAGGAAGTTGCTTGTGAGTTCCCAGAAACAAATCCGTGAGGGCGTGGTCGGGACCTAAAACAGACAATATCGTGCTACGGTGGTGGAGCGGGCCCGGGAAGTGGTCCGTCCCGGGCCGGGATGTAACATATTAACTCCGTATCAATACTTTAGAATTTGGAATTTGGAAGTTCCTTGCCCAAACATACCAAGTGGATCTTGCAAATCGACAAACCACAACCCCATTCTGCAAACTCCCTGGAGTAAACAAACTAAAGAGAGAGATGAATCTTTAATCCAACACAAAAGATCAGTAAATAATTACCATCAACATAACCAAACAAAGAGTTAAACCCAAATCTTAGTAAATCCTAAACAACTTTCAAAGCTTTCTTCTATATAAACTCAACCTGACAAGTCCTACTTGTCCTATGAAACGTCAAAATTTTCTTGTATAACTTCTCGTTCTGGTAATAAACACTTCTACCTGCATATATTGTCATCTTATTTAAAAGACAACCGTTGTTTAACAAATACTTTGCCACTTCTGCGTCAACCCGCCGTCCCTTGAGTCCCTTTACGGACACAGTCTTGAGGTGTAACAACAAACACGTAGGCACGTTCGTTCGTTGGTTCCATTGAAGCTTTGGACACTTCTTAGTGTATTTGGTTTCCTGACAATAAAAGATTTATACGAAACCTGAATAATTTAGGAGCTCCGTGTTGGTATTACATAAGAGAAGCATATACAGATTCTACTTACATCTACTAAGGCAAGATCTTCCAGAAAAGGTGCTCTGTCCAGAAACACTGCCAGCATATCCCAGTCATTGAGATGATAAAGAACGAGCTTCAATTGCCTCAGATTATCAAAAGCAGGGAGATCCCAAGCCTTCGTGAAAGAAACAAGTATTGATCAAACAAATTCATGCAGAACTTTAAAGTTTCCGTATGCGTAATATACTTACTCCAAATCATAAATTGCAATTAGAACATAGAAAACATAATTAAGAACAATAGACAGGTTCATCACGAAGGAAATTAAGAGATATAATAATCTTCTTTAGCAAGGAAGTGTAACAATATATTACCTTCCAAACATAGGCTGGAATTGAGTCAACTGACAGATGCTTAACACTGGAAATTCCGGCCAGAAGCGAAATTACACTGTTGGAAAACAAACACCGCTCTCATGTGCAATCGTAGTTGAAAGAAATGCTAGAGGGATCTTGAATTCTTCAAACAATAAGTTGATGTAGCAGCTTGCTTGATATCCAAGCTCTCAAGCTTTGGGGCATCAATATCAAAACTGTTTTTGTGATCAAACCTTATTCTCAATGTCTTCAGTTCAGGCCCGAAAACCTTGAAAGTGTAATCGACATCAACCCGAGAAGTTCCATATATGCTCAAATGTTCAAGCCTAGGGCAAATTGAAAAAAGCTTTTCCGTTGAATTCCTATTAGAATCACAAACGCTGACGCGGAGGAACTTCAGACTCGGGAAACAACCTGTCGTAGGAGGATCATAAGAAACTTTCTTTGACCACACTCTCAAAACCCTCAATGTCTTGCATATAAAAAGGCTCCGAGGAATCTGAAAAGTCGTCCCAGTTATACGAAATATACCAACATCAATTTCTACAACGTTATGCATCACAGCAGTGCAAATCCACGCATCAATACGAAACAAATCATTGGGATAAGATACTGAAAGACAGAATTTGTTGATGTCTGATAAGTCGCGTAAGAAAAGTACACGACCAACAAAATTCATAAAATGACGTGAGCCGTGGCAACCTTTTTCATCAGTATAGAAGTCTCTTCCACCTTCGAAGTCCAGATTGGTAATGGAAGTCCACTTGTTCTTCCATCTCTTAGACAAAAGGGTGCTTCTTACAGCGTACTTTGTTGGAAGGAGCGAAAGTATGTGACAGAGAAGCGCATCAGGTAATGCACTGATCCTATCTTTGTCTCTTGCTTGTTTCTTTGATGTCGAACTCGTTTGTTATTTGTACCCCTGACGTCGAACCAGAGAAAATTACTTGGAAAAATCCATGAAAAATCATGTCCCAATGGAAAAATAAATAAATAAATTGTAGAAATTCTTAGTTGACGCTTTGTTAGGTTAAACAGAAATTATTAATCTTAACAGAGGATTTAGCTACTTTCTTCATGGAAATAAACAAATTACCAATACAGATTGTTACAGCTATAATAATCCATACAAACAAGTTACCCTATTTTCTATTGGATTCACATTCTAGGCAACAAACAGAACGTAAGGAAATCAAGGAAAGTTGGGAAGACAATTACCTGATAAGTGGCTAAGAAAAATAAAAGTTACTCTGAGTGTTAAATGTGGTAGCAAAAATCCACTGTCTTTAGGTTTGACGAAACTGTTAAGAAGAATTTGTACCTAATGGAGCTCCGATAGATAAATCAGTTTCAGTTTATGACTTAATTGGGTAGCAAAAGCTTACCAGAGTTTGGTGTAAAATTGGTTATTTATAGAGCATAAGGCCGGCAATGGGGTGAGGGATGTGTCGGCATCCAGTTTGGTGTAGAATGGGTTATTTAATTAATAATATCCGGAAATTATCTCATAAAATCTTTGATTGAATTTGATTTTGATTCCTTACTTGATTGTGTTGTTCTTTATTAGGAAAGCTTGAAGATAGGGATAAGTTAATAATCATACATTTAATTTCCTTGTCTGGTGTCTTTCCTATGGTCAGCAGAGTTTGGAGAAGTCGTAGTCAGCAACTCATGTCTTTAGAAGGTTAAACAGTGCGTGGAACAAATGTGGACCTAGACAATTTAATAAGGGCATTCTCGGCACTTAATGGTAAAAAATTTTGTATCAGTTCTATAATTGTTCGGATTATTTTTTGCTCCATAGTAATGTCCTTGGTTGCCAAGAAACTATGGTAAATTATAGGGAACGTTATGGACCCTTTTACTTTGAGGAATTTGCCGATTGGCCCCTTGGAATTCATTGACAATTTGCCCCATGATCTTTTATTTTTTATTTTCGGAAAATTTGAGCTATATTTCTACACCTACCACACAATAGTGTCCAGTGCTGAGCATCCGTGACCCTTCTTTAGAGATGGCAATTCTAACCGTTAAACCCGATAACTGTGGATAACCGACTGAATGGATTGGATTTGGATATGAAAATTCGGGTATGGTTTGGATATGGGGAAAAACCGTTTTTATTATTCGGTTATGGTTTTGGATATGGTTATAGAGGTTCCCAAACCGTATCCATAACCGAATCCGATCCGATTAGTAAATAATATAATTTATATATAATATAATAGTATAATACATATATATATATATGTATATATATATATATATATTTGTATATCTATTATTCACCAAACCATTAGCTTGAGAATACAAAAATTGCATTTTGTAAGAAAGTAAAGTTTTGAATCAAAATCAATGCGAACTCAATGATCCTTTTAGGACATAATGAAGATAAGCCAACATCATCAGTATTTTAATTTTTATACTCAACAAGATCCATTCATTGGATCATTTAATACATCAAATGTTTAATGACGAAATTGATATCTACTAACTTATAGTTTCTCAATTGAACGAATATATTTTTTGTATTGACAAATATGGATATACCCGTTAACCGATGAGGAATCCGTTACCCGGTGGGTATGGTTATGGATAATACCCGATGGTTAATTTGCGGTTATGGATATGGTTAATTTTCGTGGTTATGGGGATGGATATAGCATTTCCGTTCCCAAACCGAACCGTTGCCATCCCTACCCTCCTTGGTTTTTTCACGTAAAATTGGTAGAACAAAGCTATGCTTGTGCATTCATTCGCGTCTTGCCGAACCTGCAAGGAACGTTATTGGTAGTGAACTTTCCATTGTCAGATATTCGAATATAAAATCTCTCACTTACAAGTGAAGATAAATATCACAATCAATTGTTCTACCAACACTAAAACGACAACCATTCATTACATGCGCAAATAGTTATGATTTTGAGGTCTTCTGCAAGAATGATCTTTGAGAGAAAACATAAGAATTGGACGGTTCTATTCATTGAAATAGACAAAAATGCGGGTTCTACAACAGTGTCCCTTTCTGCGGAGGGCATATCAATCAAATCTGACTAGAGTTAACGAATCTAAAGAGATTCGATCCTTAAATCCAACACAAACAGATTGGAAATAGGTTGCCTGCCACTGCCAATATGTTTTTTACAAACTCAACATCAAAACATGCATTAAATCCTTGTAGTGACCTAAACTTTCATCTCAATAAACTCAACTTGACAAGTCATTGCCCTATGAAACATCAAAAACTCCTTCAATAATTCCTCTTTCTTGCAGAAAAGGCGTCTATGTGTATAAATAGTCATCTTATTTAAAAGATGACCATTCCTCAACAAGTACTTAGCCGATTCCCTCTCAATCCGCCTTCCCTTGAATCCCGTAATGGAGATAGTCTTGAGACGCGAAGATAAACAATTAGGCAGAAACTTTGGCGACTCCCATACCTCTGAATATTCTTCCTCAGAATGGGTTTCCTGACAACAAAAGAATGAATGGAACGAGAATTGACTTTATGAACTGCTGCATGTTGGTGGAGCATAGAATAAGTGAATACCGATTTTACTTACATCTTCCAAGGCAAGATCTTCCAGATTCGGTGCTCTGAGGAGCAACTCTGCTAGCAATTCCCAGTACTTACAGTCATGAAGGACCAGCTTCAATTTTGTCAAGTTAACCAAAACAGGGAGATACCGGGCCTTGGTGAAAGATACAAAGTATTAATCTAACAGAACATCATGCAAAAATTGAACGTTTCCTTATGCATAATATATTAACCCAAATATAATAACCACATGATGAACGGCAAGTGTTAATTATAAGAATGGGGAATAATTCAATGCAATACGGTGATAATTCAGGTGTTTACTCAAAGGGGCAAAGTCCAATATTCATACAAACCAATGAAACAAGGAAAGGTAGTGTACCAAAATCAAACGATAAAAATTAAGAGAAAAAAAAATGAAATTAATCAAAAATTAGGTCCACGAATTAATAGAGGGTTATGATGAGGTGTGATAAGTGCCGAATGCTGATGAGCATAATGTAAGGAATTTAACATGAAGAACAGAGAAGAATAATAAGAAACAGGTTAAGACGAATGAAAATTGCGAGATGCATGGGATGTGTTTCTTCCCTCATATATATTCTCTACCGAAGCTAATGTTAAAGCAAGAGTCAGTGTACTTACCTCCAAAGAATATGCCGAAAGAGAGAGATACTTGACTCTGGAAATTCCAGCCAGAGCACGCTCGGGAAACGAGAACAATTGATTTCTGGAAAGGTATTTGAAAGCAATACTGGCATTGATTCCGGATTTTGCATTCACCAAAAAATAATTTGACAAATCACGCCCCTTGAGATTGTGATTATCAAGCTGTGGGGCATTAATATAAAAGTAGTTCTTGTTCTCATTGTCTTCATCCAAAGATATTTGCAATGTTTTCAGTTGAGGTGCAGAGATATTAATCTTGTGGACGAAACCGGGGCCAACAGACAGATGTATACTCAAATATTCAAGTACAGGGCAACAAGAAAAGAGCTTTTATATTGACTCCTTATAAGGATTATCAGCACTAATGTGAAGAAACTGGAGACTAAGGAAACACCCTGATGTAGGAGGATAGTAGGAAATAATATTTGAAGACACTCTCAAAATCGCAAGTGTTTTGCTCTTAAAAAGGCTTTGAGGCATCTCAAAATAAAAAAGTCTACCACTTTCATCAGAAAGATCAAGATCAAGTTCAACAACATTGCGCATAACGGCAATGCAAATCCAAGCATCAATACGAGAGAAATCCATGGATTCGGATATTGCAAGACGGAACTTGTTAATGTCTAATGAGTCACGCAAGAAAAATACACGGTCAACAAAATTCATAAAACGATTTGAATTGTAGCAACCTGGTTCATTAGTATTAAATTATCTTCTGTCATCGAAGTCTAGATTGGTAGCAAGGGAAGTCCATCTGTTCTTCCATCTCTTGGACAAAACGGTGGTCCTCACAGCACATGTTGTTGGAAGGAAGGAAACTATGTGACAAAGAAGGGCCTCTGGTAATTCACTGATCCTATCTTTTACTCCTGCTTGATGCTTCGATACCGTACCCATTTGTAACCTGATCATTTTTTACACAAAATATTCATTTGATTAGAAGCGATATTCCTATTTTAATTTAAACTAAGGGGGTTTGAACCCGGACGCAGTGCGTTAAAGAGAAAGCCCTATCCACCAGGGCATTGGAAAGTATTTTAGAGATTTTATTTAATTAGGGACTTGTTTTGGTTTAGGTTTGTTTTGGTTTAGGTTTCCATGTCTTGTGAACAAAGGTTTGATTTTATTTATTTCGTATTATTGCTCATTTGTAGCGTAGTGCTTTTAACTGACTGAAACCGGTTTTGAACCTCAAGCGCTTTTGAAATTCAAAAATATTCTCTCAAAGCACTTCCAGACATTTAAAAACAGTTCCCAAATGAGTAATCTTACAAAAACCCGGCCTCCTTCTGAAGAAGAATAACGTTTTCTGAAGTTCGCGAGATTATTCAAGAATTCTCAGTTTTACCCTAATCCGGTATTCTCAACTATTCCACCACTTGCTTATACAAATTATTCATTTTTCTTCTGTTTTTAAACTGAAACAGAGAAATTGCAAAATCTTTTTTCCTTTTTTTTCTTTTTTTTTTTCCTCAATACGAAATAAAAAGAACAGAAAACGCATAATTCAACTCTGTTTGGTTACACAGAAACTGAAGGAAAAGGCAAGAAAATCCACGAATACCAATTTATCTCGACAGATATCTAGCCAACAATTTAACTTTCTCGAGAAAAAATTTAAACAGAAAAGTAACTCAAACGAATTGGGAAGAAAATTACCTGATACGTGAGTGGCCCAGGAAAATACAAGAGTGCTATGCCACCGATCTGCTGGTGAGTAGTAAAAGCTGTTCGGTTGCCGAGAAACGACAGGAAATGCTAAGGAATAAGAACCCCAGAAGCGCAACGATGCCGTTTCCTCTTCTCGGCAGCACACTGAATTGTAAAGTGTGAATAAAAATTTAAAAAAAAAAAATTTATCGGTTACAAACTTACACTCCTTTCATAAATAAACCAGGCAATTTTCTCATGGTCCTTAGGGCAGTTCCACCCTTAAAAAAAATACGCCACAACCCAGCCTATTTAATTCACTTATTGAACAGTGATATACCACAATGAACAGTAATAGACCAAATGCATCTTCATCCCTTAAAAAATGTCACGCATCATTATCCGTAAATACTATTTTGTGAATAGATTTCCGCTAAGATTTTTAACCAATCCCGACGCACCACGTGTCACTGTCTATTTACAATAATTTAGCCAAGATTTCGATAAGATTTTCAATCAATCTTGTCACGCCATGTGTCATTATCCAAACGTAATATTTTGTGAATAGATTTCCAATAAGATTTTCAACCAATCCCGACGCGCCATGTGTCACTTCTTGTTTACAATAATTTAGCCAAGATTTCGATAAGATTTTCAACCAATCATGCAGTGCCACGTGGCATTGTCCAGAACCTCATCCTTTCTTTTTTTGTCCATATGAACCCTACATCCCTACATCCATCCTCACACCAAACTCAATCCTTCTTTTTAGCTCAGAATCTTTCTTCATCGTTTTCAAATCTTGAGTTCTTACACTGTCTTCTTCAAGGAGAGTGTATAAACAGTTTGCGGAGCAACAGAAAAGATTGTTGGCACAATAGGAAGAATTGGTTAATCTCGAGGAAGGTGGAGGTGGAGATGAGGCTTTCGCAATGGAGAATGATGAATATGATGGCCATAGAAGGCAGAGGGCCTCACATTCCCGCCGTGTCATGGAAGCGGTGGGTCAGATAGCCAAACCCAGACGTGCTGCAAACTTCGATAGAAAAAGGGAAAGACGAGGTAAAGATCTCTTGCAAGATTATTTTATTCCCAACAACGTATTCCTTGATCATGTTTTTAGACGTCGTTTTAGAATGCAACAAAGTTTGTTCGACAAAATCATGAGTGCTATTTGCAATCATGATCCATACTTTGTGCAAAAAGATGATGCTTTTCATGTTCTAGGTCTTCTTCCTGAGCAAAAAATTACGGCTGCCTTGCGAATGCTTGCATATGCAGCATCTGCAGATCAAGTGGATGAGATTACGAGGATGGGAAAAACAACTGTTCTGGAGTCCCTGATGGGGTTTTGCTCTGCAATTGAAGTCATCTACACCAATGAGTACCTCCGGAAACCCACGCCAAGGGACATGCGAAGGCTTCTGAGGAAGGGTAAGATGCGAGGCTTCCTTGGCATGATTGGAAGCATTGACTGCATGCATTAGACTTGGAAAAATTGTCCAAGTGCGTAGCAAGGAGCTTATGGCGACAAAAAGGGAGCCAAAAGTATCATTTTGGAAGCGGTGGCTTCATTTGATACATGGATTTGGCATGCTTTTTTTGGTGTTCCAAGAGCTCAGAATGACCTAAATGTCCTTACCCAATCTCTAGTGTTCGACGAACTGCTGCAAGGAAAATCGCTGAGATGCACATATTGGGTTAATGGCCATAAATACAAGGGACTATACTACCTTGTAGGCGGCATTTACCCAAGTTCGTCCATATATTTAGTGTAGTCATTTTTGGAAGAACTACCTTTTTTCTTTGATGCCTTTTTACCTTGAGGCCTGAGGGACTAACGAGTCGGTTGGGTCTCCAGCACTTCTTCAGGCGTCCCTTCCGTCTCTTCAAATGTGTCACCTTCTTGTTCGGCCATGTCTGCTTCTGGCGAACTGTGTAGACCCATGCCATGCATGACAACTTCTGGACTAGTTGCCACAATTTTGTATCTGGGACAATCTTTGACAATTTGCCAACATTCCCATTTGCTGAATGATTTGTTGTGGTTCTTCGCATTGTAGAATGCTTGTGCTTGTAGTGTCTAGAAATGTGGGATAAGACAGTATTATAAAATGCGGGTGTAACACAAATAAATAAATTAAAATATTGATGCGGGTGGAATACATATAAATAAATAAAAATATTGTCACCCGATCCGCTAAACTTGTCCCACTACGCAGATTACCGGAAACATGAGAGATGGCGTTTTTCCAACAAGTAAAGGATGCGTTGAGTTTTTTTCCAACGACCTTGAAGACCTTGACTACTTCTGGCGTCTTTTCCATGTACATCGCAAAAGGCTTTCGTAATTTTACTCCACATTTCTCGCTTATCCATCTCATTACGCGTAATCGGGTCATGAGTAGTGTGAACCCAACATTCACACAACGTAACATCTTCAATGAGCTTCCACGAAGTCATTTTTTTCTCTCAAAGTGTAGAAAATATTGAAATGTGGTATAAGGTGGAAGATGAGGGTTAGGTATTTATAGAAAAAAAAAATTTAAATTTTTCTGTATTTTTTTAACAATTTTTCATAATTTTTAATTAATTTTTTATAAATTTTAATTTAGTTAATTAATCTGGACCATTGGATTTGAAAAATATTCAAATCCAACAGCCTATAAGTTGACACGTGGCCAATGGTCATAATTCTGACCATTGTGCCTTTTTTTGGGGGGGGGGGGAACGTGGACCGTTGATCTGTGATCGGACGGTCGAGATCAAAATTCAAATTCAAATTTTTTTGACCATTGGAAATCTAACGGTCCAGAAAAACTAGCCGTTGGAAATCCAATGGCCCAAGACAGGCCACGTGGCCTCCCCATCTGATGGCTGAGTGCGCTGCGCATGCGGGCCCCGCATTTGATTCCTTATCGGTGACGCACGCCCAGTTGCGCGTACTTGCCATACGCCTAGCGCAAAACAATTTTGAACTTCCTTCCGACGTCATGCTGGCGTCAGCATGGCATCATACGGGCCAGTCCATGGCTCTGTCAATTTTGGGCTGGCCTAGAGACCAGCTTGGGTTGGGTGCCAGCCTATCTGCTAGGCTGGAGTGGAATGGCTGGGTGCTGAGCCAATTTTTTGGCTTGGTGCCGGCCTATTTGTTCCCCGGTGGAACTGCTATTATAGAGTCACTCTATATTTTAAACTAGCCCTTTTGATAAAAAAAAAAAAAAAAAAATTGTTAATCATAACAGTGTCACTGTGACTTTATTTCACATCCAAAAAAAGTTTTTTTAATCTAAAACAGTCTTTGAAATTGGCATAACTCCTCATTTTGATTCCAAAGATTTGAAATCGATAAAACTGATCCTTGAGTTTATTTACCATCAATTATTTTGGTCCTTCCGTGAAATATAACTATTAAAAAAATACACTCAATTCAATAAATGATAGGCTAAAATGATGTGACAAAAATTGAGGGTATTTTTATCATTTTATCCTTATTTAACAGATAATTTTCACAAAATGACCAAAACTGATTGATGGTGGACAAACGCAGGAACCAGTTCTTCCGTAAAGTGAACGCCTCAAACGAGTTTAAAGTATGTTCCGTGGTCTGGAATTATTTGAACCAGTCCATGTAATTATTTAGGGACTTACATGCAAATCTGTCAAATCCCCATGGAGAAATACTAACAACATTCATAATGCTGCAATCAATCATAGAGTGTTTGAGAGAAATCTTGCGTTGTATGGTGTGTATCATATCACACTATTTCATTCATATCATTACGCTTCCTTTCGCACTTGTAACACAAGAGGGTTACCTTAGGCAGTGTAGAACAACATGTCCAAACACACTTTGATAAGGAACTAAACCTGAATTGTAATTTTGGTTGTCTAATCAGTTCTACGGTGACACTAATCAACGGAACGCGATTCGTTATCGTCGCTTTTTATTTATGTCATAGCTCCCATATAAGTAAAAACATCATTGATGATAATCTTATTCCAATTTCATATCTCATCCAAACTAATATACTGGACCAAGTACTTCAAGTCTCGAGAGTATTCCGAATTAATATCATGAGATGGAAATGATTGAGATAACGATCAAGTAGGGCTTCGTTTGTGCCTTATCCTTCCTCATGTTGGGAAATGAACACTACGAACAAAGTGATATGTCGTGCTTCAGGCCAAGATAGATTTATTGACTATGCGCCGATGTATCGTACTGTCCAACAAGAGCGACTAAACCGTCCTTCAACCTTCGGGGATGTTAACTTGACGTCCGTTAAGTACGTCTATCCTTGCAGACATGTTTGTAGCTGGTATATGATCTCGTCACTTTAGCTAAATCAGAGAAATGCATTTGGAGCAACATTTTGAAAGCTAGAGTACATCGCACGTGCTTATCATACTTGTGCGGCATAGGGATCGAGATGAGACAGTGGGCAATGCCCACGCAAGTTCGTGTTGTTCAAAAACGTTGACGTTCTTATCTCCCCCTAATGGTAAGAATCGAACCTTAAACATCTCATTTACAAATAAGAAATAATATTACTAAACCGTAGTAATAAGTAAGGGCTTCCCCAAGTTTGATGTTAGCAATAGCATTAGAGTGGAACAAGACAATTTAATAGGGTAATATGGTGTATCGCGGAAAACCAAAACTCAGAGCACCTCTCCCCTGAACCCGGTCGCCGCTTCCTACTTCCAAGGATTATTACACCAAAATTTCTGTGCATGGGCACGCCGCAACCTCCAGAACCCGCCCTCTGTATCTCTTCCACTTGGCTCCTCCTCCACATTCTCTCTCTCTCTCTCTCTCTCTCTCTCTCTCTCTCTCTCTCATATAAAGTAGAAGCGTAGTGGTGGCACGTCTAGAGTAGCAATTGAATGTGGGCGTCGCAGAGAATCATCAATGCTCCCGCTATCACTCCTCCCCTCTCGTCTTCGTCTTCCTCAACCTTCGTTTCCGGAGCCTTCCTCTTCCTCCGGTCCTCCTTTCCTTCATCCTCCCATCCTCGCTTTCTCTCTCCCTCGCTTTCTCTCTCCTCTTCCATCTCTCTCTCCCATTCCGCCATGCCTTACAACCAGGTACCAATTTTTGTTTTAATTTAATTTAAATTTTCCATTTTTACGCTGTTTTGTATAGTTTGGCGATCGTTTTCTGTGTTTCATTGGAGCTCGTTTACGTTGAATGTGATTTTAAATTGGTTGGTGGCGGTTTCGGTTTGTTGATCGTCGTCTGAGTGATTTTCTTGGAAACGTTTGGTTGGGAATCGATTAATTGCTATTTATTAATTCAATTTTAGTTTAAATTTGGATTTTGAACCGTGTTGTTATGCAATGCACTCCATTTGAAATTGTTTGAAGATTTTCTAATTATTGTTGCGGACGATGATCATTTGCTTTGCTTTTCTTTTCTTTTTTTGCTAGAGATGATCATTTGCTTATTATGGTTAAATTGGATGAATTTAGCTTTGTAATTCCGTCTGATATTTCGGGACTGTGATTATTTCTGTGTGATATCAGTTTCAGCGAAAACTTGGTTGGTTGGCCCGTATGAATGTTGTGTAGTTTTGTGTAGTAGTATGGTTGATGTATGTAGGCATGTGTTATATCTTAATGTGGTTATGGTTGTGATTTAGAAATCGCTATGGCATTGCTTCGGATAGTCAAGAGCCTCACGGCCTTCATAAGTTGTGTTGAACACTGTAATTGTGTTTACTTTAGTTGAACTTTGCCTGGGCCTGGCTTAGTTGTGTGATTGAGATGTTTGGTTTACTTTGCAGCGAAGGGGTGGGCGTGGAGAACAAAAGTGGACACAAAAGCAAAAGACTGATGGCTCATCAGCGTCGACAGGGGATTCTTCAGCCGCTGTCAGTAACAGAGTTGGTGAGTTGAGTCTTAGTGGAGGCAATGGGCAGACCAATGCTTCAGTTAAACCCATACAGTTTGGGAAGGTCCCATCGGCAAATCAGGGTCCAGTACAAGGTCAGAAAGGAACTTGGATGCCTAAATCGTATGGGACAGTGGATGGAGCTAAAGCAGCAGAAGTTGAAGCACCCGTTGATAAAAGTTCAGTTGGAACCCAGGGAAATGGAGCTGGACAAGCAGCAGTTAAAAGAACCAGTGTTGGTTTAAGTCAGTTGTTCAATGGTAATCTGTTGGAAAATTTTACTGTGGATAACTCCACGTATGCTCAAGTGCAAATACGAGCTACTTTCTATCCCAAATTTGAAAATGAGAAGACAGATGGGGAGGTATATTTTTGTCTTCATGCATTTCCAATTTTAAATTTATTCATCCATTTGTGTTTCCTGTAGGGGAATTACCAACCTCAATAATGCTATGCGGATTTTTTCTCCAACAATTAGCATGTGCTTGTGTTCACTGGATTATGATATATAGCCAATGAAAACAAACAGAAATGTGCTCATATTTTATAGAATAGTGATGTGAATAAATTGATACTTGCCTCTACGTAATCATGAGATTCTCTATTTCTTCTTGGATCTTATCTGAATGCTTGTCTCGTTAATATTTCTTTATTCAGATTAGGACAAGGATGATAGAGATTGTATCTAATGGCTTGGCTACCTTGGAGGTAAGGGTGTTTTATGAGCTATTGAATTGCTTTCTTCCTGCATAGACATTCTGTCTGTTGGCTATCATGTTAGCAATCACTCTTACTTCTCATAAGTTTTGGGGAGCCTCCAGTTGCATTTTCTGGTTTATTCAATTTTGATGTTATTTTACTAAACTAATCTTCATCTGAAGAATTTATTGACAATGAACCTTTTTGCAGGTTTCACTTAAACACTCGGGATCTCTTTTTATGTACGCTGGTAACAAGGGTGGAGCATATGCCAAAAACAGCTTTGGGAATATGTATGCACGAGACAACCATTTCTTCCCATCCTTTTCATATTATTTTAATTGTTTAATTCAGTCAATGAATGAAGAGATCAATGGAGTCATTCATGTTTTCATGGTTTGTTGAATATTCTATTTCTATTACAGATATACGGCTGTAGGTGTATTTGTTCTTGGACGGATGTTTCGGGAGGCATGGGGATGTGATGCACCAAAAATTCAAGCAGAGTTTAATGATTTTCTTGAGGTGCTATTCACATGAGAAACCTGAACGTAAAGAAAACTAATTTTCATTAACAGCTATCAAATTCTTCCTTTCTGTGCTTGTTTAGTCAAATCTAATGTTGATTGTGAAAGTTCTTAAAAAAAAAAAAAAACAAATGTTCTGGAGATAGGTTAACTATTCTGATCACAATATTGGTTTTTAGCTGAATTTAGATTTCTGCCTTTTCTGATTTTATTTATTTAATAACTTAAACTTAGTCAGCAGTGATTATGCTTGAACAACTCTTCTTACTCCTTCCCCTAATTTTTCTGTTGGTCAATCTTCCAGAGGAATCGTATGTGCATATCAATGGAACTCGTAACTGCTGTTCTAGGAGACCATGGACAACGCCCGAAAGAAGGTTTTGGTACTGAGTTATTCATATTATAATAATTTTCCTGTGGATTTTGTTAAAATACTTTGTAAAGTCAGATACATAGAGTTACTTGAATTTCCAATGCGTCATATAATTTTAATTATATCAAAGTCTGAGTTTAAACTTCTTTCTTTTTTAGGAGAATTTGTTGTTTATAGTTTCAAGTGATGGGTAAGCCTTTTCCCAACATTCGTAAAAATATTTTCAAGCTTATGTGATTTTTTTTTTATTAAACAGCTGTAGTGACGGCAGTCACAGATTTGGGCAATGGAAAGCCAAAGTTCTACTCAACCCCTGAGATAATTGCATTCTGTAGAAAATGGCGCCTACCAACAAATCATGTATGGCTGTTCTCAACAAGGTGATAACCAATAATTCCATTTTACATGAATAGTTATGGTCTTGGCTCTTATGTTTTAAAGATAGTACTCTTCGGGTGTTTCAAAGGGCAGTTGCGTTAAGACGGTTGATTGATTTGTTATGGTTATTGCAATATTATTTTTAATGAAGTCCTGATTAATCTCTTTCTTTGTGTATAACTAAAGGAAATCAGTGACATCATTTTTTGCTGCCTTTGATGCTCTCTGCGAAGAAGGAACTGCAACACCTGTATGCATGGCTCTTGATGAAGTTGCAGATATATCTATACCAGGTAAGCTCTTCAGCGAATTTGCTTTGATTTTGATTCCCTTTTCTAGTGATTCGTGTTAGCTCATCTCTCCATAAGTATTGCCTGTTAAACGACCTTTGTAGTATAAAGGGAACAATGAAGACCGAAGTTATAGAACCGAAAGCATTGTGTTTATAGTATATTACCACAAAAGCTTTTACAGTCACTTGAAAGGGAGGATTTGAAAAAAGTTATTCGGAACATGGATACTGTTGCTAAATTTAGAATAAAATGGGTATTGATGATTGTGCACCCAAAAGGTGAACATGTTAACTAGATTCTCCATTTTCCTTTGTTGTTTGTTTTGTGTTACCCTCAGCTGGACACTGGTTTCAAGAGTTATTTGTGATGTTTGGAACTCAATTGTAATTCCGTTTTCAGGTTCAAAAGATCATGTAAAGGAGCAGGGTGAAATCTTAGAGGGCATTGTTGCTCGTATTGTAAGCCAGGAGAGCTCAAAACATATGGAAAAAGTCTTGACAGATTTCCCTCCTCCACCAAGGGATGGAGGTATGATGTTTCCCCCTTTCATCTATTTGTTTTGGGGCATTATAGTTCACTTCAAGCTGGAGTTTTTTTGTGGGGGTGTTGTTGTTCTCCCGATTCAGCTGCAACCTTCACTCTTAAAACTTATTAAACTATTTTCTCTCTTTCCCTTTTTGGTTCCTAAATGAAATTTTCTGCTAACAAAAAGTAAAATGATTGGTTGAAATTGTTGTTGCATGTTAATAGTTCATACTTGCCTGGACTTAACAATCCGTTCAAAAAGTTCTTCTTACTACCCTGTTGAAGATAAATTTGTTGACATATGAGAATGCTAGTCAATTTTTAAGCTTTCTTTTCATTGTTTAGAACATTACTGGGTTTATTGACAAAAAAAAGGAACATTACTGAGTTTGCTTTATGTTTCAGCGGGTCTTGATTTGGGACCAAGTGCAAGAGATATTTGTGCTGCAAATAGGTCGAGCGAAAAGCAGGTAATGGTTAATTCTTTGGATATAAGATTTCTTGTGCTTTGATTTTATCCACAATATTGGAATGTGGATACAATAATTTTTAACTTATTTTTCTGAAATCCTCATGCAGCAAATAAAAGCGCTTCTTGATGGTGTTGGCTCCTCTTTTTGCCCTGACCAATTGGACTGGCTTGGAATTGGAGCTGGTGACGACTATTCCATAAACGCAGATAAATCTGTGGTATCAAAACTTTTGCAATCTCATCCTGCGGATTTTTCTACCACCAAATTGCAGGTCACTCTAGTTTTCATTTCAATCTATTTTCTTAAAACAATAGCGTCCACAAAGTTTTACAGATGAAATCCAGTCAATCTACTTCGACCATAAAGAAAATTATATATCCAGTCAATTTACATGCATGCGTCGCTTTGTCTACATATTCTTTTAATGGTTTAGTACATACAATCCACTGTGAAGTGTTAGTTTTGATCTAGAATTATCCCCTCAGTATATAATATTCTATTTATTGAATCAGGAAATGATTCGTTTAATGAAAGAAAAGCGTTTTCCTGCTGCCTTTAAATGTTACCATGACTACCACAAAGTTGATTCCATATCAAGTGACAACCTTTTGTATAAAATGGTCATCCATGTCCATAGTGACTCCGCATTTAGGCGTTACCAGAAAGAGATGAGGTATTTTTCAAATTCACTCTCTAATCTCTGGACTTTGGTTTATATTTTTATTCTTCTTACTTTATTTTTTTACATGTCTCGAATTCATTGAGTATACATTTTGGTGCATTTCAGGTTGAAGCCAGGATTGTGGCCTTTATATCGAGGTAGAATAAAAACCTTGCTGAGTGAAAAAAGTCACACTTATAACCAGTTACTTGTTATTTTTGTACTTTCCAATGGACATGTTTTTTAGATTATCTACTCAATAATGGTCATTGAAAGTATGCACGTTGGACATAGGGTTTTTGGCTCTTATTTTGGTTAGCCTTGCAATGATTTTTATTTTTTATTTTTTTGGTGTTAAACTTTTATTTTAGTACAAGTGAAGCAGAATGGTTAGACTGAAGGTCGAGAAACAATCTCTCATTGCTTTTTTCTTAACTTTAAACCCCCATAACATTTTGTGAACCTTTCTATAATGCGTCTTTTAATGAATGATGTAAGCATATATCACGTCTTAGAAGAATAGGTTTGCCTTTTTTTGTTTTGCTTTCTTGAGTTGTTTATTCAGTACTGATACACTTAATATTATGTAGGTTTTTTTGTTGACATTAATTTATTCAAGGCAAGCAAGGAGAGAGCTGCTGAGATTGCAAAAGGTAAAAGCAGCATTGTGGAAGATGGCAACAGTGGTATGCCTGGAAAATATGGACTGGCTGATGAAGATGCTAACTTAATGATAAAACTGAAATTTCTCACATACAAGGTATGTAGTCCCATCTTAATAGAAAAGTATGTATTTCATTAAATTCCCTCAAGGAAGCAAAAATAGTATGGTGATCCTTCTCTTTTGCCTGTCAAATTTTATTAGAAGAATACTTGTTCACTATATAAGGCTGATAAATAGACCTTTCTTTTGTTTGAAAATGGCTATGAAAGTGGTACATTATAAGTTATAACAATAGTAGCTATTTCAAAATTATATCCTCTGAATTAGCAAGGTTAAATTGAATGGATAGCCGCTAAAATATTTTACTGACAATAATGAATTCTTATTGAAATTCTGTATGGCGAGTGAATCAAACATAGTGCTGCAACTAGTGTGTTCTTTATGGGAAGAGACTATTAAAGTGAAGGAAACTACTAGTAGGGCAGCTATGTTTATATATGCTATATGGTGGATGTAAAGTATAAAAAGGAAAATGGAAGTGGCCAAAACAGACTGCTGAATTGAAGTACCAATGTCTACTGGATCTTATATAACTTGCTGTTTTTTGCATGCTGTTTTGTTTTCCAATTGTTTCCTCATTTCCTTTGTTGGTTTTAGAAAAATTCCAAAAAACAAGCGCTTCACCATTCTTTCCATACCGAAATAGATAGAAGGTTAGGTAGCTTGGGTAGTTTTTAGTGGTGGAGAGGAACTGATGCATGGTGGTGTGGGCGAGAGTATGAATAATTTATTCACTCATTGCCTAACAACTTAAGCTTTCCAACAGTTATCATATTGGTGCTACATCTCTTGATTTCTTCATTTCCTCTATGAGCATTGTACTTATTAATTCGATTTAGTTTTGATGTAATGCGTACCGTTCAATGTTGGAATCATCATACAAGGGTTCAAAAATTAAATGTTGATTGTGCCCATCTTTCACTGCAGCTGCGAACCTTTTTGATTCGCAATGGTTTGTCAATTCTTTTTAAAGAAGGTCCAGCTGCTTACAAGACCTATTACGAGAGGTGAGGTTCTGAGCTTATCTTACATGTTATGTCTGCAACTTCTAATGAGGCATCTGGGGGATGGGTACCGTACATTGTCATTCTCAAGTCTCCTCTTTAGTCTGTAATACTTATTTAGTATCCCAGTAAGTGGAAACTAGCCTGCTGGATGCACAGTTTTGGACGCCTGGGACAAATGGTCCAAATTCTGTCATTGATTTTTAGTATTCGAAACACCTTCTTGAAGCTTCGTGTCCATAAGAGATACATGTTGCTTTTTATTTATATGGTATATCCGCAGCCTAATATTATTGGGAATCCGTCGCTGACAGCCTGACCAACTATGAGCTTTCTTTTTTACTTACCCACGGAAACAAACGCTCTTTCTAGACCTCTGGAATAAAATCTTCATCTGTTCCACTCCAAACCCACTTCTTCCTTCCTGATAGGTTTCCATTGGTGTAATTTCTTAGAGTATATTTTAGGCACTAGGCACCATTATTTATCACACGTATATTAAGATGTTACCTAAGTGTTTTTTTTGTTGGAAAGATGTTACTTAAGTGGAGCTGCATTTTGTTAACCTAATGGATTACATGAGCAATATGATGTTATAAACTAGCGTCGTGGGTTCTTTATTGCAATGAAAGAGAACCCATAGTGCTTTTCTGATTCTTTAGCATGCTAGTTCAACAGAATCTTGTTTTATTAACTATTAATCCTTTGCCTCTGTCATTATAGGCAAATGAAAATATGGAATACTTCAGAACCAAAGAAGAGGGAACTCAGAAAGATGCTTGATGAATGGTGATTTGTGTAACATTTCTGCTATTTTCTTTGCGTATGACTTTTGTGTTTATCTCTGCTTAACTGGTAGAATTTGTTCCCTTCATGTTCAGGGCTGTGTACATACGAAGGAAATGTGGAAACAAACCGCTTTCATCATCAGTTTACCTCAGTGAGGCTGAGCCTTTTCTTGAACACTATGCAAAACGCAGTCCACAGAATCAGGCTCTCATTGGATCTGCTGGAAACTTTGTAAGGGCTGAAGATTTCCTGGCCATTGTTGAGGGAGGAAGAGATGAAGAGGGTGATCTTGAGAGGGAGCAGGAGGTTGTACCATCAAGCCCCATTGCCTCAGGCAGGGAGACTATCCCAAAGGTTGAGGGTCTGATTGTATTCTTTCCTGGTAAGAATTGTGTCAAATTGATGGAGTTTTGGAACATTGAAAAGTTCTTATGAATACAATATAAAAAGATAATTCTCTCTGTATAGACTACTTATACATCGTGCAACTTTTTCGTTACTTGGGAACCCAATGTCTTCCATCGTTCAACTTCAACATTTGGATATTTCCCCATCAATAGTTCTTTGGCAGTGTGCTCTTATGCATTTGAATATCTCTTGATGGGTATTTGCTATTCTATTTAGACATGGGTGTTTATAACTGTTTTGACATTGAATATGATTGGGTTCTTATATTTTTATTTATTCCCTCTTTTGTTATGGTTTATGGGAGTCAAACAATACGTTCTATGCCTTTCCTGATGTTTCTTTCTTGGCTTGGAATTTTCAGGACTACCAGGTTCAGCTAAGTCAGCATTATGCAAGGAACTACTTAAAGCCCCAGGAGGAATGGGAGATGATCGACCAATTCAAAGCCTGATGGGTGATCTCATCAAAGGTAATTATGTTGTCGAAAAACTGTTGTCAATTAGCACCCAGAAAAATAACTCTTGTAACACACACACTTAGAATTAACATTTTTTAACGTTGGAGGTTTCTAGCAGTTTCTTAATCATGCACTCATAATATAGGTATCCTTCATCATCCTGCTAACCTGTGTTTGTATGTTTCTATATATGAATCTGATCAGATCATCCCAGTCATATCATAGATATCATTGACCATGGTACTGACCATTGTTTTTATTTGTCTCTTTGTATGAATCATGTATTATGCTATTGCTGCAAAAATTTGGAAGCCGGCTAGAATGAAAGTCATACCACATTTTCAGTCAAAATATTCGCATAGTGACTGATAGTTCAAAACTTCTAAGATTTGTCCATTACAATAGCAAAACCTATGAATATATGCAAAGGATTGACCTATGAAATATGATTGAGATTCATGAGAAGTTCAAAATATCTCGAATTTGAGGACTTCTTATTATTGTTCATAGCTTTATTACATCTGTTGAGAGTGTTGTCCCACTTTGGGAAAGTGAAGCCTTGCATGGTAGTTCAAAAGATATTGGTCCTCTCCTCCCACTGCCAATTGGTTTGGGTTGGATACTCATACTATATAAACATTGGAAATTAAAAATACTAGAATTAACAGGATTCTTCTCAAAATACTGTTCATACCTTTATTTAGAAATTTCTTTATCCTTCAGAATAGATCCATTGGTATCCTATTGTCAGGATGCTTGATGAATTAGTACGTCGAAAGGTTATTGGAGGACTTATAGTATTAAGATTACTTGTTTATTGTCTATAAACAGGAAGATATTGGCAGAAGGTTGCTAATGAGTGCAAGAAAAAACCATATTCAATAATGCTTGCAGACAAGAATGCACCAAATGAAGAAGTATGGAGACAGGTAATTTTCTTTTGGGGTTCGCTTCAAGGATTGTTCTACAATCTGTTCATGAGAACCCAGAAGTTGTGTTCCATGTAGCCCGTGTGGAGGCTGACTGTAGCCCTAGGTCCTAACCAAAACTTGTATAGCTTAGTGGTAGTTACTTTCTATAATAAGCAAAAGTGAATTGCTTATAAATCCCTAAATGGGGTGATGTTCCGGGATAACATCCCAAAATGGTAACCTAAAGGAACTAAAAAGGATGTCTCTTTAGTCTTGACCGACAAGATTGATGGCTACTCAATTGATAGGATTCGTAAAAAAAATTCTCTAGATATTAATGATTTTTTTATATAAATTAAAAAAAAAATCTAATCTAAAAGGCTTTTCTGTCTACTATTTATTAATTATCAAACGGAAACTGATTTGTGCTTATCATAATTACAGTATCATTTTTCGCTCCTGTCTTTTGCAGATTGAACACATGTGCCACAGCACTAGGGCCTCCGCAGTTCCCGTTGTGCCCGATTCTGAAGGTTCTGTTGCTCCTGAGGCTGTTGTTTGTTGCGTTCTAGTTCACTTTGTTCACCACTGTAGTTAGAGATGAATGGAATGTACTTTAGTAGTTTAGGAAATGATGCTGCGGTCATTGGATATGCTTTTACATTATGATCTTTTAATGTGCAGGAACCGATTCAAATCCGTTTTCTCTTGATGCATTAGCGATTTTCATGTTTCGGGTGCTTCAACGTGCTAATCATCCAGTATGCATTTCATTCTCTCATTTTCTTTTTCTTTGTAGATCTGAGACACATATACTTATTTGCATACTTACATGCTCGCAATTTCTGAAGGGAAACCTTGACAAGGAATCTCCAAATGCTGGCTATGTGCTGCTAATGTTCTATCACCTTTACGATGGCAAGGCATGATTCACATACTCTGGTCCATGCTCTATTGATGCACCTGACTTTATTTCATTTTATCTGAATTTGTTATTGTCCAAATTTTTCAGAGTCGCCGAGAGTTTGATGGGGAATTAGTAGAACGTTTTGGCTCACTTGTCAAGATTCCACTGCTGAAGTCTGATAGGTGGATTCTGCTTTCTTGTGTTTTCCGAAAGAAAAAGGACCCGATACCTCTCATATTGGTTGTTTTCTATAATGCATTCTTTTATATGATAATGATAATTATCAGGGGAAAACTGTTCATAATACATCAATCATGCACCAGATAAGGTGGGTTTTTTTCTTTCTAGGAGTACTCTTTGCATGGTGGGCGCATAGTAGTTAATGTATAGATTAAGTGAAATTCTCAGTTCATTTGAGTAAATTTATAACAAAAAACATTTAGTGATATGTATATGCCTTCCTTTTATTTACTAATGAATTAAAAGATTGTGCTCACTTGCTTAATAAGAGTTTGAAAACTGTGAATAAAGGAAAAGATAATCCAAATTATTTGTGTGGTTGATTCCACTACATATGAAAAGCATAGGATGAGGTATATGATTTGTAATTCACTAATTTCGTGGGACTTTATTTTGCATACCCAGGAATCCATTACCTGATGCGGTGAAGAATATTCTGGAGCAGGGTATAAATCTATACAAGCTTCACACTGCCAAACATGGAAGGTTAGCCTTTTCTCGGCCAGTATATCATGAAGTTAGATTTAGCGCAATGGAGATACTTCTTTCCTTTTCATTTGCGTTTCCTGCTTAATTGGAATTTCAATGAAACTAAGCTTTTAGCTGTTTCCATGCACAGTACCATTTTCTATAGTAGTAGCATAACACTTTGAATTTTCATAGTCATTCTTTAACCACTGTTCCAGCCTCCTTTATGTGGGAAAACCTTACCTCCTTTCTTGTAAACCTGTTCTCAGATTGGAATCAACCAAGGGAACCTATGCAAAGGAGTGGGCTAAATGGGAGAAACAGTTGCGGGATGTTTTATTTGGCAATGCAGAGTATCTTAATTCTGTTCAGGTCAGTACCATGTTTGTGTAATTCTTTTTTACCTTCCAAGCTGTTGATTCCATCCACATCATCCAGTTCTATTATATTCACTGTCTTCGGAATTTACTTGATGAACCATTAACTTTTTCAGAGCACTAAATTAATTTTTTGTGCAATCTTAATGTCCTCAGGTTCCTTTTGAGTCTGCTGTTAAGGAAGTGTCAGAACAGCTGAAAAAAATTGCAAAAGGCGAGTACAAAACTCCAGATACTGGGAAGAAGAAGTTCGGGGCCATTGTCTTTGCTGCCGTTAGCCTGCCTGTTCTGGAAGTCAGTGGTCTGCTTGATAGTGTAAGTTAATGCTTGCTTTCAGTTATTCTTCAAAGTCGCATCACTTATCTAGTGAGAATATGATGACTTTTTGTTTCGTGCAGTTGGCTGCAAAACATAGTGGAGCTGAAGCTTTCCTCAAAGACAAGCATTTGGATAAACTTAGCAAGGCTCATGTTACTCTTGCACACAAGAGAAGTCATGGTGTTACTGCCGTGGCTAGTTATGGAACCTTCCTCAACAAAACGGTCCCGGTGGATATAACTAAGCTTTTCTTCTCGGATAAAATGGCTGCATTTGAAGCCAGCCCTGGGTCTGTCGAAGGCGAAAGAGTAGTGTCTAAAAATGAGTGGCCACATGTCACCTTATGGACTGCAGAAGGGGTTCCGGCCAAGGATGCCAACAACTTACCCCAACTGTTTTTGGAGGGGAAGGCTACCTGCATTGCAATTGATCCACCTGCCAACATTGATGGCACGCTGGAATTTTTCTGAGGTTTGATCGGCCTGGCCAGGTTGAGCTCTGCATACGAGTGAGTGAAATTTCCTTTGATGATGCGGGTGTTCAATGAAGAGAGAACTTAACTGCTTTAGCGAAGAAGATTTCGTATGCCACGAGGAAAAGGAAATTTTGCTGGGTTGATTTTTCAGAGGTTTTTTCATATATATATACAGGCAATTACAATTTTAAAATTTTGGAATTAGGTTAAGCTTTTACCAATTGAGGGGTGCTTAGCCGGGGTCACATCCCTCGTATCTATCTATGCGAGGCGGGCTGATTGTGTAGCTGCAACTCCAACCCCTCGATGGCGATTCTGCTACTGTAGTAACTGTAAGCAAAGTCCAATGCAGTTTAAGGGAAATGATTTCGACGCAATCTACTTTTTCTCTTGCACACCTTGTTTATTCATCTTCCTTGATCCTCTTTGTGTTACTCAAAAACTTAAGGGTGTGCGAAAATTACTTTCCTTTGATTTTCATACAAGGGAAAGCAATTGCGATGGCTCATTAGCCTCATACGGTAGGATGTTCAATAAGTTTCTTTCATAGCACGTCAATGCTATACCCCTGCACCAGCTTTCCTTCATTCCCAAGTATTCGCTTGTTCCGCAGCCAGTGTAGGGAAGACGGCCATAGCCTTGCCGGCAATGACGGTACTGCCATTGCTGAAGCATGCCATCTTGAATTTCACTCTGAACCATACATTCTATAGCCAAATAAGTCGGTCTCTGTTTAAGTTATACAAAGTGCAGAAGAATGGCGTTGGCAAAGAATGATATGGCTTTCAGGTATCTCTTCTTCTCTTCTTTGTACCTCACCAACCATCTCTTCTCCAATGTAGACAGGCAACTGAAATGCAACGTTTGGGAAACATATACAGCCCCGGGCCGAAAACACCACAACAATATCAAGGAATCAACCAACACAACAAATCAAGAGAGGATAAAATTGGAGAGTATACTTACGAAATGAGAAGATGTGATGTTGGGGAACAGGGCAGCAACAAGCATACCTTGAACCAGTCGATCTTCAAATCCGGCATTTCCAGCAGCCAGAGAATCGAAATGCAGAGGATTAGAGTCATGACTCACTTTTGAGTGTTGTAAGACATGTTCATTTGTGAATACTCTGGTATGTTTCAATGTAGGTCCAAATCTAAGAAAACTAGCTGCTGCTGACGACCAACCTCTCATAGAATGTAGGTTCAATAAGAGTAAGTTCCGGCCAAGCATAACTGTAACCGTTTCTAAACGCTGCCGGAATAGTGTTATCCTCTCCATAGAAAACACAGGTTTGAATGTCTTGTAATCTACTTGCAGTGTGCGCTCACACCTGCAAGGCTGCAACATCAAAGCACACTTTCAAATTTTGTTTTTGCATAAATTGCTAGGCTGAAGTGGAAGCCTTCACTTTTTGCTCATATTATTTCTAAGTAGCTTGTACTGAGCATTATAACATGGTAGGCATCGGTTTCATAAGATACACCATTCTCTTCAACGTCGGTTTTGTCGAGGCAAGTTCCACGAATGGGCTTATAACATTGAGTTTGTGGTGGCGATACCTTGACTCTCAAGTTTTCAACTTCTCGACCATCTGACTTTGCTAAATTTGATAGAGAGAGATCCTTTGCACTTTGAGCCTAACTTTCAGTACAAAACAATTGAATTTTACAACTCCTGTTTAACAATTTCGTTCAAAGAATAAGTTACAACAATTGAATCAAACAACGGCTACGATACAACATGAACGAGGCAGTCATGGCACATCCAACACAGCAATTACCCCAAAGAAGCAACTCCAAGAATTGTGCTTCTTTGTACACTTATTGAGGATGCTGATTGAAACATCACCAATGCTACTGCTTTTCTCTAACTCGGTGTATTATTATAGTCCGCATACTCCGCACTTTTAGCAGGGCAGACAGAAGAATATTGACAGAACCTGCATTTCCATTGCTCATCCTCGGGAGTGTAACTTGCTTCTCGCTCTCCTAACCAGAACTCAAGACAACCCTGTATTTGATTCTTGACCCAATCAGAGTCGAATGCAAACTCATCTTCACCAAGTAACGAATGATCTTTCTGTAACTCATATCTGACTCAAAAATAGTCATATCAGTATCTTCCCAAAAGTTATTGTGACCAAGCAAATGTAAAAGATCTCGCATACAAATTTTATACTCACCTCAATAGCAGCTGGTCATGTGCAGAGGGCAGCATGCTACATGTGTTTCTATAGTATCTCACTATGTCATCAAGGGTCTGCGCAACCAAGAGAAATTTTTTACTGCCTTTGAAGTGGTAATTATCTGAAAAATCTATGTCACACAATTTTGTTTATGAATTAATAAACAAAACAAATTACTAAAAAAATGCATCTTTAATATCAAGTGATTTGTTTTAGAATCAAGTATAGTGATAACGGGAACATCAAACAATAGAAAACCCCGAAAATCTTGATTTCCTAGACTAAATGTATCTCTTTACCAAAAAAAAAAAATGTATCTAATAATTCAATGGAGAGACTTTACCTCTGCTGGAAACCCTGAGTTAGCAGTCATCTCTCTGATTTCTTCAGATAAGATTGCATGAGGATTTAAGGAAAAAGAAGTGAAAAATTTCTCTGATGGGAATTTATCGGCAACTAAATCATCCCAAATGTACTTGTAGCACATTAATTGAAGCCTGCCAAAATAGTGTGACTTCATTTTGGTGCATTTCCTCATCAATGGCAACAAAACATCAGCCCAAAACAGAAGCTAATAAAGGTGCATACCTTCCATTTCTTCGTTGTGGTTCAGCAGGAAGTGTATCTTTCACACGAGTCTTTGTGTCAACCAATATTGGGTTTCGGTTGGTTTCCGTAGCAGGCATTCGAATCTCATCAATCACGCCCACCATCCAGACCCCTTTTGCAAAACCTATTCTGATATCATAAGAAAGTATAGCCAATCATTGAAGGAAAGGAGGTTAAGAAGATCAATGCTCCGATATCATCAATTCTATCAGAGAGAAACAGAGAATTGGCTGTAAGTATAAAGCAAAAGAAAGAGCATGCCTATCTGACATACCGATATATAAAGGTAAGATGTTTTTCTAAGACTTTCTCAATCATGTTTCATTCTCAGTACTGATGTTTCAGGTATCCAGAGCATTGTCTCATTAGGTCCCAAAAACTACATCTGGATCACCATCAGCAATCACTCGTGTGTATTTCATATTATTTCAATCAAGTACATGACAAGCTGTATATTCAGTTAAAGGGCGCCATAATCTTACAATCCAGGATTCATACTTACATCCACCCATACAAAAACTGCCAAACAAAGGATCAGAGCCGCAAACTTAATCCAGCCATCATTCCTCACAGATGATAACTACTTTATGCAACAATAGTGATCCATATGATCCATTTATTAATTGATTATAATGCTAAATAAGCCCTAAGAACGCCTTTATCTAACTCATACTGACAAAACGCCCCGCAAAGATAAATTAGGATTTAGGAAATAGAAAGATAAAGCTTGGACCTCACTTGGATTGACACCATTACAATATCAAGTAGCTCCATTCATGAGGTTAAAAGCCACCTAAACACTGTATTGGGAGTCCAAGATTGAATCAAGAGACGCAGATGAATTAACTTACAGTGGCAGCTCACGTGTCAATCCTTCAAACAGTAATTGATTTACACCAGTTATAAAATTCAGAAGCTTCAGAGCCCATCTATCTTCAGTCGACGTGACACGAACTTTAACTCTTTTTACAACCTGCCCATAAATATAAGCAGATTCTAAATGTGCATGGCAAACATGGAGGCCACGGAAAGGCAAGGGAAAGTGCTTTGTACTTTGACAAGAAAGAAAAACGAAAGCGGAATTTTATAAAATCCCGAATTCTAACTTGACTACCAAATTGAAAAATGATTTCAAACTGCTAGGAGTCAGCTAATTCATGCAGGACAAAACCCCAAATAGTAATCACTTTTTGAATGCTTACCTCTTCTTCAAGTTTTGCATGGCGAGCAATACCCGCTTTCATAGCCTTACTCTCTTTTCGCTTGCCAACAAGGAGAACAAACTCCATTTGTTTTTCACACCATTCCTATAATTGACATGTAATGAGAACAAACAAATCTAGGTCAAATATCTTTCGACTCGTTAAGATGGATGGACAGAAAACTCAAATCAAACCCTCTCACAGAGTAATAATAGCGTTTAGATTCCTGAAGTTGTTTATTCATAGTTACTACTACACCCCGCGCGCATTACCAATACTATCTGGACTAAACGACAATACATGGAAATTGGAAGCATTCACAAACTCACACCGGAGAAACAGAGATACGCAATCGGATTCCACCTCATCTTCGATTTTCCAACCGAAGATTATTCAATTTTCAAATTGGAAATGATAACAAAATGCTCTTGTAAATCAAATTTTTTGCATTAGATTCACACGCCATTGATGTGTCATTAAGAAAAGCAGTAAAATTCAAACCAATCTACTGCACAAAATCATTGTCATCTCGTCGCCATACAATTCAAGAATCAATTGATCTCAAACATTCAACGTAATCATCCATACCCATTACCAAAAACCCCATCTGATTCACAATCAAACATTAAAGATTCAAATTTGACAAATAAAAACCGAAACCCATTTCGCAAAAACTCCTAAAAAAGAATCCCAAAGTCAAGAAACTCCATACCGTGGCAGTAATGTCGGTGACATACAACCCCTTCTTCCTAAACCGGTGCAAAAACGAGTCAGCCACCCGAGTCTTCTTCTGGGCACTCTTCAACCCACCTGAATCCTCAATATCGGGTTCCGAACAACCCGAAAGCCTCCTCTTCGACAAAGCGGTGATCGACTGAATAGACCTGACGTTGCTGTGGAACGAAAGCGTTGAGGACCGAATTGCAGGGATGGCAGAGAAGGAAGCGCGAGCGGAAACAATAGCAGCTTCGAGTAGAGCCATCTCTTCCTCGCTCACAATCTCGATTGGGATTTCTGGCACGATTGCATCGTTCCCCTTGTTGTTGTGGTTGAAAGGTGAGTCGGAGATTGAGTCGGACGGTGACTCGGTCATTTCGGACGAGTCTGGGGAAATGTGACCGTTAGGAGTGCCACGCTTATGGGGCAAGTTAGTGGTTTTTAATTTCAAAAGTGTCTGAATAGTTTTAGTTGTGTCCGCTACAACCATTATATTATGGTGCTAATCGCTGCATGTAAGATTTACCGAAAGTTGCTTTTTTTTAAGAAGAAAACTTGTGAAGAAAGATGGGAGCACTTAGTGGCGAAGTCAGGATTTGTCAGGGGGAGGGGCGAACTTAAAGAGTGCAAGATTCAAAAAAATCATAACAATCAAATCCTTTTATAGTAATATCTTCCATGGTTTTATCAATACAAACACATTACAATAGTTACCGACAATGTTTCATACCATAAAAACTTCGCATAATAGGCTCATTATAGTATCTTTATATTAATTAACTGTATAATGCGAAGACAAAAAAAATCTTAGATTCTTAATCTTAGAGTAGAATATATTATATGACTAATAACTAATAAACCAATCAATACCAATAATCATATAAATTATTCAATAAATAAAAATTCAATTAATCAATATCAATGATCAATTAATCTATAATAAAAAATTCAATTTTTACCCTAAATAACAATTTCATTAATCAATTATTATAGAATTTCTTATCAATAATCCATAATTAATATTCATTAACCATGTTGATCAACTACTCTATGATTCTATATAAATTAAACAACCTTTTGTATTAAATAATGAATTAGGGTTAGGGATAATATAAATTTAGAAATTAAAGATTTCATTTTCATCTAAAAATTTGGAGAGAAGTGGCCAACCAAACCAAAGGATGGCGCCTGGAACCTGGCAGCAGGGTGCAGGGAGGTGGCTTGAACCTTGGAAACAGGGAAGGCTAACAGGATGTTGCGGCTGGCATTTGGGGAGCTGTTACTCTCCGATTGTTTTGAAATCGGAAAGAATGGGGTCTGGGATGAGTGGTCTCCTTTAATTATTTAATTATTTTTTTACTCAATAACCTCAACAATGTCGTCCCACTGAAGGGAGTTTTTAAATTTTTTTAACCAGCACCAAAACGACCTGGTTTTCACAAAAATAAAAAAGAATTGCACGCAGCAGAGCTGAACAGCAACAATGAACCCAGAAAACACATAACTTCATCACTTCCGATGGGACCAGAGGGGCGGAACCACCGCTTCTAGGCTTGATTTCCGGCGAGAGGAGGGGCGGACGCCACTCCTCGCCCGTATGTAGCTTCGCCACTGGGAGCACTATGGATCACTTTTGAGGTTTAGGCTTCTAAGTTTTGGTTCCTTGTTCGAAACGCCTTCTTTGTTTTTAAAGTAAACAACTAAATTATTGTGAACATACATCGTCTACACGAAGTTCTTTAAAAGTAAAATGTCTTGGGTGTTAGAGCATTGAACAACACACTCACATGATTGGTTGGGATGGAACCCGCATGTGTAGATTTTAGCTATGTTGAGTGTCATTGTATACGATCGTCATGCCAAAGACTCTCTTGACCTTCATTTGAGGTTTCGTGTTTGGATCTTGGGTTTGGTTGGAAACGGCTCTCAATTCTAAAATCTCTGATTATCACTTAGAACTATTGTTTAGTGACATTCAAAGTTCATGTTTTGTATCTCATTTAAAATCTCAATCATCTGTTGCATAATGCTTTAGAGTGTTTTTTTTCTTTAACAGTAACTTCTAATTGATTACGTATTCCTTGATTTCCATTTGTTTTCAATCATCCAATGGAATTCATTCGCATTCTCATTTTACCAACTTAGATTTTGAGTCAAATTATATTTGACTTTAAAAAATGTTAGTCATTTATGACTTTGAAGTTATGTATAAAGTATTTTATATATAATCGTAGAGTTAAAACTGAAACTACACCCTTTGATTATATAAAAGTTTTATTTGACTCAACGTTTTTTTCTAAAACACCAGAGTAAAAAGTTAAATTGAATTATTTATGCATTGTGAATGATGTAACTTGCACTATTATATTTGGAGATCTCCAATATACCGAAAAGGTTAAGAGTATATGACTCTATAGATAAATGCAAAGTTATATTTTTTTTGTTTTTTTTGTTTTTTAAACAATCGATATTATCAACACTAAAAGAAAATGGATGGGTTAAGTCTCAAAATGTGTTAGCAATAATGTAGTTCAAATTCGTCTTTGGCGAGAGTTGAACCTAAAACATCTCACTTACAATATTTGACTCTGGATTAAGCATGACCCTTAATTAAGAGATACTTTTAATGTGTTCAGAACATAAAACAGTACGCCATATGTTATAATATAAAAGATAAGGAAAATGATCTGTATTTCAACATCAATGGGGCCACTTCTGTCATTTACTTCCATCTCACTACATGTTAATGCTTTTATTGATCATAATTTAATAGTTGTATTTTTGTTCACCACTTCCTCAAGTGGTGGTAATGATCGCCATCATATTTATCATTGTTAGATGAATTTAAATTTTGAGATTTGTGTCTACCCACTACACATATCTCGAAATTTAAACTCATTTAAAAGGTGGTAGACATCACCATCACTTGGTGAGCAAAAATATTCCCTAATTAAATGAGATAATTTAACCAAAGGTGGATGCATGTATGGACCCAAGTGGTCTCAGGACCTAGTGGTCCCAGAACCATCCAGAAGTCTGAATAAGTGCTTGTGAGAACCTCTGAAGAACCACCCAATGGTCTAGACAGGTGGTGGAAAAGAGAAGATCACCATGACTCTACTGATGTTGTGCAACAGAAGCTTTGAACCAAGAAGAAAGACCACCATAACTCTGTTGTTCTTGGACCTTGGTTCCAACGAAGAAGAAAGACTTTCTCTCTTCGTTTCCCACGTGACCAACTCCCCATTTTTCTTTTTCTTTTTCTTTTTAATTGTTTTCCAATCAGTTGTGTCATCTAACATTTTAATTAATAAAGGGATGAAAATTACTCAACCAATGCTTTTATACCATATATTTGACGCCATTATTTCTTTTAAAAGTTACTATATATTCACACTATCTCTGAAAAATATTTCGTAAAGTACTATGAACTCGTAATCATTTGAACTTTCATCTACTGAAGGAAAATTATGATATTTTTAATGTTATATGTTTAATAATAAACCTAATTAAAGTATAAACTCAAATTCTCAGTACAAATATGGATTTTTAAGTGTAAATATGCACTTATTTATAGATATATAAAAATTTTAGGGAGCTTTAATGAAAAGGGCTTGGGCCAACAAATATTTAACCAAAAACCATCTCAAAATGTTATTTAACCAAAAGGACTCAAAGTTTAATAAAAAACCATCCAAAACTATTGTCCACGGGCCAAATTTACAAGCCCAACCCACTACAAAACTACAATTCCGTAAATACCCCTATATGATTCGATATTCTCCTGACTTTTCACCAACCTCAACCCCAGCATGAAACCGCCATAATAACTCCCCGTCTTCCTATCAAATCGAATTCCCCCATTTCAAAAACAATCAAATCAAAGTTGAAAATGAAGCATTCATCGAAACAAAGCCGCCGAAACAAGTTCAAAGAAGTTCAATGGCAGAAACCGGCGAAAAAGTGGTGCAAAACTTACCAAAACCTCTGTCAAAACAAACCGGTGAAAAAGTGGTGCAAAACTTACTGTATCTTCCGTGTGAACAAATCGGAGAAAAAGAAGTCCAAAGTTTACCACAACCTCCGTCGGAACAAACCGGAGGAAGAGAAGTCCAACATTTACCACAACCTCCATCGGAACAAACCAGAGAAAAAGAAGTACAAAACGCACCAGAACCACCGTTAGAACAAAGCGGCGAAAAAGAGGTTATAGTCTTATCCCTGTTAAACTCTCATGCAGTTCTTAATGTTAAACATTTCTAGGAAATAGTACGATTGTTTTGCCACTTTTTTAGAAAACAATGCAACCTGTTATGATATGAATCCGTAAACAATTTGCTCCCTTGTGCAAAAACTTACACTGTCTCTGGAAAAAAAAAGATCCAAAACATAACTGTTTCTGGAAAACCCAAAACATAACAGTGTTTCTGGAAAAAAATCAGATACAGTGTTTGTTTTGTCTGTGTACAAACAAACACTGTATCTAGAAAAGAAAAGAACCAAAATATAACATTGTTTCTAGAAAACCAAAAAATATCTCTGTTTCTGGGAAAAAAATCGCATACAAAGTTTGTTTTTTCCTTTATTTCGGTATTTGTGTACAAACAAACACTGTATCTGGAAAGAAAAGAACAAAAAATTAACATTGTTTATGAAAATAAGGAACTAAAACCTAGCACTGACTCTGAAAAATCCAACCAAAAACAAACAATGGATCCAGAAACAATGTGACTGTTTTCTACTTTCCCAGACACGATGTCCCTTATTATGATTTGGATCCAGAAATAGTGTGATTGTTTGCTACTTTTCCAGACACAATCTGCTTTATTTTGATTTGAATCCGGAAACAGTTTGATTTGTGTAAATACTTGACCTTTGACTATCTGTTTTCTTTAATCCATATTCTGCTTGTTCTTCTTAAACAGTTAATTATAATTCCTAAGCTCTGTTCATTTTTAAAAATACAGGTAACCAATAAAATCAAAATGAAGACTTTTGCAAACAAAACAACAATGAAGAAGAAGAAAACTCCAGTGAATAAGAAGAAACTCCAGATTCAACTGAGAAGAATAGAAGATATCGGAGTACATATCTCCAATATCGGTGCAATATGACCGGGTTTTCAGACTCAAAGGAAACATACAAGCCAATGCTTGAAGAACGCAAAGATGTTTGTGAACAGTTGGAAAAGACACCGTTCTGGAGTCTTATTAAACTGTACATGGGGCAAGTTATCGTTAGGAGCGCCACGCTTATGGGGCAAGTTATCGTGGTGGTTTTTAATTTCAAAAGTGTCAGAATAGTTTTAGTTGTGTACTCTACAACCATTATATTATGGTGCTAACCGTTGCATGTAAGATTTACCAGAAGTTGCTTTTTTCAAAAGAAAACTTGTGAAGAAAGATGGGAGCACAATGGACTGGGCTTGGTCTCACTTTTGAGGTTTAGGCTTCTAAGTTTTGGTTCCTTGTTCGAAACGTCTTCTCTATTTTTAAAGTAAATAACTAAACTATTTTGAACATACATGGTCTACACGAAGTTCTTTAAAAGTAAAATGTCTTGGGTGTTAGAGCATTGAACAACACACTCACATGATTGGTTGGGATGGCACCCGCATGTGTAGATTTTAGCTCTGCTGAGTGTCATTGTATACGGTCGTCATACCAAAGACTCTCTTGACCCTCATTTAAGGTTTCGTATTTGGATCTTGGGTTTGGTTAGAATGACGGCTCTCAATTCTAAAATCTATGATTAGCATTTAGAACTATTGTTTAGTGACATTCAAAGTTCATGCTTTGTATCTCATTTAAAATCTCAATCATCTGATGCATGATGCTTTAGAGTGTTTTTTTTTTTTTTTTTAAACAGTAACTTCTTTTTTTTTTTTTTAAGGGGACAACTAGTGGCAAGCCACCAATCATCTAATGGAATTTCATTCGCATTCTCATTTTACCAACTAATATTTTGAGTCAAATTATATTTGACTTTAAAAAAAATGTTAGTCATTTATGACTTTGAAGTTATGTATAAAGTATTTTATATATAATCGTAGAGTTAAAATTGAAACTACATTCTTTGATTATATAAAAGTTTTATTTGACTCAACGTTTTTTTCTAAAACACCAGAGTAAAAAGTTAAATTTAATTATTTATGCATTGTGAATGATATAACTTGCACTATTATATTTGGAGATCTCCAATATACCGAAAAGGTTAAGAGTATATGACTCTAGAGATAAATGCAAAGTTATATTTTTTTTGTTTTTTTTGTTTTTGAACAACCGATATTATCTACACTAAGAAGAAAGAGATGGGTTAAGCCTCATAATATGTTAGCAATAATGTAGTTCAAATTCGTCTTTGACGAGAATTGAACCTAAAATCTCTCACTTACAATATTTGACTCTAGATTTAGAAGCGTGACCCTCAATTAAGAGATATTTTTAATGTGTCCAGAACACAAAGCGGTACGCTATATGTCATTATATAAGATAAGGAAAATGAGAATTTCAACATTGATGGCCACTTCTATCTCGCTACATGTTAATGCCTTTATGGATCATAATTTAATAGTTGTATTTTGCTCACCACCCTCAAGTGGTGGTAATGATCACCACCATATTTGTCATTGTTGGATGAGTTTAAATTTTGAGATTTGTATATATCCACTACACAAATCTCGAAATTTAAACTCATTTAAAGGGTGGTAGACATCACCATCACTTGGTGAGCAAAACTATTCCCTAATTAAATGAGATAATATAACCAGAGACGGATGCATGTATGGACCCAAGTGGTCTCGGGACCCAATGGTCCCAAAACCATCCAGAAGTCTAAGTAAGTGCTTGTGAGAACCCCTGAAGGACCACCCAATGGTGTAGACAGGTGGTGGAAAAGAGAATACCACCTTGACTGTGCAGATGTTGTGCAACATAAGTTTTGAACCAAGAAGAAAGACCAACATAACTCTGTTGTTATTGGACCTTGGTTCCAACAAAGAATAAAGACTTTCTCTCTTCATTTCTCACGTGACCAACTGTGACATCCCGACCCGGGGCGGATCACTTCCCTGGCCCGCTCCACCACCGTAGCACGATATTGTCCACTTTGGGCTTACCATTCCCTCACAGTTTTGTTTCTGGGAACTCACGAGCAACTTCCCAGTGGATCACCCATCATGGGAGTGCTCTAGCCCCCTTCTCGCTTAACTTCAGAGTTCCTACGGAACCCAAAGCCAGTGAGCTCCCAAAAGGCCTCGTGCTAGGAAGAGGTGGGAATATACATATAAGGCTCACATGATCCACTCCCCTGGGCGATGTGTGATCTCACACCAACTCCCCATTTTTCTTGTTTTCTTTTTTAATTGTTTTCCAATCAGTTGTGTCATCTAACATTTTAATTAATAAAGGGATGAAAATTACTCAACCAATGCTTTTATACCATATATTTGACACCATTTTTTCTTTTAAAAGTCACTATAAATTCACACTATCTTTGAAAAATATAACTTTCATCTACTAAAGCAAACTTATGATATTTTTAATGTTATATGTTTAATAATAAACCTAATTAAAGTAATAAACTCAAATTCTCAGTAAAAATATAGATTTTTAAGTGTAAATATGTACTTATTTATATGATATATAAAAAATTTACTTAAATCCGCCTAGTCCACCTAGGCCCCCCAACCCGATGCTCGATTAGTGCTTAGCGCACCTTAACTATGACCACCCGATGTTAGAATCTTGGATCCACCACTAGATATAACCAAAACATTTATTGTTCTTGAACTCTCATATTAGTTTATGAAGTCATTGAACTTAATAATGTGTTGTCTCATTGGTCATTTTCACTAATACTGTCTATTTTTTCATTAAATCTAAAAAATCTAGAAATATAAGAGAGTTCAATGTCGAAAATTAAACTCATAATAAAGTTTAAGGGTTTGCTACATTTAAGCCGATTTATGGAGTCGAATATGAGTTAGCGAAAGAACAAAAAAACAAAAATATTATTCATACCATCTATTTGTATCATATTTCTAACAAAGAGCAAATGGTCTTTTACCACAGTAGTAGAAAGGAGTTGAACCCTTGCATGACGGCGTGAGTTCGAATCCTGTCGGTGGCTAATATAATATCTAATCTTTCTAACAGAGATGAGACTCATATGTGTTGATTGGCTCTACTTCTAATATCTAATCTTTCTAACAGAAATGAAACTCACATGCGTTGGTGAGCCCTACCTTTATTAGAGAAAGATGGTACACAATAATGGTACAATTAGATGATATATGTAGCATTACTCGCAAAGTAAACACAGTAAAATGAAAAAGTTACTGCGAGTTTAAAACTAGATAAAAACAAAAGAATCTGAATCGTTTCTGAACAGGAGGAGTGATCGTAGGCAGGTTGGTTTATTCAAGCTGCGTCGTCAAGTGATAACTCTGTCTGTCACACTCTCACGCTGTGTGCGAATATTTCTCTTCCAAACCCCAACTGTGTCTAAACAATAAACCGCCAGCAAACCCCAAACTCTGCATGGCCGACACGTGTCCCCCTCTCTCCCTCTCCTCTATAAACCCCTCACTTCACCCTAAAGTTTAACTCACAGAGAAATCAAAAAAAGAAGAAAAAATGGGAAACAAAGTGATCAGGTTTGTGGTTTTGATGCTGGTGATGTGCTATGGAGTTTCAATGACGGTGGGGTACACTGGTGACCAGGATGAGGGTTGGAGGACAGGGACGACGGAGGAGAAAGAAGATTGGAGGGAGGAGCAGGAAAGCGGTGGGAGGAGGAGGAGGAGGTGGCCGGAGGAGACGGAGGAGGAGCAATATCCGGAATGGGGAGGGGTAGAATCGAGAGAAGATAGGTTTTTGCTGCCAGAAGCAAAGCAGGTAGTGAAAACTGCAGCAGGAGAGATGAGAGTGGTGATGGGTGCGCTTGGTAGGGCTGTATATAAGCCCATGCATATTGGGTTTATTACTATGGAGCCTAAGTCCCTCTTTATTCCTCAGTATCTTGACTCCAATCTCATCCTCTTCGTCCGCAGAGGTAATCGCATTACTAATCGACTAATTAAGAGATATTGTTTTCTTAATTTTGCCTTTACTTTTTGAATGAAATGTCAATGCTTTGCAATGATCGATGCATGCAAACCTCGCACGCTTTGAAGGTGGTGAATGGACCCATAAATATTTAAGTCTGGTCTCCATACCGACATAAGTTTGATTATCATGTCCACACGTAGTTTAAGTTTGATTATCAGATCCACATTGATACGTGGTGTTACAAAATTCATGTATTCTGATTTTCAGTCTCTGATGAGTTGCTTAATTTCCTTGCTTGTTTGGTTTTACTTTTGTAATTGAATTGAATGCATGCAATTGTACAACGTGGGACTTGGTGAGTGAGAGAGTGATACCCTTTAAAGGGTATAGTGGATAATGGAATCTTAATTTTTAATATATTTCTTAATTATTTGCTTTTATTTTCTTTTTTGTGTAGATGTTTGCATTTATTTTTTAGATTTGAATATTATGCATGCAATTGTGGAAAGTAGGACTTCCAATTTTTTTAGTGAACAATTCCCTTTGATGGGTTGCTTTTGAATTTGATTCTCTTGATTTGTGGAAATGAATTATAATTGTTTGGTTGCAGGAGAAGTGAAGGTGGGGTTGATCTACAAAAATGAATTGGGAGAGAGGAGATTGAAGGCAGGGGATGTGTATATAATTCCAGCTGGGTCTCCATTTTACTTGGTGAATACTGGGGAGGGCCAGAGGGTTCACATCATTTGCAGCATCGACATTTCTGAGAGTTTGGGAATGGGTTTGCAGGTACACAACAAATAAAAAACATCATTTCTTAAATTAATCATAAAAAAATCTAATTAGGGTTTATGGTAATTCAAATTTTCAGCATCTGTAAAGTAATTTGAGTGTTTTGGAAAATAATGCAGTCTTTCTTCATTGGCGGAGGTAGCAACCCGCAGTCTGTTATTGCTGGATTTGATCATGAAGTACTTGCAAATGCCTTCAATGTAAGTACATCACAGCTTTATTATGATCAGTTCTTAAATTTAAAATTGCTACATATTATTTATCATCATATTATTATGGGTAAGAATCCATTCACACTGATAGATGAAATCCACAAATATATGACACCAACCCTATAATTTTTCTTGTCAAAATTAAGCACGTTACATGTGTGAAATTGTGTGGTTGGTATCCCAGATTTATCCACTCATGCACATTTTCATGTGCTTTTGACAGAAAATCTAAAGAAGGAAGTGTGAGGACCAATGCTTCACGTTTTGTCAAACTCGGATATTAATTTGAATGGATTTTTAATTCAAATACCAAAATTGCAATGAGGTGTTCTCTAATTTTCTGTATAATTAACAATAATCTTAGAACACAACAAATTTTGTATCAAATTTTCTCATGTTAGAAGTACATGAGTTCATTTTTTGAGAATGACTTGCATGAATTGAGACCCGTGGTGGCATCATCCCTGTTTCGTGCAAGCCTTTTCCACTGATCCGGAGTGAACTCAAATTTGAATTATGGAATATTACCAGTCTACCGCATCATCTCGAAACTCTGAGTCTTTGATTACATCAATCGGTAAACAATTCAGTAAACGAATTTGGTGAGTGTTGCAGTACCTTGTGATGTATTAAACGTCATCATATGCTTTAATTAGTGTGATCACAAATTAAAGAAACAAATGTGTGTCCAATATTGCAGGTCACGTCATCAGAACTAAGCGAAATGTTCACAAGTCAACAACAAGGTCCGATTGTCTTTGTGCCCGAATCTCATTCGCCAAGCGTCTGGTCGAAATTCCTCCAGCTGAAACAGCAAGACAGACTTCAAGAAATGAAGAGTATGTTTGACATCCAACAAGAAGATCATTACCAAGGCAAATCAGAAACATGGTCATGGAGGAAGCTCTTGAACTTGGTGTTTGGCGCTGATTCAAACGAAAACAAGAGGCGAGATAACTACGACAAGAAGAGGCGAGGTGACTATGACAAGGGCAAGGGAAGAGGAAAATCACCGGACTCTTACAACCTCTATGACAAAAAGCCCGACTTCAGAAACAACTATGGATGGAGCATGCAGCTGGATCATTCTGATTACTCACCGTTGAGACACTCTGGTATTGGCGTTTACCTTGTCAACCTCACCGCCGGGTCAATGATGGCACCACATGTGAATCCCAGGGCGACAGAATATGGCATAGTGTTGAGAGGCTCCGGAACGCTACAGATTGTGTTCCCAAATGGGACACAAGCCATAAATGCCAAGATACAAGAAGGTGATGTGTTTTGGGTGCCGAGGTACTTTGCATTCTGTCAAATCGCGTCAAGAACCGGGCCACTTGAGTTCTTCGGATTCACAACTTCCGCGCGGAAGAACAGGCCTCAGTTTTTGGTCGGTGCAGCATCTGTTCTTCAGGAGCTCAAGGGACCCGAGCTTGCAGCTGCTTTCAGCGTGAGCGAGGACCGGTTGAGAAAGTTTATTGATGCTCAGCGTGAGGCAGTGATCTTGCCTACGGCACAAGCAGCACCTCCGTACAAGGAAGAGAGGAAGCCACCGAAGGAGGAGGAGGAAGAGAGGAAGCAGCAGCCGCCGGAGGAGGGCGAGAGAAGGGGGGATGCAGGAAGGGGCGAGGGAAGAAGGAAGGATGACAGAGGGGACAAGGGTAGGTTTCAGAGGGTGCCGGAGGTGATCAAGAGTATTGGGAATGCCATGGTTATGGGATTTGATTGAGAGAGTCTGTGTGGTGAATAAAGAGTCTGGCTTTTTGGAGTTTTTCTTTTTCAAGGTTGTTTAGGAGCTTTTTGTTAATGTTTTTAGCTTTTGTACTTGGTCTTGTCTTTCTTCTTTTGGTAAATTTGCGGTTATGTTACGTTTGTGGATGACTTGCTCGCGAATAAGAAATGTACTACTTCTGTTTTTGTTTGGTGGATATCGGAATAGCTTGTTCTACTATTAGTGCGATCTCAACCATTTTCTTGTTGGGCACAGAAAATCAACTTGAAATACCAAGAATTTGGTATTGTGTCTAACGCAATGCGAAATAAAACGGATGAACGAGTATGGAATGAACGGGGTGAGGTTTTAGAAAACAGATGGTATATACCCTTCACGGTCTCGAGACCCCCGACAACCAGCACTCCTATTGGTCTTGGTCTATATTGTTCTCAAAACCCTCTTCAAACAGAAGTTGAGAAATGTTATTGGTACTTTCTCAAAACTGGGACTTCCTATAGACTGTCATCTCGTATTTGGCACAGTATTTTTTAATGTTTCACTGAGATTGACAGTAAACTGTAAAGTGATAGAGAGTCTATGAAGAGTTCATTTTCAAGAGTCTCCTTGGCATTTCTCTCATAAGTTTGATTACTATTGAGAATTAACACTAAATTGATGGGAGGATGAACCTTGCATGGACTTATAAGTAAGTTGAGCTACTTCTCATATTATCAATTGGTGTTATGGTGGAACCTCTTTCTTCATAGTATTCGAGTAGACTGTCTCACTTGTGAAGTCCAACAGTCCCATGTTTGTATTGCAAACGTCTTAGACTTGAAAATTTATCACATGTGAGGCGGAGAATCGCACAATGGTGGTAGGAGGGCCTTGCATGGGTTTATAAGCAAATTAGGCTACTCCCCACATATTGTTAATTATTTTATGGTGAATCCTCAATTTCTTTATGTACAGTTGAATTAAATATTGTCACTTAGTACTACGGTCAGCAAATAGGTTATATGACCCAAACAATTCATCGAATGAGATATATTTAGTAAATGGGATAAGTCACACTCTACCGTGAATTCAGCAACGTGGAGTTTGTGTGGGCAAGGGAGTAGGCGTCACGCCAACCACGTTAGCAATTAACAAACAAATTGACAAACAAAAAAAATGAAGTCTAACATTGCAACGAATTCGTAAGTTTATGTATGACAATGTCAAAAGATGAGATATGAGTTTGTTACGTGAAAATTCAAACCTTTTTTTTATAGTTTGCATTGGACCGGCACCGTCTTTGAGTCACGTGCAAGGCATGCTTTTCTTTTTGGCCGTGTGCAAAGCAAAAACATTAGGTATAATGTAGAGGTGGATTTTTTTTGGCCAAATTAACGTGTCAACGGAATTGTCAACCATACCATATCAATTTTGTGACAATCGGTAATGGCACGGTATTGTACCGAATCAAAAAAATTTGGTAAGATATTGTTATTACTATTCGATATCATTACCATGACATTACCATACCATACCGAAACATATAAATATAAATAAATATATATATATATATATATAATGGGGATATTTTGGATGCAGTCCTTAACTACTAATGTTATTTGATTGAAACCTTTGTGGTTTTTTGTTTTTGATTGAAGTCCCTGACATTAATGTAATAATGTATTTCTATGTAGGTTATTATATTTTTAACTGAAAAAAAGAAATTTGTAGTTATTTATATTAATGAGATTTAAAATAAAACCCATAATTTATGGGATTAAAAATATTAAAGATAAATTATACTCTCAAATATATTGTGTGTGTGTATATATACATGGGTACGTTTGTGACAGCCCGTCCCTGATTTTAAGATTTTTTAGAGTTTTAATAAAGGATTTTACAAAAATGCCCTTTGAGGCACGCGCATTGATCGAGGTTAACCGTTGTGTCGTGCCATCTAAGATTTGTTTTCTTGACATATCCTCGTAGTACTCGTCGCTACGGACGCGTGGGCGCAAGCGGTTCGTGATTTGGAGTTATAACGAAAAAGATATTAAAGTTTGAAGTTTGGGCCTTTTGGGAATTATAATAATAAAATATGGAAATTCTTTTATGGAAATGGATGGCCCAGATTAAAGGAAATATTAAATGGATGGCTGGGATTAAAAGGAATAAATTTATATGAGTTTATGTGTGTGTGTGTGTTGTGGCTGACGGGAAGAGGAAGAAGAAGAGAGATTGGGCAATCTGCCCAACCAGAGGAGAGCAGGAGCTCCGGGAGAGAAAGGGAGAGAGACTGACGAATGGGGAGAGGAGAGAGGAAGGAGCCCAGCCAATCGGAACAGGGAAATGAGGAAAGGAGGGAGAAGGTGGCGCGGGGGATCGGCCGGATCCCCTTGGCCCGTTTTTGACCCGGTCACGACCCGTGTCCATGTTCGACGATTTCCACTCGTTTTTCCGGCGAATTGCTTCAAGGAACCTCATGGGAAACACTCTAGGATCCTTCCTCTACCCATTCCACCTCAAATTTGGAGAGATTTGGTTTTGAAATTGGAAGAAACCGTGCAAAAAGGGGGCGCACGGGTTGGGTTCATTTCCGCCACGATGTGAAGCAATTTCTTCCAATCACCACCACCCATGGCATCCTCTTGAGGCCTAGAACAAAGCCCAAGCAGTGGTTGAGGCGTTGGAACAAGTTTGGAGGTCGAATTGGAGCACACCAAACCAAGGGTTTCCGACGGGTTTTGTTGGAATTGGAGGCTTTGCCGACCGAATTGGCCTTGGCAACAGGTATCAAAGTTGTTCTACTCATTGAGATCTTCATTTCTGTAAATTTTGGTAATTTTTGGATAAAGTTGGATTTTCCGGCAGGCCGGGGCGGCCGACCGCCACCCACGGCGGCGCGTGCGGCGGCGCGTGGCCAGTGGGCCGCCAATGTTATTTTTAAGCTATATTGGATGTCCTGAGTTCAGTTTTGATAGTGGCTTAACGTTGGTTGATCATTTGGACTTAATTTCGATACGATGCATGGTTAGGCCAAAATATGAATTGACGATCCGACCGTTGGATCGTCACCAAACTTTGATACGTTGTAATACGTAATATTTAAGGATTATAGGAACTTACAGATCGAGAATCCGACTTACGGATCTCCCGAAATTGGAGTTGTAAGTTCATAAAATATAATGTTAACCGTCACTTAGTTTGGTAATTGGCGGAGATCCGACCGTTGGATGGTCATGAAATTTTAGGATGTTGTTCTAGAGATTTATTGTGGACCTCTGGAAGTTACGGATTGGAAATCTGAGTTGCAGATCTTCCGGATCGAACTTCATAGTGACGTGTTTTATATAAGTGATATATTCTATCGATATGATTCTGAGGTATGATTTGATGATTGTTTTAGGCGCCGATCGCCATGACGCCTTGATGTGTTGTGCTAGGGAGTTGCAGGGCGAACTCCAGGTGAGTGGGCAGTTTTGTTTTACGTATATACCTATATAAATGAGTTTTTCCCAGAAAATCTATTTAAGTGAAATATGATTTGAAAGTGTGATTTGAAATGCCATGCATAGATTCTATGAATCATGTGATTTGAAATGCCATGCATAGAATTTATATGAGATATGTGAATTGATATTATATGATGCATATATGTGAATTGGTGCTGCGGACGCACAGGTGAGTATCAGGTGAGTTATATTTGGTGCATTGAATTGTTTGATGTGATTTATGTTGATAGCTCATAACCTGCACCCCTGGTGTTAGTGCTTATGTTATTCACCCGCATCACACGCTCACCTTGGATCCAAGTAGATGCTAGTCGTACAGACCACTGGAGGTGGTTCCGACATGCTAGTCGTACAGACCATTAGAGACGGTTCCGACTAGTAGGTGACCTTAGATTATGTGCACAGATGATTGATGAGAGAAGCACTAGAGCGTATTATTACACCATCCGAGTCGTACAGACTACTACAGGTAGTTCCGACTCATGTGCAGCGTAGTGCCGTACAGGTCGCAGTTGGCGACTCCGGCAGTGCCGTACAGGTCACAGTTGGTGACTCCGGCTGGATTGGATATTGAGCTCTAGAATCAGCCGTACAGGACCACTGCAGGGTCTCCGGTTGATTTATTATTTCACCTGATTTATATTGATGCATCCATATTATGTTTTTGACGCATGGCATGTCATATTTTCTGAAAAGTGTTAAAGAATGGTGTTTTGAGATTTTTGAAGCTATATATATATTTATATATGCTATTTTTCTGGGAAAGTATACATGTTTTACAGCGAGGGGTTAGAACTTTGATAAAGGAAAGTTTTGAAAAGATTTGTTTTACTGACCCACTCAACTTTGTTTTGCGCCCCTCCAGGTTTGAGATAGCAGAGCTTTGGTGGCCACGAGGAATCCAACGGTGTTCTGACAGAATTCACAATTGTATTTTTTAAGCTTCCGAACTGTGTAAATGGTTACGTCACTCTCACGTGACGGCCAGCATGCCCTCCTTCGGGACGGGGTGTGTCAACGTTCATAAAAAAACTAACCAAAAAATTATTGTACCAAAACATGGTACATTTTTCAAAAACACAAAAAAAAAAAAAAAGAAGGAAGATATTAGGCTTAATAACATTAATTTCTTCTATTAAACTTGACATAGATACATTCTCAAATCAACGAAATAGAATGTACCTGTATAAGTTTAAAAATGAATTAGAGAAAAGATTGAATGAATTTATATAAAAAAATGGGTACATTTTATATTAAAAAAAAGGTACATTTTTCATATAACAAATTGGTATATTAAGAATGGGTTGTAACAGCCCATCCCGGAATTTACGTACGGAAGACGTGAAATGACGAAAATGCCCCTAGGCATTTAATTGAGGTATGGGTGTATTGTACCTGGGATATTTTGATGGTTGTTTTTGAACCACACACTCACATAATCTCTCTCTCTTCCCTCACTCCCGTGTGTGTCTCTCTCCCCCTCAGAAACTCGACTCTCTCTCTCTCTCTCTTCCCTCACGTACGGACCACGCCCAAGGACGCCAAAATCTTCACGGATCGAAGCAGAAAAAGGTTCCATTGTGTTCCTGAGGTCCATACGAACCCATCGACACCAGTTTCAGGTAAGAACTTGTACGTTTTCACGTCGAAAACCCGAGGTTCGATTTGGGTACTATTCATCAACTTTTTATTGGCTTTGTTTTAGGACAATCCAAGCTCACAGGGAGCTTTGTGAGACCCTCACGAACCTCGGAGTGTATCGTTGGCTCGAGTTGGACGTCGGAAAACCCCAGTTCGAAGGTGGCTGATTTTTGACATTTTGCTCCGTCGTGATTCGAATGTTTTTCAAGGTTTTGGAAGGTATAGCCCTCTTCCTCTCTTAATTTAGAGCACGTAGGAAGAAAAATGAGACGAAATGGTGAAGAAATGGCCGAGATATGGCAAGTTGCAGGTTTCCGGCGACCGGTGGCCGGCGCCGGCGACCCGAGGAAGAAGACGACACGCGCCAGCGCGTGCCATGCGCGTGGGGGCGCGTTTCACAGTGCCTTTTCAGGCGCGTGGGGGCGCGTGAGCTACAGTTAAATTATTTTAAAAATATCACGACGCTCGTGACGTCGTGTAGGTCTCGTTGATATATTCATATGCCAAAATTGAGCTACGTATGAGAAGTTATTTGTAATTGTCGTTTATGCGCATTAATTAACGTTATTTCGGTTACTTCTCATATAGGCGAGGCTTATGCGGAAGACGAGCACAGTCGAGAAAGGCTAAGGGGTTATGACCCTTCGATATAACTGTGAGTGGGCAGTTTATTTCAGTATATATATATACTTAACGTTTTCCTAGAAATCGATTTTTGAATGAAAGTATATTTTGAAATGCCATGCATAGAAATTATATGAGATATGTGAATTGATATTATATGATGCATATATGTGAATTGGTGATGCGGACGCACAGGTGAGTATCAGGTGAGTTGCATTTGGTGCATTGAATTGTTTGATGAGATTTATGTTGATAGCTCATAACCTGCACCCCTGGTGTTAGTGCTTATGTTATTCACCCGCATCACACGCTCACCTTGGATCCAAGTAGATGCTAGTCGTACAGACCACTGGAGGTGGTTCCGACATGCTAGTCGTACAGACCATTAGAGACGGTTCCGACTAGTAGGTGACCTTAGATTATGTGCACAGATGATTGAGGAGAGAAGCACTAGAGCGTATTATTACACCATCCGAGTCGTACAGACTACTACAGGTAGTTCCGACTCATGTGCAGCGTAGTGCCGTACAGGTCGCAGTTGGCGACTCCGGCAGTGCCGTACAGGTCACAGTTGGTGACTCCGGCTGGATTGGATATTGAGCTTTAGAATCAGCCGTACAGGACCACTGCAGGGTCTCCGGTTGATTTATTATTTCACCTGATTTATGTTGATGCATCCATATTATGTTTTTGGCACATGGCATGGCATATTTCTCTGAAAAATGATGAAGAATGGTATTTTGAGACTTCTGAAGCTATATATATTTATATATGCTATTTTCTGAGAAAGTATACAGGTTTTACAGTGAGGGGATAGATATATGTTGATAAAGGAAAGATTTTGAAAGACTTATTTTACTGACCCACTCACCTTGTTTTGCGCCCCTCCAGGTTCGAGTTAGAGCAGAGCTTTGGTGGCCACGAGGAATCCAACGGTATTCTGACAGAAGTCACAATGGTATTTTTTAAAGCTTCCGAACTGTGCAAATGGTTACGTCACTCTCACGTGACGGCCAGCACGCCCTCCTTCAGGACGGGGTGTGTCAGTTGGTATCAGAGCCTAGTTTGCAGTCCTGTACGTCTTGAGAATTCTCTAGTGTTTTCTGTCAGAACTATACCGCCTCGTAGTGAGCCACGTCGTTTGGTTGAGTCTAGTTGTCCCTATTTAGCTCAGTTTTGGGAAACTAGTACTAATGTGACTCAGTCTATTATCCAAATGATTTTTCTCTTAGGACTGGATATAAGTTGATGCTGAATCACTTTAGGGAAAATGATGACCTGAGGGAGCAGGTCGATGGTTTAATCAGTTGGAAAAAGGTGTTTTAGATTATGCAAAGTCAAGGGAATCTTTCTTTTGACGGTAGGTCAAAACGACTACCTGATTTCTGAGCATTGAATTTGCATCCTGATGGAGACAGGAGTCTTATATGATGTTACCGGAGGAAATAGCTAATTGAGAGTTGTTTAAAGAATTGTTTAAGGAAAGGTTTAGTCCTCCGATATGAATGGATGGTAAGAAGTGAGAGTTTGCAATTTGAGACAAGGAAAGATGACGACAAATGAGTACTATGGAAAGTAGCGGAGTTTTCTCGTTATCATACGGATGTTGTTAATCCAGTCGAGGTGTTATGTTGTTTTAAGCTGGATAATAAGAGGAATTGGCGTTCTTTGACGACCACTATTTATTGTGCTTTTTACCAGGAGTTTTACGAGATGTTGTTGAGAATTGAGGACTTTGAGGTTATGCTCAGCGAGAGTAAAAAGGAATAAGAAAAGAATGGGAATTGGAGGAAAGACGATAAAGGTATAGATCTGTCATCTCAATGACCTCGTAAGACTCAGAGCCTCAAGAGAAGTGAAGCTAGTTCTAGTTCTTCCAGCTGAGGTTTTTGTGCCACTGGTCAGAGGTATGGTGGTAGATTCACTGGTGATTCCAGATTTCAGAGACAAGGTGATTCAGATAGAGGGAATGTACCTTTGTGCTGTAGGTACAATAGCATACACTCTGGAGAGTATAGACAAGAAAGCAGTGGATGCTTTACATGTGGATAAATGGAACCTAGAGCTGCAAATTGTCTCCAGAATCAGTAAATGCCTCCGTAGTCTTCCTTGCCACCACTAGCGCTGATTCCGCTGGTACCTGGATCTAGAAATTTTGGTTAGATGAGCCGTGGTGTGCAGGATTAGAGTCGTACAGGTCACTAGAGGTGACTCCGACTTATATACTAGCATGGATCGATGGGTTATGTGTACAGCCGCACAGGTCATATTAGATGACTCCGGCTGGGTGGACGAGCTATAGGTTCAGTCGCACAGGTCATACTAGCTGACTTCGGCTGATATTTTCCTTGTTATTGTTGATGTTGCCAAAGAGAGTAATGATGGAGCACGATCGAGGCATGCATATGTAATTCTAATGAAGGGCAAGATGGTAATGTTGTATTCTTGAGGATTGTTGCTTACTTATCGAGACAACAGTGAGTTATCGTTATTGCGGGCTGCAGACCGTAATATCCATAACTTATTGTTGGATTCGTTAAGCGAGTAAACAAGTAGGTCATCCTACGTTAGTTTGGTGTTATTCAGAGTGTCCAGTGATGGTGAAAGATGTTGTTATGCCTATGAATCTTATCCAGTTGGATATTGTGGATTTGATGTGATTTTTGGCACAGATTGGTTGCATTATGATCGTGCCAAGATAGATTGCTACGGGAAATCAGTTACTTTCCATCGACTTGGATGACCAGAGATTACTTTTGGGGGATGCAAAGTGGAGTGAGGTATGCCGTTATTTCTGCTATGAGAGCAAAGAGATTGTTATTGAATGGCTACCTAAGATATTTAGCTCATGCGGTACTACGAGATGTTGCTCTGAGTAGTGTGGAAGAGGTCTAGGTGGTTAAACATTTTCCTGACGTTTTCCTTGAGAATTTACCTGGATTGCCGCCAGGCAAAGATGTGGAGTTCTCTATTGATTTGTCTCCAGGTACGGACCTTATATTAGAGATTGATTCATGATGAACAAAAAGAATTGAAAATTTGGTTACAGGAATTGGTTGATAAAGGTTTCATTTAACCTTGTATGTCATCATGGAGAGCCCCAGTTTATTTATGAGGAAGAATGTGGACATTAAGGCTATGCTTTGATTATAAGTAATTAAATCGGGTAACGATTGGGAATCGTTGTCCAATATCGCGTATTAATGATTGTTTGATCAGCCTAGAGGTGCCTGTGTATTTTCAAAGATTGATTTAAGGTTTGGTTATTAACCAATTGAAGATTTAGTGAGGATGTCCCTAAGATAACTTCCAGGACTCGTTATGGTCTTTATGAGTTTTTGGTAATGCCATTCGGATTGACGGATGCGCTTGCTGCTTTCCTGAGTTTGGTGAATGAAATATTCCGAGAATATCTCGTCAGGTTTGTGTTTGTTTTCATTGACGATATTCTGGTATACTCTAAGACTAGAGCAGAGCATGCTAGACATCTTAAATTGGTATTACAAAGATTGAGGGATCGTCGATGTATTCTAAATTTAACGAATGCCAATTTTGGATGAATCAAGTGGCATTTCTGGGACATGTTATATCTACTTAAAGTATTCGAGTGGAATCTAAAGGTAGCAGAAGTTGAGAAATTGGAACAATCACGAACCGTAGCTAAGATTCGGAGTTTTTCTTAGCTCAGCAGGCTATTATGGACGGTTTGTGAAAGATTTTTCAGTCATTACCCTGCCATTGACGAGATAGACGAGAAAAGAGGTTAAGTTTGAGTGGGATGAAAATGGTGAATAAAGTTTTCAACAGTTGAAGTATTTCCTCACCTATGCACTTGTGTTAGCACTCCCAGATGATAACGGAAGTTATGAGGTCTATAAGGATGCTTCTTTGAGTGGTTTGAGATGTGTATTGATACAAAGATAGGGTAATTGCTTATTCTTTGCGGCAATTGAACTTCATGAGATGAATTACCCTAACTATGATTTGGAATTAATCGCTATCATCTTGGCTTGAAGATTTGGAGAAATTATCTTTATGAAGAAAAGTGTAAGTTTTGTATGGATCGTAAGAGTTTCCAATATTTGTCTACTCAGAGGGATCTTGATTTTAGATAACGAAGGTGGGTTGAGTTGTTTAGTGATTATGATTGCACGACCAGGTGATCGTGCAAATGCTTGGGCTGATGTACTTAGTATGAAGACTCTTGTGAGAATAAATGCTTTGTATACTTGTTATGTTCCTCTTCTTGCGGATTTGAGATCTACTGGAGTAAAGTTGGAAATAGAAGAACGAGAAAAAGCCTTGCTTGCTAGTATCCAAGTTAAGCTTATTTTAATTAATCGTATACTCGATGCCCAGAGAATTGATGAAGAAATCAGGAATTTATTTAGGCAAAGAATATCGAGAAAAAGAAAGATCTCAGAGTTAGAGAATCAGATGGCATGTTTATGCAAGAGAACAAGATGTATGTGCTTAATGATGTGGAATTAAAGAAAGCAATTTTTGGATGAAGTACACTGTTCAGCTTCTACAATGCATCCCGGAAGTATTGAGATGTATCATACCATTTAACCATTTTACTATTAGCCGGGTATGAAAAGAGAAATTTTGGGTATGTAAGTAATTGTATCATATGTCAGTAAGTTAAAACGGAAAGAAAGAAGCCTTCGGATTACGTGTACAAACTTCCTCGTTCACGAGATGGGTATGATGGAAATTGAGGTGATAGTTGATCGGCGTACTTAGTAACGTATTTTACTCCAGTGAAGAGCAGCAACCTTTCCAGACAAGTGCAACGGTTAATTATTTGTTTTAATTATTTGTTTTATGGAAAAGAGATTTGGACTTACGAATCCGTTGAGCTTTTTGGGTATGTTGGTTATTTCTAAGTTTTGGTTAGCGTTGCACGAAGCTTTGGATACAAGATTACTCAATAGTACATCCTATCATTCTCAGACAGATAGTCAATCAGAGATGACCATTCAGATTTTGGAGGATATGCTGAGATCCTCAGTATTGCAGTTTGGTGACGCTTGAATTAAGCAGGTGGATATGATGGAGATTGCCTACAACTACAGCTTTCAGTCGAGCATTAGTATGTCGCTATTTAAGGCATTTATTGGAAAAGCTTGTCATACACCTTGATATTGGTCTAAAGTAGACGAAAGAATTTCTGTGGGTCTTAAGATTTTGGATGAGTCTACTCGGATTGTTCAGGTGATTAAGTCTAACCTGAAAGTAGCTCAGGAGCGGTAAAAGAGATTAGCAGATGGATGTGCCATTAATCGAGTGTATGTTGTGGATGATTTCGTATTTTTTACGTTCTCTCCTTAGAAAAGTGTGATTCGATTTGGGAAGGAAGGTAAATTAAGTCCTAAGTGCATCAGACTTTATGTGATCACCGAGGGAGTCGGTGAAGTGGCTTACAGGCTTGAGTTGCCTCTAGAGTTGTCGTAAGCGCACGATGTGTTTCGATGATTCGACATTATGTTTTAAATCCTTCACGTGTGAGAGATCCTCAACCATTGGAAATTTATCCGGATTTGACTTAGGATGAAGAACCAGTGACTATTTTGGATTGGAAAGAGAAAGTTCAGAGAAATGAGATTGTGCGTTTGGTTAAAGTTTTATGGAGGAATAATTCAGTGGAAGAAGTTACTTGGGAGACGGAGGATCGGATGAGAGAGATGTACCCGAGGTTGTTTTATGAGTACTAGTGGACGGATTTGGTTTTGGTTATGTAAATTTCGGGGACGAAATTTTTATAAGGTGGGTAGATTGTAACAGCCCGTCCCGGAATTTACGTACGGAAGACGTGAAATGACGAAAATGCCCCTAGGCATTTAATTGAGGTATGGGTGTATTGTACCTGGGATATTTTGATGGTTGTTTTTTAACCACACACTCACATAATCTCTCTCTCTTCCCTCACTCCCGTGTGTGTCTCTCTCCCCCTCAGAAACTCGACTCTCTCTCTCTCTCTCTTCCCTCACGTACGGACCACGCCCAAGGACGCCAAAATCTTCACGGATCGAAGCAGAAAAAGGTTCCATTGTGTTCCTGAGGTCCATACGAACCCATCGACACCAGTTTCAGGTAAGAACTTGTACGTTTTCACGTCGAAAACCCGAGGTCCGATTTGGGTACTATTCATCAACTTTTTATTGGCTTTGTTTTAGGACAATCCAAGCTCACAGGGAGCTTTGTGAGACCCTCACGAACCTCGGAGTGTATCGTTGGCTCGAGTTAGACGTCGGAAAACCCCAGTTCGAAGGTGGCCGATTTTTGACATTTTGCTCCGTCGTGATTCGAATGTTTTTCAAGGTTTTGGAAGGTATAGCCCTCTTCCTCTCTTAATTTAGAGCACGTAGGAAGAAAAATGAGACGAAATGGTGAAGAAATGGCCGAGATATGGCAAGTTGCAGGTTTCCGGCGACCGGTGGCCGGCGCCGGCGACCCGAGGAAGAAGACGACACGCGCCAGCGCGTGCCATGCGCGTGGGGGCGCGTTTCACAGTGCCTTTTCAGGCGCGTGGGGGCGCGTGAGCTACAGTTAAATTATTTTAAAAATATCACGACGCTCGTGACGTCGTGTAGGTCTCGTTGGTATATTCATATGCCAAAATTGAGCTACGTATGAGAAGTTATTTGTAATTGTCGTTTATGCGCATTAATTAACGTTATTTCGGTTACTTCTCATATAGGCGAGGCTTATGCGGAAGACGAGCACAGTCGAGAAAGGCTAAGGGGTTATGACCCTTCGATATAACTGTGAGTGGGCAGTTTATTTCAGTATATATATATACTTAACGTTTTCCTAGAAATCGATTTTTGAATGAAAGTATATTTTGAAATGCCATGCATAGAAATTATATGAGATATGTGAATTGATATTATATGATGCATATATGTGAATTGGTGCTGCGGACGCACAGGTGAGTATCAGGTGAGTTACATTTGGTGCATTGAATTGTTTGATGAGATTTATGTTGATAGCTCATAACCTGCACCCCTGGTGTTAGTGCTTATGTTATTCACCCGCATCACACGCTCACCTTGGATCCAAGTAGATGCTAGTCGTACAGACCACTGGAGGTGGTTCCGACATGCTAGTCGTACAGACCATTAGAGACGGTTCCGACTAGTAGGTGACCTTAGATTATGTGCACAGATGATTGAGGAGAGAAGCACTAGAGCGTATTATTACACCATCCGAGTCGTACAGACTACTACAGGTAGTTCCGACTCATGTGCAGCGTAGTGCCGTACAGGTCGCAGTTGGCGACTCCGGCAGTGCCGTACAGGTCACAGTTGGTGATTCCGGCTGGATTGGATATTGAGCTTTAGAATCAGCCGTACAGGACCACTGCAGGGTCTCCGGTTGATTTATTATTTCACCTGATTTATGTTGATGCATCCATATTATGTTTTTGGCACATGGCATGGCATATTTCTCTGAAAAATGATGAAGAATGGTATTTTGAGACTTCTGAAGCTATATATATTTATATATGCTATTTTCTGAGAAAGTATACAGGTTTTACAGTGAGGGGATAGATATATGTTGATAAAGGAAAGATTTTGAAAGACTTATTTTACTGACCCACTCACCTTGTTTTGCGCCCCTCCAGGTTCGAGTTAGAGCAGAGCTTTGGTGGCCACGAGGAATCCAACGGTATTCTGACAGAATTCACAATGGTATTTTTTAAAGCTTCCGAACTGTGCAAATGGTTACGTCACTCTCACGTGACGGCCAGCACGCCCTCCTTCAGGACGGGGTGTGTCATGGGTACATTTCAATTTTTTTATAAAAAATTAATGGGTAAAAACTTATTCTAATTTTATTTTTTTATTTTGAAAATGTTTGAATTGAAAATTAATTAGAAGTTTAATAAGGGTGTGAGTATTAAAACTTTAAATCAATTATTAATTTTTATTATAAAAAATATGTAACTTACATGTAATTCATTAATATATTAATGATAGGAACTTTGATCAAAATCTAAAAATCAATAAGGTCTTAATTAATAAACATTAAAAACTAGAAACCGGATACTAATTTTTTCTAAATAATGTAAATAATATTTCAATATTTGAAAAAGAAAAAAATCCCTTCAGATGCCTCTCACTCCCACCTAAATCAACCACTACCCACATACCCCCACCAAAATTCGATACATGGAAAATTCAGCACGATAATGATAATCAATTTCGTCATACCAAAAAGTTTAGAGTAAATTGTAGCTATGGTTCCTTAACTTTAACTCAATTGGAGCAATGGTCCTTCAACTAAAAATCTATTATCATTGGTCCCTCAACTTATCAAAAGGTGCAGCTATGGTCCCTCAACTAAAAATACATTACCATTGGTCCCTCAACTTTAATTCAACTAGGGAAATGGTCCATTAACTTTAACCCAATTGTAGCAATGGTCCTTCCAATATAACTCGTTTTGACAAAAATTTTGATATAGTTGACGAAAAAAACCATAATTATACACTTTGATAAGTTGAGGGATCCTAATTGTATAAATGGTCATTCCAACCTAACTTATTTTGACAAAATTGATGAGAATGACTATAGGTATACATTTTGATAAGTTGAGGGACCAATGGTAATGAATTTTTAGTTGAAGAACCATTCTTACAATTTAGTCAAAAGTTTAATATGTCAATTGGTACGTAATTTTGGTACGTTAACCGTACCGAAACCACCTAGGTATGGATCTAGTACGAAACTGAAGTTGGGGGATAACTTGCAGAGCTTCGTCCGTCAACTTAATTTTCCCGGAAAATTTTGAAATTTTCTCAGCAGCCATGAAAACCCACTCTGCTTCTCTAGTTTTAATCTCAGCTCTTCTCCTTCTTCTTCCAATCCTAACAACCCACACCGAAGCCGAGGTTATAACCCTAACCGCCGACACCTTCTCCGACAAGGTAACAACTCCAAAACCCTTTCAAATTCCTTATTTATTTGCATTCAATTTCACAGATCTAAACTGCTGAATAAGCTGATGAGTTATGCTACGGTTTCATAGCTCAGATGCTTTGCCCAATTTCTGGGCGGATTGGGTTGGGCCTTGTTGTGATTTGATGTTTGATGCAGATCCTGCTTTGCAATTTCTACACACACTCACACAGGCACATTTAATTATTGTTTTTAAACCTAACCCAGATCCTGTTTTCCCTTACTAGCTTATCAATCCCTGGTGATCTTATCAATGCTAATGCCTAGTTAGTTTTGCCCTTTTTGTCAATTTTCTTTTAATTTAGTATCGCTGCCAGAATTAAATGGTGATTGAGTCTATGAAATTGGACTGGAAGTTAAAGTGAAAAATGTTATGTGGGTTTTATAAGAACTGTATGATTCCAGGAAAACAAGAGGCTAATTAAGTAGGAAGTAATTTGGAAAGAGCAATGTATATCTCAAGCTATAGCTAATGGGAAATGTATTTCCCCTTTATCACCTTGCTGATTGTTTATTTGCGTATGCGTTTTTCTTAGGTGAAGGAGAGAGACACAGCATGGTTTGTGAAATTCTGTGTACCGTGGTGTAAACATTGGTAAGTTTTCCCTACCTCTGCCAAGTTTATGATTAGAAAAGATTATGAAAGATTGATATTCTTACTAGTAATAGCAACACTTGCTTTCAGTAAGAACATGGGTACGTTGTGGGAGGACCTTGGGAAGACAATGGAAGGCGAAGACGAAATAGAGGTTGGGGAAGTTGATTGCAGTACGAGTAAACCAGTATGTTCAAAAGTTGACATTCATTCATATCCTACGTTTAAAGTATTCTATGATGGTGAAGAAGTCGCAAAATATCAAGGTATGATTCAAATTTCATTTCTGCTATATCAGTTGTGTTTAGATCCATTGTCATCTTTGTGCTGCATAATATCTTTTCTATTTGATCTACTTATGCTTATTAACAGCACTTATACTATCACATTATAATCTTTTCAAATGTGCTTCCAATTTATATGAAATTTCTGTTGAAGGGCCTTGTCTAGAAAATAGATTTCAAGTGCAAGCTCCTCGTGGGCTTGGGCTTGGGCACGTATTTACATGATTCACCATACCCTGATGTGCTTGTTAGTAATAACTTCCAAGATGAAGAAAGTGTTCATATCTATTTATTTTCAATTCAGATCACTAGCGCTTCCATATTCATTTTAGTCCAATACTGGGAAATCATTATAATTTATTTTGGGCATATAAATTGGCCATCACGTCCACTATTTTGTAGTATCGTTCATTATATTATTAGTCTCATCAGTTGAATTCATTATATTATTAGTCTCATCAGTTGAAATGCCCTAAGTCTAATAACAACACTGGAAATCCATTACAAATGAGAAGTCCTTACATTTGGCTACATCAACATTAAAAGAGGCAATATAGTATTATTGTGGACAGTGGTAAATACTGCACTATACCTTATCATACCCCAATGTTGAAAAAGATGTGTGCATGTTTTTATATTATTTTCTTTTGCCCTTTTTTATTTTTTGCTGGAGGAGGAAGTGTGAGATATAAATTGCGACAATGTTTGAGTGGTGCTGTGTATACCTGTGAAAGATTTGGCTGCTTGGTTAGTATAGCGGTGATAGAGAGAATGTTTGTAGTGGTGATTGATCCTTGGCTTATTTGGTTGTACATACTTATATTGGCTGGCCTTGTTCAGTATAAACATGGTGACATTAGTTCTGTTAACCGTTACATTGGTGGCCATGGTTAAGAAAACAATGACTCTCATTTCCGTGGGATCTATGATACACCAGATTAGGTCAAATACCTATGTTCCAAAATATACGTAAGGCAAATATAGATGAGAGAAATGTAATGTTTTTGGAAGTGTCTGTTACAATCAATGTTGATACCTCAGATTATAGTCAACTACTTACTCAGGTCCCATAAGCAAAATATAGGTGATGGAAAATCTGGAAGAGGGAAATTACATCTGTAGGTGTTTTTTAAAATTGGTCTATTGGGCGTTCTGCATTTGGAGGACTTCCATGGCAATGGGTACATCGCCACCGTGGCATCTCGTGTCAATGATACAATGTCATGTGTAAGTTTATCTCCACCTAGGATGGCACGATGGCAGGGTACTCGTGCCAGTTTGATCTGTTATTAGTCCAAATAACTGTTCATCTGCTGTATGTTTTATTGTAAACTTAAGTGCAGCCTACTGAAAGGCTGAGTGTTTATTTTCTTGTTCCAATAACATATTAGACTTTCTATAGTATAGTATCTCACTCAGTTATTGTTTCTTGTGCTAATGATCAGGGCCGAGGGATGTTGACTCGCTTAAAAACTTTGTCTTAGAAGAAGCCGAAAAGGCAGCAGCAAAGGCACAGCTTGACAATGATAAAGAGTTGTAGTAAACTGTCGGGTACACCTTGTGACGGCTGATTGTGAAATCTAAATCTTTTGATATAACTCCTTTGTTTAAACTCATGGATTGCTTGCAAAGAATGATTTGGAAAATATTAATCTTAGTGCTCCTCAGGAATCAATCTGTATGCAACAATTGAATGTCTTTACCTGCTGCAGATGCGACTTGCGTGTTGAACCCGCATTAGCAAACATTGTGACAGACTCCCAGTAGATGCTTTTATGGACACCAGCCGAGCTTCAGCAGTTGGGTTCGCCTTTGACTCGGGGTCGCGACTCCAGTGGGGCAAATACTAACTACAACTGCTACGTGGGCAAGAGGCTGAGAGCGGCCTGTATTCATAAATGAATATAAAAACTGGGTAGTTCTCACATGATATGTGGTGGTTTGGATGTTCGTTAGGTTGGTGGAAGTGTCCGTGTCTAAGTTATTCTTGATTTAAATTGATCGCGATTCACGAATAGTTCATGTTTGGATTTATAACTTGTTTGGGACATTCGAGGTTGGAGGTCTATTATCAATTCGTGTCATTCTGCCTAAGGGCTGATGCTCAAAATAATGATTTCGTAATATGATTCAATTAAGTCACCAATACGAGGGGAGGAATAAAGGGCCGAAGTAGTGATGGTGCCCAGCTAACCGGAAAGTTTGGCCGGAACTGAAAGCAAAACCAGCTCCATCGGAATGCCACTATACAAAACCAATTTTGATTGAAGTTTAGGGTATACAACTTGATCTGAGAAATAGCGTAGATTTCATTGAACAAGTAACAGCTCTCACCACAAGACCCATATTTACTAAAAACTAACGAGTCATACCAGAGAATCCACCTCAAAACAGATACAACTTGTTCACAAACTTAATTGGGGCACACACTGCTGCCTCCGCAAAGTTTTCAAGTGTTCCGAATTATAGTATACTCGCGGCCTTTTAGTCGTCAAATATTGGTTTTCGATCAAAGATTATCTCAACTCCAGAGCACCATTAAAAATCCACGAGTACAGAGGCTTCACAAGGACTCCATCCATATATATCAAAGTCTCTGGATTTAAAACAAACAGAGACGAAAACATAAATTTAACACAAGCAGAAGCAGAAGCAAATCTGACGAAAAAAGCAACTAACATACAGATTTAACGCAAAAGAATACTAAAGAGACAAAACACACAAGTTGCAGACATTAATACGAATTTGTCCAATAACTAACTACACGACTCATCTCCATGTATAAACCAACCAAAAACCGTAACAAATCGCATACAACACAGCTTGCCAAGCAACCCAAATCGCTTCTCGCGGCTCAGCTCCTCCAACATCCTTGCAAGCAAAGTTAGGAGGGCTACGGTGTAAAACTCATAAAACCTGTCCAAATAAACTAAGAGAGTAGCGCAAAAATGGAAAATAAGCGACATTAGACAAAACTAATCCAGTTAAGGCCGGATGATCACTGAACACACTTCATTTCTTCTTGGCTGCAGCCTTGGTCACCTTGGCACCCGTCGGGTCCTTCTTCTCCACACTCTTGATCACACCAACAGCAACTGTCTGACGCATGTCTCTCACAGCAAAGCGACCAAGTGGTGGGTACTCAGAGAAGGTCTCTACGACCATGGGCTTGGTGGGAATCATCTTAACCATACCAGCGTCTCCATTCTTCAAGAACTTCGGTTCCTTCTCAAGCTCCTTACCAGATCGCCTGTCAATCTTGGTCAAGATCTCAGCAAACTTGACGGCAATGTGGGAGGTGTGGCAATCGAGAACTGGAGCATAACCATTTCCAATCTGCCCAGGGTGGTTCATGATGATGACTTGAGAGGTAAAGTTGGCAGCCTCCTTTGCAGGATCATCCTTGGAGTTGGAAGCAACATAACCACGCTTGAGATCCTTGACAGCAACGTTCTTCACATTGAACCCTACATTGTCACCTGGGAGAGCCTCCTGGAGAGCTTCATGGTGCATCTCAACAGACTTAACTTCAGTGGTCAGACCAGTGGGACCAAAGGTCACAACCATACCAGGCTTAACAACACCAGTTTCAACTCGTCCCACAGGCACAGTTCCAATGCCACCAATCTTGTACACGTCCTGAAGTGGGAGACGGAGGGGCTTGTCTGAGGGCCTCTTAGGCTCATTGATCAGGTCAAGGGCCTCAAGAAGGGTTGGTCCCTTGTACCAATCAAGGTTGGTGGACCTCTCAATCATGTTGTCACCCTCAAATCCGGAAATGGGGACAAAGGCAATTTTGTCTGGGTTGTACCCAACCTTCTTGAGGTAGGATGAAACTTCCTTAACAATTTCATCGTACCTTGCTTTTGAGTACTTGGGAGTGGTGGCATCCATCTGCAAAAATAAGAAATAATGAAACATGAGTTAGAACTGTCAACGAATAAGTACAATCATTACAACTGAAATGCAATAAAATTTCCATATAATGTATAAGGCTCACCTTGTTGCAGCAGCAAATCATCTGCTTGACACCAAGAGTGAAAGCAAGCAAAGCATGCTCACGAGTCTGACCGTCCTTGGAAATACCGGCTTCAAAACCACCAGTGGTGGAGTCAATAATGAGGACAGCACAATCAGCCTGGGAGGTACCAGTAATCATGTTCTTAATGAAATCACGATGTCCGGGAGCATCAATAACAGTGCAGTAGTACTTGGTGGTCTCAAACTTCCACAAGGCAATATCAATGGTAATACCACGCTCACGCTCAGCCTTGAGCTTGTCCAACACCCAGGCATACTTGAATGACCTCTTGTTCATCTCAGCAGCTTCCTTCTCAAACCTCTCGATGACACGCTTGTCAATTCCTCCAAGCTTGTAGATCAAGTGACCAGTGGTGGTCGACTTCCCAGAGTCGACATGTCCAATGACGACAATGTTGATGTGAACCTTTTCCTTACCCATGGTGGGATTTCAGCAAATTATCTGAAAGTGCAAAAACAAGAATCATCAAAACACAACAGGCAATTAGCCTGAAATGAATATATGATCGTGACAGCACCGCAATTCATCATAAGAAGAAGGAATAAAAAAAGCAAATTTCCGACAATCTTAAGAATTAAATACAAATCAACACTGTAAAGCATTTACGAAAACATAAATTGGAACTCAGTCGCTTAGATGTTCTTAGATATGCGATCATTACCGCAAATCATTACAGGTCTGTAGGAATCATCACAGTTACTTAAATAATTACTAGAGTAACAAATTAAAAAAAAAAAATTAATGTAATTTGTAAACATGCACAACAGAAAAAAGGTAGTTGCTACAGTGTTCCCAAACAAACAAGAGAAAATTGAACTCAGTCCCTTAGATGTTCTTAGATCTGCGATCATATCCGCAAATCATTACAGGTCTGTAGGAATCATCACTGTTGCAATCAAATTACTGAACCCAAATGCATAATATTATTAAAAATTAACAAAATAAACGTTTTAAAAAATAAATAACGAAATTACTTTTACGAAAAAATTTAGTTGCACCAATAATCCCCAAATAAACAAGAAAAAAATTCGAGGTAAAAATTTATGGAAAGCAACACTATTAATATTGCTTCAAGGGAACGAGTCACATGGAACTGATAAATCCACAAACCAGATAATGAAGCCTAATAAACTCAATTGTAAAACCCAATTCAGATTGGATCCTCCTGCATCTGATACAATAATCTAAAGTGTCTGCATGTAAATTCAAGAACCCAGTTCATAAATCCTCGAACATTTTCATCAAAAACGAAAAACCCCTAAACCCCACGATTCCACATGCCATTTCAACAAAAACCCACAGATCTTATCACAAATATTGATCAATAAACAAAACCCAGACAATCGATTCACTTCAATCAATCAAACGACATTCAAAACGATACGATTTCAAGAACTTCGAAGCCATAAACATTGATACAGAAAGAAAATCTAAATCTACAGAGAGAGAGAGAGAGAGAGAGAATGTGCTAACCTCAAGAAAATGGAGGAGCGAAAGAAGATCTCGCGGCCGACTTTAGACTCAGGAGCGAGATGGAGAGGATGAAGAGAGTGAGGAGCTCGGGGATTTAAAGGGGAGCGACTGTTGCATCAGTTTCGTTAGGGTTTCTTTCTGAACCGTTGGATTTCGGGGATTTGATCTAACGGTTGTAATGTTTACTTAGCACTGCGGCTGGCTTGTGAGTCTTGTGGTGCCCTAATCTTTTGCGCATGATGTCGCTACTTTTGGCACTTTCGCATATTCTTTCTCAACAAAATGACCATACTGCCCTTCCATTTCAATTTGTTTATTTACTTTTTAAGCCTCCTTTGCAGTTACAAATTACATTTTATTTTGTTTACACATGATTTGCTTCTTTGGCACTTTCGCATATTCTCCCAACAAAATGACCATCTGGCCCTTTCATTTCTATTTGTTTATTTACTTTTTTCGCCTTCTTTCCACTTACAAATTTTTACAATTTTTTTTGTTGTTGAAAAAAAACAATCAAATTCATCGATTTCAGGGGCAAATTACAAGATTTGTAAGATAATGCAACACCAATTGTAGTGGTATTCTTCTTCATTTGTAAGTAAGTGATCTTATCGTTTCTTCAAAAAAAAAAATTCCAACACTTAGCGTTTTCCTAAAATCAAAGACCAAAACAAAAAATTTAAGTCGAAAACCCACTCCCTAGAAGTCGACCCAAGAAGATTTGCCAATAACCATGAAATATCAATATCATAACGAGATCAAGCCAATAGAAAATAAATCTCATCCTTGCATCACCTCAATACGTTCTAAAAGGTGATAGCCAGGCACTAGCCTTTGTTGAAGTCGGAAATCTTCATTTCAAATGAGCTTGCGAGTCCATTGACTCCTTGGGTTAAATGATTTTTTTTTTTTTTTTGAACTTTAACGAAAAGTTCCTGGTATTTTTCATTTTAACAAAAAATCACATTTTTACATTAAAAAGTCAATTCTAGTACTATTCACTTTACCCTTTATTTTGTCCTTGTATTTAAAACTTAAAATTTTCAAACCATTTTCATTATTATTATTATTATTATTAAAATTTGCATGCAAGATAAGATACAACTTGTAAGTTTTAAGATTGTATCTGAACAAAGGTTTATAGCCTGTTTGAAACATGTTTAGTCATTCCAGAAACAATCCTTTAAAAAAAAAACGATATTATCTATCTAAGGGGTTGGGGGAGTGGGCTAAATGTGACAGCCCGTCCCTGATTTTAAGATTTTTTAAAGTTTTAATAAAAGATTTTACAAAAATGCCCTTTGAGGCACGCGCATTGTTCGAGGTTAATCGTTGTGTCGTGCCATCTAAGATTTGTTTTCTTGACATATCCTCGTAGTATTCGTCGCTACGGACGCGTGGGCGCAAGCGGTTCGTGATTTGGAGTTATAACGAAAAAGATATTAAAGTTTGAAGTTTGGGCATTTTGGGAATTATAATAATAAAATATGGAAATTCTTTTATGAAAATGGACGGCCCAGATTTAATGAGGAAATAAATGGATGGCTGGGATTAATAGGAATAAAATTATATGTGTGTGTATGTGGCCGGCTGGAGAGGAAAGGAGGAAGAAGAGATTGGGCAAAAACTGCCCAACCAGGAGGAAGGAGCAGCAGCTCCGGGAGAGAAAGGAGGGAGCCGGACGAATGGGGAGAGGAGAGAGGAAGAGAAGGGTCAATCGGAACAGGGGAAAGGAGGAAAGGAGAGAAGGCGAGAAGCGGAGGAGAGAAGGAAGAAAACGGGTCTTCACCCGCGACCCATTTCGACCCGCGGCACCCACACCCACATTTCGGCGAAATTCACCCGTTTTTCCGGCGAATTGATTCAAGGAACCTTATGGGAAACACTCTAGGACCCTTGCTCTATCCATTCCATCTCAAATTTGGAGAGATTTGATGGTGAAAATAGAAGAAACCGTGCAAAAAGGGGGCGCACGGGTTGGGTCCCTTTCCGTCAAGATGTGAAGCAATTTCTTCCAATCACCACCACCCATGGCATCCTCTTGAGGCCTAGAACAAAGCCCAAGCAGTGGTTGAGGCGTTGGAACAAGTTTGGAGGTCGAATTGGAGCACACCAAACCTAGGGTTTCCGACGGGTTTTGTTGGAATTGGAGGCTTTGCCGATCGAATTGGCCTTGGCCACAGGTATGAAAGTTGTTCTACTCATTGAGATCTTCATTTCTGTAAATTTCGGTAATTTTTGGATAAAGTTGGATTTTTCGGCGAGCCGGGGCGGCCGACCGCCACCCACGGCGGCGCGTGGCCAGTGGGCCGCCAATGTTATTTTTAAGCTATATTGGATGTCCTGAGTTCAGTTTTGATAGTGGCTTAACGTTGGTTGATCATTTGGACTTAATTTCGATACGATGCATGGTTAGGCCAAAATATGAATTGACGATCCGACCGTTGGATCGTCACCAAACTTTGATACGTTGTAATACGTAATATTTGAGGATTATAGGAACTTACAGATCGAGAATCCGATTTACGGATCTCCCGGAATTGGAGTTGTAAGTTCATAAAATATAATGTTAACCGTCACTTAGTTTGGTAATTGGCGGAGATCCGACCGTTGGATGGTCATGAAATTTTAGGATGTTGTTCTAGAGATTTATTGTGGACCTCTAGAAGTTACGGATTGGAAATCTGAGTTGCAGATCTTCCGGATCGAACTTCATAGTGACGTGTTTTATATAAGTGATATATTCTATTGATATGATTCTGAGGTATGATTTGATGATTGTTTTAGGCGCCGATCGCCATGACGCCTTGATGTGTTGTGCTAGGGAGTTGCAGGGCGAACTCCAGGTGAGTGGGCAGTTTTGTTTTCCGTATACACCTATATACTTATGGGTTTCCCAGAAATCGATTTTTGAATGAAAGTATATTTTAAAAATGCCATGCATAGATTTATATGAATATGTGATTTAAAAATGCCATGCATAGAAATTACATGAATTATGTGAATTGATATATGATGCATATATGTGAATTGGTGCTGCGGACGCGCAGGTGAGTATCAGGTGAGTTATATTTGGTTCATTGAATTGTTTGATGTGATTTATGTTGATAGCTCATAACCTGCACCCCTGGTGTTAGTGCTTATGTTATTCACCCGCATCACACGCTCACCTTGGATCCAAGTAGATGCTAGTCGTACAGACCACTGGAGGTGGTTCCGACATGCTAGTCGTACAGACCATTAGAGGAGGTTCCGACTAGTAGGTGACCCTAGATTATGTGCACAGATGATTGATGAGAGAAGCACTAGAGCGTATTATTACACCATCCTAGTCGTACAGACTACTTCAGGTAGTTCCGACTTATGTGCAGTGTAGTGCCGTACAGGTCACAGTTGGTGACTCCGGCTGGATTGGATATTGAGCTATAGAATCAGCCGTACAGGACCACTGCAAGGTCTCCGGTTGATTCATCATTTCACCTGATTTATATTGATGCATCCATATTATGTTTTTGACGCATGGCATGGCATATTTTCTGAAAAGTGATAAAGAATGGTGTTTTGAGATTTTTGAAGCTATATATATATTTATATATGCTATTTTTATGGGAAAGTATACATGTTTTACAGCGAGGGGTTAGAACTTTGATAAAGGAAAGTTTTGAAAAGATTTGTTTTACTGACCCACTCAACTTTGTTTTGCGCCCCTCCAGGTTTGAGATAGCAGAGCTTTGGTGGCCACGAGGAATCCAACGGTGTTCTGACAGAATTCATAATTGTATTTTTTAAGCTTCCAAACTGTGTAAATGGTTACGTCACTCTCACGTGACGGCCAGCATGCCCTCCTTCGGGACGGGGTGTGTCAGTTGGTATCAGAGCCTAGGTTGCAGTCCTGTGCATCTTGAGAATTTCCTAGTGTCTTCTGTCAGAACTATACTGCCTCGTAGAGAGCCACGTCGTTCAGATGAGTTTAGTTTCCTTGGTATAGCTCAGTTAGGGGAAGCTATTGCTATTGTGATTCACTCTATTATTTAAGGACCTTCTTAAGGCTGGTTATAAGTTGAAGCTGAATCACTTTATGGAAATGAAAGACTGGAGGAAGCAGAGCGATGGCTTAATTATTTGGAAAAGGCATTTCGGTTTATGCAAGTTAAGGGAATCTTTCTTTTGAAAGGTAGGTAGAGACGACTACCTGGTTTCTGAGTATTGAATTTGCATCCTGGTGGAGACAGAAGTCTTATATGATGTCACCGGAGGAAACAGCTATTTGAGAGTTGTTTAAAGAATTGTTTAAGAAAAGGTTTATCCCTCCGGTATATATCGATGGTAAGAAGCAAGAGTTTACAAATTTGAGACAAGGAAAGATGACGGCGAATGAGTATTATGGAAAGTTTAGTGACTTGTCTAATTACCATTCGAATGTTGTTGTTAATCTGGTGGGAATGTTATGTCGTTTTAAACGGGATAATAAGAAGAAGTGGCATTTTTGGCGACCATTATCCATTGTGCTTCTTATCAGGAGTTTTACGAGATTTTATTGAGAATTGAGGACTCTGAGATTATGTCCAGTAATAGTGATGAAAAAGAGGAAAAGATTGCGAATCAGAGGAAAGATGGCAAAGGTAAAGGTTAGTAATCTTAAGGATTTCAAAAGACTCAAAGCTTCAAAAGAAGTAAAGCTAGTTCTAGTTCTTCTAGCTGATATGATTCTTGTTATGGACGATGTTGCCAAAAAGAGTAATGAATGAGCACGATCGAGGTGTGTATATGTATTTCTAATGAAAGGCAAGATGGTAATATTGCACCCTTGAGGATTGTTGCTTACTTATCGAGACAACGGTGATTTATCAGTATTGCGGGCTGCAGACCGTAATATTAATAACTTATCCGTTGGATTCGTTAAGCAAGTAAACAGGTAGGTCATCCTACATTAGTATGGTGTTATTCAGGGTGTTCAGTGATAGTGGACGAGGTTGTTATGCCAGTGAATCTTATCCCGTGAGATATTGTGGATTTGGATGTGGTTTTAGGCACAGACTGATTGTATTATAATTGTGCCAAGATAGATTGCTTCGGGGAATCAGTTACTTTCCATCGACCTGGATGACCAGAGGTTACTTTTGGAGGTATGCAAATCAGAGTGAGGCATGCCGTTATTTCTGCTGTGAGAGCAAGGAAATGGTTTCGGAAGGTTACCAAGGATATTTAGTTCATGCGGTACTAAGAGATATTGCTCTGAGTAGTGTGGAAGAGGTCAAGGTGGTTAGACATTTTCCTGACATTTTCCCTGAGAATTTAACTGGATTGCCACCAAGCAAAGTTGTGGAGTTCTCTATTGATTTGTTTCCAGGTACAGACCCTATATTAGAGATTGGTTCATGTTGAGTTAAGGGAATTGAAAAGTCAGTTGCAAGAATTGGTTGATAAAGGTTCTATTCAACCTAGTATGTTACCTTTGAGAGCCCCAGTTTACTTGTGAGGAAGAATGTGGACATTAAGGCTATACATTGACTATGGATAATTGAATCGGGTAACGATTGAGAATCGTTATCCATTACCGAGTATTAATGATTGATTGATCAGTTTAGAGGTGCCTGTGTAATTTCAAAGATTGATTTGAAGTCTGGTTGTTACCAATTGAAGATTAAGAGTGATGATGTCCCTAAGACGGTTTTCAGAACTCATTATGGTCTTTATGAGTTTTTGGTGATGCCATTCGGATTGACGAATTTTATGAGTTTGACGAACGAAGTATTCCAGGAATATCTCGACAGGTTTGTTATCGTTCTCATTAACGTTATTCTGGTATACTTAATACTAGAACTGAGCATGCTAGACATCTTAAATTGGTATTACAAAGATTGAGGGATCGTCGATGTATTCTAAGTTTAGCGAATGCCAATTTTGGATGAATCAAGTGGCATTTCTGGGACATGTTATATCTACTTAAAGTATTCAAGTGAATTCTTAAAAGGTGGCAGAAGTTGAGAATTTGGACAACCGCGAACCATGACTAAGATTCGGAGTTTTCTTAGCTTAGCGGGCTATTATGGATGGTTTGTGAAAGATTTTTCAGTCATTGCCTTGCCATTGACTAGATAGACGAGAAAAGAGGTTAAGTTTGAGTGGGATGGAAATGGTGAGCAAAGTTTCAACAGTCGAAGTATTTCCCCACTCATGCACTTGTGTTAGTACTCTCAGATGATAACGGGAATTATGAGGTCTATAAGGATGCTTCCTTGAATGGTATTGGATGTGTGTTGATGCAAATGGTAGGGTGATTGCCTATGTTTCACGGCAATTGGAACCTCATGAGATGAATTGCCCTACTTGTGATTTGGAATTTGCGACTGTCATCCTTACTTTGAAGTTATGGAGACACTATATTATTGGTGAGAAGTGCAAGATTTTTACGGATCATAAGAGTCTCCAATATCTGTCTTACTCAGAGAGATCTTGATTTTAGGTAACGAAGGTGGACTGAATTGCTTAGTGATTATGATTGCACGACCAGGGTGATCGTGCAAATGTTTGGGCTGATGTACTTAATATGAAGACTCCCGTGAGAATAAAGGCTTTGTATGCTTGTTATGTTCCTCTTCTTGTGGATTTCAGATCTACTGGAGTAAAGTTAGAAATGGAAGAACGAGAATAAGCCTTGCTTGCTAGTATCCAAGTTAGGCTTATTTTAATTAATCGTATACTCGATGCCTAGAGGATTGATGAAGAAATTCAAGAATTAATTATTGCAAGGAATAACGGGAAAAAGAAAGACCTCAGAGTTGGAGAATCAGATGGCATCCTTATGCAAGAGAACAGGATGTATGTGCCTAATGTTATGGAATTAAAGAAAGCAATTTTGGAACGAAGCGCACGGTTCAGCTTATGCAATGCATCCTGGAAGTATTAAGATGTATCATACCATTTAACCATATTACTATTGGCCGGGTATGAAAAGAGAAATTGCTGAGTAGGTAAGTATGTGTATCATTGGTCAGCAGGTTGAAGCGGAAAGAAAGAAGCCTTTTGGATTGATGCAGTCATTTTCCGTTCTACAGTGGAAGTGGAAAATATTACTATGGATTAGGTGTACAAGCTTCTCGTACATGAAATGGTTATAATGGCATCTGGGTGATAGTTGATCGACTTACTAAGTCAGCGCATTTACTCCAGTGAAGAGCAACAACCTTACCAAACAAGTGCAACAATTATTTATTTGTTTTATGGAAAAGAGATTCGGGCTTACGGATCTGTTGAGCTTTTTGGGGTATGTTGGTCACTTCAAGGTTTTGGATAGCAGTTCAGGAGGTTTTGGATACAAGGTTACTTTATAGTACGGTTTATCATCCTCAAACAGATAGGCAATCTGAGAGGACAATTCAGATGTTGGAGGATATGCTAAGATCTTCAATATTGCAGTTTGGCGACGCTTAGCATAAGTGGTTGAATTTGAGGGAATGTAATTAGAACAGCTTTCATTCGGGTATTAGCATGTCGCTATTTGAGGCATTTATTGGAAAAGCTTGCCGTACACCTTTATGTTGGTCAGAAGTTGTCGAAAGAAATTTTGTGGGCCCTGAGATTATGGATGAGTCTACTCAGAATGTTCAAGTGATTAAGTCTAACCTGAAAGCAGCCCAGGAGTGGCAAAAGAGCTTAGCAGAGATGCCACTAATCGAGTGTATTATGTAGGTGATTGGGTGTGTTCGAAATTTTCACCTTGGAAAAGTGTGATTCGGTTCGAGAAGAAAGGTAAGTTAAGTCCTAGAGACATCGGACCTTATGTGATCACCGAGCGAGTCGAGGAAGTTGCTTACAGGCTTGAGTTGCCTCCAGAGCTGTCGGAAGCGCGTGGCGTGTCCCACGTATCTATGTTTCGACATTATGTTTCAGATGCTGCACAGGTGATATCTCCTTAACCATTGGGAATCAACCCAGATATGACTTATGATGAGGAGCCAGTGACTATTTTGGATTGGAAAGACAAAGTTCTAAGAAATAAGACTGTGGGCCTTGGTAAAAAGTTTTTGGAGGAATCATTCAGTGGAAGAAGCTACTTAATGAGACTGAAGATTGGATGAGAGAGAGGTACGCAAAGTTGCTCTATGATTATTAATGGATTGTTTGGTTGTTTGAATTTCGAGGACGAAATTCTATAAGGTGGGTAGATTGTGACAGCCCGTCCCTGATTTTAAGATTTTTTAAAGTTTTAATAAAGGATTTTACAAAAATGCCCTTTGAGGCACGCGCATTGTTCGAGGTTAATCGTTGTGTCGTGCCATCTAAGATTTGTTTTCTTGACATATCCTCGTAGTAGTCGTCGCTACGGACGCGTGGGCGCAAGCGGTTCGTGATTTGGAGTTATAACGAAAAAGATATTAAAGTTTGAAGTTTGGGCATTTTGGGAATTATAATAATAAAATATGGAAATTCTTTTATGAAAATGGACGGCCCAAATTTAATGAGGAAATAAATGGTTGGCTGGGATTAATAGGAATAAAATTATATGTGTGTGTATGTGGCCGGCTGGAGAGGAAAGGAGGAAGAAGAGATTGGGCAAAAACTGCCCAACCAGGAGGAAGGAGCAGCAGCTCCGGGAGAGAAAGGAGGGAGCCGGACGAATGGGGAGAGGAGAGAGGAAGAGAAGGGCCAATCGGAACAGGGGAAAGGAGGAAAGGAGAGAAGGCGAGAAGCGGAGGAGAGAAGGAAGAAAACGGGTCTTCACCCGCGACCCATTTCGACCCGCGGCACCCACACCCACATTTCGGCGAAATTCACCCGTTTTTCCGGCGAATTGATTCAAGGAACCTCATGGGAAACACTCTAGGACCCTTGCTCTATCCATTCCATCTCAAATTTGGAGAGATTTGATGGTGAAAATAGAAGAAACCGTGCAAAAAGGGGGCGCACGGTTTGGGTCCCTTTCCGTCAAGATGTGAAGCAATTTCTTCCAATCACCACCACCCATGGCATCCTCTTGAGGCCTAGAACAAAGCCCAAGCAATGGTTGAGGCGTTGGAACAAGTTTGGAGGTCGAATTGGAGCACACCAAACCTAGGGTTTCTGACGGGTTTTGTTGGAATTGGAGGCTTTGCCGACCGAATTGGCCTTGGCCACAGGTATGAAAGTTGTTCTACTCATTGAGATCTTCATTTCTGTAAATTTCGGTAATTTTTGGATAAAGTTGGATTTTCCGGCGAGCCGGGGCGGCCGACCGCCACCCACGGCGGCGCGTGGCCAGTGGGCCGCCAATGTTATTTTTAAGCTATATTGAATGTCCTGAGTTCAGTTTTGATAGTGGCTTAACGTTGGTTGATCATTTGGACTTAATTTCGATACGATGCATGGTTAGGCCAAAATATGAATTGACGATCCGACCGTTGGATCGTCACCAAACTTTGATACGTTGTAATACGTAATATTTGAGGATTATAGGAACTTACAGATCGAGAATCCGATTTACGGATCTCCCGGAATTGGAGTTGTAAGTTCATAAAATATAATGTTAACCGTCACTTAGTTTGGTAATTGGCGGAGATCCGACCGTTGGATGGTCATGAAATTTTAGGATGTTGTTCTAGAGATTTATTGTGGACCTTTGGAAGTTACGGATTGGAAATCTGAGTTGCAGATCTTCCGGATCGAACTTCAGAGTGACGTGTTTTATATAAGTGATATATTCTATCGATATGATTCTGAGGTATGATTTGATGATTGTTTTAGGCGCCGATCGCCATGACGCCTTGATGTGTTGTGCTAGGGAGTTGCAGGGCGAACTCCAGGTGAGTGGGCAGTTTTGTTTTCCGTATACACCTATATACTTATGGGTTTCCCAGAAATCGATTTTTGAATGAAAGTATATTCTAAAAATGCCATGCATAGATTTATATGAATATGTGATTTAAAAATGCCATGCATAGAAATTACATGAATTATGTGAATTGATATATGATGCATATATGTGAATTAGTGCTGCGGACGCGCAGGTGAGTATCAGGTGAGTTATATTTGGTTCATTGAATTGTTTGATGTGATTTATGTTGATAGCTCATAACCTGCACCCCTGGTGTTAGTGCTTATGTTATTCACCCGACGCTCACCTTGGATCCAAGTAGATGCTAGTCGTACAGACCACTGGAGGTGGTTCCGACATGCTAGTCGTACAGACCATTAGAGGAGGTTCCGACTAGTAGGTGACCCTAGATTATGTGCACAGATGATTGATGAGAGAAGCACTAGAGCGTATTATTACACCATCCTAGTCGTACAGACTACTTCAGGTAGTTCCGACTTATGTGCAGTGTAGTGCTGTACAGGTCACAGTTGGTGACTCCGGCTGGATTGGATATTGAGCTATAGAATCAGCCGTACAGGACCACTGCAGGGTCTCCGGTTGATTCATCATTTCACCTGATTTATATTGATGCATCCATATTATGTTTTTGACGCATGGCATGACATATTTTCTGAAAAGTGATAAAGAATGGTGTTTTGAGATTTTTGAAGCTATATATATATTTATATATGCTATTTTTCTGGGAAAGTATACATGTTTTACAGCGAGGGGTTAGAACTTTGATAAAGGAAAGTTTTGAAAAGATTTATTTTACTGACCCACTCAACTTTGTTTTGCACCCCTCCAGGTTTGAGATAGCAGAGCTTTGGTGGCCACGAGGAATCCAACGGTGTTCTGACAGAATTCACAATTGTATTTTTTAAGCTTCCGAACTGTGTAAATGGTTACGTCACTCTCACGTGACGGCCAGCATGCCCTCCTTCGGGACGGGGTGTGTCACTAAACCTCACAATGAGTCAGCAATAATGTGGTTCAAATTCGTCTTTAATGAGAATCGAATCTAAGACCTCTCACTTACAAGTGAAGATAAATATTACTGGACCGTGGTATTAAGTAGCTTCCAAAAATAATCTTAAGCATAATAAATTACGTCACTCATCACAATTACACTTATTTCCAAAACATTTGAAGATGACTACAATTTACAAAACAAAACTAGTTTTAACAAATTATTGTCACCAACATTAGTATCGTATTCAACATTCCAAACAGCCGAACCTATATCATCAAACTCATAAGCAAGGAGAAATACCGCTTGCCTAATTATGGGTAGAGTCGGCGCTAAGATGTCAAAATTTGGAATTTGGCGTGGAGATCAATTTTCTGGCTACTCATTTCAATCCAAAATGCATTTGGGCCAAAAGTTGGGTTAGGTTGGGTTGGGTTTAAGGCTAATTACGGTTGTGTAATATTTTGTATCGTCGCAAAACGGCACCACTTGAGCAGCAGCAGCAGCAACAGCAACGTTCAGCAAGCAGCCGTCGGCAGCAACCAAGTAGGCTACCCTTTTTCCTCTATTTCTGTTCAGATTATTGAGATATGAATATATGATACTAAAATGGATTGCTTTCCTGGTTTTTTCCTTTTTCACGTTGACCCACCGATTAATGCCGGTTTTGAATTACTAAAAAATCTCTGCAAATTCATGGGTTGTGAAGAATCCATTGGTACCCGATCAAAAATCATGGGGTTTGGAAGAAAAGATTGATTAATGCTGGGTGGTGTAAAGTTGGGAGCTTTTAAGTAATATATGCCTGGGTTTTAAATTTTCAGTAGAAACTTGATAGAAATTGTGCAAAAAATGTGTTCAAATATGCTTATAAATTATAGGGAGGCAGCTACTGCTGTTGTTGAGGTCATTTTGCAATGAAGGTTTGAACTTTCGGAGTAGATTTGAACCGGTTTAATCGAAACCCCCTTCAGAGGAGGTTTGGTTCTACAATGTTATGGAACTAAAATCTTACATTGATGTGCTGACTCTTCTTATTGGGTCTGTAGAATATACATTGCCGGAGTAGGACTGGGATCCATATATACTCGATCGACCATTGATATGTCGTTCATATTATTGGTACCCGATAAATTGATTATGCAGCTGGCGATATGGATCCCGCTCCAGCTACAGTTGAGCCTCAAGAAGGTTGATATTTTTTTCAAAGATCATTTTTAGGGCAATGGGTGATTAGAATATGAAATCATATAATCTTCTGTCTTTGCATCTCCAACATGAATCCTTTGTGGAACTGTATTCGTTTCATATGAATCAATATGTGACAGGATGAATACTAAGTTAGCTTCTGAGGAGGAACTCTATAAAGAATTATTTAAATTTATCTTTTTTATTTAGGGCATCATAAGAATCACAAAGGGGCTGGTTGGAGAATTTCTCTGCTATGGTACTCTCTCTCTCTCTCTCTCTCTCTCTCTCTCTCTCTCTCTCTCTCTCTCACACACACACACACACACACAAAATTCTATCATCACTCAATTCCTAGGAAAGTTGATGTGAATGGCAGTTCCACACTTGCATTCTGTGCAATCTATGAGAGTTTCTTCCCCGTGCCGCATTTCCTTTCCTAACCAGTATCATTATGGCAGAAGCAATTTCAGTAGAAAGAGCAGTTCTCTTGTTTATGCTTCCACCCGCAACTTTGACAGGGACCTCCATCTTCAATCAAAGGTACCTACTTGTGCAGTTAATTTCACTAGGTTAATGTTGATTGTCATTCTGTACTAGAAATATCTCGAGATGACGCATAGTGAAATTAGAGAAGGATTCTTCGATAAACCCATCAGCATTTACAGAAATCAATACCGAGGAGAACCATAACGCCCTCAGCATTGTTTGAAATTACAGAATGATTCTTCATGGTTTGAATTCAGTAGTTTGTGTATAAGTGCCAATATATGATATATATGCATCTTCACTTAGTTTGGTAAATGTACAACAACTTTTACAAATCACTCTCATAGCATGACAGGTACTGTAGCGCCAATAGATGTAATATATGCATCTTCACTTAGTTTGTTTTGGATGCCGTATTTTTCCTCTTCATATTTTCAGGATAGAATATGCAAATGGATGATATCATAATATCCATCAATATTATTTCAGGTTGAAACAGTGTTAGACAGTGTAAAATGGGATGACAAAGGTTTAGCGGGGGCCATAGCTCAAAACACTGACAAAGGAGCGATCTTGATGCAAGGCTTTGCTAACCTTTGGTGAAATTAATTTTCGATTCCAAAAGCACTTTAGGTGTTTTTTTGGAAGAAGCATCAGATATATGCTTCTTGCAGGAAGCACTTAAACTATTTTTCTAGGATCTACTTGGATTTTTACTAAGGATTGGTTTCAAAAATATTTTCATCAAAAGCGCTTACTTAAATAGCTTTTCCAAGATCTATTTGGATTTATATTAAGGATTGGTTTCAAAAAAAAATTCATCAAAAAGGCTTTCAGTCATTTTAAAAGCACTTCTAAATGAGTCTTTATTATTGGGTTTTACGGTTCAAAATTAGGATGATGCAAAAAATTAGGTTTGTGTTACCTATTTGGTTTTGATGTCCTATTTGGGTTTGGATTTTGACTTCTTAGTTGGTTTCCTTGGTGGAGAGATTTTGTTAATTACCTATTTGATTAGGATTTGGATTTACTTCCTATTAGGATTCTTATTGTAGCCTAAGTCCTATGCACTATAAATAGGACCTTAGGGTTAGTGTATTTTGTGTGGCTCTTTTGTGTGGCAATTTGGTGAGAGTCAATTTGTGAGTTTGTGAGTTAGAGAGCAATTTGGGAGAATCTTCTCCATTAGTTTTGGGTTCTCTACTCGTTTGGTTTAGGGTTTGTAATTTGTGGGATTTGGGTTGTGAGAGTTTAAACACTCTTTTGTAACCTCGTTTGTTTAGTGAAATTCCTCGTCGTGCTTCGCTCGTGGATGTAGGCTTTACGCCGAACCACATAAATCTCTATTGTTAGTTTGAGATTGTTTGTTTTAGTTTTCACCTACGACGTTGATATTGGTACTTTGTTAGAATTCGCTTCCGTTTGCGCATAAAAGTACAACATTTATTGTGCTACAAGTTACAAAGGAGTGTTCTAAATGAGCCAAAGGAGTGTTTTTTTTGGACAAAGAAAGTAAATTTCATTTAATGAGAAAGCTAATACAAGGTAAGGACACCTCCAAAAGAGAGTCCAAAATGGCCAAGCAAAAGCCCAACTCCATAAATGAAAACTACAATGAGAAGGGCCCAAAGTAAGCAGCCTATAGCAGTAACCAAACCGAAAAACCTAGACAGCCACCTCCACCAAAACAGCCGCACTGCCATCGCAGATCCGTCACCACCACCTGGAAGAAGGGCCAAAGAACCAAATGGGGGTAGGCAAGCTACCCGTGCTGGGAGCGCTCCCATAATCCTACCAAATAGTGCAAAATGCACTTTAAATGCTGCGAACTAGGGCTGGGCACGGGCCGGGCCGGGCCCAATTTTGAAGGGACCGGACCGGACCTAGGTTCAAATGAAACGGGCCGGGCCGGGCCGGAGATTACATTTTCTAATATAGGAACCGGACATTACCCGGCCCACTTGAAACGGGCCGATTCGGGCCGGGTCCGCGGGTCCCTTTTTTTTTTTTTTTTTTTTTTTTTGGGTTGTTTGAAAAAAAAAAAGAAAAAATTGTAGTTGTACAGATTGCAAACTGCACTGCACAGATTGCAATCTGTGCAAACTGCACTGCACAGATTGCAAACTGCACAGATTGCAAACTGCACTGCACAGATTGCAATCTGTGCAAACTGCACTGCACAGATTGCAAACTGCACAGATTTGAATTTTGCACAGATTGCAAACTGCACTGCACAGAATTGCACATATTGCAAACTGCACAGATTTGCACATATTGCAACTGCAGTCACAGACTGCATTTATGCAGATTTTGCACAAATTCACCGTTATTCACATCCAATCTAAATACAAAGTCCAACATCCAAGTTCATAGATTAACAATACATCCAAAATAACAATATTACATCGTCCAACATCTAAAAATCAAATCAACATACAAAATATCCGAAAGTCCAAGACATCCAAATTCCAATAATCAAATAATCCAACACAACATAAACATGACATCCGCAATAAATTTCAAATTAACATCCAAAATCACATCCAACGACCAAGTTCCAACAACAATCCTCATTGAATCTGTAAGCAAAAATAGAATATAAACATGACATTTTTAAAGTCCAACATCATATTATCCTCATTGAAATTTAAAGTTTATTCATTTGAGTTTAAAATATTACCGCAATTCCTTTTCCTTTATTCGTTCGAGTTATTTGAGGAGCTTCAACTTCAGGAACACTTGATGAGATGGTTGAACTTGTAGATATAGTATTTGCTCTTTTTCTTTTATATTCTACAACAACGAACAAACGTTAATTGTAAACCAGTTAATATAAAGTTATAAACCAAACTATAAAAAACAAAATAATTACCCTCTTCACACTCTTGATAAAATTCAAGCTCCGTAGGACTTGCTTCATACTCAATGCTGCCAATTGGTTCACTTCTCATCCAGTTTTGGAGGCACATCAATGACTCCACTGTTTGAGGAAGGAGACATGATCTACAAGGGTCAATTACTCTCTTTCCTCCACTAAATGCACTCTCACTGGCAACTGTTGACACTTGAATTGGCAAGACATCTTTCGCTATCAAAGCAAGTGTGGGATATGTGCTCCTCCCTTTCAACTTCCACCATTTCAGAACGTCAAATTGTGAACCATGTGGTACTTTCTCTACAGTGTCAAGGAGATACCTATCCACCTCATGTGCAAGCGCAATATCCTCGGTGTCTTCTAGTTCATTCTCCCAATCATCCATGATTTGACTAAATATCATTGGATTTTCTGTTGGCATACTAGAAGATGATTGTTTTACCATTGAAGAAGAAGTGTCAAGAACTAAATCTTCTCTACCCTTTTGTTGTGTTTGTGAACCGAAAGCATGGTAAACATATTCATCACACATCGCCTTCAACAATGTCTTCACTTGATTACTTTTCTGTTCAATCTCTTCTTCAGGAAGTTGTAATTGCTTTCTACACAAGTGCATGTAGTGCCTCAATTTCAACCTTGGGTCTAAGACAAGGGCAACTACAAATATTTGATTAAGGGACTCAATTGAACCAAAATATTTTCGATATTTGGCTCTCATGTTGAATGTCATATCACGTAGCACCAACTCTACAGTTCTTCCAGTTTGCATATATTCAGGCAAAAAAAGCTTTTCAATCTCGTTTTCCACAGCAATGACATCATGAACAGCTGTATTAGATGTGGGATACTTACTTGCACTAACTTTCAAAGTTATAAGATAGAAGACCTTCAAAAATTCCACAAACACTTCTGCACTATCCCAATCTTCCTCCTTAGGTGGACCAACCCTCCCTTTACCCGCCACTTCTTCTCCTTCATCATTAAGCACCTTTTCACTGAAATAGGTGGTGTATATATTGGCTTCATCATCTTCGGTCATCCTTTCAAATGCTTTTTTAAACTTTAAGCAAGATTCTAGCATCATGTATGTGCTATTCCACCTAGTAGGCACATCCATAACAACTAGACCCCTACTATCCAACTTCTCATTCTCCACACATTTCTTGAAATAACTTAACCTTCGAGGACTTGATCTCACAAACCGCACGGCATTTCTAAGAGCATCCACACTTGTATCTAATCTTTTCAACCCATGTTTCACTACCAAGTTGATAATATGAGCTAAGCACCTCACATGCATAAACTTGCCATTCATAATCATTTTACTATTAGGCCATTTCTGCATTTTACGAACAACATACTCAATTGCCACCTTATTAGCCGATGCATTGTCAACTGAGATACACATTACCTTTTCAATCCCCCACTCAACCAAACATTGCTCAATCATCTTCCCTATTTCTTTGCCTTCATGACTTGAAATCAAACAAAAGTTTAGAATCCTTTTGTGCATATTCCAATCATCATCCACAAAATGAGCAGTTAGCACCATGTAGTTCAAATTTTGCACACTTGTCCATGTATCAGTAGTCAAGCTCACTCTATGATCGCGTATCTCCTTTTTTAACTGATCTTTCATGCTATCATACGTATTAAATAACTCCCTCATGATAGTTCTCCGAGATGGAACATGCAATCTAGGCTGGACTTTGCACATCATCCGCCTAAACCCTTCACTCTCCACAATACTAAAAGGTACCTCCTCGATCACAATAAACTCAATAATACCTTCCACACTTTCTTCTTGGCTCCACCCTTTAGCAACAAGCATGTTTTTGACATTCTCATCCCTAGAAGGTCCAGAACTGCCTAGAACCTTTTGCAACTCATCAGTTGGTTTATATGACTTGCAATGTTTATTGATATGTTTAATGTAAGTACTAGTTCCACCCCCACTAGTATCACATGCAAAAAGGGCGTTACAATGGTTACACTTAGCCTTCAATACTTGTACCTCCGCCTTCTCTTTCTTTCCATGCTTTTCTACTTCTTGTATTTCTGAGACGGTACACTTAGTGACATGATCCCAAACCCAAGATCTCTCAGAAGAAGATCTCTCTAGTGAAGCTATTATAGTTGGTTGTTTTGTCTTTGGAATAGGTGGTGCTTTTCTTTTTCTGGAGGATGAGGGGTTTGGGGGAGGCATTGATGGGTTTGATAATTGTGTGGGTGCTTGTGTTGGTTGTGAAGGACATGGTGATGTAGCCGTAGATGATGCTACATTAGTACTGCTAGGGGTACTTTGACTTTGAGATTGAGACATTATGTAAAAATCTGTAAAATTTAAATAATGGAACTATATTCATTAATCAAATAAAGATATTTCGAAATATTCATCATTGCCTTGATACAACAGCAAAGAAATTGCCTATATACACATTATACATAATTTAAACCCAAAAAAGCATAATCGCCATGTAAATAAAATAGCAATTTCTTTGTTGCTTTCTGATTGGTTCAAAGCAAATAATTACCCTCTGGGATGGGAAAGACAAGCAGGCAGCAGCAGTGGCACAATTAAACAGAGTGAACACACAACACACAGATTGTTGACCGACAAAAGACCAAAAAGGCTGAGAAGTATCATCATGTTATTATACTAATCAGTTTGGACAACCAAATACATTTTGACTTAGCGTGACAATTGAAGGTTACTAACTGTTCAACAAATATAATCACAACCAACCACTTATAATTCATGTGCAGATAACAATATCTGAATATCATACCACATAAAATATTTTTCCATAAAAAGAGGAAGGAAAAAGTTTTTTAAATTTTCTTTTTAATAATGTGGAGACCAATTCTATTTAATTATTCAGGTTTTGAGTCTGTTGACAGCTAGCCATGATCCGATCTTGGGTTAAGGTTGCATCTGAATTAATACACCTACTGTAGTTCAAAATTCATTATTAATTTGGGTTATTGAAGAGAAAAGAATCTAGTTTGTGTCTTTATAAAATACAGAAAGCCATACAAGAATCTAATTTGGGTTATTGACTTAGCGTTATACCTATTATGTAATATGATAATTATTTAGTGACAACATTCTAGATTAGAGATACAAGGAAATTATCTTGTACTGTACGAAATTAACTTTAAGAGATACAATCATACAAGTTAACATACCTAGTTGCACCTAGTTTTAAGAAAAGAGAGAGCCTCTGCCACTGGAAGGAACTCCTTCTTGTTAAAAACCACCTGAACCAAGTGAACCAAGTAAATAAACAACAAACATGCTGGAAATCTGACTGCGAAGAAAGGAACAAACAAACAAACATTTGCATGAAGAAATTCTTGCAAACAAACATTTGTTAATAACTATAAACAAACAAACATTTGTTAAGATTTCTCACTTAGGTAAAAATAATCGATTTGTTTCTCATGCATCAGCTTTCACACTTAAACAATAATCGGTTTGTTTCTCTCAGATGGAACAGGACCTGTCAATCCAAAGGATGTAAAATATTACAACAATCTTATTGATGAACTGATCAGCCATTGTAACAGTTTATCTAAATTATGTTTCTACAGTTCCCTGCCTATACTATTAAAGAAAGAAAATATCACTTAGTGTTAATAATTTAGTAGCTATGTCACTTATTATTAATAATTTAGTAGCTATAGTGATCTACAATTCTTTATGTTCATAATTAATTAAGTTGTTTGTTTCAACCAAGAGGTTCAAATGAGACATGCAAAAAAAGGGATTTGGGATGATCATGATGGAACACTTTTGTGGATGCAGAAAAGACTTCACTGCATCTGTAGATGCGTGCTTAAAAAATTTTGAGGATAGAGTTTTGCATTGGACTACAATGAATGAGCCTAATGTTCTAGAGCTAACTCCTCAACCAAGCCGTACATGGCGGCTCATAATATCATGCTATCTCATTCTCATGCATCAGCTGCTAGATTGTACAAGATAAAGTACTAGGTAATTGTCAAACTTTCACTGAAAAGGGCTTCCGGAACTCTTATCTTTGACAATCAACTTATTAGTCTTTGTCCTTAAAAACATAATACTCTTGATACAGTTGATGTCTCACAAATTAAGAAGAGAGAAAATTGAGAGAATAAAAAAAAGGGCAAATTAAGAAGGCGGAAGAATAACTTTACTGGTTTTGTGACTATCATCATTCTTTCATATTTTGTTTTTATGTGTTATGCGCAGACTTACAGGTATATTTTTAATTTTGTACACACTCCTAAATTGTCATTCCCAAATCAATCCAAGCAAATACCAACAAAAAGTACAATGAATTATATCAGACTAACCAAGGTCTCCACTAGAAAAGCCGTTGGATTTCTCACTCCAAGCGAAAATCGTTCAACTGAAAACCAAAATACACTGAAATGTCACTATCTAATACCAGAATTCAAGCTTAATGGATTTGCTATAATCTTCTTATACAACACTACCTCAATATTTACGGGAGTACGTTGAATCATTCATAACTTTGCACATTCGAAACATAATAAAAAGGATCTAAAACAAATAAGCTTTAGAGCATACCGAAACCGATGAGGTTGCCATATTTTTGCACTGCAGAGGTTATGCTTAAAGCTTTCTCTTTTCCAATAACTGCATCCAGCAATTTCTTAATATATTAAAATCACGAACAAAACCGAAAGAGGATAGATTAAGATTAACATGACATGCACATTTCCTCTCTTTCTGAAAAAAATCAAAAGAGGAATATTTTTCACAGCTCAATCATCAATCTACAAATTCTACTTCTCTCAGTTCATATTCTAGATCCTGAAACATTTTTACAGCTTAATCATCAATCTTAGGCAGTCTAACTTACCCCTAAAAATCCCTATACCAGAAATTCAAATTAATAATAAAACCTAATTCAAAATTACCTAAATTTTAGAGGGATGATGGTTGGTAGGTACTGGTACTAGTAGCAGTGTCGGTGGTGATGGGGTGATGATGGTGGTTGCGACGGCGGAGGTGGTGCCGTTGTGTTGGTTGCGACAGCGTTGTGAGAGTCTGAGAGTTGGAGCTCGACGGTGGTGATTGGGTGAGTGATGGTGGTCGCGACGGCGGAGTTGGTGAGTGATGGTGGTCGCGACGGTGGTGGTGAGCACTGTGAGCGAGAGTATGAGAGTCGAAGGAAGGGATAGGGAGAGGGAGTCGAGGGAGAGTCTGAGAATTCGAGGTGATTCTGGAACTCGGGACTCGGGAGGTGGAATTAGGGCTAGGGAGTTGAAACTGACGGTTAAGATTGGATGGAGATATGATATCTTAAATCTCGTCCGTCCATTGTAACACAAACGGGCCGGTCCGGGTACCCGCGGTTCCTATACTTTTGGAACCGGCCCGAATCGAAAACTTCAATTACCCGGCCCGACCCGCCCCGATATGTTTTTACAAGATTAAGAACCGCCCCGTACCCGCCCCGTACCCGTATTACCCGCCCCGACCCGCGGGTCCAGGACCCGTTTGCCCAGCCCTACTGCGAACCACCAAAGTGTGCCTCCGGAGGAGATCTTAGGAAAGGACACCCGATGAAACGAGCAGCAAGGGTAGATGGTATAAGATTCATGGTGAGGAGCGATGTTTGGAGAGAAACCAGGCAAAGAAAACAGGTCTGAGATAAACTTAGAAAAGACTGAGACCAAGCACAGAACAACCTGAGACACAAAATGCTTAGAAAGAAAACAATAGAAAGCTAAATGCAAAAACAGATAATCTAAATCTCCAACCATGGTGGCTTGGAGAGGGAAAAACAGTGGTGGAGTCGGAGGAAAAGGGAGAGATGGGGAAGTCGGGAGGAAATAGAGGAAGAGAAGGGAACAAAGTAAGAAAACAAGGGTGGAAAAAGGAAAAGAGGAAGAAGGGTGAAAATCAGGGAGAGAAGGGAGATAATGATGAAATAGAGGATGGCCCGTAAAGGCGTGAAAATGGAAGAGGTTTTGGAAATTCTTAGGCGTAGGTTTTCCCAGTCGGGTATCGAGGAAAAGAGAAACCGCAAGTCACAGGCCTAGACACGGGCAGCTCAGTCTGTCAAGTTTAAATGATTTGCTTTGATCAACTCTTCTGTTTGTCGTTTTATTCACCATATATTGTGGTCTTAATTTGTACAAGGAGTATTTCTGAACCTAAATTTGCAGCTAATTTGGGTAGTGTTTGTGATTTTAAATCTCAATCATTTGGGTAGTGTGTGTGATTTTAAATCTCAATCATTTGGTTAACTAGTTCCGATCAATGGCAAAGATGGCAGTACCGGCACTCAAACGATTTTAGAGCTCGTTTGGAAGTGTTTTCAAAATGACTGAAAGTGTTTTTGGTGAAATTAATTTTAGATTCCAAAAGCACTTTAGGTGCTTTTTGAAAGAAGCGCTAGATATATGCTTCTTGCAGGAAACACTGAAACTGTTTTTTCAAGATCTACTTGGATTTTCACTAAGGATTGGTTTCAAAAATATTTTCATCAAAAGCGTTTTCTTAAATTGTTTTTTCAGGATTTATTTGGATTTATACTAAGGATTGGTTTCAAAAATATTTTCATCAAAAACGTTTTCAGTCATTTTAAAAACACTTATAAATGAGCTCTTATTGTGCTACAAGTTACAAGGGAGTGTTGTTAATAGGAGAAGTAAAAATCTATTTAAATAAAAAATAAAAAAATAAAAAAACTTTTTCCGCTGCCGGGATTCGAACCCGGTTGTGATACAATGCTCAATCCAATTTATGTGCTACAGCGGAATATTGGATGCTTGTAGAAGAATTAAAAAGTTATTTAAAGTGAGAGAACTCTATGCTATTTGTGATAAATAATAAATATTAGCTTCCCAGGGGAATACTCTTTCCAGTTAAGGGATCATCTGAGGCTCATATTAGACCAACTATGATCGAACGATGTGTGACCATAAGTTTCTTAGATATGAAACAGACTGTGATCAGAATTTTTTGGACATAAAACGATGTGTGATCATAATTTTCTTGAACATAGAATGATGTGTGATCATAATTTTTTTGTACATGAAGTTAGGAAAACATGTCTATATCTATACTATTTATTTACACTTTTTTATTGGAGTAAATTTTTATCTTTCAGTAATGATCTATAGCATATGTTCAAATCATGAGAAATCAATATTACTGAGTGAATCCAAATAATTGATTAGTGTCACAAACTGATTAGTGCTTGAATGCGTAATAGTAGTAGTAAAGACCATCGCAAGTAAAATTTTCCTAAAAAGAAAGTGTTTCTGAATCTAAACTTGGCAACTAAGAGAAAAGTTTGACAAGAACATTAACTATTAATCACTATTTTAGCTATTAGAACCCTTTGTTCAATGTTGAAGCATATTCAAAGAATACCAAAACCATGAATTTTTTTTTTAAAAAAAGAAGGCGATTGAGTTGAATTGATCTTTCTTCACGCTTCATTCTTCAAATTACTTCTATGACGTTGTTTAAGTGAAATAAGGCTCTCCAAGCACGTAAAAACACGACCAACTTTGCCGATTCCATGAATGCTGATCTTCCAATGACTTTCGTCATTAAAATTGTACATGATTAATTGTTCTCCGAACACCATCAAATCATGGGACTTTGTCCAGAAACCGGAATGTTTTAACTTCGAATATGGGATGGAGACCCTCATTTTAGTCCAAGACTCCCTCACTCCATATTCCGTCATGACCCAAAACTCGTTATATGTCCCACCACGAGGACAAGAATAATACGTTATGCATAACCATTGTCTGAAGACTCCCAGTTTCATCCTCCGATTAGTACTTCCGACATAACCACATTCAAGCGGGAGCGGAATTTCTCGAACCCTCTCCTTCCCCGTTAGAGCGACGGAAACAATCAGCCGTGACTGGTCTTCGAGTCTTTCCCCGAACCAATGGAGATCTCCATTCAGCATAATCCCTTGTTCACTTGCATAAAATCTGTAGGGAAATGATCCCTCAATCTTTCTCCAATAATTGGTTTCCAGCATATAAACACTAAACACAACGTCTTCATCAAAATCACCGAGCAAGAGGTTGATTAAGCGATTGTGTTTCGTGTAGAGTCCTTTAACCACCTTGTGTTCATAAGTGGAGTGATCAAATCCAATCCCATATAGATTGATTGAACTACGATACTTCTCTTCTTTTGGTATTTCTGGCAGTTTCTTGGTTTCCTTGGTGGAGGGGTTAACCAAATATAACCCCCAGTCGCACAGCATGCATAACAACAGGTCGTTGCAGGAACACAACAGGGAAACCCAAACACCCGACACTTCGCTATAAACATACTCGTGCTCGATGGCTGCTACTACACTTTGATCACCGGTATCATCAGGATCATCGTGATACTTATGATCGAGAAACTTGTCGAGATGCATGGAGTAGAGCCCATTATGTGCCGCATCAGTAAACATGACGCTTCGTGTTTGGCAGTGTAGACGGTCGTTGTCTTTGATCGCTTTGATGAAGTGTGTTGTGACGAATTTGGGGTCAGAGATCAGAGAACGCCATGACTTTGAGACGCACTCAAAGCGGCGTAAGGACTTAACTTGCAACCATGAAAGAATCTCGTGTATGACCTCGGGCGGAAGGTTGTTAAGGTTTTCCCTCAGCTGGCTTTTCATTCTCTCGAAGACAAAGAGAGAACTAATTTATCAGCAACTTATATATTAGGGTGATTCGCTTGTTATTCTAGTCCTAGTCGAGTTTTAAGTCCCGCAATGTTGGTATTGAACAAGGAATCCGGCAGGGTTAAGGGCCCTAATCCCCATCAAAAGCTAATTAAGGAGTCTGATTAAACTGTTCACCAGAAGGACTCTAAAACTAATTTCCGAAATAATACAAAATTTTCAATGAAATTAATTAGAACAATCCTTAATGCATCATTTCCGCCCGTAGGCTCTTCAAATCCCTTTTCCTCTATAAATTTTCCCTCAATTCGAATACATCTAGTTCAGTGTACAATTTTTGCGGTATGCTAATCCAGTTGCTTCGTAATTAGATAAACAAGTAAAATCACATGACAAAAGGTTCACATACATGTATTTACCCGGCCTGGAATCACAAACATGTGAGATTCATCAAGACAACAGCCGAAAAAGTGGTCCACCAGAAGTGCAGTGTTCACCCACAATGTCTGTAAGGCAAACCCGGACAACTTTCTGTAACCTGTGAGATCATGCTTGGTGAATGTTGTGGATGGCTGCGGTGATACTTTGTGAATCAACTTCCATGATCTTCATCCAGTTCTCAAAGTCTCCGATTTCCTGCGACACAAACCCAGCCACAAAAGAGTCAAACTATTAGCACACTCCACTCTCGAAAACTTCAGAATTTTTGGCACAGCTATTGGCCAAAAAGAAAAGGTTAAAGAGCTATGTCATGGGCAGGAGCATGACGCATGCCCATGTGGATTTGGTTGCGACTATAGCTCACATTTCTCAAAAGATAATTAGTATTTTGTTCCTTAGAAGTTAAATGAAGTAATGAACCTTTATGGCAGTGTTGATAGAGTGAGCGACGGAGAGCCATTGATCAGTACGTTTGACAAATTGGGAAATGGTGGCATTCAGTAGTTCGCCTTCTCTGCCACAATCACTCACATTATTCTTAAGTATTTATTTGATTACTAATTCGTTCAAACAGTTGATAATCCTGGCAACAAAAAGAAACAAACCATAGATCTAATGTCGGCATACTGACCAGTGAGTTTGTGGATTATGAGGGAGGCATGGTAGTGCTCTTGTACCAATTGGAGCACAGAATCTTCTAGTTCCCCTGGCTTTGTCTTGGACGAGCTGGATGCCACTGGAGCATGTTCTAGGGGAAGAGATACTGGTGAATACATGCTTGGCAGAAAGTTCTCGGAGAGTGAGCTGTGCTGACTTCTTAACAGCCCTGTTTAAGGTGGGTTAAGAGGGGTAACTTTTAAAGCCTGTTTGTCTGCAACAATAAAGTAAACACTGGATCAGAATTTTATTTTTTTTCACATCGTAATCTGATAACTAAAAACTTTCCTCAAAGATAACAATACTTCTCAGTTAAAGGTAGAGATTCAACGAGTTCCAGCAGATACACTTTTATTTGATATTGAAAAGCTTCATCCAAAAACTCGTTAAAAAGATTGTTATCATATAGTCAACTAGGCTATGACTGATATGACAGTTATAACTTTTAATTCGCGATGAAATGAATATAGGGGAAACAGATATATACAAAAGATTCAAATTTATACTATTTCCTCTTCAAATCCAATTTGGCAGATGCATTTAGCAAAATCCAACGCAGAAAAGTATAACCACACCAGATGCCAACCGCATATAGGCTGGCTCTAATTTAGGCAGTAGCCCACATTAACAATACTGGCAGTCGGTAGATTTGCGCAGATAAGATCAAAGTAAATGGGAGATGTGCTCACAAATGATCAATGACACTACCTGATTTGAGGGTGAGCATTTGGATCTCCGTAGTCATCTTCAAGAACATATAGAAGCTTCCTGTAAGCATGCCCATTGAGAAGGTCTTTCTCTTCGAATTCCTTCAACAACTTCATTGCCTCTCCAACCCTTCCTTGTCTGCAGATTTCATCAAGTACTGTCTTATAAGTAATGAATTCAGCTGATCTTCGATTCTCAATCATCTCCCACAGATACTTCAGTGCCTCCTCAACCTCTCCATGAAGAGCCAAAGCGTTCACAAGCGAGTTGTATGATTTACTACTCGGCATAAACCCTTTGCTCTTCATTTCATTGCACAACTGCTTAGCATTGTGTGTTCGGCCTTGGCAACATAACCCATGGATGAGATAATCATAGGAAAACGAGTTTGGTGTGCATTTATAGACCACATCCATCTGATGGAATATTCTAAGTGCATCATTGAGATGAAGGGAAAGTACATAACCCTTAATCATAGAATTCAAAGAGTAAATATCAGGCTCAATCCCATCATCCACCATTTGCCGAAACAGACACCTGGTGGTCTCCATATACATGTGATTTATGTAAGAATTAGATCCCCTACTCAAAAAGGCCGTAAAAAGAATATTATACGTCCTAATTGAAGGCCTACACTCCATGTTTCTGCTGTTCCTCATGTGTTTAAATATATTGACAGCTCTAGTCAACTTCCGGGCTTCCGTGAAAAAGTAAATAATGGAATTGTAAAGCGCCTCAGAACCAATGTAAGAAATAGCAAGCACTTGGTTGACAACATCATCCATTTCTTGATACATTTTAGCTACACCAAGTTTCTTGATCGTAATGTGATAAGTAGAAACATCGTGTTTGAACCGTGGCTGTTGTGATGCCCAATTGAACAACTCTAAACACACAAAAGGGTTGTCTTGCTGAGTTATAACATTGCGAAGTTCTTCAGGTGTAAATCTAGGCAACAACTGGGATAAGGCCCTTTGAAACTGGACTTCATCAAGAGTCGATTTATTGGACTCCGATCTCTTACGTTCTCTCCTTCTAAAAGATCGCGATGGGGGCTTGGTTGAGTAATAATTACACAGAAAAAATCGCTTATATATACCAAGATATCCATTTGAAGCGATTTTGGGAACTGGGTCAATTTGGGTTTGAATCAAATAGTGTAGAGGCCTCAAAGTGCCAGTGATGGAATTCAAACTATAAGAAAGAACATCCATTCTAAAGCAATATCTACGAATGGAAATCATATTACTGAATGGTTTACCGCAAGATGGAAGCACCAAGTTTTGTACTACTGCACTTCTTAATTTGGTTGTGCCTCCTTACACATTATGAACTTTAGCCCAAAAACTGAAATCACAAACACAAATCATCAAAGCTCAATCAGACAATTACTTTCAAAGAATGACACATACAAACCGAAAAGAAGTACATTCTCACATCACAAAAACATGGCCTTTCATCATCAAACATATTTTTTTTTTTTTTTTTTTTTTTGTGGAAAAACAAAACATGAAATGATTGCAAAACCTTATTGGAAATTAGATCTTTCTATAATCACATACATGATTACGGAAAATCAAACGAACCCAGAATCCAAAATCCACAAATTACAAAATTCTCCAACTTTACTCTGAAAACCACAAAACAGGTGCAAAATAACAGCCGCCTTAGGTTCAAAATTATACAGTAAAAAAAAAGAGAATTCATGAAAAATGGTTGAATACCCAACCAATAATCTCGATGGAAACATTGAACGCAACAGTTTCCAGGGGAAACAGAAACAAAAATACAGATTATTATTATTACTTGTAAGTTCAATTCATATTTCGCTTTTTCTTGGCAATCAAACAGGTCGTAAGGAAATCAAGAGAAATTGAGAAGAGATTACCTGAAAAATAAGAGTGCTACTCTGTCAGTGATCGAGTGCTTGGTTGGTTGCTGAGAATCGATGAGAAATGTGACTTCAGTACTCTACTAGGAGCCTTACTACACTGGAAATGGTTTAAAGGCAACTCCACCCTTGAGCTGTAACTGCTAGGGCTATTGGGCAATGGAAAGAGATCCTCCGGAAGTCCAGAATCAATCGATCCACATTTTTAAAATTTGATTAAACGACTCAAAATAAAAAAGTTAGTAAAAAAATTTAAAAGCTATAATAATTTTTAACCGTTTGATTAAATTTTTAAAGATCCGGATAATTTGATCCCTGAGCTTTGGAGAAAGAGATTCTCTTTCCATTGGGCAATTAGCAATTATTGCTTTAGTGAATAATAATTAACGCATTGATATTCCGTAAATAAATTTTTGGGCAATTGAAATTAAAAAATTATTTAAAAAATAATAATAAGTTTAATTTCAAATAGAGTAAATTGTACGAATGGTCCCTCAACTTTAATCAAATTCGAGCAATGGTCCCTCAACTAAAAATCCATTACCATTGGTCCCTCAACTTATCAAAATGTGTAGCTATAGTCCTTTTCATAAATTTTGTCAAAATTTTGTCAAAATAAGTTATATTGGAATGACCATTTATACAATTAGGGTCTCTCAACTCATCAAAGTGTATAATTATGGTTCTTTTTGTCAACCATGTCAAAAATTTTGTCAAAACGAGTTACATTGGAAGGACCATTGCTACAATTGGGTTAAAGTTAAGGGACCATTTCTCCAGTTGAATTAAAGTTGATGAACCAATGGTAATGGATTTTTAGTTGAGGGACCATAGCTGCACGTTTTGATAAGTTGAGGGACCAATGGTAATTGATTTTTAGTTAAGGGACCATTGCTCCAATTGAGTTAAAGTTAAGGGACCATAGCTACAATTTACTCTTTCAAATAGAACTTGTAACCAATTCCGTTACGTCACGTCACGTGTTATCATCCGAAATTACAATCTCATTCCAATCACGCCACGGTTCATATTTCCTTAGTTTTAATTTTTTTTGTATTTATTTATATTTTTTTACCATTTTTTTATTTGGATGGCATTTTATTTTCAATCCAGAGTCCAGATTATGCCACATGGACAACAAGTCTTTTACATTTTTTTATTTTCAAAATCATGATTAGAAATGACCGTCAGATTTGGGAAATCCACGCGGGCCCGTCGCTTGGTTTTTTGCAGGACGACTGCACCCACCCGCTTGGCACAAAAAAAATATATAACGTGGTGACGTGGAATTGCATCACATAATGGGTTGGGTGATTGCGTCCCAATTGAGCAGTTAGGCCTTCTTTGTTACTGCATGGTTCTAGGCATTTAGTTGCCCATTGTGTGCTTGGTATCGGCTAAGGACTAGAAACGCAGCGATCAGTATTGGTGTGGTTTCATTGGATCTGCATATTTTGCACTTTTTTCTCAGCATTGTGACTACGATGGGTTCAAGTTGCGCTCCATGCGGTGGTTTTTCTTGATTTTGTCTATGGCCGTCTTTACCGTTTCAGCTGTGTACGCGGCTGTTGAAGCTATGGCTAAGGTTATTAGGTTTTTTTGTGTGGTCACTTTTGGCCCCTTACAATTGGGTTTTTGCTTTTGAGCTCCTATGTAATTTTTACTTTAGGTATAGATAAGAACATTTACTCATGCATTGTGTGCATATGTGGCGTTCTGTCTGTACCAACCCTTTTTTTGGAGCTGTTTTTATTTCTCGTTTTCACCTACAGGGTCTTGTAATTTGTCATTTTGAACTTTGTTATAAAAATTCCCATCGATCAAAAAAAAAAAAAAAAAAGCAGTCAGGCCTTTTGCTTTTCACTGTAGCCCGACTGATTGGGCATATACGCTGAAGCTCATATTGTTGGTTTTGGTTGATTGAATCACCCAATTCCTCTAACTTTATGAGTATATCTCAAGTTCTCAACCCCGGTCTATCCCATTACTCTCCCTCCTCTCAGCAGTTCTATCTCAAAGTTTTGCACCTCCTTCATCTTTATGTCGCCCATTTCACGAAATTCTAGTAGCTCTCATTTCTAGTGATTGGGTCATCTATCTCGCGCTGAATTTCTTTCTTTCTCATATTTGGTCTCTCTGATGTTGGATTTGGTCATGGCAAAGGTAAATGGCAACAAAAAATCATAGGTTTCATGAAAATTACTTTGATATACTGATATTATGTAAAGATTTCAGAAATGTTTACCAACAACCTACTTTCGACGAACACCAATAGTGTCTCTAACTTGCATATAGATTTATAACACAAAATTTGTTGTATATAATCACAAAGAACCTCTATTAACAATTCATTATATATTGAATTTTATTTTGTCAATTTGTTGACGTGGAATTTTCGTAACACACCGCCGGATCCTTTTCTTAGGGATCCGGGGGATCTCGTAATCATGATCGTTCATCGTACATTGTGCGGTTAGTTTTTGTTAGGTACTATTTATATTTAATTTTAAATTTTAAATTTCAAATAATTTCTAACCGCACATATACAATTAACGAACATGATCACGTGATCCTCAAGATTCCCAGGAAAATGATCCGACGAGGATCATTTTCCACACCCGTCCACTGTTCCACGTTGGTGATTAATTTTTTATTGTAAGCCCAAACAACTCTTCGGCCAAGTAAAGACCCAATGATTGAGGCCCAGTCCATACAATGACACACATACAATTGTGTTTTGGGTATGAGAATGTGCTATTCACATTTATTTTTACTTTTTACATGCAATTCTTAATTTTCGATCGTCGGATTGAAGAAAATTATTGATGAAAAATTAACAAATATATGTGAGTGGTAAAGATAAGTGTGAATAACACTATCATTTCGATATTTCTTCATCATAAAGGCAAGTAATTACGATAGTAAAATTCAACACAAAAAATACAACAGTAAAAGATTTTTTTTTTTTTAAATTTTTTGTAATTAAATCATAAAGGAAACTGATTTAGGAAATACGATAATTAAAATCTTATATAAAAATGCAACTTCGATCAATAACTATTTAGCCGTAAAACAATCACTCTGAAAAACTTATCACGAACGCTTACCGCTCAAACCTCATAAAAAATTTGAAGTAAAATGAAAGTAATAGTGATACCTGATACGAGGACGTTGTAATCAAAATAGTGTGATCCGAGGATGTTAAATTTTTAATAAAATTTTCTTCTATTTATTAAAATAATGATATTGAAGGATGTCGTTGCCAGAAAAATCGTGAAACGGGATTACTGAATTCAGAATATGCCAGTGCAGCACATTATGTAGAGTCCGGATCCTCGCCAGATTCTCTTTGTGATGATCCTGAGGATTTATAAATCTTGTCCGTTCATCGTATATTGTGCGATCAAAAATTATTTTAAATATTTTTATTTAAAAATAAACATAAACAATATTTGACAAAAAAATGATCACACGATGTACGATGAACGAACACGATTCACAGATCTTCAGGATCCATACCAAAAGGATCCGGAGAGGATCCTATTGGCATTATGTAATTGGCAAGCAAACACTTAAAACCGTCCGATCAAAAACTTAATCATCCAAAGGCGGTGAGTAAAACCCTAACCCAACAGTAGCCCCATTTCTGCCTATTTAAAATTCACGAGGCTCTCACTTTTGCCATCCTCTGCCATTTCTCGCTCTTCACACTCTGAAGTCGGCGAGGTAAACAATCCCCTGAATCTTCCAGACGCTCTCGTCTGCTTCTTCCAGGTTCGCTCAGATCTCTGTCTCTTTGTTGTAGATTTTGTTATTAATTAAATCCCTTGTGATTCTATTTGTTCGATTTAATTCTGGTTCCTTTTAGATGTTAATTTCCTGAATTTTTTTGAAAATTTTAGGGATTTTTTTGTTCGTTTGCTGATGAATTGGTGAACTGGATTGCGGTTTTTGTTTGATATTTGTGATTAGATCGAGATTTTTGTGGGAATTGCATGTGGGTTTTAGGGTTTTCGTATATCTAATCCAACACTGTTTGAGAATTTATTTATTTGTTTATTTGATTTAGAGTTTTGATTCTGGGTCTATTTAATTTGTTCAGATATGGGTTTTGATGTTTGTTTATTTGCTGATCGGATACAATCACGCATGTGTTACATTAATATTTTAATAATCTTGATTTATGTTTTAATATTCTTTAATTGTTTACTATTGTTTTTGTTCTGGTGTGTAGATTTGATCAGTTCCGTGAAACTGCTTCCTTGAAGCAGTCGTTTTGAAAATCTGACGCTCAATTTGTTTTGTGTATTTTTGTGGAATTTCTGGAGCAACTATATTTTGCCCTCGTATTTTGTTAGGAGCATCTAAACGGCTCTGTATTTGGATAATCTTTTACATCGATTCAGTTGTAGCGATCTGATATGTTCTGCAGTATGTTGTTGTTTGGCTAACTGACTGATTTATTTTTGTTAATCTGTTTGATATTTCAGTTCTGTTGCTGATAATCCGTCATGGGTAAAGAGAAGTTCCATATCAACATTGTGGTCATTGGCCATGTCGACTCTGGCAAGTCAACCACCACTGGCCACTTGATCTACAAGCTTGGTGGTATTGACAAGCGTGTGATTGAGAGGTTCGAGAAGGAGGCTGCTGAGATGAACAAGAGGTCATTCAAGTATGCCTGGGTGTTGGACAAGCTCAAGGCTGAGCGTGAGCGTGGAATTACCATTGATATTGCCTTGTGGAAATTTGAGACCACCAGGTACTACTGCACTGTCATTGATGCTCCTGGACATCGTGACTTTATCAAGAACATGATTACTGGAACCTCCCAGGCTGACTGTGCCATCCTCATCATTGACTCCACCACTGGAGGTTTTGAAGCCGGGATTTCCAAGGATGGTCAGACCCGTGAGCATGCTTTGCTTGCTTTTACTCTTGGTGTGAAGCAAATGATTTGCTGCTGCAACAAGGTGAGCCTTATATCTTGTGTCAATTGTATTTCAAATTTTTTATGGTATTGGTTTTTCATTGTTTTTATTTTGCAATTATATATTGAATTTTATACGACGATGATACTTCAATTGGTATTGGATGTCAGCTATTATTGCTGTGATTTCTCAAGCAGTTCTAACTCATGTCACACAATGTCGATTATTGTGTACAGATGGATGCCACCACTCCCAAGTACTCAAAGGCAAGGTACGAAGAAATTGTGAAGGAAGTGTCGTCCTATCTCAAGAAGGTTGGCTACAACCCAGATAAGATTCCCTTTGTCCCCATTTCTGGGTTTGAGGGTGACAACATGATTGAGAGGTCCACCAACCTTGACTGGTACAAGGGTCCCACCCTTCTTGAGGCTCTTGACCAGATCAACGAGCCCAAGAGGCCCTCAGACAAGCCCCTCCGGCTTCCACTTCAGGATGTGTATAAGATTGGTGGTATTGGTACCGTCCCTGTTGGACGTGTTGAGACTGGTGTCATTAAGCCTGGTATGGTGGTGACTTTTGGCCCAACTGGGCTAACTACTGAGGTCAAGTCTGTTGAGATGCACCACGAAGCTATGCTGGAGGCCCTTCCAGGTGATAATGTTGGATTCAACGTGAAGAATGTTGCTGTCAAGGATCTCAAGCGTGGTTATGTTGCTTCCAACTCCAAGGATGATCCTGCAAAGGAGGCTGCTAACTTTACCTCTCAGGTCATCATCATGAACCATCCCGGGCAGATTGGACAGGGATATGCACCAGTTCTCGACTGTCATACCTCCCACATTGCTGTCAAGTTTGCTGAGCTTGTGACAAAGATTGACAGGCGATCTGGCAAGGAGCTTGAGAAGGAGCCTAAGTTCTTGAAGAATGGTGATGCCGGATTTGTGAAGATGATTCCAACTAAGCCCATGGTTGTTGAGACCTTCTCTGAGTACCCACCGCTCGGACGTTTTGCTGTGAGGGACATGCGCCAGACTGTTGCAGTTGGTGTCATCAAGAGCGTTGAGAAGAAGGATCCAACTGGAGCTAAGATCACCAAGGCCGCCGCTAAGAAGAAGTGAACCGCTCTGGTTCGTCAGATTTCCGCAGGCGAAATCTCCTATCCTAATAATAATAATAGTCGTAAAAACTTCTCTACTAGTATTTCGATGTATTGCTGGTTGCGTAATTTGTTGTCGTTGTCGTCGTTGGGCATTCATTCTCAGAATTGGGTGCTCGACCGGCGGTGGCGATGCTAGTGTGTTCTTGTGCTGTCTCCTCCGTTGAGAGTCTAGGTGCTCTGGGTTTTTCCCAGTGCGGCTAAAAGCTTTTGTGACTGGTTCTTGCTACTCTCGGTATAAAAACTTAGCGTCTAATAAATATGTTCTTGTGGTATTTCATATTTCGTACTTAGCATGTGATTTTTCCTGTTCCTTTTTATATGGTTTTGAAGCAGCATAAGCGTCAGGGATAATTATATGCTCTCTGATAACCAAACTTTAATCTCCGGCAGGTTCCGACTGCAGTGAATGTGGTCCTTCGATGATGTCTTGAATGGGGATATGTCGTAGAATGTTGTAGTTCTTGGTTTATTCTTTCTGTCTTTATAGTTTTAGCACGGAGAGCAATTTACATGGAATGGTTTTACCGCTGCCTGGCTGTCGGCTTGGTCAAATAATATATTGCTGCATGAAAAATAACTTACAACAATACATTATTGGATCAAACCCGTTTCATGTAGCTCATTCTCCTCGAGAATCAGACTTGGATGGTGTTTGGTGTGATCTTGGGTTTGCATTAGATTACAAGTGGATGGAGTGTTATTGGACGGTGTCCGTTGCACTTTGACATCAACATTTGTGTCAAGGGACGATCATTAGGCTGGGATATGCGACTCAGTTTGGCTTGTACATTTTTACAAAGACAACGCCTTCAGCCTGATGACAAGGCAATTTTGCCTTGTTAAGCCCCCCGAGGCAAGGCAATGTTGCCTTGTTAAGCCCCTTGAGGCAGCAAGGCAACATTGCCTTGTTAAGCCCCTCGAGGCAAGGCAATGTTGCCTTCTTATGCCACTTTTGAGGCAACATTTTTCTGTTGCCTTGTCATTGGAGAGGTGAAATGCCATTGAGATTCAAGGGTTTATAGTCAGTTTTCATTTGACCAGCTTATGTGGTCCAATAAAAACATGACACGTGTTAGATGTTTAAGTTTTAGGGTTTTAATAACAAATGGTCCCTGACATTGATCAAACACATCATTTTGGTCCCTGACATTGAAAATCAATAGAAATAGTCCTTGAGATTGTCCACCATCCATCATTTTGGTCATTCCATTAAAAACTCCGTTAAGTGTCCCGGAGCTCTTGGCCGGAAGTTTGGGTAATTTTCAAAGCTTCGTAACTCAATCGTTTCTTAACCAAATTCGACCCATAATATATCAAAATGAAGATAGGAAAGTGTAGAATAAGATTATATCATTTGGAAGTCCAATGATTGCCGGAGATGGCCGAAAAATAGCCTCAAAGTTGACTGGTCCGAGTGAAAACTTGAAAACTCGCCGGAAACTGGATAAACTTTAAACGTTCATAACTTCTTCAATACTCAATGAAATTAAGTGATTCAAAAACAAAAATCATACTTCTCAACGAGGCAAAGAGAATGGTACCTTTTTTTATGGCTAACTCATCCTGGTTTGGCCGAAAAATGGCTCGAAAGTGGCTGTCTCAAGGCCAAGACAGCCACTTTCGAGCCGTTTTCCAGCCAAACCAGGGCGAGTTAGCCATTGAAAAAGGTATCACTCTCTTCGTCTCGTCAAGAAGTATGATTTTTGTTTTTGAATCACTTAATTTCGTTGAGTATTGAAGAAGTTATGAACGTTTAAAATTTACCCAGTTTCCGGCGAGTTTTCAAGTTTTCACTCGGACCAGTCAACTTTGAGGCTATTTTTCGGCCATCTCCGGCAACCATTGGACTTCCATATAGGTATAATCTTATTATACACTTTCCTATCTTCGTTTTGATATATTATGGGTCGAATTTGGTTAAGAAACGATTGAGTTACGAAGCTTTGAAAATTGCCCAAACTTCCGGCCAAGAGCTCCGGGACACTTAACAGAGTTTTTAATGGAATGATGGATGGTGGACAATCTCAGGGACCATTTCTATTGATTTTCAATGTCAGGGACCAAAATGATGTGTTTGATCAATGTCAGGGACCATTTGTGATAAAAACCCTAAGTTTTATAACCAAGTAACCATACTCTATTCTCTTATTAAACCCATTACCAAACATAATCCTCCTCCTCCAACTAGTCTGCAAGACTTTTGTTTGATCCTGGGTTTAAAGGGTTGGTATGGTTACAAAGATGGCAAAGTGTTGTAATCGACAAACGTCTTAAACCATTGGATCACGCACACAAGTCAGTATTTTGGGTATTCGCCAATGAGTACCCAAGTATTATTCTTACTAAAAGCACATTTATTTATTCTCCTTCTATTGAAATTAAATATAAGCGCTATTCATCTTCTAACTTTAAAGTTGGCACAACTTTTTCGTTTCACATAATCAATTTCAAAAAATTAACCATTCATCCTTCCATTTAGTATACTTTTTCAATCTTAAAGAGCAAACAAGACGTAAGTTTTTAAATGATCTAATGAAGTATAGAAGGGAAAGAGATCATTTCCGGATCCCTTCTTCCTAATCCACCAAATCAGAGAATCTGTGCCGTTGAAAATTGATCCAACGGCTAAAGTTATTATAACTTTTAAAGTAAGCTCCTGTTTGTAGCCGTTGGATCAAAATTCAACGGCACGAATCCCTTAATTTAGTAGATTAGAAGAAAATGATCCGGAGAGAATCCCTTTCCGTATAGAAGTACCTATTTTCTTACTAGTAGTCACCATCAGATGGCTGGGATCGATAGTAAGGAAAGCCATCCCAAACTATATTCCTCACACTTAATTGGCACCACTTCTGGCCCACAATCATGCAAGCCTAGGGGTGGGTTCGGTACGGTTAGCGTACAAAAACTCTCGTACCAATTACCGTACCAAACTTTCGGTTTGGTAAAATCTATTACTATTACAGTACCAAACTTTCGGTATACCGAAGTTCAGTATTGCCAAAAGTTCGGTTGACATGATATGGCAATGGTAATTGCCATTTTGTTTTGGGACAAAATCTATTTTTGTTTTTTTAACCCAATTTAAGGGCAAAACTTTTTTTTGTGGTACCTTTATCTCATACATTGTAGCTTAAAATCATCTATTATTCATCGTTCACAATTCACACACACAATAATTCAAATGATGCATCAAGATTCATGATGAAAATTAGGCTTACAATCCAAATAGAAGTTACGAACCAAAACAAATAGAAGTTAACAATCCAAATAGAAATTAAAGTTTCAAACCAAATGAAAATTGGAACTATACTTATTACTTCAAAAGGTAGAATTCATTGATCAGTTATTCAAGCTTGAGATGTCGAAGCTTTTGGAGGAGACATTGAACTTGTAGAAGATTGAGTTTGTTTCAAGCCTACATTACAAACAAAGAAAACATATTAATTAGTAGCAAAAACTTTTTTTTAACCCAATTTAAGGGCAAAACTTTTTAACCCAATGGTAATTGCCATTTTGTTTTGGGACAAAATCTATTTTTGTTTTTTTAACCCAATGGTAATTGCCATTTTGTTTTGGGACAAAATCTATTTTTGTTTTTTTAACCCAATTTAAGGGCAAAACTTTTTTTTGTGGTACCTTTATCTCATACATTGTAGCTTAAAATCATCTATTATTCATCGTTCACAATTCACACACACAATAATTCAAATGATGCATCAAGATTCATGATGAAAATTAGGCTTACAATCCAAATAGAAGTTACGAACCAAAACAAATAGAAGTTAACAATCCAAATAGAAATTAAAGTTTCAAACCAAATGAAAATTGGAACTATACTTATTACTTCAAAAGGTAGAATTCATTGATCAGTTATTCAAGCTTGAGATGTCGAAGCTTTTGGAGGAGACATTGAACTTGTAGAAGATTGAGTTTGTTTCAAGCCTACATTACAAACAAAGAAAACATATTAATTAGTAGCAAAAAGAATTAAAGTTGAAAACCATTTAATAACAAATTTACTAAAAAAATTAAAGCATATCTTTCTTGTTTCCTCTTCTTCCATTTCCTTGTAAAAGTGAAGCATATATTTCGTTGGTTCCTTGTAGAAGTTTACTTCATCTGCCCTAAGTCAACCACTAGTGCACACTAGTGCCTCTACTATTTTAGGAGTCAGTGATGCCCTAACAGGGTCCACAACCCTTCTCTTTAGGCTAAATGCATTTTCACTAGCAACGGTAGAAGTGGGGGTTACAAAGATATTTTGGCTATTTGTGAAAGAATTAGGAACTTTTTTGTTTTTGATTTCCACCATTTCAAGAGATCAAAGTCACCAACAACAATGCTAATATAAGTAGGGTTTTATTTTCAAATTATTGGAATATTATAAATATGTGTTATATAATTATCTATTATATAATTTATAATTTATATATTATATTGTATTTTCGGTATGGTACGGTAATACCGTGGTAATGGTATCCATTACCAATACTGTACCATGAAATTTCGGTACAGTACAATACCGTACCATTACCAATTGGCATAAAATCGGTATGGCACAATTGGCAATTCGGTTGACACAACAATTTGACAAAAAAATTCACCCCTATGCACGCCGGCACGTCTTTCACATGTCCCATTTACTCACTCCCATTTGACACCGTTACCAAACCTTCGTTGACCAAGAAATTTTCACTATGCCGGCAAACGGTTCGGTACATTAAGTGTTATAATATAATTAGTTAGAATTTCTTTTATCAAGTTTCCAATTAATTATATTATTTGTATTAAGCTCTGTTTCCAACACACTGAAAAATATCTCCTTATTGATGACCCTTGCCAATGGCGGCCATAGCCCCACTTACCACAACATTATCCTCGATAGGACTGATTATTCTATAGACACTAGTCATGCACACGGGAATATCTGTTGTACAAAACATCACATACCCTCTCAAGTATGAAAAATACTTCCTTATCGTCCATGGCGTCTTTGTCTCTCTTCACATTTAATCACATGAGAAAGAGAGAGAAACATATACCGCAACGTAGATAGGATGGGGTTTTTTTTTTTTAAAAAACTTTTTTGTTTACATAACGACATATTTACACTAAAGTTGGAAGCCACGCAATAATATCAATAACTAATGGGTCGGCTACGAAAATGAGAGAAAAGACTCCACTACAGAAGGAAGACAGGGAAGACTTGACTCGTGACACCTCCGTGTTCCTCTGTAATTTGATAAGATGCAAACGTTTGGAAGTGGAGTCTACGGGCCGACCATGAGAATCTAGACATGAGGCAAGTTCCTCAAATGAATCGTTCATACATAAAAGAAATTGAACTCCTTTTCTTAAGAAGTATAAAGCAATTTAATTTATATAAATATAAATGTATATATATAAAATTAAAAGTAAGGAAATGACCTATGCTTTTTTTATACAACTTTTGACACGCATTTTTGATGTGTCACGCTGTCAAATTATCATATAGACGGGCCAAAGACTCGCTTCCAACAACACCGATATTATCCCCAACTTATAATTATCACATACATAGTCTGACGGTTGTGTGATTTCATCACAAAATGACTCAGTATTAGTAGGAATAGGGTTATGATATTAATATTTAAACATTTCTTTCTTTCTCTAGCCGATATAGGATATTCAACACAGGAATCCGCCCTCTTAAAAGTATTGTATCACTTATTCAAAAAAAGTATATGTAACACCACCTTATCAATCTATGTGACACCCCCATTGCTTTTGTTTACTAACTCATCTAAAACAGGGAGTTGGGGAGGAAAGTAGGTAAGAGGGAAGCAAGTGCTTCTTGCAATGCCTCAGAGTCTAGGCAAGAAACCAATCGGTAGTTGGAGCTTGGATACTGTGGGGGTGGTCATGGTCGACACTGTAGGGTGTAGACACGTAAATGGATTGGATTTTGATCCGAATTTAATGTAATTAACATGAATGGATATGAGATTTCAATCAGATAAATTAGAACTTAACTTATAATGCATGAGTTTCATATTATATATCGGATCGGATGAAATAAGTTTTTCAACGAATCAAATCAAATCCATATTGTTCTGGTCAATCTGATCGGTAACATGTCAAATGGGAGGTAGGGGGGAGAATGGGTTGTGGGGGTGGGGGAGAGAGAGGGGGAGGGTGGTAGGTGAAAAATACTATCTTCAAGTAGAAATATACTATCTTCAAGCAGACGGAAAAGGTCAAGCTGGTACGGGGAGGGAAGTGGTCGGGTTGCCTGGAACGGGAGGGAAGTGGTCCATTTGAAGGACCACATGAACTAAAAAAAGGAGTTGCAAGACTAAATCGGTACTGGTACGCATATAAAATCAGATATCATAATTGCTTCAAATTACATTATCGTTTTATGTCTAATTTGAATAAATGATCATCGTAGTAATATGATAGTTGGAAGATAGCTTTTGTGATAAAACAATATGAAAACAAATGTGAAAAATAAGAAAACGAGTGCTTGAAAATCATTTCCAAATAAACTTTTATTTGCGTTTCAACAAGAACTTAAACTTGAGAAATGATAACGAACGCTCTTTTTGTTTTCCTTTGATTCAATCAATTTAACGACAAAAAATAAAGAGTTTTAACTCAAAAACAATTTTTGAGTCTCAAATCAAGAATTATTGTTTGGTATGGCTATTTTAGAAAAGTAAACTTAAAACAACTTAAAAAATTATCTTACTTTAAAAAACACGAAAAAGTCGCTGCATAGTACTACGGTATAATGATATTCATTTTTACTTGAAAGTGAGAGGTTTTATGTTTGATTCTTACCAAAGACGAATTTGAACCACATTATTGCTAGTCCATTATGAGGCTTAGCCCACTCCCCCACTCCTTTAGTGTAGATAATATCATTTGTTCAAAAGAAAACAAACACAAAAAATCAGTTTTTAAACTCATCTCTCTCCATCTTTTCTTGTTATCCCATCTTTTCCTCTCTTTTTTCTCTCTCATGTCTCTTCCTATCTGATTTTTCTCTCCTCTCTCCCAGGGGTGGGCAAGTTCGGTTCACCCCAATTCCACTCTCAAACTGGAACCAGAACCGAAAAATATCAAGAATTCTGTTTGATACAGTTCCACTCAAATTTATTACTAAAACGTACGGTTCGATTCACGACGGTTCTAGTTCGGTTCATACCGATTTGTGGTTCTAACTAAAATTACATATATTTTTTTCAAATCATTTACTTGTTTGGTTTATTTTCAAATAATGACGAACAATACTACTTCCTGCAACATTCTTAAAAACAATATTCTAAGATTGGTAAACCATCAGAAAACATCAAGCGGAGCTTATAAGAAAGAAAACTTATGTTTATGGTATTATGAGATGGGGCTACTTGTTGAGATGATGAATGAGGGAATTGGATCCTCTCCTGAGCTCAGGATGGGGATCCTCATAAGCAGCCCATCCATGCCGTTCAAATTTTATCCAACGGCTGGAATTATTATAACTTTTAGAGAGATCTCCTGTTTGGAGCCATTAGATCAAATTTCAACAGTCCGGATGGGCTGCTCAGAAGGATCCCCATCCTGAGCTCAGAAGAGGATCCAGTTCCATGAATGAGGAGAATAATTTTTTTTTTTAAATGAAGAAGAGAACTGAAGACAATGGAAAAGTGGTGCCACACAAAAGAAGAAGAGATGAAGAGATGAGAAAAATAAAAAATGATGACAGTTTTTTTTCTTTCTCTCTCTCTATATGTTCTAATCTCTCTCTCTCTCTCTCTCTCTCTCTCTATGTTCTAATTTTTCTCTCTCTTCTTCCTTTCTCTCATATCTTATGATCATTTCTGAGGCTTAATTCTAGATCTGGTATTCGTATCGTGTTTTTTGTGTTCGTCTCGTTTTCGTGACACATCTAATATCTTAACGAGTCGTATCGTGTAGCATTCATTAAAGTAAATGGTAATATGGCCCGACCAGAAATCGACCCGTTAATATTATCAAGTAATATAACCTGACATGTTACCCATTAAAGAAAATATATTTAAATCAATAAATAATGAAAATGAAAACATAATTTGACCCAAGAAAATATAAAACATAATACTAAATTAGTATATGCATACCACATTGTCACATAAATATTACTTCAAAACAACAACAACAAAAACATTTGTCTTTCAAGTATTACATAATCCAAAATAAGAGCCTAATGAAAAAACATTAGTACATTACTATAAAATACCAAATGTTAAAAGATATGCAAAATGAAGGAAGTTGCGTTTCAAGGTTAAGGAACTTGATATGTTTATATATGCTTTCACATTTTTCAGACTTGTACATTAATAATTATGAATTTTATTTTTTTTGAACTCCCTTAAAAATACTATTCATGAGGATTTGTATGGTTTTAAAAATTCAAATGACGATGTACCCATAATCAAAGCATAGAGGATGCAATCACGAGCCTTTACATATTTTTTCACATTTTTTGCACTTGTAAATTAATTATTGTATTTTTAATGTGTTTGGTATTTTTAAATTACTTGATATTTTTATTTTGATGTGTTTTATAATTTTTTAATCACTCTTTACCTATAGTTTACTATAAAAATAAATAAATAAATATTTTTTTTTATTTTAAATTTATATAAAATAATTATACAATAATATATATTTAATATATAGTATATACAATATACACTATAACTATTATATTTTATAATAAATTTGTTTAGTAATTAAAAAAATTAAAATCATTGAAATAAATTTTTTTCTTAACGTGTTGAAACGGATTATCTGCTATCACATTCGTGTAAACCTATTAAGGACCTGTTATTAAGAAGTTCTTATCGTGTGACCTGATAACGACCCAATTAGTTATCGTATTGATCCGTAACCCGTTATTTTCGAGTCGCTTACATATCGTGATAAAAAATCATGTAAACAATTGTCTAGTCTGCCTCTTTCTCTCGTCCCTCCCACTCTAGATTCTCTCTCTCCGTTCTCTCTCCTCTATCTATGTCCCTTCTTTTGATCTTCTCTCATCTTTCTCTCCCCCTTTCTTATTTATTTAATTGTTATTTGAAAATAATTATGAATTTTATATCGAAAAAGTTTGAGTCTTATAAAAATCTGTTCTACAAAATAGTTTTAACAAATATTTTCTGAAATGATAAATTCCCTAAAAGAAATGGGTGAAAATCACCTCGTTGTGAACTTTTCTTTTTTCTGGTCAAAACAATAATTTGAACTTGGATCAAATTCAAAACATGGATGGATGGATGCTCATGCTCATGTGATAAGTCTTCGTTCTTTGTCTGAACAATGGTACTGCAGAGAAACAGTCCAAACCAGCAAACCAGAAGAATGACATATCAAAGGCAAAGATAATCAGTTTCCCAAAAAAACTAAAAAACGGCAAAGATCCCAAAACCCTATAAAGCAAAAAGTCCAAAAAATACCCAGATCAGACATAAACTCCAAATATATGTTATAAAAATTCATCAAACCCCACATACATAATCCAAAGTAGGCCCATAAACACATAAATTAACTAAGATTAAATTCAATAAGCTAATTTAAGCTAAAGCCTAAAGGTAATTGAGTTTATGCAGCTTTTGCAGTGCAAGCCAAAAAACTGCAACACAGATCATGTAGTGCAGTAGCTAGATCTTCATCATCTTCCTTGATCTCTTCTGCTGCAACTCTTTCACTTGTTCCTTCAAAACCCACTTCTTGATTTGCATGCAGAGCTGCCCTAGCTTGTGATATCTTCCTTTTCATGGCTTCCCTTCTGCGATCATGATCTGCCATCCTAAAACAAAAAAACCCCCACAAAAAAGAAGAAAAAATAATCAAAAACCCAAAAAAAAAATTATTAAAAAAAACAAAAAGAGAGCTTCAGAGTGAGAAAGTATAGAGAGAGAGAGGAAGGAAGTATACATACGCCTTAGAAAAGGTGAGATGGTGATGGGATATCCCTGAAACACAGAGAGGAAGGCCAAAGCTTCCATGGAGGGTTAACATGGACTGCATTTTTCTCTCTCTTTCTATTTTTTTGGGTTTTTTTCTGGAGGAGAAGATAAAGGAGAACTTTTGAGAAATTATAGTATGTATTTTTGGTGAATTTTGGGCAAATATAAATGCAAAAGGGGGGTTGATTGATGATCTATCTAGATGCAGACAGGAGTCTGACAGTGTAGAAGGGATGGTAAACGGTTATGACTGGCGGGTCGTTTATGTTCATAACCGCATAACCGTTTATACAATTACTGTAGTTATTTACCCATAACCGTTTATGTTCATAACCGCATTACCGTTTATACAATTACCCATAACCATAATCGTTGGGCAATTGTATAAACGGTTATACCCATACCTATAATAGTTTATAAATGGTTAACCATACCCATAACCGTGTGACCATTTAACCATAACCATTTACCCGTTTTTGAACCCGTTTATCCTTTTTTTACTCATTTACCCCTTTTTTCACCCGTCTACATGTTTTTTTTAACAACTTGAAAATTACAAAAGAAAAATTTGTCATAATTTTCGTTTTCTGACAATTAAACACCGTTATAGATACATTTTAGCATGCATTTCCCTATTTTAATCATTCTCATACAATTCCAATAATTGAAATAATAGTTTACGAACAATATTTTTCTGCTACATCCAAGCAAGTATTTAATTATAATCCATATGATTACAAAGTAAAGCTTCTAAAAACAAAAAGTAATCATTATCTTGAATATTAGATAATTCAAAGGTCCAAAATATTCCGAAAATAAACACTTTCGAACACTAATGCTTTAGCACGTTTAATCACAACGTCTCATAAATTGAATTAGTATCCCATTTAGGAACACCGACACCAATTAGCATGAATCCAACAGAGGTAAGTGATCAAATAAGGTTTGCATTGTACACTCAGTTATCAGGAAAAAAAAAAAACTAACAAAAGCGGAGTACCAAATCAATTGAGTTAATATCACCATTCATCAATATGCATAAACAGAAGGTTTACATTCCATGATTTTTCACACACCCATATGCATAAATTGAATTAGTATCACCAATAACTCCAAAGTTATAAACAAAAATAAAGATTAGTTTTTACCACATTCACATCAGTATCATCATCAAATGAGGAATCTTCAACACGAGGGTTTTTATTTTTATTTTTTTTTAAATTTTAATTTTTTTTAATTTTTAATTTTACATATATTAAATTAAATGGGTAAATGGATACCTGTTATAACCTCAGGTAATACCCATAACTGTCCATTTAAATTTCACGAATAAATGGTTATACCTATAACCGTTTGTTCGTCTAAACGATTACCCATAACTGTAACTGTAAACTTTAAATTGACGGGTAACTGAAGTTATACAAATCCATGGGTATGTTGCTCATCCATATGTAGAAGACCATAGCAAAGATGGATTCTTGGGTTTTTGGCATTATACTGTGCATTGTGCCACATGGTAAGGGACATGGGCTCTCATTTCTTTGCCATTTGATTACTAGGCAAGTTTTGGCTGAACAATATTTGGCTACTCAAATATGAGTATGAATTTATACTCATTTTTTATAAAATTGTTCGTTGTCAATTTATAGAATTTCGTGTTTATAATCAGAACCGTTCATATTATAAATCAACCTATAAAGATCGCCTTTGCAAAAAATAATTAAAATTAAGGTCGTTTGGTCATCAAACTGTTTAAAAACAAATGAACGGTATTGGTAAAAACATTACGAACCGTCTATGTATTTGCTACAATAGATTGACTAAACGACCTTAGTTTTAATTTATTTTTTGCAGAGATGATCTTTATAGTGTGATTCATAATATGAACGGTTCTGAGCATAATCACAAAGCTTTGTGATTAAAACATTAAGAATTTTGAGTGAAAATTCCTACTCATATTTGAGTAGCTAAATATTGTTCGTTTGGGCTTTTGATGTATTTGGACCTAAACTAAGCTCAATTTTTATATAAAGAGCAGTGCAATAGTTGGGAATAAGGTCCAAACACTTGACCTTTGTTTTCAGAAGTGGACGATTTTAATCAGCTGAACTACAAGATTTATGAAGATAACAAGTCGTAGATTTTGAAGCTGGTGTGGTGCAAGGGAGGACACGAATCGGTTTGGTTCGGTATGTGGTTACGTTGTTAACAACCAACTAAATAAAATCGGTTTAACTTGGTTCGATATATCAAAATTTTCGATTAGTCGGTTTTGATTTTTATTTCCAAATAAATTTTTAATTCCTTTTATTGTTTTCATTTGCAAAAATTAATAAATCAAATGACCCACCCCTGGTTTAATTTGCACCATAGCAGAACGTTTAATTTGCAACCGTTAAAACATTAATACTCGTACGAGAAATGTTAGCTACATTTTCTCATTTCGTTCTTATTTAAAAATGTGATTTGATAATCAAAATTGTCTATTAACCAAATTGAAAATCGATTAGTCATCTAACTGTTTTTAAATAAATTCACAATTAACCTTGAGATTGTGAATATGTGTACGGCCTGCTAACCGATACATTTTCTAGTTTATTTTTTGTATTCCGGAAGGGCTGCTCCCACTTTATTCAAAATGTTCAATATTCAAGCGAGTGCTCTACGTGTCATAATATAAACGGAGAGACACGAATAGATATATTATTTCCTCTATATGTATACGGGCATGTGGAGTACTGCTTCAAGACCCGGCGTTTAGAAAAGTCTCTCCAAAACTTGAACCTGCTCAACCCATATCGCAACAGAGGCAAAACTCAAGGTACACAAAAATGAGAACACATCGTATAATATAACAATATCAAAATATTTTTTAACAACGCGATTTCCTAAATTACTTTAATTTATTAGAGAGCTCGAACTTGGGTGCAAAGGAATGGAAATAACAGATCAATATATGACATTTTTCAAAATTCAGAAGACTGGCAATCAGTAATGAAAGAAAAGAGGAACGATTTAGTAGAGAAAACTAAACTTGTTCATTTTCCACCAAATTTAAGAAGAAAAAAAGGTGAATAACAGAAAAGAGAAGCAATTAATAAAAATATTAACTGAATCCAACAAGCGAAAAGTTTGGATTTTCCTTCTACAAGTAAGAGAGAAACATACTTTCATCACAGTCGGATAACTTAGTCCAAGTTATTGTAAACATTACATGTACTTTCATGTAAATTAAGTGTTTTAAATGGAATTAATTTTTCTATTTTTTTTTTTTTTTGTGAAGTGATTTTGATTTGGAACATCTTCCAACGGCGGACATAGAAGTAATACTAGGCTAAAAACTAGTCGGTAAGTTTCCTTTTTTTGAGATTGAGGTTAAATTCTCCCCTCTTAATATGCATTATTGGAAGACTCCAAAGTTGGTGTACGCTAAAGAAGAAAGAAGGAAGACATTTGTGACGTAAACTGACCCCACAACTCATGCAACAATTAGTCAGGAGTCGGCCAACTTATGTCTTGTTTACAATCCATCCCACAATCGTCTTACCAATCAAACTCCACTAAACGCCATGAGAGCTGCCCTTTCGGAGTTGGGTGGGAATCAAACTTGGGTGTCTACAATTTTGAACACTCCCCCTTTGGGGTCTCTAGTTGGTAATATTGATGGTTGATTTGTATTTTTTGCTTACCTTATATCACCTGTGTTACCCACAAGATTTGGAAGCAAATCATATTTTACTAATCTGTTTTGTAAATTCATTGCAACAATAACCCTGGAAGTGAAATCCTATGAATTCTGACAAGATTTGGAAGCAATCACTATTGTACCGATCTGTTTTGTAAGTTTACTCATCTCTGCATTTTTTATGCATGTATTTACATATTTTCTCGGGGAATTTGGACCACGCATTCAGACAAGAAAAAACCCGATCATTGGTTTTGAGTCGCAATAATATTTGAATTTCAAACCACATATTGCCCAAATAACTCAAAAGAAGTACAAACATTGCTATAAATATCACGACAATAAGTTCATGCATGTGTGGATGATGCAACATTGAAATAAAGAACACGATGTATCATCTCTAACAAGTTTCTCGAAACTAACTAGCCATTGAGAAATATATTCCCGAGTGTAAACAGTTTTACAAGTTCATAGTTTTCACTGTAGAAACACAACAAATTTCAACTTGGCTCCTAGCTGGGTTTTTCATGTTCAGAAGCTATGCCGCCATCCAGCTACCATGATCCTTCAGCGCCCAATGTTGGATTTTCGAAAGCGGAGAAGCCCCAGAAAGTCTTCAAAGAGTAAGGCTGAGAGATAGTCACACCTTCTTCAGTGATTTTAGATATCTGCAATTTCAAAATTTAAAAGGTGTCATCTTACCAGGAATATAATAATGGGAATTTTAACGAAAAGCTTCTGGTACTGTTCACTTTAACGAAAAATCACATTTTTACACTAAAAAGTCAATCTTGATACTATTCACTTTACCCTTTATTTTGTCCTTATCGTTAAAACTCAAAGTTTTCAAGCCCTTTTCATTAGTTTTCCTTATAATAAACTCCACACTTCCAGTACACAATATTATCAAGATCTGTCTAGACCAATTGCTGCATCTCCTTTTTGGCGTTGCTACTACTGTGTTAATTTCAAACTACTTGTTCGCTTCTTTTTCAAATGTCTCACTACAGTGATCCAATGTGTGCAAATCATCACTTTACTAACAGACCTATTGTAAGATCATAGTTTTCTCCACTAACGATTTCCCAAACTCAGGTAATCTTAAGAAGCTTGAACTTAGTAACGACAAATACGAAGATGACTTAATTCAATTCTTGGCACCAAATAATGTAAGAGGATACAGGCAAACCCAACTAACATAAAAGTGAAATTTGGCGAAAATCCTCAATTATATTAACACTAATTTCCAAAGGGAAAGAATTTCCCATTACAACTAAAATCAACTTGAAAAGAGTAGGAAAACATGGACATGCAGAAATAAAAAGATTATATATTTCCTCAACCCCAATCTAGAACACTTCCTACACTTGGTGAAAAGTGAGGACATACAAGGTAGCTATCATCCATGACTCAAAATTTGAAACCAGAATCCATTGGAAGCCTACCCTAGTACATTGTCTCACGTAAAACTAAATCCACTAACATTTGCCACCAACCTTCAACACCCCTTCAGAGATGAAGGTGACATTGAAAATAATGTGATGTTTATAAGCACATTGCACAAAACATCTGGCAAATGGGTTTCCAAGGAGAATATTTTCCTCTAACAAGGACCACCATCACCTAAATACTTTCTTCAATTAGTATGATCTATAGAAACAATGACTAAATTTCACGAAGAACCTCATTGTACAATGCATTGTACATAAAGTACATATGTTAGAAAACTTGTTGGGTAGAATTACAAATAGGAAAAAGAATTTGACAGGAAATTGAAATCTAAACCATGCACTCCTGTTCATTAGAATAGCAAGTATTATATCCCACTTTGTCCACTTTAAGCAATTTCTGGAGCTAAAGCCCAATCTACTCTCAGTAAAATAACTAGTACTTTCTGAGTAAAATTTAATTAACATACTTCTCAGGCTTATTGAGAATTTCTCGTACAATAAACTACACACTATAACATTAGCAAAATCAAGAGTGACAAGTCTTTAGTAAAATAGTTTGAATGTGTGTCTGTGTGAGAGGAAGAGAGGAACTTACACGGACAACAATAGCAACAAGAAAAAAAAATCTTTTGTAAAAGGTTTATCAGGTTTCATAAATGTTGAAGAAGATAAACGATGACAGATAAGCAGAATATATGCCAGTTAAAGAAAATAAACAGATAGATAAATAAGAAAGCTCTCAGGAATAGCTAGCCTACAAATTACAGAATATATAACTTAAAACATAGTTAGTATCATAGGATACTAATTGATAGAGGAAATATCATTAATTAATTACTCTACCTGAAGCTTGTTGACAGCAGACCGATCACGATAGAGAAGGACACGCATGCACTTCTCCAGCAGCTTTACACCTTCTTCGAAAGTCAAGTTCTCATGCCACTCATCACGAAGAATAGGCCGTGCGAGGTGATTTCCAAATCCTGTAGCTACATGATTGTCCTCAAAATTCACGCCTATCATGCTAACCTGGACAAGGATAAAAATATGACAAGTAACTAAGTCACCTCATTCAGTATATTTATTCTTTAAGGAAAAACATATGTTCTAAAACCATAGAGCATACTACAAGTGTTAACGGAAGGAAAAAAGTGGCCTACCATGCCAAGGTACTTCTGTCCCTTTTTTACTCCACCAAGGACAAGAGAGTTCCAAAGTGGATCAAACTTGTTACGCCTATTGTACATCACACGGGTCAGATAGTTGTGCACCTCTTTTGGTCCCAAAGAGTTCCCATCATCCCACATGTTGTCGTATAGGCTACAACCAGAAAACTCAAAATGAATAATCCTTTAACCAACTTTTGCAAATGATACAAAGAAGCATAGAAAAAAAGCGCAATTAAAACATTAAGGGCTGGTTTGGTATTGCTGTGCTTTGAAAAAAAAGCTGCTTCTGCTGTGCTGTGAGAATACGCAGCTGTGAAATAAAGCAACAGAGTGTTTGGTAAACTTTTTTGTAAAAGTGCTTTTGAAAAAAAAAAGGAGTATTATAGTGTTTGGTAAACTTTTATGTAAAACAGATGAGAAAAAAAGTTGGTTTTTCAAAGCTGAGTTTTGCAGCTTCTTGTTTTTGGCTTTTTTTCACCCAAAACTGTGAAAAAAAGCTGAAGCTGAATGTTTACCAAACACCAAAAACTCTCCCAGCTTTTTTTCATAGCAGCTTTTTTTAAAATCATCTTAACCCCAAACTGGGGCTAAGAAAGGTAGCTAGACAGCCATCTTCATTATTTTCCTTAATCAAGAATGCTTACATGAGCTCATCAAGATAACGCAATAGCTCCTGAAAGTCACTTATTTCCCCACTTGCGCCAAGAAGGGAATGCTTTCCAATGGGCTTCATTCGCTCCACACTCTTGTATCTCAGGGTAGACCCATAAGAACCTGTCAACAAATCCAAATCCATCATTGTGATACTGTTAAGAAACCTCAACAGACACAAAAGGAGCATACATGGGTTTCTAAATTTTGCGTCATGAAGTATGAGACTCCAAATCCAAAAAAGAAAATAGGTGATGTGCATTACTGATAAAAAGATGGACACAGCATATGAAACAATGAGATAGAGAAGACATTACATGGTACCAAGACTGTTAATAGTTACAGCAAATGCACAAACTTGGCACTCAGCAAAAAGAGAGGAGCAAGGAAACCAGAAAATAAAGCATATACGCTTTTGTTTATGTACCCCCCCAAAAAGGAATTTACAGCTTGCTACATTCTTGATAACTCCCCACTTAGTGGGAAAAGGCTTTGTTGTTGTTGTACATTCTTGATAACTTTAAACAATAATGATGCAAACTACAAACAACCATTTATGATTTATCCATTTATTTAAAGAATAAATTGCTTGTTAGGACCTAAGTTTGCTGATTTTGCTTCCAGAAACACGAGGAGAAAGTCGAAAACATACTCTGTGCTTATTTTATTTCTCCCAGATATCTAGGAACTTTTACAGAACGTGAGAAGTTCGAATCTGTTTTTGGATACCATTTTAGCCTTTAACTTATTTTAGCCTTTATCTCAACTACAATTGGCATTTTAGGGGTCTAAAAAGCTTAGAATGACTGCTAACAATGGGCATTATATATAAATAACAAAGAAATTAATGAACCTTTGAAAAGACTCTAATTTGAACTATTTCTGCTCAAGATAATGGAAACAAAAAGAATAAGCATACAAGAGCAATTCCGAAAATTCCATAACAAATTTCTCTACAAGAAGCTAAGAGAGAGAGAGAGAGGGGGGGGGGGGGAAGTCCCACATTCCAACAAACACCAGAAAAAAAGTTATACACAGCACCAACATCATCAATTTTCAATCTAGAAACTGACCAAAAAGTTCAATCAAATAAAAAATTAAAACTTTACTTTGTGATGCAATGTAAATGGGATTGGTAACTAACCTCCCATATCAGCAGCCATCAAAATTCCATCTTTGTACTTGAGAGCCACAATAGATGTACCAGTCACATATGGATACCTTTAAAAAGTGAAAAGAAACACAAAAATCAAAATTAAAGAATTGAAAGCTAAATCCCCAACAACCCAAAATACCCTAATCTCTGTACATTAAAAAAATACAGATAATTTGTTTTTTATATATATATGTGTATATAGAGAGAGAGAGAGAGAGAGAGAGAGAGAGAGAGAGAGAGAGAGAGAGGGAGACAGGGAGAGGGAGAGGGAGACAGGGAGGGAGGGAGGGAGGGAGGGAGAGAGAGAGAGAGAGAGATAGAGAGAGAGAGAGAGAGAGAGAGAGAATAGAATACATACAGGGTTCTCTGAGAGCCTTCAGGATTGCACAGTAGGCCGGGTTTGGATTGATTCGACTCCATTAACTGCTGGAAAGAACCTTCAAATGTTAAATCGAAGTAATTAAGCGATAATCTGGGTGGTGAAATCAAATGGGTACTCGAAACTTACACTCTTTCTGCTTTCTGAAATTATTTTGGTGAGATCGCAGAGCGAAGAAAGAGTTCGAGGTTCTGAAGCTCTGTGAAGTACAAATAAAGACTTCACTTTTTCTTTTCCTTCCGCTCAAGAAATTGCGACCCGAATCATTACTTGGTTTGGATTACGGAAGACTTGGTGGAATCGGACTATAATTCTAAGCCCAACTGTAAGTTCTGGCCAGCCCAGTTCAAATTTGGGTTTAAAAAAATAAAATGATTTGCCTATCTAGGTTTGTCAATAGACCTGCTAATGAATCGAATTTTGATCTGGATCTGATCCGAATCTGGTTTAATTAATAAGATATGGATCACGATTTTTAATTTGATTATCCGAGTAAGATTTGAATATGATAATCTGATTATAAATAGGTATAATATGTAACATATTATTCGATTATAAATGAATTAAAAATACACTTATATTCTATTTTCTTATTATTTAACATTAAACTTTTGATTAAAATTTAATAAAATAATGAGATTATTAATAATATTTTAATCTTTTTTAGGTCTTGAATTAAATCCAACGATTCGATTCCATGACTTTAATCTCCCATTTTGGGGCGGAGTTGAATTGATAAGTTTTCTTCTCGGATAAATTTTCTCTCATTTTGTATTTGGGCTTTGTTAGAATGTTGAATAAATACTCTCATTACTAGAAAAAAAAAATTGTTGCTTTAGAAATTAGTAACTAATTTGGCTACTCAAAGGATTAAGATGAGTTCATTCTCAGTTCATGATCGGTTCAGGTGTGAGATCCCACATCGTCCAGGAGAGTGGATCATATGAGCCTTATATGTATATTCCTATCTTTACCTAACGCAAGGCCTTGTGAGAGCTCACTGGCTTTAGGTTCCGTCGGAACTCCGAAGTTAAGCGAGTAGCGAGCGAGAGCACTCCTATGATGGGTGACCACTAGGAAGTTCTCGTCTGAGTTCCCAAAAACAAAACCGTGAGGGCGTGGTCGGGGCCCAAAGCGGACAATATCATGCTATGGAGGAGTCGGGCCCGGGCCGGAATGTGACATCAGGAATTTATGCTTACGGTAAGATATTTTATTATTATAAATTATCTGTTTACTAGAGTTTATTGGCTACAAGAACAACAAATACTTATACCACTAAGTGGGGTCAACTGCATGAATCCTAAAACGTTATTGCGTTTTTTTTTTTGCTTCAAGTCTTCTGTTAGCTCTAAGTGCTTCATATCTTTTTTGAAGAGTTCCATTCCAAGTCTTGGTCATCACTTTTGCCCTGATAAACAAATTTATCAAGAATTTTGTGAGTGGGTCACAAAAGAGATGATCTCTCTTCACCCTACGGAAAGAAAGAGGAGATCTCTCGACTCTGTCTCTACACGGAGGACTATTCCGTTCCTTCCATGTTGCGGGCCCCACCTCGTCGCGTCCTTCATTTTTAACGCGGCGCTCGGAGTTTCCCGTCCGCCTTTCAACACTCTTTTTTCTCCTTTGATAAAAATAAACAAAGTTAATTGTATGCAGGAAAAAAAAAAATAAAAAAAAAATAAAAAATTGGTTTTGGTGCGGGACCCACAGGCGATGGTTTCATGCTCCTTCCTTCCTCCTCCTTTCCCGATTCTCTCATCGTGCGATCTTTTTTCCTGTCCTCTTTGATCGACACCTAATTGGACGCTTTATTAAATTTTAAAAACAATAAACAGATTAATTATTTTAATTATGACGTGGCAAGATCAGAGCAGCGTGGACCCCATTCGATCAGACCGATGAGTCCCAACCGTACGAATTTACCCGAGTCTAAAATGCGGGCGTGGCGCACTGACACGTGAGCGCACCGAAACCGAACCCGGACGCGTTCCCCGTCAAAAAACGGATTGGATAATAGGCGACAGGTCCGAACTTTGTTATTGGGGGGATTGGTTCTGGTTGTGGGGGTCTTCGGTCGAAAAAGAGAAAAAACGCAAAATCATTTACAGGGACGAAGAATAAAGAGCAGTATCACAAAGTCGGTGTTTGGGAAAAACCCTAAACTCCCTCCCCCAATTCGATCAAGCAAAGTAAGATTTCATTTTTTGGGTTTTTTTTTTAATTTTTTTAATTTTTAATTTTTTATTGTGTGTGCATGCGATTGCTCACTTCAGGACTATCAGTTGAGAACATGAGATGGTTTAATTTCAATTTTTTTTGGAATTTTGATTAATTTTTTGGTTTTTTTTGGTGGATAGATCGGTCCCTGTGGAGGTTATGTGCTGGTTTATTTGGTTTGATGGTTGATTAAATTATTGGTCCGGAGGAGATTTTGTACTTTCTGGACCTTAATTTTTGGCGGTGAAAATGGATTTGGTAGCTAGTTGCAAGGTATTTAGTTGATTTTTTTTATTTGATTATTTTTTTTCTTGATGCTTATTGTTATATCTGCTGAAATTTGCTGGAAAAAGTAATTTCGTAGTCCAGTTTTTGCATATGGTAGAACATTAGCCTCAGTAAGTACTTTGCGAGTTCAGTCAATGGCGGGATCGTATTACTTTAGTGAATTTAGTGAACTAGTATGCGCCATGCGGGCGGTGTTATTGAATGCATCAGCGGAAATAAGCTCGTGTGTGTCACTTGGTTTTTTCTGTTATCCAATTAGTAGATGATATAGTGTAGTTGGGTTATGTCTCAAATGACAACTTTTTTGTTTTTGGTTAATTTTACATTTAGTGTTGTTCGTGTGACCTGCATAAGGTGTGAATAGATGAGATAAGAAAAATGAGTTTGGGTATTTTGAAGTAGAGAAATGCGAAGAATCAAGGATATATGAATACAGTTGATCACGAATAGTTCGCAAGTAATTCAACTTGTGAAATACATAATATGTAGACAGTTTTGCTTGTACTGTATACCGAACTTCATATATTACTGGTTCTGTCAGTTGAGAAAAGTAAAGAGATTGTGCTATATGTACCCACTTGTATTGGATACCTAAGTTTTTTTTTTGTTGGGTTTAAAACATTGCATATCTGTTATCATGGTTTATTTGATAAAGAAGCTAGTTACTTGTTTCTTTCAGAATTCCAACTATAGTTCATAGCATAAACAAAATAAGAATTTGGAGAAAAGATTGCTTTAGCTACTTAATTACATTTTAGGGAGTCCAGACGTTGCTTACTATTACTTTGGTGTTCACACTGGTGGGATGCCACTTCTTGAAGCAGTGAATTTATTAGAACTTTTGTTTGTCATTGCAGGAAAAATTGGCATATTTTCGAATAAAAGAGCTCAAAGATGTTCTCACCCAATTAGGTCTTTCGAAGCAGGGGAAGAAGCAGGTGAGATGCTAGAAATACCGCTCTGTGATGTGATGTTGGGTTCCTTCCTGTATATTGTGGATATTATCTACATACTCACCCCTTCATTCCTTTATATAGTGGATGTTATCTATGTACTCACCATTGCACTGCATTTTATGCTTATGTGGCGTACTTTTTTTGAGTTCACAGGAATTCATGTTGATGTGGGTTCCATTGTTCATGTCAATACTCCTATAAAGTATAAGAGGTCCTATTATATTCTGCATATTTATTTAGGTGTAATTTATCAAGGTTGGATGATGTGTTATATAGAGTTCTCAATGACTACCAAGAGTTGTTTAGTTAATTTTCCCTCTTACTTTGCCCACCCCAGAAAAATGTGTAATATAAGCGAACCTAAGACCAAATATGACCTGTTCATTGCATAATAATTAGCTTACCTTTTAGATGGTATCTTGGGAAGCCATTTTACAAGGTTTTTGAGATGAATGTCGTAAGAGAAGACCGTTGTCTGATTTACCAATTTCTATTATACAGGATCTTGTTGACCGGATATTAGCGCTTCTTTCTGATGAACAAGGTAAGTGGTTCTATACCAACTGCTTTTTCCTGGTTCAGATGATTTAATTGCTACGATAACAGTCTATGTGTATGCTATCTGTTTTTATAATTGTTGCTTATATGTTGGGGAACCCAGTGCATGTATTGCATAGTTCCTTTTCTTCGTCCAGCCAGATAAGATATAAGAAGTAGTTGTTTCTTAATTGGGTTCTATAATAAAAGCATAGGAAATGAGAACTGATTGTGTCATAAGTTATTGATGTAGTTCATATGACATTTGATGTTAATGAGCATGCTACATCTTTTTAGCATTCATTATGCTTTTGCACTGAAGAATTAGAAGTGGCTTTCATCTGCAGTTTGTCTTCTATTTGTCTTCTATTTGAGACATACTCATGATAGAGAATCAAGTCATTCTAAATCTGGATAGTTTTTTAATTTCCAAAATTTTCGAACCTAGTTATTGTTTCCTTTTTCCTGTGCGCTGAACTTTGCTTCTCGACCTCTCTATGGTTTTAGGGTTTTTAGCGCTTATGCTAGAAACACTAATTTTTACTAAAAACTCAAGTGCTTCTTGGAAATGCTTCCTACAGAAGAAGCACAACGGAAAAGCACTAAAAATAATTTTATTGCACAGAAGCACTTCTAGTTATTTCTGCTAAATACTGCTAAAAGTGCTTATAGCTATTCCAAAAGCAGTGCTAAACAGGCCTTCAGCTTCTATGCTCCAAACCATTTTTCTAATGATTGTGTTTTCATTATATTTTATCTGGTCTGGTTCTTTTGGAAACACTTTTTTTATTGTAGTTTATGACACCACAATATGTCTGCATTATTTTGAGGTTTTGGTTGTTCTCCATTTTTCTGCGTTTCCATTTCTTTGCTTTGATCATTAAAATATTTTACTCTGCTTATTTCGATTTATCTACAGTTTCTAAAATGTGGGCAAGGAAGAATGCAGTTGGAAAGGAACAGGTGGCGGAACTTGTAGATGACATCTACAGGTTTGTCCTCATATATGCTAATATGCCACATATTTGTTGCGTTATTTTATTGAAGGGTTGGAGTTGTCTTTGCCTTCTTTTTTTAACTTTGTAAAACTGACTTACTCCTTGTAAAATATATTGAATGTATAGCTGAAGTCCTCAGATGTGCTTTATATATAGTTCTCTATTTGTTCAGACTACATATTTTACTTTGCTTTTTCCGCTGAATTGTATTTGTTTTCTGTTTTCTCTAGGAAAATGCAGATTTCTGGTGCCCCTGATTTAGCATCAAAGGGACAATGCATCTCTGATAGTAGTAATGTGAAAATAAAAGGCGAAATTGAGGATCCCTACCAGTCAGATATAAAGGTTCGCTGTCTCTGCGGGAATTCATTAGAGACAGAGTCAATGATTAAGGTAGTCTACAATTTTTTGTATTTTCTTCCTCGTTCCCTTGGATTGTAGCACATTTGATTAATCACGATTCTTTTACTTGTCCCATCCTTTTTTCATTTGATTATACATGAAACATTTCTTATATGAACACCTTTACTGCACTTTCTTATGGTTTTTGCAATTTCTCATCCCTTAAATGGCAGTGTGAAGATCCAAGATGCCAAGTGTGGCAACACATGGGTTGTGTTATAGTTTCAGAGAAACCTATGGAAGGCAATCCACCAGTTCCTGAGTTATTTTATTGTGAACTTTGTCGACTAAGTCGGGCTGATCCGTATGTAGCACCAGTATTTTCTTGTTATAAAAAACTGATTATAGCTTGTTATTTTGTGTGTCTTATTTTGAATTACGCATGTAACCATTCGCCAAGCCATCTGTTTTCCTTCCTTTTTTTTGCATTTTTGGGGACATTGGGGGGTTTGTTTAACTCATACTTTGCTAGTCCTTTCTGCCAACTTCTTTCCTATTTTAAAATTGGGCTCAATCTTTCATATGGTGATGTTAACATGATGAAAGTGATTTTTATTTTGGATTTATGACCTTTATAACCTGCTTTACTCAGTTTATGTACCATTGAACAATTCAATATTTTATAAAAGTGCTGAAGTTTTGCTCAAACAAAAAACTAGGTCTCACTTTGGCCCATAGTATATTTCTTTGTGATTGCTTGAATTTTTTAGTATCACTTGAACAATAAACTAGCTAGAATGGCAAAGTGTACATTGAATTGAATTGAGGGGGTGGTAGGATTATCATGTGGTATGATTTGGTGGACTGCTTGACTTTAATTGGAGATAAGTAGCCAAAGAGATTCATCTTGGTCCCAACACAATCATTATGCTGATGGCATGGCTTTTTCCATTATATTGTGTTTTTTTTATATTTGTTGTATCTGGACATTCTTTAAAATAGACCTAGTTTAACTAGTAACTTTAGTATGGTGGGTCAAACTCAGTAACTAGGATTTATGGCTATGTGATGGTTTCTACTTATATCAGGTTATGGTATTTTGGTTTGAGTGAATACTTTCACTGTATTTGTTTTATGTAACTATTGCCTCACTTAGCTTATGTTTTATTTTAACATTGCAAATACTTTGCCCCCTTTTATGCTATGACATCTTTTTTTTTTAATGCATACTTTGGCTTAATTGTTGGTCTATTTTATTCAGGTTCTGGGTAACTATTCAACATCCTTTACAGCCCGTTAAGTTGAATGCTACAAATATTCCAACTGATGGGTGAGTGGATCATGTTTCATTTTTTATAGTTATTTCTCATGAATGTACTATGTGCACATGCACTGAGTAATAACATTCTAATTCCAACAACAGTTAAGTTTGTTCTGAAGATGACATTACATTGTGTATGATAATATCTAACCATCATAAATATTTAAAAAACTAGCCTCGGGGCATGCCTAGGCGCCCTAGGAGGCGGGGCTGCTGGGTTTTCGCCTCTGTTTTGTGAGGGTAGGCATAAGACGGCGTCAGATGGCGTCGGGGCGTACCTAGGCGGCTAAGGCGCGCCCAGGCTTTCAGTTGGGCCTTTTTTTCCTTCCAATTCCAGGTCTATTTCTGCCATTCCTCTGTTTCTGCCATTCCTCTATGTGCCGTTCTAGTTTCAAGGAAGAAGAAAGAGAGAAAGTTTCTCTCTCCAAGTCCTAGTGGCAAAGTCTAACTCTTAACTCTTTTTTATTTTTTTGTTCTTTATTAATTATTGCCCATTGAGATTCTGCCACCTAGCATTTTGATTAGCCAAGATTTATTTCTCTTGAAATGTCCTATAACTACTCCACTCAGCCATTATTTCCTTTAAATTCCCTATAATAATTGCTCCACTCAATCTTTATTTCATTTTAAGTTCCCTATAATAGCTCCACTTAGCCTTTATTTCCTTTTGAATTGCCTATAATTGCGACATTCTGCCTTTATTTCCTTTCAAACTCCCTATAATTGTGGCCACTCAGCCTTATTTCTCTTGAAGTTCACTATAATTGCTTAGAATAAAATATATAATTACAACATTTTAAGACTATATGACATAATTTCCAAGTACAACTACACTTAGTAATGAAGAAGAAGATATTATCTTTGGCTTAGTTATAATTATATTTGTTTTACAAAGTTTTATGCTATATATATATGCAATATATGCAATATATATTAAGTTATTTAGTCCCGTGAGGCTTCGCCTCACGCCTAGGCGGGGCTATCCATGGAACGCCTCGCCTATGCCTCCGCGTTTTAATACATTGAATATGATACATAATCATGTGCGCGATGTTATTTAACTCATAAAACCATTAATGAACCTGTATATTCAAAAGAGTAAACGTCTTGTGGCCTGAAAGTACTTATTTTCCATTGATTTACTATGAAGACTTTGAAGTTTGCTTTAATAGGTAGAAGTAACCTTATGAAGTGACAAGTATCTATGTACACTCACATATAGACAAGCAGATCCCTTGTGAAAATATTTGCACATTATCTATGTTTTTAATGCTTTACCTTACATCTAATCTTGTTCCCCATCCCCCTGCAAATTGTCCAGTTCGAATCCAGTGCAAAGTGTGGAGAAAACATTTCAACTCACAAGGGCAGACAAGGACATGCTGTCTAAACAAGAATATGATGTTCAGGTTGGTTAGTGTATTGATTGATGATTGGTGAATCATTGGCTTTATATTACTACTAAATTCACTGATTGGTGATTTGACATCATAATGCAGGTTTGGTGTATGCTTCTAAATGACAAAGTTGCATTCAGGATGCAATGGCCGCAACATGCAGATCTACAGGTCAATGGTATGGTTGTTCTGAATTTTTTATTTGGTCTTTAAAGATGCTTCTTTGGAATGGTTTTTTCAGTGTATCCACTTGAATGTGCTCTGTTTATTATTGGAGATTGTTCTGGATAATGTGCAGGTATGCCTGTTCGTGCAATCTATAGACCTGGCTCCCAACTTCTTGGTGCTAATGGTCGTGATGATGGTCCAATTGTGAGTTTTTCTTCTATGAAATTATTAGCTTTTAGTTGTCAGTGTTAGTTTCATGTGCTGGATCCTTTCTTTCAATTTTAGATGAGATTACTTGCGTTGTGACTGCAGGGCTTTTCTGATTGCTCTGTAAATCAAAACACTTAATAAGTTGTTTGTGTTAGTATCTTAGTGTACTTCATGTTGTTTTGTCAGATCACACCATACACGAAAGACGGATTTAATAAGATTTCCTTAACAGGATGCGATGCCCGTATTTTCTGCTTAGGGGTTCGTATTGTGAAGAGACGCACTGTGCAACAGGTAATTATGATTTTTTATTTATTTGTTTTGTTCCTTTGGGTGGTTGAGCGTGCTATGATGCTCTTGTAGCTTCTTCAGCATATGTTTGTAAAACTGGTAATCAGAGAAAGAAACTTGCGGAAGAAGATTGTTGGCGAGGCAGATGTTAAATCCATAATGTCAAATTTATGCTGCTGTCAAATTGCCAACAATCTTTTTATAAAAAGCACAAAAAATATCTTCTTGATTGAATGTCCTGAAGCAGGAATTTATACATGGCTAATTTTTGAGCTCAATCTCATAATTTACTGGACTATTGTTCTTGTAGATTTGATTGTTTTTATATTTCTTCCTGTACTTGTCGATGTTTAAGTATAAATTTGTATGCTATCTGTTATTGGTTTTCCATGGCATTTATTATATTAGTGTGGTCTTTTTAAATTTTTCTTTTTCTAGATTCTCAATCTGATTCCCAAGGAGTCTGATGGTGAGTGTTTTGAAGATGCGCTTGCTCGTGTGTGTCGTGTTGTTGGTGGTGGGACTGCAATGGATAATGATGACAGTGACAGTGATTTGGAAGTTGTTGCAGATTCTTTTACTGTCAATCTACGTTGTCCGGTAAGTTGTCTTTCCAACTTACCTTTTGTGCGATGAAATGCTCTCTTCTATGTAGGAGTTTAATTACAGTCAGGATATGACTCAATTATCTGATAATACTTTGATGAATTTTATTTTTTGTATATGAGCTCAAGACGCCGTATGCAATTAATATCTCAACTCTTGGGTATGAAGAATGCTTATTTTGCCAAGCATATGAATAACCAAGGGACTCTTCTAACTTCTTCAGATTCTTATAATTTTGATATCAGGAGTACGTCTTTATGTTGCATGTTACGCTAATTGTTTTAAGTGATTTCCAAGTTCTGATGTGTCTAGGGTTGTGACAAAGAAAAGCACGCTACTAGTGATGGGACAATCTTTTATTTGCCTGAACATGCTGACACTAATTGTTCTAACTCACACATATCTTCTTTATGGTGCAATTATATTTTCTTATTAGGAATTCGTGTTGAATTATTTTTCTGTAGTACATAAATAAATCGTCAGGAGACGAGTTTTCTTATGTCAACTAACATCTTTCATGCCTTGATTTCTGAAATTGGTATTTTTCTGCTTATATTTTATAGATGAGTGGTTCAAGAATGAAGGTTGCTGGGAGATTCAAGCCCTGCCCTCACATTGGCTGTTTTGATCTTGATGTTTTTGTGGAAATGAATCAACGTTCAAGGAAGGCAAGCTTCTATGCAAATTGCAAAGTGAAAGATGCAGTTTGTTTGTCCTTGTTTTTTATTCTGTTTGTTTAGCATGCTTTGGTTTGTGATTGCAGTGGCAATGCCCTATTTGTCTTAAGAACTATGCGCTGGAGAATGTCATTATTGACCCTTATTTTAACCGTATCACTTCAAAGGTAATGCCTTTTTATGCACTACATAATATTTTGGTTCTAAAGTATCACTTATTTGATCCATCCTTTGTTTTTTTGTTTTATATTTTTGTTTCGTGGGGTTGTAACAGATGGGGTATTGTGGAGAGGATGTAGCAGAGATTGAGGTGAAGCCTGATGGTTCTTGGCGAGTTAAGACTAAAAGTGAAAGTGATCGTAGGGAGCTTGGGGAACTTGGACGGTGGCACCTTCCTGATAGCACACTTAGTGTCCCAACAGAAGGAGAAAGTATCCCAAAGATGGAAGTGTTGAAGCAGGTCAAACTGGAAGGTGTTTCAGAAGGTCGTACTGGATTGAAACTTGGAATCAGGAAGAATCACAACGGCTTTTGGGAAGTCAGCAAACCTGAAGATATGAACACTTCTTCTGGTAATAGATTACAAGAGCAGTTTGCAGACCACGAGCTAAAGGTTATCCCAATGAGCAGCAGTGCCACTGGAAGTGGTAGGGATGGTGAAGATGCGAGTGTAAATCAGGATGATGGTGGGAACTTTGATTTCTCTACTAACAATGGGATTGAGATGGATTCTTTTTCTCTGAATGCGTATGGATTTTCGGGACAAAATCCTTCTGCACCAGTCGGAGACGCGGAAGTTGTTTTACTTAGTGATTCTGATGACGATATAATGCCCTCTGGAACCATATATAGGAATGACAGAACTGATGCTTCTGGGATTAGTTTTCCTGTGGCGCCTTCTGGAATTGCTGATTCATTTGGTGGCGATCCCACGCTTGGAACTGGTGGGAACTCATGCATGGGTCTTTTTGGCAATGATGATGAATTCATTCCGCTCTGGCCATCATTACCTCCCGGAACTCAATCTGGCCCCGGGTTCCAGTTATTTACTTCTGAGGCAGATGTACCAGATACCCTAGCTGGTCTGCAGCATGGTTCCATCCATTGTTCCACATCTATGAATGGATACACTGTGGCTCCAGAAACTACCATGGGATCTGCTACCCTATTACCTGATTCGTCTGTTGCACATTCAGATGTTGACATGAACGGTGGCTTAGTTGATTATCCAATGGCATTTCCTGGTGATGACCCTTCTCTTCAAATTTTTCTTCCCACAAGACCATCGGATGCATCAGTTCATTCTGATTTGAGAGATCAGGCTGATATGTCAAATGGTGTCCACACCGATGATTGGATATCTCTTAGGCTTGGGGGCGACGCTAGTGGCATCAATGGCACACCTGCAACTCCTAATGGTTTGAATTCTAGAGTGCAAATGCCATCCAGAGAAGGTGCCATGGATTCTTTGGCTGATACAGGTTTGTCCTCTTCTGACAGATTTGCTGCAAATGGCTTTTAGATTGGTTCATGATTAGCATCAGAGGTAGCTCGATTGTATGGGTATGCAAATATTTTAAACATGGACACATCATCCCTGTTTTCATTGTGGGGTTTTGTTTGAGCGCTGATTTATTTTATTGGTGAATAAAACTGTTACTCTTGACTTGTTTTCTGGATGTGACACAAAGTTTGTGGTGGGAGGGAGGAAATGGAGTGTCTTTATTTCTTTCTTCTTTTATTGTCTTAGGAGCCAGTTGTAGCACATTCATTATATATAGTTTAGGCAGGTGCTACTTCCACATTATGTTGCTTCTTGAATGAGGTTTTGGACTTTCAACTATTTCTCGAGTCTTAAAAGAAAAGCTATAATATTTGTTCAGGATAATTCTACTCTTCACAAAAGTTGAATGTAAACTTTTGACTGTAGATGGCATTTGCTTCCATTTATCATTTTGCCCCTGCGTGACTAGCCTTCTAGGATGTGTAATTAGCACCAGTAATGTTCTTTGAGATAAAGTTTAATTACTAGCCTTGTTTTGAACCTTTGAATACTCTTTTATCGGCAAAGTTAGTTTCGTATTTTTTTTTCTTCCACAACTATGGATGCTCAAATTCTAAAAAGCAGAAACTCGATTACAAAGGATACTAATTGGGTTGTCTTATTAATAAACAATGATAAAAGATTACAAGTAGCTGAAAATATATCCAAGCTATTTGTTATGTATTTTCTTGATTTAGTTGAATTGGGTGGCCTGGCTGAAATTGTTTTATACTGTTTGAGTTTTGTTTAATGAAGTTTTACTACTCCAAATTTCTATGCTGATAGTTGAAAGTTTTTCTGTGAGTCTAAGAGGTCTAACCTTATTCTAGTGGTTAAAAGTTTGACTGACTTTCTTCCCTTGTATAATTCATTCATGTAATCTGATGTGTACAAGCTGATCTCAATCCAGTGAAACAGTCTCTACATCTTAGTCTTGTCGTTAAGCACATCACATGCAGATTTTATTCTCTGTCTGTACTCTGCTTTTTTAGATTTTGGTGGTTCTTTCAAATTGATCTTGGTTTTTGCTTGCGATCGTGTTAAAAACCAGAAGGAACTAAAATATAACAGATTTTAAACATGCTTAAGTGAGTGCTGTCTCAGGTTCTAAAAATCTCCTTTCTGTCAATAAGCTTCACTGATATAAGTGAGTGCTGTCTCGGAAGATGCATAAACGAGTTTGAGCAATGAAATGAGTGCTATTGAGCTTCTTGAAGCTCAACCTCGTGTGGAATCACGTGTTCAAGTTCACGAATTCCATGGAAGTAAAATCTGCAATTCAAATAGGACCTATTTTTCCCAAGCTCGTTGCTTACTTTGTGTCCATGTGCATCTTTTGCTCTAAGGCTTATTCTGAAGTTCATTTGTTCACTAAGGCGAGATGAATTGATGCAGACTCTGTGATACAATCGCATCAGACACAATCACATCTAGTTTTCTTCTTATGTCTTTGTTTATGTTGTCAGAGTTCGTAATTAGTGGTTAACAGAGAACTAAAGGGATGCCTGTGTGTACAGTCAACTTTTATCTGGTGTCTTCGTCTGTAAATATTGCTTTCTTTCTCGTAGGAAACCCACAAAGAGAGTTGAAAAGTCGATAACTTAATTAAAGTGACTGGGTATAGCAATATAGGGGGTATGGAAATCGTCCCACCCATTGTATTGTTGTCATTCCTATATTTGGCATTCTTTGCAGTTTAATCAAAGATTATTAGGCTCACTGTTGTTCCCTTTGCAGCTTCTTTGCTTCTCGGTATGAATGATGGTAGCAGATCTGACAGAAGTAGGCGAAGATCAAATAGTCCTTTCTCATTTCCTCGCCAAAAACGTTCTGTGAGACCGCGATTATATCTTTCTATTGACTCGGACTCTGAATAGAGGAACTGGAACTTGTTTTGAGAACTACCTTCTTGGATTTTTTGTATCTCCCCGGGATTCAAAGCGTATCCTGGAGTAATCTTATGATTGAGACGGAGAATCTGGTTTTGGGTTTATAGTTGGAAGAATGCTGACAGACATTTGGTTCCCGGCAAGAGATGAAGTTTTTGGTGTGGCACAAGGCATCCGAGGTAGAACAAAGCGATACAAGTATACAAGGCATCCAAATACACTGCATTGTCGCAAAACTTGCGCTGGCACCTGCAGAAATTTCCCACTGGTTTGCGAGTTTTATTCCTTTTTATCATATTCCGTTATCCTGCTTATGCATGCAGCAGAGGTGCTTCGGATGCCTGTTTAACTGACAGGATTGTTCGAGTTCCTCTCGGTAATGATCAGCAGGTCCGGTGCTGGTGTTGTACAGGAGATTGTGATTTGAATCCGGAAAACTGGCATGTAGTGGGGGAAACATTATGAAACAAATTAAAAGAAAATAGATGCTTGGTCGTCTCGGTTTTATAGTGAGAAGCAATAGCCTGTGAATATTCACTCAGTTTCCATTTGTTTAGAGTCATTTTTTGAAAACAATCGATATATTACTGGTTGGTCATGGTTTTAATGACTCTTTATTTTGGGTGTGTACGTCTGTTGGGGCACGATGTTTGTATTAACTTTCAGAGATCCATTTAAAGTACAGGGAAGGGCACTTGTGCGTTGCTCCGACGGCCGACGTATACGTCGTGATTGATGAGATCCTGTGAGGCAACAAAGAAATTATAGAGAAAGTTATATGTTCATTGTATTTGGAATGCAATTTGAGTTTCACGATCGATTATTCTACCGTGGAAATTGTTTCAGCCAGTTTTATGCAGTATGTCATCGCATGTGAATTTACGGTGTAAAAATCCAAATCCCCACCATTGGATGGCGGCGGCCAGCACTACAGTCTAGCAGTATTATTCTACCCTAGTAAATAATAATTACCAAGTTTAACAAACTTAGATGGCTAGTTTGACTCCATTTTTGACACAACGGTCTTTGTGAGAAGGAAGAGCCATCGATAAATTGATACCAAACTTGTCATTTATACGGTCTAGTATGACTTTAGATGAGAGGAAATTGAGCATTATATCTAAAAATTATCGACAAACAGGTCGGAAAAACGCCATTCTCTTCCAATCAAAAACAAGGCGGACAGCAGCAATCTTAAGAAGTCAGGTCTATCCAAGTACAAATACCCCTCTATGAAGTTAGCGGTAACAAATCTCCAACTGGAATTAAGGGGAAAAAATCAGAAAAATTCCTCTCTCTCTTAAACTATCGATATGGCAATAATTTTTGAAACTCAGATTCATGGTACTGTAAAAACTATTGTTTTTTCTCTTGCAACGTTTGATGAAGGGATCGCGGACTCCCCAAAGCCACCACGGTAGATGATTGCTTTGAACAACTAGCACCCGTGACAGTAGCCAGGTCATATTAAAATCTGCTCTACTTCATCCTTCATTTATATTTGGAATCCTGGAATGCCTAGTGCTCTCACAACCTGGGCAGTTATGCAAGCTTTCATGAATATATATGTCGCATTCAAGGCAGAAGTGCTGTTTGCATTTTGGGCAAGCGACCCGAAGGCCGGGCTTGTTTCCTGTGTCATATACAGTGAAAACAAATGTAAGATAGGGAGGCGATCCCACTTGTTACACAGGCCTGGTACAGAAACTGAAAACAAAGGCAAGATTTACATATGACATCAAGGAATAACTTGGATATACGTTTGAGAGGCAAGGTTTTGCCTGTGATTTTAAAAGTAATGTTTCCAGGTTCATCTTTTCACTTGTATTTCTTTCTCTCTTTCCTTTTCTATTACCGAATCTTTTTGGCGGGATAAGAAAAGGCCTTTTATTATGTTATTCTCCCTTTAAGTATCTTATTATTCCTACAGTCACAAGCAGCTTCATGCTGCTGCTTATAAGGGAGCATCTGCTAACATGTTGCAATAAAACAACCGAACACTACGGTCCCCAGCTTCCTTATCAGACTTTGTGTAACTTCTGTCAGACAATGAGGCCCATGTTTAATAGAATTGAACCAGGTAATTCACATCAAGAATATTGCCTGGCCTGTAGATATCTTCCCCGAAAGAGAATACATTTAAGCTAAATACGTCCAATCTTATTACAGCTATAGCTAAGCTTTTAGATTGTGAACTTAGTATTTCATTCAGACAGTTGTTTTGGAGATCATGTTGTCTTCGGTTAGTGGATTCTTTTCGTCTCTTCTTATGCACTTGTTTCAATAATGACAGCAAAACAATCATAAAAGACACGACTAACCTACATCTACAACATTTCACAAGAAAACAAAAATATACTGCAGTGCTATCAAAATTTATTCCAAAAGCTCCAAAGTATCTACTTTATGTACATACATACTTACCAGGACCGAGAAGATTTTGTTGGCAGCCGAAACAAGCTCTAGGAAACTTGTTTTGTTGATCAATTAGTAGTGACAGAGAGACCTCGTCAAAAGGTACAATGGGAAAGAGATGATGATAAGACCTTGCTAAATGAGGGGAAGAAATGAGTGTCAGCCCACAAATGCGACATTCTGTAGGTAGCTCACAAACACGAGCCTTGCACCTAGGACAAGTGTATCCAGCTCCTACCTTTGCCTCCTTGTGACATGAACAAATGGCCACAGAGCCCTCTGCTGCTCTTTGTGGGAAGCCCATCTTTATCAAGTTAGCAATTGCAAATTCTGCTATTGCTGGAGGTGGAGGTGCATGTTCCAATATCAACTCTTTTAAGTGTGCCTACGCAAGAAGAAACATATCAGAACCAATGTTATAAAAACGAATTTTGTAGGTTAATTCCAATAATAACAGTCGATGAAAATCTTAAATCTTTTACGTGCAAAACAAAAGACCACTTGCCAGTTTCTACGACAACTTTAACTCTGTTGATTATTATTGGTTATTAATTCTCTTGTAATTTAGCAGTGTAGGGTTACTTAGATGAACTCACCTCATCCAATGCAATATAGTACAAGCCACCGGTTTCATGGCATAGATGTTTGCATATGAAAATTTCTGCTGAGAGACCGATAACTGAGCACCTAATTTTGGATTTCTTACACTTCTGGATAGTTTCCATTATATCTCCAGGATCACAGGTACTGAGAGCTGAATATAAGATCAATACTTCTCTATGACCATATGATGGAATCTGATTAAGATACCCATGTACAAGATCCAATGCGTTCTGTAGGGACGAGTCACCAGAGCATTCCAGTTTACCCATCAAAGCTTTAACATGAGACTCGGGACTGCCACCAAGATCTGTTAAGCAATGAGCAACACCATCTTTTACAGTCACCAGGCCAACTTGACTAAGCGGATTCTGGTAGAAAAACTCTCTTATGAAAGCCTCAACATGTTTCGCAACGACCCTCATTCGGCTTGGTCGAAAATCCATTTCTGCAGCTGCCTTAAGATATCAAACGAAACCAAATGTAACAATTTAACATCACATATAAAGTAAATACATTGCACAAGAACTGTCACAGAAAACTTCTGCGTCCATGTATCTTAATACACCATTTTCGTTATTGACCGAAGATGATATAAACCAATATCATTGGCTTCCCAATCTAATTTCATCAACCCGAAAAATGGCAGTACAAAAATATAGTCAATTCACTTGAAATCAATTTAAAGCTCCAAACTTTACCAAACCACAAAAATGGTATAAATAAGCTAAAATCTCTCTCTCTCTCTCTCAACTCAAACAGATGGCAGACCTAGCAAAATTGAATAAAATTTCCTAAGGGCAACAACCAAACAGGAATCAGATACCTTAGAGAGGTCGATAACAATGAAAAGATAACGAATGAGACCCTTTTGGATTCGGGCAGTGGAGGCGGCGCGAAGGCGGCGGCGGTATTGGGCATGTTTGAGGGACTGGTTGTCAATGGGCTGGAGAAGCCCGGACTCGTCCTCCTGCAGAGACTCCCACGACCTCTCGTCGGCGTAAGCTCGCTCCCAGGCGGCGAGACCGCCATTGTTTGCGTCGTCGTCGTCTTCGTCTTCCTCAGCTTCTCCGTTTAGGCGTCTCTGTTCGCCGTTGTTCATGGTTCGATTGACCTTGATTTGCTGTGGCTCTTGGAGTGATGAGACCCACACCACGGAGACGCAGAGACGCCCACCAGTTCATAATTATGTACCCAAATTGCTAGGCATTTTTGTCTTTTTCTTTAAGATTACCAAATAATTTTAAAATGACGAATTTTTTTTAAAATTTGTGAATTTTCTTATTTGGCTAACCTAACAAATAATGGAATTTGAATACGGAATTTGTTATTTTTAAACTCACTCATAGAAATTTAGAAATGACATCTATTTACTAAAATTTATTTTTAGAATTGGAGGTCCCAAATTTCATTTTTTTTGCCACTCAAAAATTTTAAATTTCTATGTTTATAAGTCCAAATAAATGAGTCTATGTCCATTTACAAATTCTGACTTTTGTCAAAACCCCAAAAAGAAATTTATTTCTTTCATTTTTTCAAAATGATTTTTTGAGTAAATTTATACCTTTTTTTTTTTTGCCATTAGTCACTACAATTTAGTAGTTTGCTTTTCACTCGTACGTTACAATGTGATATTGATTCGATTCTCTTAAATGATGAATTTATCACCAAATTTGATACATTGTGTAACTTCAATATAAAAGTAAAAAAAAAACTATGCTTTCTTAGTTATTTAACTTGATTGATATTTGATAAGCAACCCTTTTACTCTGAAAAGAAAGCAATTAATTTCTCTTTTGAAACCAACTTTCTCAACTTGTTAGTTTTAACTTTTAAGCCAAAGAGTCCAAGACATGAGAAGATTTATGGAGAAATTCTTAGGTCCGGAACTCGGATACAGCTCCAACACAAAATATTACACCGGTCACACTCACACCCCTTTGATTTTCAGGCCCACTATACCGCCTCTCTGGTTCCACCCTCCTCTCTTCGGCCTTAGTCTATGACTCTCAGTTGTTCCGGTCAAGCTACAATGGCTGTTGCCTTTGTCATTAGGGTTTTCTAAAAAACCTCTAGTGACTCAAATCCAATGCAACATTCTGGGTAACTAATCACAGCTTGGTACTAGGATGGTAACGGTTCGCTTTGAGGACGGAAATGCTATATCCATCCCCATAACCACAAAAATTAACCATATCCATAACCGCAAATTAACCATCGGAATTATCCATAACCATATCCACCGGGTAACGGGTTTTCAATCGGTTATCGGTTATATCCATCTTCGTCAAAAAACAAAAAAAATATATATTCATCCAATTGACGCATTATTTAGTAGATACTAATTCCGTCATTAAATAGCAACATCCAATTACAAAAAACATAACAATATATTTGAAGTTGTTCATGATAACATGCACCAATTTCTTGACAGTGAGACTCTTGAAGAGAGATGAATTTGATAAACTTGTAACATTTGATAATTGATATATAAAATGATTCAATGAATTAATTTGGTTGAGTATAACAATAAGAGTAATGAATTGATGAGGTTGTTGGTATGTCCCATGCATGATGTTTGGTGCATAATAAAGATAATATAGGGTTTGATGCATGCATAATGAACTAGCATAGGGAAGGTTCGGTAAATTGAATAAAATTATATTATATATCAAATATATATATATATATATAATATTCAGGTGGATTCAGGGACGGATACGGATTGGGAACCCGTATAACCATATCCAAAACCATAACCGAATAAAGTTCACGATTTTTCCCCATATCCATACCATACCCGAAATTTCACATCTAAATCCAATCCATTCGGACGGTTATCCACAATTATCGGGTTTAACGGTTAGAATTGTCATCCCTACTTGGTACCTTGCATCGGCAATTCAGACAAGTCGAATCATCTAGAGCGGAAGCAAAAAATACTTGCATGCACCTTCTTCTAAAGTCAATTAATCTTGCAGTGAGAAAAAGTACGCATTCTGATGTGGAAAACTTTTGAGCTGATGCAGGATGCCTAGTAGAGACCATCTGGGCATGTATCTTCAACCTTTTCAGAACCATCAGCTCTCAGTCCACTTTGGTTGCATGGGTAGCAACATATTACAGTTTCTTTCTTCTGCACCACCGGAGATTCGTGCTCGAGGAGTTCTGGAGAAACCCCAACTCCCAGCCAATTTCTGAAAGAGAAGAATATGATTGCATGATATAAATCTATTGATGTTGGTAAACTGAGGGTGCTGATTACTCGCAATGTTGCAGGTGATTAAATTCAGTAAACTGATAACATGGTGGATTAATTCAGAACGTCCACAGATAGTTCACCATTTTAATTCGCTTTCCCAGCTGCAGGATTCCGGCCAAACTGGATGATCATTGGTTTGCCTTTGAACACATACCCATTTACTAGATTCTGCAACGAAGGTATAATGGTATAACAAATGAGTAATTTTATCCATGCTTCAATAAAAAAGCAAGATAACAAAAGGACTACAGATATCTGCTTGAATGGTAAGCAAAAATGCGTACACTGGATGCAATTAAAAATCCGTCAAGACCTATGAAATTGTCATAAAACTAGCAGACGAGCACCAAGACCATCTTGATACTAATTGTACAGCAACTATTAATTGAGATCAGAGGGGCATACCAAAGCATAATGTGCTAGTTCAACTGATGGAAATGTCACAAAAGCTTGGCCTCTCATTCTTCCTTCCTGCAATCCAAAATATTACTTTCAGCTTTTGCCGGTAGGAAAGCACTTGATGCAGATGCAAAGATTGGCAAAAGACACCTTTCAAGATAATATAACATGCCAGAGACACTTTATAAGGAATGAAATCTTCATGACAACAAGTCTTTGTCAAGGCACTTAAATTTATATATGAACTCCTTAAAAGTTTATTAGATGCTTTCTTCATAAGTCATGGTAAACGTCTCATTCCAACCTCATAGTCCCCCACAATTTTCTCAAACTGAGCCCATAACTCATCCTAGTTTTCTATCTTTCCACTTTTTTTCTTGTTCCATTGAAATATTTCAGCTATCCTTGATGTACAAAGAGAGTAACTGAGGACAGCATAGGTAATCAAATATGTAAAGGAACAAAGGTTGACTTGGAAGCATAAAGGTGATCAAGAGATCTCACCTGCATGAGCTTCATGCTGAGACCAGATTTGGCTGCATCAATGCTTCCAAATAATGACCCTACAGCATAACAACAGTATTACAGTAGTTTAGAATGGTTAAACCTAGGTGTGAGACAGTTTAACAATTCTTGGACCTGGAAAATTGGAGTGATTTCTACTGTTTGGACACCAAAAAATATGTGAAGAGAATTCACATGTAAAGGATCACTTCTTCAAAACTACTCTTTAGGATATCTCGGCATAAATACTAGCAGATAACTAAAATAAGTTATATAGAGTTCATCATAACTGTGAGCTCACCAAATATGTAATAGAAGTCATCAGCAACAATATCCTTTGCCAAGTTCTTTATATACAACACCGAGGCCGGATTCCCAGCTGCATAGTTCTGCAGATTCCAAGTAAGAACTCTGTATTAAATATCTTTTTTCACAAGTCACCTAAATTTTTCCCTCAAAGTTCATATATAATTTTTATGACTAGGCATCGCTTCAGACTCCATCCAGCAAGGCCGCCTACCAAAATAAAGCCAAATGTCAAATTGGTACCTTAAACATTGGTAGTGATAATATTTCTTCTGGAGGCAATTTTCCTTTTTCCAGTTCTTCTGGAGTTGCAAAAGCGTTGATATCTGCACTCTCATTTTCTGGATGCTCTGAGTCTTCAGTAATGCCATCATCTTTATTTTCATTAGCAACAACTTTTGGTGCAATTTTTATCTGCAACAATCCAAGAAGAATATATGAAAAATAGCTAGGCATAAGAGATCAACCTACAAAGATGACCATTCGTCTTGAAAAGTAAATGACCTCTTTCTATAAAAAAAGATTAAAGACCTGTACGATAGGGTTCTTCTTTTTTATCATTGGAATCTCCTTTGGGATAAGAGTGGCTGATTTCAATCCAACATCTTCATGAGCTACATCTTTATCAACTGCAGGACCAACAATAGCTTCCCGCTTAATACGCTTCCGTCCACTAAAAGCTCTGCTATAGGATTTTTCCTTGACTTCCTGATAACATTCAATTCAAAGTCTCAAAGGATGTGTAAACTATAAAGAAACTAGAAAAATTACACAGCTAGAGTAATTTGTTCTTCTTTTTGACATAATAATCCAAATGTGGATGTGTGGACGTATGAAATTGAAGAAACATGAAATGATTTCACAAGTCTCATAGTTCAATGTGCACTTACAACAAGTGCATATATGTGTTCCAGATGCTTTAGTGCTTTTTTTGTTAACGTTTTCAGTTTTTTGTTGTTTGAGGAGGAAGAGAGAGGGGGGGTTGTTTGGATTGTTCTTAATTCTCATTCTTGAAACCATGCTACCCCTCTCTTCCTCTCATGCATGCAAACTTAAAGAAAAAAACATAAATAGTTATCAAAGGTTGGCAACCTATGAAGTTACCTCATCCGAAGATTCCATTTCTGACTCTTCACTTGATAAATCAGCCGAGCAAGGCTTTTCGGCTAGAAGTGGGGGAGGTGGTGGAAGTGGCACAGGTTCTGAGGGTGGTAGTGGTGGAGAGGGAAGAGCCATACGAAATGGAGCTGGTATGTTCATTTTGTTCATCAAGTGCAAAACCTACAATTGAGAGTGCAAGTCTTAGATAATATGGCCCAAAATATGTCTCACTGACTAGATAAAAACAAAGTACATATTCAAATTATGAGATATTAAGTGCACTGTTACATTAGTTTTGTCTGAGATTAGGGAGAACCTGTGTATAAAAGCGAGGTACAGCTATAAGAGCATTTACAATGTTGGTTAGAATATTTCCATCTGGTGGCGGGTAAGCGTACCTGTAATATGTAAAAATCAAATCATTTTAAACCTATTGGAGGGTACAATAGAGATATAACTTCCCATCCACATTAACATATGAGTAACAGACTAACAAACGTATAGATAAATTTCTCAAATACAGGAGGACCCTCATAAAATATGTTTCAATAATTTGAAGAAGTGGAGGTGGAATAACATACTCGAGGTGAAGAGGAAAGGGATAGTCTACACCAAGCCTTGGAGCAATGGGCTCTGATCTTGAAACTTCAACTTTTTCAGCCTCTATCTTGATGGTAGGATTGTGGACCAAAGATGGTTTGGAAGTGGGGTTTACAGAAATAGAATCGTTGTTAGAAGCCTGTGATGGCTTATCATTATTGGCGGCTGCCCTCTCTACTTTTAAGACCTTACCAAGAAACCTCAGACTACCCAAACAAAGAAAACAATTCCACAAAACAATTAGTAACATGACGTGACAATATGACTGCAATGCAAGAAAACGAGTATATGACAGTGCTTGTGATACCCATTTAACTGTTGTTGTGCCTGGTACGCCAAGCCTTCGTTTTGGAAATCCACAAATGCGCAGTTTCTCAGCCTGTGAGTATATGCATATAGATTATAGCGAGGGGAGCAAAAGAAAAAAACAGAGGAACAATAACAATTCAGAGGAAAAGAGAGAATTGACCGGCCAGTAGCAGCGCACGAGCGAACAGAAGAAGCACCATAGTGGGACAACAGCCGAAACAGAGTCTCCTCAGAAATAGCTTCTGGAAGGTGACGAATCAATAAGCTCACCCTAGCACCACTGCTTCCACTCGGTGATTCTTCAAAACCCAAGTGGTGGTGGTATTGCTGCTGCTGCATCTCAACTCTCAAAGAACTTGTGGGTTTCGTTAAACACAAAGGTTGAAGACGAAATCCTTGCAACCGAAACCGGCTGCTCCAGCCAAAATTTCTTGCTTCCCCAATACCTATTCATGAAAACCATGTGAAATTTCGACGAAGGATAAAAACCCATTTGGCAATTAACAAAAAGAACTTGCTTCTCACAACCCTTCACCACCATGATTATAAAAAATCAAATTTAGCCCCAAATTTAACCTAATATCACTCCATGAACTGTTCAAACTACATTTAACATGAACTCTATATTGCATAAAATCACCATTAGATAAATCTAATCAAGGGTTTGGAACTAGAATCTTAGCTAATAATTTTCACCATAATCAATATCAAACAAAGCTAATCAAGTTTTTTGGGTTTAGACACTAAATTTTTGAAACCTGAAATCTAGCCTTTCAATTTAACCCCGCGCTATGCTGCTTGTGGAAACACCACAAACGCCAAAGGTAAGATTTTGATAGAGGATTAAAGAACCCAGGAGGGAGGCTAGCTCAGGAATACAATGTGGAAGAAGCCGAAGCTAAAGAGCCATGAGAGAGGATTTCATACCTTTTGCCACGGACAAATGTGGAGAGTTCCGAGTTCATACATGCACCGATAAAACGAGCGACAGTTTGTGTTGAACCTCTGGCTCTCTCAGACTTTGCATAGTTTTCTTTTCCTTTTTTATTAATTTTTTTTCTTTAAATAGTTAAATTGATTGGGATTGAAAGCATTTTTTTGTGAAAATACTTTTAAAATAAATTTTTAGGCTTGTTCGAGTGAAAAAATAGTACTATCCTCACACCCATTTTTACTACTCATACATCCATCTTAATTTTCGACCGTCGGATCGAATGAATTAAAGAAAATCATTGATCAAAATTAACAATGGTGTTTGTGAGGTAAAAATAGGGGTGCGAATAGCACTTTCCAAAAAAAAATGAATTTTTAGTAAAAATACAAGTGACTAGAAAATTTTCTCCAAGTGCATTTGGAGAAATAACGATTATGTGCTTTTTGCATGAAGCATTATAAGTGATTTTGAACTCAAAAACACTTTCTCCAAAAACACTTTTGGTCATTTTAAAAACACTTCTAACCGAGTCCTACAAATAAAAGGCCTTTGTTTGAAAAATTAATCAAAATAATTACTTTTAAAATCTCAATCACTGCCAAAGGCGAATTTGAACCACACTATTACTAGCTCATTGTAAGGCTAAGCATACCCCTTTCCCTTTAGTGTAGATAAAATCGTTTGTTAAAAAAAAAATCTCAATTGCTGAAATGATCAATTCTTTTGAAATATCGTTGATATCTAATTGCTCTATATTTAATTTTAGTTCCTACATCGTATTTTAAATTGATATGTTGTTGATGTATAACTTTGATTAGTTTACCTGGTGAAATTTAAATTATCATTGTGGATGCAAATTTCCGCCGTCTTCTCTTTTAATGAAAATGTACTAGCAAAATAATAACACCTAAGATCAAGGCCAAAAGCCTCACGATCCCACGATGAATTTGAGAGAGAAATTGTTTAGGGAATTTTAGGGAGAGAATGAACTTAGCATTTTAGTGGGAAAACATGGCTATTTATAGGGGAGTGACCGGCCCTATTTGGAGAATAGGAGCCGACCATATATGGTCGAATTGTGAGTGTAATTGCAAGATATTATGTGAAATAATATCTTGCAATTAACTTGGCAATTAATCCCAAATTGAATAGGAAAATTGGGAGTTACCTTTTGAGTGAGGATTTAATGAGGAGTGATGAGATGGTTTTGAATAAATACTATTTTGATCACCTTTGACTCTTCCTTGATTGAGCCGTTATTGTCCGTTGTATGCACGTGGGAATCTCGGTGTGCCTCGAGGGTAATTTTGTCCTTCTTACCCTAAAGTCCACGTGTCACCTTCATAATTTTCTTGATTATTTTTGGCTCCACAAATGCCCCCACACCTGCTGGGCCGCTCACAGGAAAGAGCAGCAGGTGTAGAGATTTCCAACTTTGATGCAAATTCCCACTTGGACTTGGAATTAGATTCTTCAAGGAAAGGGAAATAAATCGCCTCCAAAGCCTATTTAAGCCTACCTTAAGTAGGGAATTAAATCAACTTCGGAGGTCAATTATTTATCCCTACAAGAAAGAGATAAAGCTAAAGGATATTTATTCCCCCTCCCCTAGCACTCTTATCTGTTTGCCTTGGAAAGAACCGTCTTCCATTGATTTCTTTGTCTTCTCCGCACCGCACCAATGTAAGAAAAACTTAATTTTCTTTGTCTTCTTCTTGGATGGTGCTGCTACGAGGCAGTCGTCGGGGTGGTGCGGCACGTCGGCTAGCATGGGCCAGAAGTCGGCTTGACATGGGCTGAAGAGGTTGTGTGGCAGTGGCCACAGCTTGTGCTGCTCGGCTTGACTGAAGCTAATGGCTGGCTCGGCATGGGCCACAGTTTGGGCTGCCATATTTGGGCTGCTTGAGTTTGATTTCTCAACTACCTTAGATGGAGCAATCAAGGACAGAGATGCCAAGATCAGAGTTGATAAAGATGAAATGTCAGTTGAGCGAACTGTTGAGTGCAAAATGGCTGTTGCCCCCTGACCATTTGCTGCTTAGTTGGTCTTCTAGTATTCGATCTTTTGAGCTGTGTAGCCTTCTCGCACTGGAGAGCAATTAGTTTATCCTCTCACACTGGAAAACAATTAGTTTATCCTCTCGCACTTGAGAGCGGACTCAGATGAGTGTCAGGAATTAGTTTACCGTCTCGCACTGGAGATCAATTGGTTTATCATCTCGCACTAGAGAGCAAACCCAGATGGTTTGCTCTCTAATTAGTTTACCCTCTCGCACTGGAGAGCAATTAGTTTATCATTTCGCATTGGAGAGCAGATCCAAATGGGTGTCAAGGAATTAGTTTACCATTTCGCATTGAAGATCAATTAGTTTATCCTTTCGCACTGGAGAGCATACCCATATGGGTGTTAGGGAATTGGTTTACCCTATCACACTGAAGAGCAGACCCAGATGGGTGTCGGGGAATTAGTTTACCCTCTCGCACTGGAAAGCAATTAGTTTATCCTCTCGTGCTGGAGAGCAGACCTAAATAGGTGTCGGGGAATTAGTTTACCCTCTCGTACTGGAGAGCAATTAGTTTATCTTCTCGCAATTGAGAGTAATTAATTTATCTTCTCACACTGGAAAACATGGAAGTCGTTGTTGTTAGCGTAGATGAGGAAAGCTGGACAACTGAAATAATCCTCAGCCTGTGAGGTCTTGTTCAACGATCTGCTTGAGACTTCGAATTGCTTATGGAACCCGCGTAAGGGTGTAAGTGGGAAGCACAGTAAGCTGTTCCTAGACCTTCTCCAAGTGTTGCGTCATCCTTAAATGTTTCATCGTGTGTTCTTCTGAGGCTTGGTTGGTGGTCAGATGAGAATCTGAATGGATTGCATGCTTCTCCACCGCTAAGTCTTTCGCTAGTAGAGGCTGCTAGTAAGGCCTTGTATTCTGCTCCGTCGTTGGATGATTTGAAGTTTGAAGTGTCGTAGGCTCGGTCGGCGCAGATATGAGTCGCAAGGTGGCACGACTATGAGTCGCGGTGCAAAATCGGCATGGTTGGGAGCCATAATGACAGATCAAGGGCGGCCGGGGGCCTTGAAGCAGGTAAGCACGACTTTGAGCACGGAGTTGCAAATAAGACTGGTTCTTGATGGTTAGGCTGATGTGTCCTTCTGGTACCTGTATGCCTATGGCGTGCGATTAGGCTGAGTTGCTGCATTTGTCGAAACATAAGTAATCATTGTATCCTCTAATGTATGTGGGATGGTTCTGTCTGCTCGATCTTGTCAATGAAATATGACATGTTTATGTGGTCATGTCTCGTCGGAGCACTATGTCAATAGCTTTGTTACGTTGGAAATTATGCAGTCGCTCGGTCATGAGCTTCTCTACTTCTTCCTGAATTTACCTTTGTTGGGGTAGCGGAGCTCTCAGCTGCCTCCGGTCGTAACTTGTTGGTCTAGGCTGCTCTTCCATGTGTTCGACTCGTCTATACCGCGGCTGCGGTGCATGTGGTACGTTCTTAGCAGGCGAGCGAATTTCTCGCAGACTGCCGGTTAAGCTTGAGCCAGATTGTGTGACTGCTTATCTCTGTCCTTCGTCCTGCTTACTCCGATATGAGGTGGATGATGTTCCTTGCGGGCCTAGCCGTGAATGAACATTTCGCCTGAAAGGTTGCTCATGTTGATTATCGGAGTGTGGCCCCAACCTTGAATGTATGCTCGTCCGTGGACCTAACCGAGAGTGCACGCTCATCCGCGTGCTAAGACCAGAGTATACGCTATCTTAAGGGCCTAGTCAGAAGTGTACACTGCCAGAATGCTCGGTTCGTGACTGATCAAGTGGCTGCTTGCTAGGACGCTGTTGGAGAGGTTTGTTGCTGCCCTTGTCTTACTTCGGGACACCTCGTCTGGGGCACGCTGCATCTCGGTATGCTGCAAGAAATGTTTCACCAAGGTAGTCTGTTGCGCGAGGGCGCTTGTTAATTCTATGACTTGTCGAGACAAGTGTTGTTCACCATTTGAGGTGGAAGAGCTTGGACGGTATACATCTCATTGAGTAGTGGAAGTGTAATAAAATCCAAGCGCGAGATTTAAGTTATGATTTGTCAAATCTACGGAGAAATAGAGTGAAAATACCCTGGTTTAATCGTCGATCTAGAAATCAGAAGTCAGGACGGTTAAACCGGTCTTGGAACGGTTGGGATTGCTTGAAGGACCACGTGTGTGGGCTACCCCGCGTGGGTGCGGTGCGGCCTGGTCTACTTGGCGTTGGGCCAAGGGTGAATTGGGCTTGCGCTGGGTTCACACTGAGTCGCGGCTCTGGCTGCTTCTCGAGCAGCTCGAGCCAGCTTACCTTGGGCATGAGCCCATATGGGCTGGAGGGGCGCTGGGCTCTGTTGCCTTGGGCCTGTAGCTGCCTGGTTTTAGCCTTGCATCTCATGGGCTTGCTAGGGCGCAACATTTTGGGCTGCTTCGCGCTAGGCTTGCGGCCTTATGGCACGGGCCTGGGTCTGTTGCTGCGAGGTGATGCGGGCTTGGGCTTGCTGTTGCATGGCTGCCTGCTCACCGTAGGCAGATGGCTCACCGAGGGCTGCCACGGTGGTTGCTGCCATGGTGGATGCCACGGTGGTGCCCCGTGGGGGTGGTGCTGCTTCACTAGCCATCGTGTTAAGCCTCGTGGATCATTGTGGTGGGGCTATGCCTCAATCTCCATCGCTTGGTCCAAATCCTTGAACATAGAAAGTTCCGTTCGTTGCGGTTTCCGAATTTCTAGTCATTGTACTTTTCTTTTACGTTTATTCAAAGAACTTTATAAAAAATTCTAGGAATAAGAACATGCGAAAAATCTACAAATGAACGAGAAATAAGAAACTTTGAATGCGAGAGTCTTCTTCGAGCGTGTAAATCAAACTCTCAATGAAAGCACAAATTTGTGGATGCAAATTTCTGCCGTCTTCTCCTTTGACAAAAATGCACCTGCAAAATAATAACATCTAAGATCAAGGCCAAGAGCCTCACGCGCCCACAATGAATGGGGGGTGGGGGGGACTTTGGCCGAAGAATCTCCGATGCCAAAGTTAGAATTTGAGAGAGAAAATGTTTAGGGAATTTTAGGGAGAGAATGAACTTAGCATTTTAGTGGGAAGACATGGCTATTTATAGGGGAGTGACCGGCCCCATTTGGAGAATAGGGGCCGGCCACGTATGGTCGAATTGTGAGTGTAATTGCAAAATATTATGTGAAATAATATTGTGAGTGTAATTGCAAAATATTATGTGAAATAATATCTTGCAATTAACTTGGCAATTAATCCCAAATTGAATAGGAAAATTGGGAGTTACCTTTTGAGTGAGGATTTGATGAGGAGTGATGAGAGGGTTTTAAATAAATACCATTTTGATCACCTTTGACTCTTCCTTGATTGAGCCATTATTGTCCATTGTATGTGCATGGGAATCCCGGTGTGCCTCGAGGATAATTTTGTCCTTCTTACCCTAAAGTCTACGTGTCACCTTCATAATTTTCTTGATTATTTTTGGCTCCACAATCATAATTTTAAGGAATCCTACCTTTTTATTCTTCTAATAATATAGGATCGTTTAAAAAAAATGAAATGATTATATTTAGAATAGAACTCATAATTTACGAAATTCGAACCTAAAATTGGGAAGTTCATTTGTATATTTGATAGCTTAAACAAATCCTTATGACCATCACAGATTCACAATGCAGTTTGAAACTGTTGCACTTTTGACAACTTTTGGTGCTTCCTTCCCTCGAATGCTGCATTGGAGCAAGTTCTTCCACCGACGAGTCCAATTCAGGTACCCATTTGTTCATGCCCGGTCTAGTGATATATGATATGTGTTATTTATTTAATCTATCGAGTGACAGAACAACTTTTATGTTACTCTTTTGAGATTGTGAAACCTGTTGAAGAAGCAGAGTATTTGGACAATCCCAAGTGCTACATCATATCACCTACCACTTGCGTTGTCACACCATGGCAATTTTTATTTTCAAAAATATTAGAATTAGGTAGCAAGCATGTGATTTATAACATTTCAATCTCTCTATTCATCAAAATTACGGGAAGGGGACAGCTTGATCACGGAATGCATTAAGTTGAAGAGGAATACCCTATCCATTAGGACAATTCACTTGTAACCCTATACTTCCTTTCGCCTTTTCTTAATCTTTTCGAAGAGTGATTCGAAGGCAAAATCTTTCTCTTAGAATCCAAACAGTGTAGAAACTTGTTGCATTTCAGATAAAAGCAGTTGTGTTTTGAAATGCTTAAGTGGAGTGTGAATGGCCAGATTGTTACACCTTGTTTGGCTTGTGAGATAATGGAAGCAAATTAAATTTCATCAATACTATTTTTTCCAGTGCAGTTTTGAAGCTTGAACCGAAATAGAACCAAACCATTTGGTTGCAGTTCGGTTTGGTTTCAAACAGTTTTGGTTTTGCAAAGTAAATGCTTTATGCTATTAATACAACCCAATTGGAAAAAAAATTCTTGATCACCACACTAAAATTGAACTTGAAATAAAGTTCAACATCAAAATGCCTTATGGCATTACTTTATTAATACCCAATTGAAAAAGTTAAGTTTACCACACTAAAACTAAAGTTCAAACAAACTTCAATACAAAATGCCTTATGAGATCAGTAGTATAATCCGAAAAAATAAATGGTTCATGTAATTCAACAAAAAAGTTTTGGTGCTTCAACTTTTAAATCACTACTTTGCACCGTTCAACCCTTTCTCTTTCCCTTTCCTTTTGGTCACTTACTCTTTGAAGGTTAAGAGGCCTTTGAACTTGTGAACGAGCTTGAGAAGACGATACTTGGGAAGAACTTGGACCTTGTGAAATTGAATTCGATGGATGAGGAGCCACTGAACCTTGTGAACGAGAAGCTTGAGATGCCTTGGAACTTGCTATTGTGATTATGGGTTAAGAGTAAGAGATGCGATACTTGAATTCAAAATGGCCACCTCTACATAATACAAATACATAAGCAATATAAATTACATTAGTTATTATAAACTTTAAAAAGCCTACAAAAGCAACAAAACACATTGAAAAAACAAAACAAAGAAAACCTACAATATAAATTACCTAATACTGGTATTAAATTAAATATTTATTTAATTTTTGTAGTGCAGTTCAGTCTCAGTGAGGTTTTAGATGTTCAAAACTGAAACAAAATCGTTTTTCAGAGGATATTGTTGTTCACCCATTCATTTTTATTTCTACACATCATTGTTGATTTTTGTCAATTGATATTTTTCAATCAATCGATTTGACGATCAAAAATTGAGAGAATTGCAAAAATACCACCTTTTCATATTGCCGTTCAGTTTTAAACCAAAATCGTTTTAAAATCGCAAAAAACAGAATTGTCCAATGCGGTTCAATTTAATTCGTATCAAGTCATTGAAAAAAAGGTGCAATCAAGAACTCAAATCAGAATTCTCTTCAAGTTTTGAATCTCAATATTTCCAATTTCAACATTTCAATTTCAGTATTTCCAAAAACATGGACTAAGAAATCAAGTGAAATATTGTTATTAAAACGGCCAAAAGTGGAGCCCACTCAGGAAACGAGAGGCCAGAGCCGCCAGACCAGTGCGCTCAATCGCCTTACGCCTTTTCTGTTTCCCTCGATTCCATCTTTCGTCAACCCAAATTCTGTGCGGCTTGGAGCAAAAATGGCCCTCGTCGGCGTTCTTGCTCTTCAGGGGTCTTTCAACGAACACATAGCAGGCACTCCATTTTTGCCTCCTCTGCCGCAGCAAATGCATTCGATATAATTGCACTATGTTTTTCTGATGTACTGTGTGACTGTTTGTGTGTGCTGTAGCTCTGAGAAGGCTTGGGGTGAAGGGCGTGGAGATAAGGAAGCCAGAGCAGCTTGAAACCGTGGCCTCCCTTATAATCCCTGGAGGGGAGAGCACCACCATGGCTAAGCTCGCTGAGTACCACAACCTGGTCTCTCTCTCTCTCTGCCTGTGGGTTTGTTTTGATTTGTTCCTTTGTTTCATATTGGTTTATTTTGTTGACAGTTTCCTGCTTTGCGTGAGTTTGTTAAAATGGGGAAGCCTGTTTGGGGGACCTGTGCAGGCCTTATTTTCTTAGCAAACAAAGCTACAGGCACGTTCATGTTCCTTCTTTCTTTCGTTGCTGTTATCAATCCTTTAAGTTATTGATATGTTCAATTGTTTTTATAAATGTGATGAGACGAGTGGCATGTTTTTCACTTTTCAGGACAGAAAATAGGAGGACAGGAACTTGTTGGCGGCCTAGATTGCACCGTCCACAGAAACTTCTTTGGCAGTCAGGTAATGCACTCACTTCTCTATTCTCAAGTTTACGTGATTTCGATATTCAATGTCGTAATTGTTTTGCTTTTCCTAAACCACAAACTTGCAGATTCAGAGCTTTGAGGCTGAACTTGCAGTACCAGAGCTTGCTTCTACGGAAGGTGGTCCTCAAGTTTTTCGTGGAGTTTTCATCCGTGCTCCCGCTATCCTTGATGTAGGACCAGAAGTTGAAGTGCTGGCTGATTATCCTGTTCCATCTAATAAGGTGGTAGATTCAAACTCTGCGGTTGAAGCTCAAGAGGTTTGTGGTTTTTCTTGTGTCCATAAATTTTTTACCGGTTATACTGTTATATAATCAGTCTTTGGTCGAGCCTCATTTTTGTTTCGTTTAGGTTGGCAGCTCTATTTGCTTCTTCAATAACCATATTTCCTTGTAAAACATAAGACTTGTTTTGGAAGGAGTTGAAATACTTATCGTATCAGAACAAGTTGTTCATCTCTTTCTAAAATAGGGTAGTTAGTATGCAAGTTTATGATAGTGGAGCAAGTTATGATCAAAAGTTCATTTTCTTATCCGAAAAGCGGTAAATTTGTTGTGGTCTTGTCTGAAACATATGTCTATGATTGAAAGTTGTTGACTGGAATTGGATAGACTAATTTGTTATGTACATGGGTACGGTTATATCATCTCGCTTAGTTTTGGGCTCGTACAATCACCAATCACAAACCTGGTTATGTCGTGTGTTGTCAGTAACACTGCTTCTGCTGTATATAGCAAAGAGAGGAGACACTATCAAAGCTTCTGTTCTGGTGTGCAAATATGCAGTTATATTGCTATACAAAACCAGAGTATCATTCGTCTAAGATGAAATTACCAATGACGGCATGCTGCTGACATATATTAAGTTCGTTTTACCTTCTTTCATAGCTATTTTCTTATTAGTTTTTTATATTTCAGGAGAATCCTGTGCCTGAGAATAAAGTGATTGTAGCAGTTCGACAAAAGAATTTGCTGGCGACTGCCTTCCATCCTGAATTGACAGCAGACACTCGATGGTAAATATGCTTACTCTGTCAGCCATTCTCCTAAATTCACACGAGGTTCTAAGTATTTAATATCGCAGGCATAGTTACTTCTTGAAGATGTCAACTGAAACCGGAGAAGGAGGCATCGTTATTGTTGGAGCAGATCTAAGTTTAAACCAACAAACAAAGATTGACCTCCCTATATTTCAGTAGTGGCAGACAGATAAGTGTTAAGGTTTTCTTCCGTGCATTTTGTTGAATTCCTTACTTTTTAGAGTCTCTGTTTCCATTGGCGGATGTTGGTGTACGATATCTGTTAAAGGTCTTTGATGGTGGACAAGTAGTCTTTCAGGTGAAGGGTTTTGTTTGAAGGCAGATAATCCGTTCAGCATTTCAGACGGTGTATATACAATAACACAGTTGAAAAGAAGTTTCCTTTTAATCCTTGGAATAAATGTTGAGGATATTACCTTTCTCTCGTGCAGTAAGTAGTTAAATATCAATTTACCATAGGCTAAACCCCAAAAACTTCCCCCACCAAGACCAAGGCTGTTTTGCCTTGCGAAAGTCACGAATCTTGAGGATGCCCTCAATGTGTTGGACGAAATGTTTCAAACGCGTCCTCTGCCTTCCGTTGTCCGCTTCAATCAATTATTTATGTTTCAAACATCATCATTAATTGATTGTTACCTAATTATTTATAGTCTTTGTAAGGATACTTTAATTATTGATGCACTGAACCTCTTTGATTCACGGAGTTTGCAAATAAGGGGAGTGGAAAGAATCTACAGGACTGTTGAATGAAATGGTGAGCAAAAATATCTCTCCAAATGTGCTTACTTTCAATATCCTGGTTGACAACCTTTGCAAGGAGGGGTTGGTCAAGGAAGAAAAAAACGTGGTCAAAATGATTACTCCAAGAGATATTGAACCTCATACAGTTATTTATCATACACTTAGGCTATCTCCAACCCAACATTATAATTTGTTAAACTTTTTTACTTTTTTACTAATAATTTTGGATTTTTTTTTTTTTTTAATAATCTATCTTGTTTAATTTTAGGAACATTTTGATGTAAAAAAATTTCAAATTCCGAATAAAAAGTGTGGAGATATTTTTAGTTGGATGGGTATTTTGAAGGAGTTTTGGTGTTGGATTCTTTTTGGATCAATTAATTATACCATTTAATCGTTGGATTTGAGTCGTTGGATCTCCTTTTTATCGAAAGTTGATTAAATTAGATTTGAGAAGTTAGATTTAAAAAAAATAACCGTACAATGATAAAAAAAACTCTGGGGCACACATTAAAAACATGTTGGAGTGGAGTGGAGTGTAGTTGGGCGCGACACACTGGATCATAACCCAGGAAAGCACGCCATCCATTGGCTCCTAAATGGTACACAATCTAGTCGTAGGGTGGTGTAATGTTATGATCCCACATCGACTACACAAGAAATGGTGTAGTGGTACTTAAGTTCTTGGGGTCCTCCCACCTATCAAGCTAGTCTTTTGGGTTGGGCTCTTCCCTTGGGCTTGAGTACCTAACATTGGTATCAGAGCCTAAGTTCTCGACCCTGCGGAGGGGGCGACCTGGGAAGGGCTACCTTAACGGGACGACCAGAGAGTGCGTTGCCGTTAAGAGTGAAAGCCACCAGAGTAAGGGCCGCCGTGGGCGTCGGGTTTTCCGAATGGGGTGTGGTGTTACGATCCCACATCAGCTACACCAGAAATGGTGTAGTGGTACTTAAGTCATTGGGGTTCTCCCACCTATCAGGCTAGTCTTTTGGGTTGGGCTCTTCCCTTGGGCTTGAGTACCTAACATTGGTATCAGAGCCTAGGTTCCCGACCCTGCGGAGGGGGCGACCTGGGAAATGCTACCTTAACAGGACGACCAGAGAGTGCGCTGCCGTTAAGAGTGAAAGCCACCAGAGTAAGGGCCGCCGTGGGCGTCCGGTCTTCCGAATAGGGTGTGGTGTTACGATCCCACATCGGCTACACCAGAAATGGTGTAGTGGTACTTAAGTCCTTGGGGTCCTCCCACCTATCAGGCTAGTCTTTTGGGTTGGGCTCTTCCCTTGGGCTTGAGTACCTAATATTGGTATCAGAGCCTAGGTTCCTGGGGAGGGGGCTACCTTAACAGGACGACCAGAGAGTGCGCTGTCGTTAAGAGTGAAAGCCACCAGAGTAAGGGCCGCCGTGGGCGTCGGGTCTTCCGAATAGGGTGTGGTGGTGTTACGATCCCACATCGGCTACACCAGAAATGGTGTAGTGGTACTTAAGTCCTTGGGGTCCTCCCACCTATCAGGCTAGTCTTTTGGGTTGGGCTCTTCCCTTGGGCTGGAGTACCTAATATTGGTATCAGAGCCTAGGTTCCTGGGGAGGGGGCGACCTGGGAAGGGCTACCTTAACGGGACGACTAGAGAGTGCGCTGCCGTTAAGAGTGAAAGCCACCAGAGTAAGGGCCGCCGTGGGCGTCGGGTCTTCCAAATGAGGTGTGGTGTTACGATCCCACATCGGCTACATCAGAAATGGTGTAACGGTACTTAAGTCCTTGGGGTCCTCCCACCTATCAGGCTAGTCTTTTGGGATGAGTTCTTCCTTGGACTTGAGTACCTAACAAAAGGCTGCTTGCTTTGCGCTCGCCCGCAAACAATCTCTCCACGCTGCTGCATCTAATGCGCGAAGCCCACCTTTGTCTAATCTGCACGTGCAGGTGCTAGAAGCTGGGGCCCTCGGCCCAATTCCTTCCTCATCCATCCGGGGCGGGGGATAGGAGACCCAAATTCCCACCCCCAAACCTAAGGTCACATTTTCTCACCCCAAAATACATTCCTCAGAGATGTTCTGGGCCCAAATTTTGTGTTTTTTTTTTTAACCCCTTGGAGACAGCCTTATGTATGGTTGCTGTTTGGTAATCGTTGCTCAGTCGGCCCGATTTGGGATGAGATTTTTCAATATAATCGGTACACGGGGAGTGATACATCATGTGTCATTATATAAATGGTAGAATATGTGTGTTAAAAAATTAATAACTTAAAAAATAAAAATTCTCACCATTTATATAAAAACATTTGATTTACCCCTCGTGTTCGGGCAGAATGAAAAATTTCTCCAAGGCCATTAGATTGGACTTTACCGAGATTGAATTACACTTCACCGGGAACAAGTCAAACAATATCAGGCGACAACTATTTAGAAAGGAATTCTTTGTGTTCTTTTCCGGTCGAAACTCAACAACATAAAGGGAAGTTTAGGTGGAATTCGATAAATGTACACGGATGGACGGACGCACTCGAGTCTTGTCGATCAATCAGTGAACGTTGGTTGAGTCTCTGCGACTCGCAGAGTTGAGTTGCTGAAGAAGATGATGCGGTGGGCAACAACTGCTGCTTGTTATGGCAGCCGCAGACTCAGAGCCATAGGTATGCCGCTTTCTCTTCACTCATCTGTTGTTGTTTTTGTAAACAGTTACTTGGGTTTGTTTCACTCTCGAGCTTCTAAATCAACCGAATCTAGAAACACCCAACCACCCCAGTTTGTGAAAGTCACCAATCTTGAGGATGCCCTCAATGTGTTCGACGAAATGCTTCAAAGGCGGTCTCTGCCTTCCGTTGTCCGCTTCAATCAAATATTGGGTCAAGTTGTGAGATTGAAACATTATTCCACAGTCATCTCGTTGAATAACCAAATGGGTGTGTCAGGAATTCGTCCCAATGTTTATACTCTAACCATTATCATCAATTGCTATTGTCATCTCAACCAAATGGGGTTTGGTTTGTCTGTCTTGGGAAAATTCTTCAAATTGGGTTTTGAACCCGATGTCGCGACCTTAAACACTGTAATCAATGGCTTTCTTCTTGAGGATAGAGAGGCTGATGCTGTCGGGATTCTGAATAAAATGATGGAGAGTGGTAACTGGAAGCCCACTGTGGTTACTTTTGGCATACTAGTAAAGGGACTTTGCATGAAAGGTAACAACATTGGAGCTATCTAATTGCTTAATAAGATGGAAGAAGGAGATTGCAAGCCTAACGTAGTTATTTATAGCACAATCATTGATAGTCTTTGCAAGGATACTTTAATTGTTGATGCATTGAACCTCTTCTCCAAAATGACAAGTAAAGGAATTGCCCCAAATGTCATTACTTATAACTGTTTGATTCATGGAGTTTGCAAATTAGGGGAGTGGAAAGAATCTATAAGATTGTTGAATGAAATGGTGAGTAAAGGTATCTGTCCAAATGTGTGCACCTTTAATGTCGTGATTGATACAGTTTGTAAAGAGGTAATGATCCAAAAAGCAAGGAGCGTGGTTGACATGATGATTCAAAGAGATATTGAACCTGATACAGTTACTTACCATGCACTTATGGATGGCTACTGTTTGCTTGGAGAAATGGGTCAGGCGAAAAAAGTTTTTGAACTAATGCTTAGCAAAGGATCCGTGATTGATGTTCGTAGCTATAACATACTGATAAATGGTTATTGTAAGCATAAAATTATTGATGATGCCCTAATGCTTTTTTTGGAAATGTCTCGTAGGGGAGTGTTTCCAGATACAGTTACTTATAACACTCTTATGGATGGGTTTTGCAAGACGGGTAGAATACAAGATGCACAGACTTTGTGATGGGCAACAACTGCTGCTTGTTATGGCAGATGCAGACTTAGAGCCATAGGTATGCTGCCTTCTCTTCACTCCTCTGTTGTGAAAGTCACCAATCTTGAGGATGTCCTCAATGTGTTTGACGAAATGCTTCAAAGGCGTCCTCTGCCTTCCGTTGTCCGCTTCAATCAAATATTGGGTCAGGTTGTGAGATTGAAACATTATTCCACAGTCATCTCGTTGAATAACCAAATGGGTGTGTCAGGAATTCGTCCCGATGGTTATACTCTAACCATTATCATCAATTGCTATTGTCATCTCAACCAAATGGGGTTTGGTTTGTCTGTCTTGGGAAAATTCTTCAAATTGGGTTTTGAACCCGATGTCGCGACCTTAAACACTGTAATCAATGGCTTTCTTCTTGAGGATAGAGAGGCTGATGCTGTCGGGATTCTGAATAAAATGATGGAGAGTGGTTACTGGAAGCCCACTGTGGTTACTTTTGGCATACTAGTAAAGGGACTTTGCATGAAAGGTAACAACATTGGAGCTATCCAATTGCTTAAGAAGATGGAAGAGGGGGGTTGCAAGCCTGACATAGTTATTTATAGCACGATCATTGACAGTCTTTACAAGGATACTCTAATTGTTGATGCATTGAACCTCTTCTCCGAAATGACAAGTAAAGGAATTGCCCCAGATGTCATTACTTATAACTGTTTGATTCATGGAGTTCGCAAATTAGGGAAGTGGAAAGAATCTATAAGATTGTTGAATGAAATGGTGAGTAAAGGTATCTTTCCAAATGTGCACACCTTCAATGTCTTGATTGATACAGTTTGTAAAGAGGGAATGATCCAAAAAGCAAGGAGCATGGTCGAAGTGATGATTCGAAGAGATATTGAACCTGATACAGTTACTTACCGTACACTTATGGATGGTTACTGTTTACTTGGAGAAATGGGTCAGGCGAAAAAGGTTTTTGAACTAATGCTTAGCAAAGGATCCATGATTGATGTTCGTAGCTATAACATATTGAAAAATGGTTATTGTAAGCATAAAATGATTGATGACGCCCGAATGCTTTTTCTGGAAATGTCTCATAGGGGAGTGGTTCCAAAGTCAATTACTTTTAACACTCTTATGGAAGGGGTTTGCAAGATGGGGAGAATACAAGATGCACAGACCTTGTTCTCTCAAATGCAAGCTTGTGGCCAACTTCCAGATGTTCAAACTTATAATATTTTCTTGATGCCCTGTTTGAAAACCAACAATTTCCCAAAGCAGTGCAATTGCTAAGCGAGATGGAGGGAAAGAAGTTGAACTTTGATATCATAACGTACGGTCTTCTCATTGAAGGTTTGTGCAAAGATGGAAAAGTTGAGTATGCATGGGAAGTCTTTCGCAGTTTATCATCAAAAGGATTTCAGCATAATGCCAGGACATATACGATAATGATTAGTGGATTTTGTAACGCGGGTCTAACAAGTGAAGCAGAAAACTTGCTTAGGGAAATGAAAAGGAAAGGTTGTTCTCCAAATGGTTGCACGTACAACACAATTTTTCGCGGGTTTATCAATAACAGCGAAACATCAAGGGCAATGAGACTTATTAAAGAAATGGTGGAAAAGGGTTTTTCTGCAGATGCATGGCCTACAGAATTGATAGTTGAAACAGATCCCACTTTGTTGGCATTGATAGAAAGAGCAGTGTGAAGTTCATTTGTATTTTTGATAGCCGAAACAGATCCTTATGACCATCACAATGCAGTTAGGAATTGTTGCACTTTTGACAACTTTCGGTGGATCCTTCCCTCGAATGCAGCATTGGAGCAAGTTCTTCCACTGACAAGTCCAGTTCAGGTAGCCATTCGTTCATGCTCTGCTAGTGATGTATGATATGTGTTATTTATTTAATCTATCAAATGACACAGCAACTTTTATGTTACTCTTTTAGGAGTGATATATGTTGGAGAAGCAGAGTATTTTGACTGATATGATCAGATGAAATGCAATACTGCATTTATGGCTTGGTTTAATTTCGGTTTAATTTAGCTCTTATAGTTTGTTTTTGGTAATAAAATATGAATCTGATGGAAGAAGCAATGGAGGAAATGATAGCTATAGGAGGACTCGATCCATTTCTCAAAATTCTGCAGTTCCTCTAACGCCGGATAGAGCCACATCTGATCAAAAGATGTATCCGGATTCCCTCACGAAAGGAAGAGTTTGTAATCGACCAAGCGATGTCAAATGCGATTGAAAGGAGAATATACGATTTCCATGTTTGCTTATACATTTTTCTATGTGCACCAAATATTTAATGAGGAGAAGGTGTGGACGGTAGCCAACTCCTCCGGTCTCTCAGGCATCAGCTATCTTCAGCATTCTTGAAAACAAGAGAAATCTGAGGCTTCATTTCAACTGCAAACTGTGGTATCCGTTGTTCAACCCCTACCAGCGCAGCCAAACGCAGTGGAAATAAATTGAGTTCGCCCTTCTAAGCGCTGCGGGATTTGCAGAAAACTTCTTGTACCCTCTTCTGCCCTCAAGACCAAGGTTTCTTTAACCTCAACTATCCACAACCTCCGTTGACACTCCTCGAGTACCATGTTGTGCCATTCAAGATGGACAAAGATGCCATGGAGGCGTATTTGCTTCACGGTTCCAAGGTTGACACTCTTCTGCCCGACCATACTCTTGTTGTCACTTCCCCGCCTGCCGGCACTAGAGGATGCGCTTCTCTTAACCAAGTCAAAGCCACTAAGTGGGATGTCTACAACAACGGACGACTGGTTGTACATGGGTTAGAAGACTTCTCCGATCCGATTGTCCAAACCCTAAGGTATCCGCAGTATGAATGAATGTGAAAGAGAGGCATTTATCTTTCACTTGTACGTAAGAGATATTAAGTTCAAATATCATGAATGACAAGTTCGATAATCTCTCCTCCGTGATAACACAAAATGCTAATTAATTAACTAGGAAATCTAGAGAGTAAAAACATAAAACATATTAGCTATCCTAGTTTTGAGATCGACATAAGTCCTAAGGCGCCATTTTAATGCAACTCCGGCAATTTTTCCGCTCAATGAACTAAGGTTATGACGAACACAAAAGAGATGGAACAAAGAAAATGTGGGAGCTCCCAGTTCGATACTCCGAGCTGGTGAGTCTGTTTGACTATAGCCATAGGGTGAAATTCCCCATAATCTCTCCAGTCCCGAAAGGGGTAGATAACTGTGGCTTGTTACCAGTTGTCCTCCTTCTGAAAATGAAAAATAAAAAATAAAAAAACAAGACTAATTTAATCGCGCACTCAGTAACCTGTGAGAGAGTGAGGGAAAGTTGTAGGCCTTCGGAGATGGAGAGAGCTGTTGATTTTGTACCGAGTAAATTAGGGTTGACAAAAGAAGAAGAAGAAGAAGGCAACTAAAGGGATGTAATCACAACTCCCGAACTTAGACAATGGGATTCACTTTGAATATATACTACAAGTAGGCAATTGTTTATGTTCCAGAGAAAACAAGAATACAAAAACCGGTTCATAGTACAGGACGAGCAGCATCTGATGGCGGAAGCGGAACGGGTTGTCTTCGAAGTTCCTTAACAACAGCAGCCAATGCCTCAGGGTTGAGACCCAAGTCACATAATGCAATGAGGATGGAGAGGGTGTGACGGTCCAGCCCTGTGTCAAGAATGTTGGACATCTGAAATGCTAGGTCAAGAGATTCCCGTGCGGTTTTTGCAGCATCCGCATCCATATTAAGAATCTGAACAAAACGTGAAACAAAACAGCCATATTGAACCCGCAATGACCAAAAAGAAAAGAAAGTTCGTCGTAATAATTCAGTAACATTACAACAACCTATCAAAACACTCCTAATATTCCTTCTTCACATCTTCAACTAAAATACACATACAACTAAAATACTCGTTTAAGGCATTCAAACCATACGGAAACTGAATTTTCTTCCAAAAAAAGAAAAAGGTCGGGAAATTGATTGCATGAATTTACCAAGTTTTAAGCATCTGGTATTTTGTTTGACTGAATCATGATACTCATTGCAATCTATATCACACAGTGGCCGCATAATTCACTTGGTTTCTCTGAGATGGACTGCTTGTACACAGAGACGACTTGGCTCGAGGACACAAATGCCTAGTTTTGGTGTTTTGGATACAAATTGGACGTAAAATGGATGAACATAGACTAACTAGTTGCTTGAGGTTTACGGTTTCATCTGGACTAGTATTGGGAAGCAACACTACAGCAATCATATTCAACGTTTTCGATAAACACAGAGACGATTTACTAAGAACATCGAACCTACTGGAGATCGGTTTGCTACATCCATTAAACTGCTTAAACACCCAAATCAAACCCAATAAACAGGTTTAGTACTTGGCAAAAATCAACCACAATCACAATTTGGGAGCATATTTCAACCAATTAAAAGTATCAGTACACAGAATAGCTCTGCAAACACAAGTAACCCAATAAAATTATAAATTACAAATTACAAACCCTAATTTAAATCCTAAATAAAATTCCCCAACTTAGAACCCCTTAATTAAACCCTAAATGATATATTATTTTCACAATAAATTCCAATAGACACCTTGTAGAAATTATAGCAAGAAGAAGAAGAAGATGAGGAAGTTACCGACTGAAACAGTGATTACAGAAGCGAGAGGGACAAGGAAGAGCTTGTTGTTAGTCGGGTCGGTTGGGCTTCACACTCTGCTTTTGTCCCCTTGGCCCCTGCACTATTCACTTCAGTTTTTTCTGTCCCTTGATTTGCTTTGAAAAGGTTTAAAATTTTTTCTTTTTTTAATTACAAACGATATTATTATTATAAGTTGGATTAAAGAGAGGTGGAATTTCTGATAAAAAGCAGTGGGTTAAAGAAGAAGTCCATCTAAACAATTCATCACTTAATTAATTTAATCTTAAGATTTTTTTCTATTCTTGTGGGGAAAGGCAGGATTGACGCATCTACAGTTGAGAGTATGCTTGTACTAGTGCGTTACCCAGAACTAGTTGCCATTTATCTACCGAGAGGATCCTCGTCGGATCCTCTTTGTGAGGATCCTGAGAATCCTTCAATCACATCCGTTCATCGTACATCGTGCGGTCAGAAATCATTGTAAATTTTTTTTTATTTCAAATTGAATATAAACAGTACCTGACAAAAACTGACCGCACGATGTACGATGAACGGATGAGAATCCCCGGAATCCTCACAAAAAGGATCCGGCGAGGATTCTCTCTCATTTATCTAGCCCTTCATCTTTACAATCTATATCTATCTTCCTCATTTAGCTTTGGTCCTTTATTTGGTGTTCTTATCTGAGCTTGTCTCAATATACTCAAGAGCTCGTCTCAAATCTGAATTTGATGCCTCTTTTTTACTCAAGTGTCGTCTTATGTCGCAGGTCTCCTATCATCCTCATCCGCTACTTAACCCATTAAGTGTCTCTCTTCAATGGAATTTTGGTGTTGTGTTTTTTTAAGTGCTTTTAGCACTGTTTAATAAGATGATGAGAAAGCTCACTGTACGGGTAGTTCGCACACCCCTATCTTCCATTCATCCAACTGTTTTGTTGGTTCGTCCTCCTGGCAGTGGTGGCATTGCGTGGCGGCACAATTGACTTGGTGAAGGTTGTTGTTGAACTAGGATCCTCGCTGGATCTTTCAATAGGGATCCTAGGGATCCCGCAATCTTGTCCGTTTATTTTATATCGTACGGTCAGTTTTCGTTAGGTACTATTTATATTTGAATGTTAAATCTTAAATTTTAAATAATTTTTGACCGCACGATATACGATGAACGGACAAAATTGTGTGATCCCTAGGATCTCTAAGAAATGGATCCGGAGAGGATCCTGGTTCATTGTTGTCTTCCTCCAATGCTTTTTGTTGTTATGGGTTGATTCATTTTGGGTCTATCTATTGTATTTTCTTTCTTGTATCTGGGCTTGCATTTGAGTTGTTTTGGACTGTCTTTTAAGCTATCTTTATTTTATACTAGTTTTTTTTATTTAACGAAGTAATTTAGTTTGACCTAAAAAAATTAATCAAAATATATTGTTTCTTTACAGAAAGTTCTCTATTGTTGATATTAAAATTTTCTTTACCTTGAGAGAAGAAATGTCTTGTTATTCTAATTCAATATTGAATCAATGTCAACCAGGTTATAGTTGACCAATTTATTATGGTTGTACAAAATCACTTTACGTCAAAGTCGACAAAATTAGTATGCCTTTAAAAAACAAGCATTTCTAGGGCTTAAAGACCATCTTCCATGAGCCTCCATCTCCATGGGAGAATACTTGTTTGACCAGGACTAATATATTTAATTATTTCTTTTATTCATGGAAGGGGTGGCAAAGGGAAAAGGATCCTCTCCGGATACTTTCCTCATAATCCACTAAGTCCGGGGATCTAGGACATTTGATCCAACGGCTAAAGTTATCATAACTTTTAAAGTGAGATACTGTTTGTAGTCGTTGGATCAAATTTCAATGGCCCGGATCCCCGACCTTGGTGGATTAGGAGGAAGGGATCCGGAGAGGACCCCTTTCCGTGGCAAAGAATCAAGCTCTTCCCACGTGGAGTAGCCGTGGCGTTAAAGTGTTCTTAACAGTATTAGAGCTACAGCCATTTAGTATAACGGTCTAGTAATATTCCTCTTCACTTAAGTAAGATGTCTTAAATTCGATTATCGTCAAAGGCGAATTTGAACCACATTGGTTATTAACAGTACTAGAGCTGCAGTGCTCCAAACTCTAAGCCCGTCAGGTGGCATTTCTGGCCAAAAGAAATCGTTTCATTTGTTAGCTTTGTAATGTGTTTATTAATACATAAAATAGAAAAAGTATGAGTTGTACCTTTGGAATTCATATTCAAATATACCTAAAATTCATGAATTAGTACAATAAGAGGGGATCTAACTCCCTTTCTTTACTTCCCCAATTTTTAAGTTATCTGATCCATTCATTCTCCTAAATTCTGTTAAGTCAACATGCCCAAATTTAGAGACCCAATAAAAACTTTTGAAGTCATTGAAATAAATCAAAATTGATCTCTTTGGTCAGTTTAACAAACCGTAGAGCTCCTCAATAGCTGATGTTCAAATGTTTATATTGTCTAACTGTAAATTCGTACAACAAATTAACTCGAGCGAGTAAAAAACTTCTAGTGGAACGATTAATTCCTAATATTTAGGAATAAAAATGAGAGGAAGATTGTAAAGATGAAGAAACAAAAGAATGAAGCTATTTGTTTGAATTGCTTTTGTTTTCAAATACAACTGTGAATTGCTTGCTTAACTCATAAAAGAACTCACGTATATATACAAGCTTGGCTTCCTAAAAATAAAAGACTAAAATGGCTTAGAAAAAATTTACGTACTTCAGCCATCAACTTTGAATGCTGAAGACCAATGACAATATTTATCATTAATGATTATTCAAAAATTCTTCTGGATCATCAATCAAGAATCAACTTGCCCAACGATTTAAATTAACCGTCGGACAATGCAAGGATTTCATGTTCGCTACCAAGAGAACCATTCTCCTAGCATATCATAATATAATGCAAATAAATTATGTAAGTCGATCCGTACTCTAACAAGAGAACATTTTCCATACATATAAACCCCAATTAAATTTCATATAGTTTACGAAATCACTAATTCAATATTAAATAAATGGCAACCCAACTGGAGTTTTGTGGTCTTACATTAGGTAAAGATTGCCTTGGGGCAGAATATAGTTGTACGAAATCACTTTACGTTACCAAGTCAATATACCTTGCAAAACAAGCATTTCGATCTAGGGCTCAAAGAGCATATTTTATGAGTCTCCATTAGAATAATTGCTTGAAGAGTACTATATATTTTTCTTTATTTATTTCTTGGAAGGGGAGGCAACAATCAAGCTCTCCCAACATGGGGTAGCCGGCGGTGGCGGTAAAGTGTTCTAACAGTAATGGAGCTGAAGTGTTTTAATATTTGTGTTTTCATACCAATCTAAAACGTCTATTTTTTTTTATCGTTAACATGCTTTTATAAATTTAGTTTTACCAAATTTATTAATCACATTGATCGATCTCTTATAAAAATGAGAGCCGCCCTATTTTATTTTTTATTTTTCTAAGAACTCATTTATGTAAGTCGATCCAAATATGTAACAAAAAATGAAACTTAATATGACAACTTTTACATGAAAATTGCAATACTTTCTCTGGGGTCATGCAATTTCATGTCCCTTATATAAAAAAGGATAATGCTAGGGAGACCAATTTTTAACCAAATTCCAATCATCAGCATCTACATAATTTGGTTTACAAAATTTAATTTAGAAATTTGGTCTCCCTACATAAACTAAGCTAATGTTCTATGCAAAAACACCCATAAATTTTGAAACAATCAAGATAATTTTTTACTTTTATGTACATCAAGTTTATTTCCCTCATCTAGATAAACTTCTTGTATTTTCATATGAACTCGTTTATGCATGCAAAATGGATCCAAATATATATACATGAACAAAAAAGTGTGGTTAGCAATCATTAGTAAGTTTGATAAAACTAGCGTCGCTTGCCAAGGTGAAGAATAATTGTAATTGCAAAATTGCAATGTGCAGCTATGCAAAATACACAAAATATTGCCAAAAGAAATATATAGTCAATCCCCCCATCAAATATTTGAAGCAATCACAATGCTTAAGGCTATCAAAAGGTTTTTTATTTTTTTATTTTTTATTATTGGAAAATTTTGAATACGTGCAAAAGCAATAAGCCGAATCTCAAGGCTAGGGTTCCCTCATCACTCCCTTATATAATCTCTTGTTGTTCCCATTCTTTCTCATCAATCCTTCAGCTCATAACACAAAGTAAAATTCAACAGAAGGAGAAGAGAAACATATATAAATTACGGTAGCCAAAAATGGCTAGGATTACAATGTCGCATATTTTGGTGGCTCTTTTCGTCATCCTTGTTTCGATGGAAGCCGCCTTCGTTATGGGGCAAGGCAAGGGGAACGGAAATGGGAACAGCAACGGCAACGGGAACGGGAACGGGAATGGGAGCGGAAATGGGAACGACAACGGCAATGGTAATGGCAATAACAATGGAAATGGCAATGGCAATGGAAATGGCAATGGCAATGGCAATGGCAATGGCAACGGCAACGGAAATGGGAATGGGAATGGAAACGGCAACGGGAATGGGAGCGGAAATGGGAACAGCAACGGCAATGGTAATGGCAATGGAAATGGCAATGGCAATGGCAACGGGAATGGGAATGGAAACGGCAATGGTAATGAGGCCGATGAGGCTGCTGTTTCCAATTATGACGTGTTGACACCAGTGGGATCCGGGCAGGAGCGAGGGTTCTGTAAAGCAAAGGGGGCTTGCTATTACAAGACTCTTACGTGCCCATCCGAATGCCCTCAGAGAAAGCCGAAGAAGAACAAGAAGAACAAGGGTTGTTTCATTAACTGCGGTAGCAAGTGTGAAGCTACTTGCAAGTGTAAATCATTTCACCCTTTTTTTTCTTCTTTCAATTAACTAGATAACTAACAAAAAGAACTTAATAAGTTGATCAAATTGTTGAAACTTTTACTAATAACTAGATCTTCTTTTCTTTCGTGCAGTTAGGAAAGCCAAGTGTGATGGATATGGTTCTCTGTGCTACGATCCCAGATTTGTTGGCGGTGACGGTGTGATGTTCTACTTCCATGGAGCCAAGGGCGGAAACTTTGCCATTGTTTCAGACACCAACCTCCAAATCAACGCACACTTCATCGGGACTCGACCAACAGGAAGGACCCGCGATTTCACATGGGTTCAGGCTTTCGCAGTGATGTTTGACTCTCACACCCTTGTCATCGCAGCAAAGAGGGTATCAAAGTGGGATGACAAAGTTGATGCTCTCATGGTAAAGTGGGATGACAAAGTTGTTACCATCCCCACTGATGGAGATGCCGAATGGAGGACTAACGGTGAAGATAGAGAGGTAATCGTCGAAAGAACTGATGAAACCAACTACGTTAGGGTTACAGTGGCCGGTCTCGTGGAAATGGACATTAGGGTTAGACCTATTGGAGAAGAGGAAAACAAGGTCCATAACTACCAAATACCAGCTGATGACACATTTGCTCACTTGGAGACACAGTTCAGATTTACCAATTTATCCGATCTTGTGGATGGAGTTTTGGGCAAGACTTACCGCCCAGGTTACGTTAGTCCGGTCAAAATCGGAGTCCCAATGCCGATGGTTGGTGGGGAGGACAAGTACAAAGCTTCATCCCTCTTTTCTCCTCTCTGCAAGGTTTGCAGGTTCCAGAAACAGCCTGAGCTTGCAGCTGCTGGAGGAATTGCTCAGTACTGAATGATTATAATTTTTTATTCAAATATATTTAGGGGTGGACAAAACACATCGGCTACCAATAAAATGTTACAGTTTTAACAATATATCATGAATATTGTTACAATATATTTATAGACTGTAACTAATGATGAATTTTTATTGTAAATAAAAAAAATGTGACAATATTAACAAATATATAATAAATATTTATATTTATTATAAATAAGTCAATCAAGTTTGTGGTACACTAGTGCACCTAAAACCGAACAAAAATTACAAATTGATGTCATTACATTACAGTTGGAAGCCCCTTTATTAAATTTTTGATATTTAGGAATACACCAACTTGACTTTAGACTATATATGCATTGCAGTTTCTGTTTTGAAAATCTACGGAATCACTTGCATGGTAGTTTTTATTTTATTGTAGTCGAGTTAGTCAGATCAAATACTCCAATTAAAAGTTTAAGACTAGTGCTCTTATTTTCTCTTAAAATTACAAGCCTCACAAAACATTATATAACATGTTAGGCCATTTTATTTTAAGAATCTCAACGGTAGGAGAAAACCATTATTAATTAAGTAAACTAGTATAATGCATCTTAAACAAAATTATATTAGTTTAGAGTTTAGGGGCTTAAATCTGACCGCGTAAATCACTATTTTCTAGAATAATGCATCTTAAATAAAATTAAGTGGCACTTCAAACTACTCAAAGCAATCAACAAATATCGCAAATGTAGTCAATCTATGAGTTTAGGGTTTAGAATAAATTTAGCCAATCGCAATTTCACATGGGTTTAATTCCATTCATCATCACCGATCAATGATACAATCTAGGAAATTCTTTTTCATTTGTAAGTGGGATTAAGTTAAATTTACATGAATGGCGAGAATGTATTATATTTGCATTGAGTTCGATACTTAGTAGTTGACTCATTTTGTGACCTAGCCCAATTCTTCTCCCCCCCTCCCTTAGAGTAGATCGAGAATACCACTCCTGTTTAGATCTTTAGAATAGAATATATTTGTATAAAACGTTTCATTCATCATTGATTCATTGTTTGTCTGTGAAATATTGTCAGTCAATCAGGTTGCAGTTGAGCTTAATTTAGTAATGTAATCTCACTCAATTTCGTTGATTATTGAAGAAGTTATGAACGTTTAAAGTTTACGCAGTTTTCCCGCGGACCAGTCACCTTTCAGGCTATTTTCCGGCCATCTTCGGCAACCATTGGGGTTCCAAATGGTATAATCTTGTTCTACACTTTCCTATCTTCATTTTGATATACTATGGGTCGAATTTGGTTAAGAAACGATTGAGTTACGAAGCTTTGAAAATTGCCCAAACTTCCGGCCAAGAGCTCCTGGACACTTAACGGAGTTTTTAACGGAATGACCAAAATAATGGATAGTGGACAATCTCAGGGACAATTTCTATTGATTTTCAATCTCAGATACCAAAGTGATGTGTTATACAAATCTCAGAGACCATTTTGGATAAAAAATCCTAAATTTTTTAGTTATATTTACATTTTAAGTTTATTTCACTCATCCAAATAAACTTATCGCATCTTTTATATGAACTCGTTTATGCATGCAAGCATATCCAAATACGACATATATATATATATATATATATATATATATATATATATATATATATATATATATATATATATATATAGTGAACTAAAATGTGGTTAGCAATTCGATTAGAAAGATTGATATAAGTAGCAACACTTGCTAAGGTGAAGAATGTAAATGGTGTTTGGGATAGAAAACTAAATTAGAATGACAAAAATAAATAAATAAGACTTTTCTTACAACTTTGACATGCAAATTGCTTTGAGGAAGCCGAAAGAAATGCTAATGTGCTATGCAAAATACACAAATAATTTTTTTTTTAAGCAATCCCAATGCTTAATAAGAAGCTTAAGTGACATCTAACAGCCATAAAAATGTTAGCCAAAATTGCTGGTTCTAGGCTGTTTGATTGCATGAAGAAGCAATGAGTACAAGCATGGAGCCGAATTCCAGGGCTAGCTAGGGTTTCCTCACCACTCCCTTATATAATCTCTTCTTGTACCCTTTCTTTCCCATCAATTCTTCAGCACACAACACAAAATACAATCAACAGAAGGAGAAGAGAAGCACGCATATTTGGTAGCCATAAATGGCGCCTACGATTACAATGTCGCATATTTTGGTGGCTGTTTTCGTCGTCCTTGTTTCGATGGAAGCCGCCTTGGTTATGGGGCAAGGCAATGGAAACGGGAAAGGGAACGGGAATGCGAATGGCAACGGGAAAGGCAAAAAGCGGATGAGGCTGATGTTTCCAACTACGACGTGTTGACACCAGTGGGATCCGGGCAGGAGCGAGGGTTCTGCAAAGCAAAGGGGGCTTGCTATTCCAGGACCCTTACGTGCCCATCCGAAAGCCCTCAGAGAAAGCCGAAGAAGAACAAGAAGAACAAGGGTTGTTTCATTAACTGCGGTAGCAAGTGTGAAGCTACTTGCAAGCGTAAGTCATATAACCCTTCCTTTTTTCTTTCAATTAACTAGATATATAACTAACAAAAGGAATTTTACTAACAACTACATCTTCTTTTCTTTTGGTGCAGTTAGGAAAGCCAAGTGTGATGGATATGGCTCTCTGTGCTACGATCCCAGGTTTGTTGGCGGTGACGGTGTGATGTTCTACTTCCATGGAGCCAAGGGCGGAAACTTTGCCATTGTTTCAGACACCAACCTCCAAATCAACGCACACTTCATTGGGACTCGACCAACAGGAAGGACCCGCGATTTCACATGGGTTCAGGTTTCGCAGTGATGTTCGACTCTCACACCCTTGTCATCGCAGCAAAGAGAGTCTCAAAGTGGGATGACAAAGTTGATGCTCTCATGGTAAAGTGGGATGACAAAGTTGTTGCCATCCCTAATAATGGAGATGCCGAATGGAGGACTAACGGTGAAGATAGAGAGGTAATCATTGAAAGAACCGATGACACCAACTGCGTTAGGTTTACAGTGGCCGGTCTCGTGGAAATGGACATTAGGGTTAGGCCTATTGGAGAAAAGGAAAACAAGGTTCATAACTACCATATACCAGCTGATGACACATTTGCTCACTTGGAGACAGTTCAGATTTACCAATTTATCCGATCTTGTGGAGGGAGTTTTGGGCAAGACTTACCGGCCAGGTTACGTTAGCCCGGTAAAGGTCGGAGTCCCGATGCCGATGGTAGGCGGGGAGGACAAGTACGAGACTTCTTCCCTCTTTTCGCCTCTCTGCAAGGTTTGCAGGTTCCAAAAACAGCCCCAGGTTGCAGCTGCTGGAGGAATTGCTCGGTACTAGTACTGATCAATAGTAAATAAACAATTTATTTGTGTATTTTGGGTAATTTGTTAGCATTTCAGACTTGAAATTAATGAATAAACGAATAAGGGCTGCATATGAAGTTTGCCTAGGACATATTTGCTATGCTACTTGTAAACTTAAATTTTGTGTGCTTCTTTTGACTAAACTTTGTGAACTCTTTTCTATAGATCTAGGCAGAGAGAAAAATAACTGTTGGAATCTTGTCTTGCAAGTAACCTTGGTTGATTGTAGGGATGACAACTTCCCTGTCAATTTCGGCCCTGAGGAACCACCCTAATGGAACGCCGACACCGCTCCCGTTTATCGGAAGTTAGGGCCTTAGTCAAACCCAGAGAGAGAGAGAGAGAGAGAGTCTAAAATATTTGAGAATTTTATTAATAATTCAATAGCATCCTTGAGAATGACATTATTCAACTATAGAGAAACTTGGGGATAACATTTTACCTAAAGCCAGGAGCGATGTCTATCTACAGGATGCTTCTACTGCTAAACTCTTTGCTACTCCTTTACATGGGTCACCGAATGTTTTAACCGAGACTTCGATGCTACAGCTCTTGGATCCAACACAAGCCTGTAATCGTAAACAAAGAGAGGTTAAACTAAAGTTGGAGGTGCAAAGAATTTTATCAACGTAGCAAGCAAGATCATACCTTCTGTACAATGGATAGAGCGCTACTGCTCTTGCATTGGCCATGGCTAAAGCTCCCACAAGTCCCTTGAGGTTTTCCGTAACTTGCAAATTTGATTGAAGAAATGACCTGGTTAGGAAATGGGCACTCAAGTGATAGCACAGGCCCTAACTTCCTTCCCGCTTTTGAATCTGAACTCCACGTATCTACAGGTGACAGGTGAGACTCCGATACATGTGAGCACAAACTTTCAATCTGTCTGGTAGCAAAAGATATCTGTGTTGGATCACCCCCAATTTCCTCAAACAGAACAAGAGTATTGTCACTTGGTTTCAACCATGAACGAGGCACGTGGTACCTGCACATTTAGCGAGATCAAATATTCAGAATCAAAGTTTCAATTCAAGTTCTTCCCTTAGATTCTCTTCTACTTACAATTCCTGAGATGGCTTGCCACAGTTCTTTCTGCATTTGTCGGAGTTATAAGGTCCCCTGAAATCACAAGAATCAGGGCAACCACTAGTTGGAGAAATGTTGGTCGGCCAGTACCGCCCAATACTTTGTCCGTTCACCCATGCTTCACCCTTTCCCATCCCTGTAAAGTCTAGCGCAACAGGGTTACTGCCATCAGGAGCATTAAATGTTGCCTGAATGAGAAGGAATGTTTCTTGGGTCAGTATCTAAAAGAAAAGAACCTAGCATTCCTAGTTGCTGTTATCCTAAATCATGAGCAGCTAAGACTTAATGAAACCCACATCACTCAGAATACACCACATGCAAGCAAGAACACGCAAGAAAATACAACATATGCACCACATGTAGAAGTATTAGAAAGGTTAAATACTTTTTGTCCCTGCAATTTCTCCAAAATCACATCGTTTTTCACCACATTTACCCTTATGCATAACAATTATGCTAAATATTTACCTTGTACCATGTCAAGGGTTGTTTCTTGGGCAAGGTAGGTTGTGAAACCCACTGAGAAGAACTTCCACTGGGAAAATCCAAGTCTTCCCCTTGAAGTCCAATCTGCAGTTGCAATGATGAAGACGACAAAAGGAAAATTGTTAGATTTCGTCCTTTAAGGTACACCCCTGCTTATTTTTCAGTTTTCCAAATTTTATTAGCCACTTCTCTCAAGTTTGTAAATTGATTGAAATTGATAGCAGGGAATTGCAACATAACAACAACTGAACAAAAAGAGGAACACTGACCTGATATGTCCACCGCTGAGATGAGAGATCATTAGTAGTGCCGTTTTTCAAGCCTTTCAGCTGTACAGGACCAGTGATCCCAGCACCTGTTTTGTCAAAAAAAGCTCCATAGTTCTGAAAATGGGTATACAAAAAGTACTTTAGTCACAAATTGACCTTAAAGCATGGAACTCATTTATGAAAACTGCAACGCCAGAATATATAATATGGATGCGAGCTTGTTTATAAACACCCGTACAGAAGCATAAGAAATAAGGTCAAACCTGAAGGCCAACAGTCAAACTCAGAAGATCTATTGTGTTCTTCCCAGATGCAAATGTTACAGGAATCTCCACAGAAACCTTGGGATTGCTAGCGCTGCCTGTTCCACTCCCTGAAAAGAATCCAATTATAACATTAATACAAGATCGGAACAGTTGTAAAGTTGACCCAGAACATTTGCAATAGTCCAACCAATGCACTAATTACTTGTCAATCACTCTCATTCAGATATGAAATTCGCAACTGTAAAGCATGAACCTTATCATCAGGCTTCTGTCTTAGTATCTAATCATTGGTATTACAGGAGGAGCTTTGCCCAGAAAAAAAACAGAAACATAGAACCACAGTACTTGAGATCAAAACCCCATTTAACATGGTGCCTAATGAGAGTGTATTCTGAAATCTTCTTTTGCAATACAGTAAGCAGAACTATGTTTAATGTTCTTGAAGTCTATAGAACAGAATGGCTTGGGGGATTTAAAATTTAGATTGGGCAGCAATGGAAGCCTTGAAAGCCTGCCTCTCCAAACTACAAAGGTTTAGGGAAAATATAATTATTGTTTCCTTCGTAGTTTCTCAATATAATGTCAACGACTATTTGCCAGGTAACTAATGTAGCCACTGGATTAAGACCAAGGAAGAAGGGCAAGCAATCAAATTGTAACCACACTAGTTTATAACTTTATACATCACCTGCAGGCTTTCCATTAATAAACGCATGAAGGGCATGGCCAAGTGATTCCACATAAAGGCAAGCAATCAAATTGTAACCACACCAGTTTATAACTTTATACATCACCTGCAGGCTTTCCATTAATAAACGCATGAAGGGCATGGCCAAGTGATTCCACATGAAGAACGGTTTGAGACCCATCTTGAAGGAATGTATCAGAACTTGTGACATCAATGCTGCAGAATTTGTATAGAATACGGATACAAGTCTTGAAAGAAATCAAGACAACTGGATGAAAGGCAAGAAATATACATAAAGTTGTTAACAAAGCAGTCGTGGATTGCATACCTTAAAGAGTACCATAAATAGTCACTTTTATCAGCTGTGGTATTTATTTGCTCCAACAATCCAACTCCAGTAAATGCATCCTTCTTTGAGATACCAACTGGTTCATTTATCCAACTCCAGCCTGAGCCCAACGCTTCAGAGGAATCAATATCATCTATCACTGAGTGATGCATGAAGCTCGGAATCATGGCAGCAGAGTTAATCTGTCATGAAAGCTTATATACTTATGAAACAATTCCATTGAAAAAAGAAAACATAACATGATTTTGAGCATAATACTTATGAATATGAAGGCTTCAAAAGAAAATATACAATATTTCTCGGAAATGAATACCAAATATGAAATACGAGACATACACTAAACAACAGGATTACATAAAGAATTTTGATAAACCCTAATTAGAAATTGGAATACACAGATCTAAAAAAAGTAGGGACAGATAACTTTAAGTGGCAAATATAGAATGTTTTGAAGATAACTCACCTCTTGAACATACCAAGAAAAGGTACACATGATATACATTTAGAGAACAAAACATTCTGCTGATACAAGCAAGCACAGCCAATAGAATAAAGGAAGGCAAACCTTTGCAGTGTTAAGGGCTACATTTTTGCAGTCTGGTAAGATGCTCACAGACCAAGCAGGCAACTGATAAGAATTTCCATTGAACGTCACAGTGGCATCAGATTTAGTGTCAGAATTGGAAAGAAAGGCAGCACATGCTGATCCTGTTTGGTAAACAGTTGCCTGAGAAAATAAACAAGAAAATAAAGGTTAAAAAATCACATGTTGCAAGGGCATTCACCTAGACAAATGGAGTCATACTTCTTACTTCATTTCAGATACACAAAGCATACAGGTGAAGACTAGAAGCCACAGGTCATCTATGATTACATTGGAGATCAGAAGAACTAGTTTGGTACCTAAAGCTATACAGTTTATTTTAATAGGAACTAGTTTTGCAGGATCAATATTAAGGAAGTTAATCCAAGACCAATGGAATATGGTTTCACTTCAGATACCTACCACAGATACTTCCTTTTAGGTATTCTAACATGAAAACTAGTAAGTTCAGATACTACAGATATTTTTTTCTCAGATATTCAACATGAATAACTTGTAAGTTCTATTGCTTCAGTACTAATAAAAGGGTACGAGTGATAAATCCCACACTAGATATGGCTATATGGAGATGCACTTAGACTGGAGGACTTTGAGGCCCGGAAATATGTAAAATTTGGAGACAAAGGATACTCTCTAACACTGAGTAAAAATATTATACCTCCACGTTTGGACCAAGAGAAGAATTTTTTGGGTCAGTGGCCACCATAGCTTCTTCACAAAGCTTTACGGCCTTATGCACATCTTTTAGGTGACCCCACTTGGGTTGCCTAAGAAATCCTGCAACAGGCAAGAAAAGTTGAATCGATTACTGATGAGCCACCAATGTTATATGCATTTGATGTTCTTAATAATGATTTCTTCTCATGATATAAGTATATATTGACAGAAACTGCAGTTCATTTATATACATACAATTAGCAAACACGCCTATATCAATTAGCAAACACGGCTATACCATCAGCAGTATTAAAGCAATAATATAGGCATACTAGAAAACATACCATACTCATCAATTGGAGCATCGTAGTCATAACTTGTAGCAATAAAGGGTCCACCAGCGCTTCGCCCAAAGTTAGTTCCGCCATGGTACTGTTCAAGAGCAAAGAGAACAAATCACTCCATATTTTCTTCCTGGTTTTTGAAATATACTGAATTTGTCCTAAATCATCAAGAGTCGCTTAAAGTTATGTTAAAATGTTAACTCCAGAGACAATTGCAGTACCATATAATAATTTTGGAAAGTTCCACCTTTCTGAAAGAAGCGTGCTACGGCAAATGCGACGTCTTCCACTGGTCTTTGAGGCACAGCACCACCAAAGGAAAGAAACCTAGTGATCACATACATTTTGAACATTGCCAACAAAAGAGCAGTCAGATCAAAATAATACAGGTGATGCCAGAAATTGATTCAAATTTGTAGAAAAACTAAGCTAAAAATACCCAAAAAGAGAAAAGGATTAGGTCACACATTACCATCCACTCCAATTCTCGGTCCACATTTTGGGTCTCTTTTCAGGAAGTCTTGGGGTCCATTGATCACAATAAAATCCATTGCAAGTGCTGATCTGTAGGCAGTTAAATAGTAGATGCAGGAAAGCATCGTGAGAATTCTGTCTTCATACAAAGTCAATACACTACAATACAAACAAAAACTGACTACAAAAGCCTCACCACAGATGCAGGAGCGTCGGCTTGCTGACACATGACCCAGGGAACCCCTGTATCCAAAGACACAGCCATGCTTGCTGCCCACTTAATATAGGTTTGGGCAGCAGCCCCATACGCTTGATCAATGTTTCCATACTCGTTTTCAATCTGGTATAATTGAAACAACAATTAATCCATAACTCAAATTGGAATATTCGTAAAACCAAACACGTTGGGTAAATCATAAAAAGAATCAAGAAAATTTTAAACCTGGGATAAAATGATGGGTCCTCCCTGAGATGCATAAAGCTTCTCCTTCTTCATCATATCAACAATTTTTGCCGTGAACCGCTGCATTTCTGCCTGAGCCACATAAATTCTAATAAAACACTGAAGTTGAGAAAATACCAAGAAAGGAAACACAAACACAGAGGCAGTTGGGACAAAGTGGAGAAGAAGAAACCTTGAACGGCTCATTGTCCGTTCGCAATTGAATTCCGGGTATGAAATGCAACCAAAGAGGAAAGCCACTGTTGAAAATTTGAAACACAAACACAATCACACAATAAAACTTCTTCAGAAAGTATTGAAAAGTAAGTTGATCATCATAAAAGCAACTTCCTTTTTCTATTTCTCCAAAAAGGAAAATGGAAAAAGACCAATTAAAATTCAATTAAATTCATAATACCCATAGTTCCATTCTGCGCACACATATGGACCAATTCGAAGGTGCACATAAAGGCCAGCTTCTGCTACTGTCTTCACAAATTTAACCAAATCTTTTCTTCCCTCAAAATCATACTGCAAAAGTTGTATGTTCCACTAGTTACCATCATAACAAAGAAAAATCATACTGCACTTTTGTCTCCTGACCAAGAAAAACAGTAATGATTGCAATGAACTTTTAGTCTTCAACTTCCCACATTCTCACAGAAACTAAACGGCGTCGCATTAGGAATAGGATTGAAGAGTTCAGAAGAGTCAAGAAATGGAAATGTGATGAGAGAGAGACCTGGCCTTGCACTGGTTCGTGCAAGTTCCAGAAGACGTAGGTCTCGATCACGTCCAAGCCTCCGTCTTTCGATTTCTGAATAAGGTCCGGCCACATCTACAACCAAACACACACACAGAGCAAAATTCAGAGAGAAAATAAAATTTACAAAAAAAAATTGAAAAATGGAAAAACCAGAGGAAGAGAAGAACCTCAGGAGTGCTTCGAGGATAGTGAATGGAGCCGGACACCAAAACTCGGCGCTTCCCATCAATCACCAGCGCCCTGTGGTCGTACGTCACGGTCGCGCAATACGACGCCGTCGCCAGAACTCCGAGCACCAAAACCACCACTAAAATCCTCATCTTCTTCAATTCTGAATTTCCGAGTTCGTTTCTGAATTCAATATTTTTCTTATATTTTCGGAAAACGATTTCTTGAAGCAATGGTTAATCAATCAAAACTTTAAAAGCAGTTTCTAAAAGCGATTTTTGGATTTCTTGCAGCATTTGCTTTGCTTTGTTGCTTAATGTTTGATTCTTTGTTTATCTGTTTGTGTTTCGGCTCGCTTGCCCGCTTCCTTAAAACAACGCTTGGAACCAAAGCGGTGACGTTTTGGAGAACGTCATCAATGCCGTCGCCGTCTTCGTCTTCTTCTGCTTTCTGCTTCTGGCTTCTGCTTTCAGCTTCTGCTTTGCGCTGCTACCGCTGCTGCTCTAATTAGTAATTATCAGTGAGCTTACAAGGAGTGATTGCGGTTTGGGTGGATAATGAGCGCGTTAAAAGGCTGATGATGACAATGCGGGGTACTGATCGGGTGTGACGGGGTGCGCCGTAAGATCGGTGGGTCGCGTCTCTGTGTACGGACACGCGGAGTTGTAACTTATTTGTCACAGTGACGGAAAGGTTTTTTACTGTAGTTGGGTAAAACAAAACTTACAAATCTGGTTAGAAAGATAAAAAGGATAATTTTCCGGGAGATTCGGAGATCCCGTAATCATGTACGTTCATCGTTCATCGTTCATCGTTCATCGTACATCATGCGATTAAATATAGAAGTACCTAACGAAAATTGATCTCACGATATACAATGAACGGACATGATTACGGGATCTTCAAATCTCAATGAACAGAGTCCGACGAGGATCCTTTTCCGATAAAAAGTTACCGTTAACGTGAGCCGTGAACGTTTTGTAGTTAAGTAGGAGGTGATGTGGACTGGCGGGAGCTGGCGTTTCGGTTATGCGTTTGTTGAGTGTGAACGTTGGACAGCCAAAAGAAAAAAAGATTATTTTAAGTGGATAGAAAATCTCGTGAAGGAGAGAGAGATGAATGGATGAGGGTATGGGGATTGGATCGAACGGTTGGATTTAATTATTAAGATTATTATTTCCGATTATTGGATTTTTAATTAAAAAATTATGTGCCACGTATGTCAGATACCAATCATAATATTATGATTTGAATATAAGAGGTATTTTGTCACGTATTGATAGCTTACTATTCTATTTTTCTATGCCGTCTGAGTATCGTGTAAGGCGTCAACGCATTTGTAGCATTCAAGTCAAATAGTAAACCAAAGATGAGCAAGTAGGTCTAAATAATGCATCATTGTGAGTTCATATTCGGATTAAGGATTTCAAATATTTACTCACTTCCTACCTCTTGAGGTTACACTAATCAACATGTTAGACGGCCAATAGTTATTATTTTTACTTTTAGGATGATGTTTCAAGAGACCATTTATTGTTTTAAAGTAGAATGTCGCTTACAAATTAGTTTTTAATTTACATAATAATGTTTATGGCTAACTGATATGGCTCATCATCATCATCTAGCTATTGCGTTTGTTTTCCTGATTGTTAGTCATATGTATAGAAATAATTTCGGGATTGGGCACAATATAAAAAATATTTTAGAAGCACATATTCCTCCAGGGGTGATTAGGGCGAATCCCCTTCATTCTATGAACTTCTTTATTGTTTATTGAATTGAATATTTGGTGTCAGAGCTTGTGAAGGGCCCGTAAACCATCATGACACAAGGGAACATAAAGCGCAATAGCAACCCATAAGCTTTACTAATAGGGGCATTCATTTGTGGGACTCATTTATGGGCCATATTAGCATTTAACAGATTTTTTTTACAGAATTGTAACGGAATGATCGCATTGATTTGTAACAGCCATTTTCAAGAATTACATTGATCGATTTTCAATTTCAGGAACCATCTTGATTTGGTGTGTCAATTTCATGGACCATTTATGATACAAGCCGAATTACTTTCTGCGTATTTCTCTCATTTCTTAAGGTGTATTGAGGATATGAATTTTTTTCCTTCTAAATATATGGTTTTGTTTTTGTCTATTTTTTATGGGAGATTTATTATGACAAGTTGATAAGAAAAATGTCATTGTCCGTCTCTGCAATCAAAGTTTGAATCTCTCTATCTATTTGTACCCGTAATTTAAATTAATTAAATATGATCATCACTCGGATAAACAAAAAATACACAATGCAAATACGCATTTTTCATATACAAGTTTACTATTATCGCATTAGTTCAATATCTTAGTGAATAGGCTGTTCAATTTCTACCGATGCATTCCGAGTTCGAAACTCTCCATCCCTTCAATTATCGTAATAGTTTGGAACTCCCATCCTCTCCTCAATAATAATGATTAAAAAAAAAAAAAAACAGTTTTATTATTATCCACCGTCACCGGCCCACCCCCTTGACGGTTGTCGTCATGGAAGGTTTTGTAATTTGCTTACGGTTGATACAGAATCAATCTACGCAGGACTTTGAAGACAACAAAAGAGTGCAGACAAATAACATTTTCTTATGCATTCTGTCATTAGTCATTACATGGTTGAAGTCGAAGGGTATACGCCAAATTCCGCATGGTTTTAATCTTAGTACTATTTGCTGCATTAAGGAATATGCATGCCACGACAAAGTATTCCAACGTATGATAGCTAATCTTACCTTCCAAAGTCCTAATTAAGTTAACATTAGGGATTGTTTTCGGATTACTATTTTCTGTTTTTTGGATTGGATAAACATTAAACTTGCACAAGCTATTCAACCTTTCACACTTCTCTGTTTAATTAAGGTCTTTGTTTTTGTTTGATTTATATAATGTGATAGTCAGAAATCTAAAAGAAAAAAGTGTGTGAGAGGTTTAAATAAGTGTGTGAAAGCTATTTTCCTAAACTTAAATTGCTAGAATATTCTTTCCATGTTTTAGCAATACGAGATGAGATTTGGTTTTTGTTTTGAGAAATGCTAAGCGACTCCTTTAAAAGTGGGATTACCTCACAGTTTAACATCAATTCTTGTGCCAACATTATAAAACATTGTGCTAAAAACATGAGGTCGTAGAGAGAGAGTCACATACTCCCATTGACATTTCTCTTTTATTTTTTGCGAGTAATGCTAGGTAGACAAAATTTGCAAACTAAATGATGTGTTACCATTATGAATGGGCACATTTATCAACTTTTAAGTAATAATCTAATCATCAATTTTCATGTTATTTAGTTTAAAAATTGTATCTACAAATTTAAGCCTAACATTACCCATTTTTTGCTATGGTCTGCAGCATTATTCAAAAGAATATTTTATTTTATATAAAGCAATATTTTAAACTAGCTAAGTACATTTATTTATTGAACCAAAATTCAAATTAGAGTGAAAAAGAAAACACTGACATAAAAAAATATAATATAAAATAAAATAAAAAAACTGATTTAATTGTAATTAGTCACATTCAATTCCCGGTGCCAAACAGTGGTACATTGCATCATCCATTCACGAATGTTATTCATTTTGTTCGATTGTGTGATAGGTATTTTTGCTTGGGTTTATTAATCCAACTTTAACTTTAGCATGGACTGGTAGCTAGTTCATCAGCTTGGCATGACCTGCAAGGTTGTCATGGTTTGCCACACGCTGTCCGGTGTGGTTCGATCGCCTCAGCAGTTGCTGGCTACTGAAAACTAGAAGCCACAGTTGAAACGTTTGAATGGGGTCGTTATGTTATTATTGTTCAAATGGAAACCCTAGCTAGTGGGAGGTTCATCATTCAGATATTGTGAGAGCTGCCCAAGTTTGTTGGAATACGACACTTACTGCTCTTCTTTCAACAGCGAAACATGATTCTTGTTTTAAGAATCATGTTTCACTGTTGAAAAACCATTAACAAACAAACACGTGGGAATAATTGAAATTGAAAATATGATTGGATAATTGTTCTTTCGTATGTGTTGCCTCACTTAACTCAAACGAACGTACTTCTTTGGTTTGAAAACAGGGAAGTGCTTGTCATCTCATTGCTATACCCTAAAAAGAACTAATCACTAATGAAGCTCACTGCAATAGGTTGTATAACCCAAAGTAACCCACCAATTATAGTGCCATGTGAAACCAACACAAGCGAGTACAATGATGTGTCACAAAATCATACAAAGTACCCGAATTCCAGAAGGAACGATACATATAGATGCATTGAGTCATTGACCTTGTTGTGCTTTAGGTTGGCCTACTCAGAAAATGATATGTACTTTGGGGCGGTGCATGCGTGCAGCAAGTGCCATGAAATGGTACAAAGTCCAAACACACAATTGCCAAAACCTACTTTGTACTATAATATATCTGCATGCACGGTTGATAATATTGGCAAACCACATGAACCACTAGTATATAATGTCCAACCACTACTTTCAAATTTAATTAACTACCCAAATAAAGGAGAGTAACTTAGATGGATTAGGTACGCGGTGGCATTCACTAATACAAATATGATATAACAATTTCATTTAACATGATATTGTATTGTTAGACCAGATACATCGTCACAATGACATTTCATTCTAATAATTTAATTTCATGTGTTAATCTCACTTCGCAGGATATTGTGTTATTAGATTAGACCATCTCCAACCCTTAGGCTAAAACCTAAAATTTTTAGCCCATAAAATTTAGGTTTTAGCCCAAAAACAGTTTTTCTGCTCCAACCCTTCTGGCCTAAATTTTTTACCCTGAGATTATTAAAGAATAATTTTAAGCTAATTTTTTTCTTTTAAAGTAATTTTTTAACAAAAAAATTATGTACACTATCATAATTTAATTTTATGAACATTTTAACCGAAAAATATTTAAATTCCGATAAATATTGAAAAATCACTAAATTTGGGTGAACTTTGAGTTAAATAATTTTTTTTAATTATTTTAGCCGTTGGATTTAAATTTAAGCCGTTAGATCTTTTTTTTACCGTTATATTTGATTATATTCGATCTCAGCCATTGGATTCAATAAATTCTAGAAGACATGCCCATGTGGGTAGGGTCCCGCTGGTGGTGCCCACACCATTTTCTGGGCTAAATCCTGGAGGGAATTTGGCTTTTGTTTGACTTTTAGCTTTTAGCCTACACATTTAGCATGGGTTGGGTTGGGTTGGGTTGGGTTGGGTTTGGGGGGGGAGGAATAAAACCTAAAAAATAGCATTTAGTCCAGGGTTGGGTTTGGTCTTAGGACGCTAGTATCCCCGGTCTATCTTAATCATTCTCCAAAAATAAGGAAATTGATGTTGCCTACTCATTTGCTTTATCATTAAATTGCTCTGATCAGTCTAGTATAAACGATAGGATAATGTACATTAAATTTATCTAAACTAAAGGAGGATTCCAACATAAAACTTTGGATGCATAAACAAATACTCTTAGCCAGTTGAACTGCAAGCCACTTGTTAATGAGTCTCGTCTTTTAACCAATAGTTTCATACCATTATCCCATTGCTAAATCAAGAAAATTGACCTAGCTCATACAGAATTTTGGCTAGCTACACACCAAAATGGTAGGCACAGCACTACGGACTACCGTTTAGTGGCTACCTCACAAGAAAAAAATGCAAGTTTTTCGATATGGTGATAAGTTAGAAAGTTCAATTACCAAACCATAATAGTGGTAGAAAAAGTTTTCAAAGTAACAACATATATTTTGATCCTTGGATCAAGTTTTATATACAAGCAATTTATGGAGGGGAAATCAAACAATAAAAAAATAAACGCTCTTAACCACTTGAGTTATAAGACTTTGTGTGTGACACTCAACATTAACGAGAAATAGAATAAACTATTTGTACTTTACAGCTTGGCTAAATGTCGTTTAAATCTCATTGTTCATTTTTTGGATTACTCAATGCTACCTAGCATTGTAAAAATCTTGAACATTTTTTACATACGTACATCATTGCAGTGGGAAACGATTTAATTATGGTCCGAGTGGTGTTGGGTAATAGATGTTGATAGCTTGTTTTTTAGGGGACTGGGATCAATAAAATGCTGCTGTCTCAGACAAGCACCTTGACAATTTGACACACTCACGTGCCCAATCACATGCCCTACTAAGTTACTCAAACAAACCTACAACCCAATTCTTATTTTAGGACTAGGACGGTCCAATCTGTTTTAATTTTAATGTCGGGTTTTATCATTAGGCTATTGATTAAAATTCTAACCTGTGAACCGACGACGCTTTATTTCAATGGAGTAAAGTAATTATGTTTATGCATTTTGATTCAAGTTTGATTTTCAGAAATTATTTTTTCTTAACAACTAACTATAGTAATATTACTTACTAATATTGTTGCTCTACTAAAAAAATGTCTAAAATGTGACGTTTAGTAATTCAAGTTTGCATCGTAAACTATAGTGCAAATTTTTATTTTGATAACCAAAATAGAATTAAGAAAAATCTCTGCATAGGGTTCCATCTCAATTTGATGGGAAATTTTAGAGAACGGAGAAGAAGACGCATGACATCAAATATTAGAATTTAAACTCATTTATCAATGATAAATAATGTGGTGAGTATCATTATTATTTGAGGGTACAACAAAAATATTTCAATTATTATTTCAATATTTGTCATAAACTAATACGATTTTCAATTTTTCAAAATATGTGAAACTAAGATGTGTATTTAAGCATGTAAAATATTTTTGCTCAATACCCTCAAGTAAAAGTGGTGCTCCTTATCTTATTTATTACTGTTGGATGAGTTTAATTTTGAGAGCTGTGTAGTGTATAGTAACAAATCTCAAAATTCAAAATCACACAATGATAATGAGTAGGGTGTTGAGCATTACCACCGCTTGAGAATGGTAAACAAAAATGCACCCTCAAACGAGTTTAAATCTTCTGTATGCATTTTGTATGTGACCTCTCTGTGACCTCAATAATTAATTGACACATGTTTATAAACTTACCGATTCTTAATTTTGTTTTCATAAGTTCAACACTTGTCAGTCATTGACGGAGACCACAGAGATGTGGCCACACAAAATAGGAGCGTTGAAAATTAAAAATCCCCTTAAGCCTGTGTACTAGAGCCAACGGGATCCTCTTCGGATCCTTTTGGTGAGGATCGTAGGGATCAGTAAATCGTGTCTGTTGATTGTACATTGTACTGTCAGTTTTTGTCAGATACTGTTTGTATTTAATTTTAAATAAAAATATTTAAAATAATTGCTGACTGCATGATATACGATGAACAAATATGATTCACGGATCTACGGGATTCTCACAAATATGATTCACGGATCAATGGGATTCTCACAAAGAGAATCCGGCGAGAATCCGGGTTTGTACTAGAGAACACTCTTTGGCTCTATGTATGCTTATTTACAAATAGGTCATGAGGGCTGGGCCCAATAATAGCATTAATAAGAGAAAATGAAGTCCATTTGCAAATGACGACCAAAGCCCTAAACCAAAGCACTTCCCATCCCAAGACTTTATTCAAAGTTTACACTTTCAGGTCGCAGCAGAAGAAGCTCCCCCAACAATGGCGACCCCCAAAAAGGACATACCGCCAAAGAAAACCAAAGAAGCAAAGAAGCCGAGCACCAAATCCCCACCGCCGAAGAAAACCCAGCAAACAAAGAAGCCGACCACCACCAAGGCAAAAACCCCTGAGAAAAAGAAGCCGAGCAGCGCCAAGAAATCCACCAACATAAACAAGATCACCAGCAACGGAAATGCGAGAGAATCCGACGTCGAGGCGGTTCCGTCGCCGAGCTCCGAGTCCCGGAGAGGCGCAGAGCAGAACGGGGGTAAAATTACGAAAACGCCCACCCCGAAGTCGAAGAACGGCAAGGAGAAAGGAAAGCGAAAGCGAGAGGGGGAGGTCGCAGATGAAGAGGAGGTGAAGGCGTATACGTTTCCGATGGAACGTGTGAGGAGGATTATCAGAAGCGAGGATTCGGATTTGCGGATTAGCAACGACGCCGTTTTCCTCATCAACAAAGCCACCGTAACTTCCTGACTTCCTCTCTCAATTTCCGAATTAGGGTTTTCATTTTTTTTTTAATTAATTTTTCGAATTTTGGGTTGCAGGAGAAGTTTCTGGAGAAGTTCTGTGAAGAATCACATGCGTGCTGTGTAAAGGACCGGAGGAAGGCTATTGCTTACAAGCACCTAGGTAATTTTCACCTCCTCACTATGAATGTATTATTTATTTATTGGATTTTAATGAGATATTTGAATTTTCATTTTTATTTCGTCTGTGATTACTGCATTGTTATGAGTACTGAACATTTTGATCAAATGGGTGTTTGAAATTATCGAAATTTTCTCAAATGTTATACTGCTATAGCGTTCTTATGGTTTGGCTTCGTGATTTGAGGTAATTTTTACATGCTTTGTTCAAAATCGAAATGGAGTTAGCATTTCGATTTCCTCATGAAATGGAGAGGTCCCGTTGGTGAATCCTCTCATTGTGTGATGTAAATTGTACCGTCGATCATGTTTATATGGCGGTTAGGAAGTGCAAACATAGAACTCCTCTGGGTAGGATTGGAGAGTCTTGTTCAAAATGACCTTTGACTTGTTATGTACATGGTTGCCATCAGTTTATGTGCATCGGGTAGTTGGATTTACTTATGAACAGAATGTAGCCGTCGTTCCTAGAGTTATGTTGTATTTCTCTGGCATGTTGATGAAATTGTGCTTACAACAAAAGCCGACCAATATGTATTGTTAAGAGGAACAAGGTTTTGGTTTGGATTGTCTAATGTCAAACAAATATTTGATGATATGAAAACTTTGAGTGCAGAAGATTTTGTTACGAGTGAAGAACCACCATTTTGATTTTCCTTTGTGTTGGAAAAAGGCCTCTACCTGCCCTGCTGAAAACGTTTTTCGTTTTAGATTTTGAGACGGATGATTTTCTCGTCACAGTTCCTAGAAACTGGATTTCTAAACTTTGCTTACAGCTCCTCTTTCTAATACTGTCAACAGGGGAATACTAATTCTTGAAACATTATTATTACTGTTTCAGAGTTTTTTCGGAAGTAGAAGACATCGTAGTTGGTTATTGTAAGTTACATCAGTTCCCAGTCATATTAATGTGCTTTCTCTTGTTTCAGCCACAGTTGTTTCTAAACGAAAGAGATACGACTTCCTTTCAGGTATCTTTTATGCTTGCACTCAATCCTACTCCTAATTAAAAATATGATTTTTGGTCTACCATCATTTATGCTGTCTAATGCACAATCGTTAACAGATTACGTTCCGGAGAAGGTAAAAGCCGAGGATGCATTGGCAAAGAGAAAATTAGCCGAAGCAAAATCAGGGTAGGAGTTCCAGAACATACTAAATGGAGACCACTAGGAAAATTGCAACCTTGTACTATTGTACAATGTATTGGATGCACATGTTCTTCATCCACTTTTGCAAGTGCACAACACATACATGAACTTGGTTCATGTTATTTTGGAAGATCATAATTTTTTCCGACGATGAAAATTTTGGTGTTATGGGTACATTAGATGGTAGATCAGCTGGTGAAGTGGAGTCGGGATCTCGATGCGTAGCTATAGCTGTTTTTTCTGTAATATTTTCACAAATCTTATGAGAAATGTGTAAGATTTCATGCCAGGGTACTTGTCCTGCCAACAGTGTACAAGATGTTCTATCCTTTTCTTTGTCGTGTGTTTACTTGAGCACGATCCTTCATCCCCCGTTTCGACCATATATTTTTGCCCCTCTTTAAAAAATATGAAGACTTTTTAGCTAAAATGATCATTGAGATTGTTTAAAATCGATAGAAGTAGTTTCTGAAATTGTGCACGGACAATCATTTTAATCCTTGTATGAGAAATCTCCGTTAAATTCAAGAAACCAGTTCAAGAGATTTGAAAAAGGTACCCTTAATTCAGGTCTTGTAACGACCAAAATGATTTACGGTAGACAATCTTAGAGACAAGTTATGTAAATCTCGAGAACCGTTTTGACTAAAATGCCATATGCAAACCACACAGCTCCTGTTAAACACCATAGAAATTTTCATTTATATGAGTCACATCCGAAACGCATACCGATGCTAGTTTTAAAGCGAAACACTCGACACCATCGCAGGCAACTCCGATATCGCTTTTGTTCTGGCCATGGTGACCATTACCAGAATACAGATTCTCTGAAGTATTTATAACTTGAAAGGAAAACGAAAAGATTTTGCCTCTGCAGACGCAAAACAATGGGTATTTGTACATGTATTGTCCTCTAGAAAAGCAGTCAACAGCAAGTGAATATTGTGAATTGTAAGTTGTAAACATACCTTTGCAAAAACCTAAAAGCAATACAATTATGCCCTGTGCATCTCTCTCTACCCCTCTTTCCGCGCTTCTTATCTAAAAGCAAACGTCGTTTGTCACCGTTGAGCTAGATCATAGCCATCAACTGAAACAACTCAATGACCTGGTATGCTACGTATGGCAATCTGAAGGAACCAAGTTGCTGGAAGCGGCATAATTACAGGTTCAAACGGCGAATCAGCACTACAGAAGGTATCCCAATCGACTGCTTTTCGATATTTCCTTGAAATTAAAAGCGCCACCTTTGCCTGTCAGTGGTTGTTGCTCCTTTGAAGTAGCGCCGAGCAGGGATTGTGGGTTGTTTGATATACTTTCAGTGAATGGCTTGCTCTTCGCCGGTTCTGTGTAACCTTTGCCTGTGAGGAGTTGGTCCTTCGGACTAGCACCTAGCAGGGCTTCTGCGTTTGTTTTAGTTTCAGGCTCACCGGGTCTCATCCAAATTTTCACATGCCCCTCCCAAGACGCGGTGAGAATAGCATCCTCTGTGAAAAGTAATCCGGATAGGGGCTCAGAATGAACGCAGTGGGACACCAGTGGGGAGAGCTTTGGAATGTCCCGCATGCTGGGAGCAGGTTGAAGAGTGCCAATGGGGTAAACGCTGTCCCAATGGGATGACTGGCTACCTGTGCTGAATGTTGGAGATCCACCAAGTGAACTTCGGCGAAGTGGCACTACAATCTCATCCATTGGCAGGTCCCATAGGAGCAATTTTGTGTCCTGTAAACACGTGTATGAGAGGTGGAAGAAAGACAAGCAAAACAGATTGAAAAAAGAGAACAAAAGCAGAAAGATTTCATGGCCGATTTTAGGTTCATAAAATAAATCATGTCCCAATTTCTTTCTTTGAAAATCCCGCACCTGGCTATTAGATTCTTTATTTGGACTTAAGCAATTGTCTCCATCAAAAAACGAAACAAAAAATTGGACAGTTAAAAGTAATTTGATACTAACCAGCACGAGCAAAAGTTTAAAAGATTATGTAGTTTAGCTGTTTGATGGGGAGGGAAGTGGATTGATAAAGATATTATAAGCTGATAAAGATAAGCCCTTGTCGACAGAGAAAAAAGAAGGTGAACATAAGCACTCAACTGATATTATCTTTAAACATATTAAGCATGGCATATCATCTCAGTATTTACTTTAGGCAAGGATGAGAAGAGGAGAGCAAATACCTGACCCACAGAACCAAAACGGTAAACAATATTTTCTTCCGTGTCATCTGAACTTGGTGGTGACCAATATGAATCAAAAGCAACACCACTGACCTGCATGCATCAGGGCTGAAAGGTGTAAGATGTTGAGTTTTTGACAAATCAACATGAGGGAGAGAGGGAGAGAGGGAGAGAGGGAGAGGGAGAGAGAGAGAGAGAGAGAGAGAGAGAGAGAACTCAATAAATATTCACAAAAGTTCTGCTGAAACTGTACCCATGAGTTGTGCCCTTCACCCCAAGCTACTACTTTTCTATCTTCCATGCTCCACACGGTAACAAGATCCTCTTCCCCTCCTGTCAAAATGTATTTCCCATCCGGACTGAGAAACAACACATCATGAAGGTCAAATATGAACATCATAGTGATACAACACATTCAGTCTGACGAAAATTCGTATGATGTCATGTGGAATGCAAGCATAACTTTCTGGATAAACTAATGACAGGAATTCGGCCAGTATAATTCATATATCAAGGAAAATATATATTTTTATCTTTTTACCTCCACGTGCAACACAGAAGAGCACCATAATAACTCTTGCCACCGAATACTAGTTGTTCTTTTGAGTAGTCAAATACTCGCAAATAGCCTACATGTTGCACCTAATATCAGTACCAATTAACAGACGCACTCATCCACAAAGTCACAAGCCTAACAGATTGAGAAATACCATCTCTACTGATGGTTGCCAAATTTGCCCCATCTGCTGAGTAAACAATGCTGTTTATTGAACCTTGGCAAATATGCCATCTGGAAATTGGATTACTCTGCAGATAAACCATAAAATGAAAAAGGGTGGAAAAAGAAACCCGAAGGAAGATGGTAAACAGTTCTATATCTGGTTCTTGTATAAGCTAGAGGAAATAACAAAAGTTCCAACTATCAGCCAAACTTCATAACCTATATGGCAGTATTGCAGCAGCTAACACAAAAATGTGGAAAATGTAGGCCAATAGGCAGTGGCCGTAATGATATTATTTGAACTTGGTCCTAATAGTATGTACTTTAAAAGCCAATCTTTTGAATAAGCAGACAATTACATATAATAATGCTTTACTTAACATGCGAAGAAATTTTATACATTGATATTACCTTACTGGATCTTGCATGAGCCACCAAAAATTGAGTATGATCCTTTATAGCTGGGAAAGAAGAATCACCAGCACTTTCCTTACTCTAAAATGAATTAATGCCGATTTCAGTTCATGGAGCAAGGAAAACAGGAAAACCAGGAAAGGATTAATAGCATTTGACATAGGAAAAATTAAAGCTTAAGGCTTGCCTTCTCATAGACATACAAATTTCCATCAGCATGAGCAGCAACAAAGGTACCATTACCTCTAGGAACCCACGCAACACTGGTACACCGGCTGTTAAAACCAACTAATTAGTTTGTGTATGAAGACTGCTAATCATAGGACTTGTGCCCCCAATTACACCAAAACAGATACCACAAAGAACATTCGAATAGCATATTCAATGAGAAAATAAATGCACTCTTCCCCCACCCCCAACAATGCATCTGGGTCTGTTGCTTCCAAATGTTATAACCCTTCCAAGCCAATAGCTAGAGTGATTACAATTTATTACATTAGCAAACTATATTTGAAATATAACAACCACATTTCTGGTTCTACTATGATACATGTACTTCTGCGGTCAAAAACCGGAAATGACAGATCGCCAAAAATAGGATTTTTCCTGGATAAGGAACTCTCAGCTCCACTTATGCAACAAGTGCTAGTTTGTTTATCTACCTTATGCCAAACGTACTTCTTGACCCACCAATTTCTCCGTAACACTATCAGGATTTTATGCACACCATTAGTGATATTGTGCATTCCCGATACCTTTTTTCATCAACGAACTCATGAAATATAAGGAAATAAGGCAAAGTTGGGCAACAAACTTGCCTGCTAGTGATAGCACCTTCTTTGTTATAATGATGGGCACCAACAAGCTTCTTTCCAGAATCTTGCAATTGCTGCCTCAAAGACGAGGAATAAACTACAACAACAAACAAAGTAAACAAGTCACACACAGCCTCATCATCACCAAAACCCCATTAAATCACATAGAAACAAAACTCCTTACTATCTCCAGAGCTCAATCCAATAAGCAAGTCATGCCCGTCCTTGGCCTCGGAATCAAAAGCATGGCACACCGGATTCGAATTGCTAAAATGCAACGACTTAATAGGATCCTACAAGCAAATTCCCCAAAACCCTTTACACAAAGTTCCCCAAAACAAAAACCCAATTATCCAAACTCCACAAAAAAACCGATGCAACCCCAAGAAAACTGAAAATTACCTTATCAGGCGAATTGAGATCACTGATATAAACAGTATCCCCAACATTGAAAACCAAAAACGACCCTTTACCGCCGAGATTCGAGTTAACAGCGTGGTGGGTCCCATTCGACCCGCCGAAATGAGCATACCTGCTACTCCCATTGCTGGTTCTGCTATATCCACTCCCTCCCACAAAGTTCAGAGCTTTGCCCCCGCTTCCTCCCAACAGCCTCGCCGCCGCCGACCGCACCCCGGTGGTGCTGAAACTCGGCGTCAGCGTAGGCTGGCTGCTAGGCTTGTCCTTGAGCTGCGCTACCGTCACCTAAAATTCACAACGAAACACTGACTAACTTCGAGTCAACAGAGACAGCGACAACATAACTAACACAACCGATTAATTAGGGCCTCGTTTCGCTTAATCCTACATTAAATTACATTAATTTCGTTTTTTTTTTTAGTTTTTGTTTTTGGGTACCTGAGAAATTGACTTGGCGTACGAGTAGGGGAGGAGGTTGGGCGGCCGAGTCTTCTCCGAGTGAAGTTTGTATCGGCCTTCTGGGGTTTTGAAATACGCCTTTATCAGCGATTGGGTCTGGGAATTTGTTGTGCCAGAAGAAGAAGACGACGTCGTTTGGGGCGTCGCCGTCGTTGACGATGATGCCGACGGCATCGGGCTCAGGCCGTTTTTGTTGTTGGCGTACCCGTTGTTGAACATCGCCGTTGAAATTAAGGGAATCACAGCCACCGACTGACAGAGAGAGACAACATCGTAGAGTGTTCTTTTTAACTTGTTTTTTGTTCTGCTTTTTGGGGAGGCGGGATCGGGTGGTGCGCGGGGTGTTGGTGTCTCCGATGAGGATGGGAAAGTAATCGAATGAAAGTGTGGTGTTTGGAGCTTAGTTGACTTTGGGGTTTGGACATTTCGGAAAGGACATGGAGATGGAGATGGAGATGGTCGGTATCTGCGACGGTGAGGGCGATTCCACGTGTTGGCTGGCTGTGAATTTGGAGGAAATTGAAAAAACGAAAGCATAATGCTAGAGAGATTTGTAAACGATATCACATTATTGTTGATGATTAAGTGCTAGTTTGGATACGCTTTTAAAATACCTGAAAGCGTTTTTGGTGAAATATTTTTGGAACCAATTCTTAGTAAAAGTGCAAGTAAATCCTGGAAAAACACTTAAAAGTGCTTCTTGGAATAAGCACATAACTGGTGCTTCTTGCAGAAAGCACTTAAAGTGCTCTTGAAACCCAAAAACATTTTCTCTAAAAGCGCTTTCAGCCAATTTAAAACCACATCCAAACGAGTCCTAAATTGTTACTGAACTTTGATTAATGTGCTTATTTAATTACAAATCATATGATTTACAAATTTGATCTAAAAATTAATTTACCTAACATTGCCTGAACTTGTAAACTACCAGTTGAACAATGTTTATCCTCCCTATCTTCAAGATTCAAAGAAAATTTAAGGCGGAGTGTTATAACTTAAAAATGTATGAGTTAGTGGATGACCATCATACCTAGGGGTGGGCAAACGAGTCCAGAACCCGTGGGTCGAGACGGGTATTGCAGTTTAGGGCAGGTAAGGGGCAGGTCCAAAATTTCAGAACACAAAACGGGGCGAGGAGGGACGGTTCTTAAAATAGGAGTAAACGGGCCCCCGGCTCGGCCCGTTTCTAACATGTCCTAATATGAGTCATTCATAATGAAATATTCATTTATTTAGTTTCCCTTTCCCTTACTCTCTCCTCATGGCTCATCTTCTCTCACTCAGACGTTGATCTTTCCTTCGTCCGCCACCATCATCATTAGATGTCGATCTCTCCTCCTGACTTGCTCCCACCGTCCTAGTTTCGTCCACTACCATCATCATTAGCTCCGTCCGTCACCATCATCATTAGCTTCATCTGCCACCATCATCATCAGCCCCGAACCGACCCGTTCTACCATAATAATTGCTTTACTTTTTCAGTCATTTTCCCCTACTGCCAGATTACCCCACTTTCTTTCTCTGTTCTCGTTCTCTTCTCCCTCTCACCCCTCAACTGGGTCGACATCACAGCAGCCACCAGGCCCACCAAACGAGTCACGACTCACGAAATCACCTCATCATCGAAGAATACGAAGATTGCGAAGCTCCAGATCGGAGAAGATGATGGGCTCAACTCGGCTACTGACCACCTAATTTGGTTCGACTTGGCCGGTTACGCATCGCTCTTGACTCGATCGACGACTTCATCGCCACGATCCAGGACTGAACTGCCATAACCGACGACAAGTCCATCGGTGTCGCGAATCCTAAGGTTATTCAGCCAGCCATATTACAGCTCGAGGACGAGTTCTTATACAGCAGGCCATGTTCTGAAATTTTGTATGCAATTTCTAATTTTTTAAGAATATTAATCGGTCTTTGAATTTGGTTGTTTGGTTGCAGTGACGGTCTTGTCACTGGGGAAAATGACTTTGGTATTTTCCTTTCTGTGCCGAGGAACAAAACTCTCAACGTGTTCCTTTCAGTGTCGAGGACCCATGGCGGGCCGAGTTAGGTCCGGTTCCAAAATTTGAAATCCCATTACTTGCCCCGACCCATCCCGTTGCATTTTTATACTGGTTCGGCCCGGCCCGTGCATAGCCCTAATCATACCTCTTCCAATTCACTCTTTGATTTCTCTATGCCATAATGTGTTTAACATGTAAAAATTGGATTATTGAGCTTGGCACAAGCACAACCGATTTTTAAATTTTATTTAGAAATTGTGTGCCATATTCATGTTTGTGTCAAAAAATGAGTTACACAACCGCTAACTTCATGAGTTTAAACCGTATTATGATGTCATGTCAAAATTGTCACTTCAAAATATTCTCTTCAATTGCAGATGACGTTTTACAACAATAACATAAATCAATCATGTTTATGCACCATGGTGTTTTGTGCGATAAAAAGGATGTCGTTTAATTTTGATATGCATTTGCTATTTGGGCCGGCTTAGCTCTAAGTGGGTTTCTAATATGGGCTAATATTTGTCATACTTTTAACTGGTCTTGTAAGATCCATTACCATCAAGATGTGGGAAGACAATGAATGGGCTGTTCCCTTTTTGGGCTGAGGCAAGAGTCTTGTTTATTTTGCATTGGGCTCATGAGAGGTACGACCATGAAAGATTGAAATGTCTTTGTGGGTTTTCCGTTTTTCGGAAGTGTGGACTGTCGTAGCGAAACCACAACTACTTTCTTTTTTTAGGAAAAAAAAATGTGAGCCAAATTTTGCAATGGGCTACAACCTAGGGTAGACCTACCATGGTTCTGCCGAGTACTTGAAAGAACTGTAGGATGCATTTTCATAGTTGACAAGTGCAGAGTAATTCGAGTTGAGTTTTTGTACGAGTATCCAAAAATCATGGATGAAAGTTTTGACGTAATGCGGCCTTGGCCGTAGTAAAGGTGGCTAAGACAATGTGCCTCCCCCTCTTCACCTATTTTGAAATCAGGTAAATTTTATATATCAAGTTGGCGTTAGGTTTTAAGGAAATATATCATGCTTAAGGAAAAATACGATGTCACTTACTATGACGGTCTATAATGGTACACTTCTTTACTTGTAAGTGAAAGATTTTAGGTTCGAATCTTGAAAATGACAAGTTTGATACAAATTAATTCCTCATCCTCTCAGTGCAAATATATTGTTATATAAAAGAAAGGACTAAATCTTTTAGGATAGGTCACAAACATAATTGCAAGATGAGCATAATAACAAATAAAAGATAGGGAAGAGTACCATATTGTCCTCAAGCTTACTTCTTGTAGGATGTTTTTTTTTTTTTTGAACAAACGATATTATCTACACTAAGAGGAAGGGAGAGGTGGGCTTAGCCGCATAATGGGCTAGCAATAATAATACGGTTCAAATACACCTTTGGCGAGAATCGAACCTAAGACCTCTCACTTACAAATGAAGAGGAATATCACTAACCGTAGTATTAAGTGGCACTTGTTTAAGGATGTTAGAGATTGGGGTTGACTTTCTAATTTCAGGGAATTAGAAGGTTTCGTCAAGGTCTGCGGTTGATCATTTTGAGTTTAGAGTTTTACAATGTCATTTGGAAGGTTAATGGCTTGTACAACCCCTTGATGGTTGGGTTGGGCATTTTTATCATTTTAACAAACAAATTAGTTCGACTTTTCATTTAATAACTAAACTTAAAAAATGAAATTTTAATTGAAATTATTTTGTTGGTGTACAAACTAAAAGGTCCCAAATCCCCGACCCCTCCCCCATATTCAAAATCAAATTAGGCTACCGCCGGAATTAAAAAAAAAAAGATTTTGACTTTTAGTATATGTAACTTGATATATCTAAAGTTAAGATGTAATATATATATCGTAGCTGCTTCAATCAAACACATAGAAATGAAATTTCAGAATCACAATAGCTAATGTCAACTGATAGATGTAGAGGTAAGGCCCCATCACCCAAAGAGAAAATAACAACAAAACTTTAAGAAAGCAAATGGAAAGCAATAAGATTTGTGAAGGTGACCTACTTGGAGCAATCATCAGCAGATCAGCAGATAGCAAGGGAGTTTTCATCCATGAGGATGAGGTTGGCCCATAGGGATTTCACAACTTGCATATCTTCATCAATCATCGTCATGCTCCTTCTGAGAAAGTAAAAAGCCATACTTCTTCCTTTTAAGTTTGCGGCTTGCAGTGCATGCATATATAAGTGAAAACAAAGCAATCATGCACTTACTAACCAGCTTTGTTTGCCCACACCCACTTGATTTTCCCTCTGGTTTTTTTCTTCTTTCCCAAGCAAACTAGTAGCTCTGAAGACATAATCTCACAATACATGCATATCCTCTCCCTCTCAAGAAAATAAGACATGCCCTCTCTCACCTAATACCTCCTCTCCGACCACTTATATTAACGCTCTCTTTTTCTCCAAACTCATATCAGACATTTGTGCGCCAAATATCAAACACATCCCACCACACTTAAATATGATGAAGCAACAATATCAGCCTCTCTTCTTACTCACACTCCTACTCATCTTCCTCTCCCATTGCACCAAAACCCTAGCCCAAGGCCCTGCTGCTGCCCCGGCAATCACCAGCCCGGCGGCCGTTCAGGTACCACCAGCCAACGCCCCGGCACTAACCCGCCCTGCGGCCATTCCGACACCACCAGCCAACGCCCCAGCGCCACCAGGCCCAACCAACGTCACCAAAATCCTTGAAAAGGCAGGAGGCTTCAACGTATTAATCCGCCTTCTAAAAACCACCCAAGTCGATAATCAGCTCTACGGCCAGCTCAACAAATCCAGCACTGAATTTACACTTTTAGCCCCTTCCGACAGCGCCTTCTCTAACCTCAAAGGTGGATCCATGAACTCCCTCAGCGTTGAACAAAAAGTCAAGCTCTTGCAATTCCATCTAATCCCAGATTACCTCACTACCCAAAACTTCCAAACTGTGAGCAACCCGGTGAGAACCCAAGTCGGAGACGGTTTCGAGTACCCGCTAAACATCACCACGTCAGGCAATGCAGTGAACATTTCAACTGGCCTTGTCAACACTTCAATCTCAGACGCTATCTACTCTGATGGTCAATTGGCTATTTACCAAGTTGACAGTGTGCTCCAACCCTATGGTATTTTTGCTCCCAAGCTTCGGCTGCCGTCACCGGCATCCGCTCCTGGAGAAGAAAAGCCTAAGGAGGAGCCTTCTCTTGACCCTGTTGCTGAAGTGAAGTCTGGTGCTGTGCCTACACTGAATATCCCCAAGATTAATGACATTGTCTCTATTGGAGTTGCATTATTAGCTGCTGCAGCTATAAACTTTTTGTGACGAACTGGCTGGCTGTGAATTTGGAGGAAATCAAAGAAATAAAAAGCATAATGCTTGGGAGACCATATGTTTAAACTATATTTTGTGAATTATATGATGTTATTATTGGAGTGTTGATTAAAGTCCTTATTTCTTATTGGTAGCACATTACATAATTTACAAAATTTGATCTAAAATATTTATCTACTTAGCATTACCTAAACTCATAAATTACCAGCAAAACAATGCTTATCCTCCCCATCTTCAAGATCAAACGAAAATTCAAGGCCGAGTGTTATAACTTAAAAATGTATGAGTTGGTGGATGACGTATGAGTTGGTGGATGACCATAATAACTCTTCCAGTTCACTTTTTGATTTCTCTATACCATAATGTGTTTAACATGTTAAAATGGGATTATTGAGCTTGGTACAAATGCAGCTCATTTGTAATATATTTTGAAATTGTACCATATTCATGGTCGTGTTAAAAAATGAGTTACACAACCGCTAACTTCATGAGTACAAACCTTATTATGATGTCGTGTCGTAAATTGTCACACTTAAATGTCATTTTACTTAGATAATACTTTATGACAATGACAAAAATCAATCATGCAATCAGGTGCGAATTCGATAAAAAAGATGTCCTTTTAATTTTGATATGCATTTGCTATTTGGGTCGGCTAATCTCTAGTTGGGTTTCTAATATGGGCTAATATTTGCTTTTAACTGGTCTAGTAAGATCCATTACCATTCAAGATGTGAGAAGACAAATGAATGGGCTGTTCCCTTTTTGGGCCAAGGCAAGAGTACTGTCTATTTTGCATTGGGCTCATGAGAGGTAATGCTTTTTTATTTTATTTTTTATTTTTTAACAAACGACATTATCTATACTAAAGGAGTGAAGGAGTGTGTTAAGCCTTACAATAAACTTGCTAAAATAATGTGGTTCAACTTCGCCTTTGGCGAGAATCGAACATAAGACTTCTTACTTACAAGTGAAGAGGAATACCATTAGGCCGTAGTACTAAGTGACTCATAAGAGGTAATGCTAATTATATAAAATCATATGAATATATGAAATAAAAACGAAGGTCCAATTCTGAAACCAAAAACAAAAAGTTAAAAATTAAAAAAAAAAAAAAAAACAAAAGAAAACTTGAGCCAAAATTTGCGTTGGACTAAGTTGAGTTAAGTTTCCGTATGAATATCCAAAAATTCATATGAAAATTTTGACTTAATGCAGCCCTAGCCATAGTAAAGGTGGCTAAGACAGTGTGTCTCTCCCTCTTCACCTATTTTGAAATCAGGTGAATTTACATATCAAGTTGGAGTTAGGTTTTAAGGAAATATATCATGCTTTAAGGAAAAATACGATGTCACTTAGTGTTACGGTCTAATGATATCCTTCTTCACTTATAAGACCAAGTCCAATAGTTGAGGTTTTTTAGCCCATAAAATTTAGGTTCTAATCTAGAAATAGCTTTTATCTACTAATGGTTTGGCTTCAAATGTTAGCCCAAGACTATTAAAGAATGATTTTAGCCTACTATTTTTGGGTAAGTTTTTTAAAATAAAAGTTATGTAGATTCTTCGTATTTTATTTTATGAACATTTTAACCTAAAATATTTAAATTTCAATAAATAATGAAAAATCTTTAAACCTACTTCATTCTTACACATATGCACCACATGAAAGAACATAGAAAACCACACAATACCCCATTCTTAAACACAATTACTTAGGTGAGTAGAAAGAAAAAAAAGGAAGAACTGTATGACGAAACTGAAATTTGTGTGGATTTTTTAACAAATACATAGGTATTATTGAGTTTTTGGGTGAATTTTGATTTAAATAATTTTACAAGTTGTTTTAGCCGTTGGATTTAATTTTGGGCCATTAGATATGTTTTTTCTTTTACCATTAGATTTGCTCATATTCGATCTTAGTCGTTGGATTTAATGTACTTATAATTTTTTTTTAAATAAATTTTGAATTTGGACCGTTGGATCAACCAACAATCCAACCACATGGGCCGTCCAATAAAAATAATGCAGTTGGTCTTTTTGCAAGTGGTCGAGAGCGTTAACATTTGAGTCCTGCCACTATCATTGGCTCATTTTTTGGGAGAAAATTGCACCAAAAATAAGTTTTAACCAAAAAATTTTTGGAGAAGTTTTTTTTTTGGTTTTTTTGGTGGGGGGGGGGGGGGGGGGGGTGGTGTGGAGGTGGCTACGGGTGTTTTAAAACTCAAATTTTGAGTTTTGACTCAACCACTGGAGTTCGTCTAAGTGAGAGGTTTTAAGTTCGAATTTTGAAAATGGCGAGTTCAATATCAATTTATTCTTCATCTCATTAATTTAAATATATAGTTGTATAAAAAAAGGGTGAACTAAAGATTTTAGGATACGTCACAAACTCAATTGCAAGGTGAGCATATTACTAAATAAAAGATGGGGAAGATTATCCTATTGTCCTCAAGCTTCAATGAAATACATAGAAAAGAAATTTCAAAATCCAAATGGCTAATGTCAACTGATAGATGTAGAGGTAAGGCCCCAGCACCAAAAAGAAAACAACAACAAAACTTTAAGAAAGCAAATAGAAAATAGTAAGATTTGTGAAGGCGACCTACTTGGAGCAATCATCAGCAGATCAGCAGATAGCAAGGGAGTTTTCATGCATCAGGATGGGGTCGCCCCATAGGGATTTTACAACTTGCATATCTTCATCAATCATCATCATGTTCCTGCCGATAAAATAAAATGCCACACACTTCCTTAAGTTTGTGGCAAGCAAATCATATGCATATCTTTATATGATTTTATGATATTTTCATTTTTATATTTAATTCGAACTTGAATGCATAAAATGAAATTATTATAGCTAAGTTGACTAAACTCATATGCTTTTCTTATATTTTATTTCTTTTTTTTGTTTTTAATTCATTGTTAAATTTTGCCTAAAGTGCATGCATACGTAAGTGAAAACAAAGCAATCATGCACATACTAACTAGCTTAATTTATTTGCCCACACCCACTTGATTACCCTCTGTTACTTTCCTTCTTTCCCAAGCAAACTAGTAGCTCTGACACCATAATCTCACTCTACATGCATATCATCTCCCCCTCAAGAAAATAAGACATGCCCTCTCTCACCTAATCCCTCCTCTCCCACCACTAATATAAACCCTCTCTTTTCCTCCAAACTCATATCAGAAATTTGTGTGCAAAATATCAAACACACCAAACTCATATCAGAAATTTGTGTGCAAAATATCAAACACATCCGACCACACTTAAATATGATGATGCAACAGTATCAGCCTCTCTTCTCACTCACACTCCTACTCATCTTCATTTCCCACTCCACCAAAACCCTAGCCCAAGGCCCTGCTGCTGCCCCAGCAATAACCAGCCCGGCGGCCGTTCCGTTACCACCAGCAAACGCTCCGTCACTCACCAGCCCGGTGGCCGTTCCGGCACCACCAGCCGACGCCCCAGCGTCAACAGGCCCAACCAACATCACCAAAATCCTTGAAAAGGCAGGAGGCTTCAACATCTTAATCCGCCTCCTTAAAAGCACCCAAATCGACAAGCAGCTCTACAGCCAGCTCAACAACACCAACAGTGAATTGACACTTTTAGCCCCGTCCGACAGCGCCTTCTCAAACCTCGGATCCCTGAACTCCCTCAGCGATGAACAAAAAACCCAGCTCTTGCAATTCCATCTAATCCCAGATTTCATCACTACCCAAAAGTTCCAAACTATAAGCAATCCGGTGAGAACCCAAGCCGGAGACGGTTTCGAGTACCCGCTAAACATCACCACATCAGGCAATGCAGTGAACATTTCAACTGGCCTTGTCAACACTTCAATCTCTGGCACTGTCTATTCTGATGGTCAGTTGGCTATTTACCAAGTTGACAGTGTGCTCCAACCTTACGGTGTTTTTGCTCCCAAGCCTCCCCCGCCAACACCGGCACCAGCACCAGCTCTTGCGGAAGAGAAGCCTAAGAAGAAGCCATCTCATCAAGTCCCTGTTGCTGAAGTGAAGTCTGGTGCTGTGCCTACACTGAATATCCCCAAGATTAATGGCATTGTCTCTATTGGAGTTACATTATTAGCTGCTGCAGCTATGAACTTTTTGTGACGAAATTATTAAATTGGTGCCCATTGGAGTTGAATTTGTTTTATACAAGGCGACTCGATCGATTCGGATTGAATATGAAGGGTAACGATGGACACGTATGGTGAGTGGTTTGGAATAATGTTGTGTCCGGTAGACTCATTACCATTGTTATGCATGCCAGTTTGTGATCATATATGAGAGCAATACTGTGTAAATAATGAATCTTATGGGGTTCTTGTACGTAATTTGCATGTTCTTTTGTACTCTATTTGTTGATAATGACCTATTATTACAAATATTTACATTTTTCAATAAATGTTATTCATTTTCAAATTATGATCAATGAGCATTGAGCTCTCATACTAAAAAAGTAATGCTAGATAGACCAACATTTTAGACTAAATTTGCATGTAAAAAAAATTATTGAGCAACTATACTAAAATTGTGTCTGACATGTATACCAAAAAATAATAACCTATATAGGTAAATTAATTTATGTAAGAATAATATATATAGCCATATATATTAAGAAACTAAAAGGAGAGATATTAACTATCAATGATTTCCGTCGTTAACAATTACATCATGGAATAACTCGGAAATTCCGGAAGCCATCAAGGTTGACTTTAATCCCACATTGATTTGACATGCACGAAGAAGACATTGAAAATGTACTATTCTCATGAAGCATGTAGTTTAACTGATCCAAATAATTAGACGAAGTGGGTACAGTTGGTCATGAACTTTCAAGAAAAGAAAACTACAAAACAATTTAAATATGTTGAAGGAAAATTTAGAGAGAGAGAGAGATAGAGAGAGAGAGCGCTCTTAAGTTGTTAATTGCACATGCTATGTTGTGGCCTTATGTCTTTATTTATACTAATCAAGTTGTTAATTGCACATGCTATCTTGTGGCTTATGTCTTTATTTATACTAATCAAGTAAGCTTTACTTGCTTTACAAGTAATACACAATCACATTTCTAAACAATCTTAACTGCAACAAAATACATGTTATAAGTGTAATTTTCTCCCTAATTTCTTGCATGCATACAATAAATCCACATCGCTAATCACAACTAGTTTTTATGTTAGTACTTTTCTTTCTGAATATAGAAGTGTCAAGTTTAAATCTTACATCATTTAATAAATAAAATAAAAGATATAAAAGTTGTATGGGTATGGTATGGTATGGGTACTATGTTTTAATAATGTTGTTCTCGTCCGCAAACCTAACGGAATAACATACTACACCGTCAAGTGTGGACTAGAATCACAAGAATTATAGTGGCTCGGCCAGAAAAGCCCACGTCCACTTAAAAAGTATTAATTGAGGTCTTATCCATAGAGCCAAAAGAATGAGCTACATGGAAGAGGATCCTCTCCGGATCTACTTTGTGGGGATCTCTAACCGTTCATCATATATCGTACGATCAATTTTTATCAGTTACTATTTGTGTTTAATTTTAAATAAAAAAATATCAAATGATTTCTGACCACACGATACACGATGAATGACTAAGATGTGAGGATCCATAGGATCCCCACAATTTGGATCCGGATGGGATCCAAATCTGAGCTACAAACACTATATACAGAGTACAATTTTCTTTTTGATAAACCGCAAAGTCAAGTTCACTCCAACATTGCTATTATAGGAAATGTCTGTGAGGTGATTTATATTTTTTTTAAATACAATATGTCAAGGGGGCATGAAACCAAACTACCGTTAATGAAGTCATGAAAAACAAGACAAAATAACTTGAATTTAATAATCAAAAGCAAAACTTATAAAAAAGAAGCCGAGAAAGGTTGCGAATAAGTAGCTGCAACACAAATATGGGCATGAATCTCACCAATGAACAACATAGTGATCAACACTATAATTGGCCAGACAATTAACAACTTGATTACCCTCCATTAAAATACGAGTACAATCACCAATACAATTAATTAATCTTATGCAATTACTATGACAACTAGTCATATTAACAATAAACACAAACATGTACATCAATAAATAGAGAATTTCAAAGTTTTGAACGCGCCTCATGCGCTGAGAACCAAAAACCCAAAAAATAACTTGTTCATGCTTTTCTCTCTGTGAAAGTGGCGGAGCCAGTGGAGCCTGGTGGGCAGGCGAATGGGAAGTCCTCGGGGATGGGTGGAGAATTAGTTTCTTCACCGATTGAATTTGGAGTTAATGGTGCTGATTCTTCCCGATCTGGTAAGAGAATTCGTGGGATTGATGGACTGAATTTGGATGCTGAACGTGACATGGCTGATTTGCACTTAGAGCCTAATGTGAGTTTCAAAGACAAGCTTATGAAATCAACTCGGCGACTTGACTCGGTTGTTGTCTCTGATTTTGATTTTGATCTTGAAAAGTTGTGACGAAATTTGGTAAGGATTGGCATGGTGCTCTAGTCATCAAACTTCTTGGGCGATCGCACATTTATAATTTTTTGTTGAACAGGCTAAGGCAAAAATGGCAATTAAAATGAGGTATGCAGCTTATTGACATTGATCATGATTTTTATATTGTTAAATTTGATTTGAAAGAGGATAAGGAGTTTGTTTTAACTGGTGAACCTTGGATAATTGTGGGTCAGTATTTGACAATTCATAAATGGAGACCAGGATTTGTGCCTGCAACTGAGGTTATTACTCTTATGGCTGTATGGGTTAGGATACTAGGTGTTCCAATTGAGTATTTTAATGTTTGGGCAATGAGGAAGATATGTAGTGTGTTGGGAAAACTGTTGAAGATTGATGTAAACACCAACTCTCAATACAGGGGCAAATTTGCTAGAATTTGTGTTGAGATTGATGTGACTAAGCCTCTTGAAGCATTTATTCAAATTAATAACGGATGGTACAATTTGGAGTACGAGGGTATGCCAGAAATTTGTTTCAGATGTGGTCGCTATGGGCATAAGAGGGAGCGTTGTCCTTGGAGCGTTGATCCTATGGTGGAAAAGGTTGATGTTGGTGAAAATGAGAGTAATATTATGAATATGGATGAGCCGATACTAAAGTCTGCTCAAAGTAGCGATGATGTTTCTGCTATTTATGGTACGGTACATGGATGTAAGTTAAGCCTAGAGGTAGACCTCGGAAAATAAATAATGGACATGTAGGTGTGGATGTTTCTTTTAATGGGCATGGGTCAAGGTTCAGTCCACTTAATGGGGAAGATAAAAGTCTGAATGATGGCAATGTGGGAAGTGGCACATATGGTGAGAAGGGTGAAGGTTCTATTGAAAGGAAAATTTTGGTGGCTAGGAAGAAGAAGGAAACTGGCGATCGAGATGCACTTGCTGATATCTCTAACTTTGGTGGAAAGCCAAATGATTCTTCCCGACTGAGCACTGATAATTTGGGGTAGCTGAGACAACCTTTGGTGAGAAGGTCAAGTTTTAGTTTGGTTAGTAATGTTGAAGCTCATCCATTCAAATTTAATTTTAATTCCCTTAAGACTGATATGTACTATGGTTCAAATATGTTGAAGGGAACATGTATTTTTGTTCACCAACCATCCAATGCAAGTGGCAGCGATGTTGAGTTAGCTGTGTGTGATCTGGATCCAGGTGAAGAGATAATGAATACTGATGATGCTATTCCAGGTTCAATTATTCAGCAATCTCGTTCAACCGAGGATTCTTGTTCAGCTAAGTCTGATGAGATGTGTGCCTCTCATGTGGAGGCAACCCTTATGGGTTGCTAGGCTTTATGCCCTGGTTTTATCTATCTCCTCCATTTTTATGATGAATATTGTAGTATGGAACTCTAGAGGTGCTGGTTGCACCAAGTTTAAAGATAATGTTGCAGATTTAATTAATATTCACCGAATGGAGATTTTTTATTTTATTTGTGAGCCCATGATTAGTGGTCAGAAAGCTATTTCAATAGTGAAATCTCTTGGTTTTCGGCGCTTTGAGATTGTGGATGCTGTTGGCTTCTCTAATGGTTTGTGGATGTTGTGGAAAGATTCTAGATTAAAGATGGAAGTTATTGGTACCACTGACCAAGCTATTTCTGTTGTTGTGAGAGGTGTTGGTCAGAACCATTGAATTTTCACCGCTATCTATGCTAGCCCTTGTGTTACTAAAAGAGAGAGATTGTGGGATTATTTGGATTTTGTAGCCGATTGTCATCAATTGCCTTGTTTAATTGTTGGGGATTTCAATGACATGTTGTGTGTGGAAGATAAACTTGGTGGTGCTCCATTATGCAGATTAAAAGGCTTCCAATCCTGGATGGATAGGAATTATATGATTGATTTGGGTTTTATTGGTCCTAAATTTACATGGACTAATAAAAAAGTTTTAGAAAGAATTGATCGAGGGATTTGTAATATGAGTTGGATAAGCCTTTTCTTTGAAGCTTATGTTCACCATCTCCCGCGAACCAAGTCAGATCACTGCCAAATTAAGATATGCTTAAATTCTCATCATTCATTTTCTCCCAAGCATCGTCCTTTTTGTTTTGAAGCTTTGTGGTTGAGGCAAGAAAATTTCAAGGAGTTTGTTGCTGGTTATTGGAGTAATGGTGAAGGTTCGATTGTTGATAAAACTTATGCTCTTGTTGAATCGCTTAAGAAGTGGAATATTCAAGTCTTTGGTCATCTCAAACATAGAAAGCGCAGACTTCTAGCAAGAATTGATGGGATTCAAAAAGCTGTGTCGTGGGCCTAATAAATTTCTTTCAAAATTGGAGGATGAGTTGATTTCTGAATATGATGAAGTTTTGAATGAGGAGGCTATATTTTGGCATCAAAATCTCGGTTAAGGTGGCTTCAAGAAGGTGATCGTAATACAAACTTTTTCTTCTCACTACTATTGTAAGGAGGAGAAGAAATAGAATTGAGGGGCTCATTAAGAATCAAGGTGCTTGGATATCGAAGCATTCTGATCTGAAAAAGTTGGCAGTGGAGTACTTTCAAACTATTTTTTTCGCATTGGCAAAAGTCTAAGCAAATGGAATCTCTTCCTAATCTTTTTCCTAATATACATGATGCTGATCGTGAAGCTCTTGCCAAAGATATTGATATGGTTGAAGTCAAGGAAAGCCTCTTTAATATTGGAGGCCTTAAAGCTCCAGGTATTGATGGTTTTCCTGCTTGTTTTTATCAAAGTCAGTGGAATATATGTGCTAATGATATCTTTGAAATGGTATGGAATGCTTTTCACTCAGGGAGATTGCCTGCGGGGTTAAACAGTACGCTGATAACATTGGTCCCTAAACTTGATAATCCTTAAAAGATGTTGAATTTTAGGCCTATTAGTCTTTGTTGCACTCTTTATAAAGTGATCTCTAAACAGTGTTCTAAAAAACGCCCTAGGCGGCCGCATAGGCGGTGCCTAGCAACCGAGGCGTTTTTGGGCAAATTGGGCTGAAAAATCGGATTGGGGCTAGGCGGCTGCCTAGGCGGGGTAGGCGGGGTAGGTGGCCCTAGGGGGTCCTAGGAGGTTTTTTTTATAATTTTTTTTTATTAATTGTGTGCTTTTTTCTTTTTTGGTTTCATAGTGGTATACTTATGGAAATGGTGTATCTATTTGCATATGATGGATTAACTACAAGTTCATCCAATACTTATGGAAATAGTGTACCTAATTTGCATTTTATCATTATTTTATTATCCATACAAGTATAGTTTTTTTTTAGGTGTCAATATGCACTTATTTACAAGATATACAAGAAATTTATCTAAATCCGCCTAGGCCGCCTAGGCGCTGCCTAGCCACCTAGGCGCTAGGCGCTAGCCCGGCGCCCGACTAGCGCCTAGCGCTTTTTAGAACCTTGTCTCTAAAATCATTGTTGCTAGAATCAGACCTCTCTTGCCTCATCTGATTAGTCATAATCAAGCTAGTTTTGTTCCTGGTAGAAAGATTTCTGACAATATCCTCATTGTTCAAGAAATTCTTCACAAGTTCAGAATGTCAAAAGGCCAAAAAGGATTTTTAGCTTGGCAAATTGATATCTCTAAGGCATATGATAGAATTAATTGGAAGTTTATTGAGTATGTGCTGAATGAGGTTGGGTTGCCTTTGACTTTGGTTCAACTTATGATGGAATGTGTATCCACCGTTAGGTACCAAATTTGTTTCAATGGTGAGTTTTACTCGTCAAAACTGTTCGGCAAGGGGATCCTTTGTCCCCTTATTTGTTTGTTCTATGTATTGAGAAACTTTCTCATTTAATTTCTGCAACTGTGAACAGAGGAAGGTGGAAACCTGCTAAGGCTTCTTAATCTGGACCTGGGGTCTCTCATCTCTTTTTCGTTGATGATTTAATTTTGTTTTCTGAAGCTACTCCAAAGCAAGCAAGATTAATGAACAGGTGCCTTCAAAATTTTTGCAAAGCTTCTGGTCAAGCTGTTAACTTTGAAAAATATGTTCTCTATTGTTCTCCAAACACGTCTAAGGCTGCTATTAATAGTATTAGTACAATTTGTGTTTCTCCTGTCTCTGAAAGTCTTGGGAATTATTTAGGAATGCCTCTAATTCAGACTAGAGTTTCAAAGGCTACTTATTCGGTCGTTATTGATAAAGTTCAGAAGAGGTTGGCAACTAGGAAGAGCAAGGTATTGTCCATCGCTGGAAGAATTACCTTAATTCAAGCTGTTACCTTGTCCATACCAGTTTATGCCATGCATACGACCAAGCTTTTTGCTAGTGTGTGTGAAGAGTTAGACAAGTTGAACATGAATTTTTTGTGGGAGGATACCGATCGAAAGAAAAAAATTTCATTTGTGCCAATGGATTATGGTTTCTAGACCTAAAAGTAAGGGTGGTTTGGGGATTAAGAGAGCTTGTGTAATGAATCAAGCTCTTTTGGCCAAGTTAGGGTTGAGGATTCATGCTAAGGACTCTGGTTTTTGGTCTTAAATTTATCAGGCCAAGTATTTGAAAGGCTATTCTATTTTAGACCCCAAAATTCATGAAAGAACTGAGTGTTCTTATTCTTGGAAAGGAATTCTGTATGGAGCTAATCTTCTTAAAAAGGGCTTGACTTGGAGAATTGGCAATGGTGAGAGTGAAATTTTGGAAGGATTCATGGGTCTTAAATGTCCCTTTAATTGAAACTATTGATGTTGCTAATATCTCCAAATTTGATTATGCTGTCTCTGAGTTTTTAAGTAATGGTTGGTGGGATCTTGATAAGCTCAGAGATGTGTTGCCAAAGGATATGGTTCAAAAAGTTATATGTTGGTTTGCTGGTACTACTGGTGCAGGTATGGATAAAATTATTTGGAGATGTGTTTCTAATGGAGTTTTCACTGTTAAGTCAGCTTATATTCTTTTCTTTGATGGAGAGGATTTGGCTGATTCTTGCTGGGATTTTATTTGGAAAATTAGTGTTCCACTTAAGCTAAAAGTTTTTCTTTGGTTGATGAGTAAAGGGAGTGCTTTCTAATGAGCAACGAGTTAGAAGACAAATAACTTCTGATTCTTCTTGTATGACTTGTTGTGGACCAATTGAATCCATTGCTTATATGTTTAAAGATTGTTCTAGGGCTGTGTGTATTTGGGAAAGTATGGGAGTTCCAAGGCAACTAAGAAATGCCCAGAATCTTGAGTTTAAGACTTGGTTGCTGGTAAATCTGAAAGCAAGTTCAAAAGATACAATTGAGGGTGCTTGGTGTACTATTTTCCTTTTTATTTGCTGGTATATTTGGAAATGGAGAAACAAGCAGATTTTTTATGTCAATTTTGTCATGCCTATGGATCTAAAAGCGATCATTGTGAGAGACGTGGCTGAATGGTTTGTGTGAAGTCTTCCATTAAACCTGTCAAGAGGCAAATTTCACTCTCTTGCGATCATCCTGATGTAGGTTGGTGTAAGCTAAATGTGGATGGATCTAGAAGGACAAATTCTAGTTGAATTGGGGCTGGTGACGTACAAAGAGATCATAATGGTAATTGGTAAGGTGGCTTTGATGTGAATTTGGGACAAGGGCAGGTTTGTGATGCTGAATTATGGAGTTTATACTTTGGTTTACAGCTTACTATTGATAAGGGTGCTACTGATCTTCATATTAAGATGGATTCCAAGGCTATTGTTATGTTGTTGAAGCAAACCCAAGTTGATAATTTCAATCATTTGGAGACAATTATGCATAGCTGCAGATTAATGATGAGACAATTGAGGAGGTGTGAATTGAATCACATTTACAGAGAGAAGAATATTGTGGCAGATTAGTTGGCTAACTGGAGTTATAATATGGATATTGGTGTTCTTGTATTTGATGAGCCTCCCGTTTGGATTAGATCAGCTCTCATTGATGATGCTGCTGGAGTCCCTCAGACTCGTTTTGCTGTTGTTTTGTAGTTCTCTTTGGATTGTAATCCCCGTTCTTCATCAAAAAAAAAAAAAAAAAAAAAAAAAAGTAAACACAAACATATTGTTACAGCAGCAAACCACCAATAACCTCATTAATCCTGAGATTGATTTTCTTTTATTCCACTATCAAGGCAAACACATTATGAAGACAAAACGAATCTAACAAATATATATTACTGATACTCATATAATCATTAACAAATATAGGATTAAATACAAATAATTAGGATTAAATCCAAATAACTACCTAAATTTAGAAGTAATTATAAATTGGTTGTAATCTTTAAAAACATTCTAAATAACTACCTCAGAGCATCTCCAAAGAATCCAAAGGAGATGTCAAAAGTCTATGTTAACTATTTTGACAAAAAAAAGGTTTCAAAGGAGATGTCAAAATCCTACACGGTTGACATTCTCCACTTTGCTGCCAAATTTGAAGGCAACGTTAATTGTTTTTTTTTATTTTTTTTATTGTAATGTTGCACCCATATATTTCTTATTTTTCTTCACTTACTGATTATTTTATTACTAAATTCTTACCCACTTGATTTTATAATAACCAAAAAACATTTTGGTTATTTTGTCACATCAGCTATAAAAATTAAATTTGACATTTTATTTGATATCTCTATTGAAGACCAAGATGACAACAGTTTAGTTTGGTGACGAAAATGTTATATCCATCTCCATAACCACGAAAATTAACCATATTAAAAAATCGTAAATTAACCATAAGAGATTGTCCATAACCATACTCACAGGGTAACGGATTCCCCATCATATCCATATTCATCAATACAAAAGATATATTCCTTCAGTTAACGCATTATAATTTAGTAGATATTAATTTCATCATTAAATATTTGATGTTTAAAATGATTCAATGAACGGATCTTGTGGAGTATAAAAATTAAAGTAGTGAATTTAAAACATAGACGATATTGGTTGATCTTTGATATCTCCCATAAGTACCACTGAATTCTTATTGATTTTGATTCAAAACTTTTGAACTTTCCAACAAAATGCAACTCACATAATGTAACTTTTGTATTATCAAGGTAATGGGTTCGGTGAATAATGAATATATATATATATGTATATATATTATATACTAATATACCATATATTACTCAGTCGGATTCGGGGACGGATATGGATCAAGGCCATGCGTACCAAGCTTCCACAATCTGCTTGAGGCTATGCAATTTTGCGCGTAGCTATGTTGGTTTGCCTGAGACTCATTGCCACCCAATCTCTTTCATCATTACAGTTGGTTACTAGTTACGAGCCTGACGTCTCGCAGTTACGTGGGTTTGGGTGGGCAATTTATGTGCCAATAATGCTGCCACTATGCACCAAAATGGGTCCTCATAGGAGAATGAGAATCCATGTTGGTTATGGTTCGCCACCTATAATTCGCCATACTTAGAGCTCTTGACATGCGATCTCTTTATCGCTCACTTTGATGAGACAGTCTTCCTGCCGTTAGTGGGAGATAAGAACGTTAACATTTTTGGAGAACATCGCGAATTCTCACATTGATGGGAGGAGGGACCTTGCATGAGCTTATAAGTAAGTTGGGCTATTCCTCATATTGCCAATTTGTTTTATGGTGGAACCTCAATTTTTTTCATGGTGTCAAAGTAGGTTTGGCCTACGTGTGAAGTCCAACAGCCAAACGTGCTCCATGTTACCCAGTTTGTGTTGTTCACATGTTTGGCTTGAAAATCCGTTACACGTGATGGAGCGTGTGAGAATGTGAGGTGAAAGAGTCCCATATTGGTGAAAGGAGAAACCTTACTGGGCTTATAAAAGGTTGGACTACTCCCCATATTAACAATTGGTTTTATGGTGGAACCCCAACTTGCAAAAACTTATAAGAGAATGAGCTATTTCCCATATTGCCAATTAATTTTAGGGAACTTTAACGAAAAGCTCCTGGTACTGTTTACTTTAACGAAAAACCACATTTTTACATTAAAAATCAATCCTGGTACTATTCACTTTACCTTTTATTTTGTCCTTATCGTTAAAACTCAAAGTTTTCAAGCCATTTTCATTAGTTTTCCTTTAATTTTATGGTGGAACCCAACTTTTTCGGATGATATGGGTTACACCGGTAAGGCTGCATGTTGATGATATAGATTCAGCCGAAATCCCTGGCACCTAATTGTGGCGAGGGAGAAACTTCCTTCTTGAGGAAATAGCCAGATTTTGCTCTTAATGTCTTTCTACATTAATTTTCTAGAACCCACGATGTTTTGATAGTTTTCTAGGTTATAATTAAGATGAATTTATGGTGTTATGAGTATTATAGGTTTTTTTACTGGTACATAATTGATACTATAATAAGTTTTAAACAAACAACATTATTATTTGCATTGTACAAAAACTAATAGATCCCTGGATATTCTTATTTATCAGGGGATAATAGACTGGATTAGAGTGATGTATTATAAACAAATAGGAATATCCAAGATCTATTTGTTATAAACAACAAGCTTGTATGTCGATTACAACAATTGACAAACATTCTTGTTAACCTAACAATCAAACATTACTAATTACTTGGGAATGCAAATTACCTCAAATCGAGTAAATAAAGTAGAAGTCACTCCATTGTCATGGAGCTTTTTTTTTTCTAAATTAGCTCAACTTGAATTGTCTAATTAGGCCCACATCCGCGTACATTAGATTCCCTTGTTTAAAACTGACGGTGGAAAATGTTGACACTGAGAAAAGGCAGTGACATGGGTCACAAATCACAGCCAAACATGCCACATTTGAGGCTTTAGTGCTTATCGAATGACAAGAAAGATTAAATCTTAAAACAAAATAAAATCTACAACATGCATGCATGGAGGGTCCCTATACCCTCCATGAATTGTCTCTTTTTGTTAACTCTCTGCCAACCTGCACTAGCTCTCTCTCCGAGTTGACTCGCTTTGTAGGAGTGCAACTCAGACTCGTTATATCCTCCTAATAATCTAATTCCATTGGTATTCATTTCATCTAAAACTCTAGTTATAGTACAACAAAGTCTTCCTTATAATTATAATTGCCTTGAAATTGATGTCATTGATGCCGACTACTAGTAGTAGTACTAGCGTATTGGCTCAAGTCACTCATAGAAGCTAACTTCGCTAGCTCTTGTTGAAAGAAAGGCATTCCACCACTAAATATTGCATCACCTCCTCCTACTCAAAGGAAGTCTCTGGTTAAACTACTTTGCTCACTTTGTCCTTGTTTTGTCATGGCTGCTGCTCCAGCTGACATCATCAAGTGTTTGTTGCTCAAGAACAGTGACCCATCTCCAATTGTGGCTCCTTGAGTTGACGAAGGAGACATAAAATTCACCAAATCATTGAAGTTAAAAGCGGCATCGTTGAATGTTGAAGCTGGGTTGTTGTTGCTGGTTGTCGATCCCATTCGGGCTGCTTTTTGCAAAAGTGCTGTGGCTGACATGGGTTTTTGTTGGTGGTGGTTCTGATTGTTAATAACGTTGTTATTATAGAAAGAGGTGGTAGTGGTGGTAATTGATTCAGAGAAACTCCCTTTGGATTCTTCCTCCTCCTTTAGCACTCCCCGAATTAACAATGGCGATGACATAGAGAGATTGTTGGCATTTGCAAATGATGATTCTTCCACGAACTTTTTGTTGTTAATGAGCCATTGCATCTGAGATGACGACGAAGATGATCCAAATATGTCCATTGATGCCGTTTGCAGCATGTCAGGCATAAAAGCATTGGAGCTGAGATGAGAATTGTTCGCTGCTAGATGGTCAGAGCCAGCAAATTCCGACTGAAACATTGGTATAAAATTTGGGATTCTTTGTGGTTGATGGGCATTATTGGTAATAGACCCATTCATGAAGCTTGGATTAATAGTTGAGGCTGAGCAAAATCTTGCACTTTGCTCAGCCGCCAATGCATCACAGAAGGCTCTGTGTGTTATGAAGCTATCCTTCCTGTTTAACAAAATTTGGCCCACAAACTGATGAGTCTAACAGTGTATTATATGCATGTATAAAGCACATTAAAGTAGTCATAGAATTTTGGTAAATAAATTTGTGAAAATTCTATTATGCTCCTTATAGCAATGCACTAGAACAATGAATGTTTGAATATGTTGCAAAAAATTAAATGAACAAAGATTTGCTAGTCGAGGATCCTGTGTATGATTCCCGGTGCAAAGTATAGAAAATCCCACAAATTTGATGAGTTCAGCAATACTCGAAACATACATGATAAACTTGTACACCTGAGTAATCATACAGCATTAAATATTTAAAGGAAAAATTAGGTTCCTCTCCATCTTTTTGCTACTTCATTGATTAAAACCTTATTCCTTTTCAATTTTTGATTAAGTTCCTTAGGTTTTAATAAATGCTATTAATTATTTCAATAATAAAATATTTTTTATTTCTAAATACATTCATTTAGTGTTAGAAACGTTACATTTAATATATTTATATTTATGACTAAATTTTTTATCATATATTTTTATTTTTAGTTTGTACGCATTTTTAATTTGCAACCCTTTTTTTAATTTGTACCAATTTTATTTTCAGCTTTAATTTATACCCATATATTAATTTCTTTTTTTGCCCATATATTTTAAACTTTTATTTGTATTTGTGCCTATATTTTTTAAACTTATTTGTACCCATTTTTAATTTTTCTAAATGTACCCATGCTAATTATATGTATTTATTTTATGTTTTAAAATATATCAGTCGTTATTTTTTAAAATATGTTAATAATTATGTGGGTACATTATTTTTTTGCTATAATTTTGTGAAGAACAATATTACTCTATTATTGATTTTTAAGTATTTACTATATTTTAAAAATATTATTTGAATTTGGTTAAATTTCATAATTTGAGGGACATTAAATGCATAAATACATGAGTTAAATATCTTAAATGATGCTAAAGAGCTCGATCAAAATATTTAAACAAACAAGGTTTTAATCTAACAATTAGGTTAATAAGGGACCGGAACCAAAATGACCCATATTTAAATTCAAATAGATCCCCATAAAAGTCTCTACTTGAGAGCATTAAATGTATTCTTTCCCCAAATTGATCATATAAAAGGAGGGAATTTGTAAAGAGAGGAAGTGACGGATTAAACTGGAAATAAACAGTAGATAGTAGTACCTGGAAAAGAGTGTGCCACAGTCACATCTATACTCTCTAGTCCCACAAACTTTGCTATGTGCCTTCCAATCCGATTGAACTGCGTATTTCTTTGAGCACTTCTCACACTTCCACTTCTTCTCGCCGTGCTTTCGGCTGAAGTGCTTTTTGATTCCGGTGAGGTCTCCGAGCGCTCGCGAAGGCTCGTGGTGCACGCAAGTCTTTTCCGGGCACACGTACACCTTCTTCCGAATAACTTCTGTTTTTGATCTTTGTTTGAGCTTCCACGGAAGGTTGTGGCCACGTCGGTGAAGCTGCAAGTTCTGGTCTCTCTGGAAACCCTTGTTGCAAATTTCGCAAACGAACCGATTTGTGGCCATTAGAGATTTTGGGGACATAGCTATCACTTCTGCATCTGGATCTGCGATTGAATTGAAGTCCCATCAAACAAAAAAATATGAAAAAAGGAAAATAACAAAAAAAGAAGGAATATTGATTAACATATGTTGATCGAAGCTAATGAAGTGTGTGAAGCTGCAAGGTAGACATGAAAACACACTTGCCTGGCGTTCCAGGTAAACTTCTCTTCCTTTTGAATTGATTATTTATGTTAGGGTTAGGGTTAGGGTTGGAATCGGGCTCTTGAGCAAACCCTGTGATGGTGGAGGAAACTAAAAGCGCATCTTCGGACATCATCTGGAAGTTGAGCTTATTAGATGTAATGGGTTGTGGTCTAAACTTGATAATTAATTCAGCAAAAGTAAGTACAGAAGCAGTACCCTACCAAAACAAATTAAGAAAAAAAGTTAAAAACTTTACTACTGCAGAAGACAATAATAAAAATCTCAGTGTCTGTATTGAATTCTTGAGAACAAATGAAGCACCTCAGATCAAAGCTTTTTTGTTTTCTGGGAAAATTCTTCACTTTGCTCTGAACTTGGAAGGGAAAATGCCACACAGAAAATGAAAGCAAAAGAGAATATTTCTTCTCTCTTCTCTCTCTTCCCCTTATCTTATACGGCTGCGCTCTCAATGTCGGTCAGCCATAGAATCAGCTGGACCGGTAGACCCCATTCTCTTCCTTTTCTTCAATAATAATTAAAAAGTGGGAAAGTTTTAAAAGATGAAATCAAGTTTTGAATTGAAAAGGTTAAACCCTAAAGAAAAGTGAGTTGCCTTTACAGCCAGCGATTCATGAGGTAAAAATCATTACGCTATAATTGCATAAGGGCCATGAGGAGAAAGAGAGAGAGGGTGGTGCCGCCCGTGAGAGCTGAGTGGCAGCAGAGAGAGAGGGGGACCCATAGAAGACTGTTGATGACGGTGAGAAGGCAAAGTTGATAATACAAAGACAAGAGATGACTGGTACCGCTTGACATGTCGACCAAAACCCACGAGACACTACTTCAGCCTACACACAGGTACTGCCTACACTGTTCTCTAGAAATTCTCTCTCTAGTTAAAAATCAGAGTGCAATTTATTAATGGAAAGAAAAATAAATAAAATTGTCGAGACGGTTAATTATAAACGGGGGGTTACATTTTGACTGATTTACTTAACTGAATAACATCCATCTTATTTATAATAAAACAAATTCTAAACCAAAGAAACGCAAACCTAATTTTAATGGACTGGAGCCAATACTAAACTTAAAAGAAAACTCAAACAATAGAAATAAATGAAGAAATTGGGTTCCACCACAAAACAAATGACAATATGAGGAGTAGCTCAACCTCTTATAAGCCTTTACAAGATTTCTCTTTTCACCAATGTGAGACTCTTTTATCTTCACATTCTCACACGTCCCCTCATGTGTGGCGAATTTTCAAGCAAAATACTTGGACAACACGAATTGGGTGATGTGGAGCACATGCGGCGGTTAAGCTTTACACGTGGGCTAACCTGCTCTGATACCATGAAGAAATTGGGGTTCCACCATAAAACCAATTGGCAACAAGGGGAGTAACCCAGCCTCTTGGAGCATCCCCAATGGGGCTTTTTCCTTCTTGAGGCTACTACATTTGTAGCTTTAGTGAAATATTTCATCCCCAATAGGCCGAAAAATGGGGTTACATCCACCACATGGGCGAGCAACTTCAATCCTTGGGTGGCAAAAAATTAGGCTACACCTAGCCCCAAAAAGCAGGGCACCCACACCAAATTGAGGGCATAATTTTGGTTTTTATTTTGTTTTTTAAAGATGGTTTTTACTTTGTGTTTAATTTTCTAGATTGAAAAACTCATAAAAACAGTGATGAAATTTAACATGGGTAGTTTAGAGACCTAAACAGAGAACATAAACAAACAACATAACTAAATTGTGATAAGATAATCCAATCCAATGGTGGTTATGAAATAAAATCTTGTCTGATTTCATAGAAACATACTAACGGTTTAGATTGAGATAAGAGAACTTACAACGGTGCATAAGTGATGAAATCTAACTTTGTCAGAATTTGAATTTTTTAGGTTGAATAGTTCATAAATAAATATTTAAGGAAACACGTCCAAAAATTAATTTAAAAAAAAGTTAAGACAAAAATAAATTTACCGTATAATCAAATTATTGCATAAACTAATATATAGCCCCATATAGAGTCCGAAATGTTATAGTCCCTTATTGGGAGAGATTCATTTTTAGAGCCCTAAAGATTCCTCAGAGCTCTAAATTAGGCTATATCCACCACTTTTGAGCTCTATATAGAGCCCCTTATTGGAGATGCTTTTATAAGCCATTGCAATATTTCTCCTTCTACTAATGTGGGACTTTTTTACCTTTACATTCTCAAAATAAACCTAAAAACTATTATCTTCCAACATCTCTCTCTGTGGGCTTAGCTATATATATGTTCATATTTACTGACTAGAGAATTGAGTCTTGCGGTAAAAGTAGTGTATATTCCCACATTTACTGTATTCAACAAAATTCATGAGCTAAATCTATGTCATTTGCATCTCAATTATTTTAACAATTGAACTCATCTATTTGCATCTCAATTATTCCAACATAACTAAAATTCATCATATTTTTTTGGCTTCTATTTGTAAGTGTAGATATCGAAATTTCGGTGAAATAAATGTTCACCAACACATTAAAGTTTCTACATGCCAGGGGCATACACAAATCGTACATATATATGTGACTCATCAAAATCGGATGAATCATCAAGGACACGTGTCAATACTTGGTTGAAATGAATTATTTGATTTCAATTTAATTAAATCAAATGTTAAATGATGGAGTCAAATCACGAACCGGCCCACAAATCGAGTCCTAATTTTTTGTCAATTAATCAAACACACAATCAAGGCCAAAATTCATCTGTAGACAAGGCTTGGAGAGTCTATAAATACGAGGCTCCAAGACAAAGAAAAGGTCCAGAAAATCATTCACGCCCAAATACTGAAGCCTTGAAACTCTGAAGCTTTCAGACTTAGAAAACCCTCCGCGTTCTTCGTCAAACCCGTGAAGAACTACCAAGCACCCCTACACGTGCTGGCTCTTCCATTGCCAAGAGCCAAAACCTTGCGCATCCATTCATCCAAGATCAAGTCATTGCGACCCTTGAATCAACAACACTACACACCTTACATTTCGGTGATCAAATTAGAGGATCAAGTTGTAAAGATATTGTAACCTACATTTACATTAATACAAATACTCTTTGTTCTATTGTCTCATTTGTCACAAGATTTTTGTGTTTACAAATTTTGCACGCCCGGTGGGACTTGAGATCTCATCCAATGAGAAAGATATATGAAGTTTCTTTTTGTATATTATATGGATGATCCGATCAAACCATGATATTGAGATTTGTTTGATAAGGCAACAACATACGTGACTCTATAAAAAAAATGCTACTCTTACCACATATTTGTACCATCATTTGTACAATTTCTCTAATAGTGATGAGACTTATATGCGTTGCCGGGCTCTACCTCTGTTAGAGAGATGATGCAAATGATGATACAAATAGGTAGTAAATGTAACATTACTCTTGAATTTATATAGTATAACAAAGATGCGAAAAGGATTGAGGGGCAAGCTAGCTTTTTCCAAAGTTTTGATAGGTTTGCTTACGTATTTGGAAGAATCATGCTATAGGAAAAGACCCTAAAACCCCAAGTGATATGATGGAGACTTGGGCTAGTGAAAACACATAGGAGCAAGATACATCTTCTAATAGTAGTGTTACAAAGAGGAAAAGAAGAGCTAACAGTAAATACAATAATTGTTGCTACATATGTCACCAGAATGAAGATGATTGTGAAGTGATTAGTAAACAATAAAGATGACGGTTACAATTTTGAGAAAATAGAGAACATAGTTCTGTTATCGCAAACGAACTTAAGAAATGAGGTTGTCTTTGTGACTATTGGTAAGATTTTTACCACCTGCAAAAGTAGGGATAAAAACACTAAAATACTTGCAAGAGTATAAGGTAATCGTAGTATAGTCGGCTCTAGCAAGATCGTTCTTCTCAGGGATTGAGTGAATAACTTATGTAAATACCAAATCTTAATTAATTATTTGAAAACAAAGTTTGGAAGAGGTTGATTTTATGACCTAAAATATTAAAAACGAATTTAATTAAAAATTAAATAAATTGGCAAAGTAAAAGAAACAAAAGAAAATAGTTTTAGAAATCAATTTAAGCACTAAGGTTCCGTCGTCACCTTAACAATCCTACGTAGTTTTTCCAATTACTTATAACTTACACATGCATATTGGAAGGTTAGGTTTTCCTAATATATGCCTACTTGGACCCCCAACATAGAGCGTATATCAAGCATGCAATCCGTCTGTGGTATTCAGATCAAATCTAAACATGCATGACTCAATAAGTTTTGTGAAACCTTTTGAAAAACCACGCAACCCTTAAGACGTGGTATTCATCTTAAGTGAACTTGCACATATTAACCACAAAAAGCCTTCGTCAATTTCAGGGACCGACCTCCGACCAAAATTGCATCAAATTACTTTTCTAAACATGCTAATGATAGCTAAGCATTAAGACAATTAAATAGTTTAAACTAGTGATTAATAATTCAAACCTGCATGCATAATATCATAAGCAAATTGAAAAGAAACTACATATTATTACTAAAGCTCGTGGCCTCACCCTAGCAAAAGAGAATTAGTTACTAACAATCATAAAACAAAATATTATTAAAAACAAGGATAGAAAACACCTTGTAAATAAACTTCAATTGTCAAAAGCTTCAAAGTAGTGCGTTCTACCCCTCTTTCTCCCCAAAACCCTAATGGCTAAAAAGCCTCATTTATACTACTACACAATTAAAATCCTTACTAGAAAAGGTCTTCTAAAATCTAGGAAACATAATAGAATAAAATAACTAGGAAATACATTTATATTATAACTTTGGAAAATCTGTCCACTCACAAATAATCTCACGTTTCTAGATCTTCAGGGCTCTAAAACAGGCCCAAAATGAGTAGAATTAAAGGAAAACTAATGAAAAGGGCTTGTAAACTTTGAGTTTTAACGATAAGGACAAAATAAAGGGTAAAGTGAATAGTACCAGGATTGACTTTTTAGTGTAAAAATGTGGTTTTTCGTTAAAGTGAACAGTAATGGGAGCTTTTCGTTAAAGTTCCCAAGAATTAAAGCTTGAGATGTCCCAAACATAATTGCAGAAGGCCTCAAACCCAAAAGACATCATATTGGACGCCAAAAAGCCCAAATAAGCCCAAAATGTCACATTTACAACACTGCGCGTTGCTCCTTTATTTCGTCGTCATAAATAAACCGCTCAGTAGAAAATTATGAAACTTTGATAAGAATAAGTTGAGAGATACATGAATGTCTTCCAGTTTGAATCACTCCAAAATTCATCTGTTTCATCACGTTTTGCTCTAGAGGAAGTCGAATGTCCTATATTAAGAATATAAATCAAAGTATCAAAATTCTCACAAAATAACCACTAAATTAATACTAAGATTAGGATAAAATATATAGTATAATATCGACTCATCAACTATGATTTTAGTGATAACATAAGTGAAGGATTGCTGAGAATGTAACAATGTTGCAGAGAAATTAACAAACGTAGAAGAAAGAAGAACAACTCTTGAGAGATAAGGAAAGAGAAATGTGAATTGTATTTCTGTATTGCTTGATTGAAATGATCAAAGTTATTACACCGTATATATTGCCACACATGGCTTACACTCTAAGATATCTATTTTAACATAACTAACAACCTTTCTATTAATAGTGTTAACAAATTAATAGCTACTAACAACTTTCTTAATAGACTTAACAGTCATTTAACAGCTTACATCATTCATCATCCCCCTTCAATCTTAACTGGGTACCCCAGGTTTGAGATTGAAACAATGCTTGACAAAAGTAAGGTTATGAAGACCTTTGGTGAGCACATCAGTTGGGAGTTGGGACATATGTAACTTCCAAATCTCCTTGTTGAACTAATTCTCAAATGAAATGATAATCTGTGTCAAGATATTTAATTCTTGAATGGAACACCAGATTGGCACTTAAAGCAATTGTTGAAATGTTGTCACAAAATATTTCAGGTGGATTAGGTAGGAAAACCTCAAAGTCTTTCAAAATATTCCTCACCTAAGCAATATTAGAGGTTGTATGTGCAGGAGCTTTGTATTCAGCCTCAGTTGAGCTTCTGGAAACTAAGTTTTGCTTCTTAAATTGTCAAGATATAGGGTTGTTATCAAGAAACACAACATATCCAGTCTCTGACCTCTTTTGTATTAAGATCAGCAGGCTAATCCGAATCAGAAAATGCACTAAGACATGGTTCTGCAATGGATGAGTAGATAATACTAGCTTGAATTGTACTCTGAAGATACCTTATAATCCGTTTTACTGCCCCTAGTTGTATATCAGTTGGACTTGTCATATATTGACATGCAAAGTTTACTGCAAAAACAATATCTAGCCTAGTAAAGGCCAAATATTTCAATGGTCTAACTAAGCTTCTATAAAGACTAGGTTCTGCAAGTGGTGCTGCTTTTGTTATTAATAATAAACTGTGAAGTTTGCAGGGAGTTGAAGCAGGCTTGTATGCATCCATTCCTGCTTTGTGAATAAGATTTTTGATATATTTAGCCTAATTGACAAATATATCTCCATTTTCTTGATATTTAACCTGTAATCCTAGGAAGCTTTCCTAGATCCTTCAAGTCAAACACTACATATAGTTCTTTGACCACTGATTGAATTGTTGCAGGATTAGATCCAGTCAAGATTATGTCATCAATATAAAGTAAAAGAATGATAATACCTGAGTGATCATTCTTTGTAGAAAGACTTGTATCAGACAATGAGGTAATGAATCATATAACAATGAGATAACTTGTGAATTTTGAATTCTAGGCTCTTGGTGCTTGCTTTAGACCATATAGAGATTTTATAAGTTTGCACACATATGTGTTGAGTTTATTTGTTTTAGTGTTTTGGTTGGTTGTTTTGGATCGGTTTCTTAGGGATAGTATGACAGAGAATTGAGAGGATTTTGGAGTGTTGTTTTCAACTTCAAGGCTGTGCAGAAAATGCAGCAGCCATGCTTCATTAAGTAGAGGAAAGTTAAAGGGTATGGTGCATTACCATGACCTATACTTGTTTAAGAGAGTGATTGACAAGAGGCTTAACAACCATTTCAGCCTTACTACCCCAGATTACATCCTAGCCCTTCATTTGGGTTTTAAGTGATCTAATCTGGAGTGTACACTTGTCACTCACACACTCACACATACATTTTAAATTAAACTAGCCGTTGGAGGCTAAAACCCTTAATTTCTTATTCTTCTTCGATGCAGATGGCACCCTTGCTCGGGAGCTCCTTGCTACCTTTGATCCGTCGACTTCAGGAGCTGTTTAGCTTCCAACATTCCCTTCTAAGCTGCTTCTAGGAGTCATTCCAAGCAATCCCCTCAGGTAATTGAATCTCTCATTCGGTAATGCTTTTGTGAAAATATCTGCGATCTGATCTTCTGTGCTGCAGTAGATTAGTTTGATTGTATTGTCCTGCAATGCTTCTCTGATGAAATGATATCTTCTTTTGATGTGCTTTGTTCTTTGATGGAAGACTGGGTTTTTGGTCATGGCAATTGCAGAGGTGTTGTCACACAAGAGTGGTGTGGCATCAACGTACAATTCGCCAAAATCTTTGAGTATAAACCTTAGCCAAATAGCTTGAGTCGTTGCTTCTGATGCACTCACATACTCCACCTCGACTGTGGACAGTGCAACACTTTGTTTCTTCACAGAGGCCCACGAAAACACCCCTGAACCAAAGGTGAAAGCGTAGCCTGATGTGCTTCTGCTATCATCTTCACTGCTACCCCAGTCACTGTCACAAAATCCAACTAGGATAGTTGACTTCCCCATTTCATACTTGATCCCATAATCAATTATTCCTTGCACATATCTGAGAACTCTTTTTTGCTGTCCCATATGTGTCTTGCTAGGATTCTGCATAAACCTAGAAAGTAGGCTTGCTGAGAACATTAGATCTGGCCTTGTTGCAGTTAGGTACAATAAACTGCCAACAATGCTTTTGTAGAGACTAGCAGCTGCAGGTTCACTTCCATCATCCTTCTTGAGCTTCTCATTTGCAATTAGGGGTGTAGAGACCGGTTTGCATCCCTTCAATCCGAACTTTTCAAGCAAGGTTTCAGCATACTTCCTTTGATGAATAAAGATGCTACTTGCTTTTTGAATCACCCCAATGCCAAGAAAGTGATGCAAGAGACCTAGGTTAGTCATCTCATACCTCTTCATCATTTCTTCCTTGAACTCTTCAATCATTGCAGCATCATTTCCAGTGTAGACTACATCATCCACATAGATTGAGACAATGAGTGTCTTGTTGTTGCTTTCTGTCTTGGTGTAGAGTGTAGCTTCACTAGGACTTTTCTGAAATCTTTTTTCAACGAAATAAGAATCAATCTCATTGTACCAAGCTCTTGGAGCTTGCTTTAGGCCATAGAGAGCCTTCCTTAGCTTGTACACCTTTTTCTGGAAACTCTTGACTTGTAAACCCTTGAAGTTGTTCCACAAACACCTCCTATTCTAGCACTCCATTTAGAAATGCAGATTTGACATCCAGTTGATGTAGCTTCCAGCCTTTCATGGCTGCAAGGGCTATCAAGGTCCTTATGGTGTCTAACCTTGCTACTGGATCAAAGGTTTCATTGAAGTCTACACCAGGCTTCTGTGAGTAGCCTTTAGCTACCAATCTAGCCTTGTTCTTCTGCATAGAACCATCTAGGTTGAGCTTCACTTTGTACACCCATTTCACACCAATCACAGGCTTGTCACTTGGTCGATTTACAATTTCCCAAGTGTCATTCTTCTCAATCATTTCAAGCTCTTCCTTCATTGCTTTCTTCCAAGCTTTGTCTTTTTCAGCTTCTTCATGTGTTTCTGGTTCTACTACACAGTAATTACATGTAGCATATATCTCATCCAAGTTTCTCAATCTCACTGGAGTTGAACTTGGAGTTGTTATCTGTGATTGACTTGATTGTGGACTCATAATAGCTTGCTGTGGAGTCTCTTGTATGTCACCATTATCTGTGACTTCTTCTTGAACTAAGGTCTCTATAGGCTCCCTTGTTTGCCTTTTGTTGAGATCAAGTTGTAGAGAGACACTGTCTTTCTCTTCTACCCTTGTTTCCCAATTCCATGTTGAGTCTTCATCAAAGATAACATCCCTTGATAGGATTATCTTCTGAGTTGACAGATTGTAAACTCTATACCCTTTTTCACTAGTACCATAGCCTACAAAAACACCATTGTTGCTTGATTTCTCCAGCTTATGCCTTAGTTGTAGAGGAATGTGAGTATAGCACACTGAGCCAAACACTCTCAGATGCCTCACAGAGGGTTTCCTTCCACTGAACACTTCAAATGGAGTCTTCTTGTCCATTGCTTTAGTAGGGCACCTATTCAATAGGTACACTGAGGTGTTCACAGCTTCACCCCAAAATGTATAGGGCATGTTCTTCTCATGCATCATAGACTTAGCCATTTCGACTATAGTCCTATTCTTCCTTTTTGCAATACCATTTTGTTGTGATGAATATGCCACAGTGAGTTGTTTCTCCAACCCCACATCTTCACATAATGCATTGAACTCAAGAGAGGTGTACTCTCATCCTCTATCACTTCTCAGTCTTTTGATTTGGTGCTCACTTTGCAATTCCACCATTGCCTTGAACTTCTTGAATATTGTGAACACTTCAGACTTGAACCTCATGAAATACACCCAACACATCCGTGAGTAGTCATCAATGAAGGTTAGGAAATACCTGTTTCCACTGATTGTTGTTGTTTGCATTGGTCCACACACATTTGTGTGAATCAATTCGAGTGGCTTTGTTGCCCTCCAAGCCTTGCTAACTTCAAATGGATCCCTGTGATGCTTCCCAAATGCACATCCTTCACAGGTTTCATTGCAGTGATCCGTTTTAGGTATCCCTTGTACCATTTCATAATTCTGTAGATTTTCTAGGCTTGTCATGTTTAAATGACCAAACCTCTTGTGTCATAGTTTCATAGAACCTGTCACATTTGCTTTCCTTGCCACTTCTTCTAAGTACTTCAACATAAGTGGAAAGCTTCTGTTTTTCACTTCCACTTTGGTCACCAAATTTGATAGGGATATGTCATCATAGATCTCAACCACAGTTCCTCCAAAGAGTAAGAAATACCCATGCTCCATCATTTGACCCACACTAAGTAGGTTTTCATCCAGTCCTGGCACTAGCATCACCTCCCTTATGCATCTTCTTCATTTCTTGGTGTTGATAACCAAAGTTCCTCTTCCAGTGGCCTTGACAATGTTTCCATCGCCCATTTTCACTTTTTTCAGTGAAGTTTGTGTCAATGTCAATGAGTAATGACTCATGTGCAGTCATGTGGTTGTTGCAGCCACTGTCTATGTACCACACTTCATTGTTTTTCTCCACTTTTGCACTGAAGGCACAGAACACATTTGCTTCTTCTCCTACTTGGTTTGCACAGTTCACTTGCTGCACATTCTTTGATCTACCGTCCTTCATAATGTGCCCAAACCTGTTGCATTTATGACATCTAGGCTTGTCCTTAAACCAGCACTCTCCAAGATGGAATTTGTCACAGTGCTTGCATTGCTGCTTGGTTCTTGGACCTTCATTTGAGTTGTTTCCTTGGTTAGGTCTGGGGTTTTGATACCCCTTTCCTTCCCATTTCTTGTTCTTGCCCTTCCACTGTGGTTTTTGCTTGCTTGAACTGGCTTGACTACTAGATCCAACAGAGAGTGTTTGAAAAGCTTTCTCAGTGGCAGAATTAGCATGCCTCTCGAGTTTTTGATAAAAAACTCTCAAGGATGCCATCACTTCTTGCACACTAAGAGTTTCAGTGTCTTTGGTTTCCTCAATAACACTCACTATTGAATCATAAGGTTTAGTCAAACTAATCAACAGTTTCTGGACAATTCTTTCATTTGGCAGTTCCTTACCATATGTTTTCATCTTGTTTACAACATCAAACAGCCTAGTGAAGTAGTCTTTTAACATCTCATTTTCCTTCATTCTTGTATACTCGAAATCTCTTCTAAGGGACTGAAGTTTTACCTTTCTGACTTTGGTGTCTCCTCTGTACTCTTGCTGTAAAACTTCCCAAGCTCCCTTTCCAGTCTCTTCATTTGCTATTCTCGGGAAAATGGTGTCTGAGACAGCACATTGGATGATTCCAAGTGCTCTAGCATCCTCCATCCGATTCTGCTTCAGTTTTTTGAGTTGTGTTTCTATGAGATCCTCCTCTAGAGCATCGATCTCCATCTCAGGTAGTTCATACACATGTTGAACCATATCCCATAGATCATAGGATTTGAAAATGGTTGTCATTCTTATTCTCCAAAAATCATAATTCTCCCCATCAAAGACTGGAGCTTTTAGCTCACTGCTGCTGCTGGATCCCTTCATTTTCAAGATCGTTGTTGCTGAGGGCACTACGTTGGTGCTCCCAAAAACCTCAGTTTGCACAGAATACGCCCAGAAAGTTATATGATCAGTAACTGGGCTTTGATACCATGTTGAGTTTATTTGTTTTAATGTTTTGGTTGGTTGTTTTGGATCGGTTTCTTAGGGATAGTGTGGCAGAGAATTGAGAGGATTTTGGAGTGTTGTTTTCAACTTCAAGGCTGTGCAGAAAATGCAACATCCATGCTTCATTAAGTAGAGGAAAGTTAAAGGGTATGGTGCATTGCCATGACCTATACTTGTTTAAGAGAGTGATTGACAAGAGGCTTAACAACCATTTCAGCCTTACTACCCCAGATTACATCCTAGCCCTTCATTTGGGTTTTAAGTGATCTAATCTGGAGTGTACACTTGTCACTCACACATTCACACATACATTTTAAATTAAACTAGCTGTTGGAGGCTAAAACCCTTCATTTCTTCTTCTTCTTCGATGCAGATGGCACCCTTGCTCGAGCTCCTTGCTGCCTTTGATCCGTCGACTCCAGGAGCTGTTTAGCTTCCAACAATATGTTGGATGTTGTGGATCAACAAATCCCTAAAGTTGTTTTATATATATCTCCTCCTGCAATTCTCCATGTAGATTCTTGATGTCCAACTGTTTGAAATCCCAGTGATTCATTGCAACCAATGCTAAGATAATCCTCACAGTTAACCTATTATCTAAGTTTGCTTCTTTATGCTGTGAATTGTTATTGCTATTACCTTGGTAAGAGAAATTGTTCCTTTGATAGCACTCAAGTGCAATATGACCCCTATTTCCACATATTTGACAAACCATAAAGCCTAAAGATTGTCCGTTGTTATCAGCGCTATAATAACAGTTTGGTGCAATGTGCCCTTTCTTTGAAAAAATTTAGCACTCAGGTGAAATAACATTCTCGTGGTTCGTATTGCCATTCCAAGATCCTCCTTTCCAGAATTGCTACCAAAGAACTGAGGACTTTTTCCATTTCCAGAATATGAATTGACTCCATTGCTCCCATTACCAAAGAAGGAGTTATTTCCAGATCTATTTGAGAAATTGCCAAAAAAAGGCTTTAAGTTGTTTCCAGGGAAATTGCCTTCATTGGTCCTACTGAACTTTCTGTTATTTCTTGAGAAATTGCTCATTTGTTGAAATATGTTCTCATTGCTCACATAACATGATCCTCCTTGGAAGTTTGACCCACTATTATACCCTTGTGAATTTGAACTTTCTCCCTGCTCATAATTTTGATGTCCTCCTTGAAACCTGCTAGAACTTGCCCTATCTCTTTGTACATACATGGCAGACATGGAATTGGATAAAGATTGCATTCTGGACTCAATACTAGCTTCTACACCCAACAATTATGCTTTGAAATCTTTAAGTGACATTATAGAATCCCTTGCAAGAGTCACTATCTTGATAACCTCAAAATCAGCAAGCAATCCAGACAAAACAGTAATGATATAATCACCATCTGATATCTTCTCACTAGCAGAAATTAACTGATCCTTATTTCCCTTGAGTCTGAGCATGAACTTGTCCACAAAATCTCCTCGTTTTTGTGCAGTGTGAAATTCTGTCTTCAGTTAATTCACACGAACCATTGATACTGATATAAATCTTTCCTGCAAGCAGTTCTAGGCTTCTTGTGAACTCTTGCATCCAATGACATGTTCCATGGCATCATTGGAAAGAGTAGCAATGAGTAGACTTAACAATGCAAGATCCTTCTTTACCCGATCTTTGTACGTCGAAGTGCTTAATTCTAGTTTCTATATTGATCACATGCTTCGGTGGACATGGTGAATCTCCAATAAAGAAATCAAACAGATGATAACCTCTCAAATGAGATTGAAATTGGAAGCTCCACTTCAGAAAATTGTATCTTGAAGCTTGACAGTAAGCATTCCCAATAACCCCTCAATTTTCATATACTCAGACATGATGATATTTCAAGAATCTTGAAACAAAAATGCAAATTATATCCAGCATCTAATTGAACCCAAGATTTATCAGACAATACACTTCGACTATTGGCCTTACAGAAGTGCAGCAATCAAGAATTTATCAAATTCTCTAGAGAAAAATGGCCATCAGCCTTATCAAACTCTCTACTTCGGAAAAACTTAATCTTGGCTATCGGCCTTGAATTTGAAGCTAGAACTCATGAAAAACTTTCACTGATACATTGATACAAACAGTTGATGTGCATAGTAGAAACCAGAGAACAAAAGAACCTGATGGTAGTCGAAATTGTGACCAAAATCGCAGAAAAGCACAAATCCTTCTCCACGAACTTCAAAGAACCAAGCCGAAGACCGGAACCAAGGACCATCCAGCAATTGATACCATGATAACAGAAGTGAAAGATTGCAGAGAATGTAACAATGTTGCAGAGAAATTAACAAACGTAGAAGAAAGAAGAACAACTCTAAGATATCTATTTCAACATAACTAACTACCTAACAACCTTTCTGTTAACAGTGTTAACAAACTAACGGCTTTCTTAACAGACTTAACAATCACTTAACAGCTTACATCAGTCATCATTTTGGGCCTCCACCATTTGGGTACAAACACCACCGGATTAGTGGGAATGGTTGCAGAGCACCACCAGACCTAGTGGCTTGGATCGGACCAAGATTCATTCCGTTGAGAAAAGGCCTACGTCCGTAAATAACCGACTCCTAATTGTATCCAATTCGGATAGTATCTTGGGAATCCCAGTAGTCAACGAATTGCCCTGCCCTATAACCATAACTCTAATTAGTATAAATACAACCCATAGGGTTCACATCAAAGGTACTGAATACATTCTGCTCTTTTGCCTAACATTTTAGGGCTCTTCCAGGACTTACACTACCGTTACATCGTCTTTCACCATCACAAAAACCTTGTTTGCGACTTTTCTCTGTGAAATTTTCTACCACAGAAAATTCCAATGTGTTGAATTATGACCAAACCTTAGAAAGATATATGAACATATATATCTTCTAGAAACATGAAATGCATGATGAACTCACTCGTACGAAACCCAAAAATATTTGATATGGATACCAAAAGGTTCATAAAAGCCAACTCATATGAAAGGATTTTCTGTAAAGGATATTTGATTTCTCACTCTAATTTAGATGCAATATATTATTTTATCTATTATAAGAGACTTAACCCTAGGGCTAGAAGATAACCAGTAAAAGCTGGACTTCGTAATGTGCGCTCAAGCACCATTATCTGCTCAAGTTCTAGAACGTGGACCAATTTCCATTTAAGCATTTCCCATTCTCGATCTTAGAGTGTCTCTCCCAAAATGAAACTTTACTACAAGAGAGTTGGCGTCCTGAAAACACACTCTTAAAGTTTCATATGATTCAAAGCACATAAAGTCACTATGCACATCACATTAAATTGACACGTGCATATATAATAAATACTCCTAATCCACATATAAATGCATGCATGAAATGTTAGTCAAATTTATCTTCCTAAACTTGATATTATGACTTAGTTACCACAGATAACCAACACATGTTCAAATTTGAGCTTTGATCTTCATTATCAACAAGAAAAACTTGAGAAGAACAATTCTTATATCTAATTGTTTAGACCCAAAATTACACCATCGACCCGAGTAACCGAGGCCTTTGAGTAAGCAGGCTTCTCAACCGTCGGATGGAAAAGTGAAGATAATTTTGTTATTGTTAAAGGATAATATTATGGTTTTTATCATAATAATTATCTTTTAATATGAATTATCTTAGCATCTTCTTAAGGCAGATAAATACGATGCGAATTATATCCCAAGCAAGCAGTACAGTTCGAATTGATTTGGGATGTCTGACGGCACTTGGAAGCTAAAAATGAATTTGAAATTCATTTGATCAGAATGCATGCACAACAATAAAGACGATGGCTTTGGGTGATGATGAGACAAGAAGCCTAGGAAAGCTAGGCTTTTGGTGATGGTGTGAGGAAGAAATGAGAAACCTAGGTAGGCTAGGTTTTTAATGCATGGTGATGGTGTTGTCTAATTGAGTGCAAAGTCATAAGAATTGATGATGGGATTACAATGTACATGCCGTGTGAAAGACTACCAACTATATATATATATATAATTGGTGGTTGTTTAGATAAACATTATTTGTTCAAGTCCAAGCATGCATGTTATCTTGGGATTCGATGTGATAAGGCTAAACACAAGGATCGAATTTGGTTGCATTTTTGACTAAGTTCAGAGTCTTGGGAGAAGTAAGACTTATTAGAGGCTTAAGTCAGTGGAATAGTTTTAATAGCATGGTAGTCTTTATCAGCTCATCAACTAGCGTGTACTTGTCCCTACAAATACAAGACACCGTGCAACATTGCAGCCCTCTCTAACTCAACACACAAATCTACCATGCACAAACCCTCGCTCTACACGAAACCTCTGAACAACCTTGAGAACTCTATTCTTACCCTCTTTCTCGCCAACACACATTCAGTTTGGATAAACAGCACTGTGAAGGCAACCGGTGATATCTTCACTTTGGATAAACAGCACTGGAGCCGTAGAATTAGCCGATCAAGGAGCACCTTCAATTTGGATAAACAACATTGCTTCTCGGCCGACTGATTACCTATCCAAGTCTCGGTCGACATTGAAAGCCGAATTTGATATTGAACTTCGCAAGATTAGCAGCCTTGTCTTCAGGCTCTAGAACCCAAAAGCCGAGACATGTTCCTTCCTCAACCGCAATCACAAGACACAGAAGTCGGCAGCGCACCCAATGAGACATTAACACATTTTACTCCCCGGTCGAGCTCGACCGATGAGTTGGCACACCCCGCACACAACCGAATGATGTAGTTAGCTTATTGATTACTCGGCCTGCGCGCCATGTCGGCTTGGTAGTTTTTAGGATCAACACTAATAATCAAGTTGCTTACGTCGTTCTTTACACACAAACATTTAGGCTAGAAAAATATCAATTATAATATTTATGCTTAAGAAGGTATTATTATGTATATTATCGTTGAAGATTGATATTGTAATAATCCGTCCCTAATTTTACGATAATATAAATTTTAAAAGTGTGAATTGACGAAAATTCCCCTAGAGGCAAGGATTTTGACTTCCGTTGACCATTGTTTAGAGAGACATATGACTTGTTCTTTTGGCGTATTTGCGCAGTACGCGACGATACGAACGCGTAGGCGCAAATGGAACTAAATTCAGAGCTACGGTTAAAATTTTACAGAACTACGAATGTGAAGGAAGTTTTAGTAATTTCACATTTTCGAGAGTTATTTTTCTGTTTTTTCATTTGTGGCTTTGTTTTGTGAGCCAATGGGACGCACCCCATTCCTTCCATCTCTCCCATGTTTCCCTCATCGTTCTCTCCTTTCCCCCACACTTTCATCTTTCTCACCTAACTTCCTCTAGCTCATTCATCTATCTGTCAGCTTTTTCCCCTTCATCACCATTTTCTTCTCTAAAAATAGAGAGGCCAAAAGGCCTGGAACCAACCACACCAACTTTTATATTTTCTCTCTATCCTAGACTCTCTCTTCCACTTTTAGGCTCTCCCTCTTGAACTCCCTTGCTGCAACCACTGGATAGAGGCAGTAAGCTACCCACCGTGACCATCACTGTCATTTCATGGTGGAAAAATGTGCAACCACCATCGTCCTCGTGGCGGGCAACCATCACCACATTCACCTGCCATTTTTCACGGCCACTTTCCATCGTGCACCACGAAGGTAAGTTTGGAATTCCCCAACCTCCAATCCTTCTTATTGTGAACTCATGGCGATGTTTTTAACCTTTAATAAAAGACTTATGGGTGATTTAATACAGATTGCATCTCGGGGAAGAATTTCCCCAGATTTCTGGAAACTGAACTGTGGCCATCCGACCATTTTTAGATCAATTTCTCGGCCAACACCAACCACTACTAGACTTCCAATAGGTATAGATCGATTCACTACATTTCCAACTTCATTATGGTTTTTGAATCTTCGAGTTTGGTTAAGAAATGAGCTCGTTTGGAGCTCTGGAAGTTGGACCAAAAACCTGCAAAACTGTAGGAACTCGTGAGGAAGGCCAGCACAGTCATACTCGCAGGCGCGTGAGCGAGCCAGCGTGGTGGCGCGTGCGGCGGCATGTGGAGGAACCCGAGGTCTCTCCTTAGGTTTCTCGATGTGCCAAACCTGAATCCACCGTCTATTTTCTGAAATTCCGTCGTTTTAAAATAGTTCCTTTATTGGCGGTACTTTGTACGAAAACGCGTTTATACGTTAGTACGTTACGTATTTACATAAATGGTTTCGTTTCTAGGCAAAACACATCGCAAGGACTCTCGATGCTACGAGGTGGGTTCGACTCAACGACATGATTTGTTAGTGGGTCTTTTCTTTGATATATACATATATATATGTTTAGTTTCCATATATACATCTAATAATGAACTTTCTTTATGACTGCCGTAATTAAATTAATGTTTATGGTAAATGACGTAATGATGAGAATTAGTAAGTCGTTATAAACTGTACGAGATGCTTTAGCTAAATTTACTGCTATAAATAATGTGATGTTGACCAGAGTTATCGAATCACTGTAGCATGACTATGTTTATGTTATCTGCTCATCGTTTGCTGCACCGGTGTTGGTACTCGCCCGGGCTAGGGCCTGTCTTTCATGTGTATGTACACATTGCATTGTACGCTCACTTTGGATCCATTGTAGGTACTAGTCCTGTCCTAGATTGCTATAGGCAATTAGGACTCGTATATGCTGCGCATAACGCCAGTCTTCACGTGATTGTAGTACTAGAGCGTATATTATTGTTACACACAGTCATGTTCATGTCAGAATATTTATGCATGAACTCGTGTGTCAGCATGTGTTGATGAGCATTCGATATGATATGTTTGCGTATGAAAAATTATGTGATTACGGGAGTCATATACTTACTTATGAAATATTATGCCGTATTGAATTCTTGAGATTTTGCAGGCTATGGTCAGTATTTTCTTACTATACGTAGTATGTATATTTTGGAAACTATACTTGTTTTACGACGAGGGGTTATAATGTTTTCAGAAAGGTTTTATTAAAAATTTATTTTCAGGTCCACTCACCCTTGTTTTTCGCCCCTCGAGCTTTTAGTGCTAAGCTTTTGTGTTGTGGTATAGATGGTTTACCTTCGATGGTACGATTCTCATCCTACTTTACTGTACTTTACTTATGCTCTGACATCACGTGAGAAATTGGTTCATTCCCACTCACAAGTGCACTCTTATACTTAGGCACTTTTAGGTTTAAATTTACTCACGTTTTCCACATCACTATACTTTATGGCTTCGTCACCCTCCTGGTGTCGGCCAGCACAACTCGATTCAGAACCCAAGTGGACATTCCGGGTCGGGGTGTGTCAGATATATATATATATATATATATATATATATATATATATATATATATATGAGACACTTTGAATGCGGTCCCTGACTATCAATATTCTTTGACTGAAACCTTGTTTGTTTTTAGTTTTTATCGTAGTATCTAGCATTAATGTAATAGTGTAAGTTACTATATTTTTTAAATTAAAAACTAAAAATTGAAATTTGTATTTGTTTATATTAATGAGATTTTAAATATAACCCATAATTTGTGGGATTAAAAATAATAATATATAAATTATACTCTCTATTATATTTTGTGTGTGTATATATAGGTACATTCATCAAAATTAACAAAAAAAAATTATTGTACCAAAACATGGATACATTCTTCAAAAAAAAAAAAATGAAAAAAGATATTAGGCTTAATAACATTAGTAAATTTCCTCGATTAAACTTGACATAGATGCATTCTCAAATCAATGAAAAAAGAATGTACCCATATAAATTTAAAAATGGATTAAAAAAATTTGAATGGATTTTATATTTAAAAATAGGGTAAATTTTATATAAAAAATTTGTACATTTTATATTAAAAAAGGGTACATTTTACATATAACAAATTGGTATATTTAAGAATGGGTACATTTAAGATTAAAAAAAAATTAAAAATCATATGAATGGGTACATTGAAGATTAAAAAATTAAGAATCTTTTTATAAAAAACTAATGGGTACAAACTTATTCTAATTATTATTTTTTAAATGTTTGAATTGAAAATTAATTAGGAGTTTAATAGAGGTGTGAGTATTAAAATCCTAAATCAATTACTAATTTTTATTTTAAAAAAAATGTAATAAACATGTAAATTCATTATCACATTAATGCTAGGAACTTTAATAAAAAATTAAAAACTAATAAGGTCTCAATCAATGAACATTAGTACGGAACTAGGGACCGGATAATAATTTTTTCGTAAAATAATTATTTTAAGGGTTTAGGAAAAAATTAGTAACCGGTCCCTAGTTACTATGTTCATTGACTAAGACCTTATTATTTTTCAAATTTTGATTGAAGTCTTTGTAGCATTAATGTGATCATGAATTTACATGTTTATTACATAATTTTTTAAAATAAAAATTAGTAATCGATTTAGGGTTTTAATACTCACACCTCTATTAAACTCCAAATTAATTTTCGATTCAAACATTTCCAAAATAAATAAATAAAAGAATAAGTTTGTACCCATTAGTTTTTTTATAAAAAGATTCTCAATTTTTTAATCTTAAATGTACCCATTCATATAATTTTCAATTTTTTTAATCTTAAATGCATCCATTCTTAAATGTACCAATTTGTTATATATAAAATGTACCATTTTTTTAATATAAAATGGACCCAATTTTTCAATATAAAATCCATTCAAATTTTTTTAATCCATTTTTAAACTTATATGGATACATTCTTTTTCGTAGATTTTGAGAATGTATCCATGTCAAGTTCAATTGAAGAAATTTACCAATGTTATTAAGCCTAATATCTTTTTTTTTCCTATGGTTTTGAAGAATGTACCCATGTTCTGTTTTGGCACAATAATTTTTTTTGTTAATTTTGATGAATGTACCTATATATATATATATATATATATATATATATATATATATATATAGGAAATTATTATTGGCACTCCAAAAATCTCATTCTACACTCCAAACTTTCTATATTTGGAAAGAAAAATACACTTGTGAGAAGTGTAGAATAAGATTTTCGGATTGCCAATAACACTTCCATATATATATATATATATACACATGTATGTATGTATGTATACACACACACACACACACACAATATAATAGAGAGTATACTTTATATTTTATTAGTTTTAATCCCACAAATTATGAGTTTTATTTAAAATCTTATTAATATAAACAAATACAAATTTCAATTTTTAATTTTTAATTTAAAAACTATAGTAACTTACATTATTACATTAATGTCAAGGATTTTGATCAAAAACTAAAAACAGACAAGGTTTCAATCTAAGAATATTGATAGTTAGGGACCACATCCAAAGTGTCCCTATATAATTTTAAATAGTTGACATAAAAAGTCTAGTTTTGAAGTAAGATAATCCAAGCCATGAATTCTTATACCAAATACAAGATATATATATATATATATATATATATATATATATATATATATATATATATATCTAGTTTGGGAATTACTTTTACATGACTGAAATCACTTGTTGAGAAAATATCTTTGGGTTCTAAATAAGGCACTTGAAGTGCTTCTTGCAAGAAAAACAAGTTATGTACTTCTTCCAGAAATCATTTCAAGTAATTTTTTAGAAATCTTTTTTTTTTTCTAAGAATTAGTATATAAAATAATTTTTCTAAAAAAGTTTTCAGTCGTATAAAAGTACATCTCTCTAACGAGCCATAGAATTCTGCCCCTTAGTCCAACTTACACCAAACATAATAAACAGGATTAAGTCTTAACCAAGCCTATCCAAGCTAATCCTAAAAGCTATTCCTATCCAAGTTAATAATTAATGTGTACCAAACACACCCTAATAATAGTGCCTCCGTTCGATCGGGTTGAACAGGGATAACCAACCAATTCAATAGCCCTAGCATCCATCATTTCACCTTCTTCAGCATTTTAAACTATGGCTTCCAGAGATGAAACCCCAACAAGTTTTCAGTTAACTTCTTTTAGCTGTCCGTATAAGCATATATAGTAGAACTTCGATAATTTAATATCTGATAAATTAATAATCTTAGTTAAGAAATATTTTTGGTTGGGCCCAACTTAAGGATTACATGTTAAATTAATAATTCGCTAATTTATAAGATAAGACATTACAGAAAATTCATATAAGTCCCACATAATATAAATTAGTAATTTTTTGATGCATACTGCTTATGAATCGATTATGAGGCCTTTCTAACATATGACTCAATCATTGTTTGTTTCTTCTTGAAATTGATGTGACCTTGGATCTCATCTCTACCTTTTCTTAACATGATAAGAAGTTCTGGTATGATTTTCTCGTACTGCAACAAAAATTATTCAATGTTATCATCGCTTGATGGTATTTGATATCGTCCCTTGACTCACTTGTAAGTTGAATTTTCTCACACCCACTGTTGCAATTGTTTTTTTTTTTTGGTTGCTATTTTAGATACTCTTTATCATACTCGCACAATGGTTTATGCATTTCATCCGTAGTTGTTGATTTATTTACACCTTTGAGGTCAGAAACCACTGTTGTATGTGTGATGTGTTGTGTTACGAAGGTTTTTTTTTAAATTTTTTTTATATATATTTAATTCGATCTTTTCCTTGAGGATAACATGCTAAATTAATATTTAGCTAATTTATAAGATAAGACATTACATAAAATTCATATAAGTCCCACATAATATATAAATTAATAAGTTTTTGATACATACTGCTTATGATTCAATTATGAGGCATTTCTAAAATATGACTCAATCATTGTTTGTTTCTTCTTGAAATTGATGTCACCTTGGATCTCATCGCTAACATTTCTTAACATGATAAGAAGTTCTGGTGTGATTTTCTCATACTGCAACAAAAATTATTCAATGTCATCATCGCTTAATCGTATTTGATATCGTCCCTTGACTCACTTGTAAGTTGAATTTTCTAAAAACACCCACTGTTGCAATTGTTTTTAGTGCTATTTTAGATACTCTTTATTATACTCGCACAATGCTTTATCCATTTCATCCGTCATTGTCGATTTCTTTACACCTTTGAGGTGAGAAACATTGTTGTATGTGTGATATGTTGTGTTACTAAGGCTTTTGTTTATTTAAATCGATATTTTCCTTGGTTAAATGTTCATACAATGGAATATTGTAGTACGCTACAATATTTTTTGAAAAAAAATAGGTAGATTCATGAATTTTACCTAGTTAAAACAAATATATAGAATTGTTAGTTCATTAAACGAGAAACAAAATATAATGTGCAAATTTAAAAAAAAGAAGTTATTATTTAATCGAGAATATAAGTTATTTAATCAATAAACTAATAAACTAATAATTTATTAATTATTTATATTCCGCTAAATTAATAGAATTCCTTGGTCCTAAAAGCTATTAATTTATAAAAATTTAAGGGGTTTTTGAACTTTAATCCTTCAAGAAGATTAAAATTTAATAAAAACTTGGTGTTAGATTGAATATTGATTTTAGTCCCTTGATGTGTACTTAATTCAAATTCCTATTATATTTTTGTTTTTATATTTAATAGATAACTTATTTAATGTTATCATTAAATTTTAAATTTATTATTATACACATTTTAATTCATTAATTTTATTGAACTTTCTCTAATTAGTGTACCTAAACGTCCGTATCATAATATATTTTACTAAATTAGTGTACCGAAATGCCCGAAGCTAAATATTGTAGTGAATTAGTGACACGTAAGAAAATATGTAAAAACATAAGTGTACCGAAAATTTCGTACCTAACTATATGATACTAAAATAGTGTACCGAAATGTCGGTACCTAAATATATTATACTAAACTAGTGTATCAAAATATCCATACCTAAACATATTATACTAACCCAATGTACCGAAATGTTCGTACATAAATATATTGTAATAAATCACTACTACAAAAGGGGATATTACTATCGGAGTAAAAACGACAAGAAACACCAGTTACTGTCGCTTTATTGGTAAAAATTCGACATTAAATCGTGCAATGTCGAATTGAGGAACCGACACCAATCCTACTGTCACAAAAGGGTATTGACGTCGCTTAGGCCCCTTATTCCGCCACCATGAAGCAAAGTAATATAAAATAAAAAGGAATAACGGCGTTGCTTAAAACTAACATAGGTACTAACGTCGCTTTTAAGCAACATAAAAAGAAACAAAAGCGTCGCTCCAAACCGACATTAAGTAACAAATAAACAATTAAATATAACAGTTACTGTCACTTACAACCGACATCACTTGAGCTAAATAAATAAAATAGTCAAGCTGACGTCGTTTACAAGCGACACTACATATAATAAAAATAAAAAATTTAATTAATCTTCGTTAGTTTTTCAAGGTCCTGACGTCGCTTATAAGCGACACTGAATATATTAAAAATTAAAAAAAAAATGTAATTTTCCTCAGTTTTTAATTAATAATAATTCCAACAAATTATATAAAAATAATTCCAACAAATATATCATATATAGGTCAAGACAACAATTAACAAAAATTATATAAAAATAATTCCAACGAAACAGGATCTGCCTCGTTCCCATGCTTTTTCTGCTATAATTATAAGTCAATAAAAAAAAAACAATTTTCAGCAACCATCAAATTAAAAATAAATTTCTACTAATTATATATTAAATTTAAAATTATCTACAATTCTTGAAAATGTACAATCCTTACAAGTTCTGCCTTAACTCTTGCAAAAGATTTTGCACCAATTGTGCGGTTCATTGTCTTCAACCGCCTATTATGCTTATTTTTTTGCAGCAATCTCCTAAAAAAAAGGAATTTATTAAACGAATTTCAAGCTGTAATAAAATAAATAATAAAACGTTTACCTTCGTTTTTTCTTTATTCCAATAGGACACAAAATCAGCCCACTGTTGAGGATCCACATTAGGAGGTGTGTTCCCATGCTCCTCGACCGATTTATCAGTATAATGTTTTTTTTTAAACTTATTTCTATACTCCTTATGCACATGCTCCGCAATATGAAGTGTCATATGACAGATCATGGGCATTTTCGCCATATCCTCTTCATCAAAAATAATAGTTTCCTATACTCATAAAAAAATCAAGCATATTAATTATTACTATAAACATTGACTTATGGGTGATTTTGTATAAAATCAATTAAAAGTTATACCTTTATTCTATTCCTGAAAGCTTCCTTGCCATCTTTGACACACCCCGACCTGGAAATCAGGGCGTACTGGCCATCACGCCCTGATTTCCAGGTCGGGGTGTGTCAATCTTCCTTGATCTTAAGCCAATCAAGTAACAAAATCAATTAAAAGTGATTTTGTATAAAATCAAGCATATTAATTATACTCCCTTCAAGTAACAAAAAATATTTATACCTTTATTCTATTCCTGAAAGCTTCCCTTCCATCTTCCTTGATCTTACGCCAATCTCTCACCAACGGAATAATTCTATAATCTTTAACCTCCGAAGCTACATGTTTTGAAAAAGCACTAGAATTTTCAATAATCTCTAACCAAGGAACAAAAAACAATTTTCAATTTGGACCACATTCGACTACAAAACAAAAAAATGAAACTAATAACAATAATATAAAAAAAAAAATAGAAATGGACCACCTTCGACTTCTTCCTCTTCGAATTGGATTTCGTCAGCATGCTCATCTTCATAATGATCCATAGCAAAACAATCTGCAAGAAGAAGTAAAAAAACTAAAAAGTGAAAAGGGAGATGAAATGGAAGTACGGACGAAATTGAGAAGGAGAAGGAGAGACTGAAATTTGGGAGAAAATGAAAGCACAGATGAAATGGGGAAAAAGGGGTGTAAATATGGATGCTGAGTTGGCGTCGATTAAAATCGACATTAAGTCCCTGACGTCGTCTTAAAACTCACTACTGTTGCAATAAGTGAGGCTTAGTGTCGGTTAAAACCGCCACCCACTGTTGACATGCATTACGTCTAATTAAATACACCCACATTCTGACTACATTTATTGCATAAAACGTGGCGTCGGTTTAGTGAAAGTTGGTGTCGGTTCAAACCGACACCACTACTGACACACTTTACTGATACATTAAATCAAACAACCACTTTTTGATTTTACCAAAAAAAAATAAAATAAAAACTACTTTCAGACAGTTTTTTTAAATTCACATGGCGTCGCTTTTGTTAACCTTTGTGTCGGTTTAAACCGACACGACCACTGACACACTTTACTGATGCATTAAATTAAGCAACAACTTTTTGATTTTACCAAAAAAAAAAAAAACAACTACTTTCTGACATTTTTTTTTAATTTAAATAGCGTCGCTTTAGTTAACTCGTACAAAAACAAGCGGGAAAGTTCCCGCCTAGTGTATTTCAAATTATCTGACCAATGTCGTCGCCTAAAAACGACAAGAAAATAGGTTTTAAAAAAAAATGTCCCCGTACAAAAAAATAACGAGTTTTTTTTTTTGTTACCTCATTTAACATTTTAAGATTTTATTAAATAAAATTGAACTTAAATAAAATACGGAATAAAAAACAAAAATATAGTCTAATTAATACTTAAAACACAAAAAACAATTAATATATTTATTCCATGTCATCATCCGTTATGTTGTCTTCGGCATTGGCATAACTAGCAAATTGGATAGGCAACGGTAATGATTCATGAAAAGTAGTCTCTTCCACACCAACCCTTGTATGGAAATTTTCATGGTCAAGTATTTGATCATCCAAATTAGTGTCGCTTAGAAGCGACACCCATACTTTATGTCGCTTAAAAGCGATACTGTTTTATTTAAAGCGACACCATTATTTAAAATTATTAAAATTGATGTCGGTTACAAGCGACATTAAATGTTTATGTCGGTTAAAAGCGACATAAACAGTTTATGACGCTTACAAGGGACAGTAAATCCGACGTCATGTTCAGTAGGTGTCGCAAATGTCCTATCCGCCACTATATTATATTAAAGCGACATCACCCAGTGACACAATAAGTCCATTTTGTAGTAGTGAATTAGTGGTAGATAAGAAAATATGCAAAACATAAGTGTACCGAAAATCTCCATGAAAATATTTTCTTATATAAGATGCTTACCATAATGAAAATTCAAATTTATAATATTTTTATAAAATTTAAATTCATAAAATTATAAATAAAAAAAGAGACATTGAATACATATGTTGACATTAAATAGAGTCTAGGGACTAAAATCAAATTTTAATTTTGTATAAGACATTTTCCTAAACTTTATCTTAATTAGAGATTAAAATCTAGTTTTTTGAAAATTTAACTGTATATTGATCTTCATTAGCAATGTAATCTGTATTTAGGCGAATTAGCAATGTAATTTTACCATTTTTTATCAACTTAAGTGTCGCCACATGCACGTTTATAACAACACTTAGATAAGCTAAATTTTGTGTGTGTGTGTGTGTATTTAATTATTATTGTATACTATATTGTCAGATTGACCGTAGATATATGATATGCATTTACCTGGAAAATCAAGAAGATAAGCTTAGACCGTGGTTCAGACATAAAAGGACAAACCCACCTAGGATTCGCTTTACATTGCATAATTTATTAATCGATTTGAACAAGGGTCATCATCCTATGTGTGCATATATGCACGAGGGATAATTCCTATATACAACAGCAGATGAAGTTCGAGAATTCATGTGTACATCGAAACAAATTTAGACCTGGGTTTCTCCGGGCTCTTCTCATCGAAGATTACGAAAAGCTAAGCTTTTCCGAATTATTTTTTGGTGCATAAAGTCTTCTGTTTAACTCTGACAGCTCAAATTACTATTAAGAAGAGAGTAAGGGAGACAGTACGTGATACATTCGCACGTAGGGGGGTCGACATATATAAGCAAGTTACCTTCCTTTATTGTTAAATTGTGTAAAATTACCTATGCATGATTGGTAAATAGTAATTAAATATATATGGTAGTATAAATAATCAATATGGTGCGTAGCATATTTTGATACAATGATATATATATATATATATATATATATATATATATATATATGCACACTAAATAGTGAGGAAATTAATTGGTATTGAACTCATCATTTCTTAAAATTTGAACCTATAACTCTCTTGTATAGTGGATTGGAGAAACCCAATATCATACAAGAGCAATGTAATAAAAGAACAACATTTGTAGATTATGTACAAAACCAATCCCTCCAAAAATTTGATAAAAAATCAATACTATAAACATCGTTCAGTAACCTAGATTTAAGCATTGTAATTGGTTTTTTACTGTGCCAATTTTATCCTCGCTCACCTTTTTTCTTTTTTGTCAACTCATAATTTTTTGTATAGTTTAATGTCATTCGTAATGATGAAATTAGGACAATATTGTTTGAGTAAATGTAGAAATATAGAGAATAATCAGAAAAAAATGACTTTGAGGTACGACTTAAATCGTTTATTTAAAGTGTTATTTTCCCCCACTCGAATGAGTTTGCTAAGGGGTTCTTGGCAAATCACTTACACGATACAACAAAGTATGGAACATTTGATTAGCAAAACCAAATTATATTCCCTTAGAAATAACTAGAAAAGAATTGTATGAATGTGATAAAAAGAGAAGAGAGAGCAAGAAAATTATGTAGATAATAAATTTCTGAATGAATCTTCTCTTCTGTCAATGTTATCAATATATAGAGAGAATTACTCCTGTTTAAGTTAATCGAAAGTACATAACTTTTGAAGTCATAGTAGTTCAAAGAGGTCACGTCTGTTGGAACATATACAATGCATTATCTAAAAGGTATTCAATGGGTATACATGATGCAGAGAACCAAATACCCAAAGATGATATCTGTTAAGAAAAGGAATACATTTGTTCACAATGCATCATGTCTTTTTGCCAAATAGGAAAAGGTGCAGTGTTTAATTTCAAAGAGTATGATTTCGTACACACCATTCAGAATCTAAAATATACTGACCTCACATGAACCAATAATATTTCAACACTTGTCCATTTAATATTCATAAGTTCGTAACCAAACACCAGTCGCACTTTATACTCATAACCAAACATCCCCTTTTTCAGTTTTCTCTTACCCGTGCGGTTGCAAATCTGATCAGCCTCATCTTCTTTCGTGTCAATTGAAACAAAACCTTTCATGGAAACATAGACGGGGTGGGAAAGACGAAGGTGACATGGTTAGGATGACGGAGGGTGACGGGGTTGGGTCGACAGAGGATATGGGTGGAAACAACATAGGGGATTGGTACTCTGGCAGGCCAGCCCTGAGATTTTAAGGGTTATGTGCGAAAGTAAGTCGAAAACCCAGAATAATGCTAAAATTGTAATTGGCTTTCAGTTGTGTTCTATAAATAATAATAGGACAAAGAATTTTATAAAAACAACACGTGGTGTTGTGTTTTCCATTGATTTTAAGAGGTCTAGGGTTTGAACCTTGGTGTCATTTTTTGTGAAAATACATGCATTTAATTTATAAAGAATTAAAAAAAATGAAAATAAACCAAGGCAAGATTCAAACTCTCTCCAGGCGGAAACAAAGTAGCGCTAACAAATCATGTTTGTCAACTACCTACACATTTAAATATATATACATATATGCATGCAAAAATATAAAAAATGGGGACCTTGTGTCATCACTTGCACTCCCTTAGGGCCGGCTCTGCTCTTTGGTGAGGGATTAGGCCCCCAAATTTGGGGTCGCCGAGGAAAGAAGGGATTGGGAGCGGTCTCGCTGAAGAAAAAGGGCTGGGTTGGACTCACTTGAGAAGAGAGGAGTTGGGGGGTAGGCTTGTCGGAGAATTGAGGGATTGAGGGTTAGTCTCACTATAGATGAGAGGGGGATTGAGGGTTTTTTTGCACATAGGCAAGAAGGGAGAAAGAAGATGGATGGTGTTTGGTTATGAAAATAGTACCCGCCCCCCCCCCCCCCCCCAAGCGAATCATCTTCTTCAAAATATCCATCTTAACTAGAAAATGTAAATAATTTACATCTTTGCATCTTCCATTAGAGATGCAAATTTGAGATGTAAATCCCCATTTCACTTTACATAATGTAAATATGAGTTATACTTCAATGCATGGGAGAGATGTAAATATGGAATCTCGTTTACTTTTTTCTCTCTTTGACTAGCGAAGCCTACCTCATAAAGATTTAAAAACAAATGCAAACATAGATTTTTGTTTATATCTTCTGGCAAGATGAATAGTTTACATTCTGCCATTGGAGAGCTTTCTGGCCAAGAAAAGAAATATACAAAATGTCAATTTCAAGGCATTTTGCATCCACTGAGATACTCTTAGAAATGTTCTGATAACAACTTTCATTATTTACTAACTCTTAGTCCAGTAATATTTCTTTTCTCAAAGTTAAATTTTTTTTACGTGTAAATTCCTGTAAAAGATAAAATATCATTTATCATAGAATGTGATATCTTTATTATTAATTGTCATCGTGATTCATGATACAATCGAATTTTCATAACCCAACTTGGATTTTAAAACCACAGCAAAACTCAACTTGGATTTTAAAACCACAGCAAATGGCTCAGTGGTAAGGGCGTAGACTACGGCTTCTCGATAAACAAAAAAATGTGGGAGGTCCTGGTTTCGATGCTCCGAGATGGTGAGTCTGCTTGACTATGGCCACGGGCAGGGTGAAATTTCCCATAGCCTCTCCGGGCGCAGAAGAGGTGGATAATCGTGGCTTGCCATCAGTTGTCCTCCTTTAAAAAAAAAAAAAAAAAAAAAAAAATTAAGCCGATCGACATATCAACATTTGTGATAAATGTGATACCTATATTATTAATTGTCATCGTGATTCATGATAAGATCGAATTTTCAATTTAGCCGATCGACATATCAACTTTTGTGTGATCCTCTGTGCAAGTGAGCTAGGTTTCATCACATTCTTTCCATCCATATAATGCATAAACAAAACTTGTCTCTGTATGTACTAACGATACTTTATCAAATAAATCCCAAGAGAAGATTTGAATAAAACGACACGTATCCCTACCTTATGGATAAATTTCATATACTATAACATGTTTTCATGCTTTACAGCTCCACCCACTAAATATGTTGGATATATCTATTATCTACACATATTTATACTGAATTATAATTTACATTATCTTGCACTCATGATCAACATCACCATGTAGTCTATGAATATAGGCTGGAGAGTAAGACGCTCAAATCACATCTGCGAACAAGGAAATGTTTTACTGGCAGAAAGATACTGTTTTCATAATCCGATTCAAAAGATTTAGAACCACACAATGTTGAATGCATTGACAATCTAATAATGTTTTGTCATAATCCGATCAAGTCCAGCCAGAGTCCAGCCAATTTGGAGCACAATTGGGTTTGAAACATATGGGAAATAGTGTTTTCACCGCCGTAACCCCAAGCAATAAACAAAGAATCTCAACAAGTTATTCCAAGAGAGTAATTAAACAACCACTAACATGGTGATATTCGTTTGATTACGGTTGTCTCATAAGACAACATTCATAATATGGGTTGGATGTAAGTGTGTGTTGTCATATGCGGCAGCCGCACTGAAGACTCGCCCTCTCTGAGTGAGAGATAAGAAACTAGTTGTTTGGACGTGAGCCAACCATTATTTACCTATTTTAAATATGGGAGTGTGATTGCACTTAGGGTTTAACAAGTTGAATTCAGCTCACAACAGTTGCAGCTTATACACCAAACGCGTTGATCCTAATAGTTTAAGCTGTTATAATGTGAGCCTCAGCCAACCATTAGATTTTGTTCCAGAAGCGAATCAAAATATGCTACATTATTCACCTATATACTTGAGACATTTAATTACCAAAACTCAGTAAAATCCAGGAGAACTCTCCTTCTTACATGATTAATCTAAAGAGTTATTCACATGAAATTTTCCATGCATAACCCCACATGCAAATTACCTGTCATAACTTTGTCTTTAACTAGGGTAAATTACATGGAAACCTACACTTTACTGAAACCCCTACTCAACCAAAACTTATTTTGATGAGTTAAATTAATGTTAATTACCTCCAGGGCCTGAGAACCGTACAATATTATCCAAGAAGGTTGGTCGAAGAATGTAATTCCAACATAATAATCCAAACTGGTAGCCGTCTCGAAGTCTCTTTCTTTGGAGTTGAAACAGGCATTTACTTACGTGAGACTTTTTTTTTGTTTAACTATCTTACGTAATGTCCGCATCTGCATGAAAAATGCACATATATACTGCCTCTCACACCATTTCATTTTCCATCTACAACTGTTTAGATTGATATTATCGTTGCTTCTTATTGTATTCCCTCATCGTCCAAGGAAAAACTGCGCTTTCATGGAGAAAGAACCCGCATTCACGACTTATTCAACTATGCAATTGCCTCCGGGTTTCAGATTCCATCCATCAGATGAAGAACTCATCGTTCACTACTTGCGAAACAAAATGATTTCGCATCCGCTTCCAGCTCAGTTGATCATGGAGATCGATCTGTATAAGTATAATCCGTGGGAGCTACCCAGTCAGACTGAAGCGTTCACTCATTTCATTCCTCCATGCTTAATCCTTCGATTTGGATTACACAGTAATAACCGAGTGTAAATGTTTTTGAATTGTTTGTTTTATTACTTGATTTTTGCAGACAAGGCTTTGTTTGGAGAAGATGAGTGGTACTTTTTCAGCCCGAGGGACCGGAAGTATCCGAATGGGGAGAGGCCTAATAGAACAGCAGCTTTGGGTTATTGGAAGGCTGCTGGAAGTGACAAGCCAATTCTCACCTCTTGTGGATCAAAGCGGATAGGAGTGAAGAAGGCTTTGGTCTTTTACACCGGTCGAGCTCCTCAAGGAGTTAAGACTGAATGGATCATGAACGAGTATAGACTGCTCGACTGTACGGTTAACCCCTCGAGATCCAAAGGTTCTATGAGAGTAAGTCGATAGAATGAGATACTGAGTTTGCATATTATATATATGTATCTCAAAAAATGGAACAAACCACTTAAAGGCATAAGCTTACTAATCAACCATTACGTACTGTACTTTGTTTCACATGTGAGAAATGCTAGCATCAGTCATCCACGTCTGTCTTCCTGATAACTGTTGATCCCCACACCCATAAACTGTTTAGAGTCGCTCATGCTCTATCAAACTCTCGTGCTAGCCTAGCTAGCTAGGTTCCCTCAGAATTCAACATACTCAATCTTGCCTTGTACTATAGCTAATGTGTTTTTAAAAGTGAAACACAGATGGTAGAGGTACTAAACATTTTAAGTCTTAAAAATCGTTGCTTCAGACCATGCTTTGATTTAACTATTTAAGTCGTCGTCTTCATGTTTTTTTTCACTACGACTCGGTAAATTATGCAGTTCATACATCGACTTTGATCAAAACAATGTGATCAAAGGCAATACATTAAAAAATGCTTCGTGTTGTAACAGTTGGATGATTGGGTACTATGTCGAGTTCAACAGCGAGGAAACACAACAAAGAACACATGTAACGCTCAAGACATCTACAACACTGAATTTTGGAGGTGCCTACCAAAATCTGGGCCAACAGTACAGCCTACAAATCCAATCCAACGTGCTGATATAATCACAGATTTTCTATACAAAGACTGTCCGGTATTAGCTTCCATCCTCGCCGGTCAACCTCCATCACCGATAGAGACCTCAAGTGCGAGCTTTCATGGGAGCAAAGATAGCTATCTAGTCGGCTCAAATAATAAGGTAAAATCCACAGTATCAATTTCTTCTTCGGGCATTAATTCCACACTAAAAAGGAAGATTAGAGAAGAAAATACGAAAGAAAATCTCTTTCCACTCATAAATCTAGAAAGCAAGAACAAGATGGGAACGTTCTGCCTAGCAAGAAACTAGCAGCTGGCAATGTTGTCAACTGCTACATTCCAAACCACTTGCAAAATGACATACCCAAAGCAAATCCAACTGTTCCAGCCAACTTTGAGGAGTTTAATGAAATGGCCTTCCTCGCTACATACTCCTCGTAATAAAATCTTTGATAATAAAGTCTTTGATGAAAGCTAAGTGCCCTTGACGAATGAACACATTCAGGAGGCCATAGTTTCTGGCTGTACAGCATGAGGTGTAAACAAGGTGTACAAAGCACGATATCGATTTGGCCTCCAAGACTGGGTAGTACATATAACCAGTTCAATAATCTACATTTGTTGCTAGTTAGCTCTGTTTACGTGGAGAATGCTCTCCTGGTTGGGAATATTTATTACCACCCTCATAAGAATGTGTAAGTTCATGCTTGATCAAGGATGGGAAAAAAAGAAAGAAAATAAGTATTTTTCAGTGTAATAATATGTAAATTAGTATTGTCAAATACTTAAATAATATGAGTAATTTTCATACATGTTCAGTTTGTTTTCCTTTCATTGGGTTATAAATTCTTTCCATTTACAAAAAGATAATTTGACATTCTATAGCATAATCTTTTCCTACTGCAACTTAATTTGCTCAACCCCTAAAGTAAGGGTGATGCTCACCAAACTAATATAACGGCAATAAATTGGGGTGAGCATCACACTTACTTTAGGGGGTGAGCAAAAATGCACTCAACAATATGGATTTGGATCAAACTATGCACTGTAAAGCTATATAAGGCAAATTGATGCTCAATAAATTCATTGAATGACAAGTACAGACATAAATAAAATCTAAACTACAAATTTTCCACGTTGTTGGGAGAAAGAACCACCATGAGCAAGAAACTGTATATAATCATCTTCAAGTAGCCAAAACCAGATTAGATAATTAACGTTGTACTTGAACGGAAGATGTTAAAGAGATACAAGCTAGCAAAGCCTTATGAAATGGAAGAACGTAATACCACATATCCCTGCTGAAGTCTTTTTAAAGTAACTTCATCGCAGTAGTAAACAAAACAGTTGAATATCTCATTTACTCAAGGAAAGAAAAGTATGTTAAAGCATTCAGAACACGCGAAATCAATTCTTAGACAACCCCGTGAAATAAATGTGGCATAAACTGTCTTATGAGTTATTTTCCGGAACATGAAACCAATTTCACAGAACGTTTCACTCTACATCAGGAAGTGTGTGTATATAAGCTTCTTAGCATTTGGGGACTACGATTTTTAGGTTTTCTCAGTAAAAAGACAGAGATAATACTTACTTGTAAAGATAGAAGGCGATTCCCAGAACAATACAAAGCAAAATATTGTCAATGCAGAAATTCCAGCTCGACCTCACCTGCAAAACAAACCAAGTTTCTCATTAGTAGAGCCCTACCTGTATGATGCAACAATTAAAACTGATCAATATGGTCAGCGTACAGATACCTTGGTTAGATTTTCCTTGAGCCTAACATTATTACTTTTTATGTCAGATGTAACCTTGTCCACCTGTAAAAGCATCAAAGCTCCATCACTGAGTAATGAACTTAAAATGTTACCAACACTATCTCTCACCGGTATCGCCGGAAAGATTAGGATTCTAGTTAGAGAAGAAAATCTCACTTTTGTTTCTATCTCACCAATTAGTGGGAGTTGTCGGTCCAATTCCTGAACATATCGAAACAACGATCAATATTTGAATTCTTCTAATAACACAATGAAACAGAGTTATGTGCATCGACCAACCGCATTCATATCATGGGCCAAATCTTTCAAAGTACCCAAACCTATATCTAGACCTTCATCCTGAGCAAGTGACCAACTCAATCAAAATAACAGCAGAGCTGTACTGCAGGAGAATCAAAAGCAACTGTCTAACACAATAACTTTTCTTTTGCCTCAAAGAGAAGAAATAAAAGAAACTAAATTAATCAGGATCAATACATACCTGTTTCAGTCTCCGCATTTGATACTCCTTCCTGAACTGACTCGATTCTTCGGTTTTGCTGGAAAAATTCACTGTCAAAGTTCCCATCTGAATGGTGAGGGAACACATTAATATTGATAATCTATCAAAAGGCTTGACATTCATTGAAAACTGTAACAGCAGAAAAATAAAAAAGCATATAAAATACTGATTACCTGATGAGTCAAATTTGATATTTTTATGAGATGTTGAAGTTCCCAATTCCCCAGCTCTTTTAGCTGCAGTTTCTGTCCCATCTGGTATCCTCTCAGGCAGTGCAAAAACCAGATCACTACGTGTTTCTAGTTCTTCAGGGGACAGCCCTTTAACCTGTAATTAAACCAAAATACGAATACAAGTTAAGCAACTTTGTTGTTACAAGTCTTTAGAGATAATAGTGGTGATAATAATCAATATTAACGAGTACGACCCAAATTCCTTTATGTTTGTGTGGGTGTCACACAGTCACACTATGGTTGCCATGTTATATACTAGGGCTATATGTTGGGCACACTCTTATGGTATCTGAAGAACCATGCCGACGCCAATTCATGCTCTCGCGTTGCGGGATGATATTCTCAAGCTGTGCAACTCATTATGTAGCTTTTGGATTTGGTCACGTTGGTTACGTTTTTGCTTTTTATTGTCAAAGCGAATCCACATCAGTAACCAAAAAGTGCAGCATAAACATCATTAGCGGGATAAATGTTAGAAGGTTATGTCAGTTCAGGGTAAAACATGAACATGAGATATGAAATGATGATATAGGCAAGAAGGAATTAACAAAAAGAAGATACATGAAGCCCTTTTCAAAACATCATATTTTCTCCGAGAATGCGGAGCTGGTGAAGTGTGACAGAAAAAAATTACCTAAGAAACTCAAGAAGCAAATCCAAAGAAAAAAGAAGCAAATTCATGACAAATCATCAGAGTAGAGAAGCTGATTGTTAGATTCTATGCAACCCCCTTGAGAATTCATGTGAACGGATTCTCTATCTGCTTAGGAACGTAACGCATAACTTCGTAGAGTCCCAACTCTTATGCTAATGGTCTCGGAACATAAGTTGTATTATAAAGAGGAAATGCAAGATCTCATGGAATATATCTACCGAGGTTACAGTTGTCTGGTTTCGCCTCGCCTCTAGGCAAGCGCGTTTGCTTCCACTCTGTCTTCCTAGTCTAGTTCCTTGTAGCTTCTGCAATTTCGTTGACGACGATTGTTTTGTTCCTTTACTACAAGAACCACTCTTGTTTTGTTCATCTCGTACGTCGATGATAGACGCACGGTAAAGAGTAACAGTCAGGCTCAATCCACACCATTTTCCAAAACCAAGAAACTACCGACTTTTTTCGACCACAAGAAACTATCGACTTTGGAGAGAAAGCCAGCAATTAGATAAGAATGTGACATCAATTTGGAGGTATTCTCACACGTTTCATCCGTACACACTATCTCCATCTTGGCTAATCACCATTGGCTGAATCAAAATTCCCATACATTTTGACCCACCAAATCTTGAATCACATTCGCATCTTTCAAAATTTAGTTTACACAATTGATTAAAACTAATAGAAAGGGAAAACATAACATGTGATGCAGCATATCTTATGATTTTTTGCGTCCTATATAATCCTACTATATAAAAATAAATAAAACATCGTATCTAATCACATATATTTTCTAATTTTGTCTTAATTAATAATTAAGCATGAAACTTAAAAATAAAATAAAAATAGATGAATTTGATTCGTTTCACCTTTTTCTGAGCCAACTTGCGCAACCGAGCCCATGGTCCGACGTCGCAACCGCCACACCCCGATTCCTCTCCATCGCAGCCTTCTCGGCTTTCTTCACATTCCGACACACAATCAAATTGTTCGAAAATTTAAATTATTATTATATTAATTGAATGGAATTTAGAAGTAGTGCCTCTGGTGGAAAGATGTGTCTTTCAAATGAAGAGTTGCTATTTTTTACTCCTTAATAATAGTCACGTGTTTTCTAAAGACGTATCTCAAATTTTATAAATAGAGAAGCCCTCTATAAACAGAGAAACCATTTTCTTGTTTACATAATTATACATAGAGTAAACTAAATATTAAATAGTCTCATTGAGTCCACTTGATAGAGTATTCAACTTAATCGTGGTTCATTGGAGCCTTGTGATTTGGAGTGCTACTATTACAAGGGCGTGATCGTTGTATCGTGGGAGACAAGTGCCCATCACCCATGAGCACCGTAATGGGATGTAAACTTGTCTTAAGGACAAAATGTCTAACATTTGCCTCAACTTTATTTCCAGATTTTTCTGATCGATTATGTCATGTTATTTAACATTGGTTACTTATGTGCATGTATTACTTTGATATATAATTCCATGAATTATTTCTTGATTTCCTATGTGATTTACTATAGCAATTAAACCCTATTTTTCCAATACAAATAACTCAAACATTGTCTCGGCAACCAAACACAAGTAGCAATACCGGACGACGCAAAGTGAAACGATGAACTGTAAGAGTGGCTCTTATTTCGCTGTCGACGTGAGCGTAATGACAAGCGAAGGCATCTTCTCCGGCGGGGTTGAGGTCGCGGTGCTTCTCGATGTCATACTTGTATTTCTTGCATATTGAGTCGACTCGAGAGAGAATGTCGATCACACTCACTTTCTTCGTTTTTTCTCGAAATCAGAAGAGAAGGTTGCTGATCGTCGCGTTCAGGCATTGCACCTCTCTCTTTCTGACTCTCCACCTGAATTTTCAAATGATTTTTCCATTTTGGAGAACCAGGTAGGAAGGAAGGGCACCAAAGCATGGAATTCTTAACTGTCTTTTTGGCGGGTACACATCCAATTGGCTGTTTATACTTAAAATTCAACAATACTTATATTCAATAGTGATTACTCACCTTTTGCTTTTGTCCAAAAATAAATTAACACATGCTTTATTGTTTTAGAGAACAATACTTATACTCAATAGTGATTACGCACCTTTTAATTTTGTCCAAAGATAAAGATAAATCAACACATGTTTTATTGTTTTAGAAAATAATGAACATGTTATTAATTTTTCTTGGGCTTTAAAAACGAGGAACACGTGACTTTTTTATTGGACCAAATAAAAAAGTGAGTACATAGAATACTGACTAGTGATAAAAAACTATTATTCCCAAAATTTGTTTTGGTCAATATGTTTTAAATTTAACAAGTTTGGTCACCATATTTTATAAAGTTTACAATGTCAGTCAATTCCATTAAAAATTAAATGATTCATTTACTAATTAAAAACTAAAGATAATTATTTAAAAATTGCCCTACTGTCTTTCTTCTCCTCCCATCTTCCTTCCCTCAACCCCTAATCACCCCCGTGTCGTCGAATTGCATTTGCAACATAGTAATTCACAAATGATTCACAAACTTCAATCCAAATCAATTTATAATTTGAGTCAAATAAAAATGCCTCGGAGCAGGGATGCGTGGAGGGCATACGGCTGAGCGCTAATGGACCTCGTCTTTCCCACCTTCTCTTTGCGGATGATACATCGATCTTCCTCAAAGCATTAAGGAACAATTGTCAAAACATTCTGAACTGCTAAATGCTTACTACCAAACGTCGGGGAAGGAGATTAGCTTATGAAATTCAGTGGTCTATTTCAGTGCTAATACACCAGTGGAGACTGTGAGGAGCTTAGTGCTTTACTGGAAATGTCGACGATCTAGGAAAATACTATCCCAGCGGTTTGCGGTAGATAAAAAAAGGGAACCCTAGCTTATGTCAAAGACCGTATATTGGGGAAAATCCAGGGGTGGAAGCAGCAATACCTTTCACAGGCCAGAAAGGAGACTTTGATTAAGGCGAAGGCCTTGACAGTTCCGGCATATCTAATGAATGTCTTCAAATTTCCCGATGTATTATGCAGGGACATAGGCGCAACTCTTGCTAGGTTCTGGTGGGGACAAAAGAAAAACGAGCGTAAAATACATTAGCTTAGCTGGGAAGCCTTGGGTTAGGCAAAGAATGAGGGTAAGATGGGTATCAGGAACATGAAGGACTTTAACCTTGCATTCCTAGCAAAACAATGTTGGGGGTTGATTCACGAGCCAGTCTTTCTATGGTGCCAAGTCCTCAAGGAGAGATACTTCCCTCACACTTCGTTCTTGGAAGCTAAGAAGGGTAGGAGATGTAAGCTTTGTTAGAGCTGCTCACTTGTTTAACACGTGCTTAAGGGATTGAGATCATAAGAGATTAAGATTGACTATACTTGTAAGCTATCCAAATGTATGTGGACTGATATATAGCTAAAGTAATTCTGATATGAGTAGATATATCTATACTGATATGAATAATATGGTTTCGTGGTGATAAGGGTTATCAGTTTGATAGTTTGATAAGGATTACATGATGGGAAGTATCCTTATCAAACACCATCATTTAGGATATATAATAGGGTCCCCTCTCTCACACTAATTACGCACAAAAAGATATCAAGCCCCATTGATTGTAGCAATGCATTCGGTCTGTGTTGAGAGTAGAAGAACCCTTAGTTCATTGCAGCAATGGCGTCACAAGGTTAGTGGTTAATTTGGTATTGTGATTTACTTATTCCGCATATATTGATCTTACATTTGGAATCAGAGCTTTCACATACCAATTAACCCTAAGAGGAAAGCATAAAGAATTGTTTTTTAAAATTTTTAGGTTAAAGACTAATTACGTATTATACAGGGAGAACATGTGTATGCATATGATAGCTAAAGCTATCTGTGCAATATATATGATTCTCATTAAGAATACGAAATTAGTATTGGCACTGGGATTGAAGCATCGTCACTGATCATCTAAAGATGTTCAGTAGTCTATGTTTTGATCTCGAGTGGCATGGCACTTTACAATCCAAGGTATGAACACAGTTACTTCTTGCAATCCACAAAGGGTTGTAACAATGACTACAGAAAAACGTACGTTGGCTGTGAAGGTGTTATGATTAAGGAAAAATCTTCATATAACTCGTTAATCCAAAGGTTCTTGAGTCTATGATATAAAGAATGGGGATTAAAGATTAATAGTTTTCTAAGTTGCAGCCATGAACCCTAGTTCCATGAACCTCAACACTATTGAACCATCACTGGTGTCAACTATAAGAAATGGAAACAAGACTTGGAAATCGTTCTGGGTGTCATGGATATGGATTTAGCAGTGAGAATTAAGGAACCCCGCTGCCTGTCAATGGAAGCACTCCCAGCCAAAGATCAAAGTATGAAAAGTGGCACAAATCGAATCGAATCTCGCTGATGATAATCAAGGAACAATGACTGATGTTGTTCATGGAGAATTTCCAAAGGCAACGAATGCAAAAGAGTTCATGAAATCTATTGAGGGAAAGTACAAAGAGTCCGAGAAAACTGAAACAGGCAACCTCATGAATTCACTCACTTAAATCAGGTATGATGGTGAAGGAAGTGTGCGTGAATATATTCTCAGAGTCATCAACATTGCTTGGAAACTCACAAATCTTGAGGTACCAATTTCTGAAACCTTTTTGGTCCATGTAATCATGAATTCACTCCTAAAATCCTATACACAGTTGAAAGTTTCTTACAATGTTTTGCAAGCCAAAGCCAAATGGGATGTGAATGAATTATTTCTATTTGTGTTGGGGAGGAAGTGAGAATTAAAAGGAGAGAATTGAAAAGGGTGAGTATGTGAACTATATTCAAGGTCATACCAAAAGCAACAAGTCCAAGGGTGCTAGGACAGAAAATGCTAGAAATATTCCCATGTCTAGGACATTCAAACTTAACAATCCTACCGTTTTCAAATGTTATTTTTTGCCAAAAGGCAGGCCATATGAAGAGAAATTGTCCCAAGTACAATGCATGGCTTGCAAAACAGGAGGCAAATAAAGGTAAAAATGTTTTTCAAATGTTTTTTGCTTGTTTTGAATCAAATTTAACTGATATGCCTAGCAATGCTTGGTGGCTTGGCTTTGGCTCTTCTATTCATGTAACGAATTCATTGCAGGACTTCATAATAAAGAGAACACCAAATAAGGATGAAGTCAAAAATCTCAGTTCTGCAATGAAAGAAGAGTTGAAGTCATTTTTCTCTTGACACAAGGTTAGGATAAAATTAAATTTTGGTTTTTGCTTAGAACTTGATAACGTGGTTTATGTACCTTATATTAGAATGAAATTAGTTTCATTTCGAAGCTGGTTTTGCTAGTTTTTTTTTTTATATTTTACTTTGAATAATAAAGGCTTCAACATTTTTTTTTTCAATTCTTCTCATTAATGCACCGGTTCTTTATGTGATGGTATGTTCAAATTCCAATTAAATAAAACTGAAAATATTTTCAATGTTGAGAAAGAAATCACACGACCAAAAACTCTTCAAATCTTTGGGACAAGAGACTTGGTCATATTTCAAAAACTAGAATGGAACTTTTGATTAAAAACCAAATCTTGCCTCTATCGAATTTCAACGATTTTGAATTTTGTATTGATTGTGTCAAGAGAAAAATGACAAATAAAAGAAAAGAGGGTTCAACTAAGAGCAAACAACTTTTAGAAATAATCCATAGAGATATTTGTGGTCCTTTTCCCACACAAATAATTGAAGAAAATAAATATTTCATAACTTCCTGTTTAGGCCCAAAATATCAGTTTGGGCCTAATTAGAATTGTTCTCGGCCCGGAAAGTTCTATTTGGAGGCTCGTGGGTTATTTAGCCCATAGGCCGAGATCGGCTAGGTCTGGTCAGGAAGAGTGCTGTTTGGATAAAGGCGAAGCAAGCAGAGTCTTACGGATAGCATGAATCCTGATGCATTAAGGGGTCTCGGCAAGGATAAGGTTGACAAAGATGTAAGAAATGTGTGCTGCATGATAAAGGCTAGGTTCAAAGTCCTGATTGGAGAAGGATTAATCGAGGTAGTTTTGGATCGGAATAAGGAGTCCTAATCCAAGTATGACTTGGACTTGATTGCAGAGACGCTCCTATAAATACAGAGGCAGTGGCACCATTCAGAGCCTCTCCAACTCAACACACAAATCTGCCCTGCGCAAACACTTGCTCTACGCGAAACCTCTCAACAACCTTGAGATTTTTATTTTCCTTTTCGCCAACACACCTTCAGTTTGGATAAACAGCACTGTGAAGGCAACCGGTGGTATCTTCAGTTTGGATAAACAGCACTATCGCCGTAGAATCAGCCGACCGCGGAGCACCTTCAGTTTGGATAAACAGCACTGCGAAGGGGCCGACTGGTTACCTATCCAAGTCTCGGTCGAGAAGGATTTTCGAATCCTTATTGGCAGAGGTCATCTTATCAGCCTTCTCGGTGAAGTAAGGTGTTACAGTTTATTAGGGCTCGGCACATTGAACACCGAGTTGTCGTATGATTGGATACTCACAAGTGGGCTTTAGAGTTCGGCATTCTGACGGCCGAACCACATTCACTATCAAGACGTACATCCGCTTTGAGTATTTGTGCCCTTACACTTTAGTGTCGATTTGGCGTGAGTTTACTCTGACGAACACCATCACTATGACCGAATCCGACGACAACAATCTGTGAACTTCGCATATTTAGTAGCCTTGTCTTCAGGCTTTAGAATCCGAGAGCCGAGTTAAGTTCCTTCCTCGGCCGCAATCGCAAGATGCAAAAGTCAGCAGCGCAACCAACGCAACATCAACAAATTTTACTCCTCGGCCGAGCTCGGCCGACGAGTTGGCACGCCCCGCACACAACCGAAGGACGTAGTTAGCTTATTAGTTACTCGGCCTGTGCGCCACGTAGGCTTGGTAGTTTTTAGGGTCAACATTTTGGCACGCCTGATGGGACCCAGTGCTAAAACTACGAAGTTCATGCCAATTGAGACACGATCAGTCAAGAAGAAAGCAGTTATGGGAAAATCGACGATTGATTTGTCAGTACCGCAGACACAAAACCCTATTGTTACTGCGACACCAGAGTCTGCGAGCACGACGCGCCGAGAAAAGGAAGCTGGCCTCGGCGGTCAGCCTCGTAACGCAGAGGCCCCCAACAAAACCACATCCATTTTCAATGATGTGGTAGTGGAGGACTGGGACGAAGATGGTGGTGAAGGCGCTGATCCACCAACAAGATCGTTTCTCTGAAAACGACTAGATGAACAATCTCGGCAAGTCGAACAGGTATTCAGCCGAGGAATAGACAGTCTGTGCGAAGTAATAAGCAGTATTAATGAAACACACACTAGATTGCTTGAAATACTGGTACACAAGATCTGTGAAGATAAACCCTGCGATCATTTTCGGCAATGGCCACTAAAGAATGATCCTTTACCGATAGTACGGGCCGAGCCAGTGCCTGCTCGGCTCAAGTCAATTGACCTGGAAAAGAAAGAAGGATCGAGCAGTAGAGCGGATGGATCTAACCAAAAAGTAAAGGCGACATCCATCGATGCGACCGAGATCTAGAGGATGATCGATTCGGCCTTGAAAAAGGGGCCGAAATTCCCAAAATTCATCCACCCGTACCCTGCTTACGTCGAAAAATTTGAATATCCCAAAGGTTTTAAAATCCCAGATTTCAGTCTGTTTGCCGGAGAGTCGTCTTTGTCCTCGTTAGAACATGTGGCCCGGTTCACCGCTCAATGTGGTGACGTTAATAGCGATTTCCATAAACTGCGGCTATTCAACTTCTCATTGACAGGCTCGGCCTTTGCGTGGTACATCAATCTCCCACTAAATTCCATCCAGAGCTGGGAGGAGTTGGCCGAAAAGTTTCATGAGCAATTTTATCGGCCGGGGATGGAAATGTCGGTTTCATCATTAGCTAGGATGGCTCAAGCATCAGATGAGTCGCCAATAGATTACCTGACCAGGTTTAAGTCAGCAAGAAATTGGTGCCGAGTACCCCTTCCTGAAGTCGAATTTGTTAGACTAGCTTTAAATGGGCTGGACATGGAGTACAAGAAGAAATTCCTAGGGCAAACTTCCGAGACATGTATGAATTAGCTCAACACGTGGAGCAATATGACTACCTACTCCGAGAAGAAAAAGTCTCAAAGTCTCCATCCCGAAGAACCATCTATAAAAACCCCACGGTTAACTATGCCTCGACTGAACCTGAAGAGTATGCTAATATTGATGCAGCCGAGATAGTCATCGATAAACCGTATGTCTGCAAAGCATTGACGTACGCCAATCCCAAGGATGTAAAAACTCGCTCGGCCACCGAAGAATCTACCACCAAAACATCAAAGGTTTATACTTTCGACATCACTAAGGCCGACGCCATCTTCGACCAACTGCTGCTGGCCAAGATCATCAAGCTTCGGCCTGGGCATAATATTCCTAAGGCCGAAGAATTGAAGGGAAGAACATATTGCAAGTACCATAACTCGAATAAACATACGACAAACAACTGTGTCATATTTTGAGATGCCGTTCAAAGCTGGATCAACAACGGCAAACTCAAGTTTCCAGACAAGAAAATGAGAGTTGATACCGACCCGTTTCCTACGGCGACGGTTAATATGGTAGATGCCTGTCTACCTAGAGACAAAGGGAAAGAGAAGGTCAAGCCCGTCTCAGTGCAACACTTTCGAACGAAGAGTTCTCAGCCACGGCTCAAGATAGATTTATTTTCGAACGAGCCACCCGAGGTTCTTTCAGGACCGGCTATCATCCAACCTATGACAAACTCCAACGCCGAGGAAGAAGATAAATCAGTGATTCTTTGCAGTCGGTGTAAGACAAACGTCGACGCAGCGCCAAACAGAAGGCTGTTTCAAGTTAAGACAGACTCGGCCGCAACACCTCAGAAGACACTTAGTGCGACTCAGCCTCAAAACGCGGCCGACCGAACTACCCCCAGTTAGACGGTGCCTTGACTTCGATGTGCCACTCTATAACCAGGATTATTACGCACGAAGTCCTAGCAGCTCGAACTTATCGGCAAAGCGGAAAACCTTCAAACCTCCAGAACCGCGTGATCAACGTTGGTACACCTATCATTCTCCTAAAGGTGTGTACACTGCACTATCCAAATCACAGAAGCGTCGGCGCCAAAGAATGGACTGCATGGCTCGCCGACAAGTAGCTCAGGAAACTTCAGCCCCCAAGTGGCAGCCGAAGAACAAAACTAGCAGTGATGACGAGCGACAACCCCCGACCATCATGACAGAGTTACACCAAGAAAGATAAGTGATCAATCCTGACGTGGAAACCATATTTGAGGAGGCTAATAAGCGAATCAAACTTCTCATTCGACCCGGGGAAATGAAGGCGCGCCTTGAACAGTTGAAGACGGAAGCCGAGAGCAAACTCCCCCCGCTACCTATACAGGAGCCTTTGATCAGGGTTAGACGGAACCTGCATCCACCGTTCCTCAGAGAGGCATTGGAGTATATGCGAGAGTTTCACAAAAAGCATTCGGCCAACGATCTATACGATTTGCCGAAAGCATGCCAAGATACGATTGATCTCGTTCTGGCCTGTCCTGATGCCGAGCGAATTATTCAAAAGAATTCGAACCTAGGGCTGAAGGCTAGGTTCCAGCACATACGAGAGGCTCGAGTCCTCGGCTTTGACGTCGACCCATATACTAATATCAAGACGATCGAGCTCCCCTTTTCTCTGGAAAATCTCCAGCACTTGCGATACCATTTCGAAGTCTTTTCGGCCGTTTCTCTTTTTGGCTTTACGGCCGATGAAGCGAAGTGCGTGGAATGCTTAGATGCCTACCTAGACATCAGGGATGCCCGCATTATGTATCAAGATCAGACTCGCGGCACAACGCAAGTCCTGGACCCTGTTGTGGTTCTCAATGAGCCTGAGCCCCTCGACCAACAGAAGGAAATTCTCCAAGACGCCTTGCAAGAACATACCCCGGCAACGGTCGATGAAGTCAACCCAAATACTGTCCATGACGGAAGTCCAGAGGAGAAAAGCCCGGCAAACGAAGGACCGTCAGAGGTGGGAGATACCGGGCCGATGGGTCATTCGGTCCTCGACAACATGGAAATCAATATGGTCCATGTTCTGCCTGCAGATTTTCAACCACGCACGTCCCAACCTAACTTCCTAGACAGCGACGTAGTGGCCGAAGAGGCTACCCAGGCCGATTTCGTACTCCCTGCCGAAGTCGAGTTAGCGACAAAAGAAGATAACCTCAAAGCAGCTCCTGCCGAATTATTTCCTCGTTCGTCATCGGCTAATCTCCATCACCTAAAGCCGTTATATGTTACGGCTCATATCGAGGGATACCCAGTGTCTAAAATTTTCGTTGACTGCGGAGCAACGGTCAATATCATGCCTGTGACAATCATGAGGGCGTTACGTCGTTCTAACGACGAGCTCATTCCATCAGGGATTACCATGAGCAGTTTCGTTGGTGACAAATCCCAAACCAAGGGAGTTCTCCCATTAGAGGTGACCGTCGCAGGTCGCAACCACATAACCGCTTTCTTTATAGTTGACTCCAAAACCGAGTACAATGCGTTGCTCGGACGAGATTGGATTCACCAAACCAGTTGTATCCCTTCATAGCTATATCAAGTTCTCGTCTTTTGGGATGGCAAAACAGTCGTGGTTCACCCAGCCGATTCTCAGCCATTCGAAGCTAACATGATCCAAGCGCGATACTACGACGATCATGTCGGATACATCACATTACACGACCTTAACGAAGAAGGTCGGCCAACGCGGATTTCTGTTCAGAAGGCCATCGAGGTTGGCGCTGAAATCGTTCACCAGGATTCGGCGAGGCTCGGATTGGCCAACTTCATCCCCGACCCTGATGTCTGACTCCAGTCAGACCGCACGCCGAGTCGTAGTTTCATCAACCATGGAACGGTTGCTGGCTCATTGGTACGCTATCTCCCAACAGCCGGATTCAGGCGTCAACCTTGTGGAATTCCTCGCCGAATGCGACAATGGCCCTGTTCTCTTTCTCGACAAAATCCAGGCTGCCCCGGCCGAACTCGAGGATAGCCGGCCCCAAGTCAAAGACCCATTGGACGAAATAAATGTGGGAACGACCGATAACCCTCAGCCATTGTTCATCAGTGCTCTGTTACCCCAGCATACTAATACCGAACTCTGCAAGTTGCTTGGCGAATTTAAGGATTGTTTCGCTTGGAGTTATCACGAGATGCCTGGCCTTGATCGAACCCTCGTTGAGCATAAATTACGCATCAAACCTGGTTGCAAGCCTTTTTGCCAACCTCCTCGACGGTTCTCAACCGAAGTTCAACTCGGCATAAAAGAAGAACTGGTTCGACTTTTAAACGCCGGGTTTATTCGAACTGCCCGATATGTCGAATGGTTGGCAAATATCGTGCCGGTGCTGAAGAAAAGCGGTGCCTTACGCATTTGTATTGATTTTCGTAATTTGAATCTGGCAACTCCCAAGGATGAATATCTTATGCCAATCTCAGATTTGTTGATTGACACCGCAGCTACTCATGACATGATGTCTTTCATGGATGGCCATGTCGGTTATAACCAGATCTTTATCGCCGAAGCCGATGTTCATAAAACTGCGTTTCGTTGCCCGGGGGCACTTGGAACATTCGAGTGGGTGGTTATGCCATTCGGCCTTAAAAACGCTGGGGCCACATACCAGCATGCCATGAACGCCATCTTTCATGACTTGATTGGCACAATAGTTAAGGTGTACATCGATGACGTGGTGGTTAAATCGAAAAGCCGCCGAACACATCTAGATGATCTTCAGCAAGCTTTCTTTCGCATGCGACGACATAATCTGAAGATGAACCCGGCTAAGTGCGCCTTCAGCGTATCGGCCGGTAACTTCTTAGGTTTCCTTGTGCATCATCGAGGAATTGAGGTGAACGAAAACAAGGCACGCGCAATCATTGCTGCCCTGCCCCCAACGACAAAGAAGCAATTGCAGTCCTTACTCGGCAAGATAAATTTTCTTTGCCGTTTTATATCTAATTCAGCAGGAAAAATGAAGGTGTTTTCTACGCTTTTGAAATTGAAGGACTTGGATCAGTTTGAGTGGGGCGAAGAGCATCAAGCGGCTTTTACACAGATCAAGGTTTCCCTCACCACGCCACCGGTTCTCGTACCACCTCGGCGCGGTAAGCCTCTAAAATTGTATATTTCAGCAGCCGAAGAGTCTATTGGCTGCCTCCTCGCTCAAGACAACGAGGCCGGCCACGAACAAGCTATCTTTTATATCAGTCGGGGTCTGAATGCGCCTGAGATCAATTATTCGCCTGTCGAGAAACTTTGCTTGGCTTTGTTCTTCGCCACTACAAAACTCCGCCATTACATGCTTCCGTCAGTCACGCAAGTCATCGCCCAAACCGATGTTATCCGTTACATGCTAACACGGCCCATAGTAAAAGGCCGAATCGAGAAATGGACAATGGCGTTGTCAGAGTTCAGTTTGCAGTACGTGCCTTATAAAGCCGTTAAAGGCCAAGCTTTAGCCGATTTTTTGGCCCAACATCCCTCCCCATATGATGTCGGGGGCAATGACGTCGAAATCGGCATGGTTGAAGCACGCGATAACTACTGGACAATGTACTTTGATGGGTCTAGTACCTCAAACTCAGCTGGTGTTGGCATCGTCATTCAATCGCCTAGCCACTGCCGTTGGTCTTTCTCTTCGGCTCGATTTCGATTGTACGAATAATCAGGCCGAATATGAAGCTCTTATCATCGGCCTTCATGTCCTCCATGACTTACGAGTGAACCGTGTCCTCGTCCTCGGTGATTCCGAACTTGTGATTAACCAACTCAGTGGGCCTTTTCGATGCATGAGTTGTACTTTGGCACCCTATCACATGATTGACAGCTATTTGGCCGAGTCCTTCAACGACATCACGTTTGAACACATTTCCCGGGTTCATAATACCGACGTAAACGAACTGGCCCAAATCACTTCCGGAGCACAACTCCTGGGGGGCAAGCTAGGCCGGGAAATACCTGTGTTACGACGACTATACCCGACCTTGGTTAATCAGCAGGTCCTCCGACGCGATAACGTGATACGCACAAGAGTCATGTCATTACCTTCGTTGTTGGACCGACAAGACCCTATAGATGTTTGCGCAATTGAGGCAATGCCAGATGATTGGAGGAAGCTTATCATGCGGTATCTCGATAATCCTAATAGCAAACACGACCGCAAGACAAGGGTTCACGCCATGAATTATGTCATGTATCAAAATGAATTATACCGAAAAGGCGAGGATGAATTATTATTGTTATGTCTCGGCCCCCAAGAAGCTGCTCGAGCAATCACGGAAGTTCATAAAGGAATTTACTGATCTCATCAGTCGGGTCGGAAAATGCGATGGTTGCTTCGACGGCATGGTTATTTTTGGCCAAGCATATTAAAAGATTGCATTGAGTTCGCACGGGGATGTGTGCAATGCCAAATTCATGGTCCCATACAAAGAGTCCCGGCCGAATCACTGCACTCGGTCACTAAACCATGGCCATTTAGAGGATGGGCTATGGACGTAATTAGCAAAATCACGCCGTTCTCCGGGGCTGCCAAGTATGCATGGATACTTGTGGCGACCGATTACTTTACCAAGTGGGTCGAGGCAAAATCGTATGCCGAATTAACGTCTAAAGAGGTTTGCGACTTTGTGGAGGAACACATCGTGACCAGATTCGTGATACCAGAAACCATCATAACTGACAATGGCACGATCTTTACAGCTGAGAGGTTTAAAGAGTATGTAGCGAATCTAAAAATTCGGCTTGAACAGTCCACGCCGTACTATCCACAGGCAAACGAACAGGCCGAAGCAAGTAATAAGGTGACGATCAGTATTCTTGAGAAAATAATAGGGGAAACGCCTGGCATGTGGCATTTGAAGTTGAATGAGGCTTTATAGGCTTATCGAACATCGCTCTGGTCCACGACTGAGACAACTCCGTACGCACTAACCTACGGGCACGACGCAATGCTACCAGTCGAATTAAGCATAAATTCATTGCGAATAATCGAGCAAAGTAATTTGTTCAGTGTCGAATATAGTCAGTCTATGACGCAAGAGTTAGAGGATTTGGAAGAAGCGCGGCTTGATGCATACAATTTATTGGTAGCACAGAAAAAGATTGCCGAACGAGCCTATAACCAACGGGTTAGACAGAAAACATTCGGTGAAGGAGATTTAGTTTGGCAAACTGTGTTGCCTATGGGAATTAAAGATCCTAGATTCGGCAAATGGTCGCCGAATTGGGAATGACCGTTCATCATTTATAAAGTGCTCGACAAGGGGGCATACCACCTTAAAGATCAAGCCGGCGCAGTTCACAAGTTACCAATCAATGGGAAATTTTTAAAGAAATACTATCCGACTACTTGGGAGATGCGAGAATGAAAGTTCTTATTAAAAAAATTGTCAAAAAGTACAGCTTGAGCTGGTCGGTCAGTACATAAGTAAGTCTAGGGTGACGGGGGAAAAAGAGTTTCAAGCACGGCCTTCAGCTCCAGCCACCTCACTTCGCCCATAATGACCTCGGCTTGACGGATCCTCTTATCTATTTTAAGTTGTTCGACCCGCTTCACGCTAGCCGCATAGTCGGTCAGGCAGGATTTGCCACCCAGCTCAAAATCCTTCGCGAGTTCAGAAGCCACGGCCAATCTCCGTTTTTGAAGCTCAATGATCTGACGGTCCAGGTCGGCCAGAGCGTCCTTCTTTGCTTTCATGGCTTTAACTTTTGGGCGGAGAGCTTCGAGAACGCCCGACGCGGCCTTCAAGTCGTCTTCGGCCCGAAGAGCTTTCTAAAAAATGTCGAAGAATTCTCGAGTCTGCTCCAAGGTCGAAGATGCCCGAGTAATAGCTTCAGGGATCAACTGACCATTAACCGCAAGGTCATTGAGGCATTCACTGACAGAGTAGAGGCCCTTGCGTTCGAGAACCTGGGAGGCCGAAAGTGACAGAAGCTTTTGCAGCTTGACGAGAGAAGATGAGTCAGTCGAAGACCCAATCGTGGTCGCCGAAGGGCCAGCAGTTCCCGATGCTGCTGAGAGGAGAGCGTCGAATTCGACTTCCCACGAAGGCTACACGAAACAGAAAGGTCAGAACATATCAAATCATCAGACAATCAATTAAGAAGGAAATTTTAGACCTGCTGAGAAGAGACTTCGGCCATGTCTGCTGGATCGTTGCTAGAACCCAGAGAGCTCAATGGCCGAGCCTAGTGTTTTAGACTACTTCTCAATTCATGCGGCCGATGAAGGTTATCTACATTTGATGGCCACTGAGGTGGCCAAGAGATATAAATAACGCCATTCGGCGCATAAAATTTTTGGTGAAAGGAGAACGCGGGCACCTGACTTTTGGTATTTTCTGGTTTAGCGTTCCAAGCCAGAAGATTGATAAAAGAATAGTGAGGATGGTGCTTACATAGGCGGAGGTGGCTTCCTGAGGAGGGATGCCGAGGTCTTGATCCTGTGGGTGGATCGACGTTTCCGCCGTTGCTTCAGGCTCGGCGGCAAGGCCTTTCCCATGTGCAACTGCGGGAGGATCAACCTGGCCGACCGCTTCAGCTGTTGTAGGAAGCTCGACCCGGACTGCTGCCTCAACCAACGGAGGAGGATTGTTGGGGTGGTTGTCACTCTCATCATCCTGAAATAAAGGTGGTTAAAATTGCTCGAAGTTGTTCAAGGAAGAAGGAATTAATAACCGCATCGTTATACCTCCATGATGATTGCCGACTGTCATGGAGCCTTGGAAGGGGTTCTTCTCGTCACTGCGGTTGCCCCTTCCAAGACAGGGACCGCGACCAGTTCAGAAGTGGCCGTTCTCTCAACCAGCGGGGAAGCAGCCGGTTCAACAGGGGCTGGAGATGCCGTACCCTCGGTTAGCTGGGCAGCTGCCGGCTCAGCCGTGACCTGTGGCTCAGATCGAGCCTCGGGTGCTTGGCCAGTTTGGGCCTGCCGCACGACCGTCTCGGTGCCGATGGAGGAAGAGACGTCAGCTGCGGCTGATCCTGTCATTTGGCTATCAACGACATGGATCTCCCGTTCCCCTTTCTTTGCCAATTTCTTGACACGCTTGGAGGGTTGAGGGGCCACGGCTGCTGTCTCGGTCTCCTGTCGAGGTCGTTTACTTGGCCTGGATGAGGGAATTGGTTTCTTCGTCGTCGCAACGGCAGCCACCACCTCTACTCTCTTCGGCGCTCGGCTGCCTGGGAAAAGATAAGAGTGAGTCAGTAAAATTATGATGATTTCTCTCAAAAGCAAAGTAAAAATAGCCGTATACCTTGGGCCACTTCTTTAGGCAGGAGAGCCGAGGTCTTATTCGGACGATCGCCGAAGAGCCTGCTTGTGATATCTTCGACCGGTGCGCCAAAGAATTGTTGAGTGCACTCTTCCCACCAGTCGCCGAATGTGTCAGTGCTGAGGGATTCAGGGACGACCGGTCGAAGGCAAAGTTTCTGGCACCGTTCTTGAAATTCCTTCTTCGCGTCTTTGCATTCCTTTTCCGAGGAGCCAGAGAGGCGTCCTCGGCTCAAAAGAGTGCGAGAGGAAAGAAGGGGGACCAGGCAGCCTTCAAGGTAGCCGAGCTGCCGGGCGGTGAAGTTTGGATGATAGACCTCTCAGCTGGCTCGGTGGACATCGCAGCCAAGGGGAAGGTCCTGGGCAAGCACAACGATCCCCAGGATTGACGGAGGTCGGCATCTTCCTCCATGCTCCACGCTGACGAGGAGAGCATGACCGACGAGGGGTATTCCCAACGACGACAGATCAGAAATTCATCGTTAGAGATGGCATCGAGGGTGAAGAGGTATTTGAATACTTCCTCGGCCTTGTGCGGGAACGCTGGTCGAGAAGCCAGCTGATGACCAAGTGCCTCGGTGGGCAAGAAGTTGGCGGGTTCTGGCCGAAGGGGGATAAAGTAAACCTGCAGCCAGAGCTGGAAGACCCAGAGAGGGCCGCTCTGGTGCGGGTCGACCTTGTGAAGGGTCATCTCGGCCAAGCAGCGGAGGATGTGAGCGAGGATCGTTGGGCTAAGAGCCAAAGTGTGGCCGCTAGCCAGAGCCTCGGCCACTGGCATGTTCTCGACGAGACACTTGTTTAACTTGGTACAACAGATGTATTTGTTGTACCAATAGAAGAGGAAGGCCTCGTGCTCTCCTTCTCGCAAATCCTCGTCCCATCGGCCGGCGAAATGGAGGTAGAGGGTGTTGTAGTTGAAGAAGTTCTTGTGGAGTTTTTGAACCTCTTCCTTCCAAGGTGTTTGACCTTCGCCGCTCAGAATCTCGAGGGCCCGCTTGTCGAAAAGCACTTTCAGGTCAAGATTTGACGGGTACCCGGAGAGGGCGGCATCGATTGGAATGCCAGATGGGGAGGTCCCAAGAAAGGCCGTAACGTCAAGGATGGTGGGACTGACGGGGCCAAGTGGGCCGAGTGGGAGGACCAGGGTGTTGGTAGCCGAGCACCAGAGGCTTGTGGCGGCTATGAGGAGCTCTTTGTCCATGACTATCTCTAGTGATGAGAGGCGGATGACGTCATAAATGCCGAATGTTTTCCACTGCTCGCCAAAAACCTTTTCCATCCGCTCGACCCAGGCCGCCAAGGTTGTAGTGGTCGAGGGCTAAGAGCCTTGAGGTTTTGCCGAGCTCCATCTTGACCACTCAAAGCCTTGCAGCAGGAATTTCAGGCTATCGGCTTTGAAAATTTCGGTAATTGGGGACGGCACGGCCGCTTTGAAAAGAAGACCGAGGATCTGATGAGGGGTGTTCATATCGCATTCGAAGCGAATGGTTTTGATGGCACAGTGATCGATAATTTTCTCGCATTTCTTGCATTCTTTGGATAGTTGGGAGGTGAAGGAAGCCATTGCTAATAGTCGGAAGGTTTCTGGAAAAAGGGATTTCTGGTTTGGAATTTGAGGGCAAGGATCTGGGAGAAAAAGGGTTTTTTTGGTGTTTCGGGAGTGAGAGCAAGAGATTTCAGAAAATTGGAAAGTGTAAAGGTGCAAATGAAGGAGTTCTAATATTTATAGGGTCCTTGGAGGAAGATCAATCGCTCCAGAATTCGAAATAAAAGGGAAATTAGTCGAAAAGTCTCTAATCATTATGAATATCCGGAGAATCCAGGTGAAGAGACCGAGTTTCTTGATGCACGTTTGCGTGTGGCGGCGAGTTTTATGGGAAAAGACATTTTGATACTCGCACGATCGTCAGGTTAATTAAGAGTCTGCGGATCGATGTGCAATGATTAGGCTTGGTAAGAGATTCGACGGTTTAGGGTTTAGGCAGAAGACGTCACGTAGTGAGACGGTTGGCAGAAAAAAGATCATGCAATCGTGCTTCATAAATGCTCATTGGAAATCGAGGACTGAAATTATGAAAAGACTCGCTTCTTCAAGGTTAGGGCTCGGTCGGAAGATCTCCCGGCTGAAGACCTCAGAAGCGAGGGGGCAATGTTTAGGCCCAAAATATCAGTTTGGGCTGAATTAGAATTGTTCTCGGCCCGAAAAGTTCTATTTGGAGGCTCGTGGGTTATTTAGCCCATGGGCCGAGATCGGCCAGGTCTGGTCAGGAAGAGTGTTGTTTGGATAAAGGCAAAGCAGGCAGAGTCCTACGGATAGCATGAATCCTGATGCATTAAAGGGTCTTGGCAAGGATGAGGTTGACAAAGATGTAAGAGATGTGTGGGGCATGATAAAGGCTAGGTTCAAAGTCCTGATTGGAAAAGGATTAATCGAGGTAGTTTTGGATCGGAATAAGGAGACCTAATCCAAGTATGACTTGGACTTGATTGCAGAGATGCTCCTATAAATACAGAGGCAATGGCACCATTCAGAGCCTCTCCAACTCAACACACAAATCTGCCCTGCGCAAACCCTAGCTCTACGCGAAACCTCTCAACAACCTTGAGATTTTTATTTTCCTTTTCGCCAACACACCTTCAGTTTGGATAAACAGCACTGTGAAGGCAACTGGTGGTATCTTCAGTTTGGATAAACAGCACTATCGCCGTAGAATCAGCCGACCGCGGAGCACTTTCAGTTTGGATAAACAGCACTGCGAAGGGGCCAACTGGTTACCTATCCAAGTCTCAGTCGAGAAGGATTTTCGAATCCTTATTGGCAGAGGTCATCTCATCAGCCTTCTCGGCGAAGTGAGGTGTTACAGTTTATTAGGGCTCGGCACATTAAACGCCGAGTTGTCGTATGATTGGATACTCATAAGTGGGCTTTAGAGTTCGGCATTCTGACGGCCGAACCACATTCACTATCAAGACATACATCCGCTTTGAGTATTTGTGCCCTTACATTTTAGTGTCGATTCGGCGTGAGTTTACTCTGACGAACACCATCACTGTGACCGAATCCGACTACAACGATCTGTGAACTTCGCATATTTAGTAGCCTTGTCTTCAGGCTTTAGAATCCGAGAGCCGAGTCAAGTTCCTTCCTCGGCCGCAATCGCAAGACGCAGAAGTCAGCAGCGCAACCAACGCAACATCAACAAATTTTACTCCTCGGCCGAGCTCGGCCGACGAGTTGGCACGCCCCGCACACAACCGAAGGATGTAGTTAACTTATTAGTTACTCGGCCTGCGCGCCACGTAGGCTTGGTAGTTTTTAGGGTCAACACTTCCATATATGATTTTTCAGGCTACTATTACATTTATTTGATTTCTGAAAAATCAAGAGCCTTAGAAATTTTCAAGATTTATACTATGGAAGATACACACAAACTGTGGCAGACACCCTAGGCATTTTGCTTTATTTTTACAAGAACATGGAATTGTATCTCAAAATACCATCCCTGGTACACCCGAGCAAAATGAAGTGGCTTAGAGAAGAATTAGAACCCTAATGGACATGATAAGGAGTATGATTTGTAGGACTAATCTACCAAGTGCTTTTATCGAATTAGGGATGAACAATCATGAAAGCACTAGAACTAATAAATTCATATTTGAGGAAGATGGTGAAAATGGGGAATAATGTAGAATAATCACCGAATGCAGCATCAATGATTGAATTTCCAAATCAATTGGAAGAAAGTGAGAGTAATTATAATGATGATTGTGTCATTCAGCATGGCAATTGTAATATTGATGTGGTGTTGCATAGTGAGCAGCAAAGTAACGATCATGCAGGGTACGTGGAGGTGGCAGCTACGAGTGGCAATGACCACTGACTGAGGCATGGCACTGAAATCAGGAAATCAGGAAGCAGGGTACATGGGGTGTTGTTGAATGATGAACAACATGCAGGAAATCATAAAGCACATGTGGAGGAAGCACTGCCAATGGCAACAACCACTGACTAAGCTAACCAGTTTTGGCAGTCGGTGATGCTCCACCGCTTTTGAGGAAATCAAATAGGGTAAGAAAGTCAACATTCTCATTAGATTTTGTGTATCTGGCAGAACCAGATTTTAATTTATCAGAGTTCGATGATCTGGGACTTTCAAACAAGCCATCTCGAGTCCAAAAGCAAGCAAACAATTAGAAGCTACGGAGTCTGAATTGTCATCAATGGAAAAAAACAATGTATGGGAACTAGTGGAACGAAGAGAAGGCATGAAATCGAAAGGTTGTAAACGGGTGTTTAAAACCAACAGAGACTCAAAGGGAAATGTAAAGAGACATAAGGTCAGATTGGTGGCCAAGGGATTCATTCAAAGAGAAGGTACTAATTGTTGGAATTTATTAGGTTTATTTAGGAAATTAATTAGAGATTTGATTTGATTTTGTAGTAGGGTATTTTTGGCATTTACGCATTAGGGTTTCTTAGGTTTATTGCTGTATAAATAGAGCTTGTAATTTAGTTTGAGAATCAAGTTAGTCACAATGTAACCTTTAGGGTTTTGTAGCCGTTTCGACATTCTTGTTTGATATCAATAATATTTCTAGTTTTGTAATCCGTTTGTTGGTTTATCGTGTATGCGCACTCTGATATTCAACTTGGTATCAGAGCGGGTTTGATCCTTAGGGTTCAATCCGTTCTCGTTGGTATCAATTTGTTTGCCTTTGTCGTCGTTTGTTTTAGATTTGTTAGTTGGTATTGATTGTTTGCAAGGGAAAGAAAAATGAAAGAGAAAAAAAAAAAAAAGTTTTGCTTGCAGATGGGAAGATCCCCGTTTTGCTTGCAGAGGAGAAGAAGATCCCCCAGCAAATAAAAAGGGACGAAGGAGAAAAGAAAAAAAAAAGGAACTATGGAAAGGAAAAAGAAGGAAGAAAAAAGGGAAAAGAAGGAAGGAAAAAAAAAATATGGCTGTTGTGTTTTGAGGTTTGGGGCCCACGTGATGCTGATATTTGGACTTGTTTCTGTAGCTTGTTATTGCCTTCTACAACGATCACTCGAGTGTTTGGACTGGTGACCACTAGAGTGACGTTGGGTAGATGTTGAACTGGATATCTTTTTTTTTTTTTTTGTTCGGAAGTTGGAATTTGCATTGGCATTGGAATCTTGCACTGACACTGGCATTAGAATCTTGCACTGGCATTGGAATCTTGCATTGGCACTGGCACTAGCATTGGAATTTGGAGTCTTGCATCCGCATCTGCTTGTTGGCAACCTCATGACGTGTACCACCATGAGTTTGACGGCGGGTGTTGGAATTTATTAGGTTTATTTAGGAAATTAATTAGAGATTTGATTTGATTTTGTAGTATGGTATTTTTGGCATTTACGCATTAGGGTTTCTTAGGTTTATTGCTCTATAAATAGAGCTTGTAATTTAGTTTGAGAATCAAGTCAGTCACAATGTAACCTCTTAGGGTTTTGTAGCCGTTTAGACATTCTTGTTTGATATCAATAATATTTCTAGTTTTGTAATCCGTTTGTTCATTTATCGTGTATGCGCACTCTGATATTCAACTATAAAGAAACTTCTAGTCCAATACCAACGAAAGATGCATTCAGAGTAATCATGACGATGGTGGCACATTTTGACTTATTTTGCATCAAATGGATGTAAAAAACGACTTTCTTAAATGGTCATTTGGAGGAAAGTATATATATACGACACAACCAGAGAGTTTGAAGGAGAAAGGGAGAGAGCATTTAGTTTGTAGATTGAAAAAACCAATCTATGGTTTAAAACAGGCGTCGAGACAGTGGTATTTAAAGTTCCATCGTGTTGTTAAGGATCATGGCCTTGTGGAAAACCCTTATGATGCCTGCATTTACTTGAAAGTCAGTGGAAGCAACTTCATTATTTTGGTACTCAATGTTGATGACATATTATTAGCAACAAATAGTTTGATTTTCTTAGATGATACCAAGTCTTTCATGCAAAACAATTTTGAGATGAAAGATTTAGGTGAGCCCTCTTATGTGATTGGCATCGAGATTAAGAGAGAGAGAGAGAGAGAGGAGAAAAAAAAAGATTGTTAGGGTTGTCACAAAGAAGTTACATTGAGAAAGTTTTAAAGAGATTCAACATGTCAGCATGCGGCACAACTGAAATGTCTATATCGAAGAGTGCTAAGCTAAGCAAGGAGCAATGTCCCATAAGTAATTTGGAAAAGGAAATGATGAAGGATAATCATTACGCATCATTAGTAAGGAGCTTAATGAATGATCAGGTTTGTACTAAGCCAGACCTATCTTTTACCATCAGTATTTTTTTTAGGGAGATTCCAGTTTAATGTAGGAGAAGCACACTGGAATGCTGGGAAAAGAGTTCTAAGGTACCTGCGCAAAACTAAGTCTCACATGTTGGTGTATAAGAAGACTGAAAACTTGGTCTTAGAATGATACAATGACGCAGACTTCATTGATTACCAGATGATTGGAAATCAACTTCAAGCTATGTGTTCATGATGGCTAGTGGAGCTGTCACTTAGAGAAGTGCCAAGCAAGACATCGTTGCATTCTTCAACAATGGTGGTTGAGTACTTGTCTTGCTGTGAAACTGTGAATTAGGTAGTTTGGTTCAAGAATTTTATCACTGGTCTTTGTATTGTTGACTCAATCTCAAGACTCATTCAGCTTTACTGTGATAATACTGCATCGATTTTCTTCACAAAGAACAATAAGAGATCCAATGCTACAAGGAACCTGGAGACAAAGTTTCTTATTGCTCGTGAAAAGGTGATGGATGGTTTGGTTAAAATTAATTATTTGGAAACAGGTTCTATGATAGCAGATCCGTTGAACAAGGCCATTCCAGTGGCAGTATTCAAGAAACATATAAGGAAGATGGAAGTGCTGGAAGTTTTTGGTACTGCAGAACAGTGGGAGTTTTGATCATGTTTAAGACATTTGTTCTTGGACATTGGTTAATTCAGGTATTTTTGGAATATGCATTAAAGTATTTATGTTTAGATCATCTTAACTAATAAAGTAATACGCTACTAGTTGCAAAGGTTTCCCAGAAACTACAGTGTTATAGTTATGATACAGATACATTATGAAAGTGTATTTTGGATGACAATTTGTGTGAATTGTTGTAACGGAAAAGCAACTTAAGGGTCTCAGTACGAGACAATAAAGTGGACTAGTTTACTGGTCTTGAGGGAGGATCATAATGCAGGTGTATTATAGAAGCATTCGTATTTGCATCTTGTATTATTTTTCATGTCTTGATGGAGTTTCATGTGTTTGGTGGTTTCATGACAGTAATTTTGGGGATAATGTTTATATATTGGAGCATGACTTCCCTTTAGTTCTTGATGAATAGTAACTTATGACAGAAACTTGTTATTGGGGTTTTGTTAATCTTATTCTCATGGCCATTCAAGTATGATTTCTTATTAGATGGTACTGTGTTAAACAAGTGGTGGCTCTGGTGGGAGAATGTAAGCTTTGTTAGAGCTGCTCACTTGTTTAACACGTGCTTAAGGGATTGAGATCATAAGGATTAAGATTGACTATACTTGTAAGCTATCCAGGAATGTATGTGGACTGATATATAGCTAAAGCAATTCTGATATGAGTAGATATATCTATACTGATATGAATAATATGGTTTCGTGGTGATAAGGGTTATCAGTTTGATAGTTTGATAAGGATTACAAGATGGGAAGTATCCTTATCAAACACCACCATTTAGGATATATAATAGGGTCCCCTGCTCTCACACTAATTATGCACAAAAAGACTTAGTTCATTGCAGCAATGGCGTCACAAGGTTAGTGGTTAATTTGGTATTGTGATTTACTTATTCCGCATATATTGATCTTACAGGAGAGCCTCCTGGATCTGGGCAAGCCTGATAGAAGGAAGAGAAGTGTTACTAAAAGGGGCGCGCTGACAGATTATGAATGACTAGGATTTGGGTTGATAGATGGGTGCCTGATGTGGTCTTGGGTCACCAACTTTCGTGATTGGTGAAACGATGGATGACGACTAACGTGTTGCCTCAATCATCCACTTCCGTGGTCTAATTTAGATGAAGAGGGCTCGGCTATCACTAAAGTTCAGGTGGGTGATTCCACAAGCCTGGATAAATTGATTTAACCAACTGAGAAGAAAGAAATGGCAGAAGGCAGCAAAGACGGCCGTCCACATCATGAATCACGAACCTCACTGTTTGGAAAGGGTTATGAGCGTTGGAGGCTCCTCCAAAATTCCGGAACTTCCTTTGGAGAGGACTAAAAAGAGCAACTGCAACAAAGACGAATCTTTTCAAAAAGGACATGAGCTAATAACTCCTCTTTGCCCTCTATGCAATGAGCAGCAAGACACTACTGAGCACTTGCTGCTCTTGTGTCCTTGGGTGAACTTGGTTTGGTTTGGATGACCTCTAAGTTATATGATTGATCGAGACACAGTAACCACCTTTGATGCTTGGCTATCGAAGATGTTCAATGTGAATTTGGTTAGGAGAGGAGAGCCAGAATCATGACTCAGCTTGCTTTTACTTGCTGACACATCTGGAAACACATCTGGAAAGCTCATTGTAAGGCAGCTTTCAACCTAATAGCCCAATCCCCAACGCAAATCATCCAGGCCATCTTGTGTGTGAGAACCCTATTCATGAAGGCGAAAGAGTTAGAATTACCAAGATCAACCTCTGAGCCCCAGATCACTGGAAAGCGACTATGGTTCCCTCCTTCACCTCGAATAGTCAAAATAAATGTCTATGCGAGCTGGAAACCAAGGGGCTTCATTGAGCGCATAGGGGTTGTGACTAGGAATTCGAGCAAAACATGCATAACAATCAGGACAAGGCAAGTCCAGGCCTCTACTGCGTTACAAGCCGATGCTATAGCAATTTTGGAGGGTTGTCTCCTTGGCAAACTCTGGAAATTTCCTCGAATCGCGATTGAATCTGACTGAAAATAGGTATCTTATGTTTAAACAATGGCATCAACACTTGCAACTGGGACATCTTCCCCATCCTTGGTCGTATTTTGAAGCTTGGGAACTCCTTTCAAGCATGTTCATGGGATTCATGGGATTAGGTCCCAAGTTGGGCAACTGAAACGGGACACTTCGTCGCGACGCACCATGGAGCAGAGATGCGCTACTTAGTCTCCTTTGTAAATGATGGCAGTGTCGGAAAGGAATTGACGTCGGGGCCTTGTATGGCAGCGTCACTATATTTTCGCTGCTCTTGCGGGTTGACGTTTCTATGTTTAAGTGTTTCTCAATCTTTTTGTATCATGGCTTTGCCTTGATTAATGAAATGCCAGTTGTTATAAAAAATATTCTAACAATAATTAAATTGTTAAATGATCTGGTGTAGAGGGAGGGAGGAGGTGAGTGGATTGGTCAAAAAATCAAAATCAATAAAGAAAATGCAACATGGGTTGCGGCTAGGGATTTGATGGATGAAGTTGGTGGTGATGGGAGGTGGAGATGGACGAGGGGAGAAGGACGGCGGGGGAGTATCATTGCTATACGAGCAGAGCCGAAGCTGTTTGTTTTTAAGCTTTTGAAACATGAGAAGGGAAGTATCATTGCTATACTCATCCATGGGCAAGTAATCCCTATTCAATAAATCGTAACCACCAGCTGTGCTTTGCTTTCGACGATGGAAGAATGTAGATTTATGCCAAAAGTCTTGTAAATCAGTAGTTAATCTTCCAATTCTCAACTATATGTGAGGTGAGTAGAGCTTAGCTAACAAACCTTACATAGTCTGCCACAGATCACAAAACCAACAGAATGTTTTAAGAGAACTAGCATAGCATTTAACGTCACGCTTAACAGAATTTTATCATGTAATTACAAGGCATCTTGTAGAATTCTTACTTCTGTGTGGTAACAAATCTTCTATTTGCTCTCTACTCAGCCAGCAAGGTCTGTCTATTGAGATGACAAGGGGATTGACGAGTGTCACACGGTGAACTCTGTGGATAAACTCTGCCCCAGTCAAAAATTTATGTTTCTGCATTCTCTCCCATAACTATAGTACTAGTCATCAAGAAATCAAATGATTCAAAGATATCAAGTTTAAGTATATGAACCCCCCGGCCCTCTTAAATAACAAACGTTATTCCTTCTAACTATAGTCCCCATCATTCGCTGGGAAGAAGCCGACAAACAGCCAGTTATAATCAAGTTCTTTGCATTTGTTCATCATTCATCATATTCTGTATTTCCATTTATTAGATTTCACCCAAAAAGGACCAAGGGCATGGTTTTCTGAGCATACAACAATAGTCAATGTACAAACAATGACAAATGAAGTGCACATCCATTCCTACTTATCTTCGGAAGAGGCAATGATTAGCGGAGATCATACAGCAGATACCGACTATCGTTCAGGATAATTTTCATTTAATGAACCAGCAACCAGCAAACAATACATGCTTTACGCATAAAAGAGATGCAAACAAAAGGGAGATGCAACGATTTATATAATATTATCAACTCCGTCAAGAACAAAGCACAAATCGAGGAACATTTCAGCAAAAGAGGGCTTGTATTCAAATGATTAAACATCTTTCTCTAAAATCTCTATACCCTTTTTCTTTGGATCCCCTTTTTTCCAATTCCAGTTCTTATTAGCAAAAGTCTACTTGTTTTCTCTCACCATGAATCTCCCAAGTTTTGCACAATTTTGTTTTCCTTTTAATCTTTTAAATTTCTACAAATTCAAAACTATTGGATCCTCAAATTCTCAATCATTCAATGTAATTATATAACACTTCAACATTAGAGAGCAAAATAACGAAGGGCTAAATATTACTCGATTTTGATCCAAACACAATCCAAGAGCCAACAGATCCAAACTTTAAACAAAATTGAAACCCTAACAACATCAACTCTGCGAAAACTTACATAGCAAAGCGAAAACAAAGCATTCGTGTCATTGAATTACCGATTAAGCTCCGAATCCGAACCCGATTCGAACCAGAACTCAGAACTCAAGCTCCGCCACCAGATCGGTGGAGGTACAGCTTGCCGAACACATGAAGAGCCGTGACGAAGCCTATGAAGCAGAGGCTCATGACGAGGACAACAGTCGGGGTGATCTTCAAGCCAGGAGCGTCGTCCGTGTAGAACCTCAGCATGTTGTTTCCGGCACCTGATCCGCCTCCTCCTCCGCCGATGCTTCCGGAGCCGGTCGAGCCTCCGACACGACGGCGACGCATTCCAGCCGTCGCGGCGGCCGAGCCCCGCGGAGCCATGACGCCGGGGCGCGCAGTCGCAGAGGACGACGACGCTTGGGACTGAGATGAACCTCGAGCCATTGTTAGGACAACACGAAGAGGGCGTGAGCTACAAAGAGGGAGAGAGAGGGAGAGAGAGCGCAACTGAGCAAATAAAGAAAATGTAGGGAGTGTAATTAATGTGAACAATACTTAATTATGATTTTTGTTGACTCTTTATGGTTGGGTTAGACATGGCTTGAGTAAATATATTATATTTCGTATAAATAAATGTTTGTTTATACTTAAAATATATATATATAATTTCATCATAAAATACAAAATAGAATGATATATATATTATAAGGTATTGGAACATAATGAAACCATGAGGAACAAGAATATAATGTATGTTCATTTAGGTATGCAACAAGTATTTTACAATTTATTGAAAAAAAATAAAATGCAAACTGAAAGTGAGTCACGACCAAGGCGAGTGTCTAGGCGGGTCTAGGCAGACTAGGCGGGCATCTCAGCAGGTCTAGACGCCCTTTCTTAATTTTCAAATTATAATGAATGGCTAAGCGTGATAACTTGAAGTCTTATGTCAAATTTTGTATTCCTCCAAATAAATTGTCAATTTTTTTTAATTATAAGGAACATACCATTAAAATTAATAAGATCCGCAAAATCTTCAAATTCAATCAATAAATAACACTTCAATTGGAAGAATTTTTTATGTTAATATGTACAGTGACATTTCCACCTAGAATTTAACATTAATTTTAAAGATGCTCTTAGTCAAACTGTGACGTTGAAAATAAATATGGACCGCTTAGGGAAGGCCAATGAAGTGGAACCGGATCCCCTCCTGAGCATGGGGATCCGAGCCAGCTGAGTAGCTTATTTGGGTTTAGAGGGGCCCCTGTTTGTAGCCGTTGGATCAAATTTCAATGGCCCAGATGGGCTGCTCAGCAGGCTCCGATCCCCATGCTTAGGAGGGGATCCGGTTCCCAAATGAAGTTACTAAAACAGTTACAGTTGGATCAACAGAACTAGATCAAGTGCCAAAAAAGGGTTTTTATCACAAATGGTCCCTGACATTCATCAAACACATCATTTTGGTCCCTGACATTGAAAATCAATAGAAATGGTCCCTGACATTGTCCACCATCCATCATTTTGGTCCTTCCATTAAAAACTCCGTTAAGTGTCCTGGAGCTCTTGGCCGGAAGTTTGGGCAATTTTCAAAGCTTCGTAACTCAATCGTTTTTTAACTAAATTCGACCCATAATATATCAAAATGAAGATAGGAAAGTGTAGAACAATATTATACCATTTCAAAGCCCAGTGGTTGCCAGAGATGGCTGGAAAATAGCCTCAAAGTTGACTGGTCCGAGCGAAAACTGGAAAACTCGCCGGAAACTGGGTAAACTTCAAACGTTCATAACTTCTTCAATACTTAACGAAATCAAGTGATTCAAACACGAAAATCATACTTTTCGACGAGACAAAGAGAATGGTACCTTTTTTGACCGCTAACTCGCCGTGTTTTGGCCGGAAAACGGCTCGAAAGTGGCTAACTCGAGACTAAGACAGCCACTTTCGAGCTGTTTTTCGGCCAAACCACAGCGAGTTAGCCTTCAAAAAAGATACCATTCTCTTTTTCTCGTCGAAAAGTACGATTTTCATTTTTGAATCACTTGATTTCATTGAGTATTGAAGAAGTTATGAACGTTTAAAGTTTACCCAGTTTCCAGCGAGTTTTCCAGTTTTCGCTCGGAGTAGTCAACTTTGAGGCTATTTTCCGGCCATCTCCGGCAACCACTGGGCTTCGAAATGGTATAATCTTATTCTACACTTTCCTATCTTCATTTTGATATATAATGGGTCGAATTTGGTTAAGAAACTATTGAGTTACGAAGCTTTGAAAATTGCCCAAACTTCCGGCCAAGAGCTCCAGGACATTTAACGGAGTTTTTGACGGAAGGACCAAAATGATGGATGGTGGACAATGTTAGGGACCATTTCTATTGATTTTCAATGTCAGGGACCAAAATGATGTGTTTGATCAATGTCAGGGACCATTTGTGATAAAAACCCGCCAAAAAATGGAAAGGGATCCTCTTCGGATCCCTTCCTCCTAATCCACCAAGTCAGGGGACCCAGGGTGTTGAAATTTGATCAAACGACTAAAGTTATTATAATTTTTAAAATGGACCCATGTTTGTAACGGTTGGATCAAATTTCAATGGTCCGGATCCCCGGAATTGGTGGATTAGGAGGAAGGGATCCGAAGAAGATCCCTTTCCCCCAAAAATGCTATTATTATTTAGGTAAATTATATTTTATCCTTTCTCGATGTGATTGCAACCTCATACAATATCTTTAAAACATTTCAATCTCATACATTTACTATTATTTTATTTCAATTTCATACATTCGTTAAAAAGTCTGTTAAATGACATGGCAAATGTGGAGTGGCTGTCAAACTTGTGCCACGTGGACAAATAACTAACCCAAAACTAAAATTTAATTATGACATTAAAATATTAAAATAATTGGAAAAGTTAAAAAAAAAAAAAAAAAAAAAAGGAGTTTTAACGAAAAGCCCGCGGTACTGTTCACTTTAACGAAAAATCATATTTTTACACTAAAAAGTCAAATCTGGTACTATTCACTTTACCCTTTATTTTGTCTTTATTGTTAAAACTCAAAGTTTTTAAGTCATTTTCATTAGTTTTCCTAAAAAAAAAGGTTCATCTTCCCCACCAACACCCCCTTGTCCCATCACCACCCCCTTCCACCATGACTTCTGCACCTCTTTCTCTAACCAGAAATTCCTAATTCCCCATTTTCCGCATCCAATTTTGCGTTTCACCTCTTTCTTTAATTGGGATCGAGCTGGAGTGAAACGCAGCTGAATACTTTTACTTTTCCAGCTACAGATGGATGTCGTCGAATCTGAAGCGATTACATGGACCGGTGGTTCAGACAATGATTTTTCGAAGGATGACGCCAAAATTGGCAACAGGGACGAGAAACAAAGGGCGTGACAACATTGAACGCGTTCAATTTGATTTCGTTCTCGGCCAGGCTGGACCTGTCAGGGTTGTTCGAGCCGTTGAGCAGCAGACCGGCGGAAGACGGCGAGCGATTTATCTGAAAACTTACGGAGATAAAGAGAGAAGAGATTCGTTATTGGTTCTCGACGGAGAGGAAAATGGAGGTGGGCAGATTTTTAGGGTTTATCTTTAATTATCGCGATAAATCCAATGATGCGGAGAAGCTGAAGGTAAGGAGGAAGAAGAATAGGGTCTGGATATGGAAGGGCAGAATGAGATTTATCAATCGGGGTGGAGGTTTGCAGATTGACAGATAATTTGGTGGTGATGGAAAAAGGGTGCTCGGCGGTGGGAAGATGAACCATTTTTGTTTTTTTTTTTAAATTAATCATTTTAATATTTTAATGTCCTAATTAAATTTTAGTTTTTTTATTAGTTGTTTGTCTACGTGGCACAAGTTTGGCAAGTCAACACTAATGAGGATACCACATTTCTCATGTCATTGCTTAACGTTTACTTAACAGGTTTTTTAACAGATATGAAATTGAAATAAAATAATAAAAATGTATCAAATTAAAATGTTTAAAATGTATACGATTGCAATTGCACCGAAACTTAAAAAGTTGAAATGTAATTTATCGTTATTATTTTATTGAATATGAAATCAATTAAATTACGATCAGTGGAACCAAATAAAAGTTTGTAGGAATGCCAAGATGTAGGGGTTTAATTAGTTTTTAAATTCGAATGCGTGGTTTATAATTAAGAAAATATTATACAGATTTTGATCTAAGTTTTACACAATTATTTGTTGGGTTGGGCCGATGCCTTGTCAATCATGCCAATTTAGTCCGTATTTGATTTATAGTCCAAATTCACTCATACTCAGCAAAACATGTGCGAGAGGGTGTGTCAAGAGACGACACACTCACTACAAAGGTGTTCATTAAACTTGGCATGGTTAGAAACCTTTTTACCTTTTTATGGATGGATTAAACTCTCAACTTTGAAGACTTGGTTCTCCTTTTTAAATTAAGCTATCCAGGTGAGTCTCAATCTACTCTGACCTTTCAATATGCAATATTTCACTTCCTTTTTTGTATGTACGAAAGATCCTTTGAATTAGAGTCATGATTGACAAAAACTAGATGTCGAACTCACCACAAATGTGTAACGTTCTCGGATTGGTGAGCGATACACTAATATACCGCTACTTTCATCTCCCCTCTCGCTGCAGAGTTACCCACTACTTCTTTCCTTTTCCTGCTCGTCCCCCATCACACTATGGATGGCAGATTGAGGATCCTTTTGGATCCATCGTTTGACCAAATGCGTATGTCGGGCTTTCGCCCCTATCCTCGCCTATTGGTCTCTCCGACTCTCTTTCCGTCCCGGTGTTCTGGTGGCGGAGACTGGATAATATTTTACTGGAGAGATGTAGATTTTCTTTTGGTTTGGGTTTTGTTTTTTTTTATGATCCTTATGGGCCTGAGTTAGATTGTAATTATTGTTATTGAGTTTTGACTAATTAGGTGCTTCTGTTGGGCTTATGTAATATTTTGTTTCTTGTAATGAAATTTCTCCTGACCAAAAAAGAAGTTCAACTTCCTTGGGACTAAGTAAAGTAACAGGTAACTGCATAAAAAGAACTTCAATGATGATTTTATCATAGCCAAGTCAATACTTAAACCGGACTATTACAAACCCTGTTAACAAAAAATTACTCATACAACACAATAATTATAGTTAAACCACCACCAGCGAAAAAGTTGAAACTTTACAGACTTGTTCCTACAAGATTACAAGAACAAAAAGCCATCATATATTATATATACCTATGAAGATCTGATTCAGTGATTCACTGCTTGATTTGCCGCAAAATATCCCCCCTAAGTAAGCTAGATATGCTGGCTGCTGGGACGAAAAAATGGACCGTGAACGGCACGAAGACGCCGCCTGGTGCGCTCTTTCAGGTCCTTCGGCTCCTCCTCAGCGCCGACGTAGTGAAACACCGTGACCGTCACTGCCTGCCCAACCTTTCCAAAAGTCCCTCAGCTACCTCCATATTCCTAACTCAATATTTACTCTTATTTTTTATAACTCAAAAGTTCACTGGATGTAGCTTATATAAAGAGAGAGGAAAGAAATAAGGGCAGAGAGGTGTGGAAGAAGCAGCAGTTAGCCGCTGGAAACAAAGAAAAACCAGAGGTTGTTTGGTTTAAAGCGTTTTAAGGCAGCTATGACTGTCGTTTTGCAGCAGACTTTGTTTTGGATTTCACCACGACGGCAAAATTGGTGTCTTGGGGTGTGAACACAAACTGACACTAGGGTTGTTGAGGATTAGCCATTTGTGCTAGTTTCCAAATGTAGTGGTCTTTGCGGTGGAATTCAGGCATTGGTGGGATGTAATATTCAGCACGAAGAAGAAACAAAATATAAAACTACACATAATACTTTACTAATTAAAACAATTTCACTATAAATTTGCTGAGATAACTACATAATCCGTCTACTACAATGTGACTAACTTATAAAATAACCAATATAAGACTCTTATTCATTGGAGAAGAAGGAAAAAAAAAACTAATTCCTAGTGGACAAGAAATCTTATACTTGATGAGCAAAGAATCATAATCCTTGGCCCACAAGGTTTTTTCCATTTATTGACGTATGACTCTTTTACCTTCATATCTTTGCACGTCTCCTCACTATGACAAATTTTCAAGCCAAACATGTTACAAATCTGGTAACGTGAAATATATATATATATATATATATATATATATATATATATATATATATAACCGTTGGACTTCACACGTGGGTCAACCTGCTCTAATACTATGTTAGCTTTTAGTATTTGATGTTGTTTTCTTACTAAGAAAAGTTGAAAGAATGAAGAACAAAAGTTTTGTATCTGTGTAAAGAAAGTTGCTGCTCAATCCATTGCACAGTTCACATAAAAAACATTCTCTTACGCTTTTGCACTAAATTCAATCTGAACCATACACACTAGATCATCAACAATGGCATCACACTTGACTACAATCCAAGACATATAAGTCAAAGATGGATTGGATCTAGGCTCTACATTTGATCTATTGACTTAAGTAGAACATTATTACTTTAGTCTAAAGAAGGCTTTTCAATTACACTGTACAAATAAACAGTGTTTTGGGGTGAATTTCAACTTATTTACAAACCTGCCACAGCCTTTCTCTGCCGCTAATCATGATGTACAGGTGTTGATGATCGTGGGAAGGGAAGAACAATGGTAAAACCGCCCTTTTCCATTTCCTTCTCAAACCCTCCTTGCTTCTTCCGTCTCGCAGACCCCGCGATAACGACGCGGACAGTCTCGCCTCCGTCCTATCCTCCTCTCGCCGCCGTCTCCCTTCTCTCACCTGTGTCGTCTTACTCCACCTTTTGAGTCAGGAAGGCCCGTTCTTAGTTTTTTGGGGTGGGGATTTCAGATTTCAAGGGGGGAGAGAGGCTGTGCTTCGTTTCGGTCGGGTCGAGCCTCTATGATTCGATCGGATCAAGGTGATGGGGACAACGCGAGGGGTTGAGGTGGCGTCGGGAAGGTATGTCGTTTTTTTTTCTTCCCTTTGGTGATGCATAAACCCATCAGTTCCTCTGTAATTTGTTTAGGTTTTCATTATTCCTTTTCGATCATATTTAGCATCTGTGCATGGAAGGGGACATATGAATCCTGCTCTTGATGATTCAATATGCCATCAACATTACTTAGGCTTCTAATTTCATGCAGAAATCGAAAACCCATTTGGTGAGCCCTTGAGTCAGGGGCTACGCTAGAACATTTGAAGTGAAAGTGGTCAAAGCCAATCATGTTTTTGTATTATTTTTGAGTTGAAAAATTAGGTTTTTCTTCATAAGATGTTCAAATTACACTCTACTGGGTTTGCGACTTGGAAACTCAATATCTTTGTGATATTAGATTAACATAGTAAAACTATATTTTCTTTTGGTGGGCATGTCTAAATTTATGTATTTGCGTTGTAGGGATGTCTTATCTGGTGAAGTGTTCAAAATCCTTCTGATAACTGATTTAATAGGTTGAATTTGTATCCAAGGTTTTCTTCCAATATGGTATGAACTATTTTGTTTAATCGAAAACAGGTCACTTTTTTCTATGGTGGTCCCTTAGAGTTTATGTTTATCGTGGAAAGCACAAAAGACCCTGCTTATCGGGCTGTATCTATGCTATTATCACAGCTTAAGGTGTACGCAACAATAATGATGGTTTCTTTAATATAAGAAGAACATCCTGGACAAGTCATATATAATATATGCTTGGAAACACAAGTTTAATGCATAACATTTTTTAGGTTACATGTGTTCCCAGAATGATTTGTTTTAAGTTTAACTTCATTTCCTTGCAAGACGAGGTTGATGCTAAGATTGTTGTGGCTGGTATTTCAACAACCTGCAGTCATAAAATTCACAACCAATTGGTATGTACCTGATTAAAATAATTTACTCTTTGCCACCATGCTGGTGCAATAGAAAGGTCTTGCATAGTTTGGTCGAAAAAGATGATGGCAAAGCGAAGAAGAACTCAGCCTATTGTATGTTACTCCTCCCCAATATTTTCTGTATGTTTTCTTCAATTATTTGTTTTTGGGTTTGTTTCTTTCCCAAGAATATGAAGAAAGAAACAGGAAAAATTAATATTGGGTAGTTAATTTATCTTGGAGTGTTATATTTATTCAAGCCATCAGGGGAATTAGTTACTTAATTGATTGATTACCTGAGTCAATTTCTTTGATTTTTTCTGAAAGAATTTGTTTTTTTTTTTTTTCTGGGATTTTGATGTTTTCTTGAATTTTACCACTTTGGTCGTGGCTTCCACTCAAATGTTAATTTAATTTAATTTTTTTTGGGTATTATAGCAAATTATATATATAGTTTGCCGTTATAGTTTGGTCCTTTTTATGCAGTAGATTGTAGAAAAATGACCAAAAACAGCTTCAAGCAAGCACATGAGTTTGGTATGTTTTGGTGTTCATATGCTGAATTTGGTTATGCTTTGTGTATTGTCTATTCAATTTATATCAGTTTCAGAACTTATAATTGTGATGTTTTTAAGTCTATGGAGTAAGTTGCATAATTGTGTGCCATCTTTTATATGCAGAGAAGAGACGCGCTGAATCTCACTCCGCCATTCGCCCATCCGTCCTCTCATGATCTCTCACACCCTCTCTCTAATTTCAGAACAATATGAAGCAGCTCGAGCTCTTTTTGCATTGAATCAATGGCAGTCATGTAGAGGTGATTTTTCTTTGCCTTTTTGTTAGGTTAGTGAATTATTAGCTTAATTTGGGTAGTGTAGGTTCCGTTTTGGCTTAATTTCGATTTTCAACTCTAATAAAATATTGGTTTTAGGGATTTCTTCTTAGTGATCATCTTCATATTTGATTGGTGATTTAGCATGTGGATTGTCTACTTCTTTGATGAAAACTCTCACCGTTGGGACTAATATAGGTTTGTCTTATTTACTTGCCCTATTTGTAACAACCCGTCACTGGATTTACGGAACAAAAAGGGTATTTTTGTATTTTCACTAAGTTCGGGAATATTTATGATTTTTAATTTTTAAATAGTGTGCCCAAGGGGGCCCACCCCTGATTTGTGTCCCCCGGTCTCTCTCCCTTCTCTCTCAGTTATCTCTTCTCTCTCAACCCTCTTCTTTCTCTATCCCTCCCTCTCTTTTTTCCATTTCCCGTATACCTTACTCATCTCTCTCTCTCTCTCGGATTCTTTCCCGATCGACACACACACACCCAGTCACCCGCACACCCTAGGATCCTTCTAGGCAAGAACTTAAACCCAGGACAAGTCCGTGGTGCACCACAGTGGCGGAGACCACTGTTCTTTCACTATCTCGTCAAACTCCGGCGAGTTCCTTGTATCCCTGACGTAGGTAAGGCCTTGTTACCTTCGAACTTTCCTTCCTTCCTTGTTGGATTGTTAATGAGTGCGTTTTGGGGACTCTTTGGGATAGAAAATACCTCGGTGGAGTTCTTCAGGTTTTCCAACGAGGAACCCGTCACTTTCAAGGCAAGTTCCGGCCAAACCACGGCGATTTGGCCGGCATGCAAGGTATCAATCTCTTCGGCTCGCTGAGTACTACAACTTTCCTTTTTGTTTCACCCAATTTCATTAAGTATTGAAGAAGTTATATCCATTTGAATCTTACCCAGTTTCCGACAATTTTCGTGGCTTTCAAGGCATTTTTCGGCCAAACCACGGTGAGTTAGACGTCGTGCGGGTACCATTCTCTTCGTCTCATCGAGAGCTATGGTTTTCGTTTTTGAATCACTCGATTTCGTTGAGTTTTGACAAAGTTATGGCCATTTAAAGGTTGTGTAGTTTTCCGGCCAAATTCGGCCTTCTTCTCTCTTTGAATCCGGCGACCCACCAAACCCAAGGCTTTTGGGCCTTTCCTGCCGAGCCCAACCCAAAACCCATTTCAGTTTTTATTATTTATTTTATTTATTGTTTTAATGTAAAAGGCCCTTGGGCCATTTTCAATAAGGGCTTTTAGCCCGTCCTCCATAAAACCCAAAAACCCTTAGGCTTTAAGCCTTCCAAGTTAGGGTCCTAAGCCTTTTTTCTCTAAAACCCAAACCATCAAGGACCCAAGCCCAAAGCCCAAACCTAGGTTCGGCCCGTTTGACTATTTGACCTGTTGACCCGGTCAACGTTGACCGTTGACTTTAACTGGTCAACGTTGACCGTTGACTTTTAGGGTTGACTTTTAGGTTTTCATCCAAGACCTCTTCTAGGCTAATTTCGACGTTCTGGACCTGTTTTTGAAGTCTGTTTTTCCAAATTCAATCGTTTGAGTAGAGTTTGACTACATGTACCCTTTGTGTGAATATGTGTGATTCTTACCGGTGATTCCTATTACTCCTGTTAGTAAGGCTTTGCACCAACGGTGTACGGTGAGTGGACCCCTTCTAAAACGCATGTTTTATAGTAGAACTGAACACATGAAAGACATGATTTTATGATTATGTTCTATGAAATGCTTTATGAGATATCGTGCCTATTGAGGCTATTTTGAATTATTACTATTTTTCCTATAACCCGTATTCTTATAGAACATCTGATGGATGACGATATGATATTTAGAATACGTATCGAACACTTCTTTATAATATAGATGATGGATGACTTTATACTATGGAGATGCTTTTCAAATGTACGTACGTTCAATGGTTTCGTACTTACCTAGTGGTCCTTTCCGCTATGGGACGTAGGGATAGATTCCGGTCCGTCCCGGGCGAAGGTTTGGTGTTGGCATAGGGCCTGGAGGGTGTTTCCTCTGGCATTTAAGACCAGGGATGGGGAGTCGGCATGGGGCCTGTGGGTTATTTTCCTCTGAATGTCTGCTCAGAGATAGGGAGCCGGCATGGGGCCTGGTGGTTATATTGGACATTCACTAGTAATTATTATATATACAATTTATGATTTGAGACATTGCACGGCATGCTAGGTTTCGGAAAATCTATGTTTATCATGATATATATGTTTTCATAAAACCTAGGGGTTAGTACGTTGATAACTGTTTTACTATATATATATATATATATATATATATATATATATATATATATATCAAATTGGTCCACTCATATTTGTTTTGCGCCTCCTTTAGGACTTAGAATCGAGGCATACATTCCCGGCGTCAAGGTACTTCCGCATTGGCATCTTCGAGTCCTCTCGGTGTATGACCCATTCTTTTATTCATTCAATTTTATATTATTTCTGTTAGTGCTCTAGTTAGTTGTATGCTCTGAACACGTTCCTAAATTGCATATTCATTGTTTTTATATTTATAAGTCTTATCCAAGGTATTAAATATCGATGATATCAAAAATATCGGTAGTCCGAAAACACGGAAATATCGATGGAAATATCGGGATAATATCGATATCGATAAAAATTATATGGAAACCACGGAAATTGTAAGAAAAACTTGGAAATTTTTATTGAAACTTTGCAGGATGTTTATTTAGTCAATTATCTATTAGTTTATCACAAAAAATTGGAAGGAAATGCATTGCATGATGGATTTAACATTATCAAGTTGATTATATAGCGAGCTGACAAACATTGTGAGTGTAGAAAATATGTAGTAATTAATGAAAGAAGTTTAAACACACCATAATCATTTATATATAATGAATTAGTAGAATATTTTACACTTTATACATTGCATGGTAAGATACATGAGTGACTTAGTACCACATAGAGTTCCTATGAGGTTCAAATTTTTCACTATCTTCATTATCTCTATGTGTAGAGTGAGTGTATTGTGAAGAGTAGTTATCAAATGATAAATCCCCAAAATAGTTTTGCATGTAATTGTTAACATGTCACCCATATGGATCCGAGATTGGTTGACGTTGTCCATAAGCAAAATCATTTGAAGATTGAGTCTCGGATTGTTTCCATGAGTCGCTCGATTCCATCCCAACAGGAATGGGATATAAGGGTAGGGAAATGGTTGGTTATGAGTATAATCATAGTTACTACTTCCCACTCCAACAGAGTCCGAAGTTCTAGATAACGAGTCATCTTCTTGACTTGACAAAATCCCCTTGCCTCTTTCTCTACGAGTATAGTCCTTCCCTATGGCACCAATTCCTGGTCATGCCTGCCTACTGCCATGGTCATCATCCTGTGTTGCATGCGTGAAGTTTGCCTCACCAGTGAAGGGGCTCATAAATCCGGGAGGTGGTCCAACATAGTTTCCATATCCCTCAAGCTCCACTATATCCTTCATCATTCCCACCTCCGGTGTTAGGTGAGTCTCCTGATCTTGTACTAGAGCTATCATTAGTATCAGCACGATGTTGTGGTTGTGTAGGATTGGAAGAAGGTGGAATTCCAGTGTTTCTTGGTCTTGGGCGCAAAAGTTCTTCCAAAGAGTCAGCGCTGCTAGATCCCACCTCCTCCTCTAATACTCTTTCTACATTTATCCCTTCATTACATGCTTCTTCAGCAACTTTGAGAGCTGGGTTGCCTTCATCATCATCTAAATGAAGAGGTCTAATCCATTGATAAAGTTGGTTACCCTCTGTATCATCATCTTCAGCAACAATATCAAACACATCTAGTGGGTCACCACGGTCGACATGATCTATTTTTGCTTCCTTATCTCGAATTTGAAGCTTCATGTTGTAGTAGCAATAAACTAATTTTTCCAACCTACTATGAGCCAACCTATTTCTTTGCTTTGTGTGTATGAGTGCAAATGTGCTCCAATTTCTTTCACAAGCAGATGATGAAGTTGTTTGTGATAATACCTTGATTGCTAACTTTCTCACAGTTGGTGCATCGGTCTCATACGTGATCCACCATTCAGCTACAATGAAAAACAATGTTGATAAGCCTAATAACTCCAACAAATTCTATTATAAACTTATAGTGAAATATGTTTACACTCACTAGGAGACATTTTTGTTCGAGCAACAACTGATGTTGGTTCTCCAAAAGTTCTTCTTGCATCTTTAAACCATGTTAGTTGAATTCAATAAATCGTGTTAGTTTAATCCAACAAAGTAATTATTATAATTTAAGTAATTGTGTACCTCATTTCCAAATTGGCCAACTGCTGGTAATGCAGGGTCTAATTTAGAGTATACATTATGTACAGCACGTATAAAGGTACCATCATCTCCAACACTGGGTCTGTATTGGTATCGAGGATTCAAATAATATGCTGTTCAAAGAAACACATACTCTAATAAGAGAAATAATACTTATGCAACTAAAGAAATGAATTGCAAATTATGACATAATTTATACCTGCGGCATGCAAATCGTGGTATAATGTTTTATACCATCGATCTTCAATTATCTTTATGACCCACCTTGCACCATGTTTTCTTTCCAATTCATCCTTCACTGCACGCATCAACTCATATATTGCCCCCATAGTAGGATACACTTCTGTGTCAACGATCCGTAAAACTTTGTAAAGAGGTTCAAACACTTGGCACACATGTTTTGATTGAGTCCAAAAAGCATGATCAAGCACTATACTTTCCACCATACGACCTGCATTTGAGTGGCTGAAATTGTGGTTGGCCCAATCGTCACTAGTGAATAGTTGCTTCAACCCTGCTTTCTTCTTAACTAGGCTGTCTAATGCAATATAGTTGGTGGTGAATCGAGTGGTAGCTGGGCGAATAATTTCTCCTTTGCAAAATTCACGCATCTTTGCCAACAACCAACCGTGATTGTAAATATAATTTGTGATCGTTCTAGCTCTTTTTACCACAGTAGCAATATTCTCTCTCTTCCCCATTGCCTCAAACATGAGATCAATACAATGTGTTGCACATGATGTCCAAAACACATTATGATGCTTCATTAACTTTTTTCCAGCTTTGACAAATGCAGAACCGTTGTCGGTCACGACTTGGACAACATTATTCTCTCCCACCTCCATGATTACATCCCTCAATAATTTATGAATATACTTGTAGTTCTTTATATGGTCTGAAGCATCAACAGACTTCAAAAAAATTGTCTTTCCCTTGGAGTGTACCATGAAGTTTATGATAGACAATCTGGTCGGGCCAGTCCATCCGTCACACATGATTGTGCAACCATTAGTTTCCCACCTTGACCTCAACTTGTTAACATAGTCGCTAATGTCTTTATACTTCATTTCCAAATATTTGTTTCTTACCTCATAGGGAGTGGGAGGTTGTACTCCAACACTGGCCTGTTGACATCCCAATACCATATTTTTGAAATGATGTGATGATGCCTTCTCAGCATGGACATTGTCATAGATAAAGAACTTGCTAATTAGACGCCCCATTCCCTCCTTCACATTACCTCCAGTGAAATAACTCTAAACACTCTTTTGACGTGCTTTGGATGACTTATATAAACTTGGGGCTATTGGTGGTGTTGGTTGTGATTCTCCAAGACTGTCTCCCCGTCTCATTTGTGCACCACCACTTGTCCCGGAACCTTGTGCTCTATTAGGAATTTTATGAAGGTGTTCTCTTTCCCATGCTGACTGTTTGGAGGCACGTAATGCTTGTTTCAAACTGCGTCGTTCTTCAGGTGCCATGTCATCATCACATTCGTCCTCATCGTCATCATCATCACTGTCAACCGCTTGGCCAATGACTTCTCCTCGTAGCCCAGCTCGAATATTTTCCATTCCATGTGTTATCTTTTCCTTCTGCTGTTTTTTATTTTTTTAATAATGTGCTGATGAATGCCTTCGCTTCTTGGGGGACATTATCGCATCGTTGAACATTTTTTGCTGGATCTAATCCACTAAGATGGTACTTAAGTCGTGTCACTTCGCCACTCTTCATTACCCGACCACAATATTTGCAAATTGTGCCATGTTTGTTTCCGTCTATTGGGTCTCCATGTTCCCAAGCTGGATCACGTTTAGCTCCACTAGACATCTTAAACGTACCTATATTTATTTTTCATGAAAATTAGGCAATTATTTTTTGGCCAAAAAATATAGTAGTGACAGTGAGTTTAGTGACGGAAACATATTAAATAGGAAGTAAAGAAAATAGGAAGTAAAGTTATTCTACAAAAGAATTAAATAGGAAGTAAAGAAAATGATTGTAAGAATTTAAGTAATTATAAAAATAATATGGAATAATAAAACCTAATATTAATGAATAATAATCCAATTTGATAATAAAATAATAAATAACATTAAACATATTAAAATTATTCTAGGGAATAATTATACAACATTACTTAATTACTTCAAAAAATTAACATCCAAGTATAAATTACAATAATATAAATATAACTTCGTAAACTTACCTTAAATATGGAACCCTTTGTGTAAAGGCCAAATAGAATCTGCGTGGAGCAACAATAAAATAAAAATTACGCAAATGTAACAAATCTGGAACTTTCGATGTCGTACGTAGCAGCAAAACCTCGACGATCCTCTGCAACTTGCCGTATGTGAATAAATGAGAGAGACAGAAGGTATTTAACATTTAATTTGGAGTGGCGCGAGCTGCAGATCCATTTATTCAGTTTGAAGCTTTGAAATGGCTTTGGAATGGATCTGGAATGGCTCTGAAAGGGCTAAGGGAAGAAGAAGAAACGAAAAGGTGTAATAGAGGTTTTTCAATTTTCGAAGGGTAAAAAAATGTGTGATCATCTGATACTCCACCCCTGAGAATGTGAAAGAATATCACGCGTGGCACACGGTTTTGAATCTTGATGCATGAAACCACCATTATTTTTGTCTTGTCAAAAATTGTACAAGCTGTAATGTAAAGGCTGTAAAAGTTGAACCCCTGAGAATGTGAAAGAATATCACGCGTGGCACACGGTTTTGAATCTTGATGCATGAAACACCATTATTTTTGTCTTGTCAAAAACTGTACAAGTTATAAAACTTGCCAGATACAGACCATTATTTTTTTCTTGTCAAAAATTGTATAAGCTGTAATGTAAAGGCTGTAAAAGTTGAACCCCTGAGAATGTGAAAGAATATCACACGTGGCACACGGTTTTGAATCTTGATGCATGAAACACCATTATTTTTGTCTTGTCAAAAACTGTACAAGTTATAAAACTTGCCAGATACAGACCATTATTTTTTTCTTGTCAAAAATTGTACAAGCTGTAATGTAAAGGCTGTAAAAGTTGAACCCCTGAGAATGTGAAAGAATATCACGCGTGGCACACGGTTTTGAATCTTGATGCATGAAACCACCATTATTTTTGTCTTGTCAAAAACTGTACAAGTTATAAAAAAGACCATTATTTTTTTCTTGTCAAAAATTGTACAAGCTGTAATGTAAAGGCTGTATAAGCTGTAATGTAAAGGCTGTAAAAGTTGAATTATTTGGATGCTTTTGTTTTTCTCACGCCACCCACACACACACACACACGCACAGCCTCTCACACGCCACCACACACGCGCGCCCACACACACACGCACAACCACTCACACGCCACCACACATGCATACACAGATCACACACACACACACAGATCACACACGCACAACACATGCACGCACAGATCACACACGCATAACACACAGATCACACACGCACACAGAGACTTTGATGCATATTTTTAACATTTTAAATCCTAATTATCTCTATTTCAGCCAATGCATATTTTTACCACCTAAAAGTCTTTGATGCATGTCTTTTTTTTTAAGTATTGAAACATACATTGTTCGAAATTTGTTGAGCACTTGAAACTTTACAAGTTAAGACTTGGAATTTTATGATATATGATAACTGTTTTGTATGTTTGTTGTTGATTAAGCACGTGGGATACAACTCGGTCTTAGACACATAATAAAGATTTATTGTTTGACATTAATGGGGCACATGTTATTCTCATGATATTGGCTGCAAATGCTGCAGTAGGAGTGATTACAGAAACCAACGCAGAACAAGCTTTTCAGGTAACTTTTACATTTATAGCATTTCAGAATTCGCATAAATACCAGAAATCATCTTGAAAGACTACCATTTCAAGCGGATCTTTTCTTTCATGCGGAAACCAAGCTTCCTTTTTCTTAACTCATTCTACTAAAACTTCAAATTATGTTCAATTTGTTGATTGGCTGTGAGCACTTAAGTTGATCTATTTATTTCCAATGTACCCTTTTTTATGCATGAGTGCTTTTCTGTTACATGTTTAGAAGAATGCATGAATTCTTAGGTAACCTTCTTTTTGTTCTGTGATGTAGGACAGAGTAGGACAGCGAAAATTAGATTGTTTAGTGGAAGTGAAAAGACATAAAACTTAAATTGAAGCATCCTTTCCATTTATGCTTCTGTTTTATAGGATTGGGGGATAAAAACAATATATTTTGTTGTTGCATGTTTCATTAATTCAAACTTTCAAATATACGCTCTCTTCATTATGCACAGTATGTTGATGTGAACTGAATCTAAGTAATTTGTCTTTCTGTCGAAAATATTCATAGTATGTCCTGCATTACAGTTTCAAAACCCACAACAGCCCGTGGGCAATTTTATTTTCCCTCTCCCTATGTGTAGTTTAATATAATTGAACGAGTTCAAAGAGAATGATCAGAACGAAGGTTTGTATTAGATCCGATGTGCTTCCTCTTTCTATGCATTTTGGTTCAAATTAGGGTTTTAGGTTGAAACCTGAAACGAAAAGAGAATAAAATTTTCAGGATCTTTGGATTTTGTGTTTCGATGAGAGGAAAATGTGAGAAATTTGTTAAGAAAAGTTGTGAAATTTCATTCTTTAAATCCATCAGATCATGCTTAAATTGTTAAAAATGCAGTTGTTATTGTTAGCTAATTCATGTTTTCAGTCTTAAATTAAATTTATTGTTTCCCTTGCTTGCTTATACTTGCAGCTACTGATCCTGGAAGTTTGAATAACAGCGTCACTGTCCAGCAGGTGAATTTTAAGCAAATTTATCTAGCATTGAACCATTTCTTAAGATCTGATTCGGTTTTATTCAGGGAATTTGAAACCTTTACATTGAACCATTTCTTATTCTAATTCATGGGTTGCTAGCGCAAATATAGTGCAATCTAATGTTTTGATGCATACTTGATTCGGTCTCAAATGCGATATGTTGTAATTCTTTCTAATTTCATTGTTTACCTATCTTTGTGTGGATCAGGCGGTACTGGAAACAGTTGCGAGAGTAAAGTTGAAGAAAAATGAGACGAAAGAAGAAAAGTACATGCTTCTAACTTAAATTCAGTACAGTTTTTTATATATTCTTTGTCAATTGAATCTAGCCATTATGGCCCGTTCTCACTGTGTTGTAGTATAAATAGGTCGTTTCAACTATATGATGTTTGCAATCTGGATAATGATAATAGAGGAGAAGATACACCAACACTGATTGATCGCAAGGTAAGATTGCTTCATGGAAAATATAATTGCTCCAGTTATTTATCTTAACGGTCCTAAATGTAACTTTGTTTTAATATTATTGGGACAATGTCTTCATAGTATCAAATTTTAAATCAAAATATCCGGTGCTGCAACTAGACTTGAGGTAAACTTACTGTCTCATTACAGTTTCGTTAAGTTCATTGGTCTTCTCTTAACAAAAAAAAAGCTAATTTGAACTCATCTACTGGTTGCATTGTAGATTAATATCAAATTTTGTGGTCGTTATTGTATCTGTAACAGGTGGTTTTGCCTTTGCTTGTGCTGGACAACCGGTCTGATACATACATTCATAAATACATACGCGTGTACATATATTTCCAAACTTAATAGAGAAAACTGAATGCTATGGTCTTACATAATGTTCATATTCTGCTTCCTTCATACCAAAACTTAACAGGTTATTAGTGAATCCATTATGGACCTGGAGGTTTCAACTTCGTCAGTGAAATGGTTCAAGTATGTTTTACCCTGCAATTTTATTATCCAAGAAGAAATTCTTCAAATCCAAAAGTGTACTTATATATATATATATATATATATATATATATATATATATATTCGATTACAAAATTCTGTAGATTGAAAATGATACTTTATGTTATCATTTACCTGGTAGATGAAGATGTTTTATTTTGAAAATGAAAGGTAGACTATACTTGGAACAAAATTCTTGAGACTGTTGGGTTGTGCCTATGGATGCTAACTTGGTTCTTAGAGACTGTTTTGCATTGCTTCTTTTGTTACTACTAAATATGATATGGAGGACATAATTTTTTTATTTATCATTTGGAAGGTTTTCTGGACCCTTGATTTTTGATCGTGCAAGTCATCAAGAGAAAATCAAGAATGTAAGCTCAGCTCAAGAAGGTTTATATTTTTGCAAGTCCATTTTTCTTTTGCCAATGTCAATTATTTGTATCTCAAAGGGAAAGATACCTGACATATGGCATTTCTTTCAATATTTTTTGCCTTTTTGGTTTACTGAGAAACTTATGAAATTAGGATGGAATGTTATGTTCTTCTGTGTCGTTAGTCTATGGCAGGCGAATTGGGATCGGTCTCGAAGAACTTTGCATGTTTACCGTTTTCAAGGTACGGTGTTCATCGATCTTAACCTTTAATTTGTTTCTCAATTTTTTTATAGTTTTGGATTTGTAAAAACCCTTGATTGAATCGGGTGCTGGTATGGTCCCTTACAGGAGAAAAAAGTTTCATTTTTTTCCCCTTAAAATTTTAGTTTTTGTTATTTTTTTTTTCTTCACAAAGAAACTTAGGTGGTAGCTGTATTACTAATTAGCTACAGAAGTTATATATTCTTATGAGTACGGTATGGGTGCAGGTTTGCTATGTTGCTTTTTTGGGATGAAATTACTTTAAATACAGAGGAAAAATTGATTGATATTATTGGGTTGTATGCAGAAATCTAAGTTTTATCTATTTTGATAATGCTTGGTTTTTGTGTATTGAGTTGGATAGACAGTTCATAGGTTTGGTTCCATATTTATTCGGAGAAGAAAAAACACAAAGAGGGCAACACAATAACCCTAGGATGATTATATATGGAATGAATTAAATCTATTAACGAATTATATTTTGGGTGTGTTGTTAGGAAGAAATGCCTACACTCCAAATATTTATGAATTGGGTTCATTATAAAATAGGTCAATTGTATGCATTACTTCTTTTGGCACTAAATCTTTTGTTAAATTTCATTTTGCTGACTTTTAGTTTTTGACTTTTCTTTGGCAGGACTTTTAATTAAGCATGCATCTTTGGTGTAATATTATCATATTCTTGAGGTTTGAATTTTTTACTCTTACTTTTGTGACCATTATATGTTTGCGTATCTATCTTTTGGGTTATCCATCAATTAAAAATTATCATGTGAGGATTTTGATTATTGACTTACCATTGGTATATTTCAAGTGGTTTTTGATATTTTGATGGGTGTTGGAAAAAAAAAAAGATGAAATTGTTTTGCGCTCAATGCATAGTTAATCTTAAAATAGGGTTTATTAAATTGGTTTGATGATATATAGGTGGTAACAAATTAGTGATGTCAACTCCTACAAGGAAGAGGCTGCTGAGAGACTTCAAGAGGCTGCAACAAGACCCGCCCGCAAGGATTAGTGGGGCGCCTCAGGATAACAATATAATGCTGTCGGCGAGGTTAGTTATTTTTTAGGCTTTGCTTCTACAAACATGAACTCTTTACATGGAAACCGAATTTTATGTGAATTTTAATTGTTATATATCAAGCTCCTCTGCACTGAACTCTCTGTATTACAACAATTATAATTAGAACTCGGATGAAATGGGCTCCATCCAGCAAAACTCCTGCCCTAACAATAATAATTAGAACCAAATTTGATAATTTTTCATAGTTTAGGCCATTTGGCCAAGTCAGAATGAGAAACACAGATGTTTTCTTTATCTTATGCTATTTGTTTGGCTGTAAATCGTATGGAGTAAATCTCTTGGTGTCATTCTAAATAGACTGGAAATATGTCTCATGCAAAATTAATGTTGATGTTTATCAATGGAAATAAGTTTTGAAGTGATTACCTTTCTTTATACAAGTTCTGTCCACAATGAAACCTATATTATAGTTTCACTTTTACTTGCTTTCGCACAGGGGGGTGTCTGGACACGTAATTGGTGTGTCATTACTCACTAAATCTTTTTTATCCTTATCTTCTATATTAATATCACCATTTTTTTTTTCTATTCAAAAAAAAATATCACCATTTTTTTGGGTGCTCAATGAGTGGTTTGGCAGATAATAGATAAAGGTTTTAATGCATTCATTTAATGTTATTGCAGATCTGCTAAATTCTTCAAGAAGTTTGGTTTACAGAACTGAAGCTGTTTAAGCACAAGGTGTCACAGTTTATAGATGAGGTATTATAAAATTTAAAAAGGGTCAATATTATCATTACTCATCCTTAACATTTAACTATCAAAGCTTGAGTTTATAATAATTAATTCTTCACTGATGATATGTTGTGATGGGGTTTAGCAATTTTCAGTATTCTTCAATTCTTTTTAATCTGCAAAATCAAATAACCCACGGAATTTATGGCATACAATTAGTTTCCTTTCAGTTGGGTTGAAATGATATTAATTGTGCTGTTATGAAGCTCCTTTTTATAGTTAGGTTGAAAATCATATTAATAGATTCTTTATTTGGTTGGTCCGATCTGTAACAGATGGGATTGTTTTGTTTGATGTTTGAATCAAAATTTGATCTTTTTTTTTGTGTGAAATTATGATGGAATCGCAAATTTGTGAGGTATATCTTAGATTATTGATTGCATAGTCACCTTCCCACAACTATTAAATTGTCTCTACGAGATGAATTTTTATAATTTCTAGGATCTATGGTTGCAATGCTTTTGATGCATGCAATCAGGAGGATGCTACTATTATGGAGCTTCTTTGGCATGGTAAGTTGAAGTTGCATATCATTTTTTTTTTCGTTCACGAAATTCATTATCTTGCTATCTTGGCAATTAGCAGTGTCTGACAACTGGTGAAGTATATGAATCCATGTGTGGAAGTTTGAATTATACAGATGAAAGTGAACTTTAACAACTCTAACTTAGATTTTTTTATTAATTTCCTTCATTTGTGTTCGACTATTTTACTTTTTTGGTATATAAGTACAACTATTGATCGAAAACCACATAAATTACCTAACAGCCAAGAAATTGTTTGTGTTAGAAGAACAGAACATGATGTAAAGCTCAAATTTTAGGCACTTAAATATATGTTTTTATTTTCAATTACAATCACTCAACATAAAAGTTCAATTGGATTTGTTCTGGTCTCCAAGAATTTTTCTTTGTTTGGTTACCAATTAATTTATGTGGCGAGAGTTTAGTTTTTGCTTTTCTGCCTATGTATATATGATTTGAAATGGACAGTTCAATTTGCTATATATAAATTTGTAGTCCAAGAGTTCGAAGGAGAGGTGAATTAGAAACAATGGGGGGAAGAGTGATGGAGTTGAGGAGTTGAGAGTTAACGAGGTATACTTGAATTTCTATATGATGTCCTTGGTATTGCGAGATCATTGAGACTAACTATCTGGTTGATTAATCACTAATTTGATATATTTGTGGTTGGAAAATTAGCTACTTGAACAAGTACTGAACACTTTCTATGTTTTTTTATCAACTGCTGAAATAGGTGCCTGCCCTGCAGGGTACATATTTTGCCATCTTAACTACAACGGCAAAATATGTGTGAACTGCATGTTGCTTCTGTTTCTTATGGAAATAGAACTTTTTTGGCAACCATGTCTTTGTGATCAAGAACGTTCAGTTTCTTTCTACTAATTGTGCAATGTCTTTACATGTCAACTCAGTTGAATGTATATAAAAGTCAAACTACTTATCTTATCGACCTCATTCATGTGTCCCTCTGGTTATTGATGATTGTGTTGAATTTATTCAGGTTAAATGTGTCTGATTCATGCAGTTACGCCTGAAATAATGGTTCTTGCCGCAACGCGCGGACTTATTTTCTAATCCATTCTAAAATTAAGGAGGAATTGACTGTTCATTCAGCTACAGTCAAATCTGTGCCACTCGATTTCACCCTATTTACAACAATGCCAGCCAAATGGGGCTGGTTGGGAGGGTAATTATCAAAAGATAGGAGGGTAATTTTGTCTCTGAACATATTTCGAAATATTTACGGTTTTACCAATCTATTCTAAAATGGGCCATCGATTTTGCATTATTTACGTTTATGCCATTGTGTGTGTGGCTGTACTTCAGCCAAAACAAACAGATTTGTGGAGGGATTTCAGGGAGAGAGGCGTGGGATGGCAGGGAGGGGAAGAGAGAGAGAGAGGAGTGAGGCTGCCAAAAAGTGGGGTTAGGGTTGATTTTTTCTCCTCAAATCAAGGGTTGGTGTCGGTGATTGAAAGATTGAGAGGGATGGGAGAGAGAGACAGAAACACACCTAATTGGCCTTCATTTTCCCCTTTCTCAAACCCTAGCACCCAGAACCCCAGAACTGAGCCCATCTCATCGGCTCTGGCTTCCCAAAACAACACAAACCTGCCCTCCATTCCTGTAACTCGAGAGCTTCGTCTCTCTTTGCTTTCAAAATTATAGGCTTCGATCCTCTCCCCAACAAACCCAGAGCCTCATTTTCTCCCGCTAAGCAAAAGAAAATCAAGGAGGCCTGCAACTTCGTTTGCAGTCCGCTACTGCAAATCGGTCTGGAAACTGGAAAGTCCAAAGGTAAAACACACCGATCTCTTTGATTTTGGTCTCTGCTGCGCATTTTGACAGACAAATGATAAACCTAACACATGCATGCTCTGATTTCCTTGGTAGGTTTCTTGAAATATTTGCATCTCATTGGCCTAATATTTTTCACTTTCTGGATGTGCAAAGTCTGGGTGGTACACATCACCGGCCAAACCTTTCCCAGGTAAGGAATTCCATCACGTTTGTTGAAATTATCTGCTTCCTCCCCTCTGATGTATGTGTATGTATGATATGTGTATGTGTGACTTTAGATTCAATTTTGTGGCATGAAAATTGACATTTTTAGACTTACCCTGTGTTGAGATTTTTGTATGAATTTTTTTTTTTTTTTTGTGGGGTTCGTGGGGTTTTTTAGAGATTTTACTGTGAAAGCATTGTTGTTGTATGATTTTTTTATTGTGGGTTTTGATTGTTTGGTTATAATTTTGGGTATCTGTTTTGGTTTTTTGAATCGGTTCTTGTGTAAGTCACAGTTTTGTGTGGATGATCGTTGGTTCTAAACGAACCGAGCTACATATATGGCTTTGCTTCCCATCTACTGAAAACGTTACCCTTCTTCTCTCTACAAATTCCCTTCAAACTGTCCACACTTTTACAAAACCAAAAGCCAATTTTATAAATTTTGATCAGATTTTTCTTCAGATTACAGAGAGAGAAAGGGTCATATATTTTTGCTATTTTCAGAGAGAGGATTTGAGGTGGGTGGAGTGATGAGTGTTTAGGGTTTTTTATGGGAGGGATGAGAAAAGAGTAAAAACGATCAGGAAAATCGAATTCTTTCTCTGAAATTTCATCAACACTTTGTAAGAACTCCAATTATTTCTCTCATATTTCATCCGTTTCTGTTAATTTTTGTAAATTTTCAGATTATGGGTCGTTCCCAATTTCCATTTTTTCTTTGGGGTTTATGTTATTTTGATGGAAAAAGGTCGTATTAGCAAATAGATGATATTTCAAAATTACGATAGTCTGATTCACTTATTTTTGTTCATCTCTAATATTTCTGGATTTTTCCATGTACATTACAGAATTTACTGACATTTGATAAATGTTGAACGAAGTCCTTCAATGAATCTCTCAAGGCGCTCGAAGTTGATATTCAGTTCGCCAACACTCTGTAAGAACTCCAATTCTTTCTCTACTTACACAATTCCAAAGCACTGTGTAATAAACAGTGGATTTTTGATTCAGATTGTAGTAATTGCTGTGAATTTTTTTTTCCAATATGTTTATACACTTACGCTACTCCAATCTCTCTCTCTCTCTCTCTCATTTCTTTTCGGTTTTGGAAATCTCTGACTTACGGTGGTTTTGTTTTCTTGCAGATGTCAATGAATTTTACGGACTTCCTGTGTAATCCTTGCTGCAGAAAGCAATCTCGACGCCGTTGCGGGCGGAGGAACGCCGTCATACGAGCCCCAGAGCACGCTACTGTTGGTAATTTTGCTTTTCTGATTTTATATGAATTTGTTGTTTGTTTGATGAGAAAATATGGAAAACTAGAGAAATTTTTTGAATTAGGGTTGCTATAACACGAATTTTCACTATGATTTGTGATGGGTTTTGGGTGTCTTTCCTCTCTTATGCTTTTTATACTGCCTGCATCAACCCCTTTTCGTTTTTTGTCTTCTCTTCCAACTTATGACCTCAATGATATTAGATAAGGCATTTTTGAAATTTATTGCTAATATTTTGAACTTTGTGTTGTACTAATGCCATAAGGCATTTTGATATTTGACATTTTGTTATGTTGGTTGGAGAGTTGGAGACTTTTGCTCTCTTTGCATTTTGCTATGCTGATTGGAGACTTGCGAGCTATTGATTTTGAATGCTATTGCTCTTGGTATTCTTCACAATTATTGATTTCGAATGCTATTGCTCTCTTTATTCTTTAGAATCGAGAATTGGAATTTTGAATGGGACAGGATTGGATGTATGACTTTGTGCTTTCCTGAATGGGTTTAGTTTTGTACAGCTTGAAATGTTGGTATTGTTTTTGTTCATGTAACTGTGGTTCATTGTTCGTTGTGGGATGAGATTTGGGATCTATTTCTTTGGTTCAGTTTTTGCATATCGAATTTTCGAGAGCTATTTGATAAGAGTCAGGCCTGTTTAGAGACAGGTTTTATAACTCAAACCATTTCCAATAGCTATTTGGTAATAGGACGAGTAATTAAGTATCAAAGAATGAGTTCATACATATGAAATCCTGTTTAAGCTTACTTTTTCCCTTATGAATATTTCTTCATCTGATAGGCTGATGCTTGGGCTATTGAGAATTTTGCCACGGTAGCAAATTACCCGTCTGGCCAAATTATAGGACAGGTGTGTAATTCTTATTTTGCCTTTCTCTCTTTGATACTTTTCATGTGTATTCACTTGGGAAAAATACTTTAGTCTTAATGATATTAATGCTGTAGGATCTATTTTCTTCTGGAGCCATAAAATCTGCAAGAGGATTCAAAGTATACAAGGAGGTTGCTGGCCTTTCAGGGCTTGACTTCGGTTACACAGATAACACTGCAGTATACCATATAAAGGTTTTTTTTATTCCCCTTTGCCCCCTTTTTTGGGATATTAGTTACAAAATCTGTTTGGAGCATAGGTGTGAAAATAACAAGAGGGGTTAGTAAGTTAATTACTTAATTTGATTCTTAATATGAGTTAGAGAACTCATTGCGATTTGCAGATATAGCCTAAAGACTTAAAGAAAACAGTGTTTGTTTGAGTACTTCTCACGTCATTGAGGCACAAATGTTGTCCCTGCATTAATTAATCTTCCTTGTATCAAAATTGAATAAATCTAATTTTCCTTGATATCCAAATGTATTAAAGTAATTGTGATTGAAGTTTGTTTATGTCTACTTTCCAAGATTCATTTTTGGTTACCAGATATCTCACTCCGTTTATGAGTGCTTTTTAGTTAACTAAAAAAAGGCTTTCAATTCTTCGGTTTTCAGGACTTCTATTACCGTTTACAATACCAAAGTACAAGAGAAACAAAGATTGGAGGTAATTTTTGCTCTAACTTCTTTGGAAGTTAACTGCTAGTTTCTAAGACATGTATTGTGCATTTGGCCAGTGTTAACTACTGAATCGATTAAAAAACATTCCGTAGGGACTGCACCGCCATTCAATTACTCTTGGGCACCTGAGGAGGGTGTGATCATATGCTTCACTTCGGGTACGAGCTCTCACTACTCTGTTTATTTGTTCTCAAAAGATTTGTAATTGATGTTGGAGCCATGTCATTGTAGTACTAATCCCTAGATGTATTTTGTTAATGTAAAGTTTATACAATACAAATTCAAACAGAAACACTTATTTTACCATGTGTATTCAGCTACTTTGATTGGTTCCTGAATTATTTAGAGATCGGTGTGTTCAATTGTGGTTTTGCAGAATTTTCTGAAGTAAAATATGCATTAAATGTTTTGTGAAATAAGCATTTTTCAATAGGGTAGTTGTGCTGCTGATTTTTGATGATGTGCCTAATGTTTATTTTGGATTGAATTTCAACTTCTACATAGATTTATGATTAGTAATCTCTCATGGCAGTTTGGAAATGATAATTTGTTGCTGTAATTAAGTGTGTTAGCGTTATTTTACTTTTCGTTCAGATGTTAAGAAAAAATTCCTCAACTTTACAAGGAATGAGGAAAGATGAATATACTAATACACTTCGTTTTCTCTTCAATATCAGTGATGAATATATTTCGTTTGCATCTGTCTTGACAATAGTTTCCCACTTTCCCTTTAAAATATTTGAAAGCGCTGTTGATTTTGCTTTTGTATTTATTTAGTTAGGAATTGATATTGGGAGGTGTTAAATGGACCGTCGGAATTGGGTTTGAAGTCTCTGAGGGAAAGAATGAGATGGGTTTTTGATAGAAGGGTTAGGTGGAGAAGGTGGACAAGAAACCAGTACATTGGATGCACAATATCAGTGATGAACACTTTTCCTTTTTTTTGTTTAGAAAAAATTTGAAAGAGCTACTGCCTTTGAACGTGCGTAAATGCAAAGATTATTTGCAAAATTTTGTTGAGATTTTTTAATGTTGGATTTTTATTCCATAAAATTTTTGAGAGGAAAGATATAACGATAGACAAAACACTATGTTCAACAAGTTTGGATGGTTTAAATTATAGAATTATTTTGTTTGATAGTAAAGACGGTTTCAAATCCCGCTGCAGAGCGCGGGCATTCCTGCTGGTTGTAACTAAAAAATCAAATAACCAAAAACAATTAATATTCCAACGTTAATTCCATTTAGTATGAAACATGATTGTCGCTTCAAAAGTGTACATGACGGGGTGTGAAACTGCAGTCAGACATCCGGCCCAACTTAGATGTTTCTTCTTTTGATCCCACTCATCGGGAAGGTCCATTCGTTCGCAATGTTACCAACGTTCCCAGGTCGGTCCCAAGACCGATCCTATTGTGGTCACCCTCGACGAGAAAATCTATGTTCTAGAGAGTAGTGGATGAGCGGAATAATAAAATTCAGCCAGCCGAGCAGAACCATTTTGAAGTTTTCGATCGGTATATCCAATGGTGGAAGGTGGAAACATATCCCAAATCCACCCTGCTATGAAGGAGGTAGTACTACTTATAATGTCTTAAACTACCTTGCTAGGGGCCGTAGGCTCGTTATTTGTACCAAGTCTGGTTCATACTTTTTTGACACTCACGAAGCAAAATGGCTCCTGAAGGCCTTTGAGATCAAATTCCCATGGTATTCTCCCTCTGGTATTCTTGTAGATGTTGGGGGATTTTTAATTGCATGGATTAAGGGGAGCCAAGAGCTTGTTGCTTATCATTTGGATTCAAATGGGATCCCAAAGTCGTGTCAAATGCTACCCGAGCTTAAGGAGATGTTCAATAATTATTTACTTACCGATAACTGTTTCTTGTTGGGTGAATGTGGTGAAGGCGATCGCATGTGCTTCGTGTTTTTCGGAAGGGATTGTATGCCTACTGCGTACATACATGTATTAGTTTTTCTAGTTAAAATATCAATAGCGTTGCTGGCAAGCCAGTCCATGCAGATCTTGAGGCTGTGGAGAAATATTGTGGCATCTCGTTTGGTGGTACAAAAATTGAATCAGATTTCATCATGTATCGCGATTTAAACAATCACGATATAGAGTGTACACAGCTTCAATTTTAGTTTCCTAAAATAATAATACCCTTGCAGTATCATGACTTCTCGCTTTATGTTCATGATGTTTGATTCTTGACGATCAAACATCATGTGTGAGACCGAAGAATACCAAAGTTCTCACCAAAGAAACATAATGTTTGTAATTTAATATATCCTGCATCCCCTGTATTCGTGATTTTGTTCTCTTCCCATTCATTTACTCATTACTTGTGTGAAAATTTTCCGTACTTTATTGTTGCTATTTTACAGAGATCATGCTACAACATAGTACAGTAAAACAATTGAAACAGTGTACTGTATGTGTATCTCTATCCCTGCCCAATATGAAGCAAATCAAAGAAGATTGATGAAGTAAAAATATATATAGAGATATAAAAATAACAGTATTATAAAAAGTAGGATGCAAAATCTATGGCTTCAAGTATCTCCAGTCTCTCCGATCATTGCGCCATCGTCCTTGCTATCATCATATATTGTCACCAATCAGTGTCGATCTCTAATGACGATACATAATGCATCAAAATTTGCGACCTATTATATACTTTCCCTCTTGTCAAATGAGAAGTCTTTCGACCGTCCCATGTTAATAACATGTGTTTGAGCAGGTTCCATGGTAGTAGTACTAGTATTAGTTGTAGTAGCTTCCCCATGAACCGAGCTTTTTTCATTGACATCAACCCTCTCATGGTGGTGGTAAGAGGATGAAGTGTCATCTACATGGAGGTGGTGTGAGGGGGAGGGCGATTCGTTGGCCCAACGTTCACCCTCAAAATTTGATTTTCTTGGTGATGTATGGAAACTATCCACTTCGCTCCGATAGTTCCGGAGGAGGTGGACGGGGGACATGTGGTGGGATGGAGTGGCTGGTGTGCTAGACATTGGGGTTACGGAGCCTTTGTTCTGCTTTATGTGCTTCCTGGCCGTGTGATGCCAGTTCCGTAATGCTGCGGCTACTCTTTCATTGAATATGGTTGGTTTCATGGTTGAGCCCATCTGCACAAATCAACATATAAAGTCAATATTAATTTCAAGATTTATTTAATTCAGTCATTGATATAGGGAAAACAGTTTTACATGTGCGATTCAGATTCAATCGGGCAACAATACATAAGAACGAGTGTCATATATTGACAAATCATTCACGATCATATGACTAGAATTCAGGACCGTTCTAATAAAGTGAAGTTGAATGTCATTACGACTAAATAGTCATTTTATCATCAAATTCACAGATTACATCAATTAGGTTCTCATTAAAACTACACGGTTGCTCAATTAAATCTATGAATTGATGTTCATGTCATGTAATTAGATCATTACCTGTGTGACAAGGGCATAGAGGGGGAGAGTGACATAACTGCAGAGAATTTGTATGAGGACCCTGAAAATCACCACCATTGGTTGTGTGTTAGAACAATTTAAACGGTTTTTTTTTTTTTTTTAAAAGATACGATAGTAGATTTCATTTCATCAAATAGAGTATTACAATCATTCAAAAAAAAAAAAAAGAACAATTTAAACGGTTAGGAAACTAAGAATTAATTAAGAGTTAAGGCCGAGGAAGAAGTGAGACTCACCCCATTGAAACTCTGATGATCACGTCATCAGTGTGCTCGTGAAAACAAGATTTCAAGCTAAATTCATACTGAAATGACAAAAAGTACGAGATTCATCTGATAATTAGTATACTACTTCACTTTTTTTATTTACATATCTAATAAATCTCAAATTAATTAAGAATTTGGAAGATGTAGCTTACCCAACTCCATGCAAAGAAAGCAAGCTGGAAGGCATTCTGAAATTGAAAAGAAGATGATGCAAAAGGGTCAGTATATGTTAGCGAGATTCTCTCATCTCCACAAATCTCTAGATTGAGTTAAATTTAGTAAGTTGAAAAGGGAAAATGGATCAATTGTAATTACTCTACAATTTTCTACATCGAGTTAAGTTTAGTAAGTGGTATAGGGAAATGAATCAATTATAAGTAATTACTGCATCAAATGTATTCTATATATCATGTAACCTTGGAAATGAATTAAGTTCATGTTAATATAAATTTGAGTACTTAAAAGTCTGATAAAATTGCAGATGGAAACTCACTAATGCTATCATTAGTTCAAAAAAGAAAACACTATGTTAAAATTGTTAAGGTACGTACCTGAAAGAGAACAAAGTTGATGAGATAGAGAATGAGACGGGGGCGGTTAAACCAAAAGAGATCATCACCAGGTTGAACCACAAGAAGCCCCTTCACAACCTCTCCTCTTTCTTGAATTCGAAGACCCATTTTTGTGATGATCACCTGTAGCTTGGTCCCCACCAAAAGAATGATCTGAAAGTTCAAGTGCATTTTAAACCGTTAGATCTATCTATCCATCTTGTGGTCCCACTATTATATTACAATTACTTGGTAGATTATGATGAGGGAAGAGATTTTACTTACAATCAACGGGACGAACGGTAGCCAAAGATAAGAATACCAGCCTGTCCAAAAGAAATTCAAGAAAGCTTAATCAAATAATGTAATTAATTATTTTTTTTAACAAACGATATTATCGGCGGAAGTCTGAGCTAAGCTTCACAATGGGCTAGTAATAATGTGGTTTAAGTTCACCTTGGTGAGAATCGAACTTCAGACTCTTCACTTACAAGTGAACAAGTGAACAAGTGAAGAAGAATACTATTAAACCGTAGTATTAAGTGACAAATAATGTAATTAATTTGAAACATTAATTTAGAGTTCAAAGTGAACATATACATCTTAGTAGGTGAAGACGTGATGAAATATATGAGAAAAATATATATATGTTTCCTCACCATGAGTATTAAAGAGTAGGAATATCACAGCAAAGAACCAAATTGGAGGACTGCAATTTGAAACAAATTAAGAAAATTAAAGTTTACTTCAACAAATCCCAATCTGAAACATGATCGAGTCTATCACAGTGAAATAAAAAGGATAAAAACTAGAAGAAAACACCAAATCACGAACCTGATTCCCACAACCACCTTGAAATCCTCTTCAAGTGATCTGTTTATGTACTTTTGGAAATTGAACTTCTTATGGCTCTGGGGTGCCAAATGTGCCTGAAATATTGTTTTACAATGTTATTGGTTGCGGCTTACAATTTATCGAAACTAATGTATGTCGTGTTTTATTATTATCTGTCACAACTTTATATTATCCCATGGCAAAACGTAGCTCCATCATTTTTCTTCACATATTGTATGATTGTCTATGTACCATACAGAATAGTTGCTTTTCAATTTGTGTAGAACTTTTGGAATTTCATTACTATTATTCTGTCTAATAACATTAATAAAGCACTTACCATGATAAACCCATGCCGCAAGGTTAAGTAATCCACTTTGGGAACCGACCTAACAAATTGTCTGAAAAAACAAACCTGCAATAGTATAAAATAAATGGTGGGTAAGGCAAAATAACGTGTGAAAATATTTAAATACCCTAAGACCATCTCTAATCCTTGGGTTAAAACCTAAATTTTTTAACTTAGAAAATTTAGGTTTTAACCCGGAAATATTTTTTCTCCTCCAACCCTTCTAAGTTAAGCTTTTAGCCCGAGATTATTAAAGAATGTATTTAGGATAGTTTTTCTTTCTTAAAGTAACCTTTAAAATACACACACACACACTACCATAATTTAATTTTATGAACATTTTAACCTAAAAATATTTAGATTCCGATAAATATTCAAAAATCACTAAACCGACACCATGAAACTTGTGGAATAGTACTATGAAAAGATTATGAAACACATAAAATAATTTTTTTTTTGTAATTACTTTAGCCGTTGATTTAAATTTGGACCGTTAGATCTTTTTTTTTTTACCGTTGAATTTGATTATATTAGATTTTAGCGGTTGGATTAAATGAACTTATAAATATAAAAAAAAAAAATATACATATATGGTGGGCTAGCTCGACTAACCCAGGGGAAATCCTGGGCTAAATTTGCCCCAAAAATGAATTATGGGTTAAAACTCATATTTGCCCCAAGGGTTGGTGCAAGTTTGGAGATAAGTTTAGAACTTAGAATTTGAGTTTTACTCCCACGGTTGGAGTTAGTTTAAAGTCAATACTCAAATAAACCCATTTCAAAATAAAAATCCCTTTAATAAACTAAATATATATTTAACAAAAAAGAAGATGATCTTCTGTAGCTCTCAATTTCGTGAAATATGAACAAAATCAAATTAGGTGTCCCTTGTAAAAATCAAACTATTAGAAAAAGGGAGGAAACTGTCCTGGCGAACTTAGACCGTCACTGCCACATTGTTCACAACTTCACATGATAAAAAAGAAGCCAATTTGTATAGCCAAAGCTTTCTTATACAATTTGTATAGCCAAAGCTTTCTTATACAATCTCATTATTAAAAGAAAAATAATATTATTATGGATTTCGTAATAGGATGATCTATTATCAAATATTTGGCATGTAATTAAAATGCTAATCTATTCTAAACCCTAGTCGATTATCTTAGTATAGCTATTTTGAGCTATTTTGAAAGTGTTTGAGAGTTTAACTTTAGAAGTAAAACAATTTATTTATAAAATACTCGATTCATAATGTACTTATAAGAATCGGAGTACGCTCGATTCAGAGTGCAAGAAAAAAATATTGAATCACAGTACTAACAGGACTATACCCATATATCTTATAAGAGAAAAAAAAAAAAAACTGTGCAATTTTATTCTTTTTATTTAAGTACGTCTTAAGTTTTCAAGTTAGTAAAACCCTACGCCCTCAGATTAATAGGACATACCCCGCCGCCAACACGCGGGTAGACAGGTAGCAAATCACAAGCACCTTGTGAAATTTACAACCTTGGAAGGTCTGAAGACTTTTCTACCTTTTGACTGATATATAATGCAGGATTTTACGGGGGAGGTTGTATCCAGAACACTTATTAAGATCTTAGTTTCCGTTTCTTCTGAATATCTAGAAGGGTCTGCATCCTTATATTGAATTCAAAAGCCAGAATGATATTGATAAAATATTCTGATTGACTATTTGAAATCATCTCTCTCATTCCTGGCACCCCACAAAAGCATTAAAAAGCGCCTTCACACCACTCATGTATAGAAAACCACTTCAAGAGACGGCTAATCTTGGTGTTTGTATTTTGTGAATATCTCTTGCATGTTAACATAATTTTAGAAGAGATCTTCTGTACACTAGGTCACTACTACACAATACTCCTACAATATTTTTATACTTGTGTATGTTTGATAACGTACAAAATGTGAAATGGTACATTATAAAAATGTGAATGCTAAAAAGTATTGCCTCTTATAATAGCATACATGAGAAAGAGAATTAGTGTATACACCCGTTACACCTAAATTTATTTTACTAGTACTTAATTACAATGATATTATCTTACTTGTAACTCAGTTAGTTAAAAATATTATTTACGTATAGGAGGTTTCTAGTTTAACTTTCTTCTCTCGCTTGTTATCGCTTATATATATAATGGCACGCCTTTACTCTCATACTTACAAGTGGCTTGAACAAAATTTCCGTAAAAGATTATTGAAGAGAGGGTAGGGTCACGACTCATCTAATTTCCTAAACAATCAAACTTCTATTGGGCCTTAAGTTTCTTATTAATTGTTAACCCAATGGCCATGCCACGGTCACTTTCATTGGCAGCTTTAATTTCCTTATTAAATGACATGTTATTTATAAGAGAAAACATTTGTATAGTGATGTTCCCATCTCCAAATCACTTGATCAAAATTAGGTAGGCAGCGCGAATTCTTTTCTTAAAATTTAAATTTAGAAAAGATAAGTATTAGTGAATTAAGGTTTGTATGGTCGAAGATATACTGAAACAATCAGGCAAAAACAAAAACAGGAAATATATAACAACTAATCGACATCCTATATACTCTTAACCACTCTTTAAAAATGTGTTAAAATTCTGACGTGCATTACATATTACTCCGTTTATTTTATAGAAATGCACATTATCAAAGTTAAATTTGAAGAGGTGTACAGTAATATATTTTGTATATCTTGAGAGCGAGATCAGTTGACCTTTCGTTGTTGCAAATTTTTTAATACTAAAGTTGTTGCTAGTTTTTTATTACTAAACTGAAAGCCTCCATGCCAATTTAGGACTTGTTTTGAAGTGTTTTTAAAAGGGTTTTTTTTTTATCACAAATGGTTCCTGAAATTGAAAATCAATCAATGTAGTCCCTGAAAATTAGTGTCGCAAATCAATGTGATCCTTCCGTTACAATTCCGTCAAAATTTCTGTTATGTGCTGATGTGGCACATAACTGATCCCACAAGTTTAATTAAATATTACTATATGAATTAGAATGTTTAAATAATAATTTTTTTAAAGTTTTATATAATTAAAAATGAAAAAAAAAACGAAAAAAAAAAACAAGAAGATGAACTTCATCTTCTTCTTCGCCTCCCCACCGGAGCAACTACCCAGTCCCCAACCCACCCCACCCCACTGAAAAACATGGACGAAACTCCGAATCCGACAAGACCGCCACCACCGTCCAAAAAGCTGCCTATTCCGTTGTACATGAAGGCGCTATCGAGCTTGCTCGGAGGCAATGGAGGCCGCGTGTCTTCAACCCATCAATGTCATCAGGACTCGGTTCCAGCTCGACTAGACCGGCACCTACAAGGGAACGTTTAATGTGCGATGGGGTGGGCTATCGAGGTTGCTCGGGTGGGAGCCTGGGAGGGGAAGAAGAAGATGAACAGTACATCTTCTTCTTTTTTTTTTCCTTTATTTTTTGAGTTTCTAATTATATAAAACTAAAAATTGTTTTTTATTCTTTAAACATTTTTAATCCAACAAATGGGCAAAGGAACAGGAAGTTTCTGAAAGAGGAGGAACAAGAGGTACCTGAGGAATGTGCTAGGGGTGGTTGCTCCGGTGGGAGGCGAAGAAGAAGATGAAGTTCACCTCCTTGTTTTTTTTTTCGTTTTTTTTTCATTTTTAATTATATAAAACTTTAAAAAAAATTATTATTTAAACATTCTAATTCATATAGTAATATTTAATTAAACTTGTGGGACCAGTTATATGCCACGTCAGCACATAACAGAAATTTTGACGGAATTGTAACGGAAGGACCACATTGATTTGCGATACTAATTTTCAGGGACTACATTGATTGATTTTCAATTTCAGGAACCATCTTGATGGAGTATGTCAATTTCAGAGACCATTTGTGATAAAAACCCTTTTTAAAATGACTAAAATTACTATTGGTAAAAATAGTTTTGGAACTCAAAATCAATTTCACCAAAAACGCTATCATTTTATAAGCACTTTCAAATGAGCCCCTTGTACATTCACATGCCTTCGATGATAAATCTTTTCTTTTGTAATTTTTTAAATAAGCCTATTCGTGATATAGAAAAACACATATTATAGTATAGTGGTAATCGTCTTCACTTATAAGTGAGAGGTCTTAAGTTCGATTCTCGCTAAATGTGAAGTTGAACCATATTATTATGGCAAGACCATATTAAGGCTTAGCCCACTCCCCCACTCCCTTAGTGTAAATATTATTTTTTGTTAAAAACAAACACTCGGATTATTATTATTATTATCTTGTGCACATATGAAAATTGAAAAAGGATTGTTTTTATTTTTTATGTCCTGTGAAAAGGATTGTTCCATTGACTATTTAACACTGATCAAATCATAAGATTAACATAAGTTTCCACGCATCTAATAATTATTAAGAATTTGGATTCTGTAGTGTTTGATGAGAAAATGAATAAAAATATATCAATGTCGAAGTCAAGCTGGTGGCGAATACTAACTTTTTCACCACAAAAAAGAAAAAGAAAAAGATAGGTTCATGATAGGTTAGTCTAGTTGTGAAGGTGGACAAAATAAAAAGGTTAGTCTAGTTGTGAAGGTGGACAAAATAAAAGGTAGGACTAGATAGGTTCATGATTTGAAACACTTCAACGTAACATTTTTTTGTAAGTACGTAAAAATATGTTCATAATATCATTTCGCAGACAAATCTGATATGGAAAAAAATAATGCATCTCATGCAAAAAATGCAAAGTGATAAGTACTATACTTTCATAAAGGAAAAAGGAATTAGAGAGAGCTCTTACTATCCACATAAGGAAAGGTGTTTTAGTCCAGTAACTCATATGCCTCCTCCCAAAAGATGTGTCCCTTGCAAACCTGAATCTCTCTGGGTCTGTCATACACGCAACAAACGAAACAAAAATCAAATAATTAAACGGTTCTTTAGAAAAAGGCCCTTTAAACTCCTATTTTCTAAACAAAAACCCACCTAATATTAAACATCCAAATAAAACCCAAATTTCAAATAGAGTACCATGTAGACAAATATGTAACCAATTATTATCACATATTAACAACTTATGCCACAAAACCCTAATTATGTCAATAAATATTAGGTGACACACCCCGTCCTGAAGGTAGGGCGTGACTGACACACCCCGTCCCTACCTTCGGGACGGGGTGTGTCATTAGGGGCTTTTAGATCTAGGTCCAAAAACATAGATGGTTTTTAGGAGTTAGTCCAGTTATCTAATTACCTGTTTTTATTTTTTTTATACTCATTATATATTTTTTTTAAATATTAAAAATCAATTAAAATCTTCTAATATTATGCATTTTTCAACTCCAAAAAATCTAATTAATATCTTACAACAACAAAAACTAATATACTAACATAAATTATTTACAAAACATTCTACCTTAACTCAAATAACAAATATATGAATATATATTATACCTGTAAGCGAGATATGAAACCTAAGTAAAAGGTAGGAAAAAACATAATATACCTACAAGCAAGACACATTAATTTGTGACACGTTGATTATAAAAAGATACATATAAATAATTAACCTGTGATATAGGTTGATTATAAAAATTAAAAATAAAATCTATAAATGGGGTTTAAAGCAGAAGCAAGAACAAGAAATAACAAAAATAAAAATAAAAAGAAATAATCAAAGAGATAATTAGGAAGAAATTTGATTTTTATAATAAATCTTATCATTGAATAGATAATTATTGATAATAAAATAATTAATTTAAGGAATTGGACTTATTTTAATAAATTGGACTATTCGTACTATTGGCTAAAAAAATTGGGCTTATATCAAGTTTTCCCTTAATTAATTTGCTGTTTAGAAATTTTTTGGCTCTTAAAGATTTTTATTTTGCAGTACTAACCATGCGAAAATTGATATTCATCAGTTCTTGTTTCCTTTTCCCACCGCTTCCAACTTCTCATCTGAACTCACAAATAGTCATCATCAATTGATTAACCATTAAATAATTATTAAAAAGAGAAAGAGAAATAGTTAATTATTCGTGAATGAATTGATGAGAAATTACGTACCTTGGCTCTTCCTAAAGCCATGGTGAGGATGCAATAAAGGACATGGAAAACAGCCAACACAAAGATAAAAATGTGCAGTTGATGAATACCATCCGCAGATATAAAAGATACTTTACCCTGCAAAATTTGAGTTGACATTCTATGAGCCTTAATTCCTATATTACAAACCTATATCGATATTTAAATTATAAAAAACAATATTAATGTGTTTACTTCATTCCTAATTAGTTTCTAATCTGCATTGGAAACTGTTATTGACACTTCGAAAATCTTGGTTTGCAATCCTTATAATTGTATTTTCTTTGTAAACATAGAAAACTTGTAGATTAAAATATATAAGTGATGGACATTCGTATAGTTCCTACCTTTGCTGCACATTTATCGGTGCTAGCAGCCGCCAGAACACGGCGTGCGCCACCACCAGTCTCGTTAAACAGTGAGAGCAGTCTTCTACCCGGGATTTCATCCTCATACTCCACATTCTCTTCCTTATTCAATTTGTTTTCTTGCTTCTTGCCACATGGATGCCAAGTGTTGCCAATTTTCTGTGATATGCATATGTTTGATATTGGTCCTTGTCCCACAGTTAAGAGCAAGGATATGAACCCCAAAAGCATAAGCTCTATTTACACCACAAACACAAACAAAACATATGTATTAGCTCAATATTCTTAATATTAAATCTCACTAAATTAATGAGCGGGAAATGATTTCAACACCATTTTTTTCCTCTTGGACAACTCGGATTATTTATAGCCTTTTGATGGAAAAAAACAAAGAATCAAGAAACGAAAAAATGGACCGCATATGTGCAGAAAGAGAAAAGTGGTGTCCATAAATCATTTTCCGTAATCAGTTAGTCTATGATTCGACATGTGTTACCTGATTTGATCTTTTCTAGTGCTTCATAAAGAGCTCTTTTGTGTTTCTTCTTTAACCACTGCAAAAATGGTGAAAGAATATATATTGAAATTAAAACTCAGGAGAGTTAACTAATTGAAGAACAGAAAGTCTGTCCGAAAACCCGAATTAATGAACTTTCATTTATAGTATGATTTTACCTTTGCTATAAGTTCGATTATGTGTTCAATGATTATTGAAATTAAGACCAAAACAAAACAGACTACGGCAACAGCCCATGTTGGCGTTTGCTCTAATGACCTTCCTGACGTTGACCCTGCCATGCTTCTGAATTAAGTTGCCCAATTGACAATGAACAATGGACTGGAAAAATCCAAGTGATCAAATATCATGAAAGAGTGAGAGAGAGAGAGAGATGATAGAATATGAAATGAACAGATGAAGGTAATATAGAGGTTGCGGGTGCAGTTCAAATGATCCTAAAGAAAGAAAAATATATAGAAGCGAGTGCAGCGGATGATTTTGGACTTTTGGACGCGTTAGAGAATTACAGAGAGAGAGAGAGAGAGAGAGAGAGAGAGTTGAATGCGTCCTTGACCTGATACAAAAATCAAATACAGATTTCTTTGACTGAATACTACTCGCACCCCTTCATTTTTTTTCTTAACATATTTTGTTTTGAAACGTTTGTTTCTTAGCATATAGCTGTATTTGTCCACGAAAGAGTTTGAGTTTGGGTTCCGTTACACAATGAGTCATTCTTGATAATTTAGTATCATATTCTTAATAGAAGACGAAACTTAAGATTTCCTACTTACAAGTAAAGGAAAATGTTATTAAATCATAATACTAAGTAGTATCGTACCCTCAATAACTTTAACTTAAAATTTGGCTACACTATGCATGTGATCCAATATCCTAGGGGATAGGGTGTTAGGTTCTACACGTGCGTCGTCTGTTCAAAACTTCCCTCCCTTAAATTGTAATAGTTTCGAATTCTCTCCCTCTTCCGAATAATAGTAACTTTTTTTTTTATTTATAAAAAATGATTTACATCAAAGACGAATTTGAACCACATTATTGCTAATTCATTATGATGTTTAACCCACTCTCCCACCATTTTAATGTAGATAATATCGTTTGTTTAAAAATAAAAAGAAAAAAATTATAAAAAAAAAGAAGTTAGTTCCAATATTGACGACCACCGTTAATCACTCCCCCAGTCAACCCCCAGAGTAAATTTCTTTAATATGAGGAATTTGGTAATTCTTTTTGTTTCCCAACCTTTGGATCCCAATCCAAGGATCCAAAAACTGACGACATGTAGATGACATTTCTGACCTCTTGAGGAATTAAGATAATATACTATATTTACAGAACAAACGAAATAGAAATGGGAAAATGATCGGTTCTTTCCTAAGGATCTTAGGGATCCTGTGATCGTGATCGTTTATCGTACATAGTGCATTCAGTTTTCGTTAGGTATTATTTATATTTAATTTTAAATTTTAAGTTTTGAAATGATTTTTGATCTCACGATGTACGATGAACGATCACAATCATGAAATCCCTACGTACATGTGAAAAAGGATCCGGCGATAATCCGGCGAGGATCATATATATTAATTGACTAATTGATGAGGCTGACGGGGGTTAACAAATCAAAGAACAAGTGCCAAGTCAGTGAAGCATGTATATGTAAATAATTTCAAAGCCGGATCCTTTTCCATAGAAATGTATGGTTCCTATATCGTATATGTTAATTGACTGACTGATGAGTCTGACGGTGGTTAACAAATCAAAGTACAGGTGCCAAGTCAATGAAGCATATATATGTAAATAATTTCAAAATTATTGTCTACATTTATTGACTTGGTATGTCCTGAATATTTTATGCACATACCTACAATATTATTTTTCTTTATCCACAGTTCATACATAGTGATTGATTCTACTTCTTGCAGTAAATTAACAGTAAAAGTGGAAAATGGAGCTCACTGGTTTTCTCATTGTGCGTGCTATGTGCTATCGGAGATAACCTTAAATTCTTTTAATTTTTTAATCTGAATGTACATCGAGAAGCTTACTCTTTCCATATAACGGAATTAACAGTTTCCAACGTATGCATGACGAAAACTTTGAGTAAACTTTTAATTTTTTAATCTAAGTAAAAGAAATATTATTGGGTGATACTGGAATACAACGGTGTGGTATAATTAGCCTGTATATTACTTTTATAAGATTAATTTTTTAATAAAAACGTCAACAACGTGTGTACATAAGTTAGGCATACTAGACGTAACCAAGAAATCACACACGCCAAAAGACACATCATAATTTCACCATTACAAACTCATGTGTGGCCATTTTAACTCACCACGCTTTTAAAACCTTCCTCCAACAATGCTCTTTATTTTAGGGCTTATTAGCCAAAATGCTTTATGAAGTTGTTAGTGATGAAATTGGGATTCCACCATAAAACCAATTGGCAATATGGGGAGTAGCACATAGCAAACCTTGTCCCTCACCGATGTGGAACAACTCTCAACACGCCCCCGCACGTGTGGCGGATTTTCAAGCCTACACGTGGACAACAACTGGGTGATGTGGAGCGCGTGTGGTTGTTGGGCTTCACACGTGGACAACCTTGCTCTGATACCATGATGAAATTGAGGTTCCACCATAAAACCAATTGGCAATATGGGGAGTAGCCCAATACCATATAAGCACATAGCAAACATTTTCTCTCACCGATGTGGGACAACTCTCAACAGTTATAACCCCTCACTTTGGTCTCTGACATTGAAAACCGATAGAAATGGTCTTTGAATTTATTCATCATAAATTATTTTGGTATTTTCGTGAAAAAATCTGTCAATATCCTCGTTAAATTGTGACGTGAGCGGCCACGTAACTACCTTTTAAAATGTATTTTTACCAAACCAACCCCTCCACTTAACGATTAGAGAAAATTGTTTGTTTCATGATCTTGGATTCTAAGATCATTCTAACAAATAAAATCTTTCGAATCGAACATCGTTTATACATCCAAATGTATTGAACAAATCGACGGTGTGAGTGCCAATTAACATATTCATATGAATTATTTATTTATTTGATACATTTGGATGGCTAAATAATTTTTTTAGGGATGATCTCCAAATGAAGTTAAGAAATTGAACAGTTCTAACATCTAATCTAATAAATCTATCATTTGACTAAAAAAAAAAAAAAAAAAGGTGAAAATGCGTTTTTCATAAGGCATAAAATATATTGATTCCCTTCCTGGAAGAATGCAGGTATTAATCAGAATGGAATATCGCCATAAATTATAATTGACAACGTTACTAGAAATTTGGAGAGCCTCTCACTCTCGTACCCTATTACAGTACTGATCTCATAGTGCCAATTTGGTTGCCTTTGACAAGCTGGTTGGTTTTAGTTAGGCTTAACAATTCCTGACGCGACCCGATAACTTGACACGACACGACAAAAAATTAATAGGTGTTCGGGTCGATACAATAACGAATCGGGTCGTTATCGGATAACCCGATAAGCACCTGTTAAGATAACGGGTTAGTTCGGGTATACACGTGAGTAACACGATACACGATAAGCAAAATTTTAATTTAATAATTTTATAACCCTAAAAACTATAATAATTATATGTATATATATTAAATTAAATTTAAAAAATTGGTGACCATTGGATCGGCTGAGATTTAATCTCAGCCGTCCATTATCCATTAGGTTGGAGACTATCCTTCTCTTGAAGGCAATAGATCAAGTCAAAGTTCCAATACAATTTCCTCATGACGCTCGATGAAAATTGAGGATTTTGTAAAAGGAATAACATGCAAGCTTTGAGTTCCATTGGCAATGTTTAAACTTTTGAGAAAGGCTTCACAACCTTGAAAACAAAAACTCTTTCATTTTGCATATCCTTGTACATTTAATATTTTGTAATAGACTAGTAGTGTATGAATGTTTTTTTATTAGGCTCTTTTTTTCGAGTGTAGATGTAGTACTTAAACGACAAAATGTGTTTTAATGTTTTGAAGTAATATTTATGTGGCAATGTGTGGTATGTGCAAATTTAAGAAAAAAAATATATTTTTCTTAACGGTTCATAATGGGTCGGGTCACTACTCGACCTGTTAAGGACCCGTTAAGATAACGGCTGTGACACGACACGACCCATTAAGATAACAGGTGTTACATGAAAACGACACGAACACGACAGACACGATCTATTTGTTAGGCCTAGTTTTAGTCTACGTACATATGGATGGAAAAAGTCTCCGACAAACATAAGGTTGCAGGAAAGAAACTGAAGTCTCCAACCAAGTTTGTCTAGGTTCATTCAGACAAATGATTAGCATTGTCCCATACGTCTGTTACTAGAATTTTAGAAAATGCCATGCAAAAGAATGACCGTGTCGAAAGCACACTGATTTAGAATTTTGGCCCATTTGACCATTTATGCATTAGGCTTCTCCTAACTGCGACTTGATGATTGCCATGTCTTGTTTTTGAGCTTCCAGGAAGCCAGACATGATATATAATAACACCAAAAAATATACAAGCTATATATAAGAAATGTACATAATTGGGTATATGAGGCAACTAAAAGTAAAAATAATTACACCAGGGAAAAAAAACCATATAGTTGATGGAAAAAAATTTACACTTGTATGGAGCAAAAAATAATCCGAAAAATTATGGACTTGCTACGTGACTTTTTTCTGGAAGAAGACAAGAATGCTCGGCAAGGCTCATATCGACTCCACGCGCAATTCAACCCTATTGAAAACATGAGTAGCTGACTACAACTTCATCAAGTTCTCCTACCATGGCAAGAGAGAAAAAGTCAAAGGTATTAAGGATATAATTAATTAGTAAATCTTATTTTTATGCCTTCCTAATTGAAGACTTCATCAAACAAGGAATCACAGTCACATCTAATCAAGAATATTTCAAAGATAATCTCAAGAATTATTTATTAAATAATATATTTGATAATTATTTCCTCATCCATCCTATGGATGACACATCTTAGTCAATCGGATGTTGACACATGTGGTAAACCTAACTCTTATAAATACCACATCTCCACCAATTTTTGATAAGTTTTTGCTACACAATTAAATTCTCTCTATTGTTAGAGAAACTGACTTAGGCATCGGGAATCAATTGGCCAAACCACTCCCACCTCGTGGGCGTGCATGACTTTGTCTTGTAGGTACAAATTTGTCAAAATTGAAGACAGTGAATTTTTGATACCACAACTTACATATATTAAAATCATTCTTCTTCAAAATGGGAAATGTAGCAAACTTGTGCATAATCATAGTGGCTAGAATGAATGTGCTATCTCTTATGGATATGAGTTTGAATCTCTTACTCACACGTTGAATTAGCTTAGATAAAATATCCTTGCTGGTATGAAAAAAAAAAAAAGAAAACATTTATAATTCCAAACTGTTTCCTACTTGAATAACTAATTCAGTCCCCCATAATTTTATTATTATAAGGAGGTTATTACTTTGTAGAGGTGTAGTTTTAAAAATATAATTTTTTGACCTAGTTATCCGGGAAAGTAAACAGATACAAAAGAAGCATGTAAAATTTTAAAATGTAACAATGGAAAAAGATAGACACTTAATCTCTAAAAGCATACAAAAAATTCACGCCAAGAAGTTTATAAACATATGCTTGAGAAGTTATAAATACATTCGCTTCAATAGGAAGGTGTCTCAGTCTATCTTGAGAAGGTATTACGCACCTGCAAATTTAAAAACGTGACATCAACTCTAACAAAAAAGGTATTGTCCCAAACAACTTTAGAGAAATATTTTAGTTTATGTTAAATTTTTATTTGTGACATTGCATACTTTTGACTTATTAACAATTATTACTATGTGGAGGTAAACTTCCTTAAGATGAGATCTAAAAAATTATGACTTAGTACAATGTGGAGTTTATTTCTATTTATTACTAGCTCAAAGTTGGGATCAGAAATTTTATAACCATAAGTAGCTAATATCAGTGCCATCAGGGGCGGAGGGCTGAAAGGACTAGGGATAGGCCAGGACCCATCCTAACATTTTTTTACAACCATCCTCCTATTAGTATTATTATTTCATTATTCTTTCTTTACAACCCTCCGCATGTTGGTCAACAATACAAAACGAATTACAAACTATCTTTTTGTTCTGAATATTATCTAATATGTGATTGCATAAATCCTAAATAAATTTGATTTCTAGACTATTCATTATTCTAGTGGTTCTTTCCGTATAGCATTGGACTTACTTGTAAGACAAGCTGATCATATCCTCTTGGTTTACTATAAACAAAGGCATAGACATAGGAAGAATCACACAATCGCTAAGCATTCTACAATTTATCCTTTCTCTCTCTACTGCCACACCCTATCCATAGGCCACAACGTTATCAGCACGCTCTTTGAAATTATGTCAAACTCAGGGGAGTATCCCAAAGTATACTCATTTGTCCTAATGTATTTTTTTTTCCTATGATTAGGACTTAGGAGCATTTTTTCCTTTGGGTTTTTGCTACCTGACTAGGTTTTAACAAGGCACCAATCTTAGACTGTTCATACCTTTATATACGTCCCGTAGTCATTTAAATTGGCTTTGCATCCAACTCACCGTTTTCCTTAGACTATGTTTTTGTCCCATATTAGGTTCTACCGTAGCCGGGTTTTGTGAGACTGATTTCCATATGCAAGTTCTATGTCTGAGACTAGCGTGTTCCCAGATCAGTGAGAGGAGTCGACTTCTTCAACTTTGCCGAACCTGATATTACATCAACTTGAGTATTTACACATTCTATGGGGAGTGTTGAGAAATATTATCTAATATATGATTGTGTAAATCCTAGATAGATTTAAGTTTCTAGATTATCCATTATTCTAGAGATTATTTTCATATAGGATTGTACTTGGAGGACAAGTTAATCCTCTCCTCTTGGTTTACTGTAAATAAAGGCATTAGAATAAGGAGAATCACACAATCCCTAAGCATCGTACAATTTCTCCTTTCTCTCTCTCCTCCCACACCCCCTCTCCCCTCAGATAACATAGGCCACAACTCTCTTTTCCTATTTTAAGTTACAACTTCCAGGTCTAATTCCTTCCCGACACTAATTCTAATATTTATTATCTTTATATAACATAAAATCAAGGGTTTTTATCACAAATGGTCTATGAGATTGACCAAACTCATCATTTTGGTCCCTTACTTTCAAAATCAATTAATGTCGTCCCTGACATTCACTACAACACATCAATAAGATTTCGTCAACTATTCTGTTAGTTTGTATGTGGGACCCACAAATCCAATCAAATGGTGACACGTGGTTTACACAAAATAAGGGTTTTTTTTTTTTATCGCAAATGGTCCCTGACATTGATCCAACTCCTCATTTTGGTCATTGAGTTTCAAAAATCGATAAATTTGGTCCCTGACTTTCACTACCGTGCATCAATTTATTCCCTCCATTAATGTTGTCCCACTAATCCAATTATATGGCTCAACGTGGATTAACGATAAGAAACTATTTTTTTTAAGAGTGAACCAAAAGAAAAGTATTCCGCGTTGGCATTTTTCTCGCATCCCACAACCCCAATTGGAAAAAAAAAATCAATCTAAATTCAATAAAATCAAATCTAAATTCAATTCAAATTTGTTAGGATTTAGGATTATAACCAACTAGAGAGAATGAGGAGTGAGTTCAGGAGGCCAAGTACTTTAGTGGTGTCATGGTGCATTCCTTTTCCCTTTGAGCATACCCTGATAAAGACGACGATGACTTTTTTCTTTTCTTTTAGTTTTGGTTTTTAGTTTCTTATTTTACTTTTAGTTTTAAATCTTAACAAAAAGTTTCTTATATTTAAACCATGTGGTGCCATATGATTGGATTGGTGGGACAAAAAATATTGACGAAACTTTAATGGAATGATTAAATTGATGTGCGGTATTGAAAGTCAAGGACCAAATTTATCGATTATTGAAACTCAGGGACCAAAATGAGGAGTTGGATCAATGTCAGGAACCATTTGCAATAAAAACCCTTATTTTGTGTAATCCACGTGTCACAATTTGATTGGATTTGTGGGTCCCACATACAAACTAACAGAATAGTTGACGAAATCTTAATGGAATGACCAAATTGATGTGTGGTAGTGATGTCAGGGACGACATTGATTGATTTTAAAAGTGAGGGATCAAAATGATGAGTTTGATCAATCTCAGGGACCATTTATGATAAAAACCCTAAATTCAATAATCTTTAACATTATAATTAAAAAAACAATAACATTAAATCAGTTAACTTTTAATTTAAAAAAAAAAAAAAGTTCATCATTGATCTTATCTTTCACGGTGCAACCCAGGAGTAGAAGTCTACAAAACTATTCTTCCCATTTCTTGAAATTTCATAAATATTGTCGTTCCAGAATTCAAACAAATTCAACAAACAACAATATAATTTATAAAATCTATCTTTTTTTCTATACTTTTTTATTATTTATCCCTCTTACTTAAGTTACTTAACTTGTGGCAATGATGATTATTGTGACTTATGATGTTTTGGTTAGTAGTTTGTAAGGAAATTGCTATTCACACATTTATTTTTATCTCTCAACACTCTTGTTAATTTTTAGCCATTGATCTTCTTTAATTCATTCAATCTGACGGCTAAAAATTGAGAGAGGTGTGTGAGAAGTAAAAATGAGTATGTGGATAACACTATCCGTTTTGTAATTGCTATCCATCATTTTTTTTACATTTGTAAAAGGCCCATCTCCACGTAAAATCGTGGCTCCGCCATAGTGTCAATCAGCTATATAAGGTGATGTGGGTAAGGATTAGTGCCTGATAATTAGGAGCTTAATCAGTGAGCCTTATTAGATTAGTTAGCTTAATATTATATGTATATATACTATTGTAAACAGGTTTTGTAAGACATTCATTTCATTCGAACAAATATAACAAAAGTGTTTCTTCCCTCTCACAACTTCTCTACCTTGTGAAAAATGGAAGTTGGGGTGAGTACCATTGACAGAGTGATGATATTTGATGTATGGCAGTTGGCTGAGTACCATTTGATATATCTTCAGTCAAGTTCTCTTATGCTTCGCGGGAATACAATAGAGTGGCTCGGTGGCTTCTTTTGTTAATAAAAATGTTGGTTTACATAGGTGGATAATGGTGTATGAAATATGAGTACCACTCTTGCCAGTGACGTAACCGATTCTTGCTAATTGAATAATATCTTTCTGACTAAAAAAGAACTATAACAGAAATATCACGGATAATATAGTACCATGGTAGGGTTATTATTCCGTTCCCAACTCAATTACATGCAGGATTTAATCACACAATCTTATATAAGTCATAAGTGAGAACAAGTGTACCTCAAAGCATATAGAATGAAAATGTCACCCAGCCTAGAGGGCATGCATAAGTGGTACTACTATATTACACTATAATTTCTAGTATGAATGCCGTCTACCCCTTAACCACCATAGGTACAAGCCACTTCTGAACAACATTTCACGCATTTTCTTTCACTTTTTTTATTTTCTAGAGCACAGAGCACGTTTTTAGTTGATTTCCCATTAACCCATCAAGTCCTGGTTAGTTAGATTTAGCATTTTGCTTTTTCAAACAAGATAGTATTTCTCTTTGGTCTTTCTCAATTCAACTAGTTTCCAATGCATCTTTCCATATGGGGTAGTAGTCTATTATATACATCGGAAAAAAGTGGAATCATAAGAGTCAAACTCTGACCATGGAAGAAAGTGCTCCACTAATTAAGTTATACGAAATCTGATCAGTTTATGAAACTATGAATTCTGAGTCCTTTTTGTGTTTTCGGGCGTATCAAACAAGAAAAAAGTCTACTTGTTTGATCTTTCCAAAATTAGTACCACGTACCCTATCTCACAAGGCATCTCAATATAATTAAGCCATTGGACCAAGAAATTAAGCAAGCCTACACCGTTAAAAGCTCCGGTTTAAATGAAAATCGTTTGGGACTGTGGTTTTTCAATGTCAAAGAACCATTTAATGTGTTGAAGCTGATATGTTCAAGTTTAAATCCATCAACAAGAGTATAGCAATCATATGCTGTGCAGCATAAGCTGTTGCAGCTCGCGAAAAGTTTTGGCTAACACGTTTGTTGCCGGCCAGTTTCGATAACAAAGTTTGTTAACATGTGCAGGTGGTGGATTGTCATGTTGGTTAGAGCATTCTTCTTCAATTTACTGTGTTCCGAGTAAAATCTCTTCTTTTTAGTGTCAATTAAAATAGTAATATTGGTTGTATTAAAACAAAAAAATTGTTAACATGCAAGTTAGATTTTGTCATTGTCAACCGTTTAAGAGCGAAGTCCCTTGTTTAGTAAAACATCGCAATTTTTGAACCAAAAATTCATTAATTGAGATCACTAAATATAACAAAATGTGCACTATTGGTCCCTTTGTGAGATTTTTCGTCAATTTAATTACGCGTTAGGACATAAAATCCACAACCGGTCATGAATTTTCACCCTAATTTTGATTTGGCCCCTAAACTTCCACTTTAATTAGTCTAAATTTAGTCTTTAAATACATATTTGGAATTGGATATGTGACATACACACGTGTGCCACATCATCAAACTACCCTTTTTTTATGCAAAGATATATTTACAACACGATAGTGGAATAAATTAGTTGCGAAGTTGTTATTCTCGATATTAAGGGTAATAACCTCAATTAATATATTTTTAATCTAGCAACCAAATATAAATTAGAGCGAAAGTTTAAGACGCAATTCTAAATTTAGTCATTTTAAAAAAGGGGTCAGAAAGGTGAAAAGCAATACAAGTTCTTCACAGTGTGTGTATCGTATGAACTTATGAATGATCCATCAAGATTCAAATCATCCATGCATAATCGTGTCTGCTGCCAAGTTCCAAGTGGGCACAGTCAGGGGATAGGATTTCTTATTAACATTGAGTCGTTCATATACATAGTCCTAACAATGTCACACTTTCAACTTCATATTACTATACATAGTCCTAACAATGTCACACTTTCAATTTCAGATTACTTCCCGGAAAGATACAAGAGGAAAAGAAATTATGTGAAATTTGAAAAACAGCATTCAGTCATTAATAATATATAGGTGGTAGAAATTATGTGAAATCGATGCAAATATATGGTCCCATATTGTTGACATGTGAAGTATTTTTAAGAGTATTTATCAAATATAGTCAAAAATTAACTCTTAATTTCAAAAATGTCACTTTTTTATAAAAACTTTCAAATATATCCAAAATTTCACTTAAATAGACACAAATACCCTCAAATTTAACAATTAAATAAATTAAAGGCTTTTTAGCTACTGTCGCCTCAAGCTCTGGTCCAACTTGACCTTCGCTTCTACACTCCACCACCACAACCCTATCCCCTTCGACCCCCTTATCACCAACATTGAGCACCACCGCGTTTATCGCAAGTGGGAGCAGCAAAATTTCAATCAGGCCTTCAAGGCCTTTTTTCTTACTAATATCATTTTTAGTTTTAAATATAAAAATAGTTTTTAAAGTTAATCCACATGTCGTTTATATGATTGTATTTGTGAGACCCACGTGGCGCCACATCATCACACTAACAGAGCAATTGATAGATTTTTCATGAAAAAACTAAAATGATCACGACGGACAAATTCAAAGAAAGACTAAAATGATTCACGATAGACAAATTCAAGAACACTATTATTGATTATCATTATTGCTAAGGACCAGATTAAGGAGTTATGTCAATGTCACGAATCATTTTGGCTAAAAAGCCGTTAATTTATTTGATTGTTAAATTTGAGGGTATTTGTGTCGATTTAGGTGGAATTTTGGATATATTTGAAAGATTCTATAAAAAATGACGTTTTTAAAATTAAGGGTTAATTTTTGGCTATATTTGATAAATACTCTATTTTTAATAATTAAATTGGATTGTATCATATAACATTATAGGGTTAACTGTCTTTAATTTCTAATGAATATCTTGATAAGAATGGTCAGCTGCAAAAGAGAAATTAATCTTGGAAAAAAATATTGAGGACAATGGATTCGGTCCAATTAATTATGTGGTATAAACCTTTACCGCTTGATATAGAAAAAAATAAATAAAACAAGTGTTCATTCAGTTTTTTTGTAAGAACCTCGTTAGTACGAGAGAATTGTATTGATATAAAAAAGAAGTGACAACGAATCAGGAAGGAACCTTACCTTTTATAAAGCAAGAAAATCAAAATACAGAAAAAAAGGAGGGATGGTATAAACCTTACCCTTCTTGAAAAAGAAAATATAACAAAAAGAGAGGGAGCATAAAACCTTACCACTCTTACAAAAACCTACAAGAAAAAGGGGGATGGGAGGATATAGGACCAAACTCCTCTAAAATAAAACCCAAAAGGTAAGAAACTGCAAAGGTGCAAAACAAAAAGGAAAAATCCGAAAGGATTAGGTAAAAACGAAAATCACACATCAAGAAGGGGAAATAAACTTGTAGGCCGGCATGCCTAGAAAATATGAAAGCAGAAAAGGAAGAATCTTTATAGGAGGAGTGGCATGCCAAACAAGTGACGAACTAGAGAAGTCCTAAATTGACTAATCAGTTAGCAACAACATTCCCTTCTCAAAATATATGAGAGCAACGGAAAACCATGTGCTACAACGGGGAAACACAGTTTTTTTAACGAGTCCGGAGCGACCAAGGAGAAGAAAAATAGCCAAAAGCAAAACAAGATACCACACTAGAAGAGTCACTTTCAAGCCATAAATTTTGCCAACTCTGCGCGTGAGCCAACTCTACAACAATTGTGATAGCATGAAGTTCCACATAGAAAGAAGTATGATGCCCCAAACTCAAGGAGAAACCACCAAGAAAATAACCCACATAATCTCGAAAAATCCCACCACAAGTTGCATGACCCGGGTTACCTTTCGCAAGGCCATCCATCTTCAATTTGACCCAAGGAACTGGAGGGGGATGCCAAAGAACAAGAACTATATATAGAAGGAGCTTTCCAGGATTCAACTGAGGTTCCAAAAGAGACTAAAAGTTGCTTATCTAAAATAGCATGTACATGACCATAAGGATTTGACGTAAGAAAATAGCATGTACATGACCAGGAGTGAAAATTACAACTCGCCTAATCTAGGCCAAAGTAGAACGACAAAGACGTGAAAAAGAAGAAGGCTTACTTTTAAACTTTACTTTGTTACGCATCTAAGGAAAACCCTGATGCTAGTTAGACATTGCGAAGTTGTGGAGAAAACCGCTTTGACACAAAGTAAGCCATAAATTCAAAAAGGAACCTGTAAGCGGAAGAGTAGTGCCGTATTGAGTACCAAGCCAAAACCAAGCAATTCACAATTAAAAAAATAAGTGCTCAATATATTCAGGATTATTGTAACATAGTTAGCTTATTGGAACCAGATGAATGCCCTGTCGTTGAAGTTGATCCTCTATTGGCATCTTATTGAAAATAATCCTTCAAATTAAAATAGAGTAGCAAGGTGGAATGAAAGGACACCATTCAGTTTTGATAACACGTTCGGGATAAGTTTGATGACTTATCTTTGGGATGAGCTTGTGTTTTGTGACGTTTAGATATTGCATTTCTAAGTTGTAACCCCAAGTTGAAGCTAGAATTCTGAGAGCTGACCTTTTTAATGTTTAACTATCTTTCCTTCTGGTTTGCTATTGAAAAGTCATCTTTATAAATTTGGGTTGTAATTTTTGGTGGATATATTTAGTTGTGCATTCATCTTGCTAATATGTTGATAATGCGTAGTGTTGTTTTTACTTTCAATCAATGACATAAAGCATCAGAGTTTCATATTAGTTTGTTCTTCTTTCGCCATTCCGTGGGTTGTTAGGTATTATAAAAGCATGTTCGACCTCTAGAGGTTCAACCCTCTCTTGTTTGGTATCGGTTCGATTCTCGTTTCTTCTTCATCAGTTTTTTCCACATAGCCTTCGGCATTTTTTTTTTCCTATAGTCTTCTTTCATGGAAAGTTGATATTTTTATTCTTTGTTCTTGTCTTGATATTGTTTTCCGCGGCATCATTGAACTCACATATCTAGCCAAAAACAATATATAAAAAAATAGTGGATATGTGGAAAAAATCAATCTCCAACTTCCGATGACGCATAATAGCGGATAAGAGTCGCGTAATAGAGAATGTGAGTAGTCATCACATAAGATTAGCCTAAAGCACATGAATAAGTCGCAAAGAAGTGCTTCGAATAGGGAGGTAGATATAAAGTTAAAAAGAGCGAAAAAAATTATAAATAAAAAAGGTTTGGGGGGAAGGATTAGGATGATGAGGATTGAGCAAATAAAGGTTATTGGATACTAAAATCTGAACATGACTAGTCTCACAATGGACTTGTTATTCGCTAACACGAGAATCAAATGCCAGGAGAAAGAGGGAGAAACTTGCTCTGTCCTTCCCTCTTGCAGCTGTAGTTTTTCTCTAGGTCTTAGACTAAGTCACTAGTAAGCATCTATAACAAGCAAGTAATGAAAGAGATCCAGTTTTCGTTATGAAGTACTTTGAACGACCTTTCCTTGCTTGAAATTATTTATGTGGACTTTATAATGCCAAAAGTACCTAGTCTATAAAAGAGAAATGTTAAGGAGATTATCTTAAAGTAGGACTCTCATGGATTCTCATAATTTAACGTTAATTCTTATGTCAAAATTATAAACATTGTGCAAAAAAATAAGGTGGCAGAGAGTCCGTGGAGAGTCACTTTTGAGAGAGTGTTCTTAGCATTTCTCTCTATAAAATACCAAACAATCTTTTTATAAAATTTAATCCATAACGTGGATGTTTTTTGAGGTCTTGATTACACTGCTAATCTTTCGTTTGGACCCACTACACAATTTAATCTCATAACGTGAATCGTTTGTTTTCTAGGTCTTTATGCAGATATTGTTTTTGCATAAATTCACCTAATTTAGAAATAATTTCATTGTTGTTGCAGTCCTATCGGATTAGAAATGCGATTATGTAAATCCTAGTGTATCTAGGTGTATCTTGTATATTCCCTTTAGTAGTTTAATTCCTATTAGAGATGTAATCCTATTAGGGTAAGGATTCTACCTATCCTACTACTATAAATAAAGGCATAAGGAGGTGATACAACACGCACCTCATAATTACATCTCTCTCTCTTCTCTCTGTTGCCGCCGGCCCCTCTCCCTCTTTGTCCTTTATACAAATCAGTCAAATAGGCCTACAACACGTTATTAGCATGCTATTGCCAGAAGCTAAGGAACCGAAGGATCGTAGGAGGAGGCTCTCTTCTACAAATTCAAAGGCTATCAATTGTTTTCTGCCAATCAGGTTCTTCTAAAATAAATTAAGATATTTGAAAAAACCTTGAAGCATGAAAACATTCCCCGTGATGCATGAACCCCTTATATTTATATTTTCCTTTCAATTATATATATATATATATATATATATATATATGTTCATATATTTTGTCAATATATATACTTGTGCATGCATTACGCATTTATGCTATGTGGAATTTGAGAGTCAAAGCATCGAAATTAATTTAGAAGTAATTAGGGTTCTTAACCCTAAAATTCAAAAAAGAAAAAACTGGGAATTTTTATGGCACCGGTGCCGCACCACCGTGGCACCACCGTCAGGACCACCAAGCTGGCCTGAAGCCCAACCGCGTGGAGACAACCTTGGGACGACATCGTTTCGACGCTTTAGACAGATCGTAATAGCCTTTGGGCTTGCTTCCATTGAACTGCAGCCAGGCCTCGACCTGGACTGGATCGAACCACAGGCCCAAAGGCCCGAGCCCACACCCGCATGCCTGAAGCAATGTTGGGCTTGTCCCTGAGCTGGTCTAAAGTCCCAGCCCAAGCTAGCACGGCCTATTATCGTCTGCTGGGTTTTTGCCTTCCCTCGGCCCATATGCCGCAAGCCTTTGGCTTGCTGGGCTTGTCCCTGCAGCCTGTTGACCCGAAACCCAGCTTCGGCTCGGGTTTCCTTGCACTACCCGCAAGCTAGCTTTGGGCTGGGCTTGCCCTGTGCCCAATCTCAGCCCATAACGCTAGCAGCTTTGCTGCTGGGCTTCCCATCACTCGGCCCATGGCCTGCAACCATGTTTTGGGCTGCTCCGCAGCCACCCGAGCCCAGTATGCCCCCTTAGGGCTTTGCCCTACTCAAGACACCCATGCCCAATGCTATTGGGCTATGGTTTTTCGAACCCAATGCTAATTTTTGGCATTTTAAATAATTTTAACCCGAATGTTATAATTATTTTTGCTTCTACGATCAACCCCGAATGGTCTCGATCTATTGAATTAATTAAAATGACCAGCAGTCCACTAATTTGACAATTAATCCAAAATTATTGGCCTGAAACTCACTTTTTGGCATTAACGATTCAATAAAGTATTTTGGTTCTTTGAACTATTGATTATCTTTCGTAGTCCCAAAGCACTCATACTTGGGTTCCTGAAGCAATCCACAAATCCACTACACTTTATTGTATATTGCATTCTGTGTTCTTGCAGGTACCCCTATATATGAACTAAACGTTCATAATTAAATCGAACCTATAGTTTCGAATTTAGTGCCTTTGAAACTTGAAGTTTTCATTCAAAACTGACCACATGAAACATGTAGCTTTCATGCTTAAATTAAACCAATACATGTTTATAGAACCCGAATGTTTTACGATGTATGTTTATGGCTTTCTATATGACTAACCACGTTTTGTTGCACCCTTTGTTTAGGGACATGTCAAACTTGAACAAGCTCGATTATGCTCTGGAAGTCTTTGGAAGAAACTACTTGAAGTGGGTTCAAGACGTGAAGCTCCATCTTACTGCAAAGAGTCTTAGAGCTATTATCGAGGAACCAATCATTGATGCACCTGTCGACAAAGTATCATTGGTCACGCATATGCCCAGCTACCCCTGAGGCCATTGCCAAGTATCATTCCCATCATGAGTCTAACTTTGCTCTTGTAGAACTTCCCGAATATGCTACTACAACTCTGGAGGTTTCAGATTTTCAGGAGGCATCCGCTTCTATGGAAGAAAAAAGTTTTATTTTTCTAAGACATGTTTTTAGGGTGTTTTACCCCTAGTGGCCAAACCCACTAGGAGTGGTCGAACACCCCCCCTATTTTTAGGTTTATGGTTTAATTTTCGGACAATTTTTCTAAGTATTTGGAATTATTTGTTTGGTTTTGGTTTGTTTTGAACTTTGGATAATTATTTAATGGATATTATTTCTCGAATTGATTAATTGAATGGATGGAATTATATTTATGCATGTGACCGATTCAATTAATTTATTTCTAGGTATGACTAGTGGGGAAGTTAGTTGTCTGGCTGATAGTGCAACTGCGCACACCATATTACGTGAGAAACACTATTTTACTAACTTCGTACCTAAGAATGCACCTCTAACAACCTACTCAGGCCCATCCAACTTGATAAAAAGATACAGAAAGACTCGTATAATGTTGTCTAATGGTATTGAATTGACCATTAAAGAGGCACTATATTCTCCACGTTTCGGAAGAACGTTGCTGAGGTTTAGAGATATTCGAGATAATCAATATCATGTTGAAACCACTAAAGAGAATGGTTCTAAATTTCTTTGTATCATTTCTTACGAATATAGCCGGAAGTGTATTCACAAGAAGCTGGAATGTCTCCCGAGTGGGTTGTGCATAACAACCATTCGAGCCCTTGAGACACACCATGTGGCTGACCCTATTGCTGGGTTCCAGGACACTTTGCTGCTTTAGCATGATCGAATGGGACACCCCGGACGAGATATGATGCGTCGTATCCTCAAAGCATCTCATAGGCATCACTTGAAATCTTATCCTGGCCATCCGCTTTGCAAAGCATGTTCCCTGAGGAAGTTGAACACTTAACCCTCAATTACAAAGATTATTCACGACCCCCTTAAATTTCTTAAGATGATTTAAGGGGATATTTGTGGACCTATCCAACCAACATGCGGACCATTTCGATACTTTATAGTGTTGGTTGATGCATCGACACGATGGTCACATGTTTGCTTATTGTCCACACGCAATGCTGCATTTGTGAAACTCCTAGCACAAATTATTAAGCTTAGGGCTCACCATCCTGATTATCCGATTAACTCGATTCGACTGGATAATGCTGGAGAGTTTACGTCATAGACTTTTGACGATTATTGCATGTCTATTGGGATTGAAGTTGAACATCTTGTACCCCATGTTCACACTCAAAATGGCCTGGCAGAAGCATTCATAAAGCCCATTCAAACGATAGCTCAGAATTTGGTTATGCGAACCAATTTGCTGGTATCTGCCTGGGGCTATGCAATATTGCACGCAATTATGTTGGTCCGCCTGAGGCCCATCGCTACCCAATCTCATTCACCGTTACAGTTGGTTACTGGATACTAGCCCGACATCTCGCATTTACGTATGTTTGGGTGCGCAGTTTATGTGCCAATAGTGCCGCCACTACGTACCAAAATGGGTCCTCAAAGAAAAATGGGAATCTATGTCGGTTATGATTCACCATCCATTAAACGCTACTTAGGGCCCTTGACGTGAGATCTCTTTACCGCATGTTTTATGGATTATCACTTCGATAAGACAGTATTCCCATCATTAGAGGGAGATAAGATCACTAACGTTCTTATAGAACGCCGCGAATTGTCGTGGATTACTCCCACTATGTCTCATTTAGATCCATGCACCCCTCTGTCTGAAACTAAAATGTGACGCATTCTAGATCTTTAGAGCATTGCTTAAAGCATGCTGAATGCTTTTAATAATCTAGCAAAGGTGACAAGATCACATATACCCACTGCAAATGCACATGTAAGATGAACGTACTGAACGTACGTCGTAACACCGCCGTGGAAGGCTGAACTATCCCCGAGGGTGGGGCGACCACACTTCCCACACTGTAAGGTACATTGGTGACTAGCCAATCACCTGCTCCTACCCTGAAGCATGGCAGGCCTCCTGGTTCAAAGGATTCACAACCCTGGAAGAAGAAATCAGCACAAACTAGTGACCGTAGTTTGAATCCGACCATTGCTTACTCATTCGTTCCAACGCATGAGGTTATTTTAGATTACATTGATGTCTTGATGAGACATACCGGTCTTCCGAGACTCGCGAGATTTCGATCCATTACGCAATATTGGATGAGGTTTGGATTCAGAATTAAATGATTGTCGATGATGCATTCGCGTATACCGTTGCTTCCGACATCATGCTTAGCAATGACATTGAACCACGTTTCATTGATGAATGTCGACGTAGAACGGATTGGTCAAACTAGAAACAAGCAATCCAGGTTGAACTCGATTCGCTCGCGAAACGAAAGATGTTTGGGCCTGTAGCTCCTACTCCACCACATGTGAAGCCCGTGGGCTACAAGTGGGTTTTCGTGAAAAAGAGTAATGAGAAGAATGAAATAGTGCAATATAAAGCACGCCTCGTAGTGCAAGGCTTCTCTCAATGCCCTGGGATTGATTACGAGGAGAGGTATTCCCCCGTAATGGACGTCATAACGTTCCGCTACCTTATCAGTTTTGTAGTTTTCAAAAAACTGAATATGCAACTTATGGACATGGTAACTGCGTATCTCTATGAGGATCTAGATACGGAAATGTATATGAAAGTTCCAGAAGGACTTCCATTGACTGGTTCAAATAGTTCTAGACCACGGAACACTCTCTCGATTAGATTGAGGAGATCACTCTACGGATTGAACAATCTGAGCTGATGTGGTATAACTGTCTGAGTGAATATTTGACAAATCAGGGTTATGTAAACAACGAACTATGCTTGTGGATGCAAATTTCTTCCTTCTTGTTCTTGGACGAAAATGCACCTGCAAAAACAATTAACACCTTAGGTCAAGGCTAAGAGCCTCACACGCCCACGATGAATAGGGGGCTTTGGCCGAAGAACCTCTGATGCCAAAGTTAGAATTTTGAGGGAAAAATGTTTAGAGAATTTAGAGAATTTGGCAATAGGATTTAACCTAGGTTTTTTGAGAAAATGAGGTGGTATTTATAAGGGTGTGGCCGGCCCTATTAGGAGAATGGGGGCCGGCCACATTTGGTGTTAATTACAATCAATTAGCTAATTAATAAATTAATTAAGTGATAAATCAATTAATTAGCTAATTAATATAATTTGGAAGAAATAATTTGGGAGTTACCTTATGAGGAAGATAATAGGTTTTGAATAAATACCTATTTTGATCACTTTTGGCCTTGATTGAGCCATGATTGTCCGCTGCTTGCTCGTAGAAGCTTCGGTATGCCTCGAGGGTAATTTTGTCTTTTTTACCTTAGAATCCACGTGTCGCCTCCATATTTTTCTCGATTATTTTTGGCTCCACAAATGCCCTTACACCTGTTGGGCTACTCGCAGGAAATGGAAGCAGGTGTAGAGATCTTTTTGCTTTAGGAAACATAGGATTGCTTCCTATTTTGATGTTGATTCCCTCTTTAATTGGAAATTAGATCATTCTAGGAAAAGGAAATAAATTTCTCTCAAAGCCTATTTAAGTCTACCTTAAGTAGATTATTAAATCAACTTTGGAGAGCGATTTATTTTTCCTTACAAGAGAGAGAAAGCTTAAAGGATATTTGTTCCCCCTCCTCTAGCAATCTTCTACATCTTGCCCGTGCAAATGATCGTCTTTTGTTGCTTGCTGCATTTTCACGCCGCTTCAGGGTAAGAAAAATTAAATTTTCTTGTCTTTTTTGGGAGCCTCGGGGCTTGAAATTTGGCTCGACGGGGGTCGAGGGGGTGTGAAAAGTTGACTGGGAAGCCACGGTAAGGTTGTTGCCATGTGAGGCTTGGTGTGGCTTCAGCTCGGGTCTGGGCGTTAGGGCGCCGTGATGTTATGTTAGGGTTGGAGCTCGGACCGCTGGTGATGGGTCAGTGAGGCTCGGACCTCCCTTTTTTCTTCTTTTTTGTTTTTTGTTTTTGAAGGCTGGGCTAGGGCCCGTGCCTAGGAAAGAAAAACAAGGAGGTCGAGAGGCCTTTTGGGCCAAGGAATCAAACCAGGCCGCGAGGTTCTAGCGGTTTGGGCCGCGATTTTAGGCCAAAGGGCCTGATACGTCGGCTGTTGTTGTTGTTTTTATTTTTTTGCTTATGGGTTTGGGCCCACATCCGATAGGAGAGAGAGAGAGGCCAAAAGGCCTTTTTGGGCCATGAAGCCTGTTGTGCCATGCCCTTTCCTTTATTTTTTATTTTATTTTATTTTCAAGCAGTCGTCTAATGAATTTTCTTCGCGTCTTTGTAGAATTTACTTAAGCTTGTCTTCCTCGAGCCACAAGATGGTGTAGAACTTTGCAAAATTGTTAGCTATAGGGTTGGCAGCCAGATGCCTTACTTACAGAAGTAGACAAGTCCACATAACCACTAGGTTATTAACTTTGGCTTTCTCCAATTATGTAGGTTGCGTAACAAGTATCACAAAACTTTAGGACTTGGTGTAAATCGTTTCGCGCTTTGGCAGAAATGAAGCCCATCGACTGCGTATCATGTCGGTAATGGATGAAGCTTTGTATACACGCGCTAACTTGTTTAACCCCTCACAGAAACGTGTGGTTGTATAAGTTTAGCACGACTTACTGCTCGAAGGGCAAGCCGTAAGCAATCTTCTGGAAACTGTAGGCTACCTTAGTGCAATCGATAACAGCTTTAGGGTTCCAGGGCAGCCGTGCATATGACGTACTGCATAATGTGCCCCCTCCGTCTTTAGGGCCCGGTTCCCAGGGGATTAGTCCAAGAGACCCAAAATCCTTCAGTTAGCTAAGCCTTTAAAAAAACCATTGTGGCTACTTCTAGGAATCCCAGCGCAAGCCATCGTGCATCTAGTTATACTAGGGCAACCCGGCTTATTCACATCTGAATATTCAGAGTGTAGAGTTTATCCTCCCGTTTTGGAGAGCAGATCCATATGGGTGTCAGGGAATTGGTTTACCCTCTCACACTAGAGAGTATGGTTGGTCCCTCTGAGGGTGCAATTTCTGCGATGAGTCCCTAAGAAGGGCGCGATCTTCTTTTGAAGTGCATGTGTGATCAACTATTGTAAACATGTAGTCATGCCAAGTTGTAAATTACTTCTAAATTCCTCATTGAAAAACTAGTGAAACGAACGAAAACTTAGCTGTAAAGTTGAGACTGCATAACAACTGGATAATCCTCGGCTTGCGAGGTGATGCCCGTTAAGCTGCTTAAGTTCTTCGGGCTTTGATGTAGCGGTATGTCACATATGGTACTTCCTCAGATTGTAAGCGTTCCATTGTTTTTCGATCTCTTTGTCGTTTATGGGGGCAAGGGTGTAATTACCCTTGCCGTCTACTCTGCTAATCTTGTACGGACCTTCCCAGATGGGATCCATCTTTTTTAAGCCTTCTCTGCAAGTAGTGATGATGGTTTTTCTTAGGACTAGATCTCCAGGTTGGAACTGCAGGATCTTGGCCCTTTTGTTATAGCTGGAGATGAGCTGTTGCTGGTAAGCTGCGATGCGAGTGATAGTCTGCTTACGCTTCAATGCTTGGCAATAAAGTGCTGATACTTGGCACGATGACATTAGGATGAATGATTTCTTCTGAACCAAATGCGAAAGAGAAAATAGTTTCACCGATTGCTCGTCTTTTGGTGGTGCAATATGTCTATAGACATCTGGGGAGTTCGTCTGGCCATTTTCCCTTCTTGTTGGTGAGGGATTTCTTGAGGCAATCGAGGATCATCTTGTTAGATGCTTCAGCTTACCCATTGCTTTGAGGATATCTCGGCGTGGACATGTGATGCTTGATGCCATACTTTTGGAAGAATTTCGCCAAATATTTGCCATAAATTATTGGCCGTTGTCGGTGACGATGAATTGAGGAATGCCAAATCGGCAAATGATATTCCTCCATATGAAACGCTCTATATCCGTCTGAGTCACGGTTGTCATGGGCTCTGCTTCTACCCATTTGGTGAAGTAATTGGTTGCCATGATCATCATGCTTCTGCCCTCAGTAGCAGACGGCATTGTCCCTACCAAGTCGATTGCCCACTGCATGAATGGCCAAGGACTCGTTTGCCGGTGTAGCTCGCTGGCAAGTAGTGCTACTACCGACTTGTAGTGTTGGCAACAGCCACACTTTTGTACTAACTCCTTAGCATCTTGATGCATGGTAGGCTAATAATAGCCTGCGTTTATAGCCTTCTGTGCTAAGGGTCGGCCTCCAGAGTGATTTCCACAAATGCCTTCGTGGATTGAGCTTAGAACCTTTACATCATCGGGAGGCGCTAGGCAGCGGAGATGTGGTCTGATGTAGGATCTTCGGACGAGAATGCCGTTCCACATGTAGTAGCGTGTTGCCTTTATTTGAAGCTTTCTAGACTCTAACCTTTCTGTGGGGAATGTGCCATTGACCAGGTAGTCTATAATAGAACTTTGCCAGTTGAGAGTTATACTAACCTGTGACACTTCGGCTGCCGGCTCAGCCTCTATGCTTGGCTTGTCTAGATACTCCACCAGAATAGAGCGTTTGAGTTGGTAGTCGAGGGTGGAGCCTAGGCCGGCAAGCGCGTCTACGTGGGCGTTGTTTGCTCGCAGAACTTGAGTGAGAGTGTAAGTTTGAAATGGCTCAAGTTGCTTGCGTACCTTCTCTAGGTATTGCGCCATCCTCGGATGTTTTGCCGTGTACTCCCTAGTAGTATGACTGGTGATTAGCTAAGAATCGAAATGAATTGCGAGCTTCTTCACCGCCAAGTCGTTTGCCATTGGGAGGCCTGCTAGTAGGGACTCGTACTCTGCTTCGTTGTTGGATACTTTGAAGCCTAGAGTGATTGCTTGCTCAAGCATTGAACCGTCTGGGGTGACAAGGACTACACCTGTTCCCGAGCCTTTGTAGTTGGATGTGTCATTGACATGCAAATGCTAGAAGTTTCCATTGGGGGGAGCAGGCATGGCTAAGGTGTGCTCGGCTGCTTCCCGGGCGTCGTTGGGCCGCTCTGTTATGTCACCTAGACTAGGCGCGAATTCCGTTATGAAGTCCGCCAAGGCTTAGGCTTTTATCGCTGTGTGGGGTCAGAAAACTAAACTGTCTTGGCCAAGTTCCAACGCCCATTTCATCACTCGTTGAGAAGCGTCCGAACCATGTATGATTAATCGTAGAGGATATTGAGTCATGACAATGACTGTATAAGCTTGAAAGTATGGTCTGAGCTTCAAAACCGTAACAATTAGTGCCAAAATTAACTTTTTGATATTCGGGTATCTTGTTTCCGCATCGAGAAAAGCTTTAGAAGTGTAGAATATCGGCAGTTAGGCCCCCAGCTCTTCTCGTATGAGGGCAGAGCTCACTGCTACTTCAGAGACTACCAAGTAGATGTATAAGTCCTTCGCTGCTTTCAACTTGGATAGTAATGGAGGTGATGTAAGATACTTTTTCAGGTTTTAGAAAGTTTTTTCGCACTCATCATCCCATTTGTCTCGTTGTGCCCTCTTGATGGCCTTGAAAAAGGGTTTGCATCGATCGGTGGACCATGAGAAAAAACGGTTGAGGGCGGCTGCTTGTCCGGTCGAGCTTTGGATCTCCTTCAAGGTGGTTGGAGATTTCATTTCTAGGATCGCTCGAATTTTCTTGGGATGTGCTTCGATTCCTCATTGGGTCGTCGACGTAGACTTCCATTGTTACTCCAATTTGTTTCTTGAACATCATGTTTACTAACCTTTGGTAAGTGGCTCCCGCGTTTTTGAGACCAAAGGGCATGACCTTGTAGCAGTATATGCCTCGCTCGATCACGAACACGATTTTCTCTTTGTCGGGCTCGTACATGGCTATTTGGTTGTAGCTGGAGTAGGCGTCCAAGAAACTGATCAGTTGGTTCCCAGAAGTTGAATCTACTAATAGATCGATTTGGGGAAGTGGATAAGGATTTTTTGGGCATGCTTTGTTGAGGTCGGTGTAGTTTACGCAAACCCTCCATTTGCCCTTCTCTTTCTTCTTTACTAGCATGACATTGGCAATCTATGCTGAGTGTGGTACCTCTTCTATGAATCTGGCCTCCAATAGCTTGTCAATTTCTGCTTCGATGATCGTCACTCGTTCGGGTGTAAAATGCCTTGTTTTTTGGATCATCGGCTTGGCAGCGGGATCGACGTGTAGCTTGTGGCAAGCTATCTCGGGATCGATGCCGGGCATGTCGAAAAGTGACCACGCAAAGACGTCTCGATTTTCCCTAAGGAAAGCCGTGAATTCTTCATTCTCTACCGGGCTCAGACGTGAGCCGATTCTAGCCGTCTTTTCTTGCTGCTGGGGATCAATGATGATGTCATCGACGTCATTTTCAGGTTTCCATCCTATCTCATCGGTTTGGGCACCATTTTCCTAATCTGCTTGTTGTAATTACTATTGGGTAGCTTCTTCGTTCTTTCAGACCTCGGTAGCCTCGACAGGCGTAAAGGTCTTCTTCTTGGATTCCTTCAATCCTTGCACAGTGCATCGTCGAGATGCGGCCTAGTCAGACTTGATTTCTCCGACTCCTCCTCCCGAGATGAGGAATCAGATTTTTTTTATACTTGACGGAAGTGACAACATCCAGCTTGATCAACCAAGGTTTCCCAAGAATCCCATTGTAGAGAGATGGGTTACTTCCAATCGTGAAAGTCTGCTTTGAAACAACTGGCGGTGTTTTCACGTCAAGTGTGATGTGGCTGATGGTAGCTAGTAGATGTGTGCCTGTTGAATCTGGTAAGTACCTCTCCTCAGCGTACGATTGTGCTTTCCAGGCCCATCTTCTAAATTACTGAGAGTTAAAGTAGGTTGACTGCACTTCCATTGTCAACCATCATTCTGTCGACTATAGCACGGGCTAGTTGGACAGATATTACTAATGCGTCGTCATGTGGAAAGTCGACGCCTTCTGCATCCTGCTCGGTGAAGCCAACAATGGGTCCAGGTTAGGTGTCGACTGCTTGGACCTGTGAGACTAGTAGAGCCTGCTGGATCTTCCTCTTTTTGGAGTTGTTGGTGGCCCCCAAGTGCTCAAATTCAGCGAAGATGCCATTGATCCAAATCGTCTTGGTTGACGGCTTTTAGTCGGAGTCTACGTTCCTTCTAGGCTGCGCAGATGGCTTGTCCAAGTATTTATCGACCTTGCCTTCCTTCACGAGCTTCTCTATGTAGTTCTTCCAAGTGTAGCAGTCGTCAGTTATGTGACCAGGACCTCGGTGGAAAGCCTAATACTTGGTGTGATCCAACTTGGAAGTATCTTCTTTTGATTGTTTTGGTAGCTTGAACCATAACCATGGCAGCTTGAACCATGGCTCGTTCTTGATGTGAGGGGAATAAAAAAAGAAAAATTGAAGACGAGGGGCATTTCAAGAATTGAACTCGGGACCTCTCGCACCCTAAGCGAGAATCATACCACTAGACCAAATGCCCTTGATAATTTTTCTGCCAAAGTAAAATATTTTAGTAATTCAGTTTTACAGTTACAATTTACCATGTGGGGGCTAATGGCATGTTATTATTTTATCGAACTAGTGAAAATTCATAGTGCGTGAATTATCGAGAGTTAAAAACAAAATTTGCAAAGAGTTAGGGTCAACATGTTAGAATGTTGTCGTTCAACTTTCAAGTAACTTTTTTATGGTCCATGGTAAGTTGTTATTCAACTTATAAGTGGTGAATTATTCTGTTGGTTATGTCTTTCTCTACAACATATTGCGTCTCAGTTCGAATCATCTTATAACTTTTGATTTTATTATTTTTAATTAATTTGAGAAAGAAGGTTCAAACATGATTCAAAGTTAGTTGTTAGAAAACCAACATAAAGATCCAAAAGCATTGATCATAAATATATTCATCAACGTACTGCATTCGATTGGGGTTGATTGAGTTTAAATATCATCTTTTGTTTATGCATTCAAAATTCGAACATGCATCTATGGAGAATAACACTAACATTACAGGGAGGTTATCGAACCTCCGATGCATTTTTAATTTAATTAAGTCAATCATCACATGTATTTTCAGTAGTAGCCATAACAAGAATCAAAGAGAATGTCACCGGAGTTGGTGGACATCAATGTGAGTAATCAAATTAGTTCTCAGTACCATTAGTTCTGACTAATCATAAGGGTTATGTTCAAGAATTAATATACGACAATATTCAAGAATTGGTTATGTTCACTGGCTTTCTAGTTGGTGTTGGATTAGATAAAAAAAAAAAAAAAAAAAATCCTAATGGATGGATCATGAAATCCTAGAACTCATTTCTGTAAAATACAAGAGGACTCTGCACACTCTAACATAAGCAATAGCTGCAATAACTCTCTACCCCCTATATATTGAGTCATTGCATTAGGGTTAGTAGTGTGTAGAAGACCTTTTTTGGAGATTTAGAACATCTCCAAAGGAGATGTCAAATATGCCAAATAGGATTAAAAGATATTCAAGTGTTCTCCAATGGATATATATGCCATATATGATGTGGCATATGAGTCATTTGACTCCTTGCTTTTACAGCAAACAAAGAAGGAGTCAAATATATTTAATTTAATTTTTTAATGCATGGGTCCCATTAACAACCAATAGAATACAAACTAAAACTAATTTTGATTATTTTTTAATAGTTAATGTAACTCTAGGCCCAATAAAATAATAAAATAAATATTTGACACATCCATTGGAAAAGAAGAAAATTTAGCACTTGTATTCAATTTGCCACATTAGCCATCAAATAAAATTTTGACATACTATATTTGACATACTATAAAATTATAACAACCGTGCTCAAGAATAATGGATGCTCCACATATGCTATAGGTTGTGCTTTATTTGGTATAGTCTCCTTATATTCAGAAATCCCGTAAATAAGCTTATTTAAGGGCTCAAGGGATCTCTTGCAGGACCAAATTCTCAATGTATTTCAATGATCTAATTGTTTATTTTGAAGGTCTTTCTTCAAAGGTCATCTCTATCAAAAGTCACTGAAATCTGAAAACCATATATGACCATTGGATAATTAAATGGTAGCCATTTTAGTGTTTCTTTGAAAAATTGTATTCGTCTATTTTCTTCACTACAATTTGGATATCTTAATGGTTTTAAATTTTTCTAAGTTTTTGCAAGGACAATCTATATGAATGATGAATGAAAATATAGACGGTTCAAATCATTGAAAAAAAAGTTACAAAATGAGCACCATAAGGTATTCCTCAACGGAAGGGGAGAATACATATAGAGGAAGTTCTCAAATAAGGTTATTTGAGGGATACATTGTGGAGCGCACTTCGTAGAAAAATTCAACGATCCAAATCATATGCATATATTGTTCTTACAAAAAAAACTAGACAAATGAAAAACCATTAAGATATCCAATTGAAGTGAAAAAAAAAGACGAATATGATACTTCTAAGAAATACTAAATAAACACCATTTAACCCAACATTCATATCGTTTCCAATTTGAGTGATTTTTGCTAAATATGATATTTGAGGTTAAATACATAAAAGATGGACGATTGTATTGTTAAAATACATTATGGATATTTATCTCTACAAGAGTCACCCTCATATAAGCTTATTTGAGGGGATCTTTTGTAGGATCAAGTCCATGTATTTCAATGATCCAGTTGTCTGTCTTCAATGCCTTTCTTAAAAGATCATCTCTATAAAAAAAAAATACTCAAATTTGAAACAATATGATCGTTAAATAATTAAAGGTATTCACTACAATTGGATGTTTTAATGGTTTTGGATTTTTCTAATTTTTTGCAAGAATGATCTATGAATGATGAATTAAAATGTAGACAGTTATCATTGAAAAAGTTACAAAATGAGCATCATAAGGTGTTCATCAAAGGAAAAGGAGAATATATACAAAAGGGATCCCTCAAATAAGGCTATCTAAGGCACACCTTGTGGAGCTTGCTTCGGAAAAATTCAACAATCCAAATGGTTCGAATATATCGTTTTTACAAAAAAGTTAGACAAATGCAAAATTATTTAGACATCCAATTGTAGTAAAGAAACAAGACATACATGGTACTTCAAAGAAATACTAAAATGACAACCATTTAATCCAACCATCATATTATTTCCAATTTGGGTGATTTTTGCTAGATATGATATGTGAGGTTAAATACCTATAAAGATAGACGGTTGTATCGTTAAAATATAATGTGGATATCTTGTTTTTTTTTTAACAAACAATATTATCTATAATAAGGGGGGGTGAGGGAGTAGGCTAAACCTCACAATGGGCTAACAATAATGTGGTTGATATTCGTCATTGACAAGAATTAAACCTAAGACCTCTCACTTACAAATGAAAATGAATACCACTAGACCATAGTACTAAGTGACATAATATGGATATTGATCTCTACAAGAATATAATACCTCAACTGAACTCTCTATATAACAAACATATCAATGGAGACGGGGATTCAATCAAATATTTGGCTTTAAAGAAGACGACTTATTAGTTACCGTGCTATGTTATTTTGACGAACATGGTTTAAATTTACTATTTAGAAAAATATAATACGATATGTAATACTATACCAAAATTACCCATGGAAATGGAATTATTCAAGTGTGACTTTTAATTGGTCTTCACAATTATAATAAGAGGTTCAAAAACTTTAAGCAGGACTCGCCTCCATTTGAGGAATAGCTTTGCTTGCACATAATGCGATTAATTAGTAGATAAATATTTGGTATATTAAATGGAGCTATATACAATTTCATGCTTTAGTACTAAAATCCCCAAGTAGAAATCTATCTCCCAAACTTGTCTTTCGGTTCAATATTGGATGGCCGCTCTATATAAATATACGATTTCCTTTCCTTTGTGGGAATTTTTAAATAATTTTATTTAAAGGACACATTTTGGTGCTCATTCCCTGACTTTCCTCAATGATCCAGATTGTCTATATTTTAGTACATCATTCATAGATTATCCTTGAAGAAAACAGGACAAATCCAAAACCACTTAAGACATCCAATTGTAGTCAAATGATTTCGAATTTGAATGATTTTTGGCGCGCGCGCGTGCGCACACACACACATACGAATATGAACCCTTTTCATTGAGGGATCCCTTAAATAGCTTTATTTGAGAGACATCTTTTAGTGTACAATCCTCAATGTATTCACGATGCAACCGTTTATCTTTAAGGTCTTCTTTCAAGATCATCTTTTACATCTTTTAGTGTCCAATCCTCAATGTATTTCACGATCCAACCGTTTATCTTTAAGGTCTTCCTTCAAGATCATCTTTATAAGAAATTACTCAAATCCGAACCATGGGACCGTTGGATTAAATGGTAGCAATTTTAGTGTTTCTTTGAAGAATGGCATGTCAGATATTCAGAGAGACGGGCTACTGGCCCACTCCTAACCACACAATATTGTCTCAACTTAACCACCTATGGCTAGATATTGAGTTTTATCACAAAAGACCTCATTGTTATTAGGGGTGAAACCATACATTTACTATTCTATTTTATTTTCTCAATTCCTTAATGTGGGAATTATATTCAACACGGTATTTTTCTACTTTCTACACAACTGCATATCTTAATAATGATTTTAGATTTGTCTAATTTTTTGTAAATATGATCTACGACTGATAAATGAAACTATTGATGGTTCGAATCGTTGAAAACAGTTACGAAATGGGCATCACAATGGATATCTTAATAGGAGACTCTATATTATGTATGTATGTACGTACGTGCGTATGTATGTATGCAACACGTCTATACTAGTCAAGGCCATCAAGCATAAAATTTAAAAACCTAATCTTGTATGTGGAATTCTAATTTGGATCTTTTCGTTTCTTGTGACAAATAAATGACCTATCAATTAATTAATAGATCATGTCACTCTCTCCATTTCAACTTCATAATTTGATATCATTAAAGAAGCAAATTAATTATCGAAAAGAACATTACTTTCGCCAATTGACTAACTAGCTAGGGATGTCAATTCCTTTTTATTTCTTTTTTTAAGGGGAATTTTTGACATTTTCAAAAGGGAAAAATTTCATATGGCACTCCAAACTTTCTATAATTAGAAAGAAAAATACGCTTGTGAGGAGTGTAAAATGAAATTTTTGAAGTGCTAATAATAGTTCCCTTTCAAAATGTTACATTAATTAATATTCAAATCATTCAATCTTGGATGGTCCGTTGCATACTATCTATATTTCTATTGGGAAATGGTAGACAATATATAACACCTACACAACAATTAAGAAATGAATTATCGTGGTGTCTTCCCAAAAATAATCATGTAATGGGGTGGGCCTAAATTTTGCACCTCTAACATTTCCAAAAGAAATGTCATTTGGACTGTGAAACATACATATTTGGTGATTGTATTGAAATCTTGACTTAGATCAAAAAATCCTGAAAATATATATATGGGATGGGCCTAATATTTTTGGTAGAGAGGGCAAGTATTAGAAAAATATTTGGCGTGCCTTCTGAGTTAGGGAGCTGGAGCTAAAGCCGGCCATGTGCATCTAAATTATCTATTAACAAAAAATTTGTTGTCAATTAGAAGATGATTAAAAGACAATTTAGTCTTTTATCACAAATTAAATTATGAGCAATAATGTAATTTCTCGCAAACTAAATCTGCTGGTTTTTTTTTTATTCTTTACCTTCATGTGATCAAAGCATAACCTTTCACTTTCTATTTTCTATCCTAACTTCCTTCCATTTCCTAAACCCTTTTTTTTTTATTCACACATATAGTATTTGTGCTACATTCTAGTAACTAAAAAGAAAACAACTAACTGCGACGGCCCGACAACGCCAACTCGATGCTGTGGCCGAACAAACTTCTTAATTCTAATCACTATATCTTAATCCCTAAGTATAGAGTATTAATTTCATAAGCAAAATTTAGGAAACATTAGGAAATTTGCTCCAACCATTTTGAAATAAGCCTTGTCTGTGTGGGTAGCTAAAATGGCATCGAGCAATGTTTGCTAAACTATAATAAGGAGGATATTTGGAAATTCTCATTAAGAAGGGATAATAATTGATCATGACTCTTATCTATGGACTTTGAAGGGTTAAGAATTTTTTTGTTTTGAACAAATGATAATATCTACACTAAAGGGGTGGAGGGTGGGCTAAGCCTCACAATGGGCTAACAATTAGCAATAATGTAGTTCAAATTCGCATTTGACGAGAATCGAACCTAAGACCTCTCACTTACAAGTGAAGAGGAATACCACTAGACTGTAGTACTTAAGAACTTATATTGGAAAGAAAATATGGGACTTTTACCTTTTGTTTTATAAGTAACTATATAACTTATTTTGAAGGAACTATAATTAGCACAGGGCACTCCAAAAATCTTATTTTACACTTCTCACAAGTGTATTTTTTTCTCTAAATATAGACGGTTTGGAGTGAAAAATGAGAATTTTGGAGTGTTAATAACAATTCCCTATTTTGTTCAATATAATATTGTAGACACTAACTCTACAATTTAATGATATTTTATTTACTTATAAATGACAGATCTCATATTCAAATTGCTTGAATGGTGAATATGTTGTAGAACAGTGGATGTCCACTCAAATAATTAAATAATGGGCAAGTTGCCCTTCCATTTACTGCTGAAGCTTGCTGCACACTACTCCTATTTTCTATATAAATACAAACCCCACACAACATCAAAGTGAGAAGTTCGCGGAAGAGATTGTGAAAGAAAGAGAGAGGAAGGAAGATGAAAGAGAGAGAGAGACAAAAGAGAGGAAGAGGAGATGAGAGAATAATGAGAGTTATCTTTGTACTCCTATTATTTCAAATTATAATGAACGCACTACTGCTGCTCCGAGGATGTACTACAGTCACACTAACTGTAAAGGAACCTCGTAAATTTTGTGTCTTCTTTCATTCGTTCCACTGCACACACCGTCGATTTTACAACACGTTATCAGCACGAAAAGCTCTTTTGTCAGTGGAAAACACAATGCCATAAATCCGGTGAAGCACTATCTACCTCTCACATCCGTTAGCTAAAATCTCACATAGTAGAGACGTCAAGCTAGACACCGCAAACAGGGAAGATCATCTTATCCCAAAAATCCATCAACCTTTCTTTTATCACTCTAACTGTTGATGTGTTGATCCTTATCCCTGCTAGACCTGCAATCTCGTATCTTTCTCGTGGACAAGAGAGATTGAGAGATCTTACAAACAAGCAAAGGTATGTCCATTTTTCGTCTCTCCCACTACGCCAGAAGCGCCCCACCGAATTCCCGTGAGAATTGAAATTTACTACCTGTAGTCGTCACGAGATAAGAAAACTCATACCTGACAACTGGTTTCCAGAGATCCAGAAGAATCTCATCAGACTTGGAAACCTAGATCGCGTCATTTTCGACGGATCTCAAGAACTTCCATGAATACTCAGTTGTCTGAGATGGTGATGGCAGGACTGACTCCACATAGGTCTCCCTCTCTTGTGCCTCCGTCAACCTCGCTATCATCTATGTCCCTGTAGGGAGGTTCTTGCTTCGCAATGCCATGTTCTCTGGGCCATCCGAGAACAACGCCAGTCTCTGATAGCCCTTTGGATTGAATTGAATTTGTGTGACCTCCACAATAACCCAGTTGGCCCTAGGTTCGAGATTGGGAAAGACAGACAAAGAAAGAAAAAAAGGGGGAAGTTTATGGAATATGCAAGGCACCATCTGAAAAAGGCAATAGTGCACAACACCATTTGAAAAAGCAAGAAATAAAAAATGGAAAAGGCAGAATGATGCATCTGCACCATTTGAATGAAAAAATAATAAAATAATAAAAAGGGTTTTGGTGCTTCGTCACTATGTGGAAAAAGGTGAAAAGAAAAAAAAAAGGAATCAAATACTTTTTGTTTATGTGAATGGTGTTGGCTTAAAACACTTTAACAAGTTCTATTTACTTTAAAGTAATTTATTTACCATGGACGGTTTTACCACCTAATGCTTTAAGTTTTGATTTATCCGAATGGTGCTGAATTAAAGCCCTTGTCACAAGCTTCATTTACTTAAATGCAATTGATTTACTATGGCTAGAATTACCGCCTATTGCTTTAATTTATTTATTGTACTTCTCTTTTGTCATCTGGTCCGTAGTGAAGGGGTGCCAGTGAGTACATCGGGCGCTAGCAGGTAACGCCACCGAAGAAGTCGACGATGCCTACGCTTGTGGGACTGGAGGACCAACTGGGTTAACCGGATTGACCGGCCTATGGTTCATCTCTGCCAGAGCAGTGGCGGCAGTAGTAGGTGTAGTCGTCGGACTAGGTGTAGAAGTCATCGCCCTCCGGGTTCTAATGAGGTGTGACATCTACAAAGATTTAACTTACCGTACACATGCAAATAATTTCAACTTAAATTTAAAACGAAATTTAAAAACCCTAGTTCTAAACCCAATTCAAGTTTGGCAGAAACAAAACTTAAAACTGATATACTATACACAAACTAATCAATTCAGATAGGATATAGACCCAACAATTATAACTTGTAAGAAGAAACTAGCATAAATGAGTAGTTGGAGGCAAAATCATAGCCTATGAGTGTATGCGTCCGTCTGTATATACGTGCTCTGCGTGTGTGGGTGTGTGTGTCCATGTATATATGCTGATTTTGGGTGTGTGTGTGTGTGTGTGTGTGTGTGTTGATGTATGCTAATTTTCCATGGACTCTGTGTGTGTGTGTGTGTGTGTGTTGATGTATGCAAGTTGTGTGTGTGTGCTGTGTGTGTATGTACTAAGCAACATAATTTCAAACAATTTCCACCATAATTACTTAATAGTTTCACAGGTAGTAATGAGAAAAAGGACCATATAAAGTGACTCTCAGTCTCTTTAAACATCCACATTACATATAGAAATCATATGACTATTGGTTATAAATATAGCTTGCTAACTGGAATAATTAACAATGCAATATATTTATAAAAGAGTGAGTAGCAGCAAATAACACTTTCTATCTATTTAGGAGTCAAGACTTTTGAGGAAGAACCATTAGTAGGCTAATTAAGCTATTTATGTGCTTCAAATTAAAAAACCCCACGGCCCTGTTTCTATAACTATCTCTGTCCAATTGTATGACTAACTAATTAAGCTACAACACTATTTCTTTAACAGAGTCATACATTATTCACATTGAAAAAAAAAAAGTTACCACAGTTAATAAGAAAAATTTAATCAAAAGCGAGACAAGGCCCACTCAAAAACTGAGGAACACAGCTAAAGACAAGTAGCAGAAACCCCAATTTTGCAACCAAAATTTTTACCCAACATCCAATTCCAAAATCCAACACCAAAGTAGCAGAAACCCCACTCGAAAACTGAGGACCACAACTAAAGATAAGTAGCACATTGGTCGTTTAGTTACTAGTACATTCGTTTGACTTATATTAACCGTAACAATACTCTACTTGTGTGAGAAATCCATAACCAACTTTCTAACTTTGGTTCCTTTCCAAGAAGGAATGAGTTACAAATTTTCCAGATTATGCATTCTGCAGAATCCAACAACTACATCCAGCAACCAACATAAAAATTTTCAACAAATATCCAAATCAAACACCAAAGTAGTAGAAACCCCAATTGAAAAACCGAGGAACAAAGCTAAATTGGTGTATTCATGATTTCTTGTTTAAGAACAGCAGGCCAAGCAGCAAGTTGTTTGTTTAGTTACTAGTACATTTAATTTAATTGTAACAATACTCTACTTGGATAAAGAAATCAATGTCATTGCATTCGTTTCTATGAAAGGGAACTGCAATTTAATTACCATAACGGAACGACCGAATAAAAATTATTATAGGGTGGGAAACCAATTGTCTAACTTAGGTTACTTTCCAAGAAGGAAAAAGTGTATACATTTTCCAGGTTCTGCATTCCGTAGATTCCACCTACATCTAGCAATAAACATCAAGTTTTTCAACCAAAAACTTCAACCAACATCCAATTCCAAAATCCGACAACAAAGTAGCAAAAACTTCACTCGGAAAACCAAGGAACAAAGCTAAAGATAGTAGTAAGTTCATTTAGTTCCATTATTTCTCAACACACTGAATCACTTTGCATGGTAATAAGAAAAATTCAATCAAGAGCGAGACAAGGCCCTAATTCTAACGCTTTACTTGAAATTATAAAACCCTTAATTTAAGAACCCTAATCTAACCCCCAGTGAAGCACCCTAAATCTAACCCCCAATTTAAGAAAACCTAATCTAACCTCACTGCCCAAAATCGTTCCCCTAATTTAAGACCTAAATCTAACCCCAATTAAGAACCCTAAAAACTCTAATTTAAGAACCTAAATGTAACCCCCAATTTATGAACCCTAAATCTAACTCGACTGCCCTAATTCTAACCCCAATTTGAAAAACAAAAAAAAATCAAAAAAAAAAAAAAAAACCCTAATTAACATGGTAAATAAAGAAAATTGAAAATAAAAACTGAAGAGGAAATTACCTCTTGTAGACGAAGACGCAACGGCTGGAGAGAGGGACGGAAAGACAGATGAAGATACAAAGGAAGGAGAGGGAGGGTATCGCGTGGGGAGAAAAGGAAGAAGAGGGAAGTGAAGGGAGGCATGAGAGACACAGGGTTAAAATATAGAATCTTGTGCAACATGGACTTTGTCTCGCAAGGCTAAAAAATCGTCGCACAAGTTTTTTAAAATTTCCTCGAAAAAAAAGTGCCTTAATTGAAATTTCAGACACTTGCGCAACGAATACATATATTTCGTCACGCAAGTGTGAAATTTCAATATTCCCGCGTAAAATTAAAACGCTTGCGCGACCAAAAATTGTTATGCGTCGCGCAATTATGTTTTAAAATGGTTTTTTAAATTTTTTTATTTTGTTTACAATTTATTATAAAATACAAATAAAACATATTTATTTACAAAGTAGTTCACATATAAAATGGGAATCATTCATACCATTTTTTCCATCACTCTATATAATGCATTAACCATTTCATGTGTTTTACAAAAAAGGTTACAAATAAATTGCCTTAATCTTCATCCGAACTATAATAACTTTGACTTTTGTCGCTATCATCATTTTCAGTGTCTCATTCCTCATCATCGATAGGTACGTCACCATCGTCGTTTGTGCGCACTGGACCATTGTATCGTGGAATATTACTAAAGTCAATTGTGATCGACTGAATCAGTATTTCGATTGAAGATACTCCTTCTATCTGAAATGGTTCTTGGATAAGATTAGTATCTCGGAGTGTTTCCGCACCACTTTCCATCGAAGATTCAAGACGGTGGTTAGCAACATTGTCGATGTCATCGTCAGTACGGTCTTGTTCTATATAGCATACGCGTTCCTATGATCCATCTTTTGAACAACTTTCCAACCCTTCCCAGCTTTAGGGTCATCTAGATACATAATTTGTTTTGCAAGATGTAAGGGTCGTCATCGTACCAAGTTTTGGTAGTGTTCACTGATGGTAATCCATGATCCCTTTTCACACTTCCATGCCTATTTGGGTTTGTATCAAACCATCGACACTTAAAATAGGATCACTTGGCACTGATCCTTTTAAAGCAATTGCACGACACTTATTAGTTTGCAATACCCACAGGAAGTAGGCGTTGCAGAACCACATGGCAGTTATGACTCTTTAGGCCAGCTAATTTACCCCTTCAACGTTCACGCAACGCTCGATATTTGAAGCATACCCATCGGAAAACTTTACAGACGATAAAAACTTTAAAAATTCTTTCTTGTCATTCGGTTTCATTGACAAAAAAACGCAAGATCCCTTCTGGCTTTATCATTGTCCCTATTCATCCATAAACCCTGTCGTATTCCTATTCGTTCCAAATCAAGACGAGCTTTGATCGTGTCCTTTGTCTTGCCCTCAATATATAGAATTGTGCCGACCAATGTGTCAAATACATTTTTCTCAACATGCATAACATCGAGGTTGTGTCTCAATTTTAGTTTGGACCAATATGGGAGCTCAAAAAACATAGACTTGTGCGTCCAATTTATATGTGTAGAAGGTTTGGTCATATTGACATTGGTCCCGAAATGAGCAAAATCCAAACGGTTAAGCTGTTCCAAAATCTGATCACTGGACCATTCTTTGGGTCTGATGGGATGCTTTTTCTCCCTTTCAAACTCTTTATACTTCTCTCGCCACTCGTGGTCCCAAGGCAACCATCTCTAATGACCAAGGTAACAAAATTTTCCGGCGTGCCAACTAGATGTTACGTCTTCCTTGCATACAGGGCATGCCATATAACCCCTAGTGCTCCACCCGGAAACCATTGCATATGCGGGGAAATCGTTCACAGTCCACATCACTGCAGCACGCAAAGTGAACATCTTGCCAGTACATTTATCGTATATGCGCACACTGTGTGTCCATAAATCTTTTAGCTCATCCACCAACGACCGTAAGTATACATCGATTGACCTACCAGTATCCTCAGTTATTAGTAGAGTCATCATCATGTATTCTTTTTTCATACATTTCCATGGCGACAAATTCTACAGAAATACAAAATCGGCCAAGAACTGTGGTGTTGGTTTAAAATTCTAAACGGATTAAATCCGTCAGTGGCAAGTCCCAATCTAACATTACGAGAATCAGCAGCAAAATCAGGGAACGTTCGATCGAACTTTTTCCATGCCTCTCTATCTGCATGATGCCTCAGGACATCGTCATCAACCCGCTTTTCCTTATGCCATCTCATGTCCGTGGTAGTATACGTTGACATATACAATCGCTGCAACCTAGGTTTCAGGGGCAGATAACGCATGACTTTTTGTGGGATCTTAGTCGTTCTATTCTGAGATGTCATTTTGAACCTTGACTCATTGCATATAGGGCATTTATCCAATGCTTTATTCTCTTTGTAGAATAAAATACAATTGTTTTTGCGAGCGTGAATTTTTTCATAACCCAATCCAAGACCATTTAACACCTTTTGCGCATGTCTATGATCTTTCGGCAAACAATTGTCCTTTGGAAGCATTCTCTTGAAAACCCCCAAAAAGTAATCGAAACACTGGTTCGACATACGATACTTTATTTTTCCGTGCATTAATTCCACAATGGCTGTGAGAACGGAAAAGCTCTCGCACCCCGGGTATAACTCTTGGTTGGCATTTTTTAATAGTTTTTCATATTGTTCGAACTCTACATTGTCCATTGGTGTAGGCACATCATTTATAATATCCATGACTTGTTCATTAGGATCCACAATAGGTTCAACATTGTCCACTCTTGTGGCGTTTGAAGACGAAGCATTGTCTAATTGTTCCCCATGATGGTTCCAAGTATTATATGTCTCAATCATTCCATTCCTTACTAAATGAAATTGAACATTTTCAATTGTCTCCCTTAACGTGTTGTTACACCTCCTACAAGGACATCGAATTCTAGTTGCACCCGGGTTGTGTGTACGTGCACAATCAATAAAATCCTTGATTCCATCCAAGTATTCGTCCGCGCATCTATTATGGTTCTGTATCCACGTCCTGTCCATAATTCCTGGAACCACAATAACAATACAACAATCACAACTACTTCATACAAAATGATAATGCCACCTTATGCCTCCGGTAAGGGCCCTATCCCATTCGGGAATGCATGGTCATGTCACGTAATTTACGGCTAAATCAGATTAGATTTTGACATGGATGAATTTCGGAAGCATCTCGATGCAATTCTTCAAGTGTACGACCCTAAGAACGTACAGAGATGACACCGAAATCTCCACAACCGAAACCTAATCCTTCAACCATAAACTCCGCGTCATAACTGTGCATTCTCAAACTGTCCAAATAATGGGACAATTCAATAATTAATTGGACCGTAGTCATGCTTTCGCATCCATGCGCGAAATCCAACTAATCATCGAACGAGAAACTAAGTTTTACTAAAAATAAAAAACAAGTACGAAGTTAATTTCAATTAACTCCGTACATCACAACACATATTTGTACGTCACGTACAAATTTAACAACATAATATAAATATAATTTCACAACACAATATAAACATAACAAACTAAGTTCAACATAATTTAATTAATTTTATATGTTTAAAAAATAAAATGAAGAAAATATCTTCTCAATCGTTCTCCACCAATCGCTAATCACACACAATATCCCTATAGACAACGAAATTAATGGCGTTGGTATGAATTTACATTAATACTTTTACCCTAACGACAAAAAACGCTTACCAGACACAGCGAGATAGCTTGATCAACCTAGAGAATAAGATGGAGGGAGTATTAGATGATGAAATTGAGAGAAAATGGAAATGACGGATGCCGGATTGAGCAAAATTGAAGGGATGAGTGCAGAGGCACAATCTGCAATTTTTTTTGCAGTTTGCCTCGGCACATGGCTAAATCCAAGTTAAAAAGTTCACTTTTGGACAACGATTTTGCACGACGAACCAGGTCTTCGTTGCGCAAACACCCATTAAGCGACTAAAATGGCCTTCGTCGCGCAAATGTCATTTGCACGATGAACAAAGAAACATTCGTTGGGCAAGTTTACCATTTTTTTATTTTATGTCCTTTACTTTACAATTTATTCAACACATTGCGCGACGAAAGAATGTATCGTCGCGCAATGCATATTTTTTAATTTTTTTAGGTTTTTCTTTTTTATTTGTATGTATTATAAATCAAAAACTCAAACCTAATTAAACATTAAATTAATTAACAAAACTAATTTACTATCCCAAATAGAAATTATAATTAATGGAAATATTAATACTCATCCACATAACATATGTTTATTCATTAAATTAAATATAAAGTCCACAAAATCTTATTAAAAAAAAAAAAAACCCTCATCAACTTCAATCCTCCCTCGCTCGCAACACATTAAACTTCCACTGCCAGAAACTCTACTTGAAAAGCCCATCCACATAAATCCGTTGCTTCTCATCGGTTTCATCAACATCCCAATGAACCTACATTAATGCCAATAACAATAAATTAGTAATTTAAAAAATATTACGTTTTAACAAAAATAATTGTTCATTATTTACCCCAAACTTACTGATAACTATCCCAGCATGAACTTCTTTAACTCCTCAGGGACCTTTTTCCAAGACTCAAACTCGGGAGAACAATCCCTACGCAGCAAATTCCCAATGTCATACTGAAATTCGGCGTACGCCTCAGCCATATTTTTTCCTTCAAAGCACGGCACTTGCTTCCGTCGATACATCTCTAATCGCACTACAAGTTTCTTTTTGCCAGAACCTTCTCCAGAATCGGCCATTCTTTTTTAAACAAAAAAATTTTGAAAACTAGGGCTCTGAAACTGTGTTTATATAGCACTAGGACACCATTACGCGACGAACATATTCGTCGCACAAATCTCCAAGTTCGTCGCGCAAAATGCATCATAAATGGGCAATAAATTGGAAGGTTTAAACGCAGTCTAACCGTGCTTTGCACGACTAACACATGGATTCGTCGCGCAAAGATGTCTTACGCGACGAAGGTACTGTCGCGCAATACGAATAAAATACTTGTAATTATAAAGTTTACGTAAACATAGATATCTATGTTTACATAAACTTTATAATTACAAACAAATATTCAGATAATATTTAATACCTTAAATATTTATTCTAAAAACAATTAATACTTTAAATATTTATTCTATAAATAATTAATACCTGAAATATTATTCTATAAATAATTAATACCTTAAATATTTATTCTATATATAATTAATGCCTTAATCCATACAATTATTTTCAGCATAAGTACGATATTCATCGAAGATTGAAAACACATATAAACCGAGGATAGGGTGCTTACATTAGGTTTCAATAAAAAAACCCAACAAGAATTGAAACCTAATTAAGTCAAAATACATAACTTATAAAAAAAAACCTTAAATTTAAATATTGTCATACAAAACATAAATTTAAAACTACTATTTGGATGGTCTTGGTCCATTCCGCAAGACTTCATAACGCCATCGATTGTAACCTCCCTCCAACGCATTATCCATCAACTTCATCAAATGTTCGTTCATATCATCATCAAGAGTATACTTACACTGTTACACATATATGCAAATAATTAATTCCAACATATAACTAAAAATTTCACAAACTTAATTATTAATCCATCAACAATATACTTACTAATAGTTCATCCATCACAACCTTCTTCACATTCCCGGCACATCTTCCTAAGAACGCCACTCAGCAGTGGGACAATTATTCCCCATGGCTACAGCGATCACATGCGCAAACTCAAAATGTTCCCTTAAATCATGCAGGTTGGCGTCACGTACACTCTCATCCTTATTTTTATCCGCCATCCCAGCACAAACATAATTTTGAAGAATAAGGAGAATATAATTGTGAAGAATCAGGACAACAGAAGCGCATATTTATAGGAAGGTTAGGACCTTTGCACGACGAAGCCTTTGTCGTGCAAACACCTGTATTAAATGGGGTATTGATTTCTCTGATTCACCTGTAGTAAATGGTCAAAACTGACAGGAACTTGCGCGACGAATCATTGGTCGCACAAATGCCCCCTTTTCGTCGCACAAGTTTTTCGCACCAAACAAAATTACCCTGCGTTTTCTTGCTGACTTTACACGACGCCAACAATTATTTGTCGCGCTAAGTGTTCTTGCGCGACGAATATCTTTGTCGAGCAATTTTATTTTTTTTTGCGCGACGAAGTATATTTTTCATCGCTCAAGTACGTCTTGCGCGACGAAATACTCTTCGTTGCGCAAGTTGTTTTTTCTACTAGTTTTAGTAGGCGTGTACTGGATAAAACAAGTGGGTCTAGATTATTAGTCATGTGGCTATTTAATACAAAGGTGCACCAAACAACTGACTTCGTACTATTTATTCTATCCGATACTTTATACAGTGTGCCAAACGAAACCTTAGTCTCATTTGGGATTTCGGACGAGTCACTGAAATCTCATTCAATAATTCTTGTTCTTTGGCATCTTCCTTTGTTCATGGGGTCAAAATGAATATGGATGATCTTGCTAAGGATAACTCGGGTCATGTGGCTTATGATATGGAGTTGACTCATACAAGGAGATAAAAAAAATTTATGGTTTGAAAGTAATTCTTACTGTGATCTCTTGCTTTGCTTCTAAGTCCTTTTGTTTTTACCAATTACCCCCTAAACTTTTATACTTTGCAAAATCCCCCTATCTTTAGATTTTCAAATTTTTCATCCAACATTCTGTCTATCTTTGCATGCGTTGTCCAAGTGAGTGACTTCCGAGAAAAGAGTCATTCTGTCCCTCACCCATTCCTACAACAATTTCTACCTTTCTTCCTTTCCATCTAATCCTTAGTTGGGCACAAAATGACTTGCTCACTCTCAGAAGTTTCTCACGTGAACATATGTGACAAAAATAGATGGAATATTGGATTGGAAAATTCAAACATCTAATTGTAACGGGAGATTGGGCTGATTATAAAAGTTTAGGCAGGTAATTGATTTAAATAAATGTTTAGAGGAAAAATTGGTAGTGTCTTACAAGTTGAGGGGACAAATTGACAAAATATAATAACGAGTTAGACGATAATTACCATTTTATAAATATTGAAAATATATAAATTAAAATTGAAAATGTTTTAATTAGCTAAAAAGAGTACGTGAACGATTTTCTTTTTGGACAAAATTTGTAGCCAGTTTTCTAAAGAATTTGGTGGTGGCTAAGCTGACCACGTACTGTGAAGAATTGGCAATACTTAGGTCCAGTATCTCTTCTATTATGAACAATATGAAAAATCGCTTGTTGGAAAAGCTTCCAATTAACAGAATAAGACGTGTTGTAATATTGGGGTCCTAAGTTCTAACCAGTCAAATTCCGAGAATTATATGCCAGCAATGACTCTGAAGTTGAGACATGAGAATTTGCCCGGCGTTTAAGTTGTGGACTTCTAGAGGAAGAGGAGAGTACGAATTAATATGCAGCAAGGTGTGTATGGAAGTCATGGAACGGAAACAAATTCAAGCAGATGCTTCCGAACGAAAACGAAAACCAAAAGATTGAAAAATCGTAGAGTGAAGGTCGCATTCTTTAATACGAGTTTTTTCTTTCCTTAATATGAGTTATTTTCTTTTTTGGTTAATGAAAGTATAGGGGGGCACCGACGACTACGGTGGCTGCAGATTTGGGTTTCTGGAAAAGGAGGGAGGGAGCGCTTGGAGGGAGAGGCTATATAAGATACGTTATTTGCAAGTGGCATAATGAGTTTACCTCTTTAACGGGGGAATGGAATTATAATTCTTCCAAGAACAATATAAAAAAATTCCTTATTTTTTTGGATGTATTTTGAACTTATTCTGATAAAAGGATTTCAAGTTATTTGCTAAAATTATGTATTTCGTAATCAACTTTTTTATTTTATAGTAAATTTCGTATGTACTTTATTCAGGGAGCTCCACTTAATTATAGCGACTAAAAAAAATCACAAAATACATTCCATAGGATTCAACTAGTTTTGAATCATTTTAAGGAGAGACAAAAACTTAATTTCCAACAAACCTAGCCCAAAAACAAGCGAACTAAAATTTTAAAATCCCAGTCATGCCGCCAATGAACTTGTTACTTAACCAAACCAAAATTACAATATCTATAAAAACTTCACACTGATTTTAGATCCATAAAAATTAATTTCTATAAGATCAGTTTCACAATTCACGCACTTTTGTAAGATCAGTTTCAAAATTCATGCACTTTTGCAAGAGGGAGAAAGAGAGAGGTCAAAAGAAGGAGGATAGAAGTACCAAGAAAGAAAGAGAGAGAAAGAAATAAGGAGATAGAAAGACATCTTCGAATATAGACAGGTAAAATTATAAATGCAAAGACAATTAAAAAAACAACCATTACATCATTTTTATATATAGGGGTGGTTCGGATCAGGATCTCAATCCGAAAATGTTAACCCGAATCCCGAACCGATCATTTTCGGGACAGGATTTCGAAAACCGAAACCGAATCGAAATTTCGATATTCCTGAATTTCGGGATTCCTGAAAAAATTTCAAGATTTCGGTACGGTTCGGGTATAATTTTCAATATATGTAACGACAACATCATGCTCAGAAATTCAACATCTAATTGCAGAAATCCAACATGCATGCTCAAAAATCCAACCAATTCGATTGCAGAAATCAAACACGCATTCTCAGAAATTCAAATTACTCAAATTGAGAAATCCAAATCCAATTGCAGAAATCCAAACCCAAATTCAAAAACAAATAAAAAAAAATTTTAATCTGACCTGAAAGTTATGAAATGGAAATTGAAAATATTATTTCCGACCCGATGTGTCCAAAAATTCCCTTTGTGAAAAATCGATAATTGGCTATAACTTCAAAAGGTAAGTAATTTGATATCGGGAACTAAATTTGAATGACTTGTCGAAACAAAAAACTAATTTAAATGTCAACTATATGATTTTGATGTAGCAGTTGTGGTTATGAATCTTTTTATGATTCACAAGCATGAATTAGCAAGTGCCCTTCACATAGTTTGCTGGCATTTCTCTAATATAGGTGGGGTCTTTATACAAAGACAATTGCTCAATTCTTTTCAGTTTCTGTTTGTCAAACGTTTCAAATCTAAACATGTACTCTTTAGTATTTTTAATAGAGCGATAGTGTTAGTGAATAAGACAGTTATAATTGTTAGGGGAGAGATGAATCAATGAGGACCAAACCAACACTAGTGCATAGACATGTAAATGTTTTCCGCCACATCTACTTGTTAGGAAGAGAGGAATCAGCAAGCAAAAATGCACCCACCGGAAAAATATGGTTCCCAAATGGGACCTAAGATCCAACAAAAAAAATATGGGACCTAAGATCCAACAAAAAAAATATGGGACCAGAAACCCCCTTCAAACAAACCTTCATTATATATTTATATATATAATAAAACGTGTCAAACCAAGTATAATGGATACGACCTTCACAAGGAGCGGCTTTGTTTGGACTTGAAAGTCATAGCAGCATATAAGATTTGAACATTTCATCCCCTTTTTCTTCTCTATTTGTTTGGAGTATTTAAATTAACAAATTTTCTATGTGCTTTCTTTCATCTCTTTCATTAATTCCTCCATTGATGCTGATCCATTTTTCCCCCAAGAAAACATAGAAATTATGGCTTCTGGAGGATCAGCATCCAGCCGTTCACTTCAAGACACACCCACCTGGGCTTTGGCAGCAGTTTGCTTTGTGTTCATATTTCTCTCTCTATTTATAGAGCACTTGATCCATCTCATTAGCAAAGTATGTACATATTACCCTTTGTAAGATATTACAATCAAATTTGTTGAAAATAGTCATATGGTTTTTGAAAGTGGTTTCACTGATTTCAAAATTTCTTTAATTTGATCATATATATTTTGGTGCAGTGGCTCAAAACTCACAGAAAGACAGCCTTGTTCGAGGCCGTAGAGAAGCTCAAATCAGGTAAGTTATTTCAGTTTGTTCGTATATTCATTGAAAAATGATCGAACTCGCCTATCCTAATTATTCTGACTATTCTTTCAACGTCAGCAGTTTAATGCAGAATGTATGTTCTAGTTGATAATTTATAGGATTTGCTAAATCAAATTTTTATTTTTTTGGTGCAGTGCTTATACTCCTGGGATTTATGTCACTAATTTTGACAGTATCACAAAGATCCATATCCAAAATATGCATACCCACAAAAGTTGCATATACCATGCTTCCCTGCAGAAAAAAAGCACCAACAAAAACCACCAAAGCACTTGGTTTTGAGCAAATATCAGTAGAACGAATGCTTGCAGCAGCTGATACCAGTGAGGATCACTGTGAATCCCAGGTATGTTATTAAGTATTTTGTTTTGATTTATATTTATATTTTTAGGATGAAAATTAAGGGTAGTTGTATTTTCTCTTTTAATTTAGTTTTATTTAATTAAAAAAATTTGGGTTTGCAGGGAAAGACCTCGTTTATATCTCAAGGGGGCCTCAATCAGCTCAACAATTTCATCTTTGTTTTGGCAGTTATGCAGATTGTATATAGTGTTCTCACCATGGCTTTAGGAAGGGCCAAGGTATGCGCTATATATATATATATATATATATATATATATATATATATATATATATATATATATATATATATATATTTGCTATAATGCCTTTGACATTTGTAAGGATATGGGAAAAAGTTTGATGGCTCTTGCGGTCTTACCCCACAAAATTGATATAAATGTTTTAACTTAGGTGTATGGCACTTATAGAATTCTCTCTATCTACACATGCAAAGAGTTGTCTTTCCTTTTTGTTCTTTTTTTATTGAACTATAGATTTTGTTAAATTAGTCACCAACGGAGTTTAAATCTATACCGTCATGCAAATGTTCAACACATCCACCACTATGGAAAAGGCCACTTGCAAGAGTTGTCTTTTTTTTTTTTTTTGTAAATAGAATTTTTGTCCAATAAAGGCATCATGCTAGACCAACGACGTTGAGAGTAAAAACCATGTAACATGCACAACAATTGATCGTTCAATAATTGTCTACGAACAACATTTTGGGTGTTTATAGATCGCACCCAATGTTCTCCTAACCACACCCCATTAACAATGACCTCACCTTCACGGACCAGGTTTGAGAATCTGGTTGTTGAAAATAGTAAATCTTATTTAAATTTCTACACATTGACTTTTTTAAGATTTTGAGAATGCATCCCAACCTGAAACTCAAAAGAATTAGGAAACGAAGTCCTTGTACATGGAAAATTTTGCACTTTTGGGTGTGTGAAGTCAATTTCATGCACCCCATGAGGCAGTTGGGGAAGCTTTGAGAATTGAAAAGCAGATAAGATTCAGGTCACACACATTCTCCTCCAATTTTAAATTAATCATACGTCATTTCATAGTTAAAGGAAAAGTATATAGTTTTTCAATATTATTCTAATCCTATTTGTGTTACATATATATTATGTTACTACATGTTAATTAATTATAAAAATTTTGTGGTAGCAAGTACACAAGCTGACGGGCACTTCAATTTGTTGTGTTCTAAATCGTTCATCGAAAAATCATTAAAAACATATATTCTAGACTTGCAATCAGGGTAGCAGATCAAAATGTTTAGCTATCAGTAGCATTCGAGTCAGATCTAACCAATAGATCCTGTAGCTTTCCTGTTTGCATTAGAATTTTCTGATCCGTGAATGAATTTCTTAGTTCAACATTGAGCCAGCCCCGCTTTCCTCTCCCGCGGCATGAGCTCATTCGCCAAGTCCGAACTCCCGTCCTCCCACTTAAGCACCTTGTGATTGTTGAGAAGATCATTACGAGCCTTTTCCTAGAATGTTTTGTAGATTTCGAAATTTTCATGGTGGATCTGGACGAGAATGAATCCAGGAATCCAGGGCATACTAATCCTGTAGCTTCTGCTCTCCTCTGGGAGGCTTTTGTTAGTATTTGAATTTAAATGGGAGATTTGTGTGCAATGACCTCACAACTTCTTCAAGAAGAAGAAGTTACACTACAGAGAATGAAGAATGGTGAAAGAGAGAGACTACAAGCAGAGAATGTGACTGCAAATTTTCATTCACACGCACAGCATGAGCTTGCTAGCAAGAGATCCCACACACTTCTAACGGTGACATAGTTTTGGCAGTATTCAAGTTTACATCAAAGCAATTTCAGTCTTCCATCTTACATCCTATAAGATGAAGACACATGGCACCTCACTTACTTAAGACCCATAAGACTTAAATAAGTAAAATTACATTTAAACCTGAGCTATTTACTCCAGCAATGTAAGCTAGGATTAATACAAACACTTAGCACATCAGTTCACGATTTATGCTTCAACAGCTTTTACTTAAATAACAGAGCACTTTTTTATAACTATTATTAATTTAGTTTTTTTAACTTATTGGCTACTTGGATAACTGGTTTTGTGTTCAAATAAACTAACAGATGAGGCGTTGGGAAGCATGGGAAAAAGAAACTCAGACAGTGGAATACCAAGTGGCAAATGGTAAGATAAACAATGACATAAATTCTTCATTTGATTTTTTAGGTGGTCTTAATTTGTTTTTGTGTAAACTAATCTAGCTTAATTTGTTTAATTTATTCCATGATCCAATTTCAATAAAATACAGCAGCTAATCCAACCCTTTTTTTTCAATACTCAAACTTTTGGGTGTAGATCCTAATCGGTTTAGGTTTACAAGGCAGACAACATTTGCTCTTAGACATATGAGTTCTTGTACAGGAAGTGGAACATCTGTTGGACTGTGGATTGTGAGTTGATTTCTTTTCACTTTAGGGTTTAGGAAAAGAGAGGAGGCACCTCTTAACTATTTATTAAACTTAGATTATTTTATTCTGGTTTTTCTGCAGAGGTGCTTCTTCCGGCAGTTTTTCCATTCAGTGGAGAAAGTTGATTACCTCACTCTGCGTCATGGTTTCGTTTCGGTGAGTATAATTAAATGGATAAACAAATAAGACACAAAACCATATCATTCAGTTCACTGGTATTTAGTTCTCGTTTCTCACATTTCAGTAGTTTATATCTAAACTCTGTTTTTCACAAATTTTGCAGACTCATTTTCCAACAAACAACAATGCATTCGATTTCCAAAAGTATATACAACGATCACTGGAGGATGATTTTAGAGCTGTAGTCGGAATCAGGTTGCCAACTGTTAATTTTTTAATTTTTAATTTTCATCAATTTTTTGCTATTATTATACCTACAATAAATTACTGATAACATACAATCATATCTTTCACATAAATATACATATCACCTGTGTAACCGGTATGTTCATATTCCATTTATGTGAGATATTCAATCAACGGCTCCTTTTATAAGAACCTAATTGTGTGTTTGTGAAATGCATCGCTTGGCAGCCCTTTCATGTGGTTTATAGTCGTCATCTTCATCCTCCTCGACGTGCATGGTAATTAAGCAGCAACCAGTTTAATATACTTATTCAACATAGAAGTTTCAATTCTGGTTGGTATTAATTAATTTTATATATGAACTTAAACAGGTTGGCAGGCATATCTCTGGGTATCATTTGTGCCACTAATTGTATGTACTAAATCTTAAACTAGCTCTTTCTAATCGTGGGTTTATTTTACTAATTCTTGTATGAATTAAGGGTTAATTAAGGATTATGTGCTCGTAGATAGTGCTAGTTCTTGGAACCAAACTTGAAGTAGTAGTGGCAAACATGGCTCATCAACTTCATGACCAGCATAATGTGATTCAAGGAGCTCCTATGGTGCAACCAAAGGACAGTCACTTCTGGTTCAATCAACCGCGGTTCGTCTTGACTCTTGTACATCTCACATTGTTTATGGTAAATATTGATCTTCTTTCTTAACTCCGTATGAGTACGTACTAATGCCTAATTAATCACTTCAGTTATTACTATGATCAAATCAACTGACATGATTCAACTTTTCAGAATGCTTTTGAACTTGCTTTCTTCATATGGGTCACGGTATGTCGTATTAATCTTCACTTGTTCGTTTTATTTAGTTAGAAATGTGAACAATTGACAAACAACTTCTTATGTTATACCATATTCTTATGTTATATATATTATTCTTGACAATGTGATAATATAACATGCAATACTCCTAGTTAGAAAGATAAAAGTCCCCGAGTTTCAATGAAAATTAAGATAAAACTAACTTACCTCTCCTGTCTTAATTATTTTCAGATGCAATTTGGGATACACTCCTGCTACCATGAAAACATACATATTATAATTGTACGAGTGGTTTTAGCGTGAGTACCAACGCTCATCTTCCTCTTCTTTTATTCTCTTCATCTACATATTCATCACACTTAATTTTGCACATATGTTTGTCATTGTACAAATCAGGATGCTACTTAGTATTGTTCCACTAAAAGTAAATTGTTGACAAATTTCTGTAGGGTGACGGTTCAAGTGATGTGCAGTTACATTACCCTTCCTCTCTATGCTCTAGTGACCCAGGTAATGCATGCCTTTACGTGCATATGCGCATATATTTGTTTTCTCTTGTCAGATATATGTTTTGTTTCAAACTATCAATCTGAATCACAGATTCGAATGCAAATCTAATTCATCAGCGGTTAAAGTTATCAGTTTGATAGCAGAACATATCGTTTGATATCATTAGAAATATAACCCTTGTTAATGTACACCTAAACTCGGGTTATGCATGCAGATGGGATCAAATTTCAAGAATGCAGCAGTGCTTGAAGAGCAAACAACAAATGTTATAAAGCAGTGGCACGCTGATGTGAAGAGAAAGAGGAAAACTAAATCACACTATTCACAATCGGGCCATGACGAAGATTCATCTACGGTGGGAAGCAGCTGGGAAATCATGAATTCCCCAGATTATTCTTCTCATCGTCCCCAACTTTCTTTCGCCGAAATGAACCACAGTCACCCTAGAGAAACTGAGAATTTTTATGGTAACGAAGAAATTGTTGAAGATCATCAAGAAAGGGTTGGACAAAATGAAATTGAACTAGCTAGTAATGCTTCATCTACTGAGGTACATATAGGAATGCCGGAGGTCACCAGAACACAAACTTAAACCTAAACAATTTTTTTGGCAAAAACAAAGCAAGTATGATAAATAGGTTAGCCCATTAGAGGATTGGAGTTTCTCTAATCAATTTTAGCATACCTGTATAGTTGATAGTTTACATTTCTCTTTTCTTTTTTTTTCCCTCAAGGTTAATAAGCCTTTACCACTTAGTGGGAAAATGCTTTGTTGTTGTTGTTGTAAGGTTAATAAGCCTTTAAATTGTAACTTCCAATCTTATGGTGAGCTCCAGATTATAATTTTGAATGCTTTGGTATCCCTATGTATCCATTAACGTAAAATACTTGGCTCTTTATGTGAGTAATAAGAATTTATCATTGCAGATAAAATCACAGCTTGATATGTGGGTAAAACCTTTTTCTTTTGCAGATTTTACTAAGTTACTTTACATGTGTCACACTGTGATTTGTATGTAAGAAGGAATGACTTCTTATATTAACGATTCAAGAACAGTCCTTATCCTTAATTAACGGCTTAGAAGGTAAAATTTTAAGTTTTGCTGGGAAAAACGGAATTGGCTTGCAACTCTAGAACCCTTTCGTCAATTTCCTATGCTACCGGCCCTAGCTATGGCTAGGGTCGGTGGCTATCCCTTCCTTTTTCTCTTTTCTTTTTCCTTCTTTACTTTATGTTGCTGTTTTCCCCTGGTTATCCTTCCCAACCAGCCTGGTCTTTCAACACCAATAGTTGTTGATCTTACCCGACTAAGCCCTCAAATCCGTTCTTTTCTTTCCTCTAATCCTTGTTATCCATCCATCTTCACGTCCTTCATCCATCCTCGCAATTCCAATATATCCTTTCATTGACTTCGTTCTCACTTACTTGGCTCTGTCTTTCATCAATTTTATCTCAACTCAAGTCTGCAATCATTATTGACTACGATTTGTTGCCGTCCATTAGAAAGGTGTGTACAGTTCCAGTATCCACACCGACTCGAGTGTTCACACCACCACCACCGTCTCTCTGCCTTTGTTGGCAGTTTCGCTCGTGGGAATCCCACTGCTTCTTTGGCTTCTTTTAATTGGTGGCTACGATCAGAGATGTGCTCTTTACTGGATGATAGAGTCTTCCTTCCTTCTATCTCTAGCGTTGTTTGGTTGGATTTCTGGCGTTTGTTGGGTCGGTGGTTCGTGCTGGTAGTGAGGTACTGTTGCGACGACGGTGGTAGCAGAACTCTAGGTGTTTCTTTCTGTTTGCTTCTGGTTTTGGGCCTTAACTCTTGTTGGGCTTTTTGTGTTTTGCTTGGAAGGTCCACTTTTTCTTTGTGCTTACTTTGTTTTGAGCCTTTGTGTAAATTTTGCTGTTGGATAAAGATTACCTTGTCCAAATAAAGCAATGGCATTACATAAGAGAAATGAGAATTGATATTAGCACTTCAAAAATTTCATTTGGCACTCCAAACTTTTTATATTTAGAACGAAAAATACACTTGTGAGGAGTGTAGAATGAGAATTTTTGAGTGCTAATAACAATTCCCAAATAAATTTGGCATTTTAAACTAATTCATTGCCAAGCCGGTCGACCCCAAGAATCATACGGTTTGGTCTAAGGATTTGAGCCTATAAGACTGAGACGGAACAAAATTTAAATGGCCCAACTAATTGTTACATGTGAACACATCTGCTAATGGTTTGACAAAAAAGTAAAAATAAAACACATATCTACGAATGGTATACTTACATTGATGCCAGTTCGACAAAAGGAGAAAGTCTTGTTCAGGAGAAGGACTTAGATGAACCGGGCTAAGTTGTTCTCCTAGGTCAGTGCCGACACATAGAGCAGCCTTCTCATGGATTTAGACACAATACGTGGCGTCTCATTGAGAGTGATGCCCTATACATCAACCTCATATAAGAATTTCTTCCAAAAACGTTCCATACAATTAAAAAATAAAAGACAAAAGAAAAACCATTACTAATATAGTCTAGTGTTATTTCTCGTGACCTGTAGGTGAGAAATCTCAAATTCGAGTTTCATAAATGACAGAGTCGTTGCTTAACTTTTGATGTCCCTTTGTTTGGCCTTCACTACTACAATATTAGCTTTGGGTGGCGGATGGTGGTGGCGGATATTAGAAAAATCATGTTGGATAAATTATATCCGACACATCATTTAATTAGTGACGGATATTAGAAAAATCCTGTCGGTTATATCTGACATAAATCCCTGGCGGATATTTAGTGGCGGATATTAGAAAAATACTGTCGGTATATACAACATTATTTTTGAATCTTTTTTTTAAAATATTTTTGACAGATTTTGACGGTTTTTAAGTTAATGGTGGCGGTTATAACCGACAGAAATTGACTATTTTATTATTTTACTTTCTGGCTGTTATTATTTTAGTATTCTGACGGTTATAACCGACAGAAATGAAAATTTTATTATTTTAAAATGTTATATTGATTAAAAATAAATAAATAAACATATATTTTATAGTTAGACTCCTTGGTTTCTGCTTGGAAGGAAACGAAAGGCTTCGTATCTATGAGTTTGTCCCTAATGCAAGCCTCGATCATTTCATATTTGTTAGGGTTGGGAACTTGGATTTCTGGTTTTATTTTGGAATGTATGGTTAATTCTTCTATGTACATGCTTTCCAAAATGGGTACACAGCTATAAACGTCCTTAATTAACAGTCATTACAAAAGTCTTCTTGCTTGAATGTGTAGATCCGGTCAAGAGCAGACATTTGGACTGGGACAGTCGCTACAAGATCATATTATAAATCTACTAAACTTTATTCTTATATATGTATACTTCAAAGTAAACTCTTGCTGGATTTGTGCTTGATAATAAATGGTGAATATATGATGTTTTCACATAAAATCAAATAGTCCGCTTTGTACCTTTGGTTGATGAATTGTTTCATGTTTTGGGTTTTCAATTGTCTGTCTTTTTTTCTGGCAAGGCTTTTTACAATGTGGACTTCAATTGATGAGTATCACTTCTATGTTGATATAATTTCTTTTGTGGCAAATGATATGAAGAAGTGGAATGATAACCTGATGGAATGGGAATTTTGCTGCTTAAGACAAGAATGGTAAATTAGTTTTATATACACAAAATGCATATTGAGTCAAAACGGTAGATTAAACAAACACTTAGAGTTAATGTTATACTTCCCCATCAAGTATAAAATAAGATTTTGTGGTATCCACTAGTATAAATATTTTAAATTGAAGATCGAATTCGTTCAATGCATTCTTATAGGGTCGAGGAGTGTAGCTGTAACAAATCATCAAAATCGGAGTTAAAGTAACCGTTAAATTGTAATTTTTCATTTATAACCGTCGAAAACTTTTGTTTTGTTACCTAATTTCTTAATGCTTGTTTTTTGTGATTTTTTATGTATGCGATCTCGGAGTGTGTACAAACAAGTTTGACAGTTGATCGTTGAAAAACGCTTCGTAGAATGCGTATCGCATCAAAACAGTAGATTAAACAAACATTTAGAGTTAATGTTTTACTTCCATTAAGTATAAAATAAGATTTATCCACTAGTGTAAATATTTTAAATTGAAGATCGAATTCATTCATTACATTCTTATAGGATCGAGGAGTGTAGCTGCAAAAAATCACCAAAATCGAAGCTAAAATAACCGTTAAATTGTGATTTTTCGTTTATAACCGTTGAAAAGTTTTGTTCCGTTACGTAATCTCTGAATGTTTGTTTTTTACGATATTTTACGTATGCAATCTCGGAGTGTGTACAAATAAGTTTGACAGTTGGATCGTTGGAAAAAGTTTCGTAGAATGCATATTGAGTCAAAACGGTAGATTAAACAAATACTTAGAGTTAATGTTATACTTCCATTAAGTATAAAATAAGATTTTGTGGTATCCACTAGTGTAAATATTTTAATTTGAAGATCAAATTTATTCATTACATTCTTATAGGATTAAGGAGTGTAGCTGTAAAAAATCATTAAAATCGAAGCTAAAATAATCATTAAATTGTGAATTTTCATTTATAACTGTCGAAAACTTTTGTTCCGTTACGCAATCTCTGAATGTTTGTTTTTTACGATTTTTTACATATGCGATCTTGTAGTATTTACAAACAAGTTTGATGGTTAGATCATGAAAACTAGTTTCGTAGAATGCATATCTCCGTTAAATTTGCCTAAATTTTGAAGTGAGAAAAGTAATTTGTGTTAAATTTTTATTTATGTTTTTCAAGTATTGTTTAGACAATATTTAGTTTGTGTGATGACATTTTCATTGTACAATTATCTTTTTGTTTCTTTATCACATATTTTACATGGATTATTATCTATTAAACCAAAAGTGTAAACATTATCTATTAAACCAAACAATTATTTATTTAATTTTTAAAAACATATTCTATTTAAATACATATTATTTATTTATTTATTAAACCAAACAATTATTATTTTATTTTTTAAAATGGTAACAAAATTTTGGGGGGAATTTAAAACTTTTGGGGAAAATTTAAAATTTTCAGAGGGAATTTGGGGGGGATTTTTGCCGTCATTTTTTTCCTGTCGGTTATAACCAACAATAATGAAATTTTCTGTTGGTTTTTATTTTTAAAATTTTTTTTTATCGATTTTAACCGACAGTAATGAAAATTTCCACAATAAATCCCCTCCATCTCTTCCTTGCGCCAGTGCTTCTCCCTTCCCCCTTTTCTCCTCTCCTCATTTCCTTCTCCTTCTCTTCTCTCCTCATATACTTCCAGTTCGAACACTTGCAACCAAAGTTCATAAACCCTAGCTTTAGCTATCTCGAATATGGCGAAGGATGACTCTAATTCTTACCGTTGTCGGACAAGAAGGAGGTAACACTCTCGCTCTCTCTCTCTCTCTCTCTCCCTCTCTCTCTCTCTCTGTGTCTCTCATACGGGGAACTGTGGGTACGATATAATTCGCAATGAAGAATTACAAGGCACTTAGTGTTCTTTACATTAGCTTGTAGTTCAGTTTGTTAATGTAGTTTAGTTTTTAGTGTTTTTGCTGTGTCCTTATCACGGTTATTGTCTCTCAAGCTCTTATTGACCAAAAGATAAATTTCATATTCAGGTCAGGGAGCAATAAAGGGACGGAATCAGAGACGAACGCCATTGACAGAGCCGTCGCAAACCTCATGTTTAATAAGATGGACTTTAATGCACAGGACCTTTCTGGAGGCGCATCATTAGACTCCAAACAAGAAGTCATTGGAGCGACTGGGAAACAGGCTGACGACGCTTACCAGCCACAAATCTCTGAAACGAAAACAAAGAATGTCAGGTGGACGTTCTTCTTAAGACTTTAAGGGCCCTGAGGTTTTCGAGATCGAGCTCCGGCGAGGTTTCAGATGGTGAATGCAAAGGATTTGAAAAATGCAGAAAGCGATTTATTTTTTTATTTATTATTAATATAATTTCTGTCGGTTTTATCAGACATAAATTCTCTTATTTATTTATTATAAATATATATTCTGTCGGTTATATCCGACACAATTTCTGTCGGTTTTAGAGTATTATCTGTCGGAAAATTCATTTCCTGACGCTGGCAATTCTGTCGCTTATTATATCCGTCACTGCATCCATTTTCTGTCTGATTTTGCTTAAAATTCGACAGTAATATACATTTTTTGTCGATTTTTGGACCCCCAGTTATAGACAATTTTGTAGTAGTGCTTGTCCAAATCATCTTCCCTCAGTATCGTTGTATTACAATACAGGAAACATAAGACAAACCTTATACAAAATTATTGACTTTAAAAATGCATCAGGGCAAGAAACATCAATCAACTCCAAGATGTCCTATCATAAGATAAAAACTTGTGGCAAGAAAGAAACCTTTGCTAGAAGAATCAAACATGTGGTACAAGATAAGAGACAAGGGCAATGCCCATTGCCAATTTACGACAATTAATACAAAGGCCCAAAGGCAGACCGAAAACACCAACCATTTTGGTGTGGAAATTGGAATCAATCAATCAAATCTTGGTGCGACAAAACATATAGTTAAAGTTGGAGACCCACTTGTGAAAGAAAATTATTAAAAACATGTTGGAGCTTAGTTTTCAGCCTTATTTGACTCTGATTGTTCCTATTGGGCCATTGGGACATCACATGAAGTTTATCAAGTATTTACAAAACTCTCTCAAGTTTAAAATCACTTTCACATAACCACTTTCATCAAAACTCCAGTGAAAGCTACTTGAATTAGTATAAAAATACCTTTTAGGTGTTTGGGCGAGAGACTTCCAAATTGCAAGGTAATTAGAAAAAGAATGAAGAAATGGATCACAAAAAAGTAAGATGGGTGGAATCGGAAAATACGTTCATGAACTTTAATTGCAAACATATATGATAGGATTTGCAAATCCCTTTATCATGCCTTTTGTAATGCTTATGTAGTACATTTTTAATCCCTCATTTAAACTTTTGAGGTATTTATCAATTTCTCCCCTGAACTTGTGACTATTGGCCAATTTTCCCCCTCAACTCTCATAATTAGTCAATTTGCACCCTACTATTAATTTTTTAATTTGATCATAATTAAACAAGTGTGTGTAAGAAACTAAATAAGATGTGTGTTAATCATTTTCCTATATCTTTATCCTATTACAAATAGATTAAAATTAAGAATTTTACAATTTATCATAGATAGTATTATTAATCATAATAAATCAGTATGGAGTAATTTTATTTGATTTTTTACCGTACAAAATTGATAACGAAAAGGATTGATATGTACATTTTTGTATGTGAATACAATTTTCTTCATAAAAGTGAAAGCTAAGTTCAAGTAAATTGCGGAGAATCGAGCTTTAGTGCAAAAATGGCTAGTCAATTCATAATTTTTGACTCCTTATTAAGAATAACCCCTTTTATTAAAATAGGTCTGATCCTTGAGTTTAGGATTATTATTTCTTTTTGTTATTATTTCTTCTTCTACATGCTTTAAACCCGATTCATAACTTTTTCTTATAATCAACCCATATCACATACTAATTGTATTATGTTTTTGTACATTTTACCCTATATTATGCAGGTGAGTTTATGTTAATTTTAGTACTTTGTTGGAAGTTATTAGAAAGATTGAAAGAAAAAAAAAGAATAGATGGAAAATTAAAAAAAATTAACAGTAGGGTGCAAATTGACTAATTATGAGAGTTGAGGGGGTAAATTGGCCAAATTAAAGTTGAGGGGGGAAATTGACTAATTATGAGAGTTGAGGGGGGGAAATTGGCCAAAATTAAAGTTGAGGGGAGAAATTGGCCAATGGTCACAAGTTCATGGGGGAAATTGATGAATATCTCTAAACTTTTTGTGATCCAAAAATTTAGAAGTTCCTCACCCAAACATACCCTTAAGTACAAATGTACCGTTGTAGTTATAAGATTGATGTTTTCTATTTTCAAAATTGGTGATGAGTTTTAGTTATGAAATGAATGATTTTTTCAACTAAGGACGAATTGTAGTTGGCTTGTTTAATTTTTTGCGAATTCGACTCGAGTTAGGTTTTGCTTACTTATATATTATACAAACCGAGTTTAAGCGAGTTTAAAAAATTCAAATACTTTTTCTTTATATAAACATTACAAGAGTTGAGGATTTGACTAAGCCAGACAGTAATGACTTCTAAAGACAGGAGTTTAATGGTTTTACATATTGAACTGAGAATCAGTAGCTATCAAGAAAATAATGGAAATTGTTCTACATCAACCCTTAAAAAGTCCGTCTCAAATGAGTTTAATTTTTGTAGTGAGTACTTTAAGAGTCACAAAAACGTCTTTTTCTCATTAGATTGATGACTGGAACTTAGGGGGAGGTTAGGTTATCATACTTGTAGTTTCTTTAGAAATTAAAGAAGATGGAGGACATGATCTCAATCTCTATATTAAAAAGTAAAGTCAACTTGAAGATGGCCAATCTAAACTTGGTAAAATTACCTAAACGCAATTTCTCGAAAACAAAATCTCAAACATGCCCTTTCATTGCAAAAAAACTTATTAAATGTATTTTAGCTCGAGTTGTTTCATGAAAAATATGAGATGCTCATGAGTTTTACGAGCCAAACACACCAATGTCATTCAAACTTAATTTGTTTCTTATCGAACCGAACATAAACTCTATTTGTTTCTTTCACAAACCAAATTTCACAAGCCAAACAAGAGCCAAAATGCCAAATCCAATACAACTCTGAAGTCATTTCAAACCAGTTTACAGCCCTAGTTAAAAAGGCCATATTATTAGTTTTTGCACTGTGCCCCGTAATATAAATGTCCCTGCATGGATGACTCGGTCTCCACTATATACACACACCCACCCACGCATCTCCCAAATCATGGTCGCCTAAAAGGGCTCAATGGTTCCTACAAGTTTGTCGAGTACCACAGCATCTATCCATTGCATTCACACTAATTCACACTACTACGTTTAACTATTTGCGCAACGAACTAAAGTTGGTTGCCCAAAGTGTATTTCCGTCGCACAAACGTCTGAACGACAGAAACTTCGTCACACAAAGATCACGAAGAAAGACTTTGCGCGACAAATAATAGCATTGGTCGCAAGAACGCGGCGCGACGGTTTAGCCTTCGTCACACAAAATTTTTAAGAACGAATGTGTTCGTCGCACAAATTACCAGGATACAAACGTAGGACGACTAATATTCGTCTCCCGAAATTTTGTGCGACGACAGTTTATTCTTGTCTACGACGAAACATTGTTAGTTGTTAGAATTTTGCGAGACGAAGGTGTTCGTCGCGCAAAAAAGAAAAATATTTTTTTTTTAAATTTAATTTTTTGTTCTGTTTTTTTAATTTTGTAATAAAATTAAATTGCAATTAAAAAATGTAATGAAGAGAAAAATAATTTATTTAAATAAATATAAAATGTATGTACAAGGAAAATGTTTAAAAAGTAAGGGAGTAAAAAACTAAGAAAATAATGCGGTGTAATCTACGGGGTCGTTATTTGGAGGTGGCTGGAAGGTCTCGAGGTTGGGGACGGGCTCAGAGGTCAAAGGGGTAGAGTTGTGGGCATGCTAGGGTTGGAAGGGCTCGGATGTTGACGAGGGACGAAGATCTGGGAGACGAATGCCGGACTGACTGAGGGCTTGTACATTCAATGACATTTGGCTCTTATACAAGGCGAGCACAGTCCTACGGTCAGCCACCTCTGCTGTCAAAGTTGTCACCTCACTCTTTGAGTATGATGATGAAGAGGTTCTAGGTTCTCGTCGCCGGGTATTCCCCATCCCCCTGCAATATGTCCCCGGCCTCCGCTCGAGAGTCTGATCCAAGGTCTCTATAAGGATCTGAAACCTTGCATCCTCTGGGGGATCCACAAACTCAAGCGGAGTCTCGGGAGGAAGTTGGGAAGCAGACTCCTAAAGAACCAACTGCCTCTTCTCCATCATCGTCGCCTGTGTAATATAACATGAAATATTATTAATAACATTCAAATAATAACCATCATACTTGAATGCGTAAGATAGTAATTACAATTGAAGAATACTTACATGAAGGGACTCGGGCAACTCATCCCTGGGTCGAACATAAACATCGCTAAAGACATTGATCTTTGAGAATTTTGAACCCCCTGAATAAAACAAGAGAAGAAAAATGTTAGTACGAAAAAAAAAATTAATATTATTGACATATTAAAAATTGAATATGAAAAACTTTATTATTACCTGCCGCCGCGCCTTCATCCTATATGAGAAGGGCCTCAAACCGGAATGGTGGAGAAGAGTCTTCTTCTCCCAATTGCTCTTGTTGGCTTTCGCCTTCTTCTGTTATACAAAAAATAAACATATTAGTTCTAATTTAAATGAAATATAAAAAAATCAATAAACATTAGTAAGAAACGTATAATACTTTTAAACTTAATATAAAAAACGTACCACATAGCCGGGCTCTTGAAAATGACTGCAGAGCCACACCTAATTATCTTCACGGTCCTCAAACTCCTTCGGGCAACCATCTTCAAGAGCGACCTGCGGATCATCAAATGTCTCAAAATATTGGTGCAGGTCACTTTTTCGCTGCTTGTACAGTTCAGTAAAGAGCTTGTTAACGTACGTCAACATATCGTCGTTGATGTTGTCGAATTGTAGTTCTTCTGCAATGTAACAAATTAATTACATACATTAAGTAATATAAATATATAAAATTTAAAGAAAAAACAATTAAAAGGTAGGATACTTACCGACAACTATGCGCGCACCTTCGTCCTCACCTCGTCTGGCATCGCCTTCCAAGACTTCTATTGCATAAGGCAATAGGTTCGAACAACGTGACCAATGTCGTGGGCCAATGCACTATGCTGCTCCACCGTTGGTGCAGTCCGATGCTGGTCATCATATCCGATCGTGATACGTCCGTTGGTCACCCAGGTGACCCTCGCCGTCTTCAACTGGCGACAAGGTCCCCGGGTATTTTCTTTGCTGAAAAAAAAAATTAGTCAAACAAACACAACAAATTGAACCGAAATTTCGGTAGAACCTCCCCTAAAGTTATAACAATTCCCAAACCCTGGACAATGTAATGCATACTATATGATATCCAACAACAATCACAACAGTTGAATGCTTCAGTAGTGGATGCCAAGTGAAATATTACATAGTGTATATCTAGTTTGCAACCTATCCAGAATCAAAAGCCAACTAAAAATTTTAATCGCATGAGGAACATTTAACTTCCACATTCTATTTAGCAACTCAGTTTTTACGTTATTTGTTGTTACATTATTTTGAATTCAAGTTGCAGGTTTGACAATAAATCAACCATTGGCATTCATGCTCCAACAAATAGAATCATTTATATCAAACACTGATAATAGAATACGTCAAATTTTATTAGCAACATAAATATTGACAAAATTTAGCATAAGAGATTTCTTTGAGCAGTTATTGGAAATAAAATGACAAACTTTCAGGTTGCAAAGCTTAATTGATCTTCCTGTATGAGATGGAACAGTCTATATGGAGAAATCACCAAGGCACTATAGAAAAATTCAGTTCTCAGCGTTTATCACATGTTTACCTTGTTGGGACCTCGAGGCATCAATATTGGATGCCGATGTGTCGAGTGTGCGGGGGCGGCGGTGACCACACCTAGTGCTAACAGGTTACGCCACTGAAGAGGCTGATGACTCCGGCACCTGGGTGATCCCGGGACCAACCGGATCAATCGGATTAACTAGCCTGTGGTCCATTTCTGCTGGAGCAGTGGTGGCTGAAGTAGGAGGCAGGGGAATTGAACGGGCAACATTCAACACCGCCTTATGACTTCTAATTAGATGTGACATCTGCACAATGAAAAGATAATAAATTGCTCTCTGGACTGTAGCCAGTCATAATCTTTCTAAAACTTCTATACTATTTATTAGATTAATCATATAAGCTTCTCCCATTTATATTAGAAACTTTAAAAAATAATAAATAAAAAGAATAACACTGAATCAAGGACATAAGAAAAATTCTAGTTCTATTGGAAATTTGTGCAATAAAGTTTTGTGTTAAAGAAGAAAAACAGTGTATCGATTATGAAAGAAAGCAGGCACATAGGATTTAAGCCCTAAAAGCCTACTTACTAGATTCATCTAAGTAAATCAACCATTTATACCTTGAGGAGGTTTTCAGGGGAAATGCTTTCACAAGACTTTGAAACCTAGCATCATAATTGTTTGAATTAAAATCAAGCAATTACAACAGTAAAAACAAGCATACTAAACCATCAACTCATTAAATTAAAATTAGCATAGTAGTTTAAATCTTAGCATAAGAAAGATGGAATGTCAGATGACCAACTAAACGGACTATATTAACTGAAAATCGCCAACTCAAATGACCATATTAACTAGAAAATCGCCAACAAAAAGTAGCAAGGACTTCCCTTTATTCTCAGTGTAGAGAAGTGTGCTTCATGTATGACAATAAGTTGGATAAAGTTGATATAAATGTGATGGATGCTCTGATTACAATTCTAGTTCTGAAGCCTCAAGATGAAATTCGTATATAATTGGGAGAGTTCCACTTAAGTACACATACCTAATAAACACAAGTGAGAAAGAAGAAAGCTCACTTTATACTTTTTATCTTCTTTTTTTTAGGGCAAAATGTGCATAACACCGTTGGGTGTGACCACATAACAATGCGCAGATATAACAAATAATGAGCAATAAAGCAACATGAATATGAACATGTATTTCATCCTTGTGTTCAATCAATTAGTACGATTATTTGCCCAAATGTTCAATCAGTTAAACTAAAAATATAACCATGCACGGATATGATAGCTTGTAAAACATGTATTTCATCCTTCTTAATAAGATAGCAAACCTTATTAAAGAAAGCAATTGCAATAAGAATTAGTTCCGAATCAAATCAACACCATACAAACATAGCATCCTTATCTTTACCCCAATATACCTAAACACTAAAGCAGCCCTTTATAATTATAGTGCATAACGTAGTGGGACTCTGCACATGTTTGTACAATTCATACACAAATGAACAGAATGACTCAATCACTAGTGAAAAAATCATAACCATGGAAGAGCTTTGACCATGCTTAATAGTAGTAGCATCTACTATATTGATTTCACAATTAGTGACAGGCTCAAACTTTAACTCTTCCAATCAACATTTACATTCCCAACAACCGACATCAAGAATTTTAACACAACTTATGCTTATTTACAATTTCAAAATCCTTTAGTAAGTTAGATAGTGCTTGAACCATAAAAGATCATTGAACTATACAACAAACATCACCCAATGTCCACCTCAAAACAGGCAAGTTGAACTGTAGCTCAAATATAACAATGTTACCGATGTTATCTTCACCTCATCTCCATTCTACTTGACAGACACAAAAATTATTATATCCCAAACTACTATCAAGAAGACAAAATTTAAAAGAAAACTGAAATAAACCCATTGAATGCATAGAATTCAAGATGAACCAAGGTGGAAAATAAAAGTGTAGTTAAATAGATTCAACTGTTTTGCAAAAAACAACTCAACAACAGATTGCAGTCAAAGAAAAATTAGTACCCTTCTCAGACCAACTGCTAATGTTGACATGACCAGATTGTAGTTAAATATGTTTGTTGAATTGAACTTAAACAACTCAAAGGAAACCCTTCTCAGACCAACTGCTAATGTTGACATTTTTAACATGACTAGCAAAGAAATTAAGTATTTCATCATGTTGCTTTGTAGTTAATATTCACATGATAAGAGCTTTTGTCACCCTTTTAATCAATCAAATTCCAGAGATGTTCCCAAATCTTCCCTCAACTGCATGTTCATATATATGTGGTTTCCTAGGCCTTACTAAAGCATGTCGTTGATAACTAATTAAATTTTTGCAGGTATTCAATCCATAAACTTGTCACACCCTCTTTCGATAGTAACAGAGCATAGCTCTTCAACAAGCACAACCCATTAATTTAAATTTCCAAACAACAGAGTGTAGCTCTTCAACAAGTAGATGTTATAAATGGCACTGATTTTGTAATACTACCCTCTCCCTTCTACCATGAATTTGCAGTCGACAGATTATGTGTATAAACATCAATTATAAAAATCAAAGCAATTATCAAAGCAGATTAGAACCCATATTCAAAGCATTAGATTTCGAGCAACAAGAAATCAATTAATTATAAAAATCAAAGAACATTGGAACCCTAATTCCTAAATTTACTAGAGTTAAGTAAATTGAAAATTACCTCAGAGAGAGAGGGATGTCGGACGAGGAAGATAGAGGGTTGTCGGAAAAGGAAGAGATAGGACTGTCGAAGGAGGAAGAGAGAGTGCGAGGGAGAGCTAAGGGAGATGGCTGTCGAGGGGAAAGAGTTTACAGAGAGGAAGAGGTGAGGGGAAAGTGTTTACGATTTCAATTTAATCCTGAGGTTCTTGCACGACGAACAGAAGATATTTGTTGCGCAAAAAATTCAAATTTTCACGAAATTATTTTCGTGCCCTCCAGAAAGGCAAAATTTTAAGCTTCTTGCGCGACGAAAGGGAAATTAATCGTCGGGCAACTAATATTTGCGCAACGAATAATATTTTATTCGTCGCGCAATAAGCTGAAAATTTAATATACTCGAGTAAATTTTTTTAAATTTATATTTATGAAAATAAAAACAATTTATTTATAACATAAGATAATTAAATTACAAAAAAATTCATTTAATATGTTTTACATAGCAAGTCACAAATAAATTGCATTATTCATCATCTGAACTGTAATAACTTTCGCTATTGCTGCTTTCGGTCTCCCAATCCTCCTCCTCAATAAGTACGCACCGTCGTTGTTCGAGCCCACTGCACCATTATATCGTGGAATATTACCAAGGTCAATTGTAATTGACTAAATCTGTATTTCGATTGAAGCCACTCATTGTATCTGAAATGCTTCTTAGATAAGATTTGTATCTCAAAGTGTTTCCGCATCATTTTCCATTGAAGATTCTAAACGTTGGTTAGCAACGTTATCGACGTCGTCGTCAGTAGGGTCTTGTTCTAGTACAGCATAAATGTTCATCTGATCCATCTTTTGAACAACTTTCCAACCTCTCCCGACTTTATGGTCATCTGGATACATAATTTGTTTTGCCATGTTTGCCAAAATGTAAGGGTCGTCATCGTACCAAGTTCTGTTAGTGTTCACAGATAGTAAGCCATAGTCGATTTTAACACTTCCCTGCCTATTTGGGTTTGTATCAAACCATCGACACTTAAACATGACACTTGGTATCGATCTTTGCAAAGCAATTGCACGACAGTTGTTAGTTTACCATAGAAATCAATGTCCGTACTTTTGCCTCCACTTGGGACATAGACACTGTTGTTTTGCGTACACAACTTGTCATCTCGTGCAGTCCCCAAAAACTTGATGCCGTTAACATGGCAACCCAAGAACAATTCAGCGCGAATCGGACCAAACGCCAAGTTATATAACTCTTCACTGTAAACGGGGGAATTCGATGCTTTCAATTTATTCACCTAATATTATATAAAAACATACACCTGTTAGTTTGAGAAAATTAAATACAACAATAATATCACAAATACAAAACACTTATAACTTACATATTCGAGAAAACATTGTGGAAACAATTCCCGATGTTTCTTGGCATACAAATGTGATGGATGTTCTCGCTTCATCATCCTTCATGCTCATCTAGGTATGCCATTATCTCGTCACAATTGTTTAATACGAACCAATGCACTACCTCCATGTCATTTTTGGAAAACGACTCGCCTCGTACAAGATCTCCAAAGGATCGTGCGCGTTGGGCAAAAATAGAAAGTTTCTCCTTTCTCACACCCCCGTCATTATTGCGCTAAGGACGATTGAAAGTCATCTCCACATCTTTTAAATACATTCCACAAAAAGTAAGCGACTCATATTGAACCCAAGCCTCTATAATTGATCATTCGGGTTTCATCTTGTTGCGTACACTTTTTTTAAGCTCCCCGAGAAGCCTGCCAAAATAAAACCATATGATACAAATTAGTAAGCGTGGGTTAATGATGCATAAACAAATGATGAGGATTATATACCTTTTTATTCGATACATCCAGCGATAGTTGACAAGACCAGCAAGCAATGCCTTTTTGGGTAAGTGAACTATCACGTGGATCATACTTGTGAAGAAAGCTGGAAGGAATATCATCTCAAACTTGCATAGGACTTGGACAATGTCATGGCGCAACTGATTAATGTCCGTCTTTCGCAACGTTCTTGCCGTCAGTTGGGAAAAAAATCTAGACAACAACATGATTGGCTTCACAACATCTTCCGGCAATAGGTGTCGAATACCCACATGAAGTAGGCTTACGAATCAGCCATACTTTTGTCTTCAAAGTATGTCACTTGCTTCCGTCGATACCTCTCTGATCACACTACAAGTTTCTTTTTGCTAGAACCTTCTCCAGAATTGGCCATTCTTTTGAAAAAGTTTTTTAAAAAAAAACTAGGGTTCTGAAACTGTGTTTATATAGCACTAGGATCCCTTTGCGCGACAAAGCTATTCGTCGCGCAAAATGCGTCATAAATGCGCAATAAATGGGAAGGTTTGAACATAATATGACTGTACTTTGTGCGATGACAGCTGTTGTTCGTCGTGCAAAGTTGTCTTGAGCGATGAAAATAACGTCGTGCAATATATGTCGCAATGAACTGAATGATTGTAATTATAAAGTTTACGTAAACATACATATCTATGTTTACGTAAACTTTATAATTACAAACAAATATTCAGTTAAATATTTATTCTAAAAATAATTACTACCTTAAATATTTATTCTAAAAATAATTAATACCTTAAATATTTATTCTAAAAATAATTAATACCTTAATTCATTCATTTATTTTAAAAAGCAAACAGGAATTAAAGCCTAATTAAGTCCAAATACATAACTTATAAAAAAAAAAAAAAAAAAATCTTCAATTTAAATATTGTCCTCAAAAACATAAATTTAAAACTACTATTTTGATGGTCCTCCATTCCACTCGACTTCATAACACCACCGATTGTAACCTCCCTCAAACGCATCCTCCATCAACTTCATCAACTGTTCGTTCGTATCATTATCAAGAGTATACTTACATTGTTACACATATATGCAAATAATTAATTCCAACTTATAACAAAAAATTTCACAACATTAATTATTGATCCATCAACATTATACTTACTAATAATTCATCCATCACCGCCTTCTTCGCATTCTTGGGCACATATTTCCAAGAACCCCACTCAGCAGTAGGACAATTATTCCGCATGGCTACAGCAATCACATGCGCGAACTCAAAATGTGGCCTCAAATCATTTGGGTCGGCGGCAGGCTCGCTCTGATTCTTGTTTTTATCCTCCATCCCAGAACGAACAAAATTGTGAAGAATAAGGAGAACAGAAATGTGAAGAATAAGAACAGCAAAAGCGCATATTTATAGGAAGGTTAGGGCCTTTGCGCGACAAAGGCTTTGTCGCACAAACATTTGTAATAAATACGGTATTAATTCCTCTGATTCACCTGCAGTGAATGGTCTGAGTGAAAACTGACAGGAACTTTTCGTCGCACAAGGTTTTCGCGCCAAAATAAATTACCCCGCGTTTTCTTGATGACTTTGCATGACGACAACTATTGTTAGTCGCGCGAAGTATTCTTGCACAACGAAGGTTTTCATCGCACAAAAAAAAAATTTTCCTTTCCTGTCTTTTTTGCGCAACGACACTATTTTTTCCGTCGCGCAAGTACCTCTTGTGGGACGAAATATCCTTCGTCGCACAAGCTGTTTTTTCTAATAGTATCATTTGATGTTATATGATGTATCAGCATAATGTTGTTTTTCTTTTGATGTAGGGTTTGTTAACTACTATGTACGACAATGAAAACAAAACCTTGACCAAAATGTAGTTAATAACTTAATATGATGGAACATCGTACCAGCATGTAGCATTTGGTATTTTCCAAAGGAAAAATAAATAAACATGCAACTTTTGGTTGCAGCAAATCAGACCAGCCAGACCAAAATATGGCCCTTTGATATTCAACCCTAAACTCGATCGTCAAAAGTGATTAGCTGCCAACAGCTGTTGTGGATCTCTTTACAACATGTTATTATCTGGAGTTACTTCTTTTTTATAGTATGTATCAAACTAAAATGCTTTTAGTAGCTCACAAAGAAAATGGTAAGAAAAAAATATAACCATGCATCACTAACACATAGAACATGATGTGCGTTATAAACTCATAAGTTGGGGAGCTTCAATTAGGGTTTAGGGTTTAGGAAAGGTTGTTTCGCATATGTTAGTTCCCAGAGCAGAATTAAGAGCTACTGAGATGTGACAAAAGAGCTCAAACATTAAAACTAAAGGCTACTTATTTGTAGAGTCTAATTGCAATGTATTTTAATTATCTAAACATCATTTTTTTGAGATCTTTCATAGGAGATTATACCTGAAAAAAGAAAACGAAAATTTAAAAACATTTAACCATTAGATTAAAGGGTTGTGATTTTAGGTTTTCTTTTTTTTTTTTTTCTGAAAACATGTGTTTGTCTACTTATTTCATCGCAATTGGATGCCTTAATAGTTTACGAATTGCCAAAAAAAATTTCAAGGATGATCTATTATGAAGACTTGAAAATATACACTTGATTCGTAACCATCCCACAATTGTGTTCCTGAATCCCCCAATAAAAGGGGACTAGTTATGAACTTATCATGAATATGGTGAAATGTGTAGTGTGTAGCCGATCGAGGATGTGATTTGTTTTTGTTAGGTTTCCGTTGAATGTACAAAAACAAATGAAACAAATAAAAGACAAGTTATATTTGTTTTAAGTTTTTTAGTTGGTTGTTGCACATCAAATAGTATATCGCGCGACATTGTTAATCTTGATCTGACAGTACGTTTTCGATATAGATTGGGTGTAGATCCCACTTCTTGGCTCTTGTTAATCCTTCTTTTGTCATGATTAAGTGAGAGTAGGGACTCCAAAACAAATCTTAGCTCCAAACAACAAGATCTTCCCATCTATAATTCGGTTTTAAAAGTGTACATTATCCATAAAATATGATGACTCTGTGGGGTGACCCCTTATTTTTTATTGTTGTCCGTCACCACTCGCAGCTAGCTGGACTCTATCTGTTTGTCACGCTCCGATTGCAAGCTTGTAGCTACTAGCCATGGGGATACCATTTGCCCCCCTACATAGGACCCGCCAAGGGCATCACAAACATATATCAACCGAAGTTCCTTGCCGCTGGTAATAGTGTGTCGGTGTGCGCGGCCATGCAATACTACAAGAAATTATGTGATAGGCAACGATTTAAAAAGGCACATATATATTATGTCCTTTTTACAATTTCTTTTTTCCTTTCCAATAAGGCGCAAAACCTAGATAGTCAAGAGGAACTCTCGTGCAGCATGTTGTATGAAAAATAAATGTCTTTTTCTCTTTCTCTTTATGTACAAGTTTTTTTTAAGGAAAACTAATGAAAATGATTTGAAAGCTTTGAGTTTTAACCAAAATGACAAAAATGTGTTGTAAGTGAATAACATCAGAAGTGACTTTTAGAGTAAAAATATCCTTAACGTTAAAAGTGAACGGTATGATAAGTGTTTTGTTAAAACTCCTTTTTTTTTACTGGGTTGTTCCTATAAACAATAATTACGCTGATTGTTATGTGAGTAGACAGAGAAAAACGATGTTTCATATATACAATATATTGCATGCTAGCTTTTTGTTGAATTGTACCATACATCAATCTCCATGTCGTTTTCTAGGGAATGAAAAATTCCTTAATTTCCCATATTTTGGTTTTAGGAAAGTAAATAACAATTGCCATTTTATTTCCTTTCCCATCGGTGATTTTTGCTTGAATTGAAAACGACTTATTTAGTTTTCCAATTAATATATCCTAAATTAGAAATTCACAAACTTTACAAACAAACAATTTTAATTAGGGTTTGGGTTCAGAGGATGGGGGATTGGGCACATGTTCTTATGCCACGTCTCTGGGTTTTTGTTTCTTGGCTGGAGAAACAAGCCATTAACAGACAGATCTTGAACCCTTAAAGCGTCTAATTCACATATTTTACCTTTTTCTTCTTTTTGTCGAACAAATAAGGAAGTAAAAACATCTTTAAACGAAGACATCGTGCCGTTGGCATGTTTAGACGTGTTTTTGGCTAGATATTGATTCTTCCCATCGTTTTAATAACGTGTAATCACTGTCAACCACCAAGTAATGCTTGCTAGTTTTTCTACTTCTTATTAGTTAGTTAGTTTGTTTGTTTGTTTGGGGTAGGGGGTAAATTTTTCTACTTGTTGATATAATAGGGTCACACACCTGGTCATCAAAGCCTTGGGCATAGGGAGAGAGAAGAAGACATTGACATATGAGAAAGGGGTACGATGAATGCGGGCAACAAAATAAAAGATGATGATCATGAAAAAGCCAAAAACTAAATAAAGTCGAAAAAAAGACCTACAACATCAACAGACAAACACAAGTTGATTAAAGTCGAAACAAACAGTACTGACTGCTGCAGGGAAAGCAAGAGATCGAGTGATCAGTTAATTAAATTAGTATTTATTTTTTATTTCAACCTTTTTATTTTATTTGTCAAGAAGTGATGAGTGGAAGCAGCACAAAAAGTGACCGGCATAACTCTCGAGGGTTTCTCTTTGATCACTCCTCTTTCTTTTTTCACTTCTGCAGATAATAAGATATTGAATGCCCTGAGACCTCAGCTGATCACGCACATGCACACAAAGAGTTACTGCCGGCACAAATCACACCTTACTTGTTGATACAGTAGGGTCACTTGGTCTGTGCCTTTAAAAAAGTCGTTCTAATTATATTAAGCGACAAACTTTGGTGTGGCATCTCAATACCTGAATCATGGTGTTATCCTTTTGAATCTTTTCTTCTCTCTCTTTCTCTTTTCAACACTAAACACACGCACACAACAAATTATCACCCGACTACTCCACACAATGCTATTCACTTTCCCTATTTTTAATCAACTTTCTTTATGAATGCTTTAAAAGAAATGAAAATTTGAATTTTGAGTGCGGAATGACAATCGGGGAGTGTGATGTCCTGTATATATGTTGACATACTTGATATGAAATAATTAACTAAGTAATACGTGCATTATAATTTTTTTTTAGTAGAGTGATAGTGTAAGGGGTTTAAATAGTTAGTTGTTAGGGGTGGGGGAAAATCGGTGGGGATCGAACCCGCATCTAAATACATAATCATGATTACTTTATGTCACTACGGTAAAAACGTCATATGAACGTGTGTTATTATTTGAGTGGATTTGAATGCATTAAAAAAGAACACCATTATATCCTTCTCTTAACTCTATCTAAACCAACATCGATCTCGATCCATCTCACTCATACATAAAGGACACACTAATGGACCTGTAACCTCCATGCATGCAACAAAGGACGTACTGGTTAGATTTTTTTACTTCTGTGAAAAATGAGCACGTTTAGCGTAATACTTTCCCATTTTTGGATCAAGCCTGTAAGCCCTGTTAAATTAACTGCGTACAAATTTGACAAAATGTTTCATCAGCTCTGAAAAAAAAAAGTAAAGCTTTTATGTGGGGTGTTTTCAATAATATGAGGAGTGTGAATAAAACAACCTAAACAAAATTATTTTTTAACTAAAGTTTAAACATATTCTTTCACAGAAAAAAATTCAACCATAAAGCGTCTGTATGTTGAATCCTGATTTCTTATGTTAGGTGGCTTATGATCTTCCTTAAATGATTTGATCCATACATATTATGGATACAGTATACGTGTAAAACTACAGTCGAAGTAAATAGAATATTGGCAAGATCCGGCTGTAAAAAATTATTCTCTTTGATTGAGTTTTTCCGTTTAAGGTTCTTGTGGTACATCCTGATTTGGACCAAGCCGGTCCAATCTGGTATTTACATATTCCAAACCCAAACAGAGAGACAAACAGTACTCTGTCATGTCCATTCCAAAGTTGTCTTTTATTCCATTTCTTGAACATGTGAACCTTGAGAGCATCTCCTGACCTAAAAAGAAAAAAAAGAAGCATTCTCAAAATACAAAAATGCACATTTACTTTGATACCCAATTATTAATTTAGGGTTCGGTCTCAAGTTAAGGATAAGAACTAACTCCTGGTTTCGTACTCTCTTTTTTTTCATCATGTGATTGGTCACATAATGAGTGGAAGAGAGAATGCAGTATTAAACTTGTTACAACTAAGTTTTTTATTAAAATGGCGACTTCAAGCTAACAAAGCTTCCCGCTTTGCGAGGGTTGGGGGAGGACTGTCTACAGTACAAATTAATTCTTAAGGAACAAAGAGAGTTATTCAGATGATGCTTCTACTTGAAGATAATGCAGTAAACACAAATCTCCATATATAAGATGCCCCAAATGGTTTCCATTGTTTTGGTAGTAATTTTTCTATTCTCGAAATGGAAAAGAAGCTGTGGCTGCCATTTTTTGTCCATTACTATTATCTGTAACTGCAGGCTATTGTATTTGTTGCCAAGTTGCATTGCTACTTTCGCTACTCATGCATAGAACTCTCCTTCCACATTTGGACTCTAATGAAGACTGATGTACTAGCAAGTAGCGCAAATCTAGTTTTCAAAAATAATGCATGTGATGGAGTAGTAGATGAGAAAGGGTGCTATGTACTACTGGTAGTTACTTTTATTTCATCATGTCAATTTCAGTTTAGACGAATGAGTCATAAATTCGTAATTAGGTTATTGACCTCGTCATTTTTAAAAGTCAAACTTGAAAAATCTCACTTACAAATAAAGAAGATATAGTGAAGTACTAGACCGTAGTACCATGTGACTATTCTTAATGTTCTAAAGGATTAATGTGTATTTAATGTAAGAAAACATATATGTACAAAGAAGAAAAAAAAGAAAAAGTGATGCTTTAGGCCATCTCCAACCGGGCCGGCTATAGGCCAAAACATAGCCTTTTTGACACAAAACTCATCTCCAATGGAGAGCTGGGCCAAAAAAATTTGGGACCCACTTGGCCAAAATCCAGCCAAATGGCCAACGAGCTGGGCAAACATAGCCAACCCGAAAAGTTGGGCCCAGCTGTGCTGCTAGCTGACGCCATATAGCGTTTGTTTTTTTTTTTAAGACAAAATATAAAAAATAGAAATTAGAAATTCTAATTTTTTTTTTCCTATAAATACCTAAGCCATATCTACACGAAATATAAAAAATAAAAATTAGAAATTCTAATTTTTTTTTCCTATAAATACCTAAGCCATATCTACACCCCTTATCATATCCTTTTCACCCTTCCATACTATCTTACCTCATTTTAATGTCTAAGTTGTTAACTTGCAAGTAAAATTAAAATATCTAATAACATGAAACTTAAAACAACATACAGCAAGAAGTGACACTAAAAATATGTCCAGAAATCTTATTTTAATATGGTAGTTAAATTCAATTAACCAATAAAATTAAAGAACAAACTTAAAATAATAAATTATTGAAAGGGGCTAAAAAATAGCCCCCTTTAGTTGGAGATGGTATATAAATATAGTATGACATTGTTCATTAAAAAATAATTTCTTACAGTGTTATAATCTAGACGAGGGCTAAACATAGCCCCTTCGGTTGGAGATGGCCTTACCTATATATATATATATATATATATATATATATATATATATATATATATATATATTGCCACTTTAACATATATGTATACACCCGACCCTTTGAAAGAAGTAGTTCTCACTTTACTACCCTCAAGTATTATGAAACTCCAACTTTCATACGTAATTCTTTTTCGTCCCACTTTCATGCCTAGACTTTGAATTTTGTGAGAATTTCATAGTTTTGTTAGCCTTTCCGTCAAGGGCTCTATTATCTGCTTAGGTGGACGTCGCGAGCCTCATATATTTTTGTCTAAATAGGGTAATTCTCAATTTATTAACCTCAAGTATCATGAAATTCCAACTTTCATACGTAAATTTTTTTTCATTTCACTTTCATACCTATAGTTTGAATTTTGTGCAATTTCATACTTTTGTTAGCCTTTCCATCAAGGGCTCAGTTCATTGATGATGTGGCATACCACTAGACGATGAATGTTTAATTAGCAATGTGGCATTGTGGGCCCCACATGGCCATATCATTGGGCATAGTTGTTGGACTAGAAGGGATGGGAGGTGAAGAGGGTGGAGGAAAGGGAGGATTCGGTGGCGATGGAGAGGTAAGTGAGGCACTCAAAGACGGGCATCTGGTGGATGAGCTTGTGGATGTGAGGGACATCGGTGGGGTGGGCTAAGCGGATTCAGGAGGACAGTGGGTGACCCATTGGGGTCGAGCTTCAGGGTACTCTGTTGAAGGCCTTTGGGGTTGGGGTAGGTGGTGGTGCTGGGGAAAATGGTATTGGTGTGTGAGTAGTCAAAAAAATTATTTATTTGTTTTTTTATCCACATGACACAAATATTATGGGGCCCGTGACGTCCGCATAGGCAAATAACAAAGCCCTTGACGAAAAGGCTAACGAAGGTATGAAAGTGTCACAAACTTTAGGTATGAAAGTGGGATAAAAAACTATAGGTATGCAAGTTGGAATTTACGATACTTGAGGGTTGTAAAGTGAGAATTTCTCAAGCAATATTGTATTTGTTTTTTTATCCACGTGACACAAATATTATGGGACTTGCGGCCTCCACTCAGGCAGATAACAGAGCCTCTGACGGAAAGGCTAACGGTATTATGGAAGTGTCACAAAATTCAAATTTTAGGTATTAAAGTGAGATGTAAAAAACTTTAGGTATGAAAGTTGGAATTTAACGATACTTAAGGGTGGTAAAGTGCGAACTATCAAAAAATAAATTCTTAGTGAACCCATATTATTCTCCTAAGGTTTCTTGCCCTCAAACTATATTTCTTCTTTAGGGATGGATGTGTTGCAGTGACTCTTCTAAGGTTAGGGTTGATGCAATCCTATTATAGAATAAGCATCTATTGTGCAAATGAAAAAAAAGGGTGTCGAAATTAATTTCCAGGTAGAAGTGAGAGTGTGAATATCTCTTTTCTTTACTCTTCATTAAGTGGTTAGGGGTGCAAAAATGAAAAATTAAGTTGTTTATGATAGCAATAATAAATAATAGGAATCAAACGTAGGACTGCTAGGCATAAGTACATAGTTTCAAACTTATTAAAGGAAGATTAGGTTCTTAATTTTTTTTATGGGAACTTTAACAAAAAGCTCCCGGTACTGTTCACTTTAACGAAAAACCACATTTTTACACTAAAAAGTCATGGTACTATTTATTCTACCCTTTATTTTGTCCTTATCGTTAAAACTCAAAATTTTCAAGCCTTTTTCATTAGTTTTCCTTTTTTTTTTCCATGAAAAGAAAGATTTCATTAACTATTTATAATCAAAGGGTTAATTACTTGACTAATCAAAATGATAAGTTAAACGTCATAATTACATGCGGAAGAGTCCACCGAGAATACAATAGAACCTCGAGGCAAGTAAACAGGGGAATACAAAACGGCTGAGAAGGGGTTCGGGAACAGCTTTGTAAAGTGAGCATTTTTACTCATCCTCATAAACTATGGAGTATGTTCATCATACACCTCATTATTTGACATATGTTTTAAAATTAACCATAATTAGTTGAAAAAACAAGTATCAAATAAGGAAGTGTATGGTAAACATAAATTATAATTATTGTGGTGAGCATACTATCGTTTTCTAAATGCCCGTGCGCTGCACATGTCAGTCACTCATAAGCCCAATAGAGTGGCAGTTCAGTGAATACGAAAACGCACGAGCGGCAAATTCGGTACATCGGCAATCGAGGAACGAGAGAGAATGCATGGGGTTGGGGTGGTGGGGGGAATGACGCAGCGCCAAAGGCGCAGGCCAAAGACATGAGAATCTCTTCCTTGCGCTCTAAGCTCCCGTCAGCGGCTGTGGACAAACGTTGTCAGAAAACGTGGTGGGTGTTCAAAAGAAAACAAGGGTTGATGAGACTTGAGATGCAAAAAAGATGGGAGTGGGACTGCGGGAGGGAAAGGAAGGAGGGAAGGGAGTCTTTCTCATAACAACACTCCCACCATATTTGCTGCCAAAATGTCCCAAGGGCCCCTCATCTTTCTATTTTCCATTGACAACTCTCTCTCTCTCTCTCTCTCTCTCTCTCTCTCTCGTCAATGCCAAGATTCCTGTTTCGACAGTTGTGGGGTTGGCAACTGTTTAACATATTTTAAGAGTAAATTGTAGTTATGGTCCCTTAACTTTAACTCAATTGGAGCAATGATCCCTCAACTAAAAATTCATTACCATTGGTCCCTCAACTTATCAAAACGTGCATCTATGGTCCCTCAACTAAAAATCCATTACCATTGGTCCCTCAACTTTAATTCAACTGGAGAAATGGTCCCTTAACTTTAACCCAATTGTAGCAATGGTCCTTCCAATATAACTCGTTTTAACAAAAAATTTGACATAGTTGACGAAAAGAACCATAATTATACACTTTGATGAGTTGAGGGATCCTAATTGTATAAATGGTCATTCCAACATAGCTTATTTTGACAAAATTTTAACAAAATTGATGAGAATGACTATAACTATACATTTTGATAAGTTGAGGGACCAATGGTAATGGATTTTTAGTTGAGAGACCATTGCTCTAATTTGATTAAAGTTGAGGAATCATTCGTATAATTTACTTCATATTTTAATAACGGACACTATTATTATAATGAGTAATGCTAAGAAGATTAAATTTAGAAACAAAGTGACGTATCACCAATAAGAATAATCACATTTATCAACGTGTAGGTAATAAAACAATCATCAATTTCCATGTCCTTTAATTTTTAAAACTTTGTATACAAATTTAGTTTCTCTATCATTACTCATTACTTTATCATGATATGAGAAAAGCTAAAGAGACTTTTACAAAATGAAACTTTTCATGAATGTTTTATAGAGAGTCTGACTTTTGAGATAATCTCCTATGTTAAACTAAACACTTAAAAATATACTACTTTTTTGTTCAAAAAAAAATTATATTACTTTACCCATCTTATGGATCTCACATTTTTCCAAAAGAACCCCGGCAGTCATCTATTAAATTAGAAAAAATTCAATCGGGTTCGTACCTCTCTGTTGCACAAATCAATACGAGACTTCCTCCGTAAAAGCAAAACCACTAGTTTCTTTCCCCATTAATTGTTTGTTACTAATCACCACTAGTTATCACTAAACATTGTCTACTCGAGGCATCTTCAACATACTTTGCTAATTTAAGCATCAAATGCTCTTTGGCCGGTACCACATGGTGGTATCCTTTGATACTTATTTTCTTCTCCTTGTTGAGTACTTAATTAGTAACTTCCCCTATTGACCGCAATACACCTGCGAAGGTCAATCTCACCAAAAAATGTATTTTACATTCAAAAGCGTATGTGTCTGTGTTTAGCAACAAAGTTTAGAAGAAATTCTTGTTCCTAGAAACGCTTTTTAACTAAGCATTTGAAATTTTGAATATATAATTTTTACCAATGTTATAAAAAAAACACCCTAGGCGGCCGCCTAGGCGCTGGGCGCCTAGCAACCGAGGCGTTTTTGGGCAAAGCGGGCTGAAAAATCGGGTTGGGGCTAGGCAGCTAGGCGGGATAGGCGGGCTAGGCAGCCCTAGGCGGCCCTAGGCGGTCCTAGGCGGTCCTAGGAGGTTTTTTTTTATATTCTTTTTATTAATTGTGTGTTTTTTTCTTTTTTGGTTTCATGGTGGTATACTTATAGAAATGGTGTATCTAATTTGCATATGATGGATTAACTACTAGTTCATCCAATGCTTACGGAAATAGTGTACCTAATTTGCATTTTATCATTATTTTATTATCCATACAAGTATAGTTTTGTTTTTAGGTGTCAATATGCACTTATTTACAAGATATACAAGAAATTTACCTAAATCCGCCTAGGCCGCCTAGGCGCCTAGGCGCTAGGCGCTAGCCCGCCGCCCGACTAGCGCCTAGCGTTTTTTAGAACCTTGATTTTTACAGTCACTGTGAAATTAAAATGAAGCTACAAGAAACATAGTAAAAAATAAACCTAGGAACCTTAGTGCCACATCGTGCATCCACCACTACAATTTCAATAATTTTCTTTCTTTAGATTTTATTAAGGGATAGTTTAGTTGCAATCTCTAGTCCCTAACTGTTATAGACTCAAGCCTTATGCATTTTAGATTTTTTATTGAAGTCCCTCTCCTGCTACATAAACGACATAATAATAAAAGAGATTCAATAATACCAATAAAGACTCAACCGTTTGTTTTTTTTGTTTTTTTTTTTTTTCGCTTTCATTTACACTACCAATTTAATTATTCAAAACTGCTTATGGGTTTTGATAAAAAAAAAATATTAATCATAATAATAATTGCTTATGGGTGCATTCTAGATTATAAACAAAAAGACTTTATTTTTATTTTTTTTTAAAAAATGAGTACATTTATATAATAAAATTTGGCTACATTATATATATATATTGACACACCCCGACCCAAAAGTGGGGCGTGCTGGACGTCACGTGAAAGTGACGTAACCATGTGCACAGTGCGGAAGCAATATAGAATAGAATTTACGAATCAATTAAAACCAAAACACTAGCAATACTAGTGTAAAAGAAGTGTGAATTTCACTAATACAGAGCATAAAAGTCTACGTGCAGTCAAGCAGAATTACTGAATGGAAATAACACCTGAAGGTGGTCCTACGTAAGTTAATTCTATCAGAACGTCCGATGAGCTCCTCTTATGCCACCAACGAACGCTACCTAATACCTGGAGGGGCGAAAAACAGAAAGATGAGTGGGTCAGAAACAAATCTTTTCAAAACCTTTCTTTTCTCAAAAGTTATAACCCTTCGTCGTAAAACCTGTATAATTTCCCAGAAATAAAGTATATACTCATATATATAATTCTCAAAATCCTGCTGGAAAATATGTATGTATGCCATGCCAAAGTATCATAACTGAATGCCAAAACATAACTATGTGAATGTGATTGAATACTAGATAATCAACTCAGCCCTCGGCTGTATATAGCTCATAACAATCTCATCATATCATACAGCTCATAATCATCTCAATCATATCATATATATACCCTGCACACACATCAATACCACATCTAATGGTCTGCACAACATCACTGAATATAAACTAATATGCTCTAGTGCTACAATCACGTGAAGACTGAGCGATAAATCACGGGTCACCTACGAGTCGAACCCACCTATCGTGGTCTATTCGACAGGACTGAGCACCTAACTTGGATCCAAGGCGAGCATGCGATGCGGGAGGTGAACATCATGTGAAAGACTGAGCCCCTAACTCTGGGCGGGAGCACTAATATCAGTGTGCAGGTTTATGAGCTCAAATCATATCACATCACATCATATCATTCGTTCTCATCAACTAGTATATAAACTTGCCTGCCACTTACCTGTGCGTCCTCAACACCAACATTAATATAAGCAATCAATAACACATAATAAAATAAATAGATACTTTGCATGGCATTTCATATCACATTTCACTTAAACTGATTTTCTGGGAAAAATCTCATTTATATAGGTATATACGGAAAACAAATGCCTACTCACTGATAAGTAAACGGGTCGTAATCCCCGTGCCTAGCCTGGTTACGCTTGTCCTCCGGATAGGTCTCGCCTATATGAAAAGTAACTGAAATAACGTTAGTTAACGCACATTGTAATACCCTGAAAATTTAAATATATGAATGATATATTCATAATTATGAATATGTGGAAAGAATCGAGAATTTATATTATTACATTTGAATTTAATTTTAAATTAAACGAGTTACGAAGATTTAAGTTTGGAAATAAATCATTTAAAAATAGTATACCTTTTGAGGTCACAATTTATATTTTTGAATAGAGCTCAATCTCATGAACGCGTGGGCGCAAACCGTTCGTGAAACGGAGTTACAACGAAGAAGATATAAACGAGCAAAGAAAAGGGTGAAATGGTCATTTGACCATTTTCTGGAAGGCTCCAGATCTTCTAGAACAGGGAGGAGTGAAGCCACGTGGCAGCCTGTGAGAGAAGGAATTGGGTACGGCCGAATCAGAAAAGAAGGGAAGGAGGGGAAATGAGAGGGGGGAGGAAAGAAAAGAAGAGGGAGGAAGAGGGTCGGGTCGAACAGACCCGTGTACTCGGGCCACCCCTTTCGGTTTTTCTGATGGTTTTTCCGGTGAATTTCACCAAAAAATCACTTGGAAACCTCCTCACAACCTTCCCTCTTCCTATTACACCTCAAAAATCAAGGGTTTTGGCGTTAAAAATGGGTGAACCCGCACGATGGGGTGTGGGTGTTCTTGCCTTCGAATCACCCAACTCTGAAACGTTTTCCTCCAATTACCACCACCACTAAACTCCCCTTGAGGTCTAGAACAAAGCTCAAACAATGGTAGGGGCGGCGGAGTACCGGAGGTGACGATTCGAGGCCACCCAATTATAGGGTTTCCGGCAGGTTTAAGGCAAATTAGAGTCTTTCCAAGACAAATTGGACTTGGCCGCAGGTATAAAGTTTGCTCTACTCTTTGAGATCTTCATTTCTGTAACTTTTGAGAATTTTTGGAAATAGTTGAATTTCCCGACGAGTCGGGGCGACCGACCGCCACCTGCGGCGGCGCACGGTTTGGGAGCTGATATTGTGTTTTTTTGCGGATTTCGTTATTCTAAATATGCCTTTTGAGGTCTAAATGGTGTGGTTTGAATATTACTACGTTTATGGTACATGTTGGATTAGATGAATATTTTCGGATTTGGTTTGAGTTTTGGAAACAGGAACTACGAAAGGCTTGATCCCACTCAAGGGTACGTAGGCAGTCTAACAGTGTTAGATGTAGCCTTAAATACTTCGTGAATAATGGGAATTGGTCTGTAAAGGAAGGTGGTGACAAAGTGTAAATATAAGTAGTGCATTTGTTATGGAAATTGTAATTACAGACTTTGGTTGGAAGCAAGACCTATAAATAATTAAACACGATAAGTGGTAGTTAAAATAATTGAAAATAAAATCTTTTGTTGAACTATTGTATTAAAAGAAGGGAATTTGGGCAATGACTTGCGTCATATCCATATGCTTTGATAATAAAATGTTGGTTACAAATTTATTGTGAGGCTTATGAAATTAAAGTGTTTGATCGGGATTAATAGTAGCTAACTAAACAAGAGTTTAGTTTGGGCCTATCACTACTATTATTATTTTCCCGAAATAAAGTAAATATTTCAGGACCGGGGTGTTACACACATAATCGAAACCTTAGAAATAACTTCTCATACAGTGCTCAAATTGAGTATATGAATATACCACCGTGATCTACACAACCACACGAACATCCCCAAATTTTTAGAAAAATTTTCCGACCACCCACGCGCCGGCCATGCGCTGTCATGTGCCTGGCACGTGTAACAGAACAGTAACGCTGTTAGGAATATTCCGTTAATACACAACGGTAACTGTTAACTCTAACTGACGGCGTTGGAATATTCCGTCAGAATTGACGAAATATTCCGTCGTCTTCAACCTCAGAACTCCGGCGACCGTCGCCGTAGTCGGAAATTGGAAAAATTGTAAAACCTTATTTTCTCACTCGTTTCTTCACCATTTTTTATGAAATTTGTACCAATGGAAAGCTGGAGAAGAGTATAACAACGTTATACATGTTTGAAGCCTCAAAATCCATAGAATCACGTTGGGAAAAGCCTCGAAATCAGGTCAAAACTTACAACTCGATGATCTCGCTAATCCGACGTCCAAAATCTTCAAACGAACTACTCCGAGCTTCCTTAGGACCTCTTAAAGCTCCCTATGACCTTGACATCTCCAAAAACACAAGGTTTTACGTGAGCATGAATAGTGATAGAATCGGAGCTTATGAGAACTCGGGTTTTCGAATGCCTTCTTACCTGCAACGGGTACCAACGAGTTCGTATGGACCTCAAGAACATAATGGGGTACTTCACACTTTCGATCTGCTAAGTTTTGGGAGGTCTTGGGTATGTCCGTACAACACCGAGAGGGAGAAGGAGAGAGAAGGTCTGAGAGATAGAGAAAGAGTGCAGGAGTGAGAGATAGAAAGAGTGTGAATGTGTGAGAGTGTGTGTATGGTCCAAATACCACTAACCAAACTCCCAATGTAGATACACACACATACCTTAATTAATGCCTAGGGGCATTTTCATCAATTACATCCGTCGTACGAAATCTCCGGGACGGGCTGTTACAATCTACCCACCTTATAAAAATTTCGTCCCCGAAATTTTCATAACCAACATCATCCACTAGTACTCATAAAACAACCTCGGGTACATATTTCTCATCCGATCCTCTGTCTCCCAAGTCGCTTCTTCCACTGAATGGTTCCTCCACAAAACTTTGACCAAATGTATTGTCTTGTTCCTCAGAACCTTTTCTTTCCCATCAAGTATCGTCACCGGCTCCTCATCATAAGTCAAATCTGAACTGATCTCTAAGGGTTGATGAGGTATCACATGAGAAGAATCTGCAACATAATGTCGAAGCATCGATACATGAAACACATTATGTACCTTAGACAGCTCTGACGGCAACTCAAGTCTGTAAGCAACTTCACCAACTCGCTCGGTGATCTGATAAGGTCCGATGAATCTAGGACTTAGCTTGCCTTTCTTCCCGAATCGTACTACACCTCGCCATGGCGATAACTTCAGAAATACCCAATCACCAACCTTGTACACTCGATCAGTGGCGTGTTTATTTGATAAATTCTTTTGGCGATCTTGGGCCGCTTTCATATTAGACTTAATAACCTGAATGTTCTGAGTAGTCTTCTCCACTAACTCAGGGCCCACTAAAACTCGTTCACCAACCTCTGACCAACATAAAGGTGTACGACAAGGCTTGCCATATAATGCCTCGAATAGCGCCATACCAATACTCGAGTGAAAGCTGTTGTTATGGGCGAATTCCATCAAATCCAACCGCCTATGCCAAGTGTCGCCAAACTGCAACACCGAAGATCTTAGCATATCCTCCAAGGTCTGAATCGTCCTCTCAGATTGTCTGTCTGTCTGAGGATGATATGTCGTGCTGTACAGTAATCTCGAACCCAAAGCTTCCTAAAAAGGTATCCAAAACTTAGAAGTAAATCTCGGATCTCGATCTGAAATAATACTCACAGGAACTCCATGATACTCACAATCTTCGTGATGAACAACTCGGCTAACTTGTTCAAAGAATACTTTTCCCTCACAGGAATGAAATGCACTGACTTAGTAAGCCGATCTACAATTACCCAGATTCCATCATAGCCGTTTTGTGTACGGGGTAGCTTGTACACAAAATCCATAGTAATATTTTCCCATTTCCACTGTAGAACGGGAAGTGGATGTGACAAACCAAACGGCTTCTTTCTTTCAACTTTGACATGCTAACATACGATACATCTGCTTACATACTCAGCAAATTCCCTTTTCATACATGGCCAATAATAAAATGGCCTAATGGTATGATACATTTTAGTTCCTCCTGGATGCATCGCATAAGCTTAAATATGTGCCTCATCAAGAATTGCCTTCTTTAATTCCTCATTATTATGCATGTACATCCTATTCTCTTGCATAGGCATGTCATCCGTCTCTCTCACCCTGAGGTCTTTCTTCTTCCCTAGATTCCTCAAATGAATTAACTCTTGAATCTCTTCATTATTCATCTGAGTCTCGAGTATACGATCGATCAGAATAGGCCTAACTTGGAAACTAGCAAGTAAGGCTCTTTCTTGTTCTGCCACAGCTTCTTCTTGTTCTTCCAATTCCAATTTCACTCCAGTAGACTTCAAATCTACAAGTAAAGGAACACGAGAAGCATACAAAGCATTAACCCGACCTTGAGATTTCCTACTTAAAGCATCAGCCACTACATTAGCACGTCCAGGATGATACTCAATCGTGCAATCATAGTCACTTAGCAACTCATTCCATCTCCGCTGACGAAGATTTAAATCCTTCTGCATGAACAGGTATTGGAGACTCTTGTGATCTGAGAAAATCCTACACTTCCCACCATAGAAATAGTGTCTCCAAATCTTCAAAGCGAAAATAATGGCTGCCAATTCCAAATCATGTGTAGGGTAATTCATTTCGTGAGGCTTTAACTAACGTGAAGCGTAAGCAATTACCCTACCATGCTGCATCAACACACATCCCAAGCCATTCAAAGAAGCATCGCTGTAAATCTCAAAATTACCACTATCATCAGGAAGAGTTAAAACAGGCGTATGAGTGAGATAATACTTCAACTGCCGGAAACTCTGCTCACAATTATCATCCCACTCGAATTTAACTTTCTTCCTGGTCAACCTCGTTAGTGGTAAAGCCATAACTGAGAAATCCTTCACAAATCGCCGATAATAACCTGCTAAACCAAGGAAACTCCGTACCTCGGTGACAGTTCGCGGCTATTCCCAATTCTCCACAGCTGCTATCTTCTGAGGGTCTACCTGAATACCCTGAGCGGAAACAACATGCCCCAAGAAAGCAACTTGATCTAACCAGAATTGGCACTTACTGAACTTAGCATACAATCAATGTTCCCTCAGCTTCTTCAACACCAAGGTAAAATGTCAAACATGGTCTGCCTTCGACTTAGAATACACCAGAATATCATCAATGAAGACAATGATGAATCTATCCAAATACTGCTGAAACACCTTATTCATCAAACCCATGAAAGCTGCTGGTGAATTCGTCAATCCAAATGGCAACACCAGAAACTCATAATGACCATAACGAGTCCTGAAAGCAGTTTTAGGAACATCGTCGCTCCTGATCTTCAACTGATAATAACCAGACCTTAGATCAAGCTTAGAAAATATGCACGCACCTTTGAGTTGATAAAAAAGATCGTCAATGCGAGGCAAAGGATAATGGTTTTTAATCGTCATCCGATTTAATTGCCTGTAATCAATGCAAAGCCTCAAAGTACCATCTTTCTTCCGAACAAACAAAATTGGGGCTCCCCAAGGTGAAGTACTAGGCTGGATGAAACCTTTATCAACCAACTCTTGTAACTGGATCTTCAATTCTCTTAACTCGGCATGAGCCATACGAAAATGAGTTAAAGAAATAGGATCAGTACCTGGTAGTAAATCAATGGCGAACTCCACATCACGATCTGGCGGAAATCCAGGTAAATCATCAAGGAAAACATCAGAAAAATGTCTGACCACCTTGACATTCTCCACGCTAACCAAAGCATCATCATTTAGTACCACGTGAGCCAAGTACCCTTGACAACCTTTCTTTAGTAACTTTTTGGCTCTCACGGCCGAAATAATTCCATACCTCATTCCACTAGGCTCACCAAAGAATGTAACCTCAGGTAATCCAGGATGATGAAAGGTCACTGATTTCCTGTAACAGTCAATCTTAGCATGATTGCAATGCAACCAATCTGTGCCTAAAATGACGTCAAAATCCACAATGTCTAGCGGAGTGAGGTTAGCAAGCATAACCACATTCTCCACTACTATGGGACAACCTGGATACATATAATCTACATAACACTTCTCTCCTCTGGGCATAGCAAACTCCAACTCATACCCAAGAGGTGAAGATTGAGGTTGCGTCAATTGAGCAAACGTATGAGAAATTACCGAATGAGTAGCACCACAGTCAATCAACACTTTAGCATAATGACCAAGAATATTTAACATACCCATGATCAAATCCGGATTGTTATGAGTATCCTGCAGCGAAAGGTTGTTGATACGTCTCTGGTTCTGCTACCTTTCTCTGCCTCTGTTGGCATGAACTCATAGGCCCTGAGGATTACGCCCCTGTCTGGACTGACTATACTGTCTCGAAGACCCAACTCCACTGGTAGTAGCATCGACCTGCTGAGACTGTCCTCCAAAGTGCCACTGGGATCTATCAGCTGAATACTACTGCTGAGGCATATATCTTCCAGAGTACTACTGTGGAGGCATATATCCTCCTGAATACTGTCCATAACTGCCCTGCTGATAGGGATCCTGGGCGTACTGGTACTGTTCCGAAGAATAAGGAACGGAATCCCCTTGACAGTGGTATGCACCACCATGACCTGTCTGGGTACAACCACCATGTCCTGAAAACTGCTGAGCTGAAGCTGGCAATAGTAAAGAAGGCTGTTGAGGCCTCTACTGGCCTTGAGGACAAAACTTAGCTAGATGTCCCTCCTGACCACAAGTGTAACAACCACTGCTGCCTCTTCGACACTCCCCTAAATGTCGACTACTGCACCTACGGCACCAGGGCGCAATTCCTCTACCAAAATTCCCCTGCCTCTGGAATCTGGAATCTCTGAAGAACCTGCCACCTCCTCTCTGACCTATAGAACTGAAACCTCCACTGGAAGAACTAGAACTAGTCCTACTGCGCTTAAAGCTCTGAGTCTGGCGAGGCCCTTGTAAGAAATGACATTTACCCTTATCCTTATTCTGATTCCCATTTTTCTCTTCCTCTTCGCTGTCGCTGGGTAAATTCTCAGAATCCTTAATCTGAAGTAAAGCTTCATAAAACTTATGATAAGTAGTACAGGGAATCGCAGTCACAATGGTACGCCATTTCTTCTTAGTGCTCAATTTAAAACGACGTAGCATGTCAACCGGATTAGCAGCAACTTCCGGATGATAACGAGACATATCAGTAAATTTCCTGTAGTACTCGTTAGCTGACAGCTCTTCTGCCTCAAACTAGTGAACTCATGTTTCTTACAATCAATGTATGCATGATGAATGAATCTCTTATAGAATAACTGCTTAAATACCTTCCAATCTCTAGATTCTTCCTGGGGTAACTCATCAGCCAACTTCCCCCACCATGATGCTGGTTCCTTACCCAAAAACCATGAAGTCGTCTCCACCCATCTGTCCGGAGATAGACTCCCCTGACTCTGCATCAGCCTAAAAGTATTCTTAATATGCATCAACCATTTCTCTGAACCCTCGGGGCCTTCATTCCCCACAAAAGTGGTTATCTTCAAATTATGAACCGACTCCAGAGGGGTCCGCTGAGGCGGCCGAATAACTGACTGAATAGCATTCGCTATAACTTCCTCTAACTGAGCTATATCAGGGAAATTAGGTTCATCTGAACGATGTGGCTCTCTACGAGGTGGCATAGTTCTGACAGAAACACCAAGATAATTAGAATATTCACAAGATATGCAGGACTGCCAAACCTATGCTCTGATACCAATCTGACACACCCCGACCCAAAAATGGGGCGTGCTGGTCGTCACTTGAGAGTGACGTAACCATGTGCACAGTGCGAAAGCAATATAGAATAGAATTTATGAATCAATTAAAACCGAAACACTAGCAATACTAGTGTAAAAGAAGTGTGAATTTCACTAATACAGAGCATAAAAGTCTACGTACAATCAAGCAAAATTACTGAATGGAAATAACACCCGAAGGTGGTCCTACATAACTGAATTTTGTCAGAACGTCTGATGAGCTCCTCGTATCCCACCAACGAACGCTACCTAATACCTGGAGGGGCGAAAAACAGAAAGCTGAGTCGGTCAGAAACAAATCTTTTCAAAACCTTTCTTTTCTCAACAGTTATAACCTCTCACCGTAAAACCTGTATAATTTCCCAGAAATAAAGTATATACTCATATATATCATTCTCAAAATCCTGCTGGAAAATATGTATGTATGAAAGTATGTATGCCATGCCAAAGTATCATAACTGAATGCCAAAACATAACTATGTGAATGTGATTGAATACTAGATAATCAACTCAGCTCTTGGCTGTATATAGCTCATAACAATCGCATCATATCATATAGCTCATAATCATCTCAATCATGTCATATATATACCCTGCACACACATCAATACCACATCTAGTGGTCTGCACAACATCACTGAATATAAACTAATATGCTCTAGTGCTACAATCACATGAAGACTGAGCGAAAAATCACGGGTCACCTACGAGTCGAACCTACCTATCGTGGTCTATTCGACAGGATTAAGCACCTAACTTAGATCCAAGGCGAGCATGCGGTGCGGGAGGTGAACATCACGGGAAAGACTGAGCCCCTAACTCTGGGCGGGAGCACTAATATCAGTATGCATGTTTATGAGCTCTAATCATATCACATCACATCATATCATTCGTTCTCATCAACTAGTATATAAACTTACCTGCCACTTACCTGTGCGTCCTCGGCACCAACATTAATATAAGCAATCAATAACGCATAATAAAATAAATAGATACTTTGCATGGCATTTCATATCACATTTCACTTAAACTTATTTTCTGGGAAAAATCTCATTTATATAGGTATATACGGAAAACAAATGCCCACTCACTGATAAGTAAACGGGTCGTAACCCCCGTGCTTAGCCTGGCTACGCTCGTCCTCCGGATAGGTCTCGCCTATATGAGAAGTAACTGAAATAACGTTAATTAACGCACATAATCGAAACCTTAGAAATAACTTCTCATACATTGCTCAAATTGGGTATATGAATATACCACCGTGATCTAAACAACCTCATGAACATCCCCAAATTTTTAGAAAAATTTTCCAACCACCCACGCGCCGCCACGTGCCTAGCACGTGTAACGGAACAGTAACGCCGTTAGGAATATTCTGTTAATACACAACGGTAACTGTTAACTCTAACTGACGGCGTTGGAATATTCCTTCAGAATTGACGAAATATTCCGTCGTCTTCAACCTTAGAACTCCGGCGACCGTCGCCGTCGCCGGAAACTGGAAAAATTGTAAAACCTTATTTTCTCACTCGTTTCTTCACCTTTTTCTATGAAATTTGCACCAATGGAAAGCTAGAGAGGAGTATAACAACGTTATACCTGTTTGAAGCCTCAAAATCCATAGAATCACGTAGGGAAAAGCCTCGAAATCCGGTCAAAACTTACAACTCAACGATCTCGCTAATCCGACGTCCAAAATATTCAAACGAACTACTCTGAGCTTCCTTAGGACCTCCTAAAGCTCCCTATGAGCTTGAAATCTCCAAAAACACAAGGTTTTACGTGAGCATGAATAGTGACAGAATCGGAGCTTATGAGAACTCGGGTTTTCGAAGGCTTTCTTACCTACAACGGGTACCAACGTGTTCGTATGGACCTCAGGAACATAATGGGGTACTTCACACCTTCGATCTGCTAAGTTTGGGGAGGTCTTGGGTATGTCTGTACAACACTGAAAGGGAGAGAGAGAGAGAGAGAAGGTCTGAGAGATAGAGAGAGAGTGCGAGAGTGAGAGAGAGAAAGAGTGTGAATGTGTGAGTGTGTGTGTGGTCCAAATACCACTAACCAAACTCCCAATGTAGATACACACACATACCTTAATTAATGCCTAGGGGCATTTTCGTGATTTCACATCCGTCGTACGAAATCTCCTAGACGAGCTGTTACATATACATACATGCATACATATATATATATATATATATATATATATATATATATAATGGGTACATTTACATAAAAACGTGGGTACGTTTTATATAGAAAACAATGGGTACATTTTATATTAAAAAAACAATGGTACATTTTATATTAAAAAATAAATAGATTTTACATTAAAAAATGGGTACATTTTACATTAAAAAAAAATTGTACTTACAAAAAAAAATAGGGATACATTTTACTTATAACAAAGTGGTACATTTGTAAAAAATAAATAATAAATAACGGGTACATTATAAATAAATTATGGGTACAAATAAAAGGTTAAAAAAATTATGAGCACAAATACAAGTTTAAAAAATAAGGGACAAAAAGAAATTAATATATGGGTACAAATTAAAATTTAAAGAAAATTGGTACAATTTAAAAAAGGGTTACAAATTAAAAATGAGTACAAACTAGAAATAGAAATGAGTATTTATCAAATATAGCCAAATATTAGCCTCTAATTTCAAAAATGTCAATTTTTTAAAAAACTTTCAAATGTATCCAAAATATCACTTAAATAGACACAAATACCCTTAAACTTTTAAACCTAATAAATTAAAAAATAAAAACCCTATTAGATTAAGAATTCTCACAGCAAAACCTAAAAAATGGTGGACACCTAGTGAAGGCATTGATGGTTGGTGGGAGACTTGTGCACCCCTAAACGAAGGTGAGTATAGATGTTAATTTTTTGCATTTTTTCTTGTCTACGTTTTCTCTTTGCTTTTGTAGTTTTTTCCTTCATATTTAATTTTCCCCTGCAACCTGAAGAAACAAAAACATGAGATTTTATGACGATTGTAACACGGTTTACACTCCATTATATATTTATTTTGAGATTAACATCGGAATAGTCATGAGGTTTGTAAATTTCATGGTTTGCAATACTCGCCTTGAGATATTTATCGAGTTTTCCTACAACGGCCAATAACAAGGTTGTTTTCTCCCAGCCATGGGGACCAAGAAATTCATGTACTGCATTTAGAAAATTTAGGGTTTACTTTATGATATAAAATTGTGTTTTTTTTTCTTTTAGTCTGCAATTGTCAATTAATTGTACCAATAATTTGGCCAATATTAAATTAATTTTTTCAATATGTATGTCACTTTCTTCTTTGCTTATTGTTTTGCTTATATTTCAGGAAAATGTCTGGTAATGTGCAATCTGATGAACTCAGCTCTAACCGATCAAATGTTCACAAGGGTAAAAATATTGTACATGAATCAGACATGGCAAACCTGTGCAATTCAGATAGAGAGATAGTTATAGGTCAATTGTATGAGACTAAGGAGGATTTAAAAAAAAAGTTGGGTATTGATGCTATGAAGAACAATTATGAATTCAAAGTGAAAAGATCAAGCAAAAAAAAGTTGGATCTTGGCACTCTATTTGTTGGCACATGCATGGACGGCAATAAACAAATATACCTTCTAGCATTCAGAGTTGGAGATTCAGAGAATGACGCATCATGGAATTGGTTTTTGACAAAATTACGGGGAGCAATTGGGGAAATTGATGACTTGGTGTTCATTTCTGATAGACATGAAAGCATTCAGAAGGCACTCTCAACTAGAATTTTACTTCATTCAGGTATTTTATTTCATTCACTTAACTAGAATTTATTTTAATTTGTCTATTTAATTTTGGCACATTTTGATTTGTTCTCAAAATTTTGAACTATTTTACTAATTCTCATATCAAATCATCTGTAACTTTATCCATCAGTACCATGTTTAGTAAAGAATAAATATATATATGTTTGCAATGTAAGAAAGTAAAGTTAAAAACTTGGGTTTGACAAAAAAAAAGAAGTTAAAACTAGACCTGGCATTCGTGTCGTGTTTTCTGTGTTCGTGTCGTTTTCGTGTCATACCCGATATCTTAACGGGTCATGTCATGTAACACCCGTTAAAATAAATGGGTAAAATGACCCGACCCGAAATCGACCTGATAACATTAACAGGTAATATGACCCGACCCGTTACCCGTTAAGGAAAATATATTTTAAACCAATAAATAATCAAATGAAAAACATAATACTAAATAAATATATACATACCATATTGTCACATCCAAAACATAAAAACGCATTTTTCTTTTAAGTATACTTTCACTTACCTAAAGTCTTTAATAGTTTTTTAATTAATGTAGAAGTGTAAAAAAATATAGAAAAAATATATAAACGCTCATAATGACAAGCTTTACAACTTTCATGAAGAACTTAACTTCGAAATTCGTCACTATAGTCATATAAATCATAAATCAAAATTTAACCGTTGATTGTTGTTTACATTTACGCTTTATTGTTCTCATCAAAATTTGTTTTTTCAGATTTTCTTTTTTGAAAACATGATCTATTAGATGATGCAGGAAGATGAACGGTTTGGATCGTTGATATTATATTCAGAGTTTTACGGTTAGTGAAAATATTGCTTGATGTTTATAAAGTTTCTACCAACTATATGACATCGACTCATATTTCAGTTAACTGTAAATATCGAAACGTGATATCAAAGATCTGAATCGTTCATCTTCTTACATCCGCCAGATGATCATGTTTTCCAAAAAGAAAATTTTAAAAATGAAATTCAGTAAGAAGAATAAAGCATAAATGACAATCGACGGTTAAATATAAATTTAAGGTTTATGGATTATAGCGTTGGATTTCGAAGCTAACCCCTTCATGAAAGTTGTAAAGCTTGTCACTATGAGTGATTGTATATATTTTTTTACATTTTTTACACTTCTACAATAATTATTATTAATTTTATTAATTTTGTCCTCAATAAAAAAACATTATTCATGAGGGTTTGGACGATTTTAAAAATCTAAACGATAATGTAAGTGTAACCATTATCTACTCGTGGAGGAATAATGATGAATCACGAGTGTTTATATATTCTTTCACATTTTTCATACTTGTATGTATGTCTTCTTAGTTCTTGCCTGTGCAAATACTATACTAGTTTATTTTAATTTTGGACAACAACATGTTAAGTAAAATTTATCCTAGTAATGATAATAAGGAACTCTCATAATAAAAATAAATAATGACAAAAACTTTTTTTTTAAACTTATATAGAATAATAATACAAAACTATATATTTAATATAGAATATATTGTATATATTAATATGGCTATTGTATTTTATAATAAATCTTTTAGTAATTAAATTTTAAAATTATCAAAATACGGATTACCCACGTGTTACCCGCGTGTATACCCGTTAAGAACCCGTTATTAACGGGTCCTTAACGGGTCACCCGATAATGACCCGATAAGTTATCGTGTTGACCCGAAACCCGTTATTTTCGTGTCACGTCACCGTGTCGTGTCAAAAACTGCCGGGTCTAGTTAAAACCTATGTCTAATGTAACTTCAACGTAATTTTGTTGTAGTTTTATGCAAATTGCGTTTTGTAGTTTTTATACGGATTTTTTTTTTTTTGTTGTTGTTTAGTTCTTCTTTTGTTTGAGTAATATATATATATATATATATATATATGTATATATGTATATATGTATATATATATGTATGTATGTATATGTATGTATGTATTCATGTATGTATGTATGTATATGTATATATATATGTATATATATATATGTATATATATATATATGTATATATATATATATGTATGTATGTATATGTGTGTTTGTGTGTGTGTGAGAATATGCAGGTATTGCCCATCACAACTTAGTCATTTCATATATACGATGGATCTCGTATTGAAGTTATGAATTTAGAGGAAAAGAGTTGCACATGCCGGCAATTTGATCTTGACCAACTACCTTGCTCACATGCTTGTGCTGCATGTAGACACTGACAAATTTCATGTTATCCTATGTGTTCTCATTATTATACTACAAACTCCTTGGTCATTACGTATGCAGAAGCTATATGGCCAGTTGGTGATTAGACCGATTGGATAGTAATTGATGATGTGCGTGAAAGAATTGTCGTACCACCAATTACACAAAGAAGATATGGTAGGCCCAAAGAAAAGAGGATCCCATCACGTGGAGAAGAAAAATCAACTCGAAAGTGTTCAAAATGTGGTTCAAATGACTATTATATGCAAACTTGTAGGAATCCCATTCAATTTCATCCTACTTTGTAGAACCCTTTTAAATTTACAATTTAATGAATACAATTTTCTTTCTATCATTTTATTATTTATATTGGTTGTACAATCCTTTAAATTTGAGACAAGTAAAAGTTAATTTATTTTTATTTGTTCACTCTGGTATATTGCCTTCTTCATCTATTCTTGATTATCTTTACCACTGCTTGATGTATTGTTCCATCTTCCCTGTCAACTATTAGATTTTCAAAGGGAAACTTATTTGGTTACTATGAGCCGAAAGACTAGTATAAGAGAAAACACCATTTTTAGGTTTTGCCGTGAGAACTCATTCATCTAATAGGGTTTCGGTTTTTTTTTTAATGCAACAATATATTTTATTTTTAATTTATTAGATTTAAAGTTTAAGGGTATTTATGTCTATTTAAGTGATATTTTGGATACATTTGAAAGTTTTTATAAAAACTGACATTTTTGCAATTAAGAGCAAATATTTGGCTATATTTGATAAATAGGAGTATATTTAAAAATATAACTTAATTATCTTGACATGTAAATATTTTGTTTTTGAATAACTAATGGCGTTTATTAAAACCGAAGGACCTTGATCAAAATTTGAAAAAGAATAAGATTTTAATCAAAGTAGAAAAAATAAGAAAGGAAACCTAATTTCTCATTTTATTAATTACTGTAAAAATTAACAATGGTCGGTCTGTGAGAGTAAAACTTGAACTTTTTACTACTTAACAGGAAAGTACGTGCTACAACTAGGAACATTGACACAATATTCCTGCTTAATTAGTTCGTGGTCGAGATAATGCTGTCCTTCAAATCATGTTTTTGTCATATTAATGTATTTTAAGGTCGTTGGTAAGGCCTTTATCTACAACAGATCATTGAGAGCAGTTCCACCGTTGTTAAGGCCTTCCCGGGCTATTCACTATTTAATCCATCCAGTAAACAGTCGATGCCTTTAATGAACAGTAAATGTCTTTTGCATCTCCACCCTACACTGAATAGCCCTGGTAATAGGCAATAAAATATTAGTATTTTTTATTTTATAAAATAATACAAAATAATTTTATTTGTAATTTCGGATATGATTTTTAATCAGTCTCGTTGTACCACGTGTCATTAAATAGGAAATTACAACCCAAAGTATTTGAGAAAATATAAAATTATGGTGTAAGTTGGAAGATAATGATAACATATTTATAGAAAAATTAAATTTTTTTTTCTGATTTTTTTTTAATTTTTTACTTTTTTTAATTTTCATTTTTTTTATTAAAATTTTACATTTTTTTATTAAATTTTTACATTTTTTTATTACTGTTTTATATTTTTTATTAATATTTTTTATTTTTATTAATTTTATATTGTGGCTGACCTTAGCCTTGTGTCACATGGCCTTCGGGCTCTCAGGCTGGCAACTCGTGTCGGGCCTCTCCCTCGGGCCTGCTCGGGCTCGCTCGCCAGCACAAGCTGGGCTTCATCACTCAGGCTCTTTGTCCTGTTCCTGCGCCTGTCCCTCGGGCTGGAGCACACGGTGGAAGTGCTCTGAAGCAAAATGCCTGGTGTGTGGTAATTTGAGAAATTTTAAGGAAAAGAATTTGGATAATAATCAAGAGGTTTGAGATTTGAGGAATACTAGCAATCTTTTACTTAAATAATTTTTATTCTAGCTTACTAATTCTATTTCTTGTTCTCCAATGTTGCGCTATGACTAAAATAGTATATTTTTTACTTCATCATTTAAAAGTAATTATTTAACATTATTGAGAGTATGACTCTCACATGGGAGAAATGAGGACCTTGTATGTGTTTATAAATAATTGGATTACTCTCCATATTTTATATTTTATGATGGAACCTCAACTTTCTTTATGGTATCAAAGTATGTTGTTCTATGTGTGAAGCCCAACGGCCACATGTGCTCCACATCACTTGATTTGTGTTTTCCACGTGCTAGGCTTGAAAATTTGTCACACGTGAGGAGCATGTTGGGAGTATGAACCCCACGTTGGAAAAAAATAACCTTGCATGTACTTAAATAATTGAATTACTCTCCATATTTTCAATTGGTTTTATGATGGAACATATACTTTCTTCAAACATTCGTAAATAAGGTGAGTTAAAAATATAAAACTAAAAAAATGAATTGGTTAATTTGATAGGAGTATATTATCTCTATTATCTGTTAAGTTTTAAGAATTTGTTTTAACAAATGGTAGGATGATCTACACTAAATACATTTAAACTATGTGGAAAGGATTCAAACACGGGACCTTGGGCTTGAGTGCAAAGGCAAATGCTCATAACCAAGTGAATTACAAATCACTTGCCTCTTAAATTTTAAGATAAATTCATGTTTTTATAGTATTATCATTCTAAACTACACAAAGAAAAAGTAAATAGCTTCAACTTCGAAGACAGTGAATTGGAAAAGAAAACCCTATTCACAAAGGTAATCAATTATTTGCATGAAACATATTTTTAATATTGTATAATTACTTAGAATGTGTAAACGATTAAGGATGTCTAATCAACAATTTTAAATAATTTTCATCTTGAATGGTTAAAACATTATCGTCCACTCTTGAAATTTCTCGCTTACTATTCCAATAAAGTTGAAACGGCTTTACCTGCACGTTATTCATAAGTTTTTTTTTTGGTCGAAAGTTATTCACAAGTTTGAGAATCGAGATTAAATCTATAATTCTTAACAAACTGTTAATTATAAAAAATAAAACAAATTGAGGTGCAAGTAGTTCCAAAATTCAAATTGTATGAAACCTGCTTGTAAGCCTATTTCAATTTTCATATTTATCCACTTCCTTAAGATATACGATTCTTTATAAAAAGTGATATTACTGTTGTCCGATGTTAATTGCAGTGTATGATTCTTAATTAGCAGATGTTGAAGATCAAAATATATTCATGATTGATTGCTGAGAAATTAAGGTTGCTTAGGCATCGTTATGAACTTATAGTGAAGATATGAGAGGAGGTTTATATACATGCAAGCTATATCCTTGCACGTAAAGGATTGGATATACCCTTTTTCTGTATTTTTTTTTTATCGCTTGTTATAATAGGATAGGGTAATACAAAGAAAAGTGTATTAATTCATGTTACATATAAGTTTCTAAAGTGAACTATCAATTTAGTCTCTCAATTATTACATAAGTGAAAATTAAGTTCCTCGATTATTTTTTTTTCGAAAAAAATAAGTCTTTAAACTATTAAAAACTACCAATGTCGTCCCTACCATTAGTTCGAAGATATTCCCTTTAATCCAACAAATTTAGGTTGCGTGCCCTACATGTAAAACCCTTTAGAAGATAATTATTGTTATTCTCTCGCCCATAAGTCTTTAATGTTGGATATAAAATGAAAAAATAAATGCTAATTTACGTTTCAAAGTTAACTTCATACACTATCTTTTTTAGAAAAATAAGTCCTTGAACTCATTAAGAAGTATCAATCTCTCCTTAAAAGTATATCATATGAATTACATTGACGGAAAATCGAATGAAATAACTTCGATTCTAATATTAAGGATGAAAATTGTTAATTTTTGATAAGTTTAAGGATTTATATCTCTGAAAACATAATTTTGGGATTTAATTCCATTATGGTAATAATAATTCAAGGTCTAAATTAGATGTGACAATAAAAGTGAAATCAGACATTAATTTTAAAAATTAAAAAGCGAAAAACTATTATGAAAGTAAGAGACAACTCTCCAAATTATAATAAAATAAGATAAAAGATAAGAATCGTAACTGCACATAAAATAGATTTAACACCTACCTCAACAGTAGGCTTACAAGAAATTCTAATTGGAGACAAAACTTGAAAATAACAAACTTCAAAATCTCCTCAAAACTTAAAAATTCCTAGTTTAACAACAAAATTTGACTTAAATAGTACATATGTCATTATAAAAGTGAGTTTGGTGACGTTACTATCCTCAAAACAGGAAGATAAATTGTATTTTAAAGGCTCAAATATGAACATGGAGTCTAACACTACTACAAAATGGGCTATCACTGACGGTGTAAAAACCAACAAGAAATCCCAATTACTTTCGGATTTTTGGTCAAAATCCGACATTAAATCGTGCAATATCGGATAGGGAAACCGACACCAATGCTACCATCACGAAAAGGGTAATGACATGTGCTATGGTCATGCCTCATTTTCCCAAAATGATTAAATCCATCACTGGCCAGCCCTAATCGGACATTTCAAATTTCTGATGCAAACTCTGGATATAAATTATCCAAATGCTTACATGCTGGAGAATCTGAATGATGCCTCATAAACTCATCATTAGGACATTCAATTGCGTGCCACCTCATATGTTCAGCCATATGCTTCGACATAAAAACCGCAGCAATCGTGCTTTTAAAGGAAAATACCACATAACCTTATCTGCGATTTTTTTCCTCGAGCTATCATCTGCGTTGGTAATTTTATATCTTGATTTACCACAAACTGAGCACACAGTCAGCTCCGAAGTGTCTTTCCAATAGATCATGCAATCATTAATTAGGACACGCATCAATCTTCACATATGTCAGACCCAAATCATTTATAAGTTTTTTTGCCTTATAACATGATTCAGGCAAACAATCCCTTTCAGGCAACATTCTTTTAATTAACTCGAGTAAAGTAATGAAGATCTTGTCTGGCATTCCCGCTAAACACTTGATCTGATACAGTCTTACAACCGCTTCCAATTTCTTAAACTCCTTACAACCTGGCCACAAATCTTGATCTGCCTTTTTAAGCAACCTAAAAAAAGTCTCAACCTATTCTAGGGTCCCTTCCCCAATAGGGGGTTCAGTAGACGGCCCAACACCTTCTTCTGTTAATGGTTGGAGAAATACATCATTAAGAAAAGCATGCATACTAGTCACCTCATCTCCTGTTTCTTCTTCTCCAATTGCCACATTTTGCTCTCTAATGTTGGGCTCACCATGATGTCGCCACCAAGCGTTTTTATAATCTTTATCCATATCATACAATACAAGATGTTCAACAATAGTGTTCCTAACAAAAGTATATCGATTACAACATCTTTTGCAAGGACATATAAACTTATCGGGGCCGACACCATTTGCAACCGCTTGATCCAAAAACAAATTAATTCCAGTTGTATATGCTTCAAAATTTTGGGGTATCGTCAACCAACTCTTGTCCATGTTTTACCACTTTACGAGGTAAAATATTATGTTGATACTAAGATCCCTACAATCTTTCAATCCCTATCATTTAGGCATAACTATAAGAATTTTCAATTTCTATCTTTCAACCCTCGAACTCTATTACGATTGCAATCTTTTAATTTCCAACACCTATTATAGTAAAAACAAATTAAAATAACAAAAAGTTATCAAAATTATGCTCATCTAATCTTGATTGTTTGTTAAATTCAAGTTTTGAATATCCTCATAACAATTAGAGTGCAAAAAAATTTTAATTTAACATAATATATTCTTATATTACTAAAGATTATCAGTTTATGTTATATTTAATATTGTTAATTTAACAGAAATGCTTATATTTAATGTTATATTTATCAAATCTAATCTTTCTTTCTTTCTTTTGTCTTCCTTCAGAGATCTGTAGATAAAGCGTATATGCACATGTATGTACGTGGAGAATCCATACCTCTAATGACTTGTTCCTCTTTATATGACGACGTAATATTATGTTATTTTTTTGGAAACACGTAATATTATGTTATTGTACAAATATTATAATCCGAATCATTCGTTGTTTTCATCATCACCAAAATATTATATTTACAATTTTTTTTTTAAATTTGAAGACTGATTAATGGTCAAACAAATCGATGGTTATGATAACATATAAGATCCTCACGATTAACCATCTGCATGTTCTCAATATTTATGATTATTACCTTTTGTTCGATGAAATAATGTCACATCATCGTGTAAGAAAGAAACGCTTCTTACATGCAAGGAGTCAAGTAGTATAGCTTTATCATCAACTAAATTATATAATTGAAAAAGATCACTATACTTAATTGGGTAAACTGCTATTTGATCCCTTGAACTATTACTCTAGTTGAAATTGATCCCTGAACTATTTCTTTGGTAAATTAACCCCCTGAACTATTTGAAATCAATCAATTGACATCTTGTCGGTAGATTTCATTCACTATTTCGTCAAATTCAAAGGAAAATTAGTCTTTACTTTATTAATTCTTGTTTGTCAACTATAACCACCAATGAAATTATGACATGTGAAAACAAAATAATGTGTAATGACAATGTGAGATGGTCCGTTATGTAAACGTTTGGTATTTTTATGTTTTCTCATTATGTTATATGTTTTTGAATTATTTTGTGTCCTGATGTCAAAATTTTATTGGTGGTTATAGTTGACAAGTAACAGTTAATGTTGAAATGACTAATTTCCCCTTTAATTTGACGGAATTGATTATGCAATCTAACAGTAAGGGGTTAATTGACTGATTTTAAATAGTTCAGGAAGTTTTATCAAAAAAATAGTTTAGGAGGTCAATTTCAACTGGAGTGATAGTTCAGGGGGTCAAACCGCAATTTATCCTACTTCATTTGATCATTTTCTTGGACAATTTAAACAAACTTTTGTATTGACAAAAAAAAAAAAAACACTTTTGTAAAAAAAAAAAGCCAAATGACATGGTTATTTGGTTTTTTTTATTGTAGTTATTAGTCATTTTCCTTTTTGCATGAGAAGTGATAACTGCGCATTTTCTTACACATTTTTATTTAATATTGTCTGTGTTTTCATTAAATTTTTGATATAGGTAAACTAAATGATTTAAGTTTTATTTTTAACACTATTTGATTTAGCATGAACATTTTCAAAACCTATGTTTTGTGTGGGTCACTTCAAACAAATTAAGTCGTTTACTTGCTTACTTTAAGAACGAGGGAGATTTTTTAGCCTTAATTTTTTTTTTATTCAGTAAGGTAGCTTACTTAATAAAAGAGTAAGTCTTACTCGATTAAGGTTTCTTCAAAGGCCATTCTTTATCACATGTCATTTGACCTTATGATGTTGTTTGATATCTGTTGAATGAAATCCAATTTTACCTTAAAAAAAGAGTAAGTTTTACTTCGTTACTCTAAAGATTAAGTGGTGCTAGCAATAAACCGTTGCCTAACTTGAACCAAGAGTTTTGGGTATTTAATTGTTGCACGTACTTGTTTAGTTGTTAAACAATCCATAGTTGATAGGGGGATGTTATGTAATTTGTTTAGTTTTCTTCATAAGAAAAGATAAATTCCAAAGAAAATTCATGAGGGCATCCTTCTCAAGAAATATCAAAATGAAGACTATAAAAGATTGTATTTGGAGCACGATAAACTATAACATGCGAAATAATATAATTGGTGACCGTAATCAATAATGTCATCATCATAAGTAATTAGGTTCCTGGCGCTGGTGAATTACCTGATGGTGGTTAGAGGAATACTGAAATGCCTTTATGAGTCTTCTCAACCCTTGAAAGGATAGACTGTCGTGATAAGTATCTTCAAATGAAATAATTTGATGTGTAAAGTTCATAATCACTATTTTCAGTTTCTAAGGAACCTTGTATATGTTGCATGAATGAAATCAGTAAGCAACTTTCTCGAAACCACTTATTCGAGATCCAAGCAAAACATCAACAACAAGAGGGGTTCCTCCATCTTCCATCTGAATCTCTCAGATAGAATTGAAGCAGCACGAGAGGATGTTAGAATAGATTTATTAGTTTGAAATTCTCGTAATTATTGTATGTATTATAAGAATGTTAGTTCCCTTGTAATGTAGGATTCCTACCTAAATAGAAGTTTATGTAATTCTATATATATTTAATACTTTGCACAAATTAATACAATGAGTCATATTTCTACAAAGAAGAATATATTTGTCGAGTGACAGTTTTTTCGTAATAACACCATTCACTGATTTAATTAACGGTTGCTAATGTAGTTGAGATGACACTACTTTCTAATGTTCGTTTGTTTACTTTTTCTTCCCCTTAAATAAACGTATAACTATGAAATTCAACCAAATATACATTTATTTTCAAGCATAACATCTTGAACGAGATGCACATTGTTTACCTCACAATATGCATATGGTTGAATGCCTATCCCAAAATTAGGGTAGTAATTTTTAACTCCCTTTTTTCTTTCTGCATATGTTCTCTTATTTTGGTTTCTTTGATTTATTCAATTTGAAAATTAAACAAAAGAAGAAACTAAAAAATTAGCATAAAGACGTAGCATATCATATGCCAGTGGGGTTGACATTGTCTTTGGCTGGAAGTGACTCTTTTAGTGTTGTTTCTGCCCTTCAATCGACTGATTTTGATCCTCCTTGGTCTCGTCATACGCAGTTGTCTATCTGTTTAGACCGCATTCGGAAGATGACATTCTATGTCTCTCACATATATCGCGAAGGCAATGTAGTTGCAAACAATTTTGCTAATATGGGCTTGTCTTCTCCAACTTTGGTATGACATGATTCTCCTACAATGGCAGTTCGTGCTGCTTTGTTTTCAGACTATATTGGCTTACCTGGCTTCCGCTTCTCAAATTAATATGGGCTTTCCTTTTCATACAAAAACCCTAGGTCTAAAAACTTCAAAGTCGCCGGTCCCTTGTTTAGGCTTGGGGTTGGTAGCAGCCTTTCTCTAGTTTTCCTAGCTTTTCTTCTTCCTCTTCTCATGGATTGACTCAGTTTTTTTTTTCCTGTTTTAGTATTTCCGTTTATAAGTGCCTCCTTGGTGGGGCTATTTGTGAGCATCTCCCGCTAATTATTTTGTTTTGTATTCGTGTGTTATCGGGTTTTTTTTTTGGTCTACTTTGTTGTTTCTTTCGCTATTTTTGGTGGTTTTGCTAAAGGTGTTGAGCACAAACTTCATGTTGGTATGGACATAATTGGTTCCTTGTCAGTTTCTCTTTGGAGTCGGCGCTGCTCATTGTCAAAGAGTATCTTCATATTTTTTAATGCCCTTTTTGTGTGCTAGTTTCTCAAGTTCCAAAACGCAAAGCATTTTTAAGAATTTTATATAAGAAAATAGAAAATGAATGAAACCCTCTTTTTGTCTTTTCAATATATTTTCTTGCTAAAACCATCCTTTTGTCTTGGTGGAGGGCCTCACCCACGTCCCACATACGGTAAAGGAGAATTACTAAGTAAAAGGAAAAAAAAAAAAGATAAAGCCAAAGGCAGAGCAAAAGCAGAGAGAAAGAAGAGAGAGAGATACTGTGTTGGGTGGGGGGGACAGTCTAAGACAATACATTACCAACACTCTCTCTCTCTCTCTCTCTCTCTCTCTCTTCTGTTAAACAGTCGAAGTCGAAAAGGCCATCACCACATTGGCTTTTTTTGCCTTTTGTTTCAGTGTTCGTATGTAATTGTCTACGTCTGCTGCTTCTTCTGCTCCCTCTTCTCACTACCTGCAAACAGGGGAGGAGGAAATGAAATCATACTTTGAATTCCTTGTTATCATTTGATAATCTTATTCTTCTTCTTCTTCTTCCTCTCTTTCTCTCTCTCTCTCTCTGCCTTTCTCTCTCCCTCACTCGCTGAAATTTTCCTCCAAACCAAACATAATTTTCTTCTTCTTTTCTGTTCATCTCCTCTTTTGGCTTTATGGGTTCCCTTTAAATCATCAAAATTCCTTGAACTGATTTGAATTCGCCTCCCCATTTCCAACTTTCCATTTCTACTTTCTGGGTTCTCCTCACTTTTCCCATTTGGTTACTCATTTTCTTGTCAAATTTTCTGGTGGAACTGTTTATCTGGGAAGCACTTTTTTTTTTCTGAGCAATTCTGGGGAGCATTCATGGAAATTGATCTGAACCATGCAGTGAGTGAGGTGGAGAAGAATGCTTATTGCAATGGGGATTGTGGTGGTGTTTGTGTTTATTGCTTGTCCTCTTCAACTTCTTCATCTTCTTCCAATTCATCCTCAGCTCCTGTGGCTTCCTCAATTTATCTGGAGCTTTGGCATGCATGTGCTGGCCCTCTCATCTCACTCCCCAAGAAGGGGAATGTGGTTGTCTACTTCCCACAAGGCCACTTGGAGCAAGTTGCCTCCTCCTCTCCTTTCTCTCCCATGGAGATGCCCACCTTTGATCTCCACCCTCAGATCTTCTGCAAGGTTGTCAATGTCCAGCTGCTTGTAAGTACCTTCCATATAAAATTTAAATTTCCATTTTTTTTCCAAATATGTTTTGGTTATTTAATCTGGTGTTTCTTGAATTAACAGGCTAACAAGGAGAATGATGAGGTCTACACACATGTCACTTTGCTTCCTCAGCCTGAGGTATGGATTTTTTTGTTGACACTTAAATTTGGAGTGGAATTGGTCAATGTGAATTCTTGAGTTTTTATGGTTGTACACTTTGTGTTGGAATGCTGTTTTATGGTAGAGGCTGCTGAGTTTTATCCTTTTATGGTGGTTATAATTACTAATTAGGATGTGGATTGTGGGAATTCTGTAGTTGGTAGGAACAAATTTGGAAGGGAAAGAGCTTGAAGAGTTGGGACTGGATGAGGGGGATGGAGGATCACCTACAAAATCAACCCCTCACATGTTCTGCAAAACGCTTACAGCTTCCGATACCAGTACCCACGGAGGGTTCTCTGTTCCTCGCAGAGCTGCTGAAGACTGTTTCCCTCCTTTGGTATGAATCAATGCTTTTATTTTTATCCGGTCTTGGTAGATGAGCTTTTAGCTTTTGTAACTTTTAATAGATTTTGTTTATTTTTTGGTAGGACTATAAGCAGCAGAGGCCCTCTCAAGAGCTTGTTGCAAAGGACCTTCATGGGGCGGAGTGGAGGTTTCGGCATATTTATAGAGGTAAACTATTTGTAATTCCTTTGTGTAGTTTCACTGAGGATTAAATTGATACAATTCTGTGAGTTCTGCGCATCAGGTCAGCCAAGGCGACATTTGCTCACTACCGGATGGAGTATATTTATAAGCCAAAAGAATCTTGTATCAGGTGATGCTGTGCTATTTTTGAGGTAACTGCAATTAATTGACTATTTTTGTGGCAACTGAGCATGGCTTAGTAATCATTCAAATTTGTTTGTTTACCAATTGGAAGGCTTCTTTGATCTTTTAAAAGGCGAGAAGTGGCCAAAATATAGGCCTTTTATATGAATGACGTTAATGCCTATTTTTTCCTCTTTTCGGAGATCTCTTTGTCAAGAAGCTATTAAACATTACTAGGAATCGTAAAAGTGTTGATTTGCCGTATAGTACTTGATTGATTATATACATGTATGCTTCTATTTTTACTAGGAATCGTAAAAATATTATGTCTTTGGAACAAGAATAATTTGACTTCTATGTGGAGCTAAAAATTTCCTTGACTTTTTCATTGTCTGCTAACTTCGATAACTTGAACAATTTACAATGGTCTTTGTAGGGGTGAAAACGGAGAGCTAAGGTTGGGAATTCGAAAAGCTGTTCGACCAAGAAATTGTCTTCCTGATTCAATTGTAGGAAAGCAGAATACTTATCCCAGTGTTCTTTCTCTCGTGGCTAATGCAATATCCACCAAGAGCATGTTTCATGTATTCTACAGTCCAAGGTAGTACAAGGGCCCTTTGGAAATATTATCATGTGATGTGTATTTTTGACTTCAGAATCTACCAAGTTGTTTGTCTTGTATTTTGTGCATACGGTTCTTTAAGTATTATTCTTTCTTTAGATGGGTATGGTTGCTTTCATGCATTGTATGCTTAATGGCAGTGACCTCTCTTTTCATTTGCTCAAATCATCTATCAATCAAACATTTTTTTTAACCTGTAATCAAAGTTGTTCTTACAAAAACAAAAACAGATATTTCTTTCACTAAGATTCGTAAACATGCATGGACCGCCTCATGCATTTTCCTAGGCATTGACAAAATCTTTCTAAATTGTTTAAATTTCTGTGATGCAGAGCAAGCCATTCAGAGTTTGTCATTCCCTACCAAAAATATGTCAGAAGCATCACTAATCCAGTGACCTCCGGGACAAGATTCAAAATGAGATTCGATAGGGATGATTCACCTGAAAGAAGGTATTTATAAGTTGATTCAACGGCATGACCAGCCTGTATTCCTTGTTAGACTTTCTATTGGACAATACAGATTTTGGTTTCTTGTAGGTGTAGTGGTGTAGTGACAGGTATCACCGACTTGGATCCGTTTCGATGGCCAAACTCAAAATGGAGATGTTTGATGGTATGCTTCGTATTTTATTTTCCTTTCATAAGACCAAGAATGAACTGCTTGCCAAACGTTATTCATAAATTGCTCCCGTCATTGTATTTTAATTTCATGATTTGCATTATCTGGTGCTATCATTGAATCGGTACCTTACATTATCTTTCATTTATAGTACTTGTGCAGAATGTATTAATTGGCACTGCTGATTTATTGAAATGTATTTATGCATGCACTGCATTTGCACTTTGTGTAAAGAATTGACAACTTCACAAACTATATTTCTATTACTGCGGTATTGCAGAAATTCTGATATTTACACCTTTATTTTTACGCTTACCAGGTTAGATGGGATGAAGATATAGGAAATGATCATCAAGAACGAGTCTCGCCATGGGAGGTTGATCCTTCTGCTTCTCTCCCACCTATGAACATTCAGTCTTCTCCAAGACTGAAGAAACTGCGGACAAGTCTGCAGGGAACCCAACCCATCCACTCCATCACTGGTACGATACTCCCCAATAACATCGCAAGCATTTTTCACATTACTCATTTGTCCTCAATAAGTGAATTTTCTTGCAGCTGGAGGGGCTGGGTTTAAGGACTTTGAGGAATCAGTTAAATCCTCTAAGGTCTTGCAAGGTCAAGAAAATATAGGTTTCATATCACCCCTCTATGGGTGTGATACTGTAAACCGCTCGCAAGATTTTGAGATGCATGCCCCGGCACATCTAAGTCTTGCATCAAATGCAACGCAGAAGGCTACTATTGATGAGCTTATGAGGGCTCGCCACACCTCTTACGCAGGATTTGCAGAATCTGATAGATTTCCAAAAGTCTTGCAAGGTCAAGAAATATGCCCGTTGAGATCGTTGACAGGAAAAGCAAATTTCACCCTAGGTGATTGGGAATCCAACATTGGTTGCACGCCTTTCAACGTTTATCAACCGCCCAAATCAAATCATTTCTCTCTAGCTTCTGAATCCCTTCCAAATATGTACTTTCCTTATGGTGATGTTCACAGAGCCGGCCAAGAACCCACGATGTGCTCTAATGCTACTAACTTACCCAGAGAGAATATGCAAATCAACCCATATTCTATGCAGATGGGAGTTACAAGAAATGAAGTTGGACGGCCAAATAAACCTAGTGAGCATAAGACACAGGAGAGTACTTCTGCGCTTCCCGCTTTAGTACCAAATCCAAGAAATCCAAATGATGAAGACTATAATGGGACTGTAACTGGGTGTAAACTTTTCGGTTTTTCCTTGACTGGGGAAAATCCCTCTCCAAACTCTCAGAGTTCCAGTAAGCGGAGTTGTACAAAGGTAAGCTATAGTAGCCCTCTGGTTGGACTGTAACTTGGCATGTCTTGCACATCTTTGCCAACTGATGTTACATATATTGAGTGAAGGTTCACAAGCAAGGCAGCTTAGTGGGAAGAGCCATTGATCTCGCGAAACTGAATGGCTATGGGGACCTGCTGACTGAACTGGAGTGGCTATTTGGCATGGAAGGCCTTCTTCGAGATTCTGATAAAGGATGGCGGATCTTGTACACTGATAGCGAGAACGATGTGATGGTTGTTGGGGATGACCCATGGCAGTAAGTGTCTCTCTGAAGTAAAATTTTATCCGTACCTAGTTCTTTTGCACGATAAACTCATGCATCTTAACTAATCTGTGTTTCTGAGCAGTCCATATTAATACTTTTTGTATATGACCTTTCGGAAATGATGGGTTCTTGATGCAGCGAGTTTTGCAATGTGGTCTCCAAAATCCATATATATACCCAGGAAGAAGTGGAGAAAATGACCATTGGAATGATCAGCGATGATACTCAAAGCAGTTTGGAACAAGCGCCGGTCATGCTTGAAGTGTCAAAGTCCTAATCCGTGAGCCAGCCGGATTCTTCCCCAACAGTAATCCGGGTCTGAACATGAATAAAATTCAGTGTTGTTATTGTGGTGTTGTAATCTTAAGTCTGCATATGCACCAGAACCTAATTATGTATTTTATGGAGTTCCGAGGCCTAAGTTATGTAGTTCCGGTTATCGTAGTCCTGAAAACGAGACACCTACGGTCTCCGAGCGATCGACCTCTTTCCGGTTGAGACACGTTTGGCATTCGGGGATCAACCTCTTTCCGGTTGACATTTGATTACGTAGTACTGTGACATTTTATGAGTATAAATTGTTGGATGTGTGCTGATAATTTTTTTCTCTAGGTTTCCAACTTACAGATCATGCTGCCTTACAGAGATGAAACGAACTCTGAATTCTACGATCGCTGAACCTCATTGCTACCATGGGTAAAGACGATGAACATGGTTTTACAGCAAAGTGAAAAAGCAAATCAAATTTCCGAACTTTTACTGTTTTTATTACCCGAAGAAAACTTGATTAGCGTTTTCTGATCATGGATACATCAGTTACTAAAACTATGAACGACCAAGTAAGATCAATCGGTCGGCCATTTGTTTACTGATCATGGATACACCAGTAACTACGAACCTTGGTGCTTCTGTATTCTGTAATCTGTGAGTGAAGGAAACTCAAATGGCCAACTGCAACATCTGGAGTATCTTGAATGCAGTGCTCAAGAGCTGCAAATATTTCAGCTCAGAAATTGAACACGTGCATCGTCTCTCACTGATCCTTATATAGCGCACGGCCAATTATCATCCTTCTGATCTCACTAGTCCCAGCTCCAATCTCATACAGTTTGGCATCTCGAAGGAGACGCCCAGTTGGGTACTCATTTACATAACCATTACCACCTAAGCATTGTATAGCCTGCAACGTTCAAATAGATTTGTTCAGAGCAGTTGTAAAGTTATCATGCACAGCTCTGACTTGTTCTACAGATCCCGGTTCTAGTTATGATAAACTCTCGGAAAAAATCATGGCAACGAAAATTATTAACTTTGTTATGGGCATTCGAGCAATATGTAGAATACTATTCGTCTGGCCAAGCTAGGACTATATTGATTGGCCTGAATGAGGTTTATGTTTGAGTAGAAAAATTATACATCTGCACAAGTAAGAGATCAAATGGAATTTGTGCAGAATCTTTTACCTGCAAAGCAACCTGCGTGGCTCTTTCAGCCGTACATAGTATAACTCCAGCACAATCCTGAAAATTCGTACCTAGAAGAGTTATTGTTTCCCTAAGCCAAATCGTTTTTTGCCAAATGCAAAGACGAACTTGTAAGATCACAAACTAAGGTGAAAAAAGAATTCAGAAACACCAACAGCACCTTAGGGTCAATTTTTCCATTGTCACACTCCCTTGCGACAGAATACACGTAGGACCTGAAAACGAAGGGGAGAGAGGAAGAAAGAGATGGAAAACTCTGTTACCATTTGAATATTAGCAGACAGGAAAGGCAGTCCAAGAAATAATACGAATCCGTTACCTTGATGATTGCAAAGAGGTATACATGTCAGCAAGTTTCCCCTGGAATTGAAAGCCCGTTAGCGCATAAAGGGTACAATAATGCTAGAAAACAGTAAGACTAGTTGTGAAATACAACAAAAAACCTGTATAAGCTGAAATTCTCCAATGGGTCGGCCAAACTGCTCTCGCTGTCGAACATAAGGAAGGACAGCATCCATACATGCCTGCATAATACCCAGGGGCCCACCTGCTAAAACAAGCCTCTCTAGATCCAGCCCTGACATCATGACATAGACACCTGAAAGAAAGGGCAATAACAATGTTCTGGTAAAGTGATATGATGGAAGCAGAATTTTTCTCCACAGCTGAAGCATAATCACGACAGCATAACACTCATTCTACCAACACCTATGTGTTTAGGATAAATGATAAAAATTGACAAACTAAAGATGCTACTTCTTATTCCAATATCAACCGTATCTACATTCAACAAGAGTTGTCATGGGATCCAATTAATTTCTCGTCTACAGACCATTTTTCTCAAGAATCAAAGAGTAATCAACTTATCATTCAAACTACAAGCATAAAGTCGTCTATTTGCTTTAGGTGATAACCTGGGAGGTCAGTGGCGCAACAAAACTGTTGGCATCATATATTACCAGAACAAGTCTGGTTGAGCAGTTCCAGCAATACAGGAATAAGTCCCATGGTGAAAGTCTTCACTAATGGTAAATTTTGATCACCCTAATACTAAACAGCAGCTCAGAAGCCATACGACAGATGAGCAATCAGGTTATAACTAACATATCAATTCTTGCTGCGAATTTTAACATGCAACCAATCCAAATGATCTTTCCTTCCGATAACAAAGTTGTAATAAAAGCATCACTACACCTTTTCCTTCCTGACCGAGAACATTTTCTTCTGGAACAAAGCAGTTCTCAAAGACAAGTTCACATCTGCTCAGAGCATTGCCACTATTAGTAATTTAGTAGAAAAAAGAGAGAATGGACTCCAGATACAGATAATTTCACTTAAAGCATTGCCAACGTACGTATCACTTCCTCGCATGCCAAGTTTGTCTAATTTCTGGGCGGTACAGAATCTGCACGGGCATAAATAACTTCATAAAAAGAGAGATTTCATAATATTCCGATTGCACTTTGTTAGAATACTTTGATTTTATGTAATTGCAAGCAGGAATCATTTTATTCTCCTGTGTCCTACCTATTTTGGGAGATTGGTGTCGCATTATAAAGTTTTCATTGGTATACATCAAGCAAGATCGAAGATGTATGTTATTCAGAAAGCAATATGTAAGGATACTTTCCTAAACATTTTACTAGAAGGCAGGTGGAACACTCTTAACTCTATATAAACTTAGAGGGCTCTTTATTATTACTAGCTTATGCGTATGTACATCTGGTTTTGACCAGAATATAGCTGTGTGAACGTACCCGGGTGTTCCTTTCTCAATGATGAATGCTGTGATTCCTTTTGAGCCCACTGCAATGTCTGTTTTTGCATAAATAACCTGATGGAACTCTAAATATCAGTTAAACGATATGATAAATTCATATGTACACACATACATATATCTAAAGGTTTTATATGTATGAACTTTACAATGAGATTATACTAAATATAGAAATGTAAATTTAGTACCATTAAAGTGGGTATGGTGCAGAAACTGCATTGAAGATTCCATACTAATAGCAACACACCAAACAATGACTCCTAATGAAGTGGGCCCGATATAAAATGTTAACAATTATAAGATGATATACTATAGAATATATGCCATTGACAGCTTCATCTCTTAGCAATCGTATGTGATAAAACTTAACCCTTCACATGTATGGCATTGGCAATAGCATCTTAGGCAATGAAGGTCCATGTCTTCTGCAGTTCAATGATGACACACAAATCTTGGGAGCATGCATGGTATGTTAATGATCATCAAGAGATTGCAGCATACAGCATCATCTTGTGCATTTCCCTACTTTAAAAGTTCCTAATCCTAAATAAAGCTGTAGAAAATTCTCAATCTCTAGCATTCATGAAAAATGATGTTGGAAGCACATGCTACCTAACAAAGGTATAGCGTAATGTTGCTTGACTGAATTTCACATAGAGTGGTGACAATAGCCAGTAATAGCTAAAAGAAAGAGATTCTAACAAACATACCAATGTTTGAGCAACTGGGCCATTGGTGCACCACATCTTGTTCCCGTTTAAGACATAACCCCCATCTACTCGATCAGCCTTGCATTTCATGCTAACAACATCAGAACCAGCTGGAAGAGAGAGAGGGGGTCAGCCTAATCAACTTAAGGAAACCTAGATTATACACAGAAAGTAAATACAAGATGAAACGTGTGGAGTAGTACACATAAGTTACCATTGGGTTCACTCATTGCAAGAGCCCCTATATGCTCTCCACTGATAAGCTACATAAATAATTAGAATTTTTTAGTCAAAAGGAATAGAAGAATTTGAAAATTAACAATATTAAGAAATAACCTAGAACAGAGGAAAGACAGTTTCATGCAACATAACTAATGACCACTTGTATTGGTCTGAAAATAAGTGGGAAGGAAGAAGGATATCAAGCTACCCAGGAAGTTTTCTGATCAATATTTAATTAGTATACACTGCTTTACCCGCACAAAAACTGTTGATAAATGACTCAAAAGTTCAAAACCGAATAATTGCTGGGTCAGAAATCCTTGATCATCTCATGCTTATGTGGTTGAAGCTGGTGAATAAAATTAGTGTTTGAATGTCTGGTGCCAACCAAAACAGTAAGCAATAACATGTGAGGCAAATTAAAAAAAAAATGAAAAAAAAATAAAAAAATCAGTTTACGGTGTAGAAAGATGTCGAAATGCTTTACAAACTAATGATTGCAATGAACATTGTGGGTAGATAGAACTCGTCATCTATAATTAAGCATATCTGAAAACTGTAAATACTACGCATACATAAATATTTAATCAAATGAAAATGGAACCTTTGGCAAATACTTCTGTTTCTGGGTAGGGTCTCCATGCCTCACCTACCAAAACAAACAAACAACAAATGAATCAAATGGTAGAGTAAAAACTTATGAGATACGAGCACATGTTATCACAAATGCACTCAGTCTTTTGTTTACCAATTGATTGATGCACAGGTTAGAATGGGCACCGTATGAGAGACCAACAGACCCTGAAGCACGGCTTATTTCTTCCATAGCTATACAGTGATACAAGTAACCAAGACCAAGCCCTCCATATTCCTCTACAAGACAACCCATAGTCAAATTTCTAAATTCATGAATCTGCAGTATATTGAATGAAAATGCATAAATATGATTGAAGAAGGAAAGAAATGACAATCCAAGGATTCTTAATAAATCAATCTAACCATTTCATTACTTGATAACTTCCTTCTACCAACCAATAAGATCAATAGAGCATTGATATCTTTTCCCTTCTCTTCATTATTCCCATTAATTTTTACCCATCCTACCAAACCTATGAATGAAAATTCTCATGATCCTACAACAGTTTGTGAATGAATATTAAGTCACTTAGTACCAACAAAAAAGACATGAAAACTTTTGTGTTAAATAACACGGCATCCTACAACTATTTGCTATCTCACGAAATCCTACACTACAAGTTAATATAAAGACCTCATGGCCCTATGCAACGGAAAGCCAAAAATGTCATGGGTAGAAGCACGCCCAAAGAAAAATTTATCCTTGATATATGTTTTCAATTAAAACAACAAAGAAGGAAAAGGAAAGCTTCAGAGAATAAAGGTAAAGGTACAAGCACATAGCATCATCACATTCACACTAAAAACATGCCTCTCTACACAAACACTAATTAGAAAAAACTTTGAAAACATAAGACTGTCAAAATCTCCAATAGAATTTAAACTAAGTAATAAGTAGAGCTCTTATATGTATGATGAAAACTCTACCTGGTGCAGTAATTCCATGAAGATTAAAATCCCCCATGAGTTTCCATAAGTTGACCTCCTGAGGTAAATAATTTGTGTGGTCTATTTTCGACGCATGAGGGGCGATGTTTGCTTGTGCAAACTGAGCAACACTTTCTTTAAACTGCATTCATAACAACCAACAAAAAGAGAAAGAAAGACAGTTAATTCACAGAGTCACACAGAGCTAAACAACACATAAATTGTCAAAAAGGGGCTACTATTTTTATCTGGGACCCCTCTAGTTGTACTCTCCTACTAAATTGACCACTCCAATCGAAACAGACGAAAACTTTTCACCGTTACTGCAGTTTTACTTCAATCGTCTGGCTGAATCAGCACTTCCTTTCTAAAAATTTACCCAGAAATGAAATAAACATAAATACTTCAATCCAATGTTCCTGTGGAATTTGATTCATATATATGAACACATATGGAGAGAGAGAATTGACAGAGGTCAAAAGAACACTACTGAATACATGAATTTTCAAATGGGCTCCTATTTTTATCTGGGAGCAATCTAATTTTTACTCTCCACCTGCTAAATTGACCGTTTCAAATAAAAAAGGAAACACCTTTTTACTGTTTACGACAGAAATCACTTCAGTCGTCTGCTATATTAGCACTTCCATCACTGAACGGAGATTTCGAGATTGTTCTTGAAAGTTTTCGCAGAGAAGTGCAATCAACACATATAGTTTAATCCAATTTTTCTAATTTCTACACGTGAATTTTGATTCATACATATATACATATATATATATATAGAGAGAGAGGGACCTGAATCTGAGTATCATCGAAGAGTAAGGCGGTAGAAAAAGAAGCAAACTTTCTCTGATTTCTGACAATCGCAGCGCATGTAGACCACGCAGCAAATAGCCTTTGCATATTCACTGGTTCCTTTTTTTAGACAGAGAGAGAGAGAAAGAGAAAGTTTCAGAGAAGAAGAAGGAAGAAGAAGAAGATGGCTTGCAGAGCGGCAATGGATGCTAAATGCTAAAATGGGAGCTGCCCGGGTGTCATTTCCGTAATTAAGTACTCAATCAATTCGTAATTACGTGTGGGGCTTGACGATGTGTCCGCTTGTGACCCTTAACAAGACAGATACGGAGACCATAGCATGTCATTGTTTATCCATGAAACGCTTCCTTATCTGCGTTTGGGAAGGAATGTTTTCAATTTTTCCTTTTTTTTTTTTTTTTTTAATTTAGAAATTCAATCGGATAAGATTATGATTTATAAATTCCATCAAAATAATCTGAAATTTTTTATAATATAAATAAGAAGTTCATTTAAAGAGAAAAGCCTATCATACAACCAATACCAATACCATCGAAAATAGAAGCACTATAGGCCACATTAGGAATACATGTATCCCAAATATGCATATTTTGGAAAGAAAGATCTGCACTCACAATAACATCTGCTACAAAGTTTGTTTTTCTAAAAATACGAGTCCATTTGACCAATGAGAAGGAAGATGCCAACCAACGAACGTCCTCAATGATCGGTCTAAAGTCTCCAAGGAACCCCACAAAGTCCTTGAACCGTATTGATAACCAGTTTTGAATCACCTTGCACAAAATCCGAAGAAGGCCTTTTGTCTCGCACATTTAAGTGCTTCCCACAAAGCCATAGCTTCTACCACTGAGATAGTAGTTTCACCTCGGTTCAAAGCGCTCCAACAATGATAGGTTGACCTTTATCATCTCTAATCACAAAACTTGATGCCCCTTCTTGACATTCTTAATATGGATGTTGAAATAATTCACATCTGCAACAACAACGAGAGTAATAGAATGAGCAGGGTTCGGACGAATAGCTTGGAAAATTAACAAATTTTCTATCATTCTAAAGTTGCCAACAAATTAAAAGAGTTGTGCTAAGAGGAGAGAGTTAGGTCATCTCTAACTGAGCCGATTATAGGACCATAGGCCAAAGAATAACCTTTTTGACACAAAATTCATCTCCAATGGATATCTAGGCCAAAAAATCTTGGGACCCACCGGGCCAAAATTCAATCATATGACCAGCGGGCTAGCCATCTTTAGCCAGCCAGCCAGCTCTTTCAGTTGGGCCCAACTGGATTTTTTTTTTAAGATGAAATTAAAAGAAAATTTCTAATTTCTAATTTTTTTTTTCCTATAAATACGTAAGACATTTCAATACCATTTCTCACAATTTTTTCACGCTTCCATATTATCTTAACTCATTTTATTTTAATTATTCACATTCTATTTACCTCAAACACTCTTTTCATACACACCCATCTCTTACCTCTTCCTATAATATTTCCTTTAGTTTTTTTCAATAATTTTCAAATGGCCACATTTTCAAGTGGCATTCAAAATATGTCGGAAGCTTATTTATTTAGCGACGAGTGTCACTCAAAATATGTCCGGAAATCTTATTTTAATATAGTAGTTTAATTCAATTAACCAATAAAATTAAATAACAAACTTAAAATAATAAATTATTGAGGGGGCTAAAAAATAGCTCATTCAATTGAAGATGGTATATAAATACGACCTAGACCTGTTCATCAAAAAATATTTTTTTGTAGGGCTATAATCTGGACGGGGGCTAAACATAGCCCCTTCGGTTGAAGATGACCATAGTAGCCTCAGAGCTTGGCACCGATTCTAGCCAATCCAAGATATCAACACTTAAACTTGAGATTTGCATTTTAGGGATTGTATGGAGCTAGGCTCCAAACATCCTTAACATAATTGCAATTAAGGAAGATTGTATTCCCTCATGTTCCAGTCATGGAATAGATGAAATAAATCAAAAAATAAATTTTTGTTCAAGCATGAAATCTTATTGGAACTATCGTTTTGATCTTCTTCTGCCATGCCACAGAAGGGACACTTACTATTTAAATCTTTAACAAATCTATTAAAGCGTTTTCTTGTTTATTATCTTCCTTTAATTAACAACCAAGTAAACATCTTCACCTTCTGCGGAAAGGCAAGCTTTCACATTTTATTCAAAAATTTATGCCTTGTATAACTTTAGTGATTTTCATTTTGTATTCAAGTAGCTGATTTAATTGTGAACTTTCTATTTGCAAATAAACCTCAAATGAACCTGTTTGAAGTGTCATGCAAAGGAATGTATTCATTATAGTGATATAATGATATCAAATTAAACAGGATTTGACATGTACCTATTAACAACTCAATAAGTTGATTTGGCACATCTAGATAGAATATTGTATTGTAAAAAACATTAAATAACCATTTTACTTTTTTTTTAGTGGTGATAAGATCACGCATATGTCTTATCATTTGTAACTTTTACAGTAAATATCAGTTTACTATCCTCAAGTTTCTTGGTTTTCAACATTTGGTACATGAAGTTTTTTTCGTCCCAGAGTCATACCTAAAGTGTAAATTTTGGGACAGTCTCATACATCTGTTAGTTTGGCTGTTAAATCAACCGTTAACTGATGACATGGCCCCCACGTGGACAATAACTGGGCATCACGTGTCAATATGGGGCCCAAGTGAATATTAAAAAATAAAATAAAAATTAAAAAATTAAAAACAAAATAAAAAAAAGGGAACCACCCATTCCCCCTCCCTCCCGACCCCCTATCTCCTTCTCGGACAAGGATTGTCTGCCCTCCTTGTTCCCATCCCCTCCCGTGCCCTCCTGTTTTGTGTGATCACGGTTAAGCCACGTCAACATTTTATATTATTTTTTTATAGAGATAATCAGACAAAAATGAATAGTAATATAAAATGTTGACCTGGCTTAACCGTGATCACACAAACAGGAGGGCACGGGAGGGGATGGGAACAAGGAGGGTAGACAATCCTTGTCCTTCCTTCTCCCTGCATTCTCTTCCCTGCACCCATCCTCCCTGCACACCCATCCATTCCCCTCATTCTCCCTCACTTATCTCCTCTGCACTCACCAATTTATCGCGATTGCTTCTGCAATTGGGAATTAGGGTTATTGGGTTGCGTTTCAAATTAGGATTTTGTAAAATTGAATTGGGTTTTGATTGTTGGGGTTTAATTTGTGGTTGCAGATGGCCCGTACCAAGCAAACTGCTCAGAAGTCCACCAGAGGCAAGGCTCCAAGGAAGCAACTTGCTACCAAGGTTCGCAGATACCTTCTTCAGACCCTAATATTTACCCCCTTTAATCTGCTTTGTTTTCTTTCAATGTGTTGATTCTATTTTGGGATTTTCTCAGGCTGCTAGGAAATCAGCCCTACCACCGGAGGCGTGAAGAAGCCTCACAGATACCGTCCCGGAACTGTTGCTTTTCAGTATGTATTCGAACCCCCATTTGGCTACCCAATTAATCTTAAAATTTGTAATTTTGATTGTGGGTAATTACGGAAATCAATTAAGATTTGGTAATTAATTGTTCTTGTTTTGTGATTTTACGTTGTTGGATTGTGATTGTAATGTGTTTGTGAATATGCCGCAATGAAATCCGCAAGTACCAGAAGAACACAGAGCTGCTGATCAGGAAGCTCCCGTTCTAGAGGCAGATGGGTGGGTGTGCGGGGAGAGTGAGTGCAGAGGAAAGAAGGGAGGGAGAAGGAGGGGAATATGTGGGTGTGCGGGGATGATGGGTGCATGGAAGAGAAGGGAGGAAGGGGGAATGGGTGGGTGCCTAGAAATTTTTTTTTAATTTTTAATTTTTTAATATTCACGTGGGCCCCATATTGACACGTGGCGCTCAATCATTGTCCACATGGCGCCACATCATCAGTTAACGACTGATTTAACAGCAAACTAACGGATGTATGAGATTGTCCCAAAATTAACGTTTTAGGTATGACTCTAGGACGAAAAAAACTTCATGTACCAAAGGTTATATTTACCCTAACTTTTAATATTACAATGTCACTCAATACTACGGTCTGATTGTATTTCTTTTTACTTGTATGTCACCACACCCTCACTATTTTGTTTCTGGAAACTTACACGAGAACTTCCTAGTGAGTTACCCATCATGAAAGTGCTCTCGCGTGCTACTCGCTTAACTTTGGAGTTCCGATGAACTCCGAAGCCAGTGAGCTCCCAAAAGGCTTCGTGCTAATTGGAGGTGAGAATATACGTATAAGGTTCACATGATCCACACCCCTGGGCGATGTGAGATCTAACATGTAAGTGTAAGGTCTTAACTAAGGTTCGAATCTCGAGGTTAACAAATTCGATTAAACTAGGTTTTCTATTGTGTTCGCGTAGTCAAACTCCCCCTCTTCGTCCTTAGTGTAAATTGAAAAATGGAAAACCAAATGAAAGAATCGAAGGGCTGAGACTTTTTTTTTGGGTCCAACCCTTTCCGAGGGGTTTTGGAGTTGTAACTTTTTGGAGTTTTAGATCATCTCCAAACGAGATATCAAATTATAAGAGTCAAATTATAATTGATGGTAGATGTGGCAATCTGAAGTCTTTTGTCAAATTTTGTACTTCTCCAACCGAACTGTCAAATGTTATTTTATTATTTAAATAGAACTTTAAATGGTTGTAATTATTAAAAAAAATGTTGAATGTTTTTTTATTGGTTGAAATGTTAGTAGAATAAGGGACCCATCATTAAAATGAATTAAAAATAAATTTGACATTGATATCAAATTTGACTCTAAATCACTAAGCGTTTAGAATCAGTCAGCAAATAACATTTCGATTAGAGAGAGTATTGATGTCAAATATATATAGTAACATTCCAATTAGAATTTTAACATTTGTTTTGGAGATGTTCTTACGGATCTTATGGAATTTCAGAACGATCGGGAGGCCGTGCTGGTGAGCTGTATTGGGTTGGGTCACCTAATTACATTGTCATATTAAGGATATTTTAGAGATAAAGTGGGCGAGAAAAGAGTAAGATTTTTCTCCTTTTTTTTAATTTTTTAGTGGGTGGAAAAATAATAAATTGGAGTAGGTTAATAGTCAATTTTCTGGGGTGTATTTAATGGTTAAATCAAAATTTTTAGTGATTTTTTGATATTTGAAGTGTATTTAATCAGGATTTTGAGATAGTTTATTAAAAATTTTAGAAATTCGTTCAATTTAAAATTTTTAAAAAGTTATAATGTTCTAAGTGTATTCAATTGGAAATTGATTTTAAAGAATTTGAAATAGTTGAGGAATTGGAGGAAATTGAAGAGATTTCGTAGTGTAACATTAACAAATCTCACATCTTTCTCATACGATTTCGAAAAAAATGAATAAAATTTTACATAAAATCTCTATAAATCAATTAAACACGATAAAATTCTTGGGTTCATAAATATATTAATATCACTCAAGTTAATACACCCCCTTATTTTGTTTGCTTTTGAAATTTTTTGTTTTTCAAACCGCAGCCAAACCGAGAGCGCCCAAAACCCACGAAGCTCACACCAATGTCACAAGGCGAGAGATTCAGACAGTCGCTGAGTGGGCGCTGCTAACACATTCGAAGTCCACTCACACTCCATCCCACGGCCATGGATTCCAGAGACAAAGGCTTGCCTCCGCCGAAGCCCTCCAAGTTCTCAGTGTACCAGAACCCATCCTTCTCCGCTGCCCTCACCGCCAATAGCCTCCGCCCTTCCAAGCATGCAGTCCTCTGCATCTTCTCTCTCTCCTCCGCCTCCGCCGTCGCCTTCATTGCGATGTTCTCCAGGTACCCAATTGCCGAATTTCAAAAACTAGGGTTTGAAGAGGGTTTAAGCCAAGATTTTTTTTTGGTTTTTTGTGTGTGTGTCTTTAGTTTGGGAACGTTGCACTGTTGGATTGCTGATAAAAGGAAGAAAGAATGGGGATAGAATCTAAGAAACTGAATAATAGGAAGAAGAACAAAATAAAAAGTTCAACTTTTTAATCTTGAGATTTGTTCTTTGGGTTTTGGGATTTTTAAGACCTAATGAGCAAACTATATGTGCATATCTTGTCCGAGTCTATTTATCTACCAAGAAGAAATTCAAGACTTTCATTGTTCATATTATTTTTATGTTATATATCAAAGAAAGAATTTGAATAAGAAGAATGTGTTGGGCCATTGAAATTGGTTTCGGCTCTATATTACGTGTTGGCTAACGCAATAAACTGCCTTGAATTGTTGAAGGGAAAATGGATTTATTGGCAATTTGAAGCTCAAAAGTCTTTCCCAAGAGGCAGCCTGTAAGTTGTTAAATTCGATCCAGATACCTTTGATTGGTTTGAACTTGATGCTTTGATTGGTCTAGCTCGTTTTGAACATCTTGTTTTGGCTTTCAGATTTGTTTGTCAAAGTAATACATACCGTGGTGGGCTTAGTATTTTTGGGAACTCTATTTGCACTCTTCAGAGCCATCTCATTGAGAAATGCCGCTTTCGTGCTAACTAAGTCTCCCTCAAAAGGAAATGGCGATAAAAAATCCCTTACAATTCGCCAATTAGGACTTTTGGGAACTAAGCCAAAGGTTGAACAAGTCGTATCCGAGTCTTCGAAGAAACCTCCCAAGTCCAAACCCCACATGTCTTCTCCTTCAGATGTGCTTGTTCCACTTCATCAGCCTATCACCAGTTCAAGTCGTATGTCCCGGCTTGGCGTGGATAAGTCAAACACCAGTGGAGGAACTAAGATGGGATCTATCAGTAACACTTCTAAATCACCTGGTTCATCATCTTCTTTGTATCTTGTGTCAGGGGGTGTTTCGCCATTGTCTTCTGTCCAGAATTCACCCGGAGTGGATTCAGTGCTCTCCACCCCTTGGTCAAGCAAGCGAGCCTCTACAAGAGAGATAATGTCAGAAGAACAATTTGAACAGTTCTTGGCAGATGTGGATGAGAAAATCACGGAATCAGCAGGGAAACTGGCAACTCCACCACCCACCATTAGAGGCTTTGGTGTAACCAGTCCCAGTTCAGCTAATACGTCTGGAACTACTAGGAGTACACCATTGAGGCCTGTCAGGATGTCTCCAGGTTCTCAGAAGTTCAGCACTCCCCCAAAGAAAGGAGAGGGTGAGCTTTCTCCACCTATGTCCATGGAAGAATCAATTAACGCATTTGAGCGTTTGGGAATATATCCTCAAATTGAGCAGTGGCGTGACAACCTCAGGCAGTGGTTTTCTTTGGTTTTGCTTAATCCCCTGCTTAACAAGATTGAAACCAGTCATATTCAGGTTTATATTCACCATTTTCACCTCCTGTGGTTTTTTTTCCTTCCTATATTTATATCGAGGAAAGTGTAATGTTTGTTGGTTGGTAAGAAAGTGTAATGTTTCAACTGCAGAAGCTGAAATCTGATGACAAGATGAATAGATGTTTTTGTATAATGTATATTCTATCTGATACTAAATCTATATAAAATTCGTAAATTTATAGGTAATCCAAACAGCTGCCAAACTTGGGATGCCGATCACAGTTAGTCAAGTTGGAAGCGAGTTGCCAACTACTAGAAGTGCTGCTGTGTCTTCAATGGATGGGACTAAGGAATGGCAGCCAACATTAACTCTTGATGAAGATGGACTTCTGCATCAATTGCGAGCTCGTCTTGTCCAGGCTATTGATGCTTCCACCTGTAAGTTGTTCTTCAATTATGATCACATTTCATTTAAAATTTTCTTGAATGGTTGTGACAATGTTTTATTGTGATTCTTCTCATCATATGCAGCCAAGCCTCAATTCAGTCTGCAACAAACCCCACCACAAAATGCATTGGTCCCTTTTATGCAGGAGTGTCTGGATGCTATCACTGAACACCAGAGGCTTCATGCATTAATGAAGGGAGAGTTGATTAAAGGTCTGCTACCTCAGAGCAGTATTCGAGCAGAATATACAGTACAAAGGATTCGAGGTACTTAAATTAGTGATTTTCATTGTGTATCACCTTTATGTGGGCATCAGCGTAGGATGGCTAGGGGAAAATATTGGGAGTTTGTCAATTAGGGTTTGATTGTTTAAGAAAGTTCTGCTTCAAGCCTCAAACCAGTAGGTCTTTTGGATCACTCCGAGAGGTAGAAAGACCACACTTAGGGTTCACTAGAGTTAAAATGGTTGCATGCTCAAATCAGTCTTCATTCATGGGAGTAATCTGTATATGTATCCAGATTGTTACAACCGTAATCAGTATTCTTGAATAAAACAAGTCTTGAGCACATGATTGTATTTTGTCAAACACAACTAAAAGATGCCCAACTGTTACAAAATGGACCCACAAAAAACCCCAAGTTACATGATATTGTAAACTATACTCAGGCTACAGTACTGTCAACACTGTCTTGCAGTAATAAAAATCCCGTGTCAGACCTCTATCAGAACTATGCATGAAATCAAAGCTTGAGATTGCCTAATCTGCCTTGTTTGTATTTCTAGAGTTTCAAGGGCTTATTCTAGTCTCCTAATTAATTATGTTAATTTGAGATATAGAGTTTATGGATATCATTTGCCTTTATAATATAAACTCATTCTTTTCCGGGCGAGTTTCACAGAGCTTGCTGAAGGAACATGCTTGAAGAATTATGAATATCTTGGAAGTGGAGAGGTATACGATAAAAAGAACAAGAAGTGGACTCTTGAACTGCCAACTGATTCTCACTTGCTCTTGTATCTGTTCTGTGCTTTCCTGGAGCATCCAAAATGGATGCTGCATGTTGATCCTACATCCTATGCTGGTGCTCGTTCGAGCAAAAATCCCTTATTCTTGGGAGTCCTACCTCCGAAAGAAAGGTTTCCTGAGAAGTACATAGCCGTCGTATCTGGTGTCCCTTCTGCTGTCCACCCAGGAGCTTGTGTACTCGCAGTGGGAAGGCAAAGTCCACCAGTTTTTGCCTTGTATTGGGATAAGAAATCACAACTTTCTCTTCAGGTAGGTACTTACTAGTATATGCTCGCTTACTAGTATATGTAACGATCAATGCCACTTTCATACCAAATTGAGTTCTTCTAAGTTGCTGGTGTTTTACCAGTCTTTCAGTCTGTTTATTGTGCCAGTGCTATTGAATTTGTTCCATCAATATACCAAGAATTTGGAAACAGCAGTTGTTTCATTATCATTTGAAGTGACAAAGAGATACGATCTTTGTTTCAGGGAATGACGGCATTGTGGGATTCCATATTGCTTCTATGCCACAGGATTAAGGTTGACTATGGGGGGATTGTTCGGGGCATGCATCTTAGTTCTTCAGCCCTAAGCATCCTCCCTGTTCTGGACTCAGAAATGGAAGACTGATGGACCCAAAACATTTCCTTGCAATTGCCTTCTATACATTACCAAATGGACTCGTGAACATATCAACAACTCAAGGCATTTGTTTCAATGCTGAAATGCCGGAGAGGACTGTTTGAAGCTTGTTTAACGTTTTTTGATGTTGGACGATTCTGCAGACAATGGACTTGGATTATTTGGAGATTATTCTTTCAGCCGGCAGATGATTTGACTTTGATACCTGAGATTCGGCATCTCCATAGTCACAAGTTGGATTCCGTTTTGATGAGATAGTTGAGAAGAAATGATTTGGATTTGACAAAATGAATAGGTTAGTCTAACAAGAAAAAGAAAAAACTATTCAATGTATTTTGTGTGGATTTAAAGTATTAGAACAATGTCATATTTTATTTCCATTTCTTCTTCTCATAAAAATGTGTTTGAACTCAAGCAAATTGAAGCGCATAAAAATGTGTTTCAACTCAAGCAAATTGAAGGACTTGTACATGAGCTGCATCAAAATTTTCTGGATCTAGTTATTTACATTATGTTGCTCATATGATCATATCACCCAAAGAAAATTACTTGGCTCCTCACCTTAAGGAGTCTTTACTGCTTACAGACAAATCACATGCGGGAAAATAAACGTTAAATCTAGTAGCAGTACTTCCACTGTGGTTATGATTTAAGACAGGTAAATTGTTGCACCTCCCTTAGTTTCAATCAAGTTATAGACCTACCATGAATGCCGTCAATTGTCCATTAGCGTGTTAGGTCATCTCTTAGTAAATTAAAATTGAATCCAAATCTCTTAGTGCTAGTTAAACTTTGCTTCACCAAAATCCAACGAGGGGAACTCCCCAGGTATCATTCTGGCAAGACCCCAAGCCAATAAAGGTTCCCGCTTTGCAAGGGTCGGAAATGAACGTCTATCATTTTAGTAAGGAGTGAAAAAAAATTGTGGGGCTCAGATTGAAGTCTTTGGAGCAGAGGAGAACAAGGAATCTAAAGAAAATTGATCTGCAAACCAAAAGGAATGGACAAAAGAAAAACGAATCACGAATTAAAACAGCTTTAATATATTTGGGTCCAATATTTCTTTGATAGCCCGTCTAGCTCAGTTGGTAGAGCGCAAGGCTCTTAACCTTGTGGTCGTGGGTTCGAGCCCCACGGTGGGCGTTCTTTTTTTATTTTTTATTTTTTATTTTATTTTTATTTAGATAAAACGCACTTTTTGTGTTGTCTTCTTCTTCATTGCCTTCACACCCAAGGCACAGCCACCCAGCAAATCCACTCCCACATCTCACCTCCGACTTACTCCTCCATCACGATTTCACCTCCGCTTACCTTCTTCTCTTCAACACTGTCCTCCGCTGCTACTCCTCTTGCGACTTCCCTCACTGAGCTTACGCCTTCTACAAACACCTCCGGCAGTATCATTTTTCCTTTGACTTCATCACTTACTTCTTCCTTCTCTACGCCTCCATTGCTTTAAACAACGTAGTAAACCTTCCCACATCCAAGCCCTCACTCACAAACTGGATTTTCATTTCCATGTCTATGTCAAAACTGCCCTGATTAATATCTATGCTTCTTATGGCTCTTTGTTGCTTGCTCTCAATGTGCAGAGGAATTCTGTCACTAGGAATGTCATGATAACTGGTTTGTCAAATGGGGTGAACTTAAATTGGCTCGGTCTCTGTTTGATCAAATGTCGGAGCCTACTGTCTGTTGTGTCCTGGACTGCCATTATTGATGCGTACTCGCGTATGAATCAGCACTGGGAAGCTGTGGCTTTGTTTTGGAGAATGGTTGTTGAAGATCTTATTGTACCCACTGGAATTACACTTCTGGCCATATTTCCGGCTGTTTCGGTTCTTCGGGCTCTTAAGATTTGCCAATCACTTAATGCTTATGGTGAGAATAGAGGGTTTAATGCGTTTGACATAACTGTCGCGAATTTCCTTTTGGACTGCTATGCAAAATGTGGCTGCAAAGAGAGTGCATTGAGATTTTTATAGGAGATACCTGCCCAAAGGAAGAATTTTGGTGTCATGGACGTCCATAATCTGTGGTTTCGCACTGCACCGAATGGAGAAAGAAGCTGTCAAAAATTTTGCAAGTGTGGAGAAGGTTGTTCTCAAACCTAATCGAGTGACATTTTTGAGTATTTTCAATGCTTGCAGCCATGGAGGATTAATGGATAAGGGGCTGAACTTCTTTCGGAAGATGATCGATGAGTATGAAATGGCACTGGATATCAAGCACTACGGTTGTTTAATAGACATGCTAGGGAGGGCAGGGAGATTAGAAGTAGCAGAAAAAAATGGCTTTGGAGATTCCTTGCAATATTGTTAATGTTGCGATTTGGAGGTCAGTCTGTGGTGCTTGTGCCTTCTAACATCTTTGTTGGTGTTAGAAGGTAAATTGATGCATCTGCAGAAAAACCTCTTTACACCATTTGTTGAATAAGTCTCACCGTCCTTGATGTCTCGTTGTTGTTCAATAACCGTCGGATAATTGTGTTGTACGTGCAACCATTTGGAGAACAACATTTCTCTTCCATTTGTCTAAGCAAGTTTTCTGCTTCACATGTTAGCTCCCCGTTACAAAATCCCCTAATCATTATAGTATATGTCTTGACATCAGGATGAATTCCTTTTGATGATAAACTGCGAAAGAGATCCCATGCATATCCAACTTTTTCAGCTTGCACAAACCTTATACAAGAATACTATCTAGATCCAATTTCTTTCCTTCCATTTCTCTTAACAAATCCAGTGTCATAGAGATTTGTTGGTTTTTACAATGGTGGTACTATTCACACACTCATTTTTACCTCTTACATACTTCTCTCACTTTTCAGCCATCGAATTGAATGAATTGAAGAAGATCAATGGACGAAAATTAACAAGAGTGTGTGGGAGATAAAAAGGGATGTGTGAAAGGTAAAATGGAGTGTGTGAATAACACTACCCTTTTACAAAGGCTATCTAATAAAATAGATAAAATTACACAAAACTACCTCAATTATGAGTCGAACCACAATCTCATACCTCATGTTTTAAACATTGCAATGTCATACCTTAACTTATGAATTCGTTGCGATGTTAGACCTCCATTAAATTTTCTGTCAATTTGGCTGTTAAAGATGACGTGGCAGGAGCAGGGCCCACTCCTTTGCCCACTAGAATAAAAAATTAATTAACTAAAATTAATTGAAAAAGTTAATTAATTATTAAATTTTTATTTAAAATAATTAAGATTAATTAAAAAATCTCTCTCTCTCTCTCTCTCTCTCTCTCATTCCCTCCTCCTCTATCACTCCCTCCCGCCTAGGCCAATTTTTAGAACACTGCTAAAACCTTGTTTGCCTTGTTCATCTCTCCTCACAAGCAATAACCATCAATAAGAAAATTGTACGTAATTGTATTAGGTTCGATATCTCTTTGAATCATTATTTTGAACACTCTTTGCTTTCCCGACCATCCCCTGTTTGCAAAGTGTATCAACCAAAACATTGAAGGTGCACACATTTGGAAAGAGACCTTTACTCACCATTTCATTTAACAATCTCCTAGCTTCTTCCCACTCCCCTAATTTGCAAACTCCGTAGAAAAAGAGAATAAATTGGTTTCAAACTCGCTATTAATGAGATTTCTACACGAGAATCGCTCGTGCTCCCGTAATACACTACCATGTCTCATGGAATTGGGGTAGTAAAGTGGAAGGATGGAGTAGAAATTGTGTAACAATAATTTTGACATTGTTTTTGTGAAACTCCAACTTTTCTTATATAAATACATAATGCGTGATTGTAATAGCCTTGAATTTTTAGACGTATAATTTAGTTATGCAATTTATATTTTTTTTATGATTAAATAGAAGAATTTGAAAGACAAATTAATGGATGGTTATGAAATTCAATAAAGGGAAAGGAGTTGAGGTTGACTTTGTACCCTAAAGGTTGAGCTTATATCACCTATCATTTTCCTTGGGTGAACTCGTTGGAAAGAAAAAATCTATATATATATATATATATATATATGTCATTAGATTTCCAAGTTCCACCTGTCATATATGCAAAACGGCTATACTTGTGAATTTGCCACCTAACATGCATTGGTTCCAGGGAGTTCCCTCACTTCCACAAACTCTCCCTCTCTCTCTAGCACAGTGGCAAACTAGCCACCATCACCACCATTCCCTTGAGTAATCTAACCTCAAAACCTTATATCTCGAATCTATGGAGCATGTGGAACGCGACTGTGGTCTTGCATGCACCATTGGTGCACTGTGAGACATAGTGCCGTCGAAGCAGACAATCCAAGCTTCCAAACCCAATCTTGGCGACAAACTTTGATGAGAAACCTTTGAGTTCAAAGTCGGTTGGGAGTTATCTTTCCTCATTGTTGTTTCTATTCTTGTGGGAATGACATTGATGAGGTTCTGAGATTAAATATCATGTTCTAACATCTGCATACACTCTGCCTTGTTGCCCTGTATCCGGCGAGGGAAAATGGGAGAACTCCAGTGAGTTTGAGACACATCCTCCTTTCAATCCTCCTGCATTCAGTCTGGGTGAGTAAAAAAATAAGGAAATTCCTAGTAAAGATTAACCATGGTTTTGTTTTGGCCTACCACTGTGTTTAGCTTCTGGATTTTAGGGCGTTACAAAGTGGTATAAGAGCAAACGATTCTACTCTACAATATACTATATTCTTGAGTTCTTTGTTTCTTTGCTGCTCAGAAAGCAGAAAATAGTTGTTCCACTTAAAAAACCTTTCCCAAAAATCATAAGTTTTGGTGTAAATTTTTATTCATGAATCATTTTGAGCTACAAGGTTTTGGCAATCGTTTTCAGCTACAATGTTATGGAGCTGAGCTTTACAATTCAAGGTAAATTTTTAAAAGCTATTTTTACAAATGGTGAGATTATTTGTGATTTTTGTATTTGAAGAATTTATCTATTCTAATATGAATTGCTACATTGGTTAAGTCGTTGGTTATTATGGGTAGTTCCAAGTTACTGGAAACTCTAGTTAGAATGTATGATTACAAGGATTTTATTTATAGTTATTATGTGTGCTGTAATTTTGGCTTATCGGGACATTTTTCCTCTTTTTTGACATTGGCGTTTGACAATAATTGTATATGGGGCTACTCACATATTTCATGTGCAATGTGTTTAACAAGGAAGATCATTGATATATTCACAGCTTTGGGATTAAAATCAAACTGTGGAGTGAATTGGGAAATTGCATATACGAGTAGCTAGTGTTGTGTGTTAATCTAGTCTCTACTCTCTTTAAACTCTAGCTAAACTACTTGCTCTGTCTCCACTCTTATTGGTGTGAAATATGACTTGCAGTGATATTGAACCATTGCATGAGTCTTATGAATGAAGGTGCATTCACATGAATTATTTCAAAGACCTGAGAGTGAAAGGGATTGTGTGTTTCCCCTGGGTTTTGATCCCTTAAATCTTCAGAGGGTGTTATATGGACGGGCTACTCCTGCGGGATAGTCTATATGGTCTAGCTGGTGAAATGGACACTCCGAGATTGAGTGGCACTAGGAGTGAGGGGCATCGTGCACTGCCTTGGGTTTCAATCCCCTAAACCTCTGGAGGCCTACACAAACGGACATGTACCCATAGTCCTTAGGGAGGGTACTTGGATTTGTGGTGTAGGAAGTAAATGGACACTCTCATTATCCTACTTCGTGTTGTTGTGAAATTGCAATGAGGGTAATCGGCCGCGGGACCGGTCATCAGGTTGGATTATTCTATACACAAGTTTTGAGAGAAGAATCGAGCTAACATCTTTGTATAGCCAATGATGATTTTTGGTATTGCCATTGATTGTGACTGGAAGTTATAATATGTGGGAAGACTGTGATGATTATTTATTGGTTAATTTTCGGATATGAATGAAATCATACACTAAGATTTTGATTTCGTTCAATATAAATGGAATGGTGGGATTGGTTTTACATCTTTTCCATTATTTAATAGTCGGAAATCTCGAGGATGAGATTTATTTTAAAGAGGGTCGAATGTAATAGCCTTGAATTTTTAGACGTATGATTCAGTTATGCAATATTTTTTTTTTTAATGATTGAATAGAAGAATTTGAAAGACAAATTAATGGATGGTTATGAAATTCAATAAAAGGAAACAATATAGGAGTTGAGATTGACTTTGTACCCTAAAGGTTGAGCTTATATCACATCATTTTCCTTGGGTGAACTCGTTGGAAAGAAAACATCTATATATATATACTTGTGAATTTGCCACCTAACATGCATTGGTTCCAGGGAGTTCCCTCACTTCCACAAACTCTCCCTCTCTCTCTAGCACAGTGGCAAACTAGTCATCATCACCACCATTTCCTTGAGTAATCTAACCTCAAAACCTTATATCTCGAATCTATGGAGCATGTGGAACGCGACTGTGGTCTTGCATGCACCATTGGTGCACTGTGAGACGTAGTGTTGTCGAAGCAGACAATCCAAGCTTCCAAACCCAATCTTGGCGACAAACTTTGATAAGAAACCTTTGAGTTCAAAGTCGGCTGGGAGTTCTCTCTCCTCATTGTTGTTTCTATTTTTGTGGGAATGAGATTGATGAGGTTCTGAGATTAAATATCATGTTCTAAAATCTGCATACACTTTGCCTTGTTGCCCTGTATCCAGCGAGGGAAAATGGGAGAACTCCAGCGAGTTCGAGTAATGTGAAAGGGAAAAAAATCAGGAAATTCCCTCTCACATTGGTGCACTGCCTCAAAACCTTATATCCTCCCTTCAATCCTCCTGCATTCAGTCTGGGTGAGTAAAAAAATCAGGAAATTCCTTGTTAATATAGTAAAGATTAACCATGATTTTGTTTTGACCTACCACTATATTTAGCTTCTGGATTTTAAGGCGTTACAGGAATGTGCTCGCTTGTCATAATTTTGAGTGTTGAACTTATTACTCATGAATACTAACAAATTTATATTATTGATGTGAAATATGACGCACTACGTGTATTTTAGATGTTTTATTTAATTAATTTACATTTTTAGGATCTATCGGGATGTGACAAAAATTTGACATTCTTTAAAGTGAGATCGATCAATTGATTCGTTTGCACACATAATACACATCAAATGGATTGCAGGATAGACTCAAATTATTTACGTGATATATGAATGCACGATGTGTATTTTATATATTATTATTTAATGTATTCAAGTTTTTAGGATCTATCTGGACGTGATATAAGTTTGGAGGCAGATTCTCTGCTCCTTTTTTCCCATACACTTCCATCATTCTTTTATTTGTATGGTCACGGTTAAGTTACGTCATTTTGTCTTATTATCTCTACAAAAAATTTAATATAAAATGTGGCTTAACTATGACTACACAAACATAAAGATGATGAAAATGTAAGAGAAGACATTCTTTAGATTGAGATCGATCGATTGATTTGATGCTGCACACAGTCCACATCAAATGGATTGTAGGATAGAATAAAATTGTGGCTTCCTTCACAATCCACATCAAATGAGTTGCAGGATAGAATAAAATTGTGGCCTCCTCCCAGAGACAGAGCTAGAAATTTTTCCTAGTGGAGGCAATCTGAAAAACAACTAAGAAGATCTTATTATAGAATGGCTTATACCCAATATGATAATAGGGGTAATTTTAAATGATGATGTATCACAATCTCAATGTTACAAAAATTTCAGATTAGTAGTGGAAAGTGGCAAAGTGATGAGAAAAATATTACTACAGATATGCGGGGGATAGGGGTTTGTCGGTTTGAATGACAGAACAAGAGCACTTTTGCTCATATAATATTTGATATGGAGTGAAGTAGTATGAATGCATGTTAGATATTAGATACTATATTTACTTCAAAGATAACGCGTGTATATTTTATAATTGTAGTTGCAATTTAACAAACGAATTACTTGAATGGGGGCATCTGCCCCCAGTGAGCCTTCATTGGCTCTGTCCATGCCTCCTCCAAACGGGTTCACTATTATGTGACATTTCGGTTGTACGATACATTGTTATATGATAATTTTTTTCTCCATACGAAAATGCATTATTAAATTGAGATGTTATATTGACAGTAAACATATTTACACAAAACCTCAAGAGAATAACATCAAATGGTCACACGAGACATCAAACGAGTTCACTGTTATGTGACGTTCGGTCCAACGATGCATTGTTACATGTTAATTCTTTTCTTCATATAAAAATGCATTATTAGATTGAGATGCTTTGTTGAGGGTAAACATATTTGCCACTCAGTACTACGGTCTGGTAGTATTCATCCTCACTTGAAAGTGATAGGTCTTAGGTTCGAATCTTGTGAATGTCGAATTCGATACCAAATTAGGTTGTCCCTTAACGAAACTTCATATCTCCTTAATGTAAAAATATTGATATACTACCAAAAAAAAAAAAAAAACATTTACTCAAAACCTTAAGAAAATGAAATCGAACGGTCACACACCTACCCATCTATCATTCCTCCATATTTTTCCAATTCTCCTCTTATCCCCATTGAACGACAAGCCAAGCAACCATTTTTACACCCCCACTGCTTCTTCGGAAGCGCTTCAACCGCAAAAGCACTTTTCTTCGCCCACCTCTGCCCCTCCTATATATCCACATTCCCCAAATAAAATTTCCACAATTTGCTTCCTTGCCCTCAAGGATTTTTTTCTTTTTAAATCCCTCCTCCCAACCCCCACCGCTTACCCTGGGAAGAATTCAGTTCTCGCATCATTTCTAGGGCTTTCGTTCCGGACGCCTCTCCTTCAGGTAATTGCCCATTTCACTACGAATATTCCGATGGCATCCTCCTTGATTCCAAATTAGGGCGTTTAATCCCAAATTTTGATTCTTCTTTCTGTTTAGTTGTGGAGGGTTTGAATTTATTTTTCTTTTCAAATTGGGTTGATTTGTGATGGAGTGGAAAATATTGGGATTTTGAAATTTTGGATTTTCCATCAATCACACCCATATTTTCGTTTGAAAAATAAATGGTGGAATTGGGGTTTTTTATTTGTTTATTTTAAACTATATCGTTGTCGTAGGTGCTTGATGTGATGATTGTGGTCTGAGAGTTCCACGCAAACATGTCCTTCTGTAACTTTCTGCTGTATTTGTTTAATGGGGTGTGCTGTATTCGTTAATTTTTTGTTTTGTTTTTGTTGTTAAATCTTTAATAATTTGATGTTAAATTATTGAAATTCTGTGTGTTTGTGTACGTAATTCAGGACAGGGTCAACGTATGGTTGGTTGGGGAAGGTGTGGGTAACAGCCTGCATTGGAGTATATATAAACTGGAGTCATCGCGATGCCGGGTTTGAATCGTGATGGCTTCAATATCCCGAGCTTTTTCTTTCATTTGGCAGAATGGCATCCACTTGAATAGCAGAGCTCAATCGGGCTTTTGATGCCCTCTCCTCTCCCTCTGTAAACTCAGGTTTGGATTCACTGCCACAAACCCAAGTAGTAAAATTGTGATCAGTAATGTGGATTTTTGCTCCTTCAGAATTAGTATTTAGCTTAACATGAAGAATACTTCGGAATGTACTTATCTGAAAAGTAAAATGAACAAGAAATTCTGACAGAATGGTTTGCTTTTGCTGCTGCTTGATATGGCTATGCAGAAACTACTTCATGATCAAACGAACCTTTCTTTCTGAATTTCTGTTTCGGTTTATTTGTATTTTGTGAAGGCTAATATGTTAAAGTTACTTCACATATACATGTGTATGTGTGTGCGCACGCGTTACGTATACATGCAGTGGTGAAATTTATGATTTGTGAAATTATTTGATGTGATCTTGTGCAGGTTTCTGGAAACGTGTCGTTTTTTGGTGGGAGCTATAGTAACAACTACAAATATTGAGTTTCTAATGTTCCTTAGGAGTTCCTCTCTTGCAAGAATGATGGGTTGCTGCAATTGCTTTGGCTTCATCAGAATGCCCAAGCGGAAACCAAAGCCTAATTATGGATTTAATAATCACTGTTCCCAGGAGCCGTTGTTGGATGATGATATAGAAGATGATGATGATGGTTCATACAATGGTGAGGTTACAAGAACTACTCACGCTGATGAAAGCGAGCCACAAAGCTGCGTTAATCGTTCTGAGGAGATTCTACACATCAGAGAACTGAATGGAATGATTTGTAGGCCATGCCCTGTGAAGGAAACCCTAAAAGTTGTTCGCACTGAGGTAAATATTTTTTTTGGGGTAAGGTAACATAGTTTTACTTGAATTCATTTCTCATACATTTTTGCATGAAATTTCAGGATGAAAATGGGAATAAGATGGTCAATGATTATGTTCGCGAGTGTAAGATTGGTGCTGGAAGCTATGGGAAAGTGGTAATTTTGTCACTGATAGTGTTTTTTTTCCCGTTACTGCTTACTGGAAATGTTTCTTTACTCTTTTTGTATTGATGTGTGCAACAGGTTCTGTATCGAAGTCTTGTAGATGGACAGCATTATGCAATTAAGGTAGTTTTTCTTCGTATTAAATTACTGGCTTTAGTATTTTGGATGAAAGAGATAACTATAGTTATGAGAAGTGTTTTTCCTGCTCCGAGGGAATTGCTGTGTAGTAGATGAAAACACTTTGGATTGATGATAACTTTGTAAAACTAATATATTTAGATAAAGGGTAAGGTAATATTTAGTATTTTCTTGGTATGTTTAAGGTAGAGATTTATTATAGAATTGAAAAGTGAGTTGAATTTTTACAGGCTTTCCATAAATCTCATTTATTAAAGCTCCGAGTTGCACCTTCAGAGACAGCTATGACAGATGTTCTTCGTGAGGTATGCATTTTCTGATTTTTTGTGTGAGTTCATTTCTCTGTTCATAATGGGGGGAACTCTTGAACAGTTGTCTTGTAGATTATGATTGTATTATCTCTTGCCAGTTGCTTTTGTTTCTTCTTGTTCAGTGTCATATCAGTTTATTCATGTGCATCTATTGGGTCTGTGGGTGTACAATGTATATTTTTGTTGTTGTAGTAGTTCCCAACCTTGCTGCATATGCCACTCTACTAGAGCCTAGTGTGTGTCGTACTTTCTGGTAGGCAAGTCAGATTCAATCTATTGATGAATGCTCACTAGTATTGTTTTCCTTTACCATACAGGTTCATATTATGAAAATGTTGCACCATCCTAACATAGTTAATCTCGTTGAGGTGATTGACGACCCAGAAATAGATCATTTCTACATGGGTACTTATTGCCTACTCTCTCTCTCTCTCTCTCTCTCTCACCAGTCACTTTTAAACTTATTTGCTTGATCATGCAAGGATGTATGCTGCTCTAAACTTATGTCAAAAGGAAAAATGATTTCAGAATCTGGTCCCTTGTAAGATTATTTTGGAAACTCTAGTGGTTTTTAGTTTATATATGTTTGAGTTCCTATGGAAACTCACCATATAAGTACAAAAAGATCAACAAAAATATGATCTTGCCAAAATTGAAGGGCACCACTGTCACGTTTTAGTTTCTCTCACCAACATTATCATTATTTTTTCGAACTTTGAAGTATCAATATTTATATAAAGTTGGGATTTTTGGACAATTTTGGGGAAATGTATAGAATAAGACACATCCTAAGTAAAAATTATCCGGAAAGAAAAAGTAAAAGATCAACAAAAATATGATCTTGCCAAAATTGAAGGGCACCATTGTCACGTTTTAGTTTTTTCTCACCAATATTATCATTATTTTTTCGAAATTTGAAGTATCAATATTAATATAAAGTTGGGATTTTTGGACAATTTTGTGATGCATAGAATAAGACACAGACTAAGTACAAATTATCTGGAAAGAAAAAGTAAATATCTTGTGTTTGTGAGATTATCCTATTGCAACATAGTTCACTTTTTCACATTGGGATAACTTTTCATAAATATAATACAAATGCACTATCATCGTATGTTCTCATATGTAATTTAATATTTATCATGGGTCTTGTTTTATAGATCTCCACAAGTTTATTTTCAAAAAGCACAAATTTTATGACAAAATAAAATAAAACTGAAAAGGATTGGTTAGTGTTTTTCATTGTTAGACAACGACAATGGTGTTCTCGGTACTTATCCTGTTTTTAATTGTTTGACAATGACAATGGTCCTCCCGGTACTTTTCCAAGTTGATACAATTAGCCCATATAATAAGCATGTGCATTGAAGGTGACATTAAATTTGACAAACTCTATAAGATGATGGGCATAACAGAAAAGGAAAAGTAATCATACCTTTCGTAGAAAAAATGGTGAGGGGGCTATAGAATAATTAAAAAAAGTAATTATGCTGAAGTGTTGAATATTTACCCGTACCATTTGTTTAGCTTGTGCTTGACTGCTACTTTTCCTTCTTCTGTTTCAGTTCTTGAATATGTTGAAGGCAAATGGGTTTGTGATGGCTCTGGTCCACCAGGTGGAATAGGAGAACATACTGCAAGGAAGTACTTGCGGGACATAGTTTCAGGGCTAATGTACCTCCACGCTCATGTATGATCCTTAAACTTCGGTTTTGTATATATTCTTGGCTGAACCCTCCCCCTCTCTCTCTAGTTATCTATTGTCTGCTTTTGACAGGGATACATTTTGTAACGGAAATCAGTTTAATCCGTGTATCAGTTTGGCCGTATATATTTGTGGTGGTTAACACAGGGTATTGGATTTTACTTAATTCTTAATAATGGAACCATCTTTTTTAAGAGATAAAACCATCTTAATAGAGCTAGCACAAAATTCTTTATATTGTCAGTGTATGTGTGCTTACTAGATGGAAACAGCTGAAGCCACATAGAAAGGACATTACAGCTCATTTTCACACACACACGCACACACACACACATACTATAAATGGGGATGTTAATTGAGTTCTCTGGGTCACAGAACATTGCTTTTTACTCTTTGCATTAAGGTACTTGTTCTTTGTATATCTTGTTTGGGGCTGTCCCTTTCTGGTAGTTCTTGTGCATTTTTCTATTTGATTGTTAAAACTGTTGAATGCTTATTTTGAAATGTGCACATAACTAAGAATGATGTCCCATTTGTGAAAATGCATGACAACTATTTAGGTTATCCCAGAAAAAAAAGGACTACCCATACAGCACTGTAACTTTTTCCCAATATATGTGTTATATCTTCACTTTAGCGTACAGTGATTGATTTTCTATTATTACTGTTGTGATTTTCTCGTGGTTCCTTTGACAACAGAATATAGTGCATGGTGATATCAAACCTGATAATCTGTTGGTTAGTCGCGAAGGTACGGTGAAGATAGGGGATTTTAGTGTCAGCCAGGTTTTTGAGGTAATGGAACTGCTGAATGTTATAAAGTTCAGACACTCTAGGATTTTTCTTTTCTGCAATTTTGCTGAAGGAGACCATAAGAGCGATCCTGTTGTATTATGGCCATTGACTTGATGTTATTGTTGTGGTGGATGTACAACCTTAACCTATGTTTGGGTGGGGGACTTTCATGGTGCGAAGGAACTCTAGAGTGAATTGGTAAAATTGCACTATAAGAAGACTACCAATGAACAATTCAAACACTACAAAACTACTACTAAAACACTAGGACTGTACTAAAAAAAAAGACTTTCATAATGACACCTTTGAAGGAGTTATTTGAAAGTTATCTCATACGTATGGTCATTCTGAAGCCCTATCTAAGTTTTTAGTACATTCTTACGAATTTAGCCTAACACAGGGTTAGAGCAATAAATTGTTTTTCTGATTTTATCTGTTTTGTTCTTTTCTACTTTTGTTTAAGCCATGTTGTTTGGCATAATAATAGTTCACAACAATTAAGGTGTTGTACTGGTTGCACCTGCAGGATGACCATGACGAGCTGCGGCGATCACCGGGGACTCCTGTTTTTACTGCACCCGAATGTTGTTTAGGTTAGATTTTCTTGCTATAAGATAGGTCAAATTTGCTTTGCACGATATAAAAATGTGCTAGTAGTTCTTCCAGTGGCCTGCCCAAGGGCACATCCTTCTCCTTGAAAAGTTTCTGGATTCAATCTATCTGGCATGAGTGTGCGGGCAATTAAAAAAAAAGGAGCATAGTATATATATGTGTGTGTGTGTGTATATATATATATATCCATCTGCGGTTAATAAAAAACTAGCATATATAAAATGCCCATCTGCTTTGAGTGGGAGTTCTCAATGGGCCAGATTTGACGTGTTTCTCCGAGTTAGACTTGAGTCCAAACCTTGTTCTGTTTTATTTCACAAGAAAATAAAAATGATTAAAATTTTTATTTTGTGGTCTTAGAAGGCTAAATAATCATAAAATATTGCTTATGCATAATTGCATATGCTATAATTGATTTTCCAACTATACTTAAGTCAGTTGGCTATGAATTTTTCCAGCATCTCGAGTCTAATAACTCAGGAAGATAGAAAATTTTATGGTTTTGTAACCGCTAAAGTTCATAGAAGGATGATAGAAAATCTTATGGTTTAGTAACTCAGGGAGATGATTACCTTACAGTTATTTTATTGTGATCAACAGGGCTAACCTATCGCGGTAGAGCTGCTGACACATGGGCCGTGGGGGTTACTTTGTACTGTTTGGTATTGGGACAGTACCCATTCCTTGGAGACACACTTCAGGATACATATGACAAGGTATGAAAAACACCAGTATTCCTGTGCAAAACCACTAATTATGTCATAAACTTTAAGCCCGGTGTTTACGGTATTTCCCTATTACTTATCTGAGAGGAATTTTCTCCTTGCAGATTGTTAATAACCCTTTAGCACTTCCAGATGATATGAACCCACTTTTAAAGGATTTACTTGGAGGTCTTCTTTGCAAAGGTTGGTGACATGCAATATTTTGATTTATGTCTGGTGCTTCAGCTTTTCTGCAACTCTGTCATCTTTATTCTTCCCCATCTTTTTTGTTACCCGCCCCCGCCCCCGCCCCGCCGTTGTATGTCTCATGATTATGGCTTGATATTCTATTATGCAGACCCAAACATGAGGTTGACACTGGAGGCTGTCGCAGATCATACTTGGGTTATTGGAGATGATGGGCCGATACCTCGGTTTTCATGTTGGTGCAAGGGTAAGAGTTTGCGAGAGGAATCTAATCGGACAAAAGATGACTCTAGCATAACCCCTACTGACTAGAGTGTTTAGGTTGGATTTGTTTTTCGCTTTCCAATTTTGGTTTTCGAGTTGCAAACATCCTTCTGGTTACTCTGGCTTTCGGAATTGTCATGATTTTGGCGAGAACATTTTTCTCTGTTGCGTTTCTTCTCTGGGTTTGCTTCTTTTTCTGGTGTCATGTGTTATTTGTTGGGCTCGGTTGGAATCACACAGGTCAACCGTTATTGAATCCATTTGTAGGAAATACTTTTGTTCAAAAGCGCTTTTGTTGATAGCAGTTTTCATAGAAATGATGTATCAGTTTCCTTTATTGCGAACCACGTAAAAGGGCTGGCTTGTCGAAAGCGTCCATAGTAGTTGGAAATGCTTTTATAATTCAAAGTATTCGAAGTTGAGAGAATCAAGTGTTTGAAACTGCTTCTCGAAGAGCTGAAAGTGCTTTTTGACAATCAAAAGCTCAACTTTGGGGCAACCAGCAATCAAACCACATGGTTTTGTCAAAAATCCAAACCACATTGGTTAAGAACCGATCAAGTCCATCAGCTGAGTTCTGCCAGTGCGGTTTGATTTCGGTAGCAATGACTTGAATTTAGGTCCAAACTCGAAGTACTAGCATGCCTTTAACACCTATTTTTTGAAGAAGATTACAATATTATCCTACCAAAATGGTGGTACACAATCTGAGTAGTTACCAAGATTGTGAGATATGCATGGATTGGATGGGACTTCAAAGTTGAAATCTCAACGGATGCTAACATGGCTCATGGGATGGGATTTGGATCGCGGTAAAAAATCATTTTGAATTTTTATTTAAAAAAAATCATTAAGAATTTTTTATTTAAATTAAACATAAACAATACTTAACGAACACTGATCACACGATATACAATAAACGGAAAAGATGTGAAAATATCTAAAATCCTTATAAAAAGAATCCAGAGAGACCGGATTCTCATCTCGTGGGATGGGACAACATGCAAGAGCAAATGGGTTGTCGCCGCATTGGCACAACAGTGGCTGGGCTTTCCCATGTATTAAAGTTAGCTCCATTTGTGCGTCGAACCTACGAATATCAATATACCTGACATCTTTACACGGATGATCTCTCATTTGGCCCTTTACGGGGTCGTATTTTGCTCTCACGCCGCCGGCTGAAAAAGTCTGGTTGCCTAAACGCCGCAACCCATGTGGACGGGAAGATCGGTGCCATGATGAATAACGCCTAAACTACGAGAAATTATTAGATGGTACAGTACTACCACTTGGCACTGACAGCTGGTAGTACCCACCAATAAATGCATGACATGTGGCAAGTTAATTAATAAATAAAAATTAATGGTTGGGTTTTACAAGATCCTAACGCCGTTAGGTCTCTGCCAAAAAACTGATGTCTGCCTCTCCTCCTTCCCCATGCCTTCCTCCTCCTTTTCCACCAAAACTGAGTCCTCGTATCCCACCTCCTCCTTTTTCGCCAAAACCAAAAGCCTTTGTTGCGCTCCCAATCGAATCCCTCCTTTCTCAAGAAAAGGAAAGCTCTGCACCGCTCAAAGAGAAAATAAAAAATAAAAAAAAATAAAAAACCTCATCCCTGTTATCAAAACCCAGAAATCTCATGCTACAGGTACTGGTACTGTAATTTGGTATTTTTTGCTTGAATCTTACTGTAATTTGGTATTTTTTGCTTGAATCTAACTGCGAAAACCAAAAATATGTGTTTATGTTATTATTTTCTTCTTAAACCTGCAACTGCAGGCAGTGATGTAAAACCCAGGCAGTGTTATATGTCATTTGGTGTTGAATTTGATAAGCTAGTATGTGTTTGTGTTGATCATAAAGAAAAGAAGGACAAGAGACAAAATCTTATGAATTGCCAATTTGTTTAACTAAACTCATAAATTTGTAGTTTTCAGATCACATTACAAATGCGATACGAAAGACTTGAATGCTTTGTTTTATAGTTTGTGTCCTTTCTATTTTTTGTCGATTCATAAGATTTTGGCAATTTATGAGTTTAGTTAAACAAATTGGATCTTAAAGTGTCTGTGTTCTTACTAATTCATTGTATTTGATTAAGTGGGATTTTGGTATGTACCAGGAACTAAAAGAATGTCTATCAAGGTCTGATGAAACTCCAGGCAATGGCAATGCCCTATGTCCTTTGGGCATAATGCCCATGGATTGAAAGAGAACTTCTATGGGATTTTTTTTCATTTGATTAAGCTTTTTTGTCTAATGTTTTTGGGGGGTATCAGATTGCAAGAATGAAAGATAGCTTGAATTGGATTTTGGGTTGCTTCAGATTACTACTTTCAGCTATAGCTACCGTTCATTTTGGGTTAGATGTATAGAATTGGATTTGTTGTATCAAATGCTACAATTTTGTAGTGACATACAAAGTGTTAATAGGCTATTGCTATTGTAAGTACAAGTGAGCCTGTGGTTGTAAATTGTAATGAGACAAAATGGTATCTTGTACAACTCATTGTATGGCTGACATGATTTCTTATGCCTTGGCGCTTTGCTCCTTATATGCTTTATTCACTATGATATATAGCATGACAGTACATTACTCAAATGACAGGTGCACTCAATCTTAAAACGAGAAAGATATGGAAAAAAAAATTAAGAGCAAAGTTATTGTTTCCAGTGACTGTAATCTCAATGCTTCCTTCCCTCCAAAATTACAAAGTTGTCGAACAAATATTCACCACAGTATACATCCGGTTCAAAATCAAAATAAGTAAAGGCTTCTAATAAAATAAAATAAAAAGATTTAAAGGTTTCCAACCCAAAACATATCATCTTCCACCTGCACCCAAAAATAATAAATCAAGTTTAGTAGTGAAAACAAGAAAAATCTTAGGGTAACTTAAAAGCATTTAAAAGTGATTTACTCTTAATGTATTGTAGAAATGACTCATTTGGATTATGTTGTTGCCCATAAACATATGGATGTGAATCCTGCATTACATATGGCTTCACATTAACTAAATGCTAAAAAAACAAATATGCCTTGTGTGATAAACAAATCAAACCTGGCTGAGTTGAGGATTTAGTCCAAAGGGTTTGTGTGCGATAAAACTTGAGGATGAATTCTACCACATGTATATAACAAATGTATAAAACAAACAAGAATTACCATGTGTATTCATAAATTCCGCCTTCTCAAAGTAAATCGATCAATACCTGACTCGCCATAAATTGACTATCTTGTAGCATACTTGTAAATGAAAAACTAGGCTGGATTACTTGGTTATATGGAGGCAATGCATGATTGTTTGTTGTTAACAAGCTCACAGCTGGGAAGACATGCGTAACATTTATAAGATGATATGCAATTAGTCGAATTTAGAGAAGATAAGAGCATTCAAGGTCTTAAAACATACATCACTGTAAACTAACAAGTTAGTTTACTTGGTTTGATGGAGGCAATGCATGACTATTTTTTGTTAACAAGCTCATAGCTGGGTAAACCTGCGGAACATTTGTACTAGTGGGTACACTGAGTTGTTGAAGAAAATTTGAATCATATGGTGTTGAACTATGTGAAGGGCCTATATTGCTTGGCTTCTTGGTTTTCCCTACAAAACAAATTTAAATTTTTTAAGTAAAAAAGAATATTAGAATTACATCTAATAGTCAGTAAAAATATAAAATTTTACTTACCAGATGAGACAGTATCTTTAAATGCCTTTTTTTTTCGTTTCTCCATAGCACTTTTTAATCTGGCATTGCTTACTTTTTTCGGCCTTACCAACGGAGGATTCAATATTGGTGGCTCATCAACTGAGCAACCACTTGCATTACAATCATCATCATTGTTATCATTGCTCTCTTTATTAACTTCACCATTTGACTTGATCATATCCGTTTCAATCAATTCCTCCATCTCTCCCAATTTTTTCATGGCAACTCTAGTGGCACTTTCGGACTCTGCTCCCTTACTCAATATATTATAAGCCATTCACATCAAAGCATTTCGACGCAATGTAATAGATGGTTCACCTTTTACCTACAATAATTGACTATGCTCATTTGCATCCAATCCTTTCTTTGCATCTTTTGTCCAGCGCTTCAATATATGTTGTGAAGGTATTTCAGTCCAAGATTTGACGTTTAGTACCCTTAGAGCGTGACGACACAACAAACCCATGGACTCGAACATTTTGCAGCTATAAGAAACCGCACCATCTGATGAGTTAAGTTGGACAAGGTAAACTCTTGTGTGACCCTCCTCATTAAGTTTGAAATAGTGTACTGTACCACAACTCTCATATTCATGCATTGTCACTGCTAAGCTATTCAAAAACTCTTTTTCAAATATTTTAAACATTTTCCTAGTGTAGACAGTAGAAGCATGCTTCAAAATTCCAATCCTTTGGGCAACTCTAGAAGGGAGACCCCTGATTGCAACGATAAGACTCTTTTGATTCACTTGTACGCATTTTTGCTGCTTGTTTATCATAATGATGCACAAATTCAATAAGTCTCATTGTCTTGGTAGAAATTTGGTGGAAAACGTTATTCGTGCTCTCACTTCTTTGTGAAGATTGTATTTGACATGTGAAAGTATCATGGCTAACTGCCGGACACCATTTGGCACGAAGCGCATACAACATATTCATCCGTGAGCACATCCGTGAGCACCCTGTAAGGTTGACGTCTGCAACTAGCTCATCCCAAGTCGATTGGAATTCCAATTCTGTCTCACAATATTTAAGACATTTATTGAACAAACTTCTAAAATTAGGGTTCGCATAGAGACTTGACATATTTTTTGCACAATTCTGAGAAATGTGCCACGAGCATAAATGATGACATACCCTAGAAAAAACTTTTCAATGCCATTTGCCATAGCTTGACACTGATTAGTAAAAATTGTCTTTGGCTTTTGACCTCCCATTGATTCCAAAAAAGTATCAAATAACCAAGTAAACATTTCTGTTTTCTCATCCAGTAAAAATGCACAACCAAACAATACGTTTTTCCAATGGTGATTAACGCCGACAGAAGGAGCACAAATCATGTTATACCTATTGGTACGATATGTAGTATCAAATGCTACAACATCCCCAAAGCACTCATAGTCAAGTCACGACTTTCCATCTCTCCAAAAAAAGTTTGTCATTCGATTTTCTTGATCCACTTGCACAGTGTAAAAGAACATAGGATCTTCTGCTTGCTTGTGCTTGAAAAGGTTGATCAAACTTTGAGCATCCCCTGCTTCAAACATGACCATTTTTTCCTTATTCACAACGTTGTAGCAATCTCTTTGTGTAAAACCTACATTCTGAGACCTGCCAGCTTCTTCTGCTAAATAAGAATATGTATTTGTAGTTCTTATTCCTGCAGCTACCATGGTTTTAATCACACCCAAATGGGCTTCAGAAACTTTTCTATTTGATCTAAAAAACTGCCTCTCTTCTGGTTTAGCAAGCTCGTGATTGTGTTGAGAAAAAAATTGAGCAACTTTCAACGTATCATCCGTTTGTACTGCAAATCAAATTCCAGCTTTGCATCCTGTTCTTGTCTCTAGTTTATACGAATTGCTTGCTTCTGATGGGTCACCATCTACCTTAAAACCTTCTTTTGAACAAAGATAACAAACTTGTCTTAGTTGATTCTTTCTATTATATCTCTTTTGTCCTTTACGAACACTGAATCCAATTGTCGTAGCATAGTTGTTGTAGAGATCATAAACTTCATTTTCATTTAGTACAACTTTTCCCACGAAAATGTCATCGAAATTCTCTGTTCGATTCACAATGACTGGATTCTCTACTCTATTATTTTCTTCATCACTTTCTATATCAATGACTGGATCTTCTTTCTGATTATTTTCTTCATCGCTATCGGTATCAATGAATACTGTACTAGAAAAATTTGTACGTGAATGAAAAATTTGTACGTAATTGAACGGTTAAATAATGGATGCACAAATAACAGACATATGATTGCAGCCGAACAACAAGTTAAAAATGAAAAGAGAAAATGCAAAAAAGATAAACCAAATAGGCTGATAGGTTAAATATTTTACCAGTATCCATATTCTTCCTTGGTGAAGCTTTGCTTTTTTGAGAATGGTGCAGAGCCTACTTTTTGAGAATGGTCCCAGAATTTAAATAAGCTGGAATCCAAAAGGATAAAACAAAATTCAAGCAAGAAATTGCAATAAGATTCAAGCAAAAAATACCAAATTGCAGTAAGATTCAGCAACAATTTCTTGAAAATCATTGAAGGAGTCTGTTCCTTCTCTCTTTTACATGTATACGTTGTCTCTTGTCCTTCTTTTCTTTATGATCAATACAAACACATACTAGCTTATCAAATTCAACACCAAATGACATATAACACTGCCTGCAGTTGCAGGTTTAAGAAGAAACACATATTTTTGGTTTTCGCAGTCAGATTCAAGCAAAAAATACCAAATTGCAGTAAGATTCAAGCAAAAATTTCCAGTACCTGTAGCATGAGATTTCTGGGTTTTGATAACAGGGATAAGGTTCTTTTTTTTCTTTTTTTTCTCTTTGAACGGTGCAGAGCTTTCCTTTTCTTGAGAAATGAGGGATTCGATTGGGAGCGCAACAAAGGCTTTTGGTTTGGGTGAAAAAGGAGGAGGTGGGATACGAGGACTTAGTTTTGGCGGAAAAGGAGGAGGAAGGCATGGGGAAGGAAGAGAGGCAGACATCAGTTTTTTGGCAGAGACCTAACGGCGTTAGGATCTTGTAAAACCCAACCATTAATTTTTATTTATTAATTAACTTGCCACAGTGCCAGGTGATAGTACTGTACCATCTAATAATTTCTCGTAAACTACCTTTGTAGGGCGACGAAGATAACACATCGCTCAATTGATAGAACGAATGACTCGTCAATTGTAAACAAGACTTTCTTTCCTATCTCACAAAGTTGAAGAAAGTTGAGGTTTCACTATAATTAGGTAGTAATACAAAGTAGCTCAACGATTTATAAGTACATGGAATGTCCCTATTTTCTCTGATGTGGGTTTGATACTTTCTGAAGAAAGTTGACGTTCCACTATAAAATTAATTGACAATATGAGGAGTAAGTCAAATTTCTTATAAACCCTGCAAGGTTTTTCCTTTCACTGATGTGAGATTTTTTTACCTTCATCATCACACACCTCCTCGCGTGTGGTGAATTTTCAAGCCAAACACGTAGACAACACAAGTAAGTTGACGTAGAGCACATGTAGCCGTTAGGCTTCACATACAGAACAACCTACTCTAATACCATGAAGAAAGTTGGAGTTACACTATAAAACCAATTGACAATATGTTACACAGCCCAACTAATTATAATCACCTGCAATGTTCTTTCTTAGCCAAATGTTGGATTAAAACTCTCAACAGATATGATCCTATGATTCGTATCGCATGAAATAATCTCAGAACTTTAATTCACAACTCTTGACTTTACTGCTGATGAAGTATAAAGGATGGGAAAGGGATCCTCTCCGGATCCCTTCCACCAAGTCCACCCATCTGAGCGATTGAAATTTGATCCAACGGCTAAAGTTATTATAACTTTTATAGGTCCCCTGTTTGTAGCCATTGGATCAAATTTCAATAGCCCGGATGGATGAACTTGGTGGACTTGGTGGAAGGGATTCGGAGATGATCCATTTCCTAAAGGATGGTCGGTATATATAGAGTTAAAACTTCATTATAAAGAAAAGTGAGCAACAAGTACCCTAATTAGTAGCTATTTTGATAGGAATAATGTCACACTCACTACATATCTGTATCATTATTTGTACAATTTTTTGATCGAGGTAAGGTTCACCAACACATGTGGATCTCATCTCTATTAGAAAAATGGTACAAATATGTGGTAAGAATAGTAGTTGTTGGAGGAACAATAATGCTGCCAACAAGACAATTGTGATAAAAATTCAACACACACACACACACATATACACACACACACACACACACACACACACACACACACACACACACACACACACACTAGGAAGTGGTGCCCGTGCGTTGCTGCGGGATAAGAAAGTTCGTAGGTAATAACAACTAAAAAATTAATAAAAATAGATTCAGCATAATTTCTAAATTTTTGAGTTTTGACTAACGTCATATTAATTTATACAAACAAATGCATTGAGAAATAAAGAGTAAGTGAAATTGGATCCATACCTGGGTTGAGAATTTGGATAACGTGTATTCATTGTCTTAGTTTGACCAATATTAGAAAAGATAAATTTGTTGCAATTTAGTACAACAAAGATGGAAATTGGTGTGTCATGCAATAAAATATTTTTTGTGATAGCATTATATAAGAGTTTCAAAAGTCTTGCAAATTATGACAGAAGTTTATTTGCCAATAATATAATTTTTAAAACAAAATTAAATGTCATTCTAAGACGGATCAGATTTATGTAAATTGATAAACTCAGTTTTGATTATCTAGAGTAAGAATCATCATTTCCGTCTTTTTTCTTCAGAGGAATTAACTATTACCAATTTATACACATACTTTTTTCTTCTAACTTACTGTGAATACATGGCTAATTATTTGTTTGTCTAGTGAAAGGTTTAAGGCCAACATTCAAAAGTATAAAAAGGCATTATTCCACTAAAGATATGCTCTATCCATATTTTCTAAATCTGTGAAAGAACATTTTAGATTAAAATATGTGGAGAGGGTATATCTCTTGTGCAAATGTCTACTTTTATACTTTTGGATATTCAATCTAACCTTTCAGTATGCAAACAGGTAGTTTGTCACGTATTTAGATCATGTGAAAAGAAGATAGTTTGTAACATCCCACATCATCCAGGGGAGTGATCCTTAAATGTATATTCCCATCCCTACCTAGCACGAGGCCTTTTGGGAGCTCACTTGCTTCGGGTTCCATAGGAACTCCGAAGTTAAGCGAGAAGGGGGCCAGAGCACTCCCAGGATGGGTGACCGACCCACTGGGAAGTTGCTCGTGAGTTCCCAGAAACAAAACCGTGAGGGAATGGTAAGCCCAAAGCGGACAAGATCGTGCTATGGTGGTGGAGCGGGCCCGGGAAGTGATCCGTCCCAGGCCGGGATGTGACATAGTTTGTGTATATATATATATATATTAGTAATAGCTAATTCCCCTAAAGAGAAAGCTTAGTAAAAATTGAAATTAAATGTAAAATATCAATAAAACAAAATTAATAAAGTAATAATTAATTTTACATACCTTTGAATGTTCGTGTCATCATTGCTTGAAAACGTATTTTTCAACGTTGTAAGTTCGTTGCTGAGTTCGCAATTTTTTTTTCGTTTCCTAAAATTGTAAAACAAAGTGTAAAAAAAAAAAAAAACGTTTTATGGCAGTTAATAAATAATATGTAATAGTTAGTTGACATGGATGGAAAAATGAAGTCATATGTAGGATGAAAGAGTAAAAACTAAATTTGAATAAATAAAAAAACAATTTGTAATCCATTATCATGCATCATTATCTTTTTTATGCTAACCATAAAAGATAAGGTCTATTACTATGAATGAAGCTAGTGTTTTTGGTATGGGTGTTCTAAACCGTAAAGAATTGTGAAAACTAAGATTAAGAGGAATTCTGATCAAAGAATTGAGAATTAATAGGAATTGGATCCTATCTTTTCTTCTAGTTTATTACTATTTAGTATGTATATAATGAAAAAGTTATCTTGTTGCCAAGTTTGAATTTCACCAATCATAGGTTGAAGAAACTTTGTTACAGCATACAACTATTCTCATGGAAAAAACACTATTGAATCAGATTATAATTGTACAATGATTAATATCAATGCTATCAACAGTATTATTTGTATATACCTGTATAGTTAGGATGTTGTATGATAGTTTAGCAGCATATCAATTTTTTTTGCAATAAGATAATAGCACTTATCAACTTATACAAATTTGAATTTGAATCATTTGGGCTTCAAAAAAAATTGAATGATCAATAATATAAAAAAAAAAAAAAATTCTAAAAGAAGGATATGAAGAACAATTAGAAAAAAATATGTTTTAAGAGGAATTTAAAAGTAATACCATAACTGTAACAGCCCGTCCCAGAGATTTCGTACGACGGATGTGAAATGACGAAAATGCCCCTATGCATTAATTAAGGTATGTGTGTGTATCTACATTGGGAGTTTGGTTAGTAGTATTTGGACCACACACACACTCACACATTCACTCTTTCTCTCTCTCACTCCCGCACTCTCTCTATCTCTCAGACTTTCTTTCTCTCTCTCTCTCATTCTCGGTGTTGTACGGACAAGCACCAAAACCCGTCGAAAGCTTAGCAGATTAAGGACGTGAAGACCACCATTGTGTTCATCTCATCCCTACGAACACATTGGTACAAGTTTTAGGTAAGAAAGCTTTCGAAAACCCGAGTTCCCACAATCTCCGATTTTGTCACTATTCATGCTCACGTAAAACCTTGTGTTTTTGGAGATTTCAAGCTCATAGGAAGTTTTATGAGGTCCTAAGGAACCTCGGAGTAGTTCGTTTGAAGATTTTGGACGTCGGAATAGCAAGATCGGGGAGTTTTTGTTTTGGCTGGAATTATCGAGGCTTTTCTGGCGAATCCCCGGCGAGTTGGGGGTCAAGTTAGGTATGGTTGTGTTCATCTTTGTGAGATCTTTATTTTGGTATAAAGTACGTAGAAAATGGTGCAAAAATGAAGGAGAAACCATAGTTGGAAATTTTTCCAGAAACCGGCGAACAGTCACCCACGACCGACGACTCGTAGGAGAAGACAGGGAATATTCCGTCAGTCTTGACAGAATATGTTGACGCCGTCAGTCATCTTTAACTGTTACCGTTGGATTTTAACGGAATATTCCTGACAGCATTAACTGACGCCATCAGTGTGCAGATTATGTGGCCGCACGTCTGGCCGTGCCTTGGCCGGAGCGTGGGTGGTCGGAAAATTTTTCTAAAAATTTGGGGATGTTCCTGAGATTGTGTAGATCACAGTGGTATATTCATATACCCAATTTGAGCAATGTATGAGAAGTTATTTCGAAGGTTTCGATTATGTGTGTTAATTAACGTTATTTCAGTTAGTTCTCATATAGGCGAGACCTATCCGGAGGACGAGCTTAGCCAGCCTAGGCATAGGGGTTATGACCCGACTACTTATCAGTGAGTGGGCATTTGCTTTCCGTATATACCTATATAAATGAGTTTTTCCCAGAAAATCAGTTTAAATGAAATGTGATATGAAATGCCATGCAAAGTATCTATTTATTTTATTATGCGTTATTGATTACTTATATTGATGTTGGTGCTGAGGACGCACAGGTAAGTGGCAGGAAAGTTTATATACTAGTTGATGAGAACGAATGATGTGATGTGATGTGATGTGATATGATTAGAGCTCATAAACCTGCACACTGATATTAGTGCTCCCGCCCAAAGAAGGGCTTAGTCTTTCAAGTGATGTTCACCTCCCACACCGTATGCTCGCCTTGGGTCCAAGTTTGGTGCTCAGTCCTGTCGAATAGGCCACTATAGGTGGGTTCGACTCATAGGTGACCCGCGATTTATCACTCAGTCTTCACGTGATTGTAGCACTAGAGCATATTAGTTTATATTCAGTGATGTTGTGCAGACCACTAGAGGTGGTAGTGATGTGTGTGTAGGATATATATATGATGATATGATTGAGATGAGTATGAGCTATATGATATGATGATTGTTATGAGCTATATACAACTGAGGGCTGAGTTGATTATTTAGTATTCAATCACATTCACAAAGTTATGCTTTGGCATTCAGTTATGATACTTTGGCATGGCATACATACTTCCATACATACATATTTTCCAGCAGGATTTTGAGAATTATATATATAAGTATATACTTTATTTCTGGGAAATTATACAGGTTTTACGGCGAGGGGTTATAACTTTTGAGAAAAGAAAGGTTTTGAAAAGATTTGTTTATGACCCACTTAACTTTGTTTTTCGCCCCTCCAGGTATTAAGTAGTGTTCGTTGGTGGCATACGAGGAGCTCATCGGACGAATGGACAGAATTCACTTATGTAGGACCACCTTCAGGTGTTATTTCTATTTAGTACTTCTGCTTGACTGCATGTAGACTTTTATGCTCTGTATTAGTGGAATTCACACTTCTTTTACACTAGTATTGCTAGTGTTTCAGTTTTAATTGATTCGTAAATTCTATTCTTTATCACACTGTGCACATGGTTACTTCACTCTTGCGTGACGGCCAGCACGCCTCACTTTCGGGTCGGGGTGTGTCAGATTGGTATCAGAGCATAGGTTTGGCAGTCCTGCATATCTTGTGAATATTTTAATTATCTTGGTGTTTTTGTCAGAACTATGCCGCCTCGTAGAGAGCCATGTCGTTCAGCTGAACCTAGTTTCCCTGACATAGCTTAGTTAGGGGAAGCTATAGGGAATGCTATTCAGTCAGTTATCCGGCCGCCTCAGTGGACCCCTCTGGAGTCAGTTCATAATTTGAAAATAACCACTTTTGTGGGGAATGAAGGTCCCGAGGGTTCAGAGAAGTGGTTGATGCATATTGAGAAGACTTTCAGGCTGATGCAGAGTCAGAGAAGTCTATCTCCGGACAGACGGGTCAAGACGACTTCATGGTTTTTGGGTAAGGAACCAGCTTCATGGTGGGGACAGTTGGCTGATGAGTTACCCCAGGAGGAATCTAGAGATTGGGAGGTATTTAAACAATTGTTCTATAAGGGATTCATTCCTTTTGCATACATTGATCGTAAGAAATAAGAGTTTACTAGTTTGAGGCTGAAGAAGCTGTCAGCTAACGAGTATTACATGAAATTTACTGATCTATCTCGTTATCATCCGGAAATTGCTGCTAATCCGGTTGAGATGCTACGTCGTTTTAAGTTGGGCACTAAGAAGAAATGGCGTACCATTGCGACTGCGACTCCCTGTACTATTTATCATGAGTTTTATGAAGCTTTGCTTCAGATTAAGGATTCTAAGAATTTGCCTAGTGACAGCGAAGAGGAAGAGAAAAATGTGAATCAGAATAAGGATAAAGGTAAAGGTCATTTCTCACAGGGGCCTCGCCAGACTCAGAGTTTTAAGCGCAGTGGGACTAGTTCTAGTTCTTCCAGTTAAGGTTTCAATTCCACAGGTCAGAGAGGAGGTGGTAGGTTCTTCAAAGATTCCAGATCCTAGAGGCAGAGGAATTTTGGTAGAGGAAATGCACCATGGTGCCGTAGGTGCGGTAGTCGACATTTAGGGGAATGTCGAAGAGGTAGCAGTGGTTGTTTTACTTATGGTCAAGAGGGACATCAAGCTAAGTTTTGTCCTCAAGGCCAGCAGAGGCCTCAACAGCCTCCTTTACTACCACCAGCTCCAGCTCAGCAGTTCTCAGGACAGGGTGGCTATACCTAGACAGGTCGTGATGGTGCATACCACTATCAGGGGGATTCCGTTCCCTATTCTTCAGGACAGTACTAGTACCCCCAGGATCCCTATCAGAAGGGCAGTTATGGATAGTATTCAGGAGGATATATGCTTCCACAGCAGTACTCTGGATGATATATACCTCAGCAGCAGTATTCAGCTAGGATCACAGTGGCATTCTAGAGGACATTCTCAACAGGTTGATGCTAGTACCAGTGGAGTTAGGTCTTCGAGATAGCATAGTCAGTCAGGATAAGGGTGTAATCCTTAGGGGCGAAGAGTTCATGCTAGCAGAGGCAGACGAAGGCAGCAGAACCAGGGGCGTATCAACAATCTTTCGCTGCAAGATGCACAGAACAATCCGGATTTGATCATGGGTACGTTAAATATTCTTGGTCATTATGCTAAAGTGTTGATTGACTGTGGTGCTACTCATTCAGTAATTTCTCATACGTTTGCTCAATTGACACAACCTCAATCTTCACCTCTTGGGTATGAGTTGGAGTTTGCTATGCCCAAAGGGGAGAAGTGTTGCGTAGATTATATGTATTCAGGTTGTCCCGTAGTAGTGGAGAATGTGGTTATGCCTGCTAACCTCACTCCGCTACACATTGTGGATTTTGACGTTATCTTAGGCACAGATTGGTTGTATTGCAATCATGCTAAGATTGACTGTTACGGGAAATCAGTGACTTTTCATCGTGCTAGATTACCTGAGATTACATTCTTTGGTGAGCCTAGTGGATTGAGGCATGGAATCATTTCAGCCGTGAGAGCCAAAAAGTTACTAAAGAAAGGTTGTCAAGGGTACTTGGCTCACATGGTACTAAATGATGACGCTTCAGTTAGAGTGGAGAATGTCAAGGTGGTTAGACATTTTTATGATGTTTTCCCTGATGATTTACCTGGATTGCCACCAGACAGAGATGTGGAGTTCGTTATTGATTTACTTCCATGTACTAATTTTTTTTCTTTAACTCCTTATCGTATGGCTCCTGCCGAGTTAAGAGAATTGAAGATTCAGTTACAAGAGTTGGTTGATAAAGGTTTCATTCAACCTAGTACTTCACCTTGGGGAGCTCCAGTCTTGTTTGTTCGGAAGAAAGACGGTACTTTGAGGCTTTGCATTGATTACAGGCAATTGAATCGGATGACGATTAAAAACCGTTATCTTTTTCCTCGTATTGACGATCTTTTTGACCAACTTAGAGGTGCTTGCGTATTTTCTAAGATTTATCTAAGGTTTGGTTATTATCAGTTGAAGATCAGGAGCGACAATGTTCCTAAAACTGCTTTCATGACTCGTTATGGTCATTATGAGTTTCTCGTGATGCCGTTTGGATTGACGAATGCACCTGCAGCTTTCATGGGTTTGATGAATAAGGTGTTTCAGCAGTATTTGGATAGATTTGTCATTGTCTTCATTGATGACATTCTGGTGTATTCTAAGTCGAAGGCAGACCATGTCCGATATTTGACTTTGGTGTTGAAGAAGTTGAGGGAACACAGATTGTATGCTAAGTTCAGTAAGTGCCAATTCTGGTTAGATCAAGTTGCTTTCTTGGGGCATGTTGTTTCAGCTTAGGGTATTCAGGTAGACCCTCAGAAGATAACAGCTGTGGAGAATTGGGAACAGCCACGAACTGTCACCGAGGTACGGAGTTTCCTTGGTTTAGCGGGTTATTATCGGCGATTTGTTAAAGATTTCTCAGTTATGGCTTTACCACTAATGAGGTTGACCAGGAATGAAGTTAAATTTGAGTAGGATGATAATTGTGAACAGAGTTTCCAACAGTTAAAGTATTATCTCACTCATGCTCCTGTTTTGACTCTTCCTGATGATAGTGGTAATTTTGAGGTTTACAGCGATGCTTCTTTGAATGGCTTGGGTAATTTTGAGGTTTACAGCGATGCTTCTTTGAATGACGTGTTGATGCAAAATGATAGGGTAATTGCTTACGCTTCGCGTTAGTTAAAGCCTCATGAGATGAATTACCCTATACATGATTTGGAATTGGCAGCCATTATTTTCGCTTTGAAGATTTGGAGACACTATCTCTATGGTGAGAAGTGTAGGATTTTCTTAGATCACAAGAGTCTTCAGTACCTGTTCACGCAGAAAGATTTGAATCTTCGTCAGCGGAGATGGATTGAGTTGCTAAGTGACTACGATTGCACGATTGAGTATCACCCTGGACGTGCTAATGTAGTGGCTGATGCTTTGAGTAGGAAAACCTAAGGTCGGGTTAATGCTTTGTATGCTTCTCGTGTTCATTTTCTTGTAGATTTGAGGTCTACTAGAGTAAAATTGGAATTGGAAGAACAAAAAGAAGCCGTGGCAGAACAAGAAAAAGAACAAAAAAAAGCTGTGGCAGAACAAGAAAAAGCCTTACTTGCTAGTTTCCAAGTTCGGCCTATTTTGATTGATCGTATACTTGAGACTCAGATGAATAATGAAGAGATTCAAGAGCTAATTCGTTTGAGGAATCAAGGGAAAAAGAAAGATCTCAGAGTTAGAGAGACGGATGTCATGCTTATGTAAGAGAATAGGATGTACGTGCCAAATAATGAGGAATTAAAGAAGGCAATTCTTGACGAGGCACATATTTTAGCTTATGCGATGCATCCAGGAGGAACAAAAATGTATCATACCATTAGGCCATTTTACTATTGGCCAGGTATGAAAAGGGAAATTGCTGAGTATGTAAGTAGGTGTATCGTGTGCCAGCAGGTTAAAGCTGAAAGAAAGAAGCTGTTTGGTTTGTCACAGCCACTTCCCGTTCCACAGTGGAAATTGGAAAATATTACTATGGATTTTGTGTACAAGCTTCCTCGTACACAAAATAGCTATGATGGAATTTGGGTGGTTGTTGATTGGCTCACTAAGTCAGCGCATTTCATTCCTGTGAAGGAAAAGTATTCTTTGAACAAGTTAGCCGAGTTGTTCATCACGAAGATTGTGAAGTATCATGGAGTTTCTGTGAGTATTATTTCAGATCGAGATCCAATATTTACTTCTAAGTTTTGGATAGCGTTCCAGGAAGCTTTGGGTTCGAGATTACTTTACAGCACAACATATCATCCTTAGACAGACGAACAATCAGAAAGGACGATTTAGACTTTGGATGATATGCTAAGATCTTCGATGTTGCAGTTTGGTGATGCTTGGCATAAACGGTTGGATTTGATGGAGTTCGCCTATAACAACAGCTTTCACTCGAGTATTGGTATGGCACCATTCGAGGCATTATATGGCAAGCCTTGTCGTACACCTTTACGTTGGTCAGAGGTTGGTGAACAAGTTTTAGTGGGCCCTGAGTTAGTGGAGGAGACTACTCAGAACATTCAGGTTATTAAGTCTAATATGAAAGCAACCCAAGATCGCCAAAAGAGTTTAGCAGATAAACATGCCACTGATCGAGTGTACAAGGTTGGTGATTGGGTATTTCTGAAATTATCGCCGTGGCGAGGTGTAGTACGATTCGGAAAGAAAGGCAAGCTAAGTCCTAGGTTTATCGGACCTTATCAGATCATTGAACGAGTTGGTGAAGTTGTTTACAGACTTAAGTTGCCGTCAAAGCTGTCTAAGGTACATAATGTGTTTCATGTATCGATGCTTCGTCCTTATGTTGCAGATCATTCTCATGTGATACCTCATTAACCCTTAGAGATCAATTCAGATTTGACTTATGATGATGATCTGGTGACGATACTTGATTGGAAAGAAAAGGTTCTGAGGAACAAGACAGTGTAATTAGTTAAAGTCTTGTGGATGAACCATTCGGTGGAAGAAGTGACATGGGAGACAGAGGATCGGATGAGAGAGATGTACCCGAGATTGTTTTATGAGTACTAGTGGATGGTTTTGGTTATGTAAATTTCGAGGATGAAAGTTTATAAGGTGGGTAGATTGTAACAGCCCGTCCTGGAGATTTCGTACGACGGATGTGAAATGACGAAAATGCCCCTAGGCATTAATTAAGGTATGTGTGTGTATTTACATTGGGAGTTTGGTTAGTAGTATTTGGACCACACACACACTCACACATTCACTCTTTCTCTTTCTCTCACTCTCGCACTCTCACTCTATCTCTCTCTTTCTCTTTCTCTTCCTTTCGGTGTTGTACGGACAAGCACCAAAACCCGTTGAAAGCTTAGCAGATCGAGGACGTGAAGACCACCATTGTGTTCATCTCGTCCCTACGAACACATTGGTACAAGTTTCAGGTAAGAAAGCTTTCGAAAACCCGAGTTCCCACAATCTCTGATTTTGTCACTGTTCATGCTCACGTAAAACCTTGTGTTTTTGGAGATTTCAAGCTCATAGGGAGTTTTATGAGGTCCTAAGGAAACTCGGAGTAGTTCGTTTGAAGATTTTGGACGTCAGAATAGTGAGATCGGGGAGTTTTCATTTTGGCTGAAAGTATCGAGGCTTTTTCCGGCGAATCCCCGGCGAGTTGGGGGTCGAGTCAGGTATGGTTGTGTTCATCTTTGTGAGATCTTCATTTTGGTATAAAGTACGTAGAAAATGGTGCAAAAATGAAGGAGAAACCATAGTTGGAAATTTTTCCAGAAACCGACGAACAGTCGCCGGCAACTCGCCGGAGAAGAAAGGGAATATTCCGTCAGTCTTGACGGAATATGCTGACCCCGTCAGTCATCTTTAACTGTTACCATTGGGTTTTAACGGAATATTTCGAGGAATATTCCTGATGGCGTTAACTGACGCCGTCAGTGTGCAGATCACGTGGCCACACGTGGAGGCGCGCCTGGGCGTGCCTTGGCCGGCGCGTGGGTGGTCGAAAAATTTTTCTAAAAATTTAGGGATGTTCCTAAGATTGTGTAGATCACAGTGGTATATTCATATACCTAATTTGAGCAATGTATGACAAGTTATTTCGAAGGTTTCGATTATGTGCGTTAATTAACGTTATTTCAGTTACTTCTCATATAGGCGAGACCTATCCGGAGGACGAGCGTAGCCAAGCTAGGCACGGGGGTTACGACCCAGCTACTTATCAGTGAGTGGGCATTTGTTTTCCGTATATACCTATATAAATGAGTTTTTCCCAGAAAATCAATTTAAATGAAGTGTGATATGAAATGCGATATGAAATGCCATGCAAAGTATCTATTTATTTTATTATGCGTTATTGATTACTTATATTGATGTTGGTGACGCACAGGTAAGTGGCAAGTAAGTTTATATACTAGTTGATGAGAACGAATGATGTGATGTGATGTGATGTGATATGATTAGAGCTCATAAACATGCACACTGATATTAGTGCTCCCGCCCAGAGAGGGGCTCAGTCTTTCACGTGATGTTCACCTCCCGCACCGTATGCTTGGCTTGGATCCAAGTTAGGTGCTCAGTCCTGTTGAATAGGCCACTATAGGTGGGTTCGACTCATACGTGACCCGCGATTTATCGCTCAGTCTTCACGTGATTGTAGCACTAGAGCATATTAGTTTATATTCCGTGATGTTGTGCAGGCCACTAGAGGTGGTAGTGATGTGTGTGCATGATATATATATATATATATATATATATATATATATATATATATATATATATATATGATTGAGATGAGTATAAGCTATATAATATGATGATTGTGATGAGCTATATACAACCGAGGGCTGAGTTGATTATTTAGTATTCAATCACATTCACAGAGTTATGCTTTGGCATTCAGTTATGATGCTTTGGCATGGCATACATACTTCCATACATATATATTTTCCTGCAGGATTTTGAGAATTATATATATGAGTATATACTTTATTTCTGGGAAATTATACAGGTTTTACGGCGAGGGGTTATAACTTTTGAGAAAAGAAAGGTTTTGAAAAGATTTGTTTCTGACCCACTCAACTTTGTTTTTCGCCCCTCCAGGTATTAAGTAATGTTCGTTGGTGGCATACGAGGAGCTCATCGGACGTTCTGACAGAATTCACTTATGTAGGACCACCTTTGGGTTTCTATTTAGTACTTCTGCTTGACTGCACGTAGACTTTTATGCTCTGTATTAGTGGAATTCACACTTCTTTTACACTAGTATTGCTAGTGTTTCGGTTTTAATTGATTCGTAAATTCTATTCTTTATCGCTTCCGCACTGTGCACATAGTTACGTTACTCTCGCATGACAGCCAGCACGCCCCACTTTCAGGTCGGGGTGTGTCAATAACTACATTCTCACCTTTTACAAAGGAGTTGTGAAATTGTGCAACAACGCACCATGCAACCATAGAAGCAAAATTTATTTTGCAAATAAGTTTTGAATGGGATTGTCACTTTTTCGTTGTCCTATGAACGCTGAGTGCAAAATGCAAAAATCAACATTATCCACAATGTTTATTTTGAATGAAACACAATTTTAAAAAAAAAAACTAATAAATTAACTTTTATTAACAACACATAAATTGATGGCTGCATTATCAAAAAAAAACCTAATTAATAGGTGACATGCATTTAACAAATGGATATGTTTAAAATATATATATCCATTAACTGAAAGAAAAGTTATTATCACAAAAGAAAACTGCAATGTTACCATGTAATATTCACAGTTAAACCAAACATTTCGGGTATCAGAGTATATAACTATAAACTTATAAGCTGAGTTTGTAAAAAACCGTTTAATATATAATTTAGACCCACGATATTCACAGTTAAACCAAACATTCGGGTATCAGAGTATATAACTATAAACTTATAAGCTGAGTTTGTAAAAAACCATTTAATATATAATTTAGACCCACGATATTCAGTGTTACTAAAAACGATAACACACTACACCATCTAAATTCCATATACACTAGTAGAAAAACATGTTTGCGCGACGAAAACTTGCGCGACGAAGCAAGTTTCGTCACGCAAAGTCCGTTTGCGCGACATAGAACACAAAACGTTGCGCAAACGGACTTTGCGCGACGAAGGACGGCGTCGCGCAAAGAAATTTTGCGCGACGTATAAACGGCTTTGCACGACGCCGTCCTTCGTCGCGCAAAGTTTCGACGCCAAACCAAAAATTTTTTACAGCTTTTTTCCCAACCTTGCGCGACGTAGGTCCTCATGCGTCGCGCAAAACAGCTTTGCGCGACGCATGAGGACCTATGTCGCGCAAAGTCAACGACTTTTTTTATTTCATTTGATCAATTTGGGAGGCAGAAACGCAAACCCAGTTGCAGCAACTACCTCCATCCCCCATCTCTTTCTTCAAAAACGTCTACCAGATTAGGTTTGAATTGATATCAATTCTTTGTGTTTTTTCGATTGCAATCCTTCCCTTGCTCTTAAACATGATGTAAACTGAATTAATAATATGTACATCCTTCATGATGTAAACTGAATTTATAACATCTGGCCTTGATTTTATCACATTTCCATGGGAGTCTAATATTAATGTCATGTTTCTGCAGTACATAAGAACAATTAAATTTTACACAAGTGTCTTGCATATGTCATTTTCAGGGCAGTGTGGAGATTAGGCCATTTAGTGGCTAATTACAAGCAGTTTTTTCGAATGCTACTTTGAAGTGGCAGCAAAGATTCGAACTCTGGAGGTAAACCATTTACTGGATGATTATGCAGTTCTGGTGTCATAAAAGAGGTCAAACACACATTCATCATTTTCCCATTCCTGAGCATAATTATTATTTGGTGCTCTGATCTAAAGTAGTCTTAAATATAGAACAATAGCTCGTTCGAAATACTATGCAACCATAAGGCACAGAGTTCTACTTCCTCATGATTGAGAGTTGAGATACATATAAACATTAACTCATCTTTTATACTTCCATTTCCAATTTGTTAATTTATGTATACGTTCATATATGTGTCTAGTTATACATGGTTTTCAAATTAGCAACTGCATACACACGACCCATCTTTTCATTAGAACCACATATATACTTCATATCAACTAAGACATGCAAAATCACAAATCCCATAAATTGACAATATTAGGTAGTGAAAGCAACTAAGATGAAAAAATTCATACATGCTCTTCATCTAGTCGAAAAGTAAATTGTCTGCAAGTAAAACAGGAACAGGTTCTAGTATGTAACCTTCCTATTATAAATTTTTGGTTTTTGGTGGAGAAAGGAAACCATCAAAATTTTCTGTTGTAAACAAGTTTTTCAACTTGATTTGAATCTGTTTATGAAACAAAGAACTTGGACCTTTTGGCTTTTGCAAAGGCATGCCACATCATGTTAAAGACAGAAATTCCTCAAACCTCTCTCTATCTCTCCCTCAAAACCTTCTCTTAAATTATTAGTTCTTTCTTTTCACTTGTTACTGCCTTTTGTAATCAACGTTTTCACTGTCATTATCTAATTTGATTGGTGATGACAGAGGCATGGCTACTGTATCTTATATAAGAGTTTACCAGAAGCCGTGAAGCGAGGGAAAAATAATTTTCCCCATATATTTTTTATTTAGTTATTGGGTTAAACAAAATAAAGGAGAGCTAAGGACTAAATTAAGAGATAGATGCGTAAAGTGAAATAAAGGGTGCATAAATCACTTTATATTAAAATGAAGTCTAAGGGAAATTTAACTACATTTGAGATGTCACAGTGTACATAAATCACTTTATTTTCTTCGCTAAATTAAATTTTATTAATTTTATTTAGTTTTAGTAATTATTGTGATTTAGTTTATTTGTATGCACATATTTTTGTACATCACCTACAAAATTATTTTGTGTTGTACCAAGTTAATACTACTTAACTTCGTACATTTTTTTCAAGAAAAACTTAGTTTCCCGTTTGAGAATTAGTTGGATTTCGTGTATGGATGCGAAAGCATGACTGCGATCCAATTAATTCTTGAATTGTCCCATTTTTTGGACAGTTTGGGAATGCATAGTTATGTGTTGTAGTTTGCGGTTCACGGATTAGGTTTCGATAGTGGAAATTTTGGTAACATTTCTTCATGTTCTTTGAGTACACGGTGGATGTTATGTATCTGTGGCGTGCACTTGAAGAACTGTAAGGAGATGCTGCCGAAATTAGCCCACGTCGAAATTTAATCCATTGGAATCGTAAATTACGGCACATAACTGTGCATTCCTGAATGGGATAAGGCCTTTACCAGAGGAATAAGGTGACAAAATAATAGTTGAAGTTGTTGTAACTCTTGTACTTTTATTGGGATTGCAGACAAAATGGACATATAGTGGATACATAATCATAATAAATGTGATGTTGAGTACTTGGATGGAATAGATGAGTTCATTAAATTCCCAACTAGACACAACTTAGGTTCAACTCATATCCGATGTCCGTGTAGGAGGTGTAACAACTCAATGCGGGAGACATTCGAAAATGTTCGATTTCATTTAGTAAGAAATGGGATGATGGAGACCTATACTACTTGGTATCATCATGGAGAACGATTAGACCAAGCTTCGTCTTCATACATGACACGAGTGGAGACTGTTGAATCTAATGTGGATCCTAGTGAACAAGTTATGAATATTCTAAATGACGTTTATCCATACGCCTCGAGCAACACCAATCAGGAAGGGGGAGATGACGGTCGTCCAACCATGGACAGTGAGGCATTCAAAAGCTATGAAAAACTATTGAAAAATGCGAAGCAAGAATTATATCTGGGTTGCGATAACTTTTCGGTGCTCACAGTAATTGTGGAGTTAATGCATGGCAAGATCAAGTTTCGTTTGTCAAACAAGTGCTTTGATTACTTTTTGGGAGTTATCAAGAGGATGCTTCCAAAGGAGAATTGTTTACCTGAAGATCATAAAAGTGCCCAAAAAGTGTTGAAGGGTCTCGGATTAGGGTATGAAAAAATTCACGCATGTGTAAATAATTGTATATTGTTCTATAAAGAGAACAAATAGTTGGATAAATGCCCTGTCTGTAGTGAGCCGAGGTTTAAAATGACATCACAGAATAGAAAGACCAAGATTCCACAAAAAGTAATGCGTTATCTTCCATTGAAGCCTAGGTTGCAGTGATTGTACATGTCGATGCATACCGCAACCAAGGTATAAAATATCGATGATATCGGAAATATCGGTAGTCCAAAAACACGGAAATATCGATGGAAATATCGGGATATTATCGATATCGATAAAAATAATATGGAAACCACAGAAATTGTAAGAAAAACTTGGAAATTTTTATTGAAACTTTGCAGGATGTTTATTTAGTCAATTATCTATTAGTTTATCACAAAAAATTGGAAGGAAATGCATTGCATGATGGATTTAACTGATTTAAGTTGATTATATAGCGAGCTGGCAAACATTGTGAGGGTAGAAAATATGTAGTAATTAATGAAAGAAGTTTAAACACACCATAATCATTTATATATAATGAATTAGTACAATATTTTGCACTTTATACATTGCATGGTAACATACATGAGTGACTTAGTACCACATAGAGTTCTTATGATGTTCAAATCTCTATGTGTAGAGTAAGTGTATTGTGAAGAGTAGTCATCAAATGATAAATCCCAAAATAATTTTGCATGTAATTGTTAACATGCGTCAGGAATATCTGTCATTTTCTCCTTCTTTTCTTTATTTCTTTTTCCAAAACACAAAAAAAAAAAAAAAAAAGAATCCAAAGCAATATCTGATTCAGAAATCAGGAATCCCCATGCTTTCCCAGCTTTCTGTCATTTCCTCCATCTCTTCTCTGCCGAGCAGTCTTGGCTTTGCTTTTTCTTCCCCATGCTTTCCCAGCTTTCTGTCATTTCCTTTCTCTTCTCCGCGGACGAAACCAGATCCCTTCTTCCCCACCCCCCCATTCCTTCCCAGTTCCCAGAGTCCCTTCTTCCCCCCCCACCTTTCTCTCCCGATTCCTAGATTCCCTTCTTCCCCCCCCACCTTTCTCTCGTTCTCGGAGCCCCCCCCACTCTTCTGTCCAGGTTCCTCAACCTGTCTTCCCCCGCTATTCTCTTCCCCCCACTTTTCTGTTTCAGATTCCCACCCCTCGGCATTATTCTCGCCGCGACTCTTCTTCCCCCCCACTCTTCGAATCTCTTTCCTTCTTCCCCCCCCATCCCCACTTTTATGTTTCAGATTCCCTCTCGCCGCGACCCTTCTCTTTTGCCTTGACTCTTTTTCCCAGATATTTCTGATATCGATATTTCAGTCTAGGGTGCTCTTTTACAGTCGGCCGGAGCTGTAGAAGCTCCGGCGTTCTTCTCCGATTAGCACAGTTCCAAAATATCGCGATAGTTTCGGAAATATCGCGATATTATTGATAATATCGTGATATTTTGACGAAAACCAGTTGGATAGTAATTAAAATATCGGTACCGTGAAAAACCGATAATATCGGCGAAATATCGCCGATATTATCGGCATTTTGTTCCTTGATCGCAACTGACATGAGATGGCATAAAGAAAGACGGGTAAATGATGATGTTATGAGGCATCTTACGGATGGAGAGGCATGGAAAGAATTTGATCGGATGTACCTTGATTTTGCAGCTGACCCGCGCAACGTCAGATTGGGACTTGCCACCGACAGATTTAATCCTTTCGGGGTTTTAAACCAAATCCACAGCACTTGGCCGGTCATCGTTCTTCCTTATAATCTGCTGCCTTGGAAGTGCATGAAAAAAGAATACATGATGTTGACTATATTAATTACCGAAGATCCAGGAAAGTCCATTGATGTTTATTTGCGGCCATTGGTTGATGAGCTAAAAGATTTATGGGAAAACGGTGTTTGTACGTACGATAAGTATACTAGGCAGATGTTCACCATGCGAGCGGCAGTGATGTGGACAGTAAACGATTTTCCCGCGTATACAATGGTTTCTGGGTGGATGACTAAGGGTTATTTGGCATGTCCAATATGCAAAGAGAACGTAACATCGTCTTGGCATGCGAGAAAAGTTTGTTATCTTGGTCATCGTAGATGGCTTCCTTGGGACAATGAGTGGCGTCAGAACGATAAAGCCTTCCACGGCACAAAATAGACTCGGCCAAGACCAAGAGAATGGTCCGGAGATGAGATTTTGGATCAGTTAAATTGATTAGAATTCGATCATTTTGGCAAAAGGATCAGTAAGCCCAGACCAACTACACATCTGAACTGGACGCACAAAAGTATGTTATTTGAGCTCCCGTACTGGTCAAAGTTAAAATTGAGACACAACCTCGATGTTATGCATATCGAGAAAAATGTGTTTGATACTTTGGTCGGGACAATTCTAGACATTGAAGGAAAAACGAATGGGCATTAGGTCATCCTTGTGGATGAAGAGAGTCGGTGGTACATTGAAGAAAAGCCATCCATTTTTTACAGTTAACCCGAATGGGAAGAAAGAGTTTTTTAACTTTATTTCTTCTGTAAAGTTTCCAGATGGGTATGCTTCCAATATCTCGCATTGTGTGAACGTGAGGGGGTGTAAATTTTCAAACATGAAGAGTCATGACTGTCATGTGATACTCCAACGCCTTCTTCCGGTTGGTATTCGACACTTATTGCCTCTTGATGTGGTGAAACCAATCGTGTTGTTGTCAAGATTTTTTTTGCAGTTGACTGCAAGGTGTTTGCGGAAGTCGGATGTTAAACATTTGCAGGACGACATTGTGAACGTCTTATGCAAGTTCGAACAGCTATTTCCCCCAGCTTTCTTTACAAATATGATTCATGTGATGATTCACTTGCCAGATGAGGCATTGCTTGCCGGACCAGTGAACTGTCGATGGATGTATCCAATAGAAAGGTACTTAATTAAGCGTCTATATATATAACAGATTCATGATCAACGAACACTTTGAATAATTTGTAGCATACCTTTTATTTGTGCAGATATCTTGGTGAGTTGAAAAAGTGTGTTCGAAACAGGACAAAGCCCGAAGGATCACTGGTGGAGGCATGGGTCGCATATGAGTCACTTACTTTTTGTGCAATGTATCTTGAAGAAGTTGAGACAGCTTTCAATCGTCCTCAACGCAATAATGACGATGGTGTCAGAAAAGAGAAACTGTCTGTTTTTGCCCAAATTGCGCGACCATTTGGCGATCCTATAAAAGGCGAATCGTTTACCAAAAATGACATGGAGGTAGCGCATTGGTTCATACTCAACAATTGTGACGAGGCTTTGCCATACCTTGAAGAGCATGAACAGTTGATGAAGCAGGAACATCCTTCACATTTATATGCCAAGAAGCACCGTGACTTGTTTCCTTCGTGGCTTCAAGCACATGTAAGTTGTATGTGGTTTGAATTGAGCATATTTTCCAACTTGTTCATGCCTTTCTTTAAATTTGGTTACACTAACAGGTTAACTTTTTGTATATGTCATATTAGATGAACAAATTGAAGGAATTGAATTCACCCTCTTACGATGAAGAATTATATAACTTGGCGAGAGGACCGCTTCACGTTGACTTGTTCTCGGGTTGTCATGTAAACGGGATCAAGTTCTTGGGGGCAACACGTGATGACAAGTCGTCTACTCAAAATAGTGGTGTTCATGTCCTGGGTGCGGGCGACAGTAAAGACATTGATTTTTATGGCAAACTAACTAGTGTAGTACAATTGCTTTACAAAGACAGGTGTCAAGTGATACTGTTTAAGTGCCTTTGGTTTGATACAAACCCACATAACTGAACGAGTGTTAAGCGAGATCATGGTTTACTATCAGTAACACTACGAGACATTGGTACGATGAAGACCCATACATTTTGGCAAGTATGGTGAAACAAATATTCCATCTAGACGACCCTAAAGCCGGCAATGGTTGGAAAGTTGTTCAGAAGATTGAGCGAAGAGGGCTATATGATATTCCGGAACTAGATCATGATGACAACGACGACGTCGCTGACCAACAGTTATCATCTTCGATAGAAATTGGTGAAGAAACACTCCGAGATACTAATATTGTCCAAGAACCATTTGACATACCTGGAGTACCCGAATTCGAAATATCAATTGACCTTGGTGATTTGCCTCAATACAATGCACCAGAAGAGGCAAACGAAAATGAGGACGAATGGGAATCCGGAAATGATAGTAGTGAGGATAGCGAGAGTTATTATTGTAGTTCGGATGAGGATTAATATAAACTTGTAAAGGCAAAAGCAGGAAGCTGAGGGTTTAACACCGCTTCTCATCTACCCACACTAATATTCCCAACAAATCATCCGATCGTCTCCATTCTATAAAGGTAAAGATATCATGTAAGTTTTATGTTTTATGTTAGTCTCATGGAAGGTTGTGATGTCTTTTCATTTGAGTTGTTTTTATTATATCTTTGATTACCTACTACCAAAGGTCTGTTTACCTCTCTGTTGGAATTATTGAAATTTATGGATGACCTCTTTGCAGGTTGTGGCCCAAACCATCCGGTCATGCTTTGAAGGTATGTGTTTTCTGTTATCACTGTTAAGTGTTAACATAATGTGTTATTTTCTTTTTTTTTTGTCCGAGTACCAACATTTGTGCTGAGATCCTGTGAGTTTTATGTGCATTCATCTTTGACTCAGCCTCAAATGATGGTGGTCTCAGATCTGGATGATGTATTTGTTCAATTGCCAGATTATCTTCTTGTTAGTCTATTTGAATCAAGAAGCGTAGTGGAATCTATGTTTCAAGACAACGTGAATGTGGAGTCTGCTTTTGGTCCAGCTCTTAAAGCCTCGCTTATGCTTATGGAGTGTGAGCTTCTTCACACATAGCAATTTGAATTTTACCTTTGGATAAAATTTATCACCAATTATAAAAGCAGTGTGTTAAGTTATGTATTCCTTGAGTAATTGACTATTAAGTACTTCATTATGCAGTTCCAAGAGTCTGGTTGTTCATTTACTTTGCATTAACTTATGTCCACGCGTGTGCTTTTGCAGAGCAACCTTGGGGGAAAATTGTTAATTTTTCAAAATACACTGCCAGCGCTTAAAGTTGCGTGGAGATGATCTTCGTGTCTATGGCTCTGATAAAGAGCATCCAAATTGAAGCAGCGAGACAGGATTCCAGTTCGACGACGGCGACGCGTCAACAGCCCTGATCAACCTCCTGAATATTATCCCTTCTCCCCCAGCCTCCACGACTGGAACCTAACTAGTACGAGTAGGTAAATTATTTTTCTTTTTTGGTCCCATGTAAATATATGCATACACACACACACACACACACACGTATGTTTGTTAGTTTCTGTTTGGCTGGTTGCGTTTTTGCTCTGATTGGTTGCTTAGAAAACGGAACTAATCAGACATTGCTTTCTGATTTCGATTAGGTTTAGTTCTTTAGTAGAGCGATAGCGTAAGTGGGGCGATTTGGTTAAGTTAGGACTAAATTATGAGGTTGGCAGCTTTCAATTTAGACTGTAGAGCTGAAATGGCGGACAACAAGTAGTGGAATTATTTGAGGTATTGAGTTGCAAATGGCTACATTGATGAAGGCAGTGATAAAAAAGGTAGAGTTTGGTTTTTGGATCAGTTGCTTGCGTTTCCTGTGCAAAATGGTTATACCGAATTCTCGTTAACTTGCTAGCATGATGTTGGGAAAACCATTTCACAGTGCTTCGTAGGACTTACAGAATTGATTATTATAAACTATATGATCATGTGAACTAGTTTTGTTCTATTGTTTTGTAGGATCATGTGAAGTCCCAATAAGCTAGAAAAGTTTGGTGTTAGCTCCTTTATGTTTGGGTGGTGATGTTCTTCAGTAAGTTCGAATCATTGAGCTTCTTGTCATCAGCCAAACTTCGTCGATCAATTCCCATGGCCATTAAAAACCCACCCATCTCTGCTCCTTCCCATGTTCAAAGCTACAGTTTCGCTCAATCTCTTGGTGTTGGTCGCTTAAACTGGAATCCGGTCTCGCTGCTTCAATTTGGTGGTTAAATGCCTAGGCACCTACACTATTGGTTAAATGCCATTCATACTTTTAGTCCAGTTTATGTCTACAATTTTAAGTCTGCATTCTATCCTTTCTGTTGGTACAGTTGAATTTTTTAGTTGTTTTATTATGTACTGTTGGATATTTATAATGGTCTGATGTAAAATTGCTTTTTAATTATATGAGTCAAGCTTGAGCGAGCTTAAAATGTACAAGCTTGGTAGATAACTTGAGTCGTTTCGAGTATACAATAAATAGCTCAAGTTAACTTGGTAAATAACTTGAGCTATTTTGCAAGACGCACGTGTAGATTGCTTTCATGACCTTTTTTTGTTTTAAGTAAGATGTGTTAGGCTCGACTCTTGTAGATGATCAATTGGAACTTTTTCACGTCATCGAATGTTACTCTTTCAAGTAGCATCATCTCAAATCTTAGCCTCTCCTCTATTTCCTCCCTCAAGAGGTTCTTATTCCATACCTTTGTTTGACCGGCCTTCACAAACCTCCTGACATTCCACTCCAAGCACCAAACAGTGTTATTGTAATAACGAAAACTTGAATTGGATACACTACTAATTAAGGCAATCTCCAACTATCGAGGGCTACTAGGCCTCAAAAATATAATTTTTTAAGGAATAATAACAAACTAATTTTTTAAATTTTCAAACACAAAATATATTCAACATAAAGTATATAAAGTACATAAAGTATTATTTTGTACTCATAAAAAATAAAAATAGCTTTGTGCGACGCCTGTACCTACGTCGCGCAAGTGTTTTTTTTTATTTTTTTTTTATGAGTACAAAATAATACTTTATTTTGTTTTTGAAGATTTTGTGTTATATACTTTATGTTGAATATATTCTGGTATATGAAATCTACTTGCAAATATTAGTGTTTTAAGTAAGATGTGTTAGGCCATCTCCAACCGAAAGGTCCAGAGGGCCGAAAATAGCCCGAAAACCGTCTCCAACCGAGGGCTAGGCCAGAGGGCTCTGAAATCTAGGAGGGCCCCACGGAATCGGAGAGGGTTGGAGGGCTAGCTGCAGCCCGGGGCTGACCATTTTTTTTTAACCGACACTAATAGTGATTTATATATAACGGCTAGTTTTCAAATTTTTTATGAATTTAAACCTTTTTTTTCTATTTTTTTCCTATAACTTCCTATAATTTCTATTTTACAAAATTTGTTTCAAATTTTTTTTAAATTTTTTTTTTCTATAACTTCTATTTTACAAAATTTGTTTCCTATTTTTTTTTTAAATTCCATTTTTTCCTATAACTTCTATTTTTCATTTTTTTTTTTAAATTCTATTTTTTTCCCATAACTTTTATTTTACAAAATTCGTTTCATTTTTTTTTTAAATTCCAATTTTTCCTATAACTTCTATTTCACAAAAAAAATTTCGTATTTTTTTTAATTCTATTTTTTCCTATAACTTCTATTTTACAAAGTTTGAATTTGAATTTAAGTTGTAGTTTTTAAATAATAAATTATGTTTGGCCCTATGGCCCTCGGTTGGAGACGGTTTTTTGTGCCAGGGCTAAAACGAGCCCTCTAGCCCTCTGGCCCTAGGTTGGAGACGGAGGCAAATATGGCCATGTACTGTTCATTAAAATATTAATATCTTGGAGAATCTTGGAGGGCCAGAGGGCTAAAACGAGCCCTCTATCCAGCCCTTGGTTGGAGATGGCCTTAGGCTCGACTCTTGTAAATGACCAATTGGAACTTTTTCACGTCATCGAAATGTTACTCTTTCAAGTAGCATCATCTCAAATCTCTTAGCCTCTCCTCTATTTCCTCCTTCAAGAGGTTCTTATTACATGCCTTTGTTTGACCGGCCTTCACAAACCTCCTGACATTCCACTCCAAGCACCAAACAGTATTACTAATAACGAAAACTTGAATCGGATACACTACTAATTAAGGCAATCTCCAACTATGGAGGGCTACATAGGCCTCAAAAATATAATTTTTTAAGGAATAATAACAAACTAATTATTTAAATTTTCAAACACAAAATATATTCAACATAAAGTATATAACACAAAATTTTCAAACACAAAATATATTCAACATAAAGTATATAACACAAAATCTTCAAACACAAAATCTTCAAATTTTCCGTCTTCAATCTTATTGGCTAAATCTTACTCTCTCTATATTTTTATTACGTACTTTATAGTATGGCCAAGTACCTTTTCACCATGTCAATAACTAACAAGCTCAAAAAGAAATGCCTAACTGCTTGGGGGTGGCACTTTTTAGGCCTTCTAAGGGTTGATTCGATCCCCGAATATGCCCATTTGTAAATGCTCTTTGGTTGGAGATTATTTTGTTCAATTTCAAGGTTAATATTGACCAAATTCCCTTTGATCGGAGATGGTCTAATTAACATCCCAAACACACAATATCACTACAAGTATAGCACATACGTCTTTGGTATCCACTTGTGTAAATGTTTTAAATTGACGATCGAATTAATTCATTGTATTCATATAGGGTTAAAGAGTGTAGCTGTAAAAAAACATCAAAATCGGAGTTACAATAACTGTTAAATCATGATTTTTTCGATTATTGCCATCGAAAAGGTATGTCTTGTTACTTGATATCTGAATGTTTGCTTTTTGCGATTTTTGGCGTACACGATCTCGAAGCATATACAAACAACTTTGACGGTTGGATCGTTGAAACTAGTTTCGTACAATGCGTATCACATCAAAACATTAGATTCACAAACATTTGGAGTTTATTTATACTTTCATTAAGTATAACATAAGATTTTGTGGTATCCACTTCTGTAAATATTTTAAATTGACGATTGAATTAGTTTATTGTATTCATATAGGATCAAGGAGTGTAGCTGTAAAAACTCATCAAAATCGGAGTTAAAATAACCGTTAAATCGTGCTTTTTCGTTTATAATCGTCGAAAAGTTTTGTCCTGTTACTTGATCTTTGCATGTTTGTTTTTTGCGATTTTTGGCTTATGCGATCTTAAAGCATATACAAACAAGTTTGACGGTTGGATCTTTGAAACTAGTTTCATACGATGCTTTTACCATGAAGTTCAACGGTATATATATTTACTAAGTAGATTTTAATTTATTTATTTCGTACTTATAATACTTAAGAAATTGATTGATATATAGGAAAAAAAAAATTATTCTGGGTTTTTGTTAGAAAAATATATTATTGTGGGGTTTACGTTAAAAAAATTTGAATTTGAAAAGAGGAAAGTCACATTTTCGGTAATTTTTATAATAATTTTTTTTCCAAATAAATACTTTGTGTGACGCCTTAGTATGATCGTCGTGCAAAACCACTTTGCGCGACATCGAATTATACAACTACGTCGCGCAAGGTGTGATAATTTTGGCGATATAATAGTGAAAAATAGGCCTTTTTTTTTCAATTTTTCCAAATATTTTTCCACTTTGCCCAAACGACAGAACCCTCATCCTTCTATTCGAACCTAACCCAGAAATCTTGAACCCAGCTAAACCGTCCCTCTTTATCTCCCTCTCTCCTCTTCACAAATCTTGAACACAAAACCCAGAATCCCGTCCCCTTTCTTTTCCCGTAGACCCCAGATCTGCTTCTCTCCTCTTCACAAATCTTAAACCCCAAATCTTTCCTCTTCACAATCTCGAACCCAGACCTGTCTTTCCTATTAATAAATCTTGAACCCAAACGACAAACCTTCACGCAAATCTCGAAGCCGACACGAATCAAGTCCCAAAATCAAGGTAAGGGTTTCTGATTTTCGATGGGTTTTTTGTTATTTAGGGTTTAGGCTCAAATTGCATGTTGATTTCTGAGTATTTTGTTGATGTTTGTGTGTTTTGTGTATGAACATGAATTTGGTTTAGTTTGGTTTTTATTAATTTGATTTTAGTTGAGGATGCATATGCCTTGTTAATTGAGGACCTGTTTAACAGTCCGGCGGCGCAGAGCTGGAATTCAACTGTTGCAGACTAAGCTTCGGATTATTTTTGTGCCACATCATGAATTGTTTGTAAATTGCAGCATAGTAGGAACTACAGAGGTAATACATCCAACTTGAACCATATTCTCATAGCTTTCAAAGTTTCTGCACTTAACTACCACAACTTTCGCATGTTGCTTACTTCACCATGATTTTTTGCCTTTGTCGTTGGTTGTCCCAAAAAAATATGATGCTATCGAACTTGAGTACTGTGTATATTTGCTCCTCAGCCCTCTTCACTTCACTGGTCGGACACCAACAATTCTCACACGAAATCTATACTGAGGTTGTGAGTCTTCATCATCATCCTCTTTACTAGAGTCACCTTCCACTCTGTCCCACCGTGCATAGTCCAGAGAAGAGTGTCCCTTTGGTTTTGGAATTGCTTGCCATCCATTTTCTTTTTCTTTTTCAGACCATCCCTTGACTGCACAAGCGGCAACAACTTCACTGGTATTTTTCCTTCATGGTTTTTACCTTATTAAGTGTTCTGTGTCTGTGGTATAGAACTCTCGCTGTTTTCGATCTGGGTTTTGCTTACTTTCTTGCTTTTTATCTTCATAATTTCGAAAAAGGACTAATTATTTGGAAAAAATAGAGGCAGTCACCTCATACAGAATTTTGATTCCTTTAATGATTTATTTGGAAAATTTTCAGAACTAAAATGTATAAACTTTTGGTTCAGGGCTGAAATGTTTCCAACAATGTTCTAAAATCCAACTAAGTCCAGCCATGTAATACCCCGTCTTTTCCTATATAAATGGAGTATCCACCTAGATGCACATGGTGACCTAATTTATTAAGTTTTGGTCAGTTATATAAAGTCAATAACATTTATAAGGAAATATGGCTAATAACGTAGCGATATCATAATAAGCCTCATGGTCAAAAAAATTTCCAATGTTTTGTAATGATATATATATATATATATATATATATATATATATTTATATGTAGTTGTTTTGTATTTATGTAGTTGTGACAAGATTGTGGCTTGTTGATGGTCTTATGTGTTCTGTAAGTTGGTTAACCCATGTTGCGTAGAAGTAAAAGCTTGAAACTTTTAAAATGTCGAACTATCATGTGTGTTTTCTCTTCATAACCATTTGTACATTTAAACTGAAATTATTGATGTGCATAGTTGTATATTGTGTTCATCGAAACTAATGGTGCTTTCTACCTTCATTTGGGGAAATAAGGTTAGTTTAGTTGATTAAACACCATTGAGATTGAAAGTAATGGTGGTTTCTACTTTCATTTGGGGAAAATAAGGTAATTTATATTAATTTGAACATTATTGAGAATAAATTGTTTGACAAAGTTTAGTGGAATTACGATGGCTTTTTTTTTTTTTTTTTTTTCTCTTTGGGTGGGGGGGGGCGGGGGAGGGGGGAACACGTTTTTCCGTTCTCTATCTAGTGGGGAGGTGTAAGGAGGGCATGATTAAGTATGAAGAGAGTTGAATAATTTCATTCATAAGTTCTGGATTAAATGCCATTTAGATGACTTGATGTAGCTCTCATACTTCAACTTCAAAGTGATGAAGTCCAACATGTGTTTCTGTACATTTGGTTTTCCTGTGTCTTTACTTCATGGCGCAAAAATGTATTCACTTTTATTAGTCCAAGTGGTGATTAGTTCCAAATGCAAGAAAGGATTAGTTTCTAATGTTATATTTTTATGGTTCAAAAAGTGTATAGATGTCGCAGTTGATCACTCGTTGTCGGAGTGTGACCAATGCGCCTCCCACATTATCAGCATCTACTGCTCTACCCATAAGTGCTCAATTGATTCAAGAGCCTACACCCCTTGCTGAGCCTACTTCTACGGCGTCTCAGGTGCCCATCTCATCGATGTCATCAGTGTCGGTTGAGCCGCTCAGTGCACGGCGGCCTCACCGGCGTTGCCGCGAGCCAGAGCCTTCTGATCACTTTTCCTCGGCATCCAGAGTTGAGGGTGAAGCCTCCCAGCCAGGTACCCTTTTTTCTAATTCTCACTACGTTGTAATTTTTTTTTTCATTTTAAAACTATTATTTTTATGCTGGTGAAAATATTCTGATTGTGAAAATGTGTTGCAAGTTGTGAATTACTGTTATTTTATTGTTTTAAGGTTTTGGGAAATGCTATACTATTAGGGGAGGTTGTGTCGAATTTTTTGTACAAATTTAAGTTTTTTTGGCCAGCTAAAAAAAATACCAGAGGGCCTAGTCGAATGCTGAAGCAGAAACAGAGCGTACGTCAGACAGCCTCCAAGATCAAGATTGTGTATGACCCGCGACATCGTGGAGCGCCTACCTCACAGCAGCATAGCTTCATTGCTAGTAGCTGTGGTGTTGTTATTCGAGACAATTGTCCTTTTCGGTGGGAGTCTTGGGCAGAAATTCCCGACGACACGAAGGAACTTGTGTGACACGAGTTGTCGGTTAGTATATTAATTTTTAGCCTTTATCATTTTTTTTAATTTTTTTTACAAATATTAAAAACCAAAATATATTATCTTTAATATTATTAAATTTCTTACTATTAATTTATTATTTTTCATATTCGTAGTTCATTTATGATCTTGAAGACATATCCCCCGAGGTCATGGCCTACTTGGAGGAGACCTTAGCAATCCGGTACAAACATTGGAAGAACAATTTTCACAATCATTTTAAGCTATGGGATACTCTGGAGATTGCTCGCTTACATGTTCCAAGCGAGTTGACAGACCGGTCACAGGATTGGGAGTGGCTCTGCAACCATTTTACGGACCCAAAATTTGTGGTACGTACATAATATTTTAATAATAATTTATTATTGTTTTAGTTATTTTTTAAAGCTTTTTGTATTAATTTATTTCAAATGGTCGCACTAACATGTATATTGTGTGTTTAACAGAAGAAATCTGTTGCTGGCCAGAAAGCTCGGGAGTCAAAGACACTTCTCCACCATTCTGGTTCGAAGCCCTTTTCGTATGGGGTTGAGAAACGACGTCAGGTAAAACTATATTAACTTTGAAATTTTATACAATTTATTTATTATTATTGATTAATACAATTTTCTTAATGTTTTTTTTTCTTCAGGAGGGTTCTAAGTTCCCAGAGATCGACAATTTCAAGCACGTTTACGTTCGACCTGGTAATGAAACCGTTGAGCAGTGTTATGTAAGTATATGTAATTATTATTATTCTTATATGTATGAATCGTTCAAATATTATTTATATTTTGTTATTAAACATTATATGTTTTTTCTTTATTATTACAGGATGCTATGGTGGAAAAGAGCACTGCTGTTCTCCAAGAAGCAACATCACAGCTTCCCCCGAAGACTCCGATCGAGTCCGTCATGGTACCAGAGGATGTAGGTTTTCAGATCATGACTGAAGTTCTGGATCAAAACCTTGGTCGTCGTCATGGCCAGGTTGTTCGGGGTATGGGGAAATCGCAGGTTCATGAGACGGGTGCCTCTTATTCCAGATCGAAGACAGCAGAGGTCGCTACATTGATGGATGAAGTGACAACCTTAAGGGGGTAAGGTTGCGATCCAGGAAGAGTATATGAGGGCCCAGGGCGAGTAGATGAGGGCGCAGAGCGAGGAGGTGAGGACCTATGCTGAGACGGTGAGAGAACTTGTACGAGCCATACAGACGGCTGGCCTACAAGTCTCGCTACCAGCACCTCATCTTGATCCACCTTCGACCTCAGAGCCACCTTACCATCCTGATACTCAGTAGCTTGATGTTTTAAACCTAGTTCACTTGTAGTTTTTTCTTTTTTGTTTGGACATCTTGTATGTACATTTTTATATATTTTATAATTAAATATTTTTGCTTGGTTAATTAATTATTCTTTACAATTTAATTACAGTATTTATCAAAAGTTTAAAAAAAAAAAATTAGTTTTGACCAAAACATAAAAAAATAAAATAAATAAAAAAAGGGTTTGCACGAAGTAAGTCGCGTCACGCAAGGCAACTGTGCACGACGAAGGTCCGGCGTCGTGCAAAGTGGCTTTGCACGACGAAGGTTCTGCGTTGCGCAAGGCCACTTTGCACGATGCCGGACCTTCGTCGTGCAAGGCCACTTTGCACGACGCAGAATCTGCGTCGCGCAAGGCCACTTTGCACGACGTAGGTCCTGAGTCGCGCAAAGTGTCTTTGCGCGATGTAGGTTATATATTCGTCGCGCAAACTCTACCGTCACTGCCTTGGCGCAACGGTTTTTGCGCGACGAAGGTTACGTTGCGCAAACCTTTAGGCAACGATTTTTGACTTTGCACGATGAAGGTACCTACATCGCGAAAAGTGTTTTTCCTACTAGTGATACAATTTAGACCCACATCATTCACAACAATGAGATAGTTGACGAAGAATAAAAAGAAATATGATCTTTCACAGAATATTAGCAAAATGAAAAGCACTTACAAACACACTCAATTGTTGATAAACTTGACAGCCGAAAGCTAGCTTGACAGCTAAAATTTCAACGGAACTCTGATGCAACAAATATTTTTTCAAACCAAAATTAATCTGCAGATGATTCCGAACACAAAAATAATTAGTTTTCAAACAAAGATAAGACAAACTTAAAATATTTGCTGGCCAATTTGCATAAGAGGAGAACAAAAATGAAGCTTTTATCAACATGACTATCAAATTTATACACATTAGCATAAATCTAATTTAAACACTTAACACAGAGGATTTACAAAAGTAAAAAAGAAACAAACTGAAAGTCTAACTATAACAAATAACAGTGTAAATGTTAGCAAAATAACTTGTCACATAAATTAACTTACATTGGTAAACCACAATATCAATCCACCTTGAAGAGAGAAAATCGATTAAAAAAAAGAAAAAAAAAAGAAACTAAAGCTTTAACCATCACATATAAAAAAACAGATTAACGAACGCACAAAAAGCGAACAAATTGAGTCAAACTGAAAAGAAAAACTAAATTCAAACAATTGGAAAACATACAGATGAAACAAAACATGTAGAAAAAGTCAAAAAAACTGAGTAAAAACGAAAAATAAATAAATAAATGCAAACAGCTAAGAAACGTCTACAAAGAGCAGGTAGAACCATGCACAGAGAAGCAGCAAAAATCCTAAACTTATATTATTCTCCTGAAAACCTACCAAATCCTTCTCACTGCTCAAAATCCAAATAACCAGTTAAAATTGACAAAATTACAATTAAATTAGACCACAATTCACCAAACAACATTTAAAAGCAAAATCCAGTAAAGGTAAAGATGAATTGAACAACCTATATGAATGGAAACATTCATACCTAAATTGAATTTCCAACTTGATTTTCTTGCTTAAAAATCTTAATCTACAAAACCAAATTAGTTTTATTAAACAACATTCAAAAATAAAATCCAGCGAACGAAAACATCAATTGAATAACCTAAATCAGTGGAAGCATTCATACCTCAATTGAATTTGTAGCTTAATTTTGTCGGTTAAAAATTCTGATCTGGAAAGCCAAATCAGTCTTATCAACAATAAACTATCAATTTATGAAAGCAAAGACAACGCATAAAAAGAACATTAAACTGGGAACAAAGTCATCATACTTTACTATAGTCTTGTGACAATTTGTCATTTGTAGTTTTTTAATAGAAATTATTATACCATACTTACGATTTCTTCTTGTTCATTGCACTAGCTGTTTGCACTGTAGAAAATTCTTCATGTGAATAAATTGAGTTTATACACTTGCACTTATATTTTTGTTTCACAGAAGGAAAATTTAAAACCAAAATATTACAGTTTCTTAGTTCATAATTTTCTTGCACCACACACAGAAATAAAATAAAATAAATTCAGAAAACGCTATCTCATGTACCAATCATACCATTCCTCTTTTTTTTGTTTTTTTTTGTTTTTTTTCTTTTGAATTTTGAGGGAAAAATAATGGTATTTTCAGGCAAAAATTGAACCACAAACAATAAAAAAAACCCTAATAAAAAATAAATTTAAGAGCAAAGAGATAAATTATATACCTCACCCAAAAACGGCTTGCAATGTCAGAGTAAAACCCTAAAATTGGAAGACCAAAGTTCCCTGCAACCAAAAAATGAAATCAAACGAAAGATCCAGATGCAAAACACGAAGAAATAAAGAAAATGTTGAGCCGAATAGGTGAAGAGCCAAACTTTACAACAATCAATTTAAGGTTGCAGTAAAACCCTAAAATTGGAAGACCAAAGTTTCCTGCAACCAAAAAACGAAATCAGAGGAAAGAACCAAATGCAAAACACGAAGAAATAAATAAAACGTTGAGCAAAATAGGTGAAGAGCCAAATTTTACAACAATCAAATAAAAAAATTTCTTCCTAACCAAAAAGAAAATAAAACAATGCATGAACAAACACAATGCATGAACAAACACACCTAAAGCAGAGCGATTGGTTCGTGGAAAATAGCGACGAAAACAGGTGAAACACTCTTCCACACAGTCCGATCAAAATCAAAACCGAAAGAGAAATAGAGAGAAACGGGAAGACAGAGAAGAAAAGAAGAGTAAAGTTAAAAAGTGGAAGATGCTTCCCTAGAAAATACAACACGTAAGGAACAAAAATGAGAGGGACAAAATGGCCAATTCACCAGCCAACCCCACTAAAGCCCAAGAAACATGAAGAGAATGAGGGGCAAAACCGGGTGGGCACTATTAATGAACAGTAGTTTCCCACCGGGTTTTAGTATATATGAAAAGAATTTTAAAACTCTGAATTTTTATAAAAAATCATATCATAACTTTATCTAATGATAATGAGAAAAGAAAGAAAACGAAAAAAGAAAAAAGAAAACCCCTGACCAAGAGCGCGTGCAAGCCACACACCAACTTGCGTTCAATTTCAGAAACAGTATCCGTGTTCAGTTTCAAAAACAGTATTCAGTTTCAGAGATAGTTAATGTTCAGTTTAAGAAATAGTGATAGTACCCGTGTTCAGTTTAAAAAATAGTGGTAGTACCCGTGTTTAGTTTTTAGAAATGGTTAGTGTTCAATTTAAGAAATAGTGAGGGAAAGAAGAGAGAGAGAGAGAGACAGACAGACAGACAGATAGACAGAGAGAGAGACAGTGTGTGTATGTGTGTGATGAACGCGCAAAGCTTAACGCGTCAATTGTTATTATAAACTTTTTCCTTTTTGTTAAAAATTAAGTCATTTTCATTAAAGTTTAAATCATTTTCAATAAATAAAGTTATTAAATAATTTGTTATTAATGTAGATGGATGGTAAGGAAAATGGGAGGTCTAAGGTTTCTGCATGCGAGGTGCCGCTGGCATCCTCGCAAGGATCTGCACTATCTGTCCTTTAGGTTTTCCAATTGGGATAGAGATATTTGTTTTGGGGTTAAGAAGATCTCAGTTGAGTATGGTGTAGGTAAGTTCTGGGGGGCCCCAATTAGGGTTTTGATAATTGAAAATGGAGTAGTTGGAGCTAACGGAAGACTTGGCACAAACCGAGCACAGTAACATTCTAGAATTCATACAGTTGACCTTACATAGTGGAGTAAGGCTATGTTGTTCTTTGTTGTTTATATCATTGGATTTCATATTACAATTATTTCTGACATACTGTGAACTATTTGCTTAGACGTCCAACATAGTATTGAATTAGATTTGAGTCATTGGATTTAAAAAAAAAAAAAAAAAAAAAAAAAACCATTGATTTTTCTTTAAACTGACTGTTGCAATCCAACGATCAAAATATGTGCGTCACACATTAAATAACCGTTGGAAATTAATTTCACTGCACGCGCCACATAGGTCAAAATCCAGGACGTGCACCAACAATTGGATGCCAAAGTTGCTTTAAGAAGGCATGCTTTTTGGCGAGTTGGGATCTTCTGCACCCATTTTTGCCTGTGGCCCCTCTGTGCCTTTGCTTATTGAACCAAACATAATTAATGTTAACTTGACAATAATTAAAATAATAAAAAATAAACCAAATCATCAGCCAATTAAGGAAGGCACATAGGGGCCACATGCAAAAATGGGTGCAGAAGATCTCAACTCCTTTCTGGCTCGCCCGCATAAAATTTGTCTTCCTTATTGCATTTGTTGCGCAGGGTCGAAGATGTGCTGGTCTTCACGTGCTGCAACAACAAGCTGGGCCCTCTTTGCCACTTGCTTCTATTAGCCATCTGGTGTGAGAAGCAGACAAATCATAATTCGCAAACCCAAAATTCCAAAATTCCACCCCAAAATACATCCCTTGGAGATCTATTGGCCCTATATTTTGTGTTTTTTTTTTTACCGCCATTTAGAGACAACATTATACATTTAGACACATTTATATTTTTACCTCCATTGTACATGACCCACAATCCAAGCCGTTAATGTTGACGGTAAGATGAAGGGACCGTTTTCATCTTATAGAGCCAGTTTTTTTTCCAAGTATGGCATTGTGCGAGATCGGCCAATCCATTACGTGGAAAGGCACCAGGTGGTTGTAAGGTTTTGCTTGAACCGTAAGTTTTACCATCCTGGGAGACCAGACAGGAATCTTACTCTTGTTAATGTTGTCCATAATCCTTATCCTCTCGCTAATGACCCTGGACATGTTGTCAACCAGAAGGCGCATGACCATAGAGTTGGAAATTTGGACTTCACTGACAAAAGCGCCATCATGGGATGAGTGGACGTCTTCCAAATCCTAATCAGAAAACATTAGGATATTGGAGTCCATAAAGAGTGGTTTGTTGATTGTCGCCACCAATCAGGGCTTCTTACACGCCCCATTTCTTTCCTTGCGGGTCGACCTCAAGTACTCTTATTCCCCCAGAAATGCAACTGACGCTGAGCGTGGGACCTTTGTCTAGGTCTTAGCCTTTTGAGGATTCTTGAGCTCGCTGAGGCTTCTTTCATGAAGCCTTAAGAGTATGGTGTCAGCGCTTCACCTGTGAATTAAAACCAACGGTTTTTGCTGAGATTTGAATAGGCGTTGCCTCTGTCGCGAGTTTTGTAAAACAGGAGACGACTTCCTTCATGGTCTTCAAACGACTTTTGAGGTCGGTGAATCTCGCGTGCTTTCTGTTTCGCTGTCTATTCGAAGCTTGTTTGCAGTTACTTAAATCAGTTGCAGACTCACCCAAATTCTATCCATGGGTGGAGCATATTCGTTGGTACAATTACACCATGAGGGCATTACAGCAGTCATAGTAGTAGAGCAATCTAGTCAAGAGGTTCTTGAGTTCAACTTTCAATGAAAGCACCAATTGTTGGAACCAAATTCATGCACCGCTATGAGTGGTGAAGATGTTTGAATTGGTGTACCTATAAAAGAACACACAACCGTGAGTAAGCCTAAGACATGGGAGGGTGTGCCGGTCAAAGGATCTCAGATAATCAAGTTAGTAAGTAATATTATAACTCAAGCAGTGGGTAATAAAGTAAGTGTGCAGGGATTGCATTACCAGAGATGAACTTAGAAGGGTCCATAAGGATATCTATGAAGTAGATATTACATCCTCTTAGGAGTATGATTACTTGCAACGCACACCAACTCTTAAATTGTAAGGGCTCCAAGATTATAGGAATCATGTTGAATCCATACTGGAGGTTCCTGAATCTTGCGGAACAAGAATGGTCCATCTCAACGAAGTTGACGAACTTCTCCCATTGATTCTAAAGCAAATGATGGTGGCACCACTGATCCGTTTAGTCAGCCCCACAATGAAGGCTCTTGAGTCCATGACCGGACTTCTGAGGTAGGCATACTCCGATCTGTCTTACTTCAGCCTTGGAAAATCATGGTCCCACAATACCAATGTAAGGTAATTCACATTGCATGCTTTCTTTGTTTATTTTTCAATGTGTTTTGTTACTTTTGTAAGCTTTTAAAGTTTTATAATAACTAATGTATCTATATTTATGTATCTGGATTGTGTATATTGGCCCATTTGAATTCAAGTATCGCGCCTCTCTTACTCTTAATCCACAACCACACAATAAGTTTGAAGGCAATCTCAAGCTTCTAGTTCACAAGGTTCAATGACCTCTCTTCCATTGGTTTCACTTTCACAAGGCCTATGTATCGTTTTTTTTTTTTTTTGTTGAATGGAGAGCTGGTTTGGGATTGCCTAAATTTTTTCAAAAGCAACTTCTTAGAAAAGTTAAGGCCTTAAGTGTCTGGTAAATGAGAAAAAAAAAGTGTTTTTCTTTCAAAATATAGGTCCAAAACAATAGAAAGTAGAAGATAATTCTAAAAAAAACAAAAACAAAAACTTTTTGTCATTAGAAACAAGTGAACGATACCAATTAATGAAACTTTCATATTGACAATCCTACTCTCATCCTTTTTTGCTAAAAACACTTTTAACGCTATAATTTATCAAAGAGAAATTTTATTTGAACCCATATAACCTCTTTCTGTACCTAACTTAAATTTTAAATGTGAATTGTCCTATTTGATAATTACTATCAAGTACAATGTGAAAATAACAACAAAACTAACATTTATCCTACAAGCTCCCATACATTCCGGCTAAAACCCTAAAAGCTCCCATACTGAAAAACAAGTTTTTTTTATCGATGGATGGTGCTTTTGAAGTTTTGAACCCTCCAATTCAGGTATGAATCAATTTATGCAAATTTTTTTAGTTAGATTTCAAATTTTTTTTTTTTTTTAAAGTTTAGAATATGGGTTTTTGAGTTTCCCTGGGTTTTTGGGTTTTGCAACTGCACACCATGTTACCATTACAATTAGGAACTTGTACCCATCTATCCTATAAAGGCAGAGTTTGTAAGTAAACACGTTCCTCTATCCCAATCAACTTAATTTTCATTCGTCATTAGTCTTCTTGTTAATAGACTTCTCTCCTTAGTTTGTAAGCAACATTAAATTTGTAGAACCCCTTCAAAAGTTGTCATTTTTTTTCTTTTGAGAAAAAGTGAGTTACAATGATAAAGGTCATGCATAAAAAAAAGTTTGGAACGTCCTCGACAGTTACAAATCTATGCCATCAGTCCATCAAAATAGCATTTTAGTAAGTAATCCAACAAAATTAATGTCACATCCCGGCCCGGTCTCCACCACTTCCCTGACACGACTTCGTCGTAGCACGATATTGTCCGCTTTGGGCACCGACCACGCCCTCACTGTTTTGTTTCTCCGCCGTAGCACGATATTGTCCGCTTTGGGCCCCGACCACGCCCTCATTGTTTTGTTTCTGGGAACTCAGACGAGAACTTCCCAGTGGGTCACCCATCATGGGAGTGCTCTCACGCGCTACTCGCTTAACTTCGGAGTTCCGATGGAACCCGAAGCCAGTGAGCTCTCAAAAGGCCTCGTGCTAGGTAGAAATGAGAATATATATATAAAACTCACATGATCCACTTTCCTAGGCGATGTGGGATCTTACAATCAAAGTCTTCGTGAGTTTCAATTCACGATCATCAAAGTTGAGAAGATGAGTTTTTGGGATTTTATTTATTAAACGAGTGTAAATATAATTTTACATTTTGAATTAGGTTTGTGAAGATAGTTTAGGTAGTAAATTTGGGTTGAAAAAGATATTAATTCTTTAATTAAAAATAATATAGATATCTATAGTAAATTGAATATAAAAAGAAATTATATGAATTCAAATAAAATTTCGCCTTATCAAGTATTTATTCTCACAACTGTTTATTCTCTTAAATAAACAACTAACTCCAAACTATCCATCATTGCCGTAAAACAGACTTAGTTTTACAAGTTACAAGTTGGAATCCACCCCACCCGTTTGTCCTCACTGCTCCGCTATATATATAGCACATACTTCAACTCTCTCTCTTTCTCTTCTCTCTCCTTCTCATCTCTTTCTTTATCCCTGCCGGATTCCGGCAACCTGCCGACGGAAAAAAATTCCGGTAAAACTCGCAGGCGACCTTGCGATTGAGATCCGAAATTGATTATTCTCACTTTCTTGGTACGCAAACATTTCGTTTATTTTCGTCTTGATTCCTTGAAGTAGTTTTTCTCAGCTCCTTTAGGCGAGATCCGATTAACTACCGATCCGGATCGTAATCTTTCAATCGGCATCGGATTCGGATTGGACCTTAGCTCTCTGCATAGCGTTATTGTTTTTGTTTGCTTGCTGTTGCTGTTGTGTGTGTATTATTACTATTATTATTATTTTTTGTAAAATTTGTGTCTTTGGTATTGAATTTGTGCTTGATTTTGTGGAATATGCAGATTTTTGTGTTTGGATTGATGGAAATCATTCGAGAAAAGGTTCTTGGAATTCTTGATCGTTTGGTTTGCCATTTTTATTTGTATTGTGAATCCGATGGGGGATGGCTATGAGATTGTTCGAATTTCGTTTTCGATATCGAAATTGGTGATGGAGTTTGCCATGGAATTTTGACTATTCTTTAATGGAGGGGAAGGAGTAGATCAATGGAAATCGTTGCCTGCAAAGATCGGAATTGTTTTTTCGGGTATCGGGTTGATGGATTTGGGATTTGTGTAATTGGGATTTTTTTTGGAACCTGTATGAAGATTGTTTTTTGTTTGGGAGTTTTGGTTGGGATATACTGAAGTTTTGTTAACATGAGAAACATGCCTTCCCAGTTGGCTAATTATACGAAGGAAGAAAAGGAAGAGAGAGTAAATGTTATTTCGAATGTGAATTTGAAGGGGACAACGAATGATGGTCGTCATAGGTATGGATCAAGTGACTCGCTTATCCCCGGTCTTGTTGATGATGTAGCTTTGAATTGCCTCGCTTGGGCTTCTAGATGGGATTATGCTTCTCTGTCGTGTATTAATACAAGGTTTAATAAGTTAATTAAAAGTGGGTATTTGTATGGGTTGAGAGAGCAGTTGGGAATTCTGGAGCATTGGGTGTATCTGGTGTGTGATTTAAGAGGGTGGGTGGCATTTGATCCAATGGGAAACAAATGGATGACATTGCCTAAGATGCCTTGTGATGAGTGTTTCAATCATGCGGATAAGGAGTCTTTGGCCGTGGGAAGTCAGTTGTTGGTTTTTGGTCGTGAACTGTTGGATTTTGCAATTTGGAAGTACAGTGCAATACATCGTAGCTGGATAAAATGTCGGGGAATGAACCAGCCCCGCTGTTTGTTCGGGTCTGGTAGCCTTGGTTCAATTGCTATTGTTGCGGGTGGGAGTGATAGAAATGGAAATGTTTTGAAATCAGCGGAGATATATGATTCTGTATTGGGTAGGTGGGAAATGCTACCCAACATGCACACTCCACGTAGATTGTGCACTGGTTTTTTTTGGGATGGCAAGTTCTACGTTATGGGTGGGATGTCAAGTCCCACTGACTCGCTTACTTGTGGGGAGGAATATGATCTCGATATGGGGAAATGGAGGAAAATTGAGGGTATGTATCCATCTGTCAATAGGGCTGCACAGGCTCCTCCACTTTGTGCAGTTGTTGATAACCAATTGTATGCAGTTGAGTATTTAACCAACATGGTGAAGAAGTATGACAAGGGGAAGAACACCTGGGATGTTTTAGGACGACTTCCAGTGAGGGCTGACTCTTCAAACGGCTGGGGCCTGGCCTTCAAGGCTTGTGGAAAGGAACTTCTCGTTGTGGGCGGGCAAAGAGGTCCTGAAGGTGAAGGTATTGTTCTGAACTCATGGTCTCCAAAGTCAGGGGTCAAGAATGGCACCTTGGATTGGAAAGTTATCGGTGTGAAAGAGCATGTTGGGGTGTTTGTGTACAACTGTGCAGTTATGGGTTGTTGAAGAGTCTTTTTAGATTAACACAAAAGAAGGTACTGGTTTCTGCGATCTGACATGGCCCTTCCGGGTAGTTCCTTGTGCATCCATCTGATTGACTAGAATTAATTGGTGCCGAGATAGCATTTCCCTGGCTCAGAAGTTGGTTCTCTTAAAACGCCTGCATCTGGAGGTGTTTTATTCTTCCATGATCCTGCATAAGATTTGCTCCAAAAAGAGCGAAGTAGGGACACATGGGTAGTATGCTGCTCCCTATTTATTTTTCAAGTTGTGTTTCTCTTCTACAGTCAGTTATTTGTTTTAATAAATTGAAAGCGTAATTGTTTAATGATTTGTTTTATAAATTTGATGCTTGATAGTGTTTTATTCGTCACAATTTATAGTTTTCTGGAGCAAGATAATGAATTCTCATCTATCAGCTTCTTGATTAGCCATACTGTTATGTGCTTCAGAAGTGCGTCAATGCATATTCCCTTGCTAGCAGATATCTGGCCTACAATTATTCTAGAAGCCTAAAACCTGATGTACACGTGTCCATGAACCTGAAGTCGTTACTTATGAACTTAGTTATTCTTCAATTTGTCAAATTTTGATGTGTACTTGGTGGTGTTACTAGATTTTACAGTGTATTATTGTTACGTGAGTGTTCTGCGTTCTTGAAGCTTGATGGTGAATCTAGTTTGAGGTATTCTACATTGTGATCAAGATGTGCTTTCTTCTAGGTACTGAGTTGTGATTCTTGCATTTCCGGCATATTTCTTTGGTGATACTTTCCTGGTTTAACATATCTCCTTAGCCTGGACCAACATCTTCTTTTCCATGTTCATCTGGTTTTTCAATCTTCATTGCACATAATTCAACATCTATTTTTCTGGTTAAATAAAAAACCATTGGCTAACTTTCCTTCTGCTGTTTTATGTATTTTTTGTTACGTTTTCATTGTTACATTATCGCAATTTATCCATTTTGGATCATAACTTTGACATCTGTTGTTTTCTTTCATGCAAAAGTGGTTGTGGTGCATAGTTGCATTTGACCGATATCTACGATCATTTTGTGTCATGAAATTGCACTTTCTGCCACCAAAATGTAGTCCGCTCACACAAGCATTTGGTCCAGCGGCACCTGTTTTTGCTTTGTTAGAGGAGGCCACGGGTTCAAATCTCATGACTCGAGTTGTTTGGAGCTTGTCCAAGTTTATTCTAGAAAGCTGATTGAGTGAGGCTGTCAAATGCCTATATAATGTAGGAAAATTTTGAAAATTTTGAAAATTTATCGAACTTGTCATTCACACAAAAGTACTCCTTGCCACAGATTGAAGCCGTCGTCGAGATTCTTGCCGGGCGAGGAGTACAGAACGTCAGTATTAAGTTGTTGCTTGCCTCCCAACTCTGCCGGCATAAGAGAAGGCATTTTCGAAGTCTGAAATTCCATTATTATTTCATTAACGAAAAGTTGAGTAAGCCAATCCATGGAAGGAAGGGATTAGGCATTGAGTATTGGATCCATGCATGATGAGCAAAAGACCAATTTTTGAAAATATGTTGGAAAGTTTCTCTTCAAAGTTGCAGAAAGGACATGAGGGGCCAGTGTTAGGATAAAACTCCCTCAAATTGCTTCTCGTTTTTAGCATGCTCTTACGAAACAGTTGAAATGTTGAAATACATTACTAAAAGTAATGTAAATTTAAAATTATATGACCGTTGGATGACAGAATAGTTATTTTAGCGATTCTTTGCATAATCACATTCATCCATTTTCTTTATTATATATAAATGTGCTAATAATTTTAAATTTGTATAATTCCAGAGAATTGTTATTAGCACTATAAAATTCTCATTTAGCACTCCAAATACACTTGTGAGGAGTGCCAAATGAGATTTTTGAAGTGTCAAAAATAGTTTCCTAATTCTTTTGTAGAAATAATCTATGAATGACAGGATTAGTAAACAGTTAAGATTTTTTAAAAGAGTTGTGGAGTGAGTCTTATAAACTCTGTTTAAAAAGAGAGAGTCATCCAATCTCAACCCAAAATGTGGAATCCCTCAATGTTAGAGAATTTTTTTTTGAGAAAATATACGATATTCATTAAAAGGCAAAGAATACGTACAATCTGAGGATAGTGTGCATATTGGATCTTGATAAAAATCTTGCCAAGGTTTTCAAGCCGGACTAAAGGAAAAAGAGTGTCCTGCACATCAATAAAACCTATTCTCAGCTGAACAATAAAAATTACAAGCCCTCCATAAAAATTGTATTCCAGAATAAATGATAAAAAAATCCATAATGGAATATTGTCGAAAGGGAAAGGGGCGGCTGTAGCCTATACCTAACGCTTTTTAACTTTGCTATGGTAAACATGACACGTATCAATTAATAATAGATTCTACAAAATAGTTTGGCACAATATGAGTATAAAAGATTTTCCGCAGCTTCCATTGTTATTGCTGCATCTGTCACCGTACACCTCAGCAGCTGGGACCAACAAAATAAAAAAAAACAAACAAAATAGTGGAATTTAACTTGGGATTGATCACAATGTGATGACGTGGCGACAGAAGCGAGAAACGAAGAAGAAGAAAGTTTAGGCTTCTCTTTCCTTCCCAACTCCTAAGGTGGTCGTGGCGGACGTAGGACGTTTTCCCTGTTTTTTCAATATCATTTATCATGTTACTTGTTGGGTTTTCATCATAATTTAATCTTCTGAATTTGTTTTGTGAACTTTTATTTATAAATGATTGATGGAAATGATTTTCTGATCTAATTTTTAACAAATTCCAACACTTTCATAGCGCTTCTTCTTCAGGTTTCTCATCTGCCAAACAGAAGATTCAGATTTGATGGTATTTTCTGCGTGTTTGTAATCGTTTAATAAATAAGTGAAAACTGAAATTCCCAAGTATAGAGAAAATGGGTAATTTTGGAAGCACCACCTCCGGGGGTCGCCGGAGGCACCGCCCGCAACCCCAAATGTCTGGGGGCACTCATGTTTTTGCTGCTTCCACACCACCTCATCCGTCTCAATATCCAAACGGACCAGACTCCAATCCACCGCAATACCATCAGAACCCGTCTCAATATACAAATGGATCAAACCCCAATCCGCCCCAGTTTTTCCAATACCCCAGATTCTACCTGCCGCCGCCCGTGCCGGTACCGTATCCACAGCCTTTTCACGGCAGCGGAGTCTATACGGGCCCCACTCCCGCCAATTGGGTTCACGGGCAGTTCCCTTTCGGTGCCGCTCCCCCTCCCCCTCCCCCTCAGGGTGCTCCCTTTGTGGAACATCAGAAGACGGTCACCGTTAAGAATGCCGTGAATATCAAGAAGACTCTTTGCGGGTTGAGCCGGATGAGGAGAATCCCGGGAGGTTCCTTGTTGCTTTCACGTTTGATGCTGCTGCGCCCGGAAGGTAAATTGCTCGTGTTTCATGGATGCATGTTCTATGAGAGTACGTTGTATGCTTTGATCATTGGAGTAGTGATGTTTGACTAATGACTATGGCTTTTTGAAAAGATGTAGTTCTTTGATGACATTAGATTAGTTGAATTTGTTTCGAGCTGATTATTTGGTTTATTGGTGATACTTGGTGGTCATGTTAGGCAATATTTATATGCCGTTATCAAGTCAACTCTTTGAAAACATAGCATAGTCTTGTAGACCAAGGAAGAAAGCGTATAGCCTAGCTCAAGCTGTCAAGCTTGTGTTTAGACTCAAATTTACATCATCGGTCCGAGTAATCGAGACCAAAAAGTAAATATGCATTCACACCATCAATGGAAGAGTGAAGATGATTTTATTAAAAGATAACATTATGATTTTTATCATAATTATCTTTTAATAATGATTTATCTGGAAGTAAAACAACACAGTTTGTGTTGGGACTCTTATCGCGTGGCATGGCTGGGATGAGGGTTGCGATAGATTTCATCCTACGGATGGGATAAGGAAATGGTGGTGTGATGTGGCAGATGGTTAGTTTACATACATGAATGAAGGTGGGATCGGATAAACCTTGGCATCCTGCCAAGAGTTTAGTCAAACAAATTGCATCAACTTGGAATTCGTGGGCTTTGAAAAGATGGAAAAGATGTGATCAGGTTGGATATTTTGATGATGCATGGTTTGCATTTAATTGAAAAGAAAGGTGGGATAAAACAAGTAATTATTAATGCAATTAATATGCAATGGCATATTCCAGTTTAAGTTGGGATTATCATGATGATAATCTGGTGAATGGGTGATAGGATATGGCACGTGGTGCTTGGAAATTTGGATGACAGAGATCCACGGCATTTAAATATTATAACTAATCTTTGGATTAGATTGGTGTTCTGCAAAGATGAAAGGAGCACGACATTGACCCGAGGAATCTTGACTTTGAGGGATATTATCAAAAAAGGTTCTTTATCACAATATCCTGAGGCTGAGAGTTAGAATGGAACTGGAATACTCTATTTTAGTGGCTGAGCATTACAAAATCTATAAATAGAGGCAGTGGCAATGAGAAAAGGCTCTCCAACTCAACACACAAACTACTCTGCGCAAACCTTCGTTCTATGCGAAACCTCTCAACAATCTTGAGAACTTTATTCTTACCCCCTTTCTCGCCAACACACCTTCAATTTGGACAAACAGCACTGTGAAGGTAACTGGCGACATCTTCAGTTTGGATAAACAGCACTAGAGCCGTAGAATCAGCCGATCAAGGAGCACCTTCAGTTTGGATAAACAGTACTGCTTTTCGGCCGACTGATTACCTATTCAAGTCTCGGTCGAGAAGGATTTTCGAATCCTTATTGGCAGAGATTATCTCATTAGCCTTGTCGGCGAAGTGAGGTGTTACATGTTATTACATTCGACACATTGATAGCCGAATTTGATATTGAACTTCGCAAATTAGCAGCCTTGTCTTCAGGCTCTAGAATCCAAAGGCCGAGATGTGTTCCTTCCTCGACCGCAATCGTAAGACACAGAAGTCAGCCGCACACTCAACGCAACATCAACACATTTTACTCCCGCCGAGTTGGCATGCCTCGTACACAACTGAAGGACGTAGTTAGCTCATTAGTTACTCGGCCTGCACACCATGTAGGCTTAGTAGTTTTTAGGATCAACAACTTATTACATGGATAACATTGTCTAATTATAGAGGTTAAGGGCCTAAGGTCGATGAACTGCAAATTGAAGTTATGAGGCTTCTGCCCCTGCTGTAAAATGATTTACAAATCTGTCGGCGTTATTTGTGACATGGAGATTATGAGAGTCTAATATTTCTCAATTAGAGTTTAAACAAAACCTCTTTTCCTAATTGTCTAAAGTTTCTTATTCAGTTGTTAAACACCTTCATACGATGTTCTTAGACAACATAATGTGTATGTGCAGCTAGAAAGGTTCTTCTCATTCTTCTCAACCTTTTTTTCTTTGCGGTAGCTAAACACATTCATGTGACGTTTCTTCAATAAGTGTTCCTTTTTACTTAATTACTTATCCCCTATTTTGTGCCACAACATTACAGTTCTTTTTTTCGCTAAAGCAGATGTAGACTGTAATTTGATAGCAACAAAGGAAAGCTTGCTTAAATCTATTACAGTGCCTTTTGGGAAAGGACTTGGTCAAAAGTTTAGACAACCTTCCAGAACTGGGATTGACTTCTCAGTGTTTAAGGATATAGGGTTAACTAAAGAGGGTGACATAGAAGTCTATCCTCTTCTGGTGAAGACTGAATGCTGCCCCTTGAATGAAAGTGAGCGAGAATCGGATGGAAATTCAGCCAGGAATTCTCATATCACCCAAGTAGTGTTTGAAAAGAAGGAGAATGGGGAATACAACGTGCGAGTGATAAAGCAGATACTATGGGTGAATGGTATGAGGTACGAGCTGCAGGAGATCTATGGTATTGGGAATTCAATTGAAAGTGATAAAAAATGGAAATGATTCTGGCAAAGAATGTATAATTTGCTTGTCAGAGCCTCGAGATACAACTGTCCTTCCATGCGGGCACATGGTACGTAAAGTTTCTGTTCTTTCCCTTGTCTTCTTTCTATAGTTTGAATAAAGAGACTTTTATGTGACGTCTTTTTTTGTTTTTGCCTACAAGAGAAATTGAACCTAAGTTCTATCCTTATAAAACTCCACACAATTCCACTTAAGCTACATTGTTTGGGGTCGAGGTCCCTAACTTTCATAACTTTTCTGGCTGAAAAAATGCATCATCTTCTTCCACCCCGCCCTCTCCTACAGACTTTAGCCTTAGAACATATTGTTTTCCCTCTTGGAAGTATAAAGGAGTGTCGCAAATGGGCAAGAATCCACTTTACGGTCTTTTGGTTGGCGTTACATCTTGGGAGCTCTACTCTAGTGTTGTAATTTGAGTATGCCTAAGTTTGATCTTACTTCTTTTCTTCTGGCTAATATTTTTTCTTTTGACTGCAGTGGTTGTGCTAAGGTTCTGAGGTTCCAGACAAATAGATGCCCCGTCTGTAGGCAACCAGTTAATCGTCTTTTGGAAATCAAGGTGAGCAATGGAGCTGATAGTTCAGGGTAGGATGCTATCAACACATGTAAAATCTATAAAATCCAAAAGAAAATGAAAGACGGAAAGGAAAAACACAACCTGACTTTCTCACATCAGTATTTAGTAACGACACTATCTTGTATTAACACAATGCATTTTATGGGCTCAACCCGAGTGTAAGTTTTTTCACCGCTGGGGTAGATATACAAAAGGTGGGTTGGAGAGTTCTATTGAGTACGTTAGAAAGATTGTATACCAGTTTGCAAGTGTAGATTGCATGCATATCTCAGAAAAATAAGGGAAAAATAAGGGTAATAAATATCTTCAAGCTAGTTGATTCTTCAGTTTGTACTTTGTGCGATGGCAATGTACTATATCTGTATAACATGTACTTAATCTAAACTTGAATTGAAATTCAATTTCACTTTCTGGGTGTGCTTCTGCGTTCAAATTTCACTGACGACAATTATTTTTGTATGATTTTATGTGTCCAAATCTTATTTGGGGACGTGATACATGCTACTTAACCCCACTTTCTTTAGTGCGATAGAGGGTGATTGAGGCCTTTCACAACCTCCAAACAACTTTATTTTTTCCTTCAATTTGTGTAAATAGTTTTTTTTTTTTTTTTTAAGTATTAAAGATTCAATTTGGAGGGTAAAAACCAAAGGAATTTGTCATTTCAATAAACTTTCTCTCCTCCGGTGAGAGCCCCTTCTATCTTACTGTGAGAGTTTTTTCTCACTAACGTGTGAGCGTTCCTTCGTTTTCTAAGATCCACGTCGCCGCCGGCCCTATCTGGGGTCGGTGGCAGTCCCATGTTTTTCCTTAGTCTTTCTCTTTTCCTTGTTCTTCATGTTGCCTACCCTTCACCATTTCATCCTCCTTGTCCTCTCCTTACCTATGATCCCACCACTTTAAGCCATTTCTCCCCCACGTCCGTGTCCTACACCCTCAATCCTTTCCCATCTACCCTTAATCATCTCCCCTCTATCCTCCATCTTTTTCCCCCAACTTCCGTGTCCTCCATCCCCAATGCTTTCCACCTTCATCCCTTGGCTACATCATCTCAGCCCACTTTCAATTTCATATAAGTATCGTTGGTATTTACCCCGTTTTTTCGCAGATCTATAGAAGGGTGTGTAGAGCTTCGGCTCGGGTGTTCACACCACCACCTTTGTTAGACCTTGTTGGTTCTTCCCGACGTTCATCCTTGTCGGCGATGTTGCTCGTGGGATCTGTTTTCTTGCGTGTTTCCTTGGTTTCATGTTGGTGGTCGTTGTGGTGGTCATTCGAGGATGATGCGGTTGTTTTCTTCTTCAGCTTTGGGTTTCTTGTTGGCTTAGTTTCTGGTGCTCATGGGGGGCGACAATTAACTACATTGTAAAAGATGAAGAATTGGTACAAAGGAAGAGAAAGATGGTAGAGAGAAACAAGAGAGGTTGTATTGAATGATTAGAGAAAATGTATACAACTGATCTTGATTGCTATACAATCCCTTATATAACTATATAACCTAATTACAATAATACCCTTCTAACTATATTTTTGTTATATCAGTTATTATTGCTGTGGTAGCAATAGAGAGGCGAGGGTTTCTTTCTTTCTGTGTGTTTGTTGTTTTCTGTGTTTTGTTGTGGGCTCAACCTTTGGGTTGGATTTTTTGCTTTAAGTTCTATCTGTTAGTGTTGTTTGTTTTGTAGATGGGCCTTTGTTTGTAAATGTTTGTTGTTAATGAAATTTGCTCTTGACCAAAAAAACAAAAAACAAAAAAAGATTCAATTTGGAGGTTTCTAATATAGATTTTTCAAAATTATCAAATTTGTAACAACCCGTCCCGATTTTGGTGAGTCGAAAGGGTAAAATAGTAATCTCACACTCAAGAGAGATATTTGTTTCTTACTTTATGTTTTATGGGATTGGTTGGTGAGCCATGTAGGGGCCCACGGGTCGATTGAAGATTTATATATTGGCCTTCGGGTCGGGTGATGTAGGGGCCTACGGGTCGAATGAAGATATTTATATTTGGCTTACGGGTCAGGTGATGTAGGGGCCTTCGGGTCGATTATGATATCATTAGTTAGCACACTATATACGAGATATGTTTTATGAAAGGTTTTATGGCATGCTAGGGTTTTTGGACAACCTATTACATATTATCCTATTGAAATTCCATAAAACTTTGGGGGTTAATATGTTGATAATTGTTTTAATATTATATATGTATCAATTTGGTCCACTCATATTTGTTTTGCGCCCCCTCATGATTTAGAATCAAGGAGTACAATCCCGGCGTCAAGGTACTTCCGCATCGGCATCTTCGAATCCTCTCGGTGTAGGACCCATTCCTGTACTCATTCAATTTTATATTATTTCTTTTTAGTGTTCTAGTTAGTTGTATGCTCTGAACACGTTCCTCATTTGCATATTAATTATATTTAAATTTATAAATTTGATTTATTTCTTGTCTCATGCATTCTAATATGGCTTTGTCACCTTCAGGTGTCGGCCAGCACGTGCCTACCCTGATGTTTGGGAGAATATTGAGGTTGGGTGTGTCAAAATTTGACATGCACCCGTATTTTTTTTAAGCAAACAATATTATCTACACTAAAGGAAAAGAGGTGGGCTTAGTCTTACAATGGGCTAGCAATAATGTGGTTTAACTCTTTTTTTAGGAGAATAATATATTTAACAAAAATTGGATATAGTTTTTTTTTTTTTCTTAAAAAGGGGACCACGGGTGGCAAGCGGCAGTTATCCACCCCTTCCTATGATCGGGAAGACTTACAGAGGCATTTCAGCCTTCCCTGGTCACAAGTCTGGCTTCCACACCAACAACGGGTTTCAAACCTGAGACCTCCAGTTTTTAATTTAAAATTGGATATAGTTCTCGAATGTAAAAAATTACAAAATATAGTCAAGGTAATGCTAGGGAGACTAAATTTGAAGATAAAATTTGCAAACTAAATGATATGTCACCAATAGAAATGAACACATTTCTCAACGCTTAAGTAATAAATTAATCATCAACTTCAACATATTTTAGTTTATAAAATTTAGTTTACAAATTTAATCTTCGCAAAGAGCAAAACCTAAAGTACAATACAAGGAACCACCCCAACTCCAAGTTAGCAGACAGCTCCACTACTTTTCAGTTTTCACAATGTCTTCGACTCCAACTGCCGAACCCTCCGTAACTCGACTCCTAAACCCACTATCCCAACTCAGCGGTCACGATTCAACCGATCAACCGCCGCATGACCCCGCAACCCAACCGCCAGACAACGTCGTTTCCGGCGACAAGCGCAAGCGAGAGAAAAACGACGACTTCTCGAACCCTTCTGGCGCTCCCCCTCTATGGAAGACAAGCCTCTTCTCTTTCTTCAGGCGCGAGGCCAAAACCTGCGGCCACAGAAGCGAGTGCCGCTACGCGCACGGCGAGGCGTAGTCTACACTAAAGGAAAAGAGGTGGGCTTAGTCTTACAATGGGTTAGCAATAATGTGGTTTAACTTTTTTTTTTAGGAGAATAATATATTTAACAAAAATTGGATATAGTTTTTTTGCTTTTTTTTTTCTTAAAAAGGGGACCACGGGTGGCAAGCGGCAGTTATCCACCCCTTCCTATGATCGGGAAGACTCACAGAGGCATTTCAGCTTCCCCTGGTCACAAGTCTGGCTTCCACGCCAACAACGGGTTTCAAACCCGAGACCTCCAGTTTTTAATTTAAAATTGGATATAGTTCTCGAATGTAAAAAATTACAAAATATAGTCAAGGTAATGCTAGGGAGACTAAATTTGAAGATAAAATTTGCAAACTAAATGATGTGTCACCAATAGAAATGAACACATTTCTCAACGCTTAAGTAATAAATAAATCATCAACTTCAACGTATTTTAGTTTATAAAATTTAGTTTATAAATTTAATTTTCTAGCAAAGAGCAAAACCTAAATTACAATACAAGGAACCACTCCAACTCCAAGTTAGCAGACAGCTCCACTACTTTTCAGTTTTCACAATGTCTTCGACTCCAACTGCCGAACCCTCCGTAACTCAACTCCTAAACCCACTATCCCCACTCAGCGGTCACGATTCAACCGATCAACCGCCGCAGGACCCCGCAACCCAACCGCCAGACGACGTCGTTTCCGGCGACAAGCGCAAGCGAGAGAAAAACGACGACGTCTCGAACCCTTCCGGCGCTCCCCCTCTATGGAAGACAAGCCTCTGCTCTTTCTTCAGGCGCGAGGCCAAAACCTGCGGCCACGGAAGCGAGTGCCGCTACGCGCACGGCGAGGCGGAGCTCCGTCCCCGACCGGACAACACGTGGGACCCGACATCAGAGCTCGCCAAGAAGCAGAAGTTGGAGGAGGAGATTGAAGAGTGCGTGGCTTTGGACAATGTGATGATGACGGAGGCCGTCGATGACGACGGAGATGGCGGTGGCGACTCTGGGGGTTTGGACCCCGAGTTGAGCAAGTGCCTGGTGCATCTGCCGAGGAACTGGAAATCCGAAAAATTGAAAGAATTTCTCAGTGAGAAGGCAAGTGTTTTGCTTAGTGAATTTTATTTCTCGGGTTTCGAATTTCGAAGTTTGGGATTGTGAATTCTTGGTAATGGATTGCAGGGAGTCGAATTTAAGTCGGCGAAGAAGAAGAAAGGCATGGCTTTAGGGTTTGTGTGTTTTGAGAAAGCAGAGCAATTACAAACTGCTGTGAAGGTATCCCCTGACTTGCACAAAACATAATTTGAAATTTTATTATGCGTAAATTGACATGATCACTGTCACTTGAAAATCTCTGTGCGGCAGGAACTGGAAGGAATATCAATTGGCAACAAAGTTATGAAGGTTGCGGACGTCATTCCCAGATCATTTGAGAAGAGAACTAAATCGATAGTGGCACCTCGAATCCCAGGTGTTGGATTAGATGGGGAGAATGTGGAAGACTCTATGACGGCAAACGGGGCTGAGGATGGTGATGGGACTACTGGACGAAGTGCCCGTAAAGTCGTGACTCCTCTTGCTCATATGTCTTATGATGATCAATTGGAGCATAAAAAGAGCTCTCTTATGCAGATTCTCAAAAGACTGGTCAGTGGTGCTTGTTTATAATATTTCTTTTAGTATCATAATTTTTGTTATTATTATTAGCATCTATATAGTTATTCACACGCACCGAAAAATGAGTTAGTTACTGTTGCAACTTTTATTTTGCAGACGAGGAATGCTCGTAAAGCTTGTCCTGATGATATTCCACTTCCAGAGTGGATTGTCAAGTCTAGGGAGTTAGGTAATCTTCATACATTACCTGTGAGCTTATTGAAACACTTTTGATTGTTTATTTTAATGTTTTCAAGATGATAGTGGGTCAAAGCGCTTGATTGCTCCAATTTTCGCCATTGTACTTGCAACAAAGTTTGACTATGGGTTCACCCTTTGTATTTTGATGATGGTAGGTGGTCTTCCATGCAGTTTAGAGGGTATACTAGCGTCTCCAGTTGTAAAAGGATATCGCAACAAGTGTGAGTTTTCAGTTGGGTATTCTCTACAGGGAAAAATAACTGTGGGGTTTATGCTTGGAAACTTTAGGTAATTCACTTTCAATAGACTTTTCTGCTTTTTTGGGTTCTTCGAATAGATTTTTCACTAAATTAAATATTTCCAGGGAGGGTGTTACAGCAGTTGAAGAACCTTTTGACTGCCCAAATGTTTCCAGAATTTCTTCCGAATATGCTTCAATATTTCAAGAATTTCTGCAACATTCGAGTTTACCGATTTGGAACAGATTTAAGAATATTGGATTCTGGCGTCAATTGACGGTAGGTGTTGTAAAATTGAGGGTCTGCTTGAAAAAAATTTTGTCTTACAAGTATCGCTGTCTTTCCAAGTACCCGATGCTCAATATACTGTTGATATGCACCTGATAAGTAATATTGTTTTCCCAATCACTGAATATGCTGTCTCGTGATTTTTCTTCTAAGGTTCGAGAAGGGAGGAGACCAGGCATTACTACTGATTCTGAACATTGTGAGGCCAATATTGCGGAGGTCATGCTGATTGTTCAGGTTAGTGTGTGTGAACCTGCATCAGGATTTACAAGTGTCTTTTCTTCATTCCCCCCTATAAGCCTTCTTTTATAGTTAGGAACGGTAAACTATAATATTCAGTCTGAGTTTGATAAAAAAATTCTGATAGAATCTTATGAAACCATGTAACCGTAATTTTATGTTTTCACCCTCTCTGTAAATAGGTTTCCAGTAGTGGATTTGATGCTGCACAGATAACCAGTGAATACGAGAGGTTGGCCCAAGCTTTCGCTGCAGGAGCTGCTGCTAGCTCTCCAGCTTTGCCGCTAACGTTTTTAGTTATTCAGGTACTAAATCCTTATTTTTGGATAACCAGGTACTAAATCCTTCTAGTCTAGGTTTGTTATAAACTTATCCCAGCTGAAGGTAGTAAGAATGTCACAGCTGAATTCGACTCGATGATGTCTCAGTCTCATGACAGACCGCTTTCAAGAGAATATGTTGCTCCCCTTAATATGATAGAGCAATGTTGTCTTTTCAGTTTTTAAATGTGTTGTGCTCACTGTTCGGTATGATGGTTTACTTTTTTGTCAGGATCACCAAGGAATATCAAATGCAGCTCCAGCTGATGCTCCACTGCACTCATTATCTATTCCTAAAGCAGAAGGTGGTTCCGAAAAGCAGGCCGACAGTGTTGTAGAACCAAAAATTCATGACTATATAAACAATCTTAAGTTCTGTATATCACCAACCGCCTTTTTCCAGGTTGGTCATCAGCTAGCTATATTGATCAGCTCACCTGAAAAGATATTTTCTTGCAATACTAATTATTTCTGAATCCAACTATACTGCAGGTTAATACCCCTGCTGCAGAGAAGCTATACTCGCTTGCGGGGGATTGGGCTCAGTTGGGTCCTGATACCTTGCTATTTGACGTATGTTGTGGTACTGGAACAATTGGGCTGACTTTAGCACACCATGTTGGTATGGTAATATTCAAAATCCTGATTCTTATTTTTTGTCTTTTCCCCCTTCTGGAGTGGTTAGATGCTTTTCATTTTGTACTAATTAAATCCCTCATTAAAGATTTAAGACTTTCATCCTTGGAGAGAATTGTATAAAGTTGAAAAACGTATGTCATGCGGCCTATTGTATTGATGCTGTGAACTTTCAGTCCTTATCGTTCATCATGGAACACAGAGAGGAAACAGAAACCACTTTTATGCAAAACAGTAGAAACCATATGATATTCCAATTTTTATTTCGTAAATAATCTGATCAGTCCGTGCCCCTCTTTTAGAGTCGGTAAATGCAAGAAAAATTATGACTTGTCAGAATGTCAGCTTCCATTTCATCTTCATATGAAAACAAAACTAGTTATTTCTTTATTTTTCCCCTGTTGACTAAGACTGTTCTCCCTACAAATATTTTCCAGGTTGTTGGCATTGAAATGAATGCTTCTGCGGTTTCAGATGCTTGTAGGAATGCTGAAATTAATGACATAAAGAACTGTAGATTTGTCTGTGCAAAGGTGAGAATTTGGGTTGTGATTTATATTAAGTTTTCCAATGCGCCTTTGGATCTTTTGAAAAATACAATACACCCTTGAAAGAAAATTGGAGATAATAAATCCATATCTCCAATCAATTCATTAATTTTTTTGAAGACTTTGTAGTTTTTTTGAGTCCAGTAGTTGAAGGTAATAAAGTTTTTTTTACTATTTATTTGTATTGTTGTCATGCATGAAACGACAGGCAGAGGATGTGATGCGGTCTTTGTTGGAAGAGTACGCAATTGCATCTCAGAAACAAGATGATCATGTCTCTGAAGGTAGTGACAAAATTATAGTTACTGAGGACAAGAAAGCAATCTCAATGGACAACAAACCCAACCCTGAGGAGAGTTCAAGCCATGAGCTTGAAAATGGAAACACTGCATCTGAGGGTTTAGAAATCGACAAGCTGGAAGTGAGAAGCCAACCTCAGAGCAGTTGCACTTCTGAAAAGGGGAAAACTCCAGTCAAATGTTTCAGTAATGTTGTTGCTATTGTTGATCCTCCAAGAAACGGACTTCACCCCACTGTGAGTAACACTCAGTGCATTACGTATGATATCTCTGAAAATTTTGTACCCTTTTTGACACTGTTTGCTCAACCAGCATGTGAATGCGACTGGAAAATTCAGTTTGGCCCTACGCAAGCCTGGAAAACCTTGACTTTTTTAAAAAGTGAGGTTTGTTTGGGCTAGCTTGCCCACTTGAAATTTTGATGAGAATATCATAGACTGAAAAATATATGGAGGTAGCAAATTTGTCTATTGAACCATGTTGAAGTGAATGAGTGATTAATTTTGGAGACCCTTCCACTGGTAGCCGACAAGCTGTTTCTTGTTCTTATCAAATATGCTTATCTTTTTATGAGTGCATCAAACACTCTTATCCATTAACTGGTAATACTGCAGTTGTGGGTTTTTTTCCTAGGACTCGAAAAATAGGCTCACTTCTGGAAATGTTTTGAGTAAACGTCCTTCCACGGGTCTATATAGTCTTTTAACTTTTTTAAAAATCTAGTAAACTGTTTATGCAAAATTTTTATTTTTTTTTTGCTTATGTTTTCCGCTGAACAACATTTCCTAATTGGGTCTCTCTGATTGTGGACTGATATGATATTGGCTATTGACGTGAACACTCAACATTGTCTATATTTCTAGTGGCTTTTGTTGTATGTTAGAGACAGGATATTTCCTGAGACTGTTGAGCCTGATGATTGGTCTGCGATATGTAGGTGATCAAAGCACTGAGGACTCATGCTGATCTACGGAAGCTTGTGTTAGTCCACATACTTTCCCCTATGTTTTTGCTTTCATTTATTTCAATACCAGAATCTAACTTTTTTCTCCTATTTGGTTTAGCTACATTTCTTGCAATCCTGAAACCTTGGTGGCAAATGCGATTGAGCTTTGCACACCATCTCCTGAGAAAATCGACAAGAACAAGAACAACAGAGCATGGAGAAACATGGGTAGTGCTGGCCTAGCACGGCACAGGGCCAAGTCTATGCCTGCTTCAGAGCCTTTCCAACCGGTAAAAGCAATGGCTGTTGACATTTTCCCACATACCGTACACTGTGAATTAGTAATGCTCCTTGAGAGGTAGGCAGGCTCGAGTCAGTCTGGGAAATTTCGTTATATGCATGCAGCTGATCACACCAATCTGAATGGTTCAACAAATAATTTATTTTGTTTACTAACAAATTTTGACAGTAAATTCTACAGACAGTTTTCAATTAGCATCCACCAGTTTTGTAGGATCGATGTATTTGAATTCTCAAACCATCAATTTGGTCGCAAAATGCTTCTGATTCATTTTCGCATGTTATGGGATCCCATGTGTTGTTGATTTTGGTGACATTCGTACGATCGCGTCATACATTTGCTCGATATACTCTTTTCACAAGTGTATATTTTCGTTTGTTGAATGAGTGTGACCTCTGCACATTGATCCAACGATTACCTGCACTTTTATCTGAAACTTCAATCACTTGTGAGATGTGCCATGCTGCAAAAACGATGTTCCAGTGGAGTCCAATTTTACTTTTAATCCATGGGCTACAATATTCGAGATAGGTAATATGCCTTAAACTGGGGAGTCTCTTTTGGACGAACACTGTCTGAACTCGTTAGATTGGCGTAACGATGTATGAACCATTAGATTTGCAGGATGCTCTCTAGAACTTAGAGTAAATTGTAGCAATGGTCCCTCAACTTTAATCAAATTAGAGCAAGGGTCCTTCAACTAAAAATCCATTACCATTGGTCCCTCAACTCATCAAAATGTGTAGATATGATTCTTTTCGTCAACTTAGTTAGAATTTTGTCAAAATAAGTTATGTTGGAATGACCATTACTACAATTGGGGTTCCTCGACTCATCAAAACGTGTAGCTATGGTCATTTTTGTTAACTTCGTCAGAATTTTGTCAAAATGAGTTATGTTGGAAAGACTATTGCTACAATTAGGTTAAAGTTTAAGCGACTATTGCTCCAATTGGATTAAAGTTGAGGGACCATTTCTCCAATTGAATTAAAGTTGAGGGACTAATGATAAATGATTTTTAGTTGAGGCACCATAGCTACACATTTTGTAAGTTGAGGGACCAATGATGATGGATTTTTAGTTGATGGACAATTACTCCAATTGAGTTAAAGGTAAAGAATTGTTGTTACAATTTACTCAAACAATTAATTTTGATCATGTAATACTTACTTTTTAATAAAATTGTACGGAGAATGTGAGAATAAGTATATTTGGCAGAGGATTATCTTTGAAACGCAGAATCTGTCGGGACAATTTGGCGACAGGGTTAGGGTTTTCTTATGTCATATCTGTAGTTAGAATCCACATCTGAGAAGACAAAAAGGAAAGAAACCTGGTTTACCAAAAAAAAAAAAGGAAATTTAACGAAAAACTCGCGGTACTGTTCACTTTAACGAAAAATCACATTTTTACACTAAAAAGTCAATCCTGATACTATTCACTTTATCCTTTATTTTGTCCTTATCGTTAAAACTCAAAATTTTTACACCATTTTTCATTAGTTTTCCTAAAAAAAAGGAAAGAAACCTGATTTTTTTATTTTTTTTATTTTTATAATAAATGATGTGCGAGGATAGTTAATTCAACAAGACTAAGGCCATCTCCAACCGACCCAGCCAAATGGCTATAGGGCTAAAAATAGCTCGAAATGATACGAAAACCGTCTCCAATCGAAAGTTAGGCCAAAGGGCTCGCGACCCCACCGGGCCAAAAATGAGAAATCAAGCCAACCGGCTGGTCCAAATGAGCCAGTCAGCCAGCCCCAGGCCAACCCATTATTTCAAACCCAACGGCTACTTGGCGTTAGCATGACGCCAGCTAGCAACGGCTAGCTAACGCCAGGTTACAGTTGGATTTGAATTTTTATTTTTAGACAAAATTAAAAAAAAATAAAATAAAAAATTCTAATTTTTTTTCCTATAAATACCTAAGCCAATAAATAACATTAAACAACACAATCTCCACCCTAGTACTACTTGGGGGAGTTATTCAAACTTAAACAACATTAAAAAAAACATTTAACAACATAAAACTTAAACGCCTACTCCATGGTTCTTTTGGCCCAAAGATGTGCAACAAGATCCTGTTGTAGGTACTTGTTTGTGGCACGCGAACGTGTACTCATTTAAAGAGATATTACCACTTCTTGAATCCAAAGGCAAATTAGGATCATCATATATTTTTGCACGAGCCCTTCTTGACCTATTTGGATTATCTTGGTCGTCATCAGACTATCCATCAATATAGCCATCTCGCTCATCCTCCACAATCATGTTGTGTAATATGATGCACGACATCATGATGAAGTTCAATTTATCTCGACTCCACCCTCTTGCCGGTTCCTTAATGATCTTCCACCGTGCTTGTAGAATACCGAAAGCTCTCTCAACATTTTTCCGGTATGCCTCTTGGTATAAGGTAAACCACATTTGGGTGTCACCCACAAGGTTTGCAATTGATTGGACAAGTGTCGCCCACTTTGAGTAGATGTCATCTGCCAAGTAATACCCCATATTGTACTGACGCCCGTTGATGTAGTAGTAAAGTTGAGGTGATTTACCCTCCATCAGGTTATTGAAGAAGGGTGAACCCTCAAGTACTGTAATGTCATTTTGGGATCCTGGGACTCCAATGAAAGCATGTCAAATCCATGTGTCAAACGTAGCAACCGCCTCTAACACAATAGTTGGCTTTCTTGATCTTCCGCTAAATCCTCATTGCCATATGGTGGGATAGTTCTTCCACTGCCAATGCATGCAATCTAATGACCCTATCATGCCCGAAAAGCCACGGTCTTCAGCTTTGCGAATGAGCCGATCCAGATCTGCTTAATTTGGTTCACGGAGGTACTCCTCTTTGTAAATTTGAACGAATGTGTGATAGAATTCAGCAAGATTATCAAGGCATGTAGACTCAGACATATCATATGTATCATCCATCCCATCAGCTAGGGAGACATAGGCCATCATTCGGAGTGCAGTAGTAACTTTTTGATGAGGTAAGAAACTAGGGCGACATGCTCTGTCCATCTTCTGTCGAAAGTATGGATTGACATGTTGGACATCATGAAGTAAACGCTCGAAGACATGACGCCTCATCCAGAAGCGACGTCTAAAATCCTCTTCTATGTACACCGAGTTGGAGTTGAAGTAGTTGTTCATCAGAGTCTTATGCGCCATCTCTTAATTTCGTGGTTTATAAGAGCGACCAACAACAGAGCCACCCCATTGAGGTTGTTCTTCAGTTGCCTCACATGCCATGACCCCAACCATTGTTGCCATATATGTTGTGTTGCGCCATGCTTCATCTTCTTCATCGGACTCATTATCTTCTCGTCTCATCTGCACCCATTTATCTTCCAATTCGGAATTGGATGAGGACCCCCAGTTGGAATGCGAAGAGGATCCAAAGTTGGAATTCATTGCAAACTTGAATTGAAAGAGATATTGGAAAGGGCAAAGATGAAGGTGTGTGAATTATACCCCAATATCCAGCCTATTTATGGACATTGGAAGTTGAAGATAAGAAGTGTCACTGAGATAAGAATCCTATCTAAAATTTGCACAACCAATTACATCTCGACACATGGCACTTGAAATCCTATCCGAAAAATTATTGAGATTACATATCGACAAGAAATTTGGAGAGTTACTCACTTTAGCGACACGTGTCACTCGAAATCCTATTCGAAAAATTATTGAGATTACATCTCGACAAGAAATCCTATCCGAAAAACCATATTAATTCAATTAAAATAATAAATTATGTTTGGCCTATGGTCTTTTGGTCCCCTCGGTTGGAGATGATATTTTGTCACAGGGCTATATTTGGCCTATGGTCTTTTGGCCCCCTCGGTTGGAGATGGTATGAAACATGGTCTGACATTGTTCATTAAAATATAATTTCTTGAAGGGCTAGGGGGCAAAAAGCACATAGCAAACCTTGTCCCTCACCGATGTACCATATAAGCACATAGCAAACCTTGTCTCTTACCGATGTGGAACAACTCTCAACACGCCCCCCCACGTGTGACCGATTTTCAAGCCTACACGTGAACAACAACTGGGTGTGCGTGTGGCTGTTTGGCTTCACACGAGGACATCTCGCTCTGATACCATGATGAAATTGAGGTTCCACCATAAAACCAATTGACAATATGGGGAGTACCCCAAGACCATATAAGCACATAGCAAACATTATCCTTCACCAATGTGGGACAACTCTAAATAGAAAAAACATAACAAATTTATACTGTAGAGTTTTAGTGCGCAATAGTTGTCACTCATACCATATATCAATATTTCACGACAATCACACATTTTTAATCGTTTTAATTTTTTAATATTCAGTTCCATGAAAGTGCTTCTGCGTATCATGGGGCCTTTCAATGATTTCAATTAGGTTTGTTAGATAATTGTTTAATTGGAAGCTGTATTGGTTTCACTTTTTTCATTTTATTATCTTTGTTTTATCTTGCTTAGCAGGCATTTAAGACTTTAGGAGACACATGTCACTTTGTGGGCTTGTTTCTCCCGACATTTGATGATCTGTAATCTATCCACTGAGTTGTGATAATCTTTATGGTGACAAAAACAAGTAACCATCCCACTGCCTGTGGAAGAAAGTCATGCCTCCATCTTATGAATAAAGACTAAAATTAGCACCACCAGCACAAGGTGGTGAAAGGACGATTGCTTTGGATTATAATATGCACTAGGTCATTGATTATATTATTTCAATACCCGTAATTTGGCAAACCCTCTCTCGCTTTTTTCGCTGTCAAGTTTACGATCTAACGTAGAAGAAAAGCTTAATTGTAACAGAGATTATATCCGCTATTTAGTACTACGGTTTAATAGTATTCATTTTTATTTGTAAGTGAGAGGTTTTAGGTTCGATTCTCGCCAAAGTTCTCGCCAAATACGAATTTGAACCATATTATTGCTAGCTCATTGTGAGACTTAGTCAAACCCCTCTTCTTAGGATAGATAATATCGTTTATTCAAAAAAAAAAAAAAACAAAAAAAAAACAGAGATTATATCATTGTGTTCTTAAAACACTCATCATTTGACTGATCATCTGAGTTGCTTTGAATCATAATTCTTATTATATCCTTATCACAGCCTCTAGGGAAGGAATTTCCCTTAAAAAAAAAAAGAAATTGGGGCTGGTTTGGAATTGTAGTGCTTTTTTTTTTTAAAAAACAACTTATTAAAAAATCTAAAACATCAAATATGTTTGGTAAAAGTAAAAAAAAAAAAAAAATTTTATTAAAAAATTATTGTCAATGACAGTAAAAAGAAGCATAGAAAAACGGAAGTATAGTCTACCATATTTCTAAAAAAATATTTTTTTTTTCAAAGCATAGTAATCAGTGCTCATTCAATGAAATTTTCGAAAGGCAAGTATACCCCACATATTTTACAAAATTACAATCATTGCCCTTATATTATTGTCTTTAACAATTATTAATACCATATTATTTTTAGTTATTTAATATATTGACAGGAATTTACATAAAAGTTTATCAAACACTCGGAAACAATATTTTTTTTATTAAAAGCACTTTTACAAAAAAAAAAAAAAAGAAAAATTACCAAGCACTCAATAACTTTATTTTACAAATGTTTATTCTCATAGCACAGTAGAAGCAATATTTTTAGAAAGCACAACAATACCAAACTAGCCCTTAGTTGTGGGCCCCCACAACATCGAACTTTAACTATCCTATTTTTCAAGTTGCATCCCATAGACCATCTTTGAAATGTTAGCTAAATAACAAATATATGCGGCATTTAATTGAGTTCAAAGAAATTGACCAACATTATGGTGTAAGAAATATTGAAATTTCATCGTGATAATTAAATGAGTAAATGGTTTGGATCAAAATGAATTTTTGCAAGAATGATCCATTAATCAAGACTTACAACATAAACAGTTCGGATTATTGAAATTTGAAATGAAGTGTAAATCCCATAACTAGTCTCCATTCAAAAAAAAAAAAAAAAACCGGGATCCCTCTCCATAAAAGGCATGATATCCTTATATTATTACAATACCCATAACTTAAGCACAATCTCTCTCCTTCTCTATCAAGTCTGACCAATCTAATTTAAGGCTTTCAGTGTGCTATATGTACACACTACATGAACTCTAGCCCTTCTTTTTGAGTGATGATATATAGTTACTATCTCACCATAAGATTTATTTGCTACATCGAATACTATTTCAGACTCATCTCTTATAAATAATTAATGGTGAGTACTTCTTCAAGCGCGTGTCTAGTAAATAATCAATAAGAATAAAACATTTGAATTTATTGTAGTCTCACAACGAGTCAAACGTAATAATATATTTAGATGAAATGTCTTAATCATGTTAGGGAAGCACACAGAATGTTGAGTCTAAGTGCTTTTTTTTCACCAGCATGAATGATCATTATTGGAGGAATGGGCAAGTTAATCTCGGCCCTACTTGCTTCGGATGTCCCAAAAGTATGAATGATCATGATTACCGAATACACAAGTGCATAACTTATCCTAGCATTTCTAATTAAGCATATACACATGTGCATGACTTATTCTAACATTTCTAATTACGCATGATTCACTTTATATTTTGATTATCAATTTGATAACAAGCAAGGAGTCTAGAATGTTTTTTTTATATTTATTTTATATATTCGATGGTCTTATACCTGAGGTGGTTAAGAGCATTGATTATGTGCATCTAATATCTTGAGCTCAATTTCCACCTCCCTCCAATATGAATTATAAAATATAAAGGATTGGCAGCTCGACCTTCTTGATACTCATGCAACTCTTCATTTGGGCTTGTGGTGATGTTTTTATGGGTTGTTTGTGTACAACAACATGAATTGCTTTGTGAGGGTCGTTGCGAACATCCTGATAGTGGCGCAAGTTCTTAGAATCATCCTCCTCAAACGAGAAAGCAGCAAAACTCGAGGATTTAGCTCCACAGTTACTAGCACAAGCTGCCCAGTTACAATCACAACTCCACTCTGAAGAAGAAGATGACCAAACTTCTGAGTCTTCAGATGCATCTTGACAGCAGCAAATATAACCATAACCAAACAGTCAAAGCACTAGATGGGTAGACTACAAGGACTCTCAGAATCTATTTGCATGACCAGAATCATGTGAAAGCAACCGAAAGCAAGTAATCATGCCCCAGACAAAATTCTATTCATCAATAGTAAAAGCAGACAAAAGCAAACAGTAAAAGCATCAATTCAGAACACACCATTCATCCAGTCATAATTCCAGCAGCAACAATTGGAAGAAGACAATCACCGAAAGTATAAACAGCTCTCATTCACAGTTACCAGTATGTGAAGCCTCGAGCCTTAGCCTATTTAGCCTCAGTTTGGGATTGAGGTGATTTTAAAAAAAGCTGCTATGAAAAAAAGCTGGGACAGTTTTTGGTGTTTGGTAAACGTTCAGCTTCAGCTTTTTTTCACAGTTTTGGGTGGAAAAAAGCCAAAAACAAGAAGCTGCAAAACCCAGCTTTGAAAAACCGGCTTTTTTTCACATCTGTTTTACATAAAAGTTTACCAAACACTATAATACTGCTTTTTTTTTTTCAAAAGCACTTTTACAAAAAAGTTTACCAAACACTCTACTGCTTTATTTCACAGCTACTTATTCTCACAGCACAGCAGAAGCAGCTTTTTTTCAAAGCACAGCAATACCAAACCAGCCCTTAATCAAGACTCCCCAGTCATTGTGGGAGGAGTAAACTCAAATACATATTTTCTAGTTTTAAAACATTTCTCTGAGAAACCTTCATACTTGGAGAAATTTGTAGACACATTCGTCATTATGCAATCTAGCAAGATGTCTGCGGACATCAAAGTTACCCATTTCAGTAAATTTGCACCACAATCATCATTTGTAAGTAATTTCAAATTATAAAGTAATATCGAAATAGTATTTTCAGTATTTAATTTGAATCATTATTTTGAATTCATTATTAACATTATACAATGTATGATCCATCCATGCTCACTAACCTCAAGTATTCTATAATTGAAGTTTTTACTTCTTATCTCATTCACAAATTAAACACAGATCCAGATTTCTACTCTTTAATATTAGTCATCTACAACATTTGGTTCAAACCAAATTACCAGTCAGCTCTAGTCAACCCTTATGAAGCTTTCACAACCCATGTGAAAGCTTCATCATCCCAGTCGGTAAATTACAGTCAAACCTCTCCATCTATTACAAAATCACCCAGTGAATACCTATTCAGTATCCCGTCCAATTTTAGTAAAATAGCATCACCAGAGAAACAAGCCAAAACCTGGTTTCCCCCCAATTTCCATTATCAACCAGGAGATTCATTCAAAACTCTTGAATTTTATAAAAGTATTTTGTTTGAAACAGAATCGATATCCATTAAACCAATTAAAAGCTCCACTGATCCTAGTAAAATTCTTTATCATTCCATCCACATAAGGAAAATCATCACGGAGTCAGAATGGGATATCCCCATTTACATTTACAAACCCCTTCAGTCCCAGTTACCAACCATCCAATATAATCATTATGATTATATTGATGCATGGACCAACATTTTCCTCTATCAAACAAAAGATTTTAGTCACTCATGGTCTATCAATTTCGACAAAAGATTCCGGCCAACATTCCCAGCTTGGTTTTCCAAGTGGTGGTCAACTCATGGATGGTGGATGGTTCTGCAGATCAGCACGCGTGGATGGTGATGCGGGTGGTGCAGAGGGTGCGAATCAGATCAGAGGGTGACGATACAGTGCGGAAACGGTGTTGTGATGCAGATGGTAAGGTGCGTATCAGAGCAGCGGCAATACGGGTGGTGCAGCGTGGTGGGGATCTGAAGGTGGTGGTTCGAGGCGGTAGTGTGGTTATGATCTGATGCAAAAACGATGCGGGATGCGGACCAGGTGCAGGTTAATCAGACAGGTTGTGTGGGTAGATTGCAGTGCGGCGGTGACGACAAGAATGGTTTCAACTACGGATGAGCGGAAGACGACGGACGAAACTGATACGCAGTAAACTGACAAACAAATTGACACTAATCAAGACAGATTATCAAACATGCTCTGATACCTAGTAAACTGACAAACAAATTGACACTAATCGGGACAATTGTCACATCCCGGCCTGGGGCGGATCACTTCCCGAGACCTCTCCACCACCGTAGCATGATATTGTCCGCTTTGAGCTTACCATTCCCTCATGGTTTTATTTCTGGGAATTCACGAGCAACTTCCCAGTGGGTCACCCATCCTGGGAGTGCTCTGGCTCCCTTCTCGCTTAACTTCGGAGTTCCTACGGAACCCGAAGCCAGTGAACTCTCAAAAGGCCTCGTGCTAGGTAGGGATGAGAATATACATTTAAGGATCACTCCCCTGGGCGATGTGGGATGTTACAATCCATCCCCTTAGGGGCCCGACGTCCTCGTCGGCACACTTCCGGCCAGGGATTGGCTCTGATACCAATTGTCACATCCCGGCCCAGGGCGGATCACTTCCTGGGACCGCTCCACCACCGTAGCACGATATTGTCCGCTTTGGGCTTACCATTCCCTCACGGTTTTGTTTCTGGGAACTCACGAGCAACTTCCAAGTGGGTCACCCATCCTGGGAGTGCTCTGGCTCCCTTCTCGCTTAACTTCGGAGTTCCTACGGAACCCGAAGCCAGTGAACTCCCAAAAGGCCTCGTGCTAGGTAGGGATGGGAATATACATTTAAGGATTACTCCCCTGGGCGATATGTGATGTTACAAGAGGGCTCGTTTTAGCCCTATCATAAAAAACCGTCTCCAACCGAGAGCCAAAGAGCCATAGGGCCAAACATAATTTATTATTTAAAAACTACAACTTAAATGTTGTTTAAGTTTCATGTTGTTAAATGTTTTTTTTTTAATGTTGTATAATTTTTATGTTGGTTAATGTTATTTAATGTTGTTTCATATTGTTTAATGTTGTTTCATGTTACTTAATTTAATTTAATGTTGTATAATGGCTTAGGAAGTTATAGGAAAAAAATAGAATTAAAAAAAAATACGAAACAAATTTTGTGAAATAGAAGTTATAGGAAAAAAATAGAATTTAAAATAAAATGAAACAAATTTTGTGAAATAGAAGTTATAGGAAAAAATGGAATTTAAAAAAAAATATATGAAACAAATTTTGTAAAATAAAAGTTATAGGAAAAAAATAGAATTTAAAAAAAAATATGAAAAATGGAAGTTATAGGAAAAATTTTGTACATAAAAAATAATAATAAAACTGTAAAAAAAAAAAAATTCAAAGCATACCTGTCGGTTATAACCGACAGGAATACATTCATATTATTTAGTATAAATGTATTATTGTCAATTATAACAGACAGTAATACATTTATATTAAGTAATATAACGTATTTTTGTAGGTTATAACCGACATGAAATCCGACAGATTTAAAAAAATTCTGGCCAGCTCGAGGCTGGTTGGAAGTGGTTAGCCCTCTGGCCCTCCAGCACTCTCCGATTCCGTGGGGCCCTCTCAGATTCCATAGCCCTCTGGCCTAGCCCTCGGTTGGAGACGGTTTTCGAGCTATTTTTTATCCTTTGGCTCTCTGGACTCTTCGGTTGGAGATGGTCTAAGTACTGCCTGAAGCTCGTCTCTAATAAATAATTAATGATGAATACAAATATTTGAATTTATTATTGTCTCAAAATGAGTCAAAGCGTATATAAGAATTTTTTCTCCCTTGACTCGAAATCCCACTTTTAAAATTCCATGAGTATACATTATATACAGTGCAAACACTCTCCATTTTACTTAATAAAAATTCCAGGCATGTAATTTGGTTGCATAATCAAATCCTAACAATTTTCTGCTATCTAGATTTCAGACCAAACAGCTGGATCGTTAATAGTTTGAATCTTAGGAAAACTAATGAAAATGGTTTGAAAATTTTGAGTTTTAATGATAAGGACAAAATAAAGGGAAAAGTGAATAGTACCATGATTGATTTTTTAGTGTAAAAATGTAGTTTTTCGTTAAAGTGAACAATACCGAGAGCTTTTCGTTAAAGTTCCCTTGAATCTTTCTTTGGTTCTAACCATGATTCATTTTACCAAACATCAAATGTAATATTATATTTAGATGAAATATCATAATCATGTTAGGGAAGCACATAGAATGTTGACCCTGAAGAACGATACTTGGCTGCTGCAGATTCAGCAGCACCTCCTGCTGCCAACCAATCATGGCTGGACACGTGTCCAAGTTGTGAATTTTTTAATCACAACTTGGACACGTGTCCAGCTGTGGTTGGTTGGCAGCAGGAGGTGCTGCTAAATCTTTCAGCAGCCAAGTATTTTCCTATTATATTTAGATGAAATATCTTAATCATGTTAGGGAAGCACATAGAATGTTGACTCATGTCTACGTGCTTTTTTCACCAGCATGAAACTTCAAAAAGCGGGGTCTCCCACCCAACAAACTGGACCTTAAGCCATCTCCAACCGAAGGCTGGCCAGATGACTCGTTTTAGCCTTCAAGCTCTCCAAGAAATTAATATTCTAATAAACAGTGCATGACTATATTTCTTACCATTTCCAACCGAGGGCCAAATGCCCATAGGGCTCGTTTTAGCCCTGTCACAAAAAACCATCTCTAACCGAGGGCCAAACATAATTTATTATTTAAATTTAAAAACTACAACAACTTAAATTAAATGAAATATAATGAAATATTTAAAATAAATTGTGAAAACACTTACTTCGTCGTAGTAATTGACGCCACTTTCATGTCTACTTGCGGCAGTTAACAGTTGTATATTAAATTAATTTTTTAATTTAAGTGTCCAATTACTAGTACAACTTAGTTTGAAATAGTTACATGTATAAATGCACATTTACCATCTCTAATAGGAAGCTTATATTTGGGGCACCCATTATATTTGTCCCACATCGGGAGAGAATTGAGCAAGCAAAAACTTGCATATGTGGCACCCATTATATTTGTCCCACATCGGCTGTGGGAGAGGTTTGAGCAATCAAACATGCTTATAAAAGCAACATCCCCACATAGAACTAATCAACTTTCTGGGCCTTAATTAAATATTCTTTTTAAGCCACGTCAACATCTTATATTAATTTTTTATAAAAAAAGAAAGACAAAATAAAGAATGTGAAAGGAGGAGATGGAAAGAGAATATGAGATAATCCTAGTCCCCCTTATAAACCAACATGATCCTCTCCGGATCCTTATGGTGAGGATCCTAAGGATCCGTAAATCGTGTTCATTCATCGTATATCGTGCGGTCAATTGTTATCAAGTACTATTTGTGTTTAATTTTAAATAAAAATGTATAAAATGATTTTTGACCGTATGATGTACGATGAATGGATATGATTTACGGATTTCCGGAATCTTTACAAAGAGAATCGGACAAGTATCCGGATTCCTTTATAAAAGCACTGCATGGAAAAGCAAAAAGCTGGGGGTTTTAATTAAGCCTTTAGAGAAATTAATTACGAATGAATTAATTACCCAATAAAGTTGTAATTAAACAATTAATCGTGCAGCTAAGATTAGTTTTCAGATAACATTCAAGAAATTGAGTAAGGAATATCCTTAATCATCGGTCACAAAGGAAGGTATACATAGAATTGAACATATGCCAAAATTTACAAAAGCAATCATTCAAGTGCTTATCTTTGTTCTATCACAAAGTAGATTATAATTGTGCAAGTACATGTTAATACGCAAAGACGAGTGCTAGGATCGATCAGTGTTGCAGTCTCGACCCCACTTGCTTTGGATGTCCCAAAAGCAAGAATGATCTAATTAACCGATACATATGTGAATGACTTATCCTAATATTTTGAATTATGCAAACTTCATTTTGTATCAACAGCTGAGCCATAAATTATTCGGTGGGTGAGTTAAGTAAAAATTATTACTATAAAATCAAATATTCAATCTTTTTTGTTGTTGCCTACATAAAGTTAAACAATAGTAAACCTGAAAGTAAATTTGAAGTAAGAAGTTTATAGTCTATTTTTAAGGCTTCTAACCTTCAAAACTTTTAAATGAATAAAATAAGACACCGTTGTGGTATAGAAGTTTTAATTTATTACTACTAAATTTTAGTATCGGTTAAAGGCTTTTTTTTATTAGCACCCCACATATTGTTGAATGCACCCCACAAAAAATTCAATATTAAATTACTTATGTATTTTACTATGAAATGACAATTTCGACCTTATTAAGTTTTTAAAAAATAAGAAATTTCCAAATACACCCTACATCACTTTTAACGTATTATTTATCTTCTTCAATTATCAAAACCATCTCACCCTCCATTGTTGAACAAAATCCTAACTAATGAAACCACAAACACATTGATTGAGAAAACCCTAACAAAATGTCAATATGCCAATGCTATTGGTCACTGTGACTGCAAGAAATTATTTTCTCTCCAACCACACATTATATCACATCCCGGCATTTACTATGTCAAAAAACCTCAGAACTTATGCCTTTAAACCAGCTCTGTGAATTGCAAAACCAACAGCTTGAAACTTTCAATAATTCTTTTTTATTTTTTATTTTTTATTTTTTTGTTATAGAAAAGTTACATAAGATCTTGATTTTGGATAATTCTTGAGTTTGGAAGTGACATAAGATTTTCTAATCTACACAAAGATAATTTTTTTTAAGATAAGTGTTAGCGTCCAAAGCGGTTAATGATAATATGCTATCAAGCTGGAAATGAAAAACAAGTCAATCACATAAGTAATTAGCTTGGGAACAGCAGGGTATCTAGATTCAATCCATCAAAATAAAAAACGAGTATTATAAAATTTGAAGAAATTGGGGTGTATATAGAAATATAATGTGTGTTTTGAGAAGGTAGGGTGTGAGGGTATTATGGAGAGGTATGTGGGGTGTATAAAGATAATTTTTAATTGAAAAAAGTAAATGTGGGGTGTATTAAGTATGTGAGGTTTATTTAACATTTCTTATTTTCCCTAAAAACAGGGATTCAGACTCTTCGTTTGCTATGTGGGCTATGACAATTAAAAATAATAAAATAGCCTAAATGTTTAGTGTTTTAAGCTTCCAGAGTTAAAACTCTTCCAATGCTATAGCCCAGAAGAGACTTGTACTTGGCTCTGCTGGTGCTTTGTATTTTAATTATCAATTTGACAACAATTAATCAGGTAGGAATGTTATTCCAATATATTTTCTCTGTTGTTGGGCTGATCCTCCAGATAACGAGATTATGTTAAAAAGATTGGCGATCAAAAGAAACTGGTGATTTTGTAATTTTAGTAGGCTTAGTGCTCTCATCACTCATGAGGATGATATGATCTTTTATGATTCTGTAAGTCATCATATCTGCCGCCACGTGCCCAATCACTTTGTGCACCCATTTCTCTTTCTATATGATTTCTTTTCACTAAGATCATCTCTAATGGTTGGGCTAAAAGCCAAATATTTTAGCCCAAAAAATTTAGCTTTTAGCCCAGAAACAGTTTTTCTGCTCCAACTGTTCTAGCCTAAAATTTTAGTCCGGGATTATTAAAGAATAAACTTAGGCTATATTTTTTCTTAAATTAATTTAAAAAATAAATAAATATGTAGACTATCGTAAATTAATTTTATGAACATTTTAATAAAAAAAAGTTTAAATTCTGATAAATATTTTCACTCGGTTCGGTGGAGCCCACACTGATTTCTAGGCTAAATTCTGGAGGGAATCTGGCCTTGGTTTAGCATTTAGCATTTAGCCCAAATTTTCCCTTGAGTGAGTTTGGGGGGGAATTTTGGGGGGTAATTTGGCTTTTAGCCTACCATTGGAGATGGTCTAAGCAATTTAGAATTCATAGGTAAAAATAACTCTGCTTTTCGTTATATAAGTTAGGTCTGTTTTGTAGATTAAAAGGATTGACTCTTTTCGAGTGAAGTCAAGTAATTTCATTTTAAAAGATTTTTAATGTAATTGTCATTCAGACTATCATTAATGTTACTAGTTTACATATTATAATATGAACAGTCATTGTGATTAATATACTTGAACATAATAGGTTAGATTCATTGTTATTTTGTAACATAAAAGCAGCTGCAGCGTGTCTTTTGGCCCTGTGGACAGGCTGCTCTAGCAACCCAATTGTCTGCCAAAGTGGTTCCAGCCCATTTGGGCTATTGGGCTGACGCTGGGACTCGCATACCAGCCCCACTTAGATACCATTGAATATGGACTGTCCATATCAACAATCTAGGTTTTTAGGCTTTAAATTTTTTTTTTAAAAAAGGAAAAAACCAGAAATGTTACGGTGGGCCACGTGCTACATACTGGACTATTGGATTTCATTTTTTTTTTGTAATCCAACTGTCCAAATTAATTAAGTTAATAAATGCAGTTACTGTTCATTAAATGCAGTTACTATTTACTTGAGGGGATTCAATTGCCCATTGCCATAGATAGCCTTTACACACTGGAATTACTCTAATGCAATGATCAGAAAAAGATTTGCACATCTAAAAGTTTGGATATTGAACATTTATTTTAGTATAAACTCCAACCCCACAATAGATATAATATGTAATTAAAAGAATAAAAATAAGATCAAAAGACAGAATTGGATCCCATCCGAATCCACTTTGTGGGATTCTAGGGATTCCCACATTTTAGTCATTCATCGTGTATCAGAAATCATTTTTGACTTTTTTTTTTATTTAAAATTAAACACATATAATATTTGACAAAAACTGGTTGCACGATGTAAGATGAACGGTTAGGATATGAGGATTCCTAGGATCCCCACAAAGTGGATCTGGAGAGGATCCACTTCCTCAAAAGACAATCACAAAAGCCTGCCAAGATCGATGTATAAGATTTAATCCCAAATTCAAGGATCCCTAGGATCCTCACAAAGAGGATCCGGAGAAAATCCCCATTGCAAACCCAATATTCCAATTGGATACCACTTTAACACTCTCAAATTGCTTTGCTGAATATCAAATTTGAGATTTATGTCATAAGCGCATATATATATGGAAATTATTGGCACTCTAAAAATCTCATTTTGCACTCCAAACTTTCTAAAATTAGAAAGAAAAATACATTTGTGATGAGTGTAGAATTAGATTTTTGAAGTGTTAATTACAATTATATATATATATATATATAATATATTCATTAGTTTATATGAAATCATGTGCTAGAATAGTAGCACCGATCATGTGAGATCAAATCAATGATAGAGATCATAAAGAAGTCACGCGCAAAATGAATGCAAAAGATTTGAACTCGTAGCAGTATTATTGAGATTCTAAAAGGTCAAACCAAATGGACGTCCACTTCAATGAGGATGGATGAATTCTGAACCCAGCAACATTCCCAGTAACTTGTGTCAATTTAAAATGAGAAGAACCTCCTTTTATTAAAAAGAATAAGGTCTTGGTGTATTGGTATTTCTCTTTAAATGTGAGCAAAAATAACTTAAAGATAAAACTAGTTACAATCATTTTAAGATAAGGTTATTTTCGGATGTGGCACTCGATGACCCACTTTTATCTCAGACCGACACTAAATTGTTATCATGTAGTTAATGGTTTACTTATTGTTGTTGATATAACATAACCGACCAAGTGCTTCATAAGATGAGGAGAGGTAGTGTCACGGTGGAAATCAAGCACCTTTGTGACCCTCCTCACCTAGATCCGAGGCTCATCCACGCCCTTTTCTCCTTTGAAGTAGTCATTTATAAATTCTTCTCCCATGCCTTTTATAACACTCATATGATGCATTTCTAGTCTGATAGGAGCATATTTATGCACCTTAGTTAGCTTGTTCTTGTGCATTTATGTTGTTTTTCCTTAGTTAAAGTAGTCTTCTAAGCTAGTTTGATGTATTTTCAGGTTTTAAGGGCAAAGTATGCAAAAGGATGCATTTTGGAGCCTTTTGGAGCACATTTGAGCTTGGAATGGATATCATATGCTTGGAGCCAAGAGGATGGACGAATTTGGAGTCCAAATGGAGTTAGGAATATGTTTCAAGGTTGGAGAAATAAATTCAAATCATTGAAGATAAGGAATCAGCTCAAAAGAAGGAGAATTATCCAAAACATTATCCAAAACAACCTTATCTTATCTTATCTTATCTTATCTTATCCAATCCTTATCATATCTTAACTAACCTTATCCTATCCTAATCCTTTTCTAATTCAATTCCTGGTACAATGAGGGCTTATTTTCTGATTGGGGGACATTTAATTTAGGATTCTAGAACCCTAAGTCGTTGCCACACCTAGCCTTCTAGAAAACCTGATTTCCTTGCCTTGCAAGGCTTTCTAGAAGCCTTATCCCTCTTTATCCAAATCTGCCGCACCTTAGGCCCTTTCCCATGAGAAATCTGATTGTTTTGAACCTATTTCTGGATGGATTTGGCTTTCTAGAAGTCCTAATTTGATTCACCTAGGGTTTTTGGTGCCTATATATATATATTTCTCCATCCTTTGCCGTGCACACCACCCTCCATATAATTCATTCACGCCATTTGCACTACACACATCCCTTGCCGCAGCCTTCATCACCACACCACCATATTTTCTGACCTTGCCGCACCATCCATTCCCCCTAAACACTACTACACCATTCCATATCCTTTCACCCATACAATTAACCCCCAAAATCTGTCCCTAGACCTTGTGCCGCAGCAGAGAGGAGGAGAAGAAGCCTGGGACGTGCATGCCATTCAAGTTCGAATTGCTGGAAGTTTTAGGTGTTTCCTTTCCTTTGATTTCAATGTTTAAATTCAATACTCTTTGTTTTGTACGTATGAGGAACTAAACCCCCCTTGGCTAGGGGGGGATTCGAAACCATGTTTATGCTTGCTATATGACTTGATTACCTCTAATTGCGCTTTATAAGTTGTGAATTCAATTTACTTATCTATTTGAATTAAACTGATTTGTGTGTGTTGGTTGAGAGTGCACGCTTAATTGTCATGCATAAATCTAATGCTAGGATATAAGGAAGTTTCACCTAATTGTTACAACTTTATATTCACAAGTAGTAAAGGTTGATGATCTCAATTGTGTTAAGTAAATTCTTGGCATAAGTATCATGCGCTTTCATAGTTACAAGTGCCTCGTCAATACTTATGATTTCCATTGAACGTAATGATCTTTGATTGTATCTCCAGTATGCGCTTTCATATAGAGAACTCTTGAAGAATAATTTGATTGTGATGCGCATTTTTCGTCCAATTCATTGACATAAGGGAAATCTGAAAGTTAATTTAAGCGGACCTAATTAACTTGGAGTGTTGAGAATTCGTGGTTTATTGAATTGCAATTAGAAATCGTTTTGTATGCAAGTATGACATGTGTGGAGAAGAACCCCTTAGCTAGCCTTCCATCCATTAATTTAAACCAATTTCGTTTTACAATCTGTTTTGTTTTACAAAGTTTATGTTTTGTTTTCAATTTCGTCAAACCCAATTCCCCCTTTATTTTGAAGTGTCAATTTAGTTAGAAATCAATTTAGTTTGTGTTTTTAAGTGTCTTGAGTCAAGTTATAAACTGTTTTTGTCCAAATTCTTCCTTAGTGCTCAAAACTGCCCAGAAAGTGGTTTTAAGGCAGTTTTGAGTGTTTGTTTGCTGTTTTGAGTCTTTTGGTTTGTTTCAGTGTTATAGAGTTTAGTTTTGCATTCTTTGAGTCTAATTTAGTGTTTTAACTTTGTTTTAAGTTTTTGAGTTAGTTTTCAAGTGATTTAGCAATCCCTCCTAATCCCCGGCCTAGAACGATCCCTACTTACTTACTTTGCTACCATTGATAAAAAGAGGGTTTAATTTGTGTGCTTATATATTTCGCATCATAGTCCCTCCTGTCTAACATTTTGTGATCTATTTCTTAGTTACTTTATTGGAATTTGGAAGTTCCTCACTAAAAAACATTCCTCAGTGATCAGGGGTGACTCTCAATGGATCGAGTGATAAGATGAAAAAATGTTGGAGGGGGCAATGTATGACGAGGGGGGGTGAGAGTTGAGTGTGTCCATAAAAATGACGGGAGTCCGCGTGCACTATGAATGTGATACTCACTGCTGAGGACGGAAGGAAAGAGCGATAGAGTGGCAGAGTAGGCAGAAGTAGGCCACCCTTCTCCACTCCACCCACCACCACCACCACCTTTTGCCATAAATATGCATTCAGAAGCGTCTCCAATCTCCCTTTCCTCTTCTTTACTGCTACTCCTACTTGATTTTCCCTTCCCATCCCTCCCTTCCTCCCCACTACCTCACACACCCCAATAAACCTGAATCTCCATAACCCAAAATTCGAATTTCTCTCTTTGTTTCCTTTTCTTTCTTTTGTTTTCATCTCTTTATTTATTTTCCCTTTTTTGGGTTTATTTTTTAGATGGGGATGTATAGACTTGTTGTTTGAAGGGTGTTCTGAATTGGGTTTTGTTTGGTTTGTGGGATTGTAAGAGAGTGAGAGAATGGAAACTGAGGAAGAAAAGAATGATCATGATCAAAATTCATGCCAAGGGCAAGGAGAAGTTGTTGTACAACTTCACAAGGTACAAACTTTCTGCTTCGATTTACAGTTTACAATTTCACTCACTTTGTAGTCCAGCAATCACCATTTCCCGTGTTCTGAGCTAATCATGAGCTAGATTATAAGTATTATACCCCTTCATTTACCTCGGATGATTAATTAATTGCGTTTTTCTTTGGATCATCTTTTTCTGATGATCTTGTTCTCTGTTATTTCATAAGCCAAAGAAAAAATAAACAGGAAGTTAGGGACTCTGTCAAAAAATTTTGATATTCTTTTCTTTGATTGATGAGTTATTGTGAATCATTACGGTGTCAAGAGTCCGTTGCGGCGCACTTCATTTGATTTGTATATGCTGTTAATCTCTAATCCAGTTGCCAAATACGTAATGTTTGTCTACAAAATCAACAGTTGTGACTTTAAATTATCAGGGATGCATAGCAGTTTTGTCTGTGAATTGAGCCGAAGACAGACCTGATGCGTTAGTTCCCCAAACATGAACGCGTGCAATTATTTTAAAATCATCATCCCGTAAGTAAACTGGATTAACATTTCGTACTCCGAAGGACAAATTGTGGGTGTCTTGCCAAAATGAGTAGCTGGGATTTTAATATCTCTCAATAATCTTAGCCGCATCCAGTTTAAGTAGTTTTTAGAACAAATGTGAGTGCGCGTGAATCTAAATCAAATGATAAATTGTTTTATGTGTATCTGATAATACAGACTATGGTTACATACCTAGTAGTTGTGCATTTAAACATACCCATGTTGTATTACTACTACTCTCCAAGTTCAAACAATTTAAAGCTACATTGTGTCGGATTTAAATTGTGAAATTGGCTGTATAAGAAATTCATAGCTGCGGAAGTTTTCTAGTGTATATTCAGTTATTAAACGATTCACATCACTGAACTACACTGCAGAGTAGGCCTCTGATCCCCATTTGTCGGAAACAATGGGGATCCCTCTCATGCAGCTGCCTGCAGACACACACACATGCACAGATATATGTATGACTTACCACCGAAACAGGAATCTCCGTATATAAATGATACAAGGAAATATACTTAAATCTAGTTCAGAAAAGATTGATCAAGTACATCAGATATTACTGATTGTGATTCTTTCCATTATGTTTCATGGATGAAGCTGTTTTCTTTTTCCCTGATTAATTTCTGCCTACAAAAAGAAATCGTGCATAAAAATCTTGGAAAACATTTTCGAATAATGGATACAAAAATGTAGGTTCTAAGCTAGCTTTACGAGTTAGTACTTAATACAACACTTCTGTCTGATACAGCTGGTTACTTCTCTCTTTCAGAACGGCTATCTTTTCTAATCATATTAATTATTGAAAAACCTGGAAGAAGAAAAGATTGCTAAGCTGGAAAATAAACATATATATGTATACATATGTATATTTATTGCCTTCTGCTTCTATTTTACATCCTCTTCAGTTCATTTTATATCCTCGTTTGTTCAGGTTGAAGATTCAGTAGGAGTAGCTGAAGAAGCACCCCAAGTTCATCCATGGAAGCGACAAAATCTCCACCTGGAGATACCCACGAGAACATCCGAAGATTGTGCCAAGGATTTTGTTGCAATAAAGATGCCTCCAACACCAAGTCCTACTCCTAGGAAAGTGAATTTTCTTTTGACACCTGGTTCTGTAGACGGAAGAATGAGTGATTCGCCAGGGCCCTCTTCAGCAAAAGGCAAATCATCTATAAAATCTATTTTTCCAAAACTAAGCTTCAAGTATCGAAGTTCTGCTGATGCCGAGAAGGCGTCCAACCTAGCTTCAGAAGGTTCGTCTACAGGAGCTCGGGAGAAAGCTTCCATCTCAAGGTCACTGTCTCTCACAAAACTATTCACGCCGAGGATGAAGACAACATCATCCCTACCTGTAACTCCAATTGCACTTGCACACCGAGAATCTGCACATGGCGGAAGTGTTGGTGGCTCTCTGAATTCAATTGTAAGTTCTGGACATTATTGCTCAATAATGTCTAATCGAACCTAGTTGATCAACCCACCACCACGTGGTTGTTAGCATACATGTTAACTAGGCCATCAAACATCTCAGTCATGTCCATCCATAAACATGTGTATTATACAGTCGTGTTTCTTGTATCTTACAGAGGAAAGAATCCCGAAGACAGATAGCTCGCTCACTTTCAGTCCCAGTCAACCATAAAGAAATTAACTTAAAGATGATGGATTCATTTTTCCGTGTAATTCCTTCAACTCCTCGAGTCAAGGAAGGAGATGGTGTATCGATTAGTTCCCCAACACTAGATGCTGGTATTTTTCTTGTCTATGTTTCTGACTAATAACTTTGCTGTATAACAAATTTGCTTAGGCTATTTTTTTAATTCTTTATCTTATTACTCTCATGGTTCGGGGAAAGATGATGATGATGGTGAAGACATACCCGAGAAAGAGGCCGTCTGTAGAATTTGTCTAGTGGAACTGTGTGAAGGGGGTGAGACCCTCAAAATGGAATGCAGTTGCAAAGGCGAACTTGCTCTGGCCCACCAAGAATGTGCTATTAAATGGTTTAGTATCAAAGGTAACAAGACGTGTGATGTTTGTAAGCAAGAGGTTCAAAACCTGCCTGTCACTCTTTTACGAATTCAAAGTGTACGAGCTCGAAATGCTGGAGCAAGTTTATATGAGCGGGAAGATGCTAATGGGTTCAGGCAAGTGTCTTTGCATATATACAGTTTTTATTGTTCAATGCCTCACAAACAAACCTGCTTGTTTAATTATCTTGCATCCCATAAGCTCAATAAAAGAATCTCGCTGAAAAAATGTTCCATGGAAAAAACATTCATGCGCTAATATTGTTAGTTCATATCTTTTCAGGGTTTGGCAGGAAGTGCCTGTGCTTGTCATTGTCAGCATGCTTGCCTACTTTTGTTTTCTCGAACAGCTCCTGGTAAGAGTGGAAATCAAAACTGCGGAGCTTGTCATTTTATAATTTTGTGGCTCCTTCATAATATGTATGTTCACTGCAGGTGGAGAAGAAGGGTACTGGAGCAATTGCCATCTCTCTTCCATTTTCTTGTGTACTGGGTCTTCTCTCATCCGTGACTTCATCAACCATGGGTAGGCTGGCAATCATCATTTCTCTTTAATTGGTGCAATCTTCTAGTGCTAATTTGTGGTGTGAAAAACATACGTTCTAAGTTTATAGGTTACAAGTAATTCTAACGTGCATCGCCCCGAAGGCAACTAGCTACGAGAGCAATCATTTAATATTAGAATATAAGCCATGACATATTTTCATGCACCCGTGGCAGTGAATTGTTATCATATTCTTTTACGGCTTATAGATTGTTGATTCACCACACTAACTTTTGAATCTTGTGTGTTCAGTGAAAAGAAGATTTGTTTGGGTTTACGCATCGGTTCAGTTTGCTCTAGTCGTTCTATTTGCACATATATTTTACTCTTTGGTAAGAAACTTTTTCCACAGCAAGTTCTCTTTTCTTTGTTTTTCTTAGGTTCATCCCGCACTTTTCTTTTAATCGAAGTGGAACCTAAACGACCTCTTATTTATAGTGATTCTGCTCTCAGTGTGCACATAAATCAGATCATAAATATCGATAAACTTTTTGCACCAGTATGAACACTAAATGGCTTTGTGCTAGTTTTTGGACCTTTAATCCCCTTGGAACAACAGCATCCGATATCCCAAGATCTACGTTCATTTGAAGACAATATGCTGCACTTCTTTTCCGAATTTCTTGTTGAAATAACTCTAGTATTCCAAGCCCTATCATCTTATGTGAATGTGTGTTAAATACTTTTGCATTATATTGTGGCTTCAGGTCCGCGTGCAAGCAGTTCTTTGTATTCTCCTCGCAACATTTGCTGGGTTGGGAGTCGCAATGAGTGGGACTTCCATTATTGTCGAGTTCTTGAGATGGAGAAGAAGATGGCAAACTGCGTCTGAGCAACGCCAGATGTCCTAATTGTTGGCATGACCAGACCAGTTTCCAGGAACCATAAATTCACACAGGAGTGACCAATCGTTACTGTAAGGTCATCAATGGTTGATGTCACGTGAGTAAGCTTATAGCGGAGATAAGAGTTTCGATAATTTTTGTAATATATACTGGAATTTTGTACGCTTCCCACTTTTAATACAAGATTTATAGCCTCAAAATTATAGCAGTGGTAGTACCAAGTGTAATTGGACGTGTTTTAGTTAGAGCGACTGGAGCATTAGTTTCTGAACTCGTGCTCGAGCTTCAACTTTAGAAAGCACAAAATACTTATGCTGTATTGATTAACAATCATTGCCAGTTCGACCAAAAGTGTTACAAAAAATCGCTACTGTTCCATTTCCATTTAATTTCTGAAGTTTACAACATACAATAAGGTGCAACCCACGATGACGACGCCGCTTGTTCATTCTTTTAGTTAACTTCTGCAGGCAAATTCATCAATACAATTATAATATAATGTTATTGAGATCGTCTCAATGTGCTGAGGTCTCTATAATTTCAACTGGCAATGAATTTTTTTTACGTTTTCCTTTTAATTTGCACATCAAGAAAAACTTCATGTTAGTCGCTCCAGAAAGCTTAAGCATTTTGATTTCCGGACTAAATAATTAATATAATATTATGAAAATCCAAGACAATGATCTTGATTGGTTTGAAAAGTAAAGGCACATTAGCAATTATTCAAGACCTTGTTCTATGGAATAAGTATTCAAGTCATAATTTGTTGGATGGTATTTAGCTTGATCTAAGAAAAATATTGCTCAAAGTCTTACTTGACATGAATCAATTGCTTAATCTTTGAGTTGACACTATGAAGCCAACTCAATGAATTGAATACTATTTTATTAGTAACATCGTATATCGAATATTTCTTCTTTATTCAGTAGTGAAATAAATGTTACGGTTATATAGAGTTTTAACTTTTTTGATGTCGAAGCTACACGTATAATGCATGCATGGTTCTTAAAACGGACTTTCTTCCACTCACCTTGATAATTAAAAAAAATAAATGTTACGGTTACACATCGTTTAACAATTCTGATGTCGAAGCTACACGTATAATACATGCATGGTTCTTAAAACGGACTTTTTTGGACACTTACCTTGATATTTAAAATAGTAAATGTTATGGTTACACAACGTTTAACTTTCTGATGTCGAAGCTAAACGTATAATGCATGCATGGTTCTTAAAACAAACTTTCTTTGACACTTACCTTGACAATTAATGAAATAAATGTTATGGTTACCAAACGTTTAACTTTTTATTTCGAAGCTATACGTATAATGCATGCATGGTTTTTGAAAGAGACTTTCTTTGACACTTACCATGATAACTAATGGAATAAATATTACGGTTACACAGAGTTCAACTTTTCTAATGTCGAAGCTACATGTGTAATGCATGCATGGTTTTTGAAACGGACTTTCTTCGACACTCACCTTGATAATTCATGTGACCTTATCTCTATTGTGCTTATCCATTCCAAGGCCTTGCTCTATAAAAATCATCTTTCCCAACAGGATGTGAAATCACATTTTGTACTGCGCTGTAAGCAACACACATGAGCTGGTGCTTAAAGCCCTTGTTAGAACTTGTGGTACTTACCCAAGTTCATAATAATTCTTGGAAATGGGTGGCATGGGAGGAAGAGAGGAAAAGCACGGATCGATCCTAGAGTCTTCCGGGTAGGTTTGCTGTCGGTGGTGCTCGAGGGTCGGTTTCCAATCCTCTTCTGCACCTTCCAGACAGCGACCTTGACAGCTAACAGAAGACGAGGCGCGGTCCTTAAGGTCATGACTCCAACCTTCTCTTGGAGAAAGAGCCACAAGGTAATATGCAATTTGCATAATGCGGAGGGAGTTATGCAGAAATAAACGAGATTTAAACTCAGGACCTCTTCCAACAAAATGAAGACTCTAGTGTAACTGCATGAAATGATCATGGAACAGCTTAATATGTTTGTTGAAATAGTGATAGTTTTACTGGACTTGTAACGTAACGAAGGTGCTACCATCCACTAGTTTTCTTTTTTCTTTATCATGGGGCAACTCTAATTTGTCAAGAAACCTAATGAAACGCCATGTAATTTGGTTCTTTGAAGGAAAACCAACCAGTATATTAGATGTACTGCTTGAGGAATAGAATAAAATATTGTATTGTAAATTTGAGTTGTCGCCGTGAGCTAATTCAATGAATGGAATGTTTTTCTATCTGTAACAATATTTCTTTTTTATTCATGAGTGAAATAAATATTACGTTTACAAAGTTAAACTGTTCAATTATTGTCGAAATTACACGTATAATGCTTACTCTATTATATAAGTTATCTTTTGCAACAAGATGTGAAATCACATTTCTTATTGCATTGTAACCAAAAATGGCGAAAACAAAGATATTGTTTGGTAACTATCATGTACATGTATGACCTTGTACTAAGGTACACTGAACACTAACATAAATATTTGTTCAAACCAAACGTAAACGCAAACTAGAAAACGAAGGGGTCCGGCAAGCAAGTAGACTTTTCGGGTAGCAAAGCTAGCTCTTCGTATCATTGGCAAGACCTGAAAATGTTGTCTAAGTGTCTTTATCACCTTCCACCATATAGATAGAGGCACCTATCAAAAAGATACTTATCAGGTCTTAACTCTGCACATTCCTAGAAATTTTGTCGAAATTTGAGTTGAACACCTCCTTCAACCAAACGAAGAATGAGGGTCACTGGACGAAATAATCACGTGTCTCATAGTAACCCTCTCCTTGTAATTTATCAAGGCATTTACAAGGTCATAATTTTTCTTTAAATGAATTCTAGACTTCTAGTTAAGACAATGGATCGAACATAAACAATCTCTCTTGACAGATAGCACATAGCAATGGTAAAACATATCCAACTAACCTCACATACATATAGTCTTTCACAAATACCAACAGAGTCCCCAAAATACATGAACTCGACAACAACAACAACAAAGCCTTATCCCACTAAGTGGGGTCGGTTATATGAATCATAGAACGCCACTTCGCTCGGTTTTGTGCCATGTCTTCTGTTACATGAACTTGACATACGCATAAAATCCGCCTCATTCTCAAAGTACATGAACTCAAAGTAGCAGTGGTAAAAACTGATATAAAAGCCACCTCAGCTATAAAAGAAAAACTTGTCTAGCCTTAATTGTGTTGAGAGAGAAAATCGATTTCCCACATCTTAGGAATTCCTCAATCAAACAAGCCTTTGTCTGATTACTCTCCCTCAAAGCCTTCTCGGCTTTCTGTCTTTAACACCCACTCGAACACCAAGACAATGTCGTGAATCAGTTTAAAAGAACATTTCAACTCTAGAAACAGCTCCAAGGAAGTGCTTTTTACAATTAGAATTTGGGGACTAAAAGTTCAGAATTTCTCAGTACACACACAGCGTGAGATACTTACTTTTAATATATACAAGGCAGTTCCCATTGGACGAATACTGCGTTTTCTCCTCTTCTTTGAAATCCCGGGATGTTGACAGATAAGGACAGCTCTGTTGAATACTAGTTTTATTGTTTGGCTTCCCTTGTCAAATCTTGTATTTGGTACCACACATGCTCATAGTTTAGAATTAGGGTGCAATACTAATTTGGAATTACTACTGGGATTGAACTTTTCAAGGCACCAGCCATCTTCACTACAAAAGGTTTGAATCATACATTTGCATATGCATGTAAAGCTTATTTTTTCCAGAATCCTTTTGTCTAGTGTAGTTGTCTAGTTAGAATTTTCGTCTGTTTTCCAGATGTCTAGGCACGCAAAATAAGATAGCCCACATGGGCCATCTGACACATTTTCCCGTGCGTGGATCTCTCACCCTTGATCTGGGAAGGTCTTTTTGGCTCGTGACACATGTCTCCTTGTTCCCTTTGCCTCAAACATTCATCTCCTCCATTATAAGGGTTTTCAAGGTTTCATTTGTTCCTTGGTTAGGATTTTCACATTTTCAAGAAAAGAGTGCATTTAGCCTAGAGCTACCTCTTAAAGCTTCCAAACCGAAACCCTAGCCACAAAACCATCTCATGCACAAATACCCAATCACTGCATATTAGGATTGCATTGTGTTCATGGTTTTGCATTAAGTTCTTAGTCTAATCTTCAAAGTTTCATATCTTTCTTAGACTAAGCATTTGGATTCATGTTAGGTTCTTCTCCAACTGTTTAATTGGAGAACCTGACTAGTCGTTGAATCCTCATTTCATGAGCACATCATATCATTTCATTGATTGTGTTGATATTCGGTGCCACAAGGTGATGAGCCTAGGAGCTGCCACTTCGTGAAGAGCGAAGGAGTTCATCTCATGTAAGGCAAGATTGCACAAAGGTAGAGCTGCTCCATAGACAGGGATCTAGGAATTGAGTTTGTGTGGTCTTTGTATGAACCTTGTTTACACTAGTGGATTGGACTAAGTGGAGAGTCCCCAGTTTTTTAACCCAGAGGTGGGTTTTTTCGGCCAAAAACTTCCTTGTGTTCAACACTTTGCAAAGTTACCTTTATGTCCAAATAATCATTGTTAGAGATATACTTTGTAGGGTGTGCTAGTATTGACACTTTGTTAACTAAGTAAACTTAACTCAAGAACAAAGGCTAAAACATTAACTAGAGTTCATTTGTCTTGCTTTAGCATTATCAGTCTACTTAGTTTATATGCTTGTGGCTATCTAACAACTTGTACTCAATGGACTAGTTCATCTGACTAGTCAGTACAGTTGCTTCTAAGTTTTGATGACTTAGTTTATCGATACAGACTTTCTAGGGTAAATTCTTGACACATCCCGACTTGGAATATCCACTAGGACTCCGAATCGAGCTGTGATGGTCGACACCTAGAAGGTGACGAAGCTATAAAGTGTAGTGATGTGGAAAATGTGAATAAATTTAAACCTAAAAGTGCCTAAACATAAGAGTGTGCTGTGAGCGGGAATGAACCCATTTCACACATGATGACTGAGCATAAGTAAAGTACAGTAAGACTAGATAAGGATTATACCCTTAAAGGTAGCTACCTATACTGAGACTTGCCAAGAATCCTCGTCGATACAAAAGTTCAGCTGCTAAAACCTGAAGTGGCTAAAAACAAGGGTGAGTGGGCCTAAAAATAAAGTTTTAATCAAAACCTTTGAAAACGTTATAACCCATCATTGTAAAACATGTATAGTTTCCAAAAAATCATACTACTTATAGGTATGAAATCAAATGCAAATCAACAGTAAATCCATAAGTGTGCCACATCATAATATCTTAACAGTAATATAAGTAAAATCAGGTGCTCATCAATCTATGCTAGCACACAAGTCAGAGTCGCCTAATGTGCCCTGTATGACTGAACTGATGCTCATCAATCTATGCTAGCACATGAGTCGGAGTCGTCTAATGCGACATGTACGACAAGACTGGGTGTAATCATAATATACGCTCTAGTGCTACAATCACATGAAGACTGGTGATATTTGTAGTCATCTACAAGTCGGAGTTGCCTAATGCAACCTGTACGACAGGACTGACACCTACTTGGATCCAAGGCGAGCGTGCGGTGCAGAGATGAACATACACGGGAAAGACTGGCCCTGGCCCTAGGCGAGCACTAACACCGGGGTGGAGCAATGATGAGCAGACTACATAAATATAAGCAAGCTACAGTGATTCGATAGTTCTAAAAAACATACTAACATTCATAGCCGTAGATATAATTATGGCATCAAAGATTATAAGCATACCTGTGCATCCCGTATGATGTAGCATATTTCATAAATTCTGTCATTTTGCCAATTCTTATAAACTTTAGTCTAATTCAGGTGTACGTAAGAAATTTTGTTTTCAAATACATAAATGGAAACTATCAATCATATATATATTATAAAAAGGAGAAGACCCACTCACCTAGAGTCCGCGCTACAACTCCCTAGCGGGAATATCGATGTGTCACGAACAAACGTCGCCTAGAACAAATATCAAATCACATCTCAAAATTCTTATCAATAGAACACGTAACTTACATAAAACACATTTCAAGGACGTTCTAGAATGATTTGAAACCCATTGACCAAAAGTCAACCGTTGGTCAAAGGTCGACGGTAGGGTCCACAACCCTACGTAACTCAATCTGGAAGATTCAAACCTCGAATTCCCAATCTGTAACTTCCCAAAGTTTCAATAAGCTTCTAGAACAACATCCTAAAGTTTCGGAACAATCTAACGATCGAATCTCTGCCAATCGCTAAAATTAAGTGGCGGCCGACCTTTAGATATACAAACTTTGAAAACTCATCCGGGAAGATCCGTACGTCAGATTCCCAATCTATCAGTTCCTAATATCCTTAAATATTATGTACTATTACGTATTAAAGTTTGGTAGCGATCCAATGGTCGGATCGTCGAATCATATAATAACCAAGTGGCGGCCCTTAACGGAAATATAACCAAACAACAGAATTTTGTCAATCGGATGTCTAATATGGAATCGGGGCACCCATTTTGGCCTAGGGAGGTCAAGGGGTGTCTCTGCCCACGCGCCGCCGCACGCAGTGGTTGGCCGCCCCGACTCGCCGGAAAAATCAACTATTTCAAAAATTTACCAAATTTCACATAAATGAAGATCTCAATGAGTAGAGCAAGTTTTATACTTGTGGCCAAGTCCAATTTGGCTGGGAAAAGCTCCAATTTCCCTCGAACTTGCTGGAAACCCTAGAAATGGGTGGCTTCGATCCGTCCTCTCTGGTGCTCCGCTGCCTCCAAGGTTGTTTGGGGTTTGTTCCTGAGCTCAAGGAGAGTCTAATAGGGGTGGTGGTTGATGGAGTTTGCTTCAGGAAATGGCGAATTGCCACCATGAGGTCCGTCGCACCCACTGCGCAGTTTTCACAATTTCCAGGCCAATTTGTTTTGGTTTTTGAGTGGAAATGGAAAAGGGTAGGTTGATGGTTCGTTTGCAGGTGGTGGCAAGGTTTGATTCGTTGGAAAATCGACGAGAAAGTCGCCGGGTTGCACGGGTTCGATGGGGGAAAAACGAGTCAAAGAGAAAAGGGTCTCTAATCCCTTATTCTCTCATTCCCTCATTGGCCATCTCTTTCTTCCTCTCGATTGGGCACCTTCCTCTCTCCTCTTTCTGATTCATCCTTTTAATTTCTCTCTCTCTCTCTCTCTCTCTCTCTCTCTTTCCCCATTGGCCCAACCTCCATCTTTTTCCTCATTTTCTCTCATTCTCTTTCGCCTATCTCTCTCTCATTTCTCTCCTCCTAATTGGCTGCTGTCTTCTTTTCTCCAATTCTAATTGGTCCACCACTCTTTTATTTGATTGGCCTCTTTCTCACAAAGTGGGAGTTTAACTAATTTCTAATGTAAAATTTAATAAAACGACTTCGAATGTCCGTAACTATACCGTTAAAACCCGGATTCGCAAACGGCTTTCACCTATGTGCTCATGGTTTTGAGATTTATTCGAAAACACTAATTGTGACTTCAAAAGGTCAATGAATGTTAAACATCCTCGCCTCTAAGGGCATTTTCATAAAATCACTCATTTAAAATTTATAAAAACGTAAAATTAGGGACGGGTTGTCACAATTCTCATCTTCCCAATTTCAATTTATCTATGGTTCAAGAGTTCTACTCTATCATCCCATCAAACTTTCTTGAGTCGGGTGGGTCTGTTTATGTTCGTGGTATTATGGTTGCTTTTGGTCCATCTATCATTTGTGCTATCCCTGAACTTGACCCATCTTCTGCTTTCGTGTCATCAAAATATAATGTGGCAATTAGTCAATATGACCTGTGTGCCTACCATCATGAGGCCTATGTTGATCCGTTTGTTCCTCTTATTAAAGGGCAGGTTTCAAAATCTCGTCTCAAACCTTTTAATAGGATTTGGTCGGATTTTATCTGTAGAAATGTCTTCAGAACGTCGAATAATGGTAACCCTACCCTTGAGTTAGCCAAAGTATTGTTTGCCATGTTAACTCACTGTGATGTACCTTTTGGTTTTTTGATTTTCAAGTCCATTCTGTCGAAGTCCAAACGTGCTGGAACTCACCAGAGAGGGTCCACCATTCATCCTTGTTTGATCACTCAGTTGTATGCAAGGAACAAAATGCCGATAATATGGCGATATTTCGCCGATATTATCGATTTTTCACGGTACCGATATTTTAATTATTATCCAACTGGTTTTCGTCAAAATATCGCGATATTATCGATAATATCGAAAATATCGCGATATTTCTGAAATTACCGTGATATTTTGGAACTGTGCTGATCTGAGAAGAACGCCGGAGCTTCTACAGCTCCGGCCGACTGTAAAAGAGCACCCTAGGCTGAAATATCGGAAATATCTGGGAAAAAGAGTCGCGGCGAAAGAGGTGGGGGTTATGGGGGGGGGGGAAGGAGGAAAGATATTCGAAGAGTGGAGGAAAGAGATTCGAACAGTGGGGGGAAAGAAGAGTCTCGCCGAGGGGGAGGGGGTGGGAATCTGACAATAATTCTTGTAAAAGGGGAAAAAAACCCATAAATTCGAAGAGCAATACGTAGAAGAAGAGGAAGCGAGAGGAAGCGAGAAAGAATAACGAATGAGGTATGAGGAGGAAGAGAATATTGAGGAAGTAAGAGGAGCGAGCGAGCGAGCAGGAACCTGGACAGAGCAGCAGGATGGACGCCGGGGGGGGGGAGGGGAAGCAGTGGCAATCTGGAGAGAAAGGTGGGGGTGGGGAAGCGGGGCACCAAGAACGGAGAGAAAGGTTGGGGGGGTGGGGGAGCAGTCTGGAGAGAAAGGTTTTTTTTTGGGGGGGGGGAAGGGAGGGAGAGAAAGGTGCGGGGGGAAAGGAAATGACAGAAGTTGGGAAAGCATGAGGAAGACAAAGGCATGACTGCTCGGCAGAGAAGAATGACATAAAGCTGCGAAAGCATGGGGTCCTGATATCTGAATCAGATATTGCTTTGGATTCTTTTTTTTCTTTTTTTTTTTGTGTTTTGGAAAAAGAAATAGAGAAAAGAAGGGAGAAAATGACAGATATTTCTGACGCATGTTAACAATTACATGCAAAATTATTTTGGGATTTATCATTTGATGATTACTGTTCGCAATACACTTACTCTACACATAAAGATTTGAACATCATAAGAACTCTATGTGGTACTAAGTCATTCATGTATGTTAGCATGCAATGTATAAAGTGTAAAATATTGTACTAATTCATTATATATAAATGATTATGATGTATTTAAACTTCTTTCATTAATTACTATATATTTTCTACACTCACAATGTTTGCCAGCTCGCTATATAATCAACTTAAATCAGTTAAATCCATCATGCAATACATTTCCTTCCAATTTTTTGTGATAAACTAATAGATAATTGACTAAATAAACATCCTGCAAAGTTTCAATAAAAATTTCCAAGTTTTTCTTACAATTTCCGTCGTTTCCATATTATTTTTATCGATATCGATAATATCCCGATATTTCCATCGATATTTCCGTGTTTTTGGACTACCGATATTTCCGATATTATCGATATTTTATACCTTGGTTGTATGAGCATGCTGGTGTTCAAAAACGTTCTGATGATCTTTGCCTTAGAACCACTAAGGACCTTGATAGAAATGTGATGAACCTAAGTAATGTAATGTGTGCTATAGCTCAGGGTGATCCCAGAACAGTTCCTCCGCCCAATGCCTCCCAAGACAGAAAAATTGCTTATCTTGAGTCTGAAATTAACTCCCTTAGAAAGCAATTTGTTGAGTTTAAGTCTTTGGTTAGTCATTATGCGAATTCACCACTTGTCATTAACTCATTCTCTACACCTTTTCTGAGTCAAACTTCCCTGAATCCTCAGTCGTTTGTCCTTGAGCCTTCTCTGCGTCCTCCAAAGCTTGTCTCTCAATGTCCTATGGATCCATCCTCTGTATCCTTTCACACCGCTGCTTACTCCGACCATTTTAATGTCATTGCTGCTAAGATGGCTGTTATTTACACTGTTAAAGGAAATGGAGTGTCCATCAATGTCACCCAGCATTTCTCTTCTACTCCTACCTCGAAGGGCAAGCACATTAGGTTCACATATTCCTCTGATGTAGATGAAGAAGGTCTTGGTCATGGTCCATGCTTTGGAGATATTCATGTTGAAGATGTCATTGCTCCTAGATCTCCCGTCGGCTTAGATGTCTCATCACAATCAGAGGAGTTCTAGGTTTATGGGGGAGCACTTATAGGGGTTTAATATGCAAGTGTTGTGGGGCAGTTTCCTATCAGTTGATCTTAAACAATGTTACTGAAGTTGAAAGTTTTTTTGCTTGGGCTTTTGATGTAATTAACCTTGCTACATTTGTTTTTGTTGTTGTTCCTTCATGCTACTTAGAGCTTCTGAGCTTAATTTGCTAAATATCTGACATTTTTGGTACCGAGAATTATACCTGGTTTTAAGTTCTTTTGGTGTTCCAAATTTGCATTGTCTCTTCATTGTTATTCCTTACCAGTTTTTGCGCTTATTTGTTTATCACTTTCTTCCTTTGTCTTACCATGACAAAATGGGGGAGAAAAATATCAACAAATATAAAAATTGTAAACATGCATCTTTTAAATTGTGTTTTGGAATATACACATGTTGGTATCACTTGAGCTTACCATGTTGCTTTAATCTCATAACCCATGATGAACGTCACTTGTCACTTGTCGAGAAATGTGTGTTGTTGCAGGAGTTGGTACTTGCTCCTCTCTTATCTCAGCTTGGTTTCTTGAGTACGGGTGATGTGTGAACTAGTTATAGGTTTGAGATTATTTTGTTAAGGAAAGCCAAAGGGGGAGATCGTTAAATACTAGTTTTGTTGTTTGGCTTCCCTTGTCAAATCTTGTATTTGGTACCACACATGCTCATAGTTTAGAATTAGGGTGCAATGCTAATCTGGAATTACTACTGGGGATTGAACTTGTCAAGGCACCAACCATTTTCACTACAAAAGGTTTGAATCATACATTTGCATATGCATGTCAAGCTTATTTTTTTCCAGAATCCTTTTGTCTAGTGTAGTTGTCTAGTCAAAATATTCATCTGTTTTCCAACTGCCTAGGCACGCAGAATAAGACAGCCCACATGGGCCATCCGACACCTTTTCCCGTGCGTGGATCTCTCACCCTTGATCTGAGAATGTCTCTTTGGCTAGTGACACGGGTCTCCTTGTTCCCCTTGTCTGAAACATTCATCTCCTCCATTATAAGGGTTTTCAAGGTTTCATTTGTTCCTTGTTAGGATTTTCACATTTTCAAGAAAAAGTGCATTTAGCTTAGAGCTCCCTCTTAAAGCTTCCAAACCGAAACCCTAGCCACAAAACCATCTCATGCAAAAATATCCAATCACTACATATTAGAGTTGCATTGTATTCATGGTTTTGCATTAAGTTCTTAGTCTAATCTTCAAAGTTTCATATCTTTCTTAGACTAAGCATTTGGATTCATGTTAGGTTCTTCTTCAACTGTTTGACTAGAGAACCTAACTAGTCGTTGAAGCACATCATAACATCATATCATTTCTTTGATCGTGTTGATATTCGGTGCCACAAGGTGATCAGCTTAGAAGGAGCTGCCACTTCGTGAAGGCTGAAGGAATTCATCTCGTGTAAAGCAAGGTTGCACAAAAGTAAAGCTCCCCATAGATTGGGATCTAGGAATTGAGCTTGTGTGGTCTTTGTATGAACCTTGTTCACACTAGTGGATTGGACTTAGTGGAGAGTCCCCGGTTTTTTAACCCAGAGGTGGGTTTTTTCTGGCCAAAAACTTCCTTGTGTTCAATACTTTGCAAAGTTACTTTTATGTCCAAATAATCATTGTTAGAGATAAACTTTGTAGGGTGTGCTTGTATTGACACTTTGTTAACTAAGTAAACTTAACTCAAGAACAAAGGCTAAAACATTACCTGGAGTTCATTTGTCTTGCTTTAGCATTATTAGTCTACTTGGTTTATATGCTTGTGGCTATCTAAGAACCTGTACTTAGTTGACTAGTTCATTTGACTAGTCAGTACAATTGCTTCTAAGTTTTTATTGTAGGATGTTTCACCTGGTATCAATTTCAAACTCTCTATTTCTTGGTGTGGCGTAGACACATCTGCAGAATTATGTAACTATGAGGACGAAAAATGTAAAAATATTCTGTTCTAGAGTTTTAGCATGGAAAAACTAAGATCAATCTCACAGATACGAAAAACCAAACATCATCAGTAAGTATTATATCTCCACATGTCATTGAAAAGATTAAGATTTCAGTCAGAGAAGTAGCTCTCACCTCTGTGTCTATCTCACCAATTCGTGGGACTGGTTCCAATTCCCAAACATACTGAAACAATGAACCATCTCAAAGACTCAAAATCACTCTTATAAAAAAAAATGAAACAGAGTTATGTGCATCACGACCAACCTCATTCAAATTATGAGCCAAAATTCAGTGGAGTCAAACAGATTTGTGTTATACGTTTGAAGTTTGTGAATGAACCTATACAATGTCTTTAGCGATAACAATTGTTACGTAGTCAAAAGTGTGTAATAAAGAGGAAATGCAAAATCCCATGTAAGATATGTACAGAGGTTATATTTGCCTTGCTTTAGGCTCATCTCAAGGTAACACCACATGCTTCCTCTCCGTTTGGACCTTTGGACCCTCACGTGTATCAGAAAGAAAAGATAATATTTAAGAGAGCTTGGGAAATAAAACGGGATGAAATAAACCAGCAATTTTTTTTTCGGTATGTACCACTGAGCGGTTGAAAAATCAATAGCAATCATATAAGAATCTAAAAAATCTTTGCAACAATTACCATAAACAAAATCAAAAATAAAAACCAATGTGGATTTTTTTAAGATTTCAAATTTTAAATTTTGACTGTTAGATTTCAAATTTTTAGATTTTGATAGAGTTCTTCCAATCTAATGTACCAGTATATTTTCTCAAAAAAAAAAAGTACCAGTATCAAAATGTTCTGCAAGGATGTTGCTAATAGATTGCAACCACTCTTATCGTTTTTAGGTTCAGTATTAGACTACACTTTATTTTCAATTGCAATTCTGTCATCCGTCAATTTTCATAGTAACAACATCAACAGTACAAAGCTGTTCATCAAATCTCACATTATCAAGTCCATGCAAGATCTAATCTTCCATCAATATGAAATTTATCTCAACGCATTCTCACAAAAGAAAAGACCAACGAATAATCTCACCATTGATTTGTTGTCTTCCTTTCATTATTGTTCTCATCTTTATCATATTCCACGTGAAATTGATTGTATATGTGATATATGTACAGCCTTCTTAGACACATTTGATAGATTCTTTGCTTCTCCCATCATGCATACATTTGATTTTCTTCTCTCGAGTCGGAGCATATTCAGGGTCTTGGCAATTGGATATGATGCTCTATAAAACAGAGCTTAATTATAAATTTGAGTTTTTATCACAAATGAATTGATCCACCCATTAAGATGGTTCCTTGAAAATGAGTGTTGCAAATCAATGTGGTCATTCCGTCACAATTCCATCAAAATTTTGTTATGGGCTGACATGACACATAACTGAGTCCTACAAATCTAATTAAATATTAATATATAAATTAAAATTATTTAAATAATGAAAAATATTTTTATTTTTGTATAATTAATATTTTATTTCAATTCTAATTGGTATGAGTTTGTAATTTACCCACAGTTGAGTTTGGTCTCTCTTTCCTCTCTCCATCCTTACTTCGTCTTCCCCAAACCTCTTTTCCCTTTTTGTGCCCCCAGAATTCCCTTTAACATTTTTTTTCATGTCCAATTGCCCAGACCTTTTCGAAGATGCTCCTACTCAAAAGAAGAAAATCAAACCAGTATGCATGTTGGGAGAAGCAAAGAATCTATTAAATGTGTTCGAGAAGGCTGTACATATATCACATCTATTACCAATTTCACGTAGAATATGATAAAAAGATGAGAACAAAAAAAAAAGACAATAAATCAAAGGTGAAATTATACTTTGACCTTTTCTTTTGTGAGAATGCGTTGAGAATAAATCTCATATTGATGGAAGAATAGATCTTGCATGGACTTATAAGTAAGTTGGAATACTCCTCATATTGTCAATTTTTATAGTGTTACCTTAACTTTCTCTATAATAAGATTCTTTACTTGTCTTGGCAGTTATTCAAATTTCACATTTCATGTCAGAATAAAATTCTTCCCCGTTTCTATAAACTTCTCTCCACTTCTCTCATTTGATTTCATTTTCTTTTCAACTTCCAAATCCTGTAACCATTCTAGATACTTATATTTGTCAAATTTGTTTATATTTTGGATTGATTGTTCTTGCTTGCCAGATCGGTAATTCGGTTTATATATTCCTTCGTGGATCTTGTTGCCTCCCCTTTGGTTACCCTTTTGTTGAAGATCAAGCTAAAAGGTGAGTTGAATTAATCGAATTATAAACACACATAGAATAAAATGCATTATTTTATTTATTTGTTTATTAGAATAAGATGAGTTGAAATTTATTTATTAGTGGGCCTTATTTTCACTTAGAAAAGTGCTCACATGACCTATTAACATTGAAACTGAATGATAAGTGCTTCTTTCAATTGATGTCATCTGACTAATCTATGTGCATACAATCCATGCAGGAGAATAGGCCCTCCTCAAGTGTTGTTAGACAAACGGACGTTGTTTCATTTTGTTATTCTTACTTGTTTTTTCTTCCACATATGCTCGATTGACATAAAATCTCATTAAATAAACAGGTAGATTGAACATGGCAGCTACAGTTGTTCCTACAGTTCTTAACCGTGAGAACTATCGCAAATGGAGTTCTCGGATGAAGACCTACTTGTTGGCCGAAGATCTTTGGGACGTCGTCGAAGGCACCGATAAACTTCCGGAAGAAGAAGATGCTGAAGCTGAACGTAAGGTTTGGAAGAAGAAGAATGTCAAGGCCTTAAATGCAATCCAAAGTTCTTGCGGGGAAGTTATTTACGAAATAATCGAGTACAAAACCAATGCCAAAGAAGCATGGGATGCTTTGTATGATTTTTTGATGCCAAGTTATACACCATATATAAGCGATAAAGGTACGTACGATGAAGGAAAAAAGAGGAGCTGATAAACATAAATATGGCAATATGGTTGTACCTTCTAGGTGATCTATGATCTGATCTGATTTGATGAGAAATATTTTGTACTATTCATAATTAAGAAATACATGAATTGGAAATGTAGAAAATGAAAAGACAAATTAAGAATCGAATGGTACCATCTGAACATCAAGATTTCCATTTTCAGATGAGAGATCACTTGTTGAAGTGTATCCAACCCGGATTGATGGTGATGCTAGGCCAACCCCAAATGATCGTGATGCTGCAATGGAAGAAGGGCTCAATGCAGCACATGGTGAGATCAGCAATGCCGACGATATTGATGCAACTTTCATCAAATACGTCAAGTCTAAAGATTGGGATAATGTGATCAAGTTGCTTCGCGAACATCGCCGGCTAGGAAGACTTCCAGTTTACACGGATATGGGAATTGAAGGCAAAGGTGGTACAGCTCTTCACCACGCAATCAGCCCGTATCCGCACAGGGCCGTCAACGCTCGCATTGTTGAACAGTTGGTGGAGTTGATGGCAAAGGAAGACTTGGAAAAGCAAGACGGTTTTGGTCAGACAGCTCTTTTTCGCTTAATGCGTTATCATCCAGAAAGGGTTGAATTAGCTAAATGCATGCTTGAAAAGAACGACAAATTACTTACTATTTTGTGTCATTATGAGGGCAAGACTCCTCTGGTTGTCCTGGCAGAGACGATGGAAAATGCGGAAGGAATGGCTCACTATCTTTACTCCATCACTCCACATGAAACACTAAGAGTTACTGATGGCGCTCAACTTATTTCTCTTGGTTTTCAGCTCAAAAGATTTGGTACAATTAATCTCGGCATACTTGCAATGTCAATCTTTTCCCGTCTATTTTCTTTTGTTACAATTCGTTCACACTTATAATGTTTTTTTTTGACATATATATATATATATATATGTGTAGATATTGCGTGGGATTTGATTCAACGTTACCCACAATTGGCCATGGCTAAAGACTACAACGAGAATTTCCCCTTAGTAACATTGGCAAGTAACCGTCATGCATTCTTAAGTGGGTGCCGGCTCAACTTTTGGGAAAAATTGATCTATTACGGTTAGTGCACACTATTGCTTTTTATTTTCTCCTCATATTTATGTTAAATTGCTCCAACGACTAGGACTACACATCATCACTTTTTTACTTTCATTTCAGGTTACAAATTGTTATAAATATGTAAATGCATATAATCTCTTAATTATAGGATTAAGAGTTGAACGAAATTTTTAATTGTAGGATTTGAACCAATCCCTTAATAACTTAAATTCTCCTATATAAAATATGATATCTCTGTCTTCTTCTTCTATAATTCCCTCGCTTGAACACCATTTGCTAGCTCGTTCAAACTTTTATCTTTTGTATACATAATTAACTTAAAAATCTTGATTCACAAGAATATTTCATGGAATTAATGATTGGGCTTGTGTTCATATCTTGATAGGTATACGCATAAGACCTCTTCCTTCCATTAATGATAATCGTGTTAATGTTCAAAAACCTGAAAGTGGCCAGAGTGATCAAAGGCATCTCTCAAACGAAAAAGAGAATCAGATGCCTCTCTCAGACCAAAAAGAGAATCAAAGGCATCTTAGTTCCTCAGGTATTTTATATGTTTGCAATGCAATTTGTTTTTGTTAATGCCATGGTAAATTGTTTCATAATTCTTCGATCATTCCATATTTTCTACTTAGGGTTATAAATAAACTCAAGCTTGGTTTATTTAACATTTTTAGAGCTCAAGTTAGCCTTGACTTGCTTATGATACATGCCGAGCTAGACTGAGCTTAAAAAATTCATGCTTGATATCAATTAATTTCGATTCATTTACTAGTCTCAGTTGCTTCTATCTGGTAATAAAAATTCACAGATTGGCAGCACATTAAGAAATAAATATAAAACACAATTACTATAACACAAAATTTTCAATCATATCAAATATTCATATAAACGTCTTTTTCTTTTTTGAATAATTGGAAACCAGTGGGAGGCCAAGGCATCATGCATGCGGTTTCTTTTGAAACCAAAAGGATGACGGGACATGATATCAATCTTCATATTCAAAAGAAGTGAAACTGAAAGCAATCTAATTTAGGGAAAAAAAAGTAACCATAAATCTCAAAAGTAAAATCTCAAACATGATAATCCTATGTGATTGGTTTACTGGAAAGCGAAAAAAGATTTGAAACACCTAACTTGAGTTCAAACTCACATGGATGCACTTTTTTGAGTCATCGGCTTTGATTTAACATACCATTTAACTCGGAAGCTAAAATTACATTAGCATCTCATGTGGTATCGGGACTGCATGGGAAGGGGGATTAGAATCCCATCAATATGTGGTAGGATGACTCTTATATTAAAAAATGTCAAAAAAAATAAAATCTCCAACATGATCGTTCATTATAGACAAACTTCTTGAATAGAACCTAGTTCAAGTTGTCTCGTAAAAAAATGGGTTGCTATGAGCCAAAAATACCAACATTCAAGCGTGGCTTGTTTCTTATCCAATCGATCATAAACACAGTTCTTTATTTTTTTCATGAGCCGAACTTCGACAAGTCGAATATGAGCCAAATCCAATACAATCTGAAGTTGTTTCAAGCCGACATACATTCATATTCCTATATTGATGCAATATATTCACATCTTTATTCCATTGTTTATATGAATTATACGCTCTCATATGCGTTCCGTTGTTGACAACCCTATTTTATATTGCTTTTCTGACGTATATAGTAGATTGTAGTTACTAGATATAATGAGTGAGTAATCTGACAAATAAGAGAATTGAGTAATATTATACTTATTATATTTTTCGTTTAATATTTGTACTTTTTTTTTGTAATAGAGGTATATGGTCTACTAACACAAGAAAGTTATTAAAAAAATAATACAAATATGATATGAAAGATGTAATAAAAGTAACATTTTTGTAAGATAACAGAACAAAACCAACATAGTATGAAGTAGGACCCATTTATTGTAAATGAAAATGTTTTGTATTTTTTACCATCAAATTTGACTTGTAATGCAGGAATGGGTTTATTCCGAGGACTAGTCATGAATCTCCAAAAACTTTTTGGTAGGCCACATACAGATTCATATAATCAATCATATCGTTAATTGACTTTGTGATGATTGTTTTATTAATTTTCAATATTATTTTTGAATGATTATAATTTTAAATTTGTTTTATTGAATGAACTTAGGAATCAATCGCATGTATGAGATGAAATTGATACATGAGCGAGTCAAGCAGTTTTTACCTCTCATGTGTAAAGCAAGTGGACACTATATCCCAACAGTAGCTTTGTGCGTGGCAGCAGAACGAGGACATGCGGAGTATATTATTCATTTCCTTAAACAAGCATCATCTCGCGGCATTACGAATGAAAAGGACCAGAACGTGTTTCAGATTGCCGCTGAATGCCGTCACCATAAAGTTTACAATCTTATATATGCCCTTGATGAGTTACTCAAAGAAGATCCATACAGTCAAACACGAATACAGGAGAGAATAGGGTGGACAGATAAATTTGGCAATAATATGTTACATACAGTAGCAAGAATTACCTCAGCGTCACAGATTTATCACATTCGAGGTGCAACCCTACAAATGCAAAGAGAACTACAATGGTTCAAGGTGACTATTAATCTATCTATGTACGCTTAATATTATGCCTATGTGTCGTTTATATATATTGTTTTTCCATTGAGAACTACCTACTATACTATCGTTTTATGTAGCTGAAGTAATGATTTTGGGTTATGTGGTGTTTCAAACAACAAATGTTGAAGGATTTATATGAGAAGATAAGGATTTCATAGTCACATCTCTGAATATATTTGTCGCCAAAAAATGCAGGAGGTGGAGAGCATTGCAGATCCCAAGGATTGTGAATCTGTAAACGTAGATAATAAGACACCACGACAAGTATTTACGGATAATCACAATGAAATGGGTAAAGAGGCAGAAAAATCAATGAAAGAAACAGCAACTTCTTGTACAGTTGTAGGTGCTCTCATTGTCACCATCATGTTTGCTGCTGCAATCACAGTTCCTGGTGGAAATGATGGAGATACGGGTCTTCCTACGTTCTTAATTGAAAGGGTATTCACAATATTTATAATTTCAGATGCAATCTCACTTTTTTCTTCCACAACTTCAGTTATCATGTTTCTAGGGATTCTCACGTCACGCTATTCTGAAGATGATTTCCGCAAATCTTTGCCCACAAAAATGATAATAGGCCTTTTCACCCTCTTTTTATCTATCGCCACCATGATGATTGTCTTTTCTTGTGCCCTTTACATTATGCTTGAAGGGAAATCATCGATTGTTATTCCAAGCATTTTGCTTGCCAGTGTTCCAGTTACCTCGTTCATATGGATGCAATTTCCGTTTCTTGTTGAGTTAGTTATTTCTACGTATGGACCAGGGATATTTGATAGGAACCAAAAAAAAGTTGTTTTGAATTCCCATGTTATCTTTAGTTAGGTTTGTATTTGTGTTAGTATGAATCTCACATTTGTGTTGTCTATGTGTTAAGCTTAAAAATTTGTCACACATTAAGAAACTTGTAAAAAGGAGCCAATATATGCGGCTTTCTATTTGGCCAATGATGCGTGTGCATTTTCCTTGTTCAATAATGTATGTTCTTCCATCCTAAAAGAAAATTCCAACTTCAATTTAAACTTATGAGTTTTATTTATTTTTTGATCTAGTTACCCTTGTTAATATTGTAGAAGAGAGAAAAAGAAAGGGGATTTTAAGAGAAAAATGTTATATTTCGTTATTTGATTACAAAAATACAATTAGAGTAGCATTGCTATATATCGGAAGCTGTTGCTTTTACTGATTCCTATCAATACAATGCGCAGCGCACTACACACTGACAACAAACACTTAGCGATGCTCTAAAAAATTTCTCACAAGTTTGGACTTTGAGAACATGAGAAACCTTATCAAAAATGCTATCAACGTTAACAATGATGAATTATAAGACATTATCTTATGAAATTTAGTGTATCAATCCGTATTTTGGATACACTAAAAAATTTCTCTCACAAGAATCACAACGGGCCAAGATACATGCATTAACCACTGTCTATATATAAATTGATCACCTAGAAAGACAATTAAAATTCCTTGGTAGAATTCTCTACCAACTTCCAATTTCAAGGAGTATGATCTTCCCAAAGGCAAAAAGGCAGTAGGGAGTAGGTGGATATATAAGACAAAGTTCAACTCCAATGGTACCATTTAGAGACATAAGGCTCGTTTGGTAGCTCAAGGCTTTACACAAACCTATGGCATCGATTACAAGGAGACCTTTGCTCCTGTTGCCAAAATGAACACTGTAAGGGTATTGTTGTCTGTGGCAGTCAATCATTAATAGCTCTTATTTTCAAATGGATGTGAAGAATACATTCCTTCATGGTGATCTTGAAGAAGAAGTGTACATGAGGTTGCTTCCTGACCATCCAAGAGAGAGGGAATCCAACAAGGTCTGCAAGCTTCACAAAGCTATATATGGTCTCAAACAGTCTCCTCGAGCTTGGTATTCAAAGCTTAGTTCAGTCCTTGAAGTTGCAGGGTTCAAAGGGAGCCATGTTGACTCTTCTTTGCTTGTTCGAAGTGGTAAAGCTGGCAAACTAGTTGTGCTTATATATGTTGATGACCTGATTATTACATAAGACAATGTGAATGAAATCAAGGCTCTTAAGCAGTCTCTTCATCTACAATTTGCCATTAAAGACTTGGGAGCATTGAAATACTTCCTTGGAATTGAGGTGGCTACTTCTTCGAAGGGATTATTCTTAAATCAAAGGAAGTATGTTCTGGATCTTTTAGATGAAGCAAAAATGATGGAGTGCAAAATTGCTTGAACTCCCATAATGAGCAAGCTTCAATTGCATGATAAAGGTGAACCTTTCTCAGACCCTAGTGTTTATCAACGAATGGTTGGGAAACTCTTTTATCTCACCATTACTAGGCCTGATATCTCTTACTCAATAAGCCTAGCCAATCAGTTTATGCACTATCTTACATTAGTTCACTGGGAAATCGTCAAAAGAATTCTTCGATATCTCAAAAGCTTAGTGGGTAGGGGAATAACCATGAAGAAAATGGTTTCAATCACATTGTGGCTTACACCGATGCTGACTGGGCTGGAAATGCACTTGATCGAAATTCTACCACGGGTTTTTGCACCTTTGTTGGAGGGAATCTTATCACTTGGAAGAGCAAGAAACAAACTGTAATTGCACGATCCAGTGCAGAAGCTGAGTATAGGGCCATGGCAGCAATAGCCTGTGAACTAATATGGTTGAAGGGTCTTCTTTCTGTCCTTGGTTTCACCAGCGAGACACCTATGTCTTTGTTTTGTGACAACCAAGTTGCCATGCACATTGCCTCCAATCCTGTGTTCCATAAAATGATGAAACATATGGAAGTTGATTGCCATTATATTTGTGCTCAAGTTTAATCCAAAGTGATAGACACAGTGTTCACACGAGGTCACGATCAACTTGTTGATCTCTTCATGAAAGCCCTAGACTCCACACAGTTCCAGCGGTTGTTGTGCAAGCTTGGATCAATCAATCCCCTTGATCCAACTTGAGGGGGAGTATATTGAAACCGATTATTGGAATAGATCTCAAGGATAGGTTGTATTCTGTATAGCTTATAAGAGTGTATGGGAATTTGCAGGAGTTTTATGGAGTTGAGCAAGTACGGCGACATTGAAAGGATTAAAAGAGTAAAAGAGTAAAGTACCAAACATTGAAATTGACAGTGGACCAAGTTTATGTCACATCAAAACGTAACGTCTAATTAGATGATAAAATTAACAGAAAGATTAAATCAGTGCAATTCAAAAACTATGTCTTGTAAAATACAACAATTGAAATCTTGTGACTTTTTTCTGTGAATGCTCCTTAAACCTTGTGGTGTAAAATGTAGTCAACCCTTTAAATCATTCATTTTTTCCCAAATCAACCCTGTGATCATGCCCCATATCATATACCACAGCTAGAAGATCCAACCCAAACGAACCTTGACAGTACCCATGAAAATTAGTAAAAGTATTAGGCCTAGTAGGCCCAGTAGTATCTGGTTCAGTTTTTGCTGTTTTGGACCTTTGGATCCTCACGTGTATCAGAAAGAAAAGATAATATTTAAGAGAGCTTGGGAAATAAAACTGGATGAAATAAACCAGCAATTTTTTTTTTTTGGTACGTACCACTGAGCGATTAAAAAATCAACAGCAATCATATAAGAATCTAAAAAATCTTTGCAACAATTAGATGTTGCATAAAACTCGTACCATAAACAAGATCAAAAGTAAAAACCAATGTGGATTTTTTTAAGATTTCAAATTTTAAATTTTGACTGTTAGATTTCAAATTTTTAGATTTTGACACAATTCTCCCAATCTAATGTACAAGTATTTTTTATCAAAAAAAATGTACCAGTATCAAAATGTTCTGCAAGGATGCTGCTAATAGATTGCAACCACTCTTATCGTTTTTAGGTTTGGTATTAGACTACACTTTATTTTCAATTGCAATTCTTTCATTTGTCAATTTTCTTAGTAACAGAATCAACAGTACAAAATTGTTCATCAAATCTCACATTATCAAGTCCATGCAAGATCTAATCTTCCATCAATATGAAATTTATCTCAACACATTCTCACAAAAGAAAAATCCAAAGAATAATCTCACCTTTGATTTGTTGTCTTTCATTCATTTTTGTTCTCATCTTTATCATATTTCCCGTGAAATTGGTTGTATATGTGATATATGTATAGCCTTCTCAGACACATTTGATAGATTCTTTGCTTCTCCCATCATGCATACATTTGATTTTCTTCTCTCGAGTAGGAGCATCTTCAAAGGGTCTTGGCAATTGGACATGTTGCTCTCTAAAATAGAGCTTGATTATAAACTGGGGTTTTTATCACAAATGAATTGACCCACCAATTAAGATGGTTATTGAAATTGAAAATCGATCAATGTAGTTCTTGAAAATGAGTGTCGCAAATCAATGTGGTCATTCCGTCACAATTCCATCAAAATTTTGTTATGTGCTGACATGACACATAACTGAGTCCTATAAATCTAATTAAATATTAATATATAAATTAAAATTATTTAAATAATGAAAAATATTTTTATTTTTGTATAATTAATATTTTATTTCAATTCTAATTGGTATGAGTTTGTAATTTACCCACAGTCGAGTTTGGTCTCTCTTTCCTCTCTCCCTCCTTACTTCGTCTTCCCCAAACCTCTTTTCCCTTTTGTGCCCCCAGAATTCCCTCTAACATTTTTTTTCATGTCCAATTGCCCAGACCTTTTCGAAGATGCACCTACTCAAAAGAAGAAAATCAAACCAGTATGCATGTTGGGAGAAGCAAAGAATCTATTAAATGTGTTCGAGAAGGCTGTACACATATCACATCTATTACCAATTTCATGTAGAATATGATAAAAAAGATGAGAACAAAAAAAAAGACAATAAATCAAAGGTGAAATTTTACTTTGGCCTTTTCTTTTGTGAGAATGCGTTGAGAATAAATCTCATATTGATGGAAGAATAGATTTTGAATGGACTTATAAGTAAGTTGGGGTACTCCTCATATTACCAATTTTTATAGTGTTACCTCAACTTTCTCTATAAAGAGATTCTTTACTTGTCTTGGCAGCTGTTCAAATTTCACATCTCAAGCAATATGGTTGTACCTTGTAATGTCAATCTTGCAATGTCAAAATTTTCCCGTCTGTTTTCTTTTGTTACGAGTTTTTTCGTGCACACTTACAATGTTTGTTTTTTGACACGTGTGTGTGTACATATTGCATGAGATTTGATTCAACGTTACCCACAATTGATCATGGCTAAAGACTACAACGAGAATTTCCCCTTAGTAACATTGGCAAGTAACCGTCATGCATTCTTAAGTGGGTGCCAGTTCAACTTTTGGGAAAAATTGATCTATTACGTTTAGTGCACACTATTGCTTTTTATTTTCTCCTCATATTTATGTGAAATTGCTCCAACGACTAGGACTACACATCATCACCTTTTTACTTTCATTTCAGGTTACAAATTGTTATAAATATGTAAATGCATATAATCTCTTAATTATAGGATTAAGAGTTGAACGAAATTTTTAATTGTAGGATTTGAACCAATCCCTTAATAACTCAAATTCTCCTATATAAAATATAACTTAAATTCTCCTATATAAAATATGATATCTCTGTCTTCTTCTATAATTCCCTCGCTTGAACACCATTTGCTAGCTCGTTCAAACTTTTATTTTTTGTATACATAATTAACTTAAAAATATGAGTAAATTGTACGAATGGTCCCTCAACTTTAATCAAATTGGAGTAATGGCCCATCAACTAAAAATCCATTATCATTGGTCTCTTAATTTATCAAAATGTGTAGCTATAGTCCTTCTCATCAATTTTGTCAAAATTTTGTCAAAATAAGCTATGTTGAAATGACCATTTATACAATTAGGATCTCTCAACTCATCAAAGTGTATAATTATGGTTCTTTTCGTCAACTATGTCAAAATTTTTGTCAAAACGAGTTATATTGGAAGGACCATTACTACAATTGAGTTAAAGTTAAGGGACCATTTCTCCAGTTGAATTAAAGTTGAGGGACCAATGGTAATAGATTTTTAGTTGAGGGACCATATCTGCACGTTTTGATAAGTTGAAGGACCAATGGTAATGGATTTTTAGTTGAGGGACCATTGATCCAATTGAGTTAAAGTTAAGAGACCATAGCTACAATTTACTCTAAAAATCTTGGTTCACAAGAATATTTCATGGAACTAATGATTGGGCTTGTGTTCATATCTTGATTGGTATACGCATAAGACCCTCTTCCTTCCATTAACGATAATCGTGTTAATGTTCAAAAACCTGAAAGTGGCCAGAGTGATCAAAGGCATCTCTCAAACAAAAAAAGAGAATCAGAGTCCTCCCTGTCCTATTTTGGCAGAAGTCCTGCACTTCCTGGACTAGTTTCTTCTACATTTTACTAGAGCAGCCCTATTTTTATAATAACTACCTTCTACATTGGTGAAGTAACCTTCAAATTTGGAGAGAAAGTGATCTATCACATAAGAATATGACATTAATTTGGAGATCCCTGCGGACAATTGTATGTATTGAACTAATATGCTTGCAACATTCTCTCCCAAATGCCAATTCGCTCAGCTTAGGAATTTCTTCTATCAATTGATCCTTGGTCCAACGAGTCTCCACATTCGTTGCAATTGCAAGAAAGTAGGCCCATGGAGTTAGAGAAACTGATGCTACCGGTAACAAACCCGCTAAGAATTTCATCAATTCATACGACAATTGTTTCAGAAACAAGGCAATGTAATAAAGAAGAAATGCAGGATAATCTCAGCTGGGGACTGTTCCGAAACCAAGCAAAAAAAATTCCACTTTGGAATGATTGAATACAAAACAAAACTGAACTCTAATAGAAACATAAAACTCGCATCATTCCGAAAACTTATGTGGAACAACTCAATAAGCAAAGCAAACAAAATCAGGCTTAAAATAATTAATTTATTTGATGATGACAGATGCACAGTAACAATCTAATTTGTAGAGAGAGCCGGCTATCAGATAAGAATATGAAATCAAATTAGAGGTTTTATTATTATCACAAACTTAATCTGTACACGCGATACCCGCTACGAATTTCTCAATTCTCATATTATGTGAGTGTGACAAACCAAATCATGCCTAATCGACCATCAATTCTTTGTTAGCTTAGAAATCACAAACACCAATACCAAAACATGAACTACAACTTAGAGAGAAATATCCAGTTTATGTATATGAGAAAACCAGCAAGAAGAGCATACCTGCACCAGTTGCAGAACCCGACGCCATGGCAGCAAGCTTTCAGTGTGCCTTCTCTTCTCTCGCAGATTATCAAGAGCTCGACTTACGAATAGGATTAAGTCCAAATATGAGCGTTAGAAGTGTGAGAAGAGAGGCCACTATATATATACATATAATCTTTACCATAATAGATTAGGATTCCTTATTAAAATCCATATAGGAAACAAATGCTTGTTTCTTTGTTTTGATCTTAATGCTATACAAAATCCCTCTTTGACAAGGATTAGCATTTCTTTTATCAACAAGACTTTTCTATCAAATTGAACACCTATAGCCGGTCCTAAAACTTCTCTATCTCATACTCATATTCTTACATTCTCCCACTTGAGTATGAAAACAGTTTCAAGTACTCAGCTTATTCAACCATTCTCATATAGAAGTGATCACTAAGCCTGTTAACAAAAAGTCTTCAATCACAACCAACTAACATACATCTCAAAATGCAGAACTCTTGTAACTTTATTACTACAATAAAGCAAAACAGTTTTCAAGAGTCACATACATTCAATTTGTGTCCTCAACATTGTGAACTTGATCAATATTAGCAAATAAGCAAAATAATTTGCTCCCACTATTTCACGCCATTGCCAACAAGATTTTAAGATAAACCATTGCTCCAAAACAACGTATGAATCAATAATTCAACAACAAGTGCTTTGAACAGACTAACCATTAGAAAAGCATCAAATGAATTATCCCAAACTTTATTTCTCAAAATAATAGACCATCATAACTGTTCTCAATTTGAAAAATAAAATAAACTGAAAACAAGACTAGCTAACCTGATACTATCTTTATTCAGCCCCAAACTTTAAAATTTAAACTTAAAACCTGTCTATATTGCTGCACCAGCTCTCTAAACTTCACAGCAGCAATCGAACAGTCACTTTGTAACAGATCACTCCCACTGATCAAATGATTCAAGTATTCCCATCCGAGAGACATGAGCTTTAAACACTCCAATTGGCAATGCCTTGGTCAAAGGATCTGCAATCATTGCATCAGAACTCAAGTGCTCCACCTGAATTGCTCCTTCTCTAACCTTTTCTCGGACCTTAAGAAACTTTACATCCATCAATCTTGAAGCTGAAGTTCTCCTATTGTTCTTGGCAAAGAATACTGCAGAATTGTTATCACAGTACATTTTAATAGGCCTTTGCATAGAATTGACAACCTTCAAATCTGTCACAAAATTCTTTAACCATACAACTTGTTTCATTCCTTCAAAGCAAGCTATAAACTCTACCTCCATTGTTGATGTAGCTATGACAGTTTGTTTTGCACTTTTCCAAGAGACTGCACCACCACTAAACATAAATATATAACTTCCAGTGGATTTTCTATCATCTACATCACCGGCCAAATCAAAATCAGTGTAGCCAACTAACTCCAAAAGCTCATCCCTGCCATAAACCAACATGTAGTTCTTGGTTCTTTGTAGGTACCTTAAAACCTTCTTTGCTGCTACCCAATGTGACTCTCCTGGATTTGCTTGAAACCTACCTAACAGTCCAACTATAAAAGCAATGTCTGGTCTTGTGCAAATAGTTGTATACAACAAACTTCCCACCAATGAAGCATAAGGCTTATTTTTCATTTTATCCAGCTCCAAGGGTGTCTAGGGACACTAAGCCTTTAAAAATTTGTCTCCCTTGTTTCCTGGCACTTCACTATTGTTGCAGCTTGCCATGTTGAATCTCATTAGTACCCTTTCTATATATCCCTTTTGTGATAAACCAAGTAAACTCCTTGATCTATCTCAAACAATTTCAATACCAAGCACATAGTGTGCTTCCCCAAGGTCTTTCATTTCAAAATTCTTGATAAGCATGGTCTTAGTGTCTCTGAGTAGCTTCATATTAGAACTTGCAAAGAGGATGTCATCGACATACAACACTAAAAATATAAAACTTGAGCCTGAAAACTTAACATAAATACAATCATCTAATTTGTTTTCCATAAAACCTTGTCCTGTAACTACTTGTTCAAACTTTAAGAACCAATGTCTTGATGCTTGTTTAAGATCGTAGATTGACTTGTTAAGTTTACAAACCATGTCTTCTTTCCCCTTTTCAACAAATCCAGGAGGCTGCTTCATGTAAATGTCTTCTTCCAGTTCACCATTAAGAAAGGCAGTTTTTACATCCATTTGATGCAATTCCAGATTGTAATGAGCAACAAGTGCCATTATAACCCTCATAAAATCCTTGGAAGAAACGGGAGAAAAAGTGTCATTGTAGTCCATTCCTTCTCTCTGAGTCAATCCCTTGGCAACTAACCTAGCCTTGTACCTTTCAATATTTCCTTGAGCATCTCTCTTGGTCTTATAAACCCATTTGCACCCGATAGCCTTGAATTGAGGGATGGAATCCACTAATGTCCATACTTTGTTTTTTGACATCGACTCCAATTCCTCCTTCATTGCACTATGCCATAATGATTGTTGAGAACTATTCATGGCCTGAGAATAAGTAAGAGGATCGTCCACATCACCAAAATCAAACTGACTCTCATGCAAGTAAACATAGTCATTTGGCATTGTGGTTTTTCTAATCCTTGAAGATTGTCTCAATGGCAATATTGGTTCATGAAGAACTTCAGTGCTCGGATTCATTTGTTCTTCAGTACTTGAAGTTTGATCCCCTTGCATCTGTGTTTGGGACCCAAGATCAACTTCCATTCTGTCTACATTATGTTGAAGTTCCAATTGTTCTTCCTCCAATTCAATTACGGATGAAGGAGTTATCAAAATTTCCTTGTAAGCATTACTGCAAGGATACCTCTCATTTTGATCAGGTTCTTCAAAAATGAATCTGCCTTGCGACAATTCTGCAACATCTTGATCTTCCAAGAATCTGGCATTGTGAGTTTCTTGAATCCTGGTGTGAGCTTGAGGACAATAAAACTTGAAGCCTGTAGATTTCTCTGAGTATCCAATGAAGTAGCATGATTCAGTCCTAGAGTCCAGTTTCTTCTCATTTGGATTGTAAATTCGAGCCTTAGCTTTACATCCCCAAACATGGAAGTTATCAAAACTAGGCTTCCTACCATTTTAGATTTCAAAAGGTGTAGATGAAACCGCTTTGCTTGGGACTCTGTTCAATATATAAGTTGCTTTCTTTAGAGCTTCACCCCTATAGGAATCCTGGTAACTTTGATCTTGTCATCTTACTTCTTATCATTCCAATCAAAGTTATATTCCTCCTCTCTGAAACTCCATTATGTTATGGCGCTCCAGGTGTGGTGTATTGAGCCACAATGCCTTGTTGTTCAAGATAGAAAGCAAACGGACCCTTGTGTTGTCCAGCCTCACTGTACCTGCCAAAATATTCTCCTCTTCTATTCGATCTAACAATCTTAATGGTCTTTCCCAATTGTTTTTCTACCTCAGTTTTATAAACTTTGAAATAATCAAGGACATATGACTTCTCACTAATTAAATAAGTGTAACAAAACCTTGAGAAATCATCAATGAAGTTGACAAAATAAGAGTTACCACAAATGGTTTTAGTTGGAAAAGGACCGCATATATCAGTGTGTATAATTTCTAGCAAATCATGACCCCTCTTAGCATCTAGTTTCCTAAAATTAGTCATTTTGCCCTTGGCACAATCAATACACTCAGTTGCAGTAGCAAAATTCAATTCAGGGATCAACTTAGCTTTGGACAGCTTTAAAACTCTTTCTTTGGATATGTGTCCTAACCTTTTATGCCAAAGAATGAATGAATCATCACTGCAGTGCATCCTCTTAGTGCTTGTATTTAAAACATGTTGATCAATAGACTCCAGAGTACAATTCAAAAACCACATATTGTCACTCAAATATTCAGTTCCCAAAACACAATCTAGGTGGTTCTTTTCAAAAAAATTTAAACTTTCATCATCACCTAGAAAGGCAAAACCATTTTTGACAATCCTAGAAGCAGAGATCAAATTTCTCCTCATCTTAGGAACATAAAGAACATCCTTTAATTTCAGTATAAAACCAGAAGACAATTTTAAACATACCATTCCAATAGCTTCTACCGCAACCTTAGTTCCTTCTCCCACAAAGACATTATAGTTCTTAAAACCAATTTGTTTTGATTTCACAAAACCCTTCAAAGAATTTGTGATGTGAACTGAGCAACTAGTATCAACCCACCAAGAATTCATAGGAATTTCAATCAAATTTGACTCAACACAGACATTGACTTGTTCTACACCCTTACTTTTAAGATGGTCCTGAAAAACTTGACAATCTTTCCTTATTTGTCCTTTAGTTTTGCAGAAAAAAACATCTAAGTTTAGCAATATTTTTAGTTTTGACCATAAGATTGCTAGATCCCTTAATAGAGTCATTTACTTTAGCAGATGCATTAGGCTTAAAAAAAGGTTACCTTGGTATTAGAATTCTTACCAGAGTGTCCAGAGAATGGTTTGAATGACTTTTTCCCCTTGTCTGGTTGCACAAAATTCACCATTTCAGCATCTTTTCCTCTTTCTTGCTTCTGTCTAGCCTCTTCTTGAATACACTATGCTATTAACTCATCAACATCCTAGTTCTTGTCTTGAGTGTTGTAAGACACCTTTAACTAACTATATTTGTTTGGAAGGGCTTGAAGGATCATGAAAACTAGTTGTTTCTCACCAAAGTTAACATCTAGAGAATTTAATTTCTCAGCTGCGTTAGTCATTTTCATGATGTGGTCTCTGATTGATCCCGTGCCCTCAATCTTGTATGGTAAGCATTGCCATGTATTGACTGATTTATGCCTTTTGAGATTCTTTGAACTTCCTATCAATTGCTTGTAAATAGTCAACAGCTAATTCATGCTTCTTGATCCCACCTCGAACAGTATCAGTCATGGCACTTTCAAGTGTAGAAAGTGCCACTTTGTTTGCTCTGACCCATCTCTCTGCATCAGCTTTCTCAGCCCTAGTGCTTTGATAAGTTAAAATTGGCTTGGGAGTTTCAAGGGCTATGTCAAATTCATTGAGTGTCAATAAGAGTCCAATCTCACGTCTCCACTTCTTGTAGTTGCTTCCCCCTTGTGAGAACGGGAATATTTGCCAAGTTCATAGTCCTTAATGATATTGCAGATGCTGCACCAGTCATGAAATCACAAATATGAACTTATTAGTTCCTGATTTCATCTCAACATCACTCTGCACATCATGACTATAATCACAGACCCATACATATAGTCTTAACAACAATATGTTGATAAGCATACATAGAGTAAAATAATAGGACAAGAACTTTAAACAACTCGCTGATTTCTGCCATATATCCTTAGACAGCAAATGGTTTAATGGTGTCTCATACATGTGAAAAGCAATTTTAAAAATTATCATGGTTAAATCAAAATCGAGATTCTTATATTTAAAAGAAGTTGATCTAACATATGACTCACTGCAGCAATCGATTAATGCAGACTTTAAAAGCCAAACACATTCATCCATACAAGTATTCAATGGAATCAAAGCAAATAATTACAAACCTTTTAATCACAGCATTTCAAATTCACGAAACGGACAGCGGAAGCGATTTAGAATTTGAAAATAGAAGATTTTAGTGTTTGAAAGGAAAACCCAGATCGGTGTTCATGGAAGGAATCAACGCCCTCTTTAGTCTGGGGAAAAGACCTCATTCGATAATGGTTTAGGGGTTCCAACGGTCAAATTTTGTTTTAATTTTACGGAGCCGTTATTTTGTCGTTTTCCACTACCGCTTCTTTTACTACCTCCAGAACCAGACTTCGATTCTCCATGAGAGCATAAAAGTTTTTTTTTATTTTTTTATTATAGTAACATACAAAAGTCTCTTCTTTACAGATTGAACTCATGTTTATATGTCTTGTGGCTTTGATACCACATGTTAGCTTAGAAATCACAAACACCATAACAGATTAGGATTCCCTATTAAAATCTATATAGGAAACAAATGCTTGTTTCTTTGTTCTGATCTTAATGCTGTACAAAATCCCTCTTTGACAAGGATTAGCATTCCTTTTATCAACAAGACTTTTCTATCGAATTGAACACCTATAGCCGGTCCTAAAACTTCTCTATCTCATACTCATATTCTTACATTCTTATGATAATTGTTTCAATAAAATAAAGGTGAAATGCAAGATCTCTGGAAAGAAATGAAATTCTCATAATATGTGATAAAATTACCAAATCATATATAATCAAACATCTTTCTGCATATTTCACACTTCACCTTTATTTTCCCTTTTTCTTACATTTTCTCTGCAACCAAACATCATTGAGAAAAGGGAAATTACAAACCTGAAGAGTGACATGGATTTCATTGTCCTTGACGTCGACAAGAGTGAAGGAAGGAAAGAATGCAGCATTAAAGAGAGTAAATGTCTACCCTGCTGAATTCTATTGTACCCAAGCGAGAAAGGAAGCATGTCAATTCTAATTTCTATATGTTTGGCCCTCAGCCTCAAAATCATCAAAATCGCTTCGTTCTAGCTAATTTTACATGGAGTTCCCTTCGACCAATACAACTGCAGTGGGCAATAGAGAAATAATCAAAGAAAAATAATAATGCAACACTTCTATTAGCACAACAATTAAACCAAACACTCCTTCATTTGGTCGTAATGCAACCAAGCTGAAACAAAATCCGCCATTCGTCCTCAGAGTAGCACTGCTGAGTTCAATCACCAACTTCTGTGTTTTGCAAAGTACACCCTTACACCAGATGATCAGCTAGACTAAAAAGAAATACCAAAAAAGAATGGGGTATATTGCCAGACATGATATAACAAATTCAACATAGTTGAAACAACATTCGCCATTTCTGAGTGCAAACATCAACTCCTACGTTACGTCTGTGCAGAACACTCCTAAAATACGGACTATCCTACACCAAAAGACCGGCCACGTATAAAGGGGTCTGAAAATAGCAAAACAGAGGTGAATTATAACGATCACGAGTTGAGACCCAGTCTAAAACCTAACAAACGAAGTAATATTTTGTTATCCCTGCATTTCCAAAGAAGCAAGAAATTATGAGTTGAAAAAAAGTCCTATGAATACTTATATGCTTGAGTGTTATCATTTCTGTTGGTCTACGAAATGAAGGCCATACAGGAATTTTTCCTCTTATTTGTGGGGAACGGCAGCAGCCTCGCAACAATCACAGGACAAACATCAAGATCAAAGACTAAGGAACAGAGTCTGTTGAGCCCAGAAAAATTGCCACACATCATCATTTATTCATACACGGGAAGAAGCCAAAACAAAACAGAGGATAACTATAATGACATGAGTTGAACACAGGTCTGCAAACTAAAAAATTAATACTGTACCATAAAGAAAGCGATTGATTGCAAAGATGAAACATCCATAAGCCTAGTACATATGAAAGAGCATAACTTCACAGACTTGTAATTCATAACTTTTGTTCACAGCTGCTCGCCATTTTCCTGTGATTAGAGGTAGAAGAGACTTACTGCTGCCTCCCAACTATCACGGGGTCGCCATCAAGAAGAGAAAGGCTCCTCACACAAATGGTTGATTCAAAGTTCAGTGGAAAAACACCAAATTTGACTTCTTTGCTCTTTTTCGTTTCTAAATCAAACCAAAGAAGCCCATAGACATCTCTATTCACAAGAACCATTTCACCGTTCTTTGAGAGCATCAAAGGTTTACAGGACACAGACCCCCAACGCAGAGTTTCCGGACCAATTGAATAAAGCAAGCCCCAAGTTTCCTCCACGCTGTCCTTCTTCATAATCCAAACATCATGTCTACTGTCCCAATAATTATTTAGAAAGATATTTCTCATTGATTAAAATGATTTGCGTTGGGGTATTTATGTTGAGAATGAGTCCCACATTAATGGGATGATGGATCTTGCATGGGCTTATAAGAGGTTGGGCTACTCCCCATATTGTCAATTGGTTTTATGGTGGAACCTCTACTTTCTTCATGGTATTAGAGCAAGTTGTCTCACGTGTGAAGCCAAACGGCCACATGTGCTCCACGTCACCTCGTTATGTTGTCCACGTGTTAGGCTCGAAAATTCGCCACACGTGAGGGGGCATGTTGAGAATAAGTCCCACATTGATGGGAGGAGGGACCTTGCATGGGCTTATAAGAGGTTAGGCTACTAACTAATGTAACTAACTAACCTTAAGCTATGATTAGTTACAGTGCAGTTACAACAAACAAAACTTCTATACTAATGTAACTAATTAACCTTAAGCTATGATTAGTTACAATTCAGTAACGACAAACAAAACTTCTATACTAAATAACTGCTGACTGTACTGATGGCTTGGAGTCTAGCTGGCTCTGTTGACTTGATTGAGGATGATGTGTCTCTTTACACCCCCTCAAGCTGAACAGAGGAGTGCAAAGTGAAAGCTTGGACCTGAGAAACTAAAAACGATCTTTGGACAGAGATTTAGTATGAATATCTGCAATTTGATTGTGACTGGGAACAAATTGAACATTGAGAAGAGAAGTCAAGACAAGTTCCCGAATATAGTGATAGTCAATTTCCACGTGTTTGGTTCTAGCATGGAAGATTGGATTAGATGCTAGAGAGATGGCAGATACATTGTCACACCAAAGCACTGGAACTTTAGATAAAGGAAAAGCTATGTCTTTGAAGATTTTGCATATCCAAGTAACTTCTGCAGATGTGTGTGCCAAGGATCGATATTCAGCTTCAGTGGAGGAACAAGCAACTGTGTGTTGTTTCTTTGCACTCCAGCTGACGAGATTACTACCAAGATAAACACAGTAGCCACTACTAGAACGTCTGTCAAACACACATCATACCCAATCAATATCTGAGAAGGCAGTTAGATGCAATGAACTTTTCTTGAACCAAAGTCCTTCATCAACAGTACCTTTGAGAAATCGTAGAACTCTTTTAACAGACTGAAAATGTGTGTCTCTAGGATAATGTAAGAATTGACAGAGTTGATTAACAGCAAAAGATACGTCAGGCCTAGTCCAAGTCAAATATTGTAATGCCCCAACAATAGATTTGTATTCATGTGGATTAGAAATGAGAGTACCACTATGATCTAGTTTTTTAGTACCAAGAGGTGTAGTACAAGGTTTGCTGCCATCCATGTGTGTTTTGAGCAGAAGACCCATTGCATATTTATGTTGGGATAGAAAGATACCTTCTGAGCTTCTGTGCACTTCCAAACCCAGGAAATAATGTAAGAGGCCTAAGTCTTTTACTAGAAAAAGTTGACTGAGCCTACGAATAAAAGCTTTGCAGACTTGAGCATTAGGTCCAGTAACTAGTATATCATCAACATATACTAGGACAATGACAAGGACATGCTCAAATGTAACAAACAGAGAACAATCTGATTGAGAATTTTGGAAACCCAGAAATGTCTGAAATAGTTTACTATACTATGCCCTGGGGGCTTGCTTTAGACCATATAGAGATTTATTGAGCTTCCACACATAAGAGGCTTTAGATTGATCAATAAAACCCTGAGGTTGTTGCATGAAGACCTCCTCCTTGAGTGTACCATGCAAGAAGGCATTAATGATATCCAATTAGTTTAAGAACCAATCAAACTGCACTGCTAAAGTCAAAAGAATCCTGATAGTTACAGGTTTGGCTACTGGACTAAAGGTTTCCTGATAATCAATCATCTCTTGTTGATGGAACCTTTTGGCTATTAAACAGGCTTTGTACCTATCCACAATGCCATATGGTTTCCTTTTAATTTGAAAAACTCATTTACATCCCACCAGATTTTGACTTGGAGAGGAAGAAACAAAAGACCAAGTTCCTGTAGACTATAGTGCTTGAAATTCCTCAGCCATGGCTTTCTTCCAATGATCATGTTTAGAGGCTTGTAGGTAAGTGGTGGGAACAAAGTTTAAAGTATCAAGGGGATGTTTAGTGGCTGCCAAGGCTTTTGGTTTAAAGATCCCAGCTTTGGATCTTGTGATTATGGAATGAGTGTTTATGGTAATGAATGGTTGTGATAGTAATGGAGATGGATTTGGACTTGGAGAAATAGGTGACAATGAAGAAGTAGAAGTGGTGGTAAGTAGAGGTGATGAGTTGGGTAAAGTTGGAAAAGTAGGTGGGATTGAGGGAGCTAATAGGGGCATTGAGTTCTATAGGTTGCAGGGTGTTGAAAAGGGAAGGGTAAATGTAGGTAGATGAGTGATTTGCAGCTGTGAGGATGGCTCTGTTGACGCTTTGAAATCATGAAAGGGAAAGTATGCTTCATTGAATAAGACATGTCGTGAGATATATACTCTAGATGTGAGATGATCAAAGCATCTATAGCCTTTATGCTACAAGCTATAGCCCAGAAAAACACACTTAACACTTTTTCCATCTAACTTGGAAGTAGTATAGGGTTTAAGCCAAGGGTAGCAGCTACATCCAAACACCTTAAGTTTTGAGTAATCTAGAGACTTGTGAAATAACAATTCCCATGGAAATGTTATAAGACCAGAAATGGGAAGCTTGTTGATCAAATACAAGGCATAAGAGAATGCCTTAACCCAGAACTTATGTGGAACCTTTCATGCAGTGAGAAAAGTTCGAGCAGTTTCTGTGAGACGCCTGTGTTTCCTATCTACACAACCATTTTGTTCTGGTGTGTGAGGACAAGAAAGCTGATGCATAATACCATGTTGCAGCAGAAAAGATTTGAAAATAGAACTAGTGAATTCACCCCCTGTATCAGTTCTAAGAACTTTGATTTTATTCCCAATCAAGTTTTCTACATAACTCTTGAAATGTACAAAGATGGAATACACTTCAGATTTGAGTTTCAATGGAAAGAGCCAACTGTACTTAGTAAACTCATCAACAAACAACAAATAGTATCTATAACTACTGACAGAAGATGTAAGGGCAGGTCCCCAGACATCACAATGAACAAGTTCTAAAGCAACAGTCACTGAACTAACATTGGTGGTAAATGGTAGTTTGTGATTCTTGCCAATTGCACAATCTGAACAAAAGAAAGAAGTGAATTTTTTACCAGTATAGACAAGAGAACTATTATTGGAAGTCTTTTTGAAGATGGCAGATGATGGATGACCAAGCCTGTTATGCCAAAATTGCAATGAAGCTTTAGCACTAACAAGGGCAGAGATTGATGTAGTTGGTGTGCCTTGAAACAGATAGAAGCCATGTTTAACTGGCCTCCAAAAAAGCATTATCCCTAAAATACGATCTTTGATTTTAGATCCATCAGAATCAAGGCTTAATTTGCAATGATTATCTCTTAGGAATTGATAAGTAGAGAGAAGATTATGCTTCATTGTAGGAACATGAAGAACATTATTCAAACGAAAATTTGCAACAAGAGTATTAAAAATGGTAATACCGGTGTGATGGATTGACATACCTTGACCATCACCTATATAAACTTTGTCTTAACCATTGTATGGCACTGGAGATTGGATGGTAGAAATATCATTAGTAATATCTGATGTGGCTCGAGAATCCATAAGCCAAGTAGGAGCATAAGGTTTGTAACTGGTGTAAGCACACATAGCTGCTAGTTTTGCAGGAGGTACTTTACCAGCAAAGGCATGATTCATTCGTTCAAAGAAATCAATAACTTCATGATCTGGAGAATGACAAATTTAACATGGAATTTTGTAACCAGAATTACTACCACATGAATTGCCTCCAAAGTTGCGATTGTACCCTCCAGAATTGCGATTAAAGTTATTAGAATTGCCTCTGTAATTACCACGATTGTTGCCACGATAATTATTTCCACGATAGTTATTGCCTCTGTAGTTGCCTTTGCCACATGAATTGTGTGCAGCATAACCTTGTGGTGTGGGAATAAGTGGAGCTTGAGAATGGGGATCTTGAGCTGCATAAGCCTGAAAGGGTTCAGAGGCAAATGAGGCAACAGTCTCTTTTTTGCGATTCATAAAGAACTCTTTCTTAATCAACAGCCCATGTAATTCATCCAAAGATGTGGACGAGATGCGGAGCTTAATGGAGTCAATGAATGACTCATAATCATCAGATATGCCATTTAGTGTGACTGCAATCAGATCACTTTCAAAAACCGAAGCTCCGATAGCCATAAGTGCATCAGAAATGTTCTTGATGAGTTAAATATACTCTAAAATTACTAGATCTCATTTCTGAACAGAATGAAGGCAAGATCGAAGCTGATGGATATAAGCAGCTGAGACGCCTCCGAAGCGTTGCTCAAGATTGAGCCATAGTTCATGAGATGATATGACACCAATTGTGAAATGAATAAGATCTTCCGAAAGTGTGGAATTCAGCTAAATTAGGATATTTTGATGCTTTTCATACCACAAATCAAAGTCTGGATTTGGAATTCCAGTGTTTTTGCCTAATTCATCAAGAACAAATTGTGAGGGACAAACCTCAAAGCCATCAACAATTCCTGTGAGCTTATATCGACGAAAAATTAGAGTAAATAATGCCTTCCAGACGAGGTAATTATCTCGTTTGAGCTTCGTAGGAACCATACAGTTTACATTTTGAATTGAAATTGAAGAAATTGAGGGAGAATGAGGAACCGATGTGAAATTAGGGTTCATCAGAGCTGAATTTGGGGTAAGAACTTGAGGATACACCGAAGATGAGCTCGACGACGTCATCGTAACTGCAGATGACAGAGAAGAAGAGATCGATCAAGATTTGGGAGAAATCGAAGATTGGAGATCGCAGATGGTAGAAATCCCAGATAACTCAAAGATTGCAGAGATCGCATAGATTGCAGATCGCAGATCGCCGATTGCAAAACACAGAAAGTGCAGAGATCGTAGGGATCGTAGGAAGCAAAGGAGAAAAAGATCAAAGAAAGGCGGTTAAGCAGAAATGAATGATAGGGCTCGGACAAGTTGACAGCCCATGAAGAATTAAAAATCATTTTTTGCCAAGGAATAGGCAATAAGCCTATGTGAAAAGTGACACTCAGATAGCAGTTCACCCCTAGCAAAAAGTACTTTTCAATGATATGGATAGGTAAATAAGTGGTGACTCACCATGTTCCAGATGTCATCACTAAAAGGCAAGGCTTAGACAGTCGGGCTAAAAAGTCTATAAAAGCAGCAAGGGACACCAGAGACAAGGACACTCAACCAATCAATCAAAAGACATCTAACTTTGCTCTCAGACAAGCAAGAAACCAGAAAGATTCATTTTGTACAGACTCTACCCTTTTAGTCGTAGATCCACCATCGAAAGCCATCTTTTGTCAAGTTTTAGAAGCTCTGCTACTTTTCCCCAGTGTTGTAGTATCGAATCCCTCTAATAAACCCGATTTACATTTCATTCTCCAAAGATTACAGCCCTTGTAAAACACAAAGAGAAGTGGTTGCAAGAAGATGAACCTTGCATGACAAGGTTATAATCTTGCCCGAGTCTCTTTTGTTTGTACTTACATAAAGTAGATTTGTTGTTTAGTGCATCTTCCTTCGTGTTTTAAATCATTTTCAACTGCCTTTTCGTTCAAAGTTTTATCTATGATTAATTTCGCTAAACTAATTAACCTTATTTCTTTAGTGTTAAATGTAATCAAAGAAATGGTTGGAAGGGCCTTAAACTCCCTTTATCTAGACATATAATATCATGAGAAAAAGTCCTTGTTTACAAGGCAAGAAAAAAAACTTTATACAGACTTAACCCATCTATAACAATCCAATAGAATCAAGAAGTCTAAGTAACTTGTGGCGCAAGTAATCAACCCAGTTAATAACCAAAAAGAACAATCTATTATACAAAGATAACAGTGGCACGCTCAGATCCATACTAGTTTTGATTGTGAGCCCCAAGGCCTAACAAAGGCCCCATAAAGGCACCATTCAAACTAATAGCAAACTCATATTGCAGCACACCAAGTAGCATACCTTGCCTAACAAACAAGACCCCGGGAGTTGTGTGAGGGACAGATCTAGCCCGAACACATACTGATCTAAATCTGATGGTGGCTGCTACTTAATCTCAAAGGTTGGGAATGGAATCTTCTTGAACTTTTAAATTGACGGATTCCACAAAGCAATATCTCTATCACCTCGGTTGCGAATACAAACCACGTTATTAACTGAGCAACCCCCCTTTAGACGAGTGCACTTCTGAGGGGATTCCAATGGCTACTCAATTTGAACAATTGTCCCGAATGTTTCACTGTCGTCAAAAGGCCATGAAAAGAAAGGTGATGGAAAAGTGTAACATGGACTGAGTAAAATGGTGCGAGCAGAATTGGTTTGGATGGAGCGTTGACGATAAGCTTTGATGAAGTGATGGTTGTGGATCAAGGCATTCCAAGTCTTGGAAACGCAGAAGGATCAAATCAAATCCTCGGGCGGAAGCCGTATAGATATGGGACTATATTGATATGGGATGTCACACTCTTTTGGGACGTCACATTGATTTCACTTTATTTGGCTAAATCAGAAAGTGGGTACATTATAAATCACAGCAAAGCACTGTATTGATATGGGACGTCACACTCTTTTGGGAACGTATGCTCCCAAAACGGAGCTTGGACACCAAATTTGTAATTTTTCGTTGCGTCTTTTTGTCTTTCTTCAGTTCATTTCGTGTTCAACTCCGCATTTCCCAACTTTTATTCTTCTTTTTCAGATTTTAAAACATTTTATTTTATTTTATCTTTCTTCGTTGGAATTGACTCAGTCTTAATGCAAATGCCAAAAAAGTTCAGAGTTATTAAGTTTTTTTTTTTCTTCTAATTATCTTGATTAAATTCAAACCAAATAGTCACAGGGTCTGCATGCCTTGTAACTAAAATCGTCACCCAACATCTTAAAAGTTAAAAGTAACTACAACATTGATTTCACTTTACGCAAAACAATGGCCCTCTAACGCTTCATAAAATACCTGATAAATTTTCATGCAGGTACGTATAAATTGTATTTTAAGTTCAATATGTATTATGATAAATTAAAAGGACATGAGCAATCTATTAACAATAAAAACCGAGAAGATTTGTTGTATACGTCCTCATTCGTCTTGTTCCATTCAAGTTTTTATGTTCTTTAAAGAAGTCATGATCCATTCAAGTTTTTATGTTCTTTAAAGAAGTCATGAGTTTAAATCTCGTAAATGAATTTTAGTAAAAATCTCAAAATGTTCTTTCATAAATGTTGATCATTGTCATCACCAAAACTAAACATAACGCTGCTCGGTCTTTGACGATGGCTGGAGTCATGATTCTTGAGGATCGAGCAGATAGTTTGTAACAATCCGTCCCTAATTGTTATGATTTTTATAATTTTAAAACGTGAATTTACGAAAATGTCCTTCGAGGTAAAGATGTTGACTTGTATTGACCACCTGATCGTGTCATGTAAGATTCATTCCCTTGGCGTAGCCTCGTTCTACTCATCACTACGAGCGTGTGGGCACAAGCAAGATCAGATTTGGAGTTACGATGAACGTTTTACAGAACTACGAAGACGACGGGCAAAATAGTCATTTCACTATTCTAGACATTAGGATTGGATATTTTAATTATTCTGGGCCATGGGATCCACACCTACACTACACTCTCCATCATTCTCCTACCACGTGGCCCCTTCCCCAAATCTCTCGAACTCTCTCTCCCTCACTCCTTTCTGTCACTCACTCCCTTCTTCTCCGAGCATGAACCCACGACCCCGTCACCATTCGCCATCAACTCCGGCGACCTACGCTCCTAACCATCTTCCCTCTATTTTCCCCCCTCATCACTATTTCCCTCTTTTCTTCCCTCAGCTCACATCTCTCATCTCTCAGCTATCTCTCTCCTTCTCGGTGAACAGACACACACGCATAAACACCACAACGGCGACTTCACCACCCTCGAGGCATCTCCATCACGAACTTAGACCGGGCGGAGATCCCTCCTTCATTCTCTTTCCCTGCACAGTGGCACCACCACTGTTCCCGAAATTATTCGAACAAGTTCACCACGATCCCGACCTAGGTAAGCCTCGGGGACACCTTCCTTCTCCCACTTTTGATGTTCTGAGGCGATTACTGAGCTTACATACGTGAATGGGTGAAGTTTTGATGCAGAAATGGAACCGGGAAATATTTTCCTAGTTTTGTGATGACTGGGCCGCAAGTTACAGACGTTTTCCGACCACCTTCCGGCCACGGCAGTGAGTCAAAGTGGTATGACTCGAATCTCTATCCTCGTAGCTTTATTTAACGGTGAGATTTGGATGAGAATCGAAGCCAAACGGATTCGGGAAATTTCCCGGCCGAATTTCGGTGTTCCCCTTCATGGAGTCCGGTCGACCCACGATCTGGAATCGGGTCGACCCAACCTGTAACCTAAAACCAGTCCAGCCCAGTTTAATAATCCAGGCTCAAATCCAAGTCAAGACTTGGCCCAAACCTTGGGCCCAATAACTCTAACCAGGCGTGATCCGACCATTAAACCCAACCCAGTTACTAGGCCCAAAACCATTAGCCCAAGAACCCATTAACCCGGATCCAACCAAGCCAGCCCAAAACTAGTCCAACCCAATATCTGGGCCCAGTTCAATGACTAAGCCCAACCTTTGACCCATGTGACCCAAACTCTAAGCCTAAACCCAAACCCACTACTCGGCCCAACCTAAAACCCGGTCCAAACCCTCCAGACCATTGACCTTAACCCGACCGTTGACTTCTGGTCAGTGTTGACCATGACCATTGACGGGTCAACGTTGACTTTTTGAGTTGACTTTTTGGGGTTTCGATCGGGATTCCTCCTAAACTAATTTGGACGTCCTGATTCCAAATCCGATGTCCATTTTCCCAAATTTGACCGTTTTAGTAGAGTTTACTAAATGGCCTCTATATGTGCGTTTAGGTGCATCGGTAGAAGTGATCATGTGCAAGCTAGTTTGAGCGGCTCTCGGACAATAAAATATTATGAGTGGACCCCTTCATAACTTATATATATTTTTTTTATAAAATATTAGCTTAGCATGCATTCATATTTCATGATTTATAATATGTTTTACGAATTTTTATACTTATGATTTATTTAGATTCCTTTTACGGAATAATTATGACCTATCGGATTTATATATTACTAAAGGTTATGAATCATTGGGTTTTCGGTATGAAATTCTATGGATTCACGTATATGTTTATTATGGACTTATGATTATGGTTTATCATGGATTTATGAGACGAGGTTTGAGTTTTTGAGCTCCGGTGATTTAAATACGGGTTTTTGAAATATGTTTTTGGTACTTACCTAGTGGGTTATCATACGGCACATCCGCACACCACGGGTATAAATGTCTATGGCCATAGGACACAGTTGATGAGGAGTGAGATATGATATATAATATACCCCCAGCTTCACTGCCGAAAGCAGTGTCGGGTAGCTTCACTAGCCACGGCTAGTGTCGGTGTGGATGTATGCTATTTTATACAGCTTCACCTTCAAGTGATGGACCAGTTATTCAGCTTCACCTTCGGGTGATGGACAAGTTATTCAGCTTCACATTCGGGTGATGAACAAGTACTGCCTTCGGGCGACTATGATACCCCTAGTTGAGTACATCACATATACGATTTACAGATGTTTTACGAATGTTTTACATGGCATGCTAGGGTTTTCATAAAACTTATTATGTATCCTACACCAGAAGACTGGTCACGTATAAAGGAGACTTAAAATAGCAAAATAGAGGTGAATTATAACGATCACGAGTTGAGACCCAGACTGCAGACTAACAAATGAACTAATATTATGTTCTTGCACTTTCAAAGAAGCAAGAAATCATGAGTTGAGAACAAGTCCTCAGAATTTTAATATGCTTAAGAAAGATGACGTGTTATCATTTCTGTTGGGATACAAAATGAAGGCAATAGGAATTTTTTCTCTTATTTTGTGAGGAAGGGTAGCAGCCTCCCAACAATCACAGGACAAACATCAAGATCTAAGACTAAGGAACACAGCCTATTGGGCCCAGAAAAATTGCCGTACATCATCATTTATTCATACACCGGAAGAAGCCAAAACAAAACTGAGGATAGCGATAATGATATGAATTGAACATGGTTCTGCAAACTAACAAACTAACTAATACTGTTATCATAAAGATAAAAACAATTGATTGCAAAGATGAAACATCAATAAGCCTAGTTCTGCAAACTAGCAAACTAACTAATTTTGTTCGCAGCTGCTTGCCATTTTCCTGTGATTAGAGGTAGAAGAGACCTACTGCTGCCGCCTCCAAACAATCACCGGATCCCCATCAAGAAGAGAAAGGCCCCTCACACAATGGTTGCTTCAATGTAATATGGACCACCAATTTCGACTTTGTTGCTATTTTCTTTTCTAAATCAAACCAAACAAGCGCATCGCCATCTTTCTTCATAAGAACCATTTCACAGTTCTTTGAGAGCATCAAAGGTTTAAAGGAACCAAACTGCCATGGCACAGTTTCCCAATTAATTGAATAAAGCAGGCTCCAAGATTCCGCCACACCGTCCTTCATAATCCAAACATCATGTCTACTACCACAATTATTAACAGAAATACATAGAGAGCCCCCCAAAACCACCAAATGCTTAGCAGATTTGTCCCCATCCATTGGGGTGTGAAACTCATGATACTTCTCACTGGCAAGATCAAGGGTTAGGATTATTGTGGAAATTTTAAGTTTGTTTGAATGTGTTTTTCATAGATTTATTGAATGTACAAGAGGGGGTATATAATAAGGTAGAAGGTTACAAGCAACCTTCCCTTGACAGATCCTACTAACCCAATAAACCCTAAAGCTGTCACCTCTTAAATTAAGGGATTGCAGCAAACAACTAACACACAAATATCAACAAGTCAACTAGCTGTCAATCTTCCTCAAATTAAGGGATTAGGCTTAATAATGAATCCCATGGAAAGAGAGAGACTGAGGACTGTCAGCATGGGTACCAGTCATCACATGTGGCAGCCCATATCGTCCAATATCAACCAATAATTATGCATTTATCTAATTTGTTATGCATCAGCCAACTCCAAGCACCGTCCGAAAACACGGTATTACTATTGTGCATTTCAAAACCACTGCAAGGCAAGTCCTGGATCCTTCTCCAAGAGTTGGATTTGAGGCTATAACACTGATTTCAGAACTCACAGTAACAATCTTGCTATTAACAAACTCGGCAATTCCCAAAATTTTAAAGTCATCATTAGCTGAATCGTACCCGGCTCCAAGTTGAAGGGTCGATCTCTAATCCATACTGATCTAAATGTGAGGGTGACTGCTGCTCAATCTCAAAGGTTGGGAAGGGAAACTTCTTGAACTTATCAATTGACGGGTTCCACAAAGCGATGTCTCTATCCTTTTGGTTGTGAATACAAACCACGCCACTAACTGAGCAGCCCAACATCTTAATGTGTTTGACCAAAAAAAACATCTTAGTGTGGGATTTCATTGGCTGCTCAATTTCAACGGCTGTCCCGAATGTTTCACTTTCGTCAAGAGGCAATGAAAAGACACGTGATGGAGGAAGGCCGGATGAACTGAGTGAAATGGTGCGAGCAGAATTGGTTTGGATGGAGTGTTGAAGATGAGCTTTGATGAAGCGATGGTCGCTGATGAAGGCATTCCAAGCTTTGGAACCGCAGTGGGATCGAATCAAATCCTCGGGCGGAATCCGTGATAGGATATCAAGCAGTATCACTACTACAAAAGGGCCTTATAGTGTCAGTGGCTTGCGTCGGTTTAATATAATATAGTAGCGGATAAGATAGTTCCGACACTTACTTAACATGATGTCGGATTTACAGTCGCTTATAAGCGTCGTAAAATGTCTATGTCGCTTTTAAACCGTCGTAAACATTTAATGTCACTTATAAGCGATACAGATTTTAATAATTTTTAAATACTAGTGTCGCTTTAAATAAAACAGTCTCGTTTTAAGTAAAACAGTGTTGCTTTTAAGGGACACTAATTATTTTTTAAAATTTTTTAACCTTGCGTCGGTTCTGAGCGTAGATTTTATTTTTTTTAAATATTTTGAAACCCAGTGTCGATTGTAAGTGACAGATTGATTGTCTTTATATACTCTCCCCCATGTTTTCTTCTTCCTCTATTGCATTTTATTTATTCTTTCTTCCAATTCACAAACCCTTCCCGTGTGTTCTCTCTTGCACCTACTTCATTTGTTCCTTCTTCACAACAGTAAGTTTTTCTTACTTCTAATATTTTTATTTTTTCCTTTTATGTTTAATTTTTATTTACAATTTATTTTTGTAGAGAATTTATTTTAGCTGGTTGAGTACATAAAGAATTGATAGATGACGGAATTCTTCCATAATCCAGGTTTCTATCACTAAATTCTTTAATTTTTAAATTGTATAATACACAAGTTTATTTATTTAAAAGTTCTATTTTAAGTACTTAGATAAATTTCTACTATATTTGTTAAATTAATTAATATTTAGTCAAATTAATTAATTTTGTCACTTGAATTGTTATGAGAAAATGGAAATGAATAATATTTATAAGCATTTATGTGAAATTAACAATATTAAATATAATATACACTTTTAATATTTAGTAATATAAGAATATATTATGTTAAATTAATTTGTTTTGCACTCTAATTGTTATTTTAATTTGTTTTTGTTGTTATTTTGATAACTTTTGGTTGTTATTTACTAGAATGGATTAGATGAGCATAATTTTTATAACTTTTTGTTGTTATTTTAATTTGTTTTTACTATAATAGGTGTTGAAAATTAAAAGATTGCAATCGTGATATAGTTCGAGGGTTGAAAGCTAAAAATTGAAAATTCTAATAGTTATGCCTACATGATAAGGATTGAAAGATTGTAGGCATTTTAGTGTCAACATAATATTTTGCCCTTGCAACGTGGTAAAACATGGACAAGAGTTGGTTGACGATACCCCGAAATTTTGAGGCGTATACAGCTGGAATTAATTTGTTTTTGGATCAAGCAGTTGCAAATGGTGTTGGTCCTGATAAGTTTAGATGTTCTTGCAAAAGATGTTGTAATCGATATACTTTTGTCAGGAACACTATTGTTGAACATCTTATATTGTATGATATGGATAAAGATTATAAAAACGCTTGCCGGCGACATCATGGCGAGCAAAACATTGGAGAGCAAAATGTGGCAATTGGAGAAGAAGAAACAGGAGATGAGGTGATTGGCATGCATGATTTTCTTAATGATGTATTTGTCCAACCATTAACAGAAGAAGGTGTTGGGCCGTCTACTGAACCCCCTATTAGGGAAGGGCGTCCAGAAGAGGTGGAGACTTTTTTTAGGTTGCTTGAAGAAGCAGATAAAGATTTGTGGCCAGGTTGTAAGGAGTTTAAGAAATTGGAAGCAGTTGTCAGACTATATCAATTAAAGTGTTTAGCGGGAATGTCAGACGAGATCTTCACCACTTTATTTGAGTTAATTAAAAGAATGTTGCCTGAAGGGGATTGTTTGCCTGAATCCTGTTATAAGGCATAAAAACTTATAAATGACTTGGGTCTAAAGTATGTGAAAATTGATACATTTCCCAATGATTGCATGATCTATTGGAAAGATACTTCAGATTTGACCGTGTGCTCGGTTTGTGGTAAATCAGGATATAAAATTACCAACACAGAGGATAGCTCGAGAAAAAAGATCGCAGCTAAGGTTATGTGGTATTTTCCGTTAAAACCCCGATTGCAACGATTTTTTATGTCGAAGCATATGGTTGAACATATGAGGTGGCACGCAACTGAATGTCCTAAGGATGAGTTTATGAGACATCCTTCAGATTCTCCAGCATGGAAGCATTTGGATAATTTATATCCAGATTTTGCGTCAGAAATTCGAAATGTCCGATTAGGGTTGGTCAATGATGGATTTAATCCTTTTGGGAAAATGAGGAATGACCATAGCACATGGCATGTGGTGCTTTCTGTTTACAATTTGCCGCCTTAGATGTGCATGAAGCAACCAAATTTGTTGTTGTCTCTATTAATACCAGGACCGCGCAGTCCTGATAAAGAGATTGATGTATACATGCATCCACTGATTGACGAGCTGAATGAATTGTGGGAGATGGGCACTCCCACTTATGATGCGTATTCCAACCAAAGTTTTACGATGAAGGCTGCTGTCTTATGGACTATAACTGATTTTCTGGCTTATGGAATGTTGTCAGGATGGAGTACACATGGCTATAAAGCTTGTCCACATTGCATGCATGATAAAGAATCTATTTACTTGCCGGCGAGTCGTAAGTTTTGTTATATGGGGCATCGACGCTTTCTTGAAGATAATCATAGGTTTCAAAGGCAAACCATGACTTTTAATGGTCGCTGAGAGCATCGTAGTGCACCAAGGCAGTGGACTGGTTTACAATGTCTCGAATAACTTTCTACATTGAGATTTACTTTTGGAAAACCAAACAAAGATGCTTCAGTTGGGCAACGCAGAAGAAGAACTTCGAGCAGTATAAGTAGTAACAGTCAGTGGAAGAAGAAATCTATTTTTTATGAACTACCTTATTGGAGGCATCTGTTGATTGGACATAATCTTGATGTTATGCATATCGAGAAGAATGTATGTGACAGTGTGGTGGGAACATTGCTAAATATAGAAAAGTCTAAAGATGGATTGGCTGCACGTGCAGATCTTGAATTCTTGAACATAAGACGTAGCCAACACCCACGTAGAGAAGGAAATAGAACATTTCGACCTCCAACATTGTTCACGTTGAAAAGAGAAGAAAAAACTACGTTTTGCAAAGTGTTGTCTACTATTCGAGTCCCCAATGGATATTTATCAAATTTGTCACAATGTGTGCATGTGAATGAACGAAAAATACATGGGTTGAAAAGTCACGATTGCTATGTTTTAATGCAGCAGTTACTCCTGCTTGCAATACGACTGATTTTGCCTAAAGCTGTTACTATGGTATTATTAGAGTTGAGTGCAATTTTCAGACAATTGTGTAGTAAGAAGGAGTCTGATGAAGGATTCAAGCAACTGAATTCTAGAATTGCCCTGACATTATGTCAACTTGAAAAAATATTCTCTCCTGCATTTTTTGATATAATGGTGCACCCCCCAGTTCACTTGGCAGATGAAGCAACTCTTGCAGGGTCTGTTCCATATAGATGGATGTATCCAATTAAACGGTAATGAATAAATTTTTATAATTTTTTTACAATTGTAGTCATAACTTTAATTAATAATTATAATTTGTATTTCGTTTTATAATTGTAGGTATTTGCAAACACTGAAGCGCTATGTTCGTAATAAGGGTCGTCCTGAAGGTTCTATTGTTAAAGCATATTTGGTGGATGAGTGTTTGTCCTTCTGTTCCATGTATCTTAGAGACATTGAATCTCATCGTACCCATAGAGGCCGAAATGAAGATAGTATTGGACGTGGAGTATCTGGTGAGTTATCAATTTTTGACTCGAAATGATGTTATATGGGTTCAGGAGAAAATGTGGAGCTCGATCTAAATGTTCTTGATCAGTGCCATAAATACATTCTAAATAATTATGATGAAGTTAGCCCATTTATAAGGTAAGAGCGTTTAATCATACATCTTAATGTTTTATTGGTTTTCTTAACTTGGAAAAATTAATTATCTAAATTTGAACATAATTGTTTAGGCAACATGAGGAATTCTTGAAAACTAAACATCATCGAGAAAGGTTAACTATGCGACAAATTAAGGAGCTAAGCAAGAAAGAATTTCCAGAATGGTTCAAGCAACATGTGAGTTGATATAACAATCACATTATTTATTTATTGTTTTGCATTTTAATTATCACATGTTTATAGTATTCTGTCAATTTTTATCTTCATACTTATTACAGATGAATTCAAGATGTCATGCTAATGACACATTGATATCTCAAGACTTGCATTGGCTAGCTAATTATCCTAGTAGGGTTGTGAGTAGATATAAAAGTCACATTGTTCATGGGTTTAGATTTCGTATAAAATCTATGGATGATAAGCATAAGAATCAAAATTGTGGTGTCTTTGTACCTGCAAATGTTCCTAGAGCAATTGGGCAAGTGAATTGTTATGGCAAAGTTGTAGATATGTTCGAGGTTAAATATTGTGGTCCTACTGAGGCAGGAGATAGGGGTCGAGCTGTGATGTTATTTAAGTGCGACTGGGTTAATAGTGAAAGTCCACGAGGAATGAAGACCGATCAATATGGATTTACTATGGTGAATTTCAATCAATTGGGATTTAAAAAGGATCATTTCATATTAGCATCACAAGCATTACAAGCATTTTATGTGGAGGACACAATTGAAAAAGATTGGCACGTAGTTGTTCGAACCCAGCCAAGAGATTTGTTTGACGTATTAGAGGATAGTGATGCAATTGATGATTATGCCATACCTAACTTGGATGATCGAATTCTTGATAATGAAAATTTTCCATACAAGGGTTGGCGTGGAAGATACTCATTTTCTTGAATCATTACCGTTGCCTACCGAGTTCGCTAATCATGCCAATGCCGACGACGAGCTAACAGATGATGACAGGGAATAAGTATATTAGTTATTTTATGTATTAATTAAACCATGTTTCAATTTGTGTTTGATGATATCTTGTCACAAAATTATATTTCTGTTTTTTATTAAGTATTATATATAAGTTAAATTTTATTTATTAAAATATTATATGAAATGACATAACTGTTTATTTTTTAACTTTAGGTTAAACATTTTTTTTTTTGCTTGTTTCCTGTCGCTTTTAGCCGACGACATACCTCATCTGCGTCGGTTTAATTTCAATATTTTGGGCGGGAATTTTCCTGCTTTTTTTTGCACGGGAATAGAGCTTTTTCGGTTGTGTCATAGTTGGCGTCGGTTTAAAACAACGCAACCTTTGAATATTTCGACGCCACCACTGATTATTTCGACGCCACATCTGACATGTTAGCCCAATGTCGGTTTTTACCAACGCAAACATGTCCAATTTCGAGGCCACGACCTGACAGTCAAAAGTATGTCAGGCTGCAAGTACCTAGTGTGACAGTCCGTCCCTGATTTTACAATTGTATAAATTTTTAATAAGTGATTTTACGAAATTGCCCTTCAAGGCTCGTGCGTTGACTGAGGTTAATGACAGTATCGTGTCACCTAAGATTTGTTTTCTTGGCATATTCTCGTAGTACTCGTCGCTACGAACGCGTGGGCGCAAGCGGTTTGTGATTTGGAGCTATATCAAAGAAGTTATTAACGTTTAAAGTTGGGGGTATTCTAGTAAATTAATTAATTTCTAGAAAGCCCCAGATTTTTGGAGCAAAATCTGGTGTGCCACGTGGATGGCCCAGATTTAAAGATAAAATTAAAATGGATGGCTGAGATGGAAAGGTAAGAAGAGAGATGGGAAATAAATGGAGGAATGAGGAGAAGAGAGAGAAAGGACCAGCCAACCAGAGAGGAGAGAAAGGAGGGGAAAGGAGAGAGGGGGAAGGAGAGGAACCGGCCGGGTTCCCTTCGACCCGCGCGACCCGTTCTTGACCCGGAACAATTCCGGTGGTTTTCATTCCTTTTTCCGACGGATTGAGCCGAACCACCACTCCCAAACATCATCTAGCCCTTCCCTCTATCCATTACACATCAAATTTGGAGAGATTTAGCATTGATTTTGGACAAAACCGTGCAAAGAGGGCACACGGGTTGGGTTCCTTTCCGTCATGATTTGAAGCTATTTCTTCTAATTAATACCACCCATGGCATCCTCTTGAGGTCTAGAACAAAGCCCAAACAAGTTTGGAGGCGTCGGAACAAGTTTGGAGGTCGAATCGAATCACACCAAATTCAAGGGTTTCGTATGGTTTTGATGAAATGGGAGTCTTTCTTGACCGAATTGGCCTTGGTCACAGGTATGAAAGTTGTTCTACTCTTTGAGATCTTCAATTCTGCAAATTTTGAGAATTTTTGGAGAAAGTTAAATTTTCCAGCAAGCCGGGGCGGCCGACCGCCACCCACGGCGGCGCGTGGCCAGTGAGCCACTAATGCTATTTTTAGGCCATAATTCATGTTCTGAGTTCAGTTTTGATAATCGAATGACGTAGATTGATTAATGGAACCTAAATTCGTTACGATTCGGGGTTAGGTAAAAATATCAATCGATGATCCGACTGTTGGATCGTCACCAAACTTTGATACATGGTAGTACTTAATATTTGAAGAATGTAGAAGCTTACGGATTGGGAATCCGATGTATGGATCTTCCCGAATTGGATTTGTAAGTTATAAAATAAAAGGTTAATCGCCACTCGATTTTGGAAATTGGCGGAGATCCAACCGTTGGATCATAACGAAATTTTAGTATGTTGTCCTAGAAGCATAATGTGAATCATGTGAAGTTACGGATTGGAAATCTGAGTTGTAGATCTTCCAGATCGAACTACATAGTGACGTGTTTTATATAAGTTATATATTCTATCGATATGATTTCTGAGGCATGATTTGATGATTGTTCTAGGCGCCGATCGTCATGATGCCTTGATGGGTTGTGCTAGGGAGTTGTAGGGCGAACTCCAGGTGAGTGGGCTTTTGGTTTTCAGTATATATATATAGGGATATGATCAAGGGACAAACATTTTGACAAATATTTTTACACTTATTTTAAACCTTTAGATTACAAAACATCCAAAGGTCCATATTCATTCATTAAATGACATGGATGCTTAAGTGGATTTTAACTAATATTAAACATAAAAATAAAATTCAAAAAGCATAAAATATGGAAGGTAATTAAAAATAAAATTAAAAAGGAAGAAACCCTAGTTTTAAGCGTGCAAACAAGAAAGGACGTAGAACTCCATTGATTCGAAGTACTCTAATCTCCATCTTCCTCTTTGCCGATGAGGTCTGCAACTTTCATATGATTGATATGAAATTTTGATGTCTTCTAGAACGAATCAAGCTATTAGTCTCTTGAACCTTCATTACGTAAACAAAACGTACAAAACCCTAAATCGTATATTATTGTTCATATGTGTAGGGTGATTAAATTAGGTTTTGCAAAATCTTTTTAGTTTTGTCAATTTAGGTCATTGATGATTTTTCTACTTTTTTTATTTTTTTCGAATCAAACAAACAACTTGATTTCATTGGTCTGCACTTTCAATTTTTTTTTATTATAGCAGTTTTGTTTCAGCTGAGTATTAATCTTATCCCTAGTTTCAACTTCTTTGTTTAAATCATTCCTTTTTTGTTATTTATTAGGGTTCATTTTTTATAAAATGAAAGAGGAGAATTCATCCAGGCATTGCAGGGAGGGAGATGGAGGTTACGGTATTTTCATGTTTTTGTTTTTGTTTTTTTTGTTTTTCTTTTTTTTACACTAGGTTCAAAGTTTGATTATTGGTTTTTTCAATTTTATCCTATTAGATATTAATTTTTAATTTAGATTAGTGTTTTCTTTATTAGTTATAGTCCACATCATCATCCAAGTCATTTAATTTTAAAACTCTCCACATCACTCTTAATCTAGATCGTTGAATGTTATAAAATCTAAAGGCTACAAGAAAGTGTAAAAATGTTTGTCAAAATATTTGTCCCTTGATCTTATCCCATATATATATATATATATATATATATATATATATATATATATATAATTAATTGATTTTTCCCAGAAATGCGTCTTAAAATGCTTGTATGAAATGAATGCCATGTCGAATGCCATAGATATATTTATATATATATACTTGTGTGGTTATATATTGTTGCACCGCGGGCGCCAGGTAAGTCAGGTAAGTATGTGTTTGTGATGTGATGATTAAGGTGATATCGATGAGATTGTTATATGGCTCATTACCTGCACATCGAGGTTGTGCCGCCCGAGTAGGGCTTAGCTTTCACGTGATCGTTCACCTCCCGCACCGTACGTTCACCTTGGATCCAAGGCAGGTGCCAGCCTGTCGTACAGACCACATTAGGTGGTTCCGACTTGTAGGTGACTTGCGATTCGTCGCCAGCCTTCACGTGATCGTAGCACAGAGCGTATATACCCAGCTTGACGCACAGACCACATTAGGTGGTTCTGTCATGGGTGCAGGTTACTGATTATTGATTATTGATGATTGATTGAGAGATGGATTGAGGATTTGATTGAGGAGCCATCGATTCAGCCGTATAGGTCACTAGAGGTGACTCCGGCTGATTGATATATATATTGCCGGCATGATTTGAGTTGAGATATCACTTGATTATTTGATGGTATTTGGTATATGTTGATTATTGGTTATGGTTCATTCGGACATGGCATTGCTTATTTGATGAGATTGGTTGATTAATGGTTTTTCTGTATTAGTACGTATATATATTTTCTGGGAAGTATACTTGTTTTACAGAGAGGAGTTACAACTTTTATATCGAAGTGATTTTGTAAAACTTTGTTTTTGCCCACTCACGCTTTTTGTTTTGCGCCCCTCCAGGTTCTAGTAGCATAGTTTCTTTATCGACAAGGACTCGTGGCATATCTCAGTTCGGGTGGCTACTTCTGAGGGTATAATCCTTACCCACACTAGTGTACTTTACTTATACTCTGACAACGCGTGTGAAATGGGTCCATACCCACTGACAGCGCACTCTGATAGTAAGGTACCTTTAGGTTTAAATTTATTCGCATTCTTCCATATCATCGCTTTATGGCTTCGTCACCTTCCAGGTGTCGGCCAGCACAGCTCGACTTGGAGTCCTAGTGGACATTCCGGGTCGGGGTGTGTCACCTAGGTCGTGTCAAGAATAGTGTCGGTTTGAACCGACGCAAAATTCAAATATTCCGACGCAAAGTTGTATTATTCTGACGCAACCTCTGACATGTCAGCCCAACGTCGGAAATAGTGTCGGTTTTAACCGACTCAAAGTGCAATTATTCCGATGCAAAATGTACTTTATTCTGACGCTACTGACACTTATGTCAGTTTGTCAGACCTAGTGTCGTAACATGTATATATTTCGAACCCCTTTCATTCTCATTACTTCCGTGCTTCCAGTTCTGTCTTTGATATCTGTCCCTCATTTCTCTCTTGTTTACTCCCTCTCCTTCTCCCATTTCACCTTTACTCTTTCCCCCATTTCTGTCTCGTTTACTCCCTCTCCTGTTCCTTCCACTAACCTATGTTATGGATAATTTTGGTAAAGATCAACGTTCTGACGAACTTCATTTTGAAGTTGAGGAGTTTGAAGCCGGTTTGTTTTTGAATTATTAATAAATTCAGTTTTTGTTTTGTGCATAAACGTATATTTTGCTTAAACTAATTTACATTGTTTTCCTGGTTTGTTATTGTTTTATTTTTTTGTATTAATAAGGAACATCTCAACGGAGGTGCGGATCCTCAATTCCTAAATGGACGAAACAGCTTTCTTTGTTTGATTCTTCCAGAAAATGCATAAGCAAGAATTCTAGTGCTTTTGCAAAATATGTAGCAGGGGAGGTTAGAGACCACAGAAATCTCCCATTGGTGAGTGATTGGCATAAGATTAAGGAAAAAGATAAAGGAGTTTTCTGGAAAAGAATAAAGGTATAGACATTTTTATTTTTACTTGAAAATAGAACAAGTCAATGATAGAAATAATAATTGATTAGCTTGGGCTGTTTTTTTTATGGATGTAGGGAAATATTTTTTTTGAAGATGCAGATATAGTAAAGATGCCTATGATCTGCCATATGACACTTAAGGTGGCGGAGCATGCGCATAAGGAGTTTAGAAATAAGTTAAAAAAAGAGTTTTATACTAACAGAGCAGCAGAGGTGCGCAGCCAACCTCCCCGCGAAGTGAAACCTGCACAGTGGGTTGCATTGGTGGCTTACTGGGATAGCGAAAAAACAAGGGTAATTGTTATGATTTATTTCATTATCACTTTAAATTTGTCTAAAAAATTTCTGATTATTTTCAGGAGGTTGCTGAAAAAAATAAAATTAATAGGCAAATGAAAACAATGAACCATACTACTGGAACCAGATCTTTTGCATGAGTGCTGGAACCAGATCTTTTGCACGAGTGCGGCAAGAATTTGTATGGATTTTACATTTTGAAAAAATGTTATTAGTTTTAAATAATCTATAGTTGTTAGAAATTTTATTTTTAATATGAGGTTTGCTTAAAATTGATAGTATGAAGTTTAATTTTTGATGAAGCGGAAGAAGCATGGGAAAGAGGCAAATCCTGTAACCTTTTTTCATGAATGTCATACATGAAAAGATAAAAGTTGGATTGATGAAACATCGGAGCGTACAGGGGTATTTGATTTTTACTTGTTAGAATGTTGTTTTTATTAATTTTTGTTATCTATAGCTTATTTATGTGTTTTACGATTGTTTGAATTTTTATTTTTAAAAACTGTAATGCAAGGCAACAATGGAGAGCAATCTGCAAACTTTGATTGAGTCAGGCCAAGAAGATAATGAAGAACTTGGGACCCGAGTTTATGTTGATACAATGGGTCCTGAGACTCATAATAGAGTTAGAGGATATGGTCATGGGGTGACTCCTGATATGGTGTCCTATGCATCTTCTTCATCTTCTACATCAAATACCTCTAAGAGGTCATCTAAGAGTGCAATGGCAGTGCTGATGACTGAAAATAATGAGTTGAGAGGGAGGGAGGAAAATAGTAATAAACGGATGGCGGACATAGAGCAGCGGCAGAATCAGTTGTTTGCGATGTTTCTGCAAAGATTTCAGCCGCAACCACCGAATAACCCGGGAACCCAACAGTCAGGCCAGAGTCAGCCTTCTCCTCAACAGGCGGGCCAAAGTCAGCCTCCCCCTGCATATCCGTTTGTTGGCCATAATCAGCAAGCTCCATATCATATGTATTCGATGCCTATGCAGCCCATACCATATATGCAGCAGCCTCTCATGCCATATATGCAGCATCCTTCTTATCAAGTGCCAGTATATCAACCCGAGATGGCTGCTCCTGGTGGATTTAGTCCTGAAGTTCCACCTGGGGAGTTTTCACGAATGCTTGCGGGTGCTGGATTTGATGCGGGTGTTGGATTTGATGTGGGGGACTTTGCGAGGGTTTTTGGATCAGATGGAGGATCTCAAGGAAAAGAAGGATTTGGGCCACATTCAGGCTCAAATGATGTTATGTAGTGTATTTGGTTCGCTTTCTTGTCGGATAAATATGACACTTTGATCGTACTATATTTTTGTTTTTGTATGTTATGATTGTGATGTCGGATTTAGTGTTTGGTATGGTGGATGAGTTTTTGTATATTATGTGGAATGTTAGATGTAAAGTATTTGTATATTTTGGCATTATTTTTCTTGTTATTTTTATTAATGTTTGTTTTGGCCTATACTTAAATTTATTATTTTGGTTGTATAATTTTTTTTCGTGTAATATTAATATTATTAACAAAGGTTGTGTCGGTTAAAAGCGTCACTAGTTTGAATATTTTATTTATTTAACTGTTATTTGATGTCAGTTAAAGATATTTTTTTAGTTTATTTTATCACTACGTCGGTTATAACCGACACTAGGTTGGATATTATATAATTTATTTTATTAATTCACGTCACATTAAACCGACACTAGGTTGAAGTATACATCGCTTTAAAGCGATGTCAGAGTCAGTGTCGCTTTAAACCGACGCTGAGTAGTGTCGGATTAAGCGCATAAACAGACATTGAAGCCCTTTCGTGACGCTAGCATTAGTGTCGCTATTCCAATCCGACATTACATTGTTTAATGTCGGGTTTTTGCCAAATTTCTGACAGAAATTGGGTTTCTGGTCGGTTTTAGCTTCGCCAGTGATAGCTTGTATTGTAGTAGTGTATCTCCGGCAGCAACTCTGATATTTTTTCTGAAGAAATCTGCTATACTAGAATCTGGGGTTTGGGTTTTAGCCTTTAGGACAACAAGCAAGAAACTCGGCTGGTCAAGATTTGAGAAAAGCAGAGGATAAGGAAGTCATCAGGTGGATTGACGCAGCCAATGGCGGAGCTAAGTACAAGGCTCAACATAGGGAGAGTTTGGTTCTTCAAGCTTAAAAATATTATTAGAGTCTGTTTGATATTCTACTTAAATCCAACTTTTTAAACTCGAAAACAATTTCAAGTTTAAGCCCTTAAAAACTTGTTTGGTAAAACTATTTTCAAAAACTGAACTCAAGACTAACTCAAAAATATAGTCTATTATCTAAAAACACAAAAAGTGAGTTTTTAGAGTTTTTAAACTTAAACTCACTCTTTTCTTTTCTCTCCCTCCTCCCCCCTCCTACTCCAAATCTATTTCTCTTTTTCTTCTCTCTCTCTCCTCCTTCTCCTTTTTTTTTTTTACCTTTTTAATCTCTCATTCATTCTTTCTCTCACTCATCTTCCTCTCTATCTCCTCCGATCTTCTCACTTCTTTCTCTTTCCTTCAATCATCTCTTACTTTCTTTCCTCCTCTCTCCTCTTGCTCCCTCTCCTGCGGCCCTTTCTTTTTAATTTTTGGGTTAGTTTATGATTTTTAATTGTTATATTTCACTTAACAAATGAAATTTTTTATTAGTAAGGCTGTTTTTAAAAATAATAAGAGATAATAGATGTTAAATAAACTCATCACTTTATTCAATATTATATTTAATAGTAATAAATTAAAACTTCCATACCACAAATAGTTCCTTATTTTATTCACTTGAAAGCTTTGAAGGCTAGAAACCTAGAAAACATAGCATAAAATTCTTGCTTCAAATTACTACATTCAAGTTTTTACTATTATATAACTTTATGTAGGGCAACATAGGATTAAAAATTTGATTTCGTAGTAATAATTTTAGTTTAGCCTACCCACCGAATAATTTTTGGCTACACCATTGGACGTTGTAGGAATACAAGCGTAATCTTTCGAAGAACAGACTTCTGGGATTCACCAGTTTGGTGTGAAAATTTCATATTTTGATTATTTGTTGAGTTGATGAATGATCATTCGGTTCATTACAATAAATTGAACGAAAGAAAAAAAAAACAAAAAGTTCGGCTTTTATTAGGACGAAAACAATATTTGGGTACTAACTACTAAGTAAGTAAATATTTAGCTTTTAATTTTATTGATAATGGTTGAGTGAAAACATCATTGCGTAACAAAATGGGAGATTAATGGTTGAGTGATAACATTCTTGTTTACATTGAGAGAGATGTATTTGCTTTTATTGATAATGAGCCTATTATGCGACGTTTTCATGATATGAAACCTCGTCAGCAACAATTGTAATTTGTTTGTATTGAGAAATTATGAAAGACATTACTATATAAAAGGATTTGGTTGTTGCTATTCTTTTGAACTTTGCACTCTTTTAACTTCGCCCCTCCTCCTGTCAATTCCTGGCTTCGTCACTGCTTGTTAGTAAAATCGTCACCAACATCTTATAAGTTAAAAGTAATTACAACATTGATTTCACTTTAAGCAAAACGATGGCCCTCTAAACGCTTCATAAATTACCTGATGAATTGTCATATATCTCCACACGAATAACTTGTATTAAATACAATCTGCATTATGTTTCTTCCAAAAGTGTAATAAAGTGCAAGAATAAAAATTGTATTCCATTACTTACTCGTGAAATGGATCGGAATGACTTTTATAATTCCATTACAAATTTACAACGCTTGGAATAAAAGAATAAAACATCAAATCTTTACTTCTAATTTTCTTACTATGATAAATTACATGGACATGAGCAATATATTAACAAAAACAACGAGGAGATTTGTTGTATCAAGCACGTGCTCATTCGTCTTGTTGCATTCAAGCTTTTATGGTCTTCAAAGAGGCCACGAGTTTAAATCTTGTACATGACAGTTAGCGAAAACCTAAAAACAATTCTTCCATAGATGATGTTCATTGCCATCACCACAACTACACAAACCCTCTGCTCCGTCTTTGACGGTGGCTGGAGTCGCTTGACCCTTGAGGATCGAGCAGATAGCTCCTCAACAGCTGCCAAGATCAAGCCATCTTCTGGTGAAGACATCAAGGCAAATGAGGAATAACAGCTTCTTTGCTAGAGAAAACAAATCCTCCGGCAGCGTCAACGTCGCAACCGTCTGAAGAATCTAGGATACAGAGGTTGTGAATCAGCATCTACTTTCCCTTCTTTCTCCCATGCCACCCATTTCTAGAAATTGTTATAAACTTGGAAAAACAACACAAGTTCTAACGAAGGACTTAAGCACCACCAGTCCATCTCTGTAGGTTACAGTGCAATAAGAAATGCGATTTCTCACCTTGTTGGGAAAGATGATTTATAGAGCAAGGCCTTGGAATGGAAAACCAAAAGAGGGAGATGGTCACACTAATTATCAAGGTAAGTTTCAAAGAAAGACTGTTTCAAGAACTGTGCATGCATTATACGTGTCGATTCGTCATCAGAAAAGTTAAACTCTATGTAACTACAACATTTATTTCACCAATAAATATCAGATTAAAGATTCGATGCACGGTGTTACTCATAAATAGAATTCGATTGCCAACGAGGGTTGGCTCAGCTGGTACAAGGTCCCTGTCTTTTGTGTGGCACCACCAAGGTTCAAGTCCTATTGTCAGCAGACCTCGTTGGTGCATAATCTGTAAATTCCTATGTAAATCTATATCAGTGGCAGCTGGCAGTTAGGTACCACGCGTAAGTCCTTCTGACTCGAAGTTGTGGGTATTAGACCTGACAATTTCTTATACGACACGTTAACGCAATACATAAACGACACGAAAATAACGAGTTTCGGATCGACATGATAACTAATCAGGTCGTTATTGGGTTATACGATAACAACCCTTTAATAACGGATCCTTAACATGTTTACATGAGGGTGACACGCGGGTAACCCGTTTCGACATGTTAAGAAAAATATTATTTTGATGATTTTAAATATTAAAATTTTAAACTACCAAAAAAACTTACTATAAAATACAATAGTCATAGTGTATATGTATATATTGTATATCAAATATGTATTATTGTATTATTATTTTATATAAATTTAAAAAACTTAAGCTTTTATTTATTTAGTTATTTTTATAGTATACTACATGCAAAGAGTGAGATTATAAAATTATAAAATACATCAAAAAATAAAAATATCAAGTAATTTAAAAATACCAAACACATTAAAAAATTATAATAATTAATTTAAAAGTGTGAAAATTGTGAAAAAATGGGCAAACGCACGTGATCGTATCCACTACGCTTTGAGGACGGATACATCGCCGTTTGAATCTTTAGAACCATACAAATCCTCATTAATAGTATTTTTAAGGGAGTTCAAAATAAATAAAATTCATAATCATTAATGTACAAGTTGAAAAATGTGAAAGCATATATAAACACTAATGTCACATTCCGGCCCCGGCCCTGACCACAACTCAGGCACACCTCCATCGTAGCACGATATTGTCACATCCCAGCCCGGGCCCCCAGCACATCTCGGGCTCGACTCCATTGTAGCACGATATTATCCGCTTTGGGCTCCGACCACGCCCTCACGGTTTTGGGAACTCACACGAGAACTTCCCAATGCGTCACCCATTATGGGAATGCTCTCGCGTGCTACTCGCTTAATTTCGGAGTTCCGATTGAACCCAAAGCCAGTGAGCACCCAAAAGGCCTCGCGCTAATTGGAGGTGGGAATGTACATATAAGGCTCACATGATCCAATCCCCTGGGCGATGTGGGATCTCACAATTCACCCCTCTTAGGGGCCCGACGTCCTCGTCGGCACACACGCAGCCAGGGTTAGGCTCTGATACCAAATTGTCACATCCCAGACCGGCTCCACCGTAGCTCGATACTGTCCGCTTTAAGCTTACCATTCCCTCACGGTTTTGTTTCTAGGAACTCATACGAGAACTTCCCAGTGGGTCACCCATCCTAGGAATGTTCTCGTCCAAACTCGCTTAACTTTGAAGTTCCAATGGAATCCAAAGCTAGTGAGTTCCCAAAAGGCATCGCGCTAAGTGGGGATGGGAATGTACATATAAGGCTTACATGATCCACTCCCCTGGGCAATGTGGGATCTCACAATATTGTCCATTTGGGCCTCTACCATGCCCTCACGGTTTTATTTCTAGGAACTCACACGAGAACTTCCCAGTGGGTCACCCATCATGGAAGTGCTCTCGCGCGCTACTCGCTTAACTTCGGAGTTTCGATGGAACCCGAAGCCAGTGAGCTCCCAAAACGCCTCGTGCTATAGGAAGGTGAGCATGTACATATAATGCACATCACCCCCTCTCCGTTGGTTAATGTGGGATGTTAGAATCTACCCCACTTAAGGGGAAACCGGCGTCCTCGCTGGCACATCCGCACCTAACGGCAGAATGGCTCTAATACCAAATTATCACATCCCAGCCTAAGCCCCACCACTTCCCGGGCCCGACTCCGCCATAACACGATATTGTCCGTTTTGGGCCCCTACCACGCCCTCACGGTTTTGTTTCTGGGAACTCACATGAGAACTTCCCAGTGGGTCACCCATCATGGGAGTGCTCTCGCACGCTACTCGCGTAACTTCAGAGTTCCGATGGAACCCGAAGCCAGTGAGCTCCCAAAAGGCCTCGTGCTATAGGAAGGTGATCATGTACATATAAGGCACATCACCCCATCTCCGTTGGTCAATGTGGGATGTTACAACTAATGATTGCATTCTCAACCTTGAACGCAATTCCCTTCATTTTGCATATCCTTGAACATTTGGTATTTTGTAGTAATGTACTAATGTTTATTTCATTAGGTTCTTATATTGGGGTATGTAATATGTCACGCCCCGATCCTGACATACGTCCAGGATCGACACATAACGTCACCAAATACCCGCAACTCAACATACGCCTCCTCAGGGATATGGCAAATCACAACTCGAGAATCAAATCGCATAGTAATTTTTCGTAAACTTTATGGCTGCATCTAACCTCCTCATTAGACTGCCTACGTACCCTCATTAGGGATCAAGCCATTCGTAGTTCGTCATTCATTACACCTCGAAGTTTATCACAATACATTCAAATCGAAAAGCATAGCATTCCTCAATCAATTATTAGAACTTAACAAGCATGAATTACTAGATTCATGGCTACATAACAAACCCACATGACATTCAAGGTTTCCATTCCATCCATCATATAAATCATTATGTTTTCAACGTGATACCTCTATCCACAGCATGTAACTTATCCAATAACCAACGAAGCACAATATTATTCTCAAGCCACATTGATCACTAAAATAATCATAATAATAACAATCATATCCAACGTCATTCCACAATCCCGTCAGTTAATCCATTCATGAATCAAGGATGCATGATCTTAGCATTTAACTACATTAATCAATCAATACGATAACATATCATTTCACGTATTTAATTAAAGAACTCTATATAATTCCCTACTTGGATTATGAGTAACAACATGGCAAATCTAATTTATATTCAGAAGGTCTGTGGATAATTCCCATTCACTCAAATCTAAGGTTCTCAACTAACCTTTTGGAATGTGTAAGAGTAAGGATTCCGGACCACTCAACGGAATCCAACCGCATCGGGTTCCGGACCACTCAACGAAACCAAAATATCAAGCAGTTTCTCATAATATACTCAGACCTGTCATATGCAAAATCTGTGCCTACATCATGGAAATGGTGCACTAGGCAATTCAGAACTTGGATAAGTTGTGAAGCTCGGGTGAGTGACAATAATAAAAGTATGTGATATTCAATAAAAAAAAGACCATCGACCACAATCTATAAACATCAAGTGTAGCATCACGCTTTATGAAATCATAATCAAGCCGCTGAAAACTCCGAATGAGTCACCCAAACATGCAACGGTTCGTCTGAAACAAATCACAACATCTCACAACCATAATCTCATACAACACAATGAAAAGTAGGGCTAGAGTGACATAGTTCGGCCGAAGCCTACATTTTTGAAGCTATCTCAATCCAAACTCAATGAAACCCAAGGTGGATACGATCCTGGACCATCACTCAACGGAATCGTGGATTAGGAGGGATTCTAGACCATCTCTCAACGGAATCCAAGTGGATACAATTCCAGACCATCACTCAACGGAATCGTAGAAGGCCAACGACCATAATGTACAACGGCTCAAAGAAATGAGACAAGCACAAGTTACTTAATTTACAAAAGCTCAACCAAGGGAAATAAGGCACAAATACTAAATTTAGAGCGAATCAACGAAGCGAGAAATGAAACAATATCGAAGCTACAAATCCCCATCACAATGGGTGAACGGTCTACCTCTAGCCCTAACATTTCATCACAACATGCCAATCAAACAAATCAAACCATATTTTAATATATACACGTCAAATCTTATTTCATAAACTTAAATCAATGGCTAAGCATTAAAAATAACAATTCAATAGAAAACATATTTATAAAACCAAGTCATATCCACACAGGATCACAGGATAACAATTACGAAAGCAGGGTAATCACCAATATCACATATATTAAAGTCACTCACCGAGACAAGTCCGCAAGGCTTCATTGAGTCTCTGGTAATACTAATTTTAGTAATTCAAATGGTTCAAGACCAGTTGACCAAACGTCAATGGTGGGTCCACATCCTAGCAATTTAATCCGGAAGATCCGCAAATCATAATCTAGATCCGTAACTTCCTAAGGTCCACATTATGCTCAAAGAACAACATACTAAAATCTCATCGCGATCCGACGGTCGGATCTTCGCCAATTGCTAGGATTAGGTGGCGGTTAACAATTAATTTTACTAAATTAAAAATCCTATTCAGGAAGATCCGTACATCGGATTCCCGATCCGTCAGTTCCAGCTATCCTTAAATATTACGTTCTATAATGTATTAAAGTTTGGTGATGATCCAACGGTCGGACTGGCAATTCATATTTTGATCAAGTAATGTATCGTAATGAAACTAACTTCAAACAATCAAATTACGTCATACAAATATCAATTATGGAATCAGGGCATCTAATTGAACTTAGGAAGACGTCATCGGCCCACTGGCCACGCGCCACCATGGATGGCGGTTTCCGGCGAACGAAAACCTGATTTTCCGACTAACTCTTAAATTTACCAAATTTCAAAGAAATGTAGATCTCAATGAGTAGAGCAAGTTTCATACCCGTGACTAAGGCCAGTTTGGCCGGGAAATGCCTCAAATCACCCACGAACCACCGGAACCCTAGAATTGGGTGTTCTTGATTCAATGCCAAAAGGAGCTCCAACGCCTCAACCAATGCATGGGATTTGTTCCTGAGGTTGAGGGAAGTCTTTTGGTGGTGGTGGTGGTGGTCGACGGTAATCATTGTTGGATTCAACGGAAAAACTGAGAAAACCACTGGAAAACCGTGGACTTTGTAGCTTCGGTTTGTAAAATTGGGTTAGAAATTGAGAAATATAATACCACAACGATGTTGGGCTCACTGAGGGCTTTCCATAGACACCAAAATCACCTCAATTGGACATCGGACGGAAGAGATACAACCGGGTCAAGGAACCAGGTCAGGGTTTGTAATCGGGTCAAGGTTGCTTGGGTGTTTCCTCCCCTCTCTCATTTCCCTCCTTCTTCCTCCTTCCGATTGGTTCCCTTAACTCACATAAATATGATTGGCCTCTTTCCCACAAGGTGGGAGTTTAAAATAAATTTAAAATTTATATTTAGTAACACAACTTCAAATGTCCGTATCTATACCGTTATAATCCGGACTCGTAAACGGCTTTCGCTTATCCGCTCGTAGTTTCAAGATCTATTTGAATACGTTACTTGTGACCTCGAAGGGTCAACGAATTTTAGATAATTACTTTCCAAACTTCAAACTTTGTAACTAATTTAATTAAAATCTAAATCCAAATAAATTAATATAACTTCTCGAAAAATAATATAAAATCTCAATAATACAAATATAGAGATTATAACAGTGAAATCCAGGAACGGGATTTCACATAATATTTGAAAGACAAGTGTTTTTTTTTATGTTTTGAAGTAATATTTATGTGGCAATATGGTATGCATATACTAATTTAGTATTATGTTTTCCATTTTTTGAGGGTCAAATTATGTTTTTCATTTTCATTATTTATTGATTTAAAATACATTTTCTTTTAACGGGTAACGGGTTGGGTCATATTATCTGATAATATTAGCGGGTCAATTTCGGATCGGGTCATATTTCCCATTTACTTTAACGGGTGTTACACGACACGACCCATTAAAATATATGAGTATGTTACGAAAATGACACGAACACAAAAAACACGACACAAATGTCAAGTCTAGTGGGTATGCTCTTGCGCTGGTGGTGAGAGTAATCAATCTCCCCTTAAACTTTTTGTTACCAACAAAAGAAAAAGAAATAGTATTCGATTAATTGAGTTAACTCAACTCATTTTAAAGAACTTTTCGAACATGGTTACAAAAGTTGCTATTTTGCTCAAATTATAACACGTAAAGTTATTTTTTAATTAATATTTATTAGAAGTAGGACATAGCAACTGTGTTGTCGATCCTTATTATAACATGTTAACGGTACAAATTGTGTTCACGGTACCTAAATTTTTTTCTCTATTTTAAGCTTATAGTGTCAACTCAAACAAATTAATTATATACATAGATTCATGTGTCAAGCAAGACTTGAGCAGTATCACTTTTAAAGCAACTCAATACTTTTTTTTAATAGCGGGACAACTCAATACTTAGTTAAGTTAGTCAAAATAATATGTTGCCTCTCTACACTTCGATTCGAACCCTCTTCTGTCTAGACTAATTTAATACAAACTATCGCTTGCATCGAAAAGAAAATTACAATGGTTCATTTTTGTTCACCAACAAGAATTACAAACTGCCTCGTCCCGTTTTATAATACAAAACTTTATCTTTTACAATGTCTCCGAACTTTATTTTTTAGAATGTCTCCAAACTTGATTTCAATCTCACTTTTATCTTGAAACTAAAATTTTACTACTTTTAACACTGAAGTTCAAAAAAAAATTACCATTGAGAAAAAGAAAAAGGAAGTCAAACTTTTAGATTGCCGTTACGTAAATGGGCATCCGGTCCTCTTCGTTGACGGACGACACATGACAAATTACGAGGGAGCAGAGTAGCGCAGAGGGATGTACATTCCAACAAGAATCGCAGCCAGAATTTCCCTACTCACCTCTCCTTCGCTTCCCTCCTCCTCCTCTCTCCGCCTCCGCAGCTTCTCCTCTTTATTCTCTCACCACGGTCAGTCGGTCAATCTCTCTCTTTCTCGCACACCCATATTGAGTAAGAAAACAAACATATCACACTTACAAATTTCTTCTTCTTTTTCTCGAGGCGTGCGCAAATTGGGTAATTTAGCGCCAACAGCGCACATCAGTAGATTGAAACGCTGCGCTGCGAAGAAGATGGCTTGGAGTTTGGAGAAGAGCGACGCGGGCGTTGAAACCCACTTGGGGGTAGTCCGGCCGGCCACTGAAGCTCACGCTGAAGAGGCCGTCGAAGCTCTCAGAGCCGGAAAAGTCATTGCCGTCCCCACCGATACGCTATACGGCTTCGCTTGTGATGCTTGGTATGGAATCAACCCTATGCACTCCGCCTGTTTGTTTAAATGTCTCTATGTCTAAAACCCTGTTTTTTGTTTTCCGATATCGGTATAGTGCTCTTGTTTTTGTTATGATGATTTATAAGAAAGCCCATACTTTTAATTTGTGTAATTTTGTAACCCATCCCTGAAACGGTGGAGAATAATTGCAGCTCTTTAGAAGCAGTGAACCGTATATATGAGATTAAAGGACGTAAGCATACAAGTCCTCTTGCAGTTTGTGTTGGGGATGTTCCGGACATTGAGCGGTTTGCTGTCACAGACCATTTGCCCCATGGCTTGCTTGAGGCTCTCCTTCCAGGACCCGTGACCCTTGTACTAAGCCGAGGTATAGCGACAGAACGGAAATTTCTGTATTAAAAAAAAAAAACGTATTAAGATTTTTTTCTGATAGACACCACCATTTGATTGATGCTTGATATCAATAGGGTTGATTTCGTTTTGGCTTTGTCACTTTCACATTCAGTGTTGAATAAGAAAAGCTAGTTTGGGTATTTTGCAGGGGAGTCAAGTATTCTTGAGAAGTCTTTAAACCCAGGATTGGAGAGTATAGGAGTCCGAGTACCTGACTGTAACTTCATCAGGGACCTTGCACGCAAATTGGGGAGTGCATTGGCCCTTACAAGTGCAAACCTAAGTGGGCAGCCAAGTAGTGTTTCCATCAAAGATTTTGAGAACCTCTGGGAACACTGTGTGTACGTGTACAATGGTGGTGTGCTTCCTTCAGGCCGTGCAGGCTCAACGGTTGTGGACCTCACCAGACTCGACAGGTACAAGATTCTTCGACCCGGAAGGTAAGAATCCCGTTGACTACACTACCTTTTCTGTGATGTAAATGGCTGGGAAAATGAAAATATGACATTATTGTTGTGGTTTTGTTATTTAAATCTAGAAGAAGTCCTTAAGGAAATAATAGTTAGCATCTCATTAGAGATGAAGTATGGCTGAAGTATTACATATGATGTATTTTCATCTCATCAATGCATTCTATTTATGGGAAAATTATTAAGTTTGTCTAGTACTCACTAGTCACTACACACGTAAATATGACAGTAATAAACTAATAATTGGTCTAATGATGCCTTTTCTGTTGTTGAGTTTAACAAAACTGTCGGGATAGCTATCGGTAATAATAATTTTTCTCCAGTTTTAAGATGCAAATACATTTAGGATTGTTTTGATGGATCAAAATCCCGAATGTTGCTCTTTATATACCTCTTGTTTATATCCTCGTTTCATGTTGCTTTGGGCATGTTAATACGTACTTTAGTACAACCAGGATCTAGTGGCATAAATATTCCCTGTTTTACCATTGCAGCGCAAAAGACGAAACTGTTGCAATTCTAGAAAGGTTTTCTCTTGGGGAAGAAGGAACAGCTACTTAAACCCACATGCATTGCAACTTCCATGCTTTACATGCCTTAATGGCTGAGACCTGGGCAGCTGGTAGGTATGAATCGACGATATATACACTTATAATCCGGAATTGAAGCAAATATGTGATTGTAGAATTGTATTTAGTTTTGTAATTTTATATGACCTGAAGCGATCGATGAAGTTTGGATCCAAGTTATATTGGTTAAACTCATTCACCACTAAGCTATTATCTCAAATTCTGTTATATTTTAATACTTTTATATTTTGATACATGTTATTTTGTATCAGATGTATTTCAAATTTGTATTTCTGCAAGTATATATAGGTGTTAGGGGAGAACAATTTATATGGAACAGGTTCACCGCCATATGGCTTCCCAATTCAATAATACATTGCCATGTGGACAAAAATTGCACTTGGCTGTATTATTGGATATGAGACGCCACATGGCAGTAAATTCGTTTCATATAAATCCTCGTGTCTGGGAGATACTATTGACGACGTCATTTCACTTCTAGGCCTCTTGCGCAAGCCATGTTGGATGGAATATTGGATGCTTGGCCTTCTCGGGCTATTTTTAGTACAAAGTTATTTGCTGGTGTCATATTTACAAGTACAATAATATTGCCATAAGGACGTAGCACGACACGATAACACGATTCAAGCTCAATATAATTCTTCAATCAGATTAGTAAGAGTCTGAAGTGAGCTAATAAGTAAACTGTAAATCTTCTAATTTGTATCTCTCTATATTTGTTTTTTCAAGTTTGGAAGCCACCAATTCTGGTTCAAAGGCTTAAATTTTTTTGTGTAAATTACATTTTACCACTTCACTTTGGATCACATAACAAATGTATTTCTCATCTTTTAGATATTACAATGTTATACATCAATTTACGATTCATTGTAAAGTCAAATCTCTGTTAAATTTTCTATCAATATGGTTGTTAAATGATGGTGTGGCAGGCGCAGGGCACACTTTCTCAGCCAAATTTTAAAAAATAAAAAAAGACTAAATTACATTTTATCACAAACTTTGAGTCACATGACAAACGCATACTTTTATCTTTTGAATATTGCATGTCATTGCAATGTCAAACCTTATTTCTTATCTGTTAATTTGTTTGTTAACTGCCGAGGTTGTAGGCGTGGGCTCACTCCCTTGCCTACTGGGACTCCACGCTGTTGACATGTGGAAGCTAGCGAACAGGTTCAATGTAGATTCGAGAGAGAAGGAGCACCAAATGCCGCCGTCCTAACCGAGCGTGTTGTCTCCGTCGTCGATCGAGTCGTCCGAGTTGGAGTGAGCACTTTTGGATATGTAGGCGAAGTGGGAGATGCAGACGATGAGAAAGTAGGAAGCGAATAGGAAGCCATATGAGAAGAAAAGTCGGGGACAAAATAATTCCCAAGCGGAGAAGCAGCCGACGGTGAAGAGAGAGAGAGAAGAGAGACAAATGTGAATTTGAATTTGCGCTATCCGGATCAACAATGGGGTCAGTACATGTACCCACCGATTTAGTAAGAAGAATAGCACACGCAATTATTAATGCCCCCGTGCTTTGTATGGTTAGACGACTCGTTAGATTCCATGATTAAACATTTACCAGAAAAATAGATACCAAAACAAATGGTTTTGTCCGCATCCTTCCAGCCCAGACAATCCACAAATTCAACCATTGAAATACAAATTTCCAAAAATCCATTGACAACTCCCTTCTCTCACTCCCCATCCCACCACCAAATTTTCCAACTTCTGGAGTTCCAGAGCCTTCTTCTTCTTCCCCTTGTTACTCTCAGCTGCTCTGACTGATCATCTCCACACATCACTCAAGGTAAACAGCAAAAACCCATCAGCACAATCACCAGCACGCCAAGTGTCCACCAATTGAGCATCCTTTTGAGCACTCTGGTTGTTGGTTTTGTAAAAACGCTTTCCAGGTTTGTTGATTTTGTAAAAACGCTTTTTGGGTTTTGAATTGCATTTGATTTATTTGTTTTTGTTATGTTTTGTGTTTTGTTGATTGTTTTGGGGTAATATTTTGTGATTTTATGCAAAATTTGATCTGGAAACTAGAGAATTCAGTTGGTATGAATGTGATTAGGTGGTGGATTAGTTTAGTGTTTTGGGCTCTGGGAAAGCTGAGAAATTTATGAGGAAGATCATTGTTTTGAAGTTTCTTTAGCTGCTCAGCTTAAGGAAGGAGTAATTTTGAAAACCCACAAATTCTTTTTCCTGTTTATGTTTTGGTTCATGATTAGTCAAAGTTCTTGTCTTGACATGTTAATTCTGAATTTTGATGTATAAAATGATGAGTTAACTGAATTTCTAGCAAATTGTGCTTTTGAATTGTGAAGGGTAGAGCTTTGCAGTCGTGGAAATGGCGACCGGAGCTGTACCGGCTTCTTTTACGGGTCTGAAAAGCAGGGACTCAAGTTTCGGGTTTGCTAAAAGTATGGATTTTGTGAGGGTTTCTGATTTTAAGAGGTTCAAGTCTGGCAGAACAAGAATCTCAGTGATACGAAACTCAAATCCAGGCTCAGATATTGCCGAGCTCAAGCCTGCATCTGAAGGCAGCCCTTTGTTAGGTTGTTGAACTCCCTAATTGGTTTAGTCAGCCTTTGTTTTAATGCATGTGTTGTGTTTTAGTCCTTGAAATTACTTTTGGCAGCGGCAAAAACGGGTGAAAGTAAAGCAGATTGCTATGTTTTCTTTTGCCTTGTTTCTGGGTTTCTCAGAAATGCTGAACAAGAAATAATCGGTAGTTATTATTAGCTGGTTGTAATCTTCCTGTTAATCAATAATTCATTTACATGGTTGGAAATAAATAGCTATTAACTAGAAAGTTGTGAAATAATTGTTTGCTGGATGAGATATATCTATAAAGAAACCCAAGGTAATTGTTATTGTGAAAATGGAATTCTTGCCTAAACTAAGCTAATTGTATTAGGATCAGTCAAACTAAGCCTTGGTTTGATCACTTTTATTCAGTTTTCCGAGATACGAAATGGAATGTAAGGTAGTATATATCAGCCTGAGTATGTTTTTCTACCTTTCTAAAGTTTCTTTCATATTGTCTAATAATTTTTTTTTCTTTTTTTCAATTTAGTTCCTAGGCAAAAGTATTGTGAATCCATACACAAAACTGTCAGGAGGAAAACGCGCACAGTTATGGTTGGAAATGTGGCTATTGGTAGTGAGCATCCCATAAGGATTCAAACAATGACCACAACTGACACAAAGGATGTTGCTGCTACTGTTGAACAGGTTTGATAGTTCCCTTTTATTCATTTATATACTTGTGGATTGACCCAACTTGGTATATCTATGATACCTCTGGGTCTGATTCAGATTGTTGGCATATCAATTTCTCCTTTGTTTGTAGGTAATGAGAATAGCAGATAAGGGAGCAGATATTGTTCGGATAACAGTTCAAGGGAGGAAAGAAGCAGATGCTTGTTTTGAAATTAAAAATTCCCTTGTGCAGAAAAAGTAGGCTTCGTTGTTGTATTTTCAGTGGTTAAAGATCTACTCTTTATGTTGTTTAAGGCCTGACCATGTTTCAATCTATGTGTGCAGTTATGATATACCTTTGGTGGCAGATATTCATTTTGCTCCTACTGTTGCACTGCGGGTCGCTGAATGCTTTGACAAAATTCGTGTCAACCCTGGAAATTTTGGTACACAGTTCACTGTTCAATGGTTTTGTTATATTCTATTTGAAGGGAGTGATTGTGGATTCATTTAGGTGTTTTATTGCAGCTGATAGACGGGCCCAGTTTGAGAAGTTAGAGTACACGGAAGATGACTATCAGAAAGAACTTGAGCACATTGAGCAGGTAACCATATATCTATCAGTACATGGCCTCTGCTCGTGTCCACTGTTAAAAGCACACATTAGTGTTTGAGAAACTGATGCAGACTTAGATTTTCATTAAAGTTTTATAAGTATGTGTGAAATGGTAACTATTTTTTCCAAAAGTGAATTGACTATGAACAAAATAAAATAAAGAGATTAAAGAGGCAAGTATTTTGTAAAGCCTATATTATTGGGTGTCAAACGATCTATTATGTTGATACACAATCATGCTCTAATGTGCTCAGTTTAATGAAAGTTATGTTCTTGACAACGGCAGGTTTTTACTCCATTGGTTGAAAAGTGTAAGAACTATGGAAGAGCAATGCGTATTGGGACAAACCACGGGAGCCTTTCAGATCGTATAATGAGCTATTATGGGGATTCTCCTCGAGGAATGGTGAGCAAAACATTGTCTTTTTGCTGAAAATAGTTCAAGCTTGTTTGATGTACATACAAACTCATTGGGTGTCATTGACATGTTATTCCTCAACAGGTTGAATCTGCATTTGAGTTTGCAAGAATTTGCCGGAAGTTGGACTACCATAATTTTGTTTTTTCAATGAAAGCAAGCAACCCAGTTATCATGGTCCAGGCATATCGTTTGCTTGTAGCTGAAATGTACGTTCAAGGCTGGGATTATCCATTGCACTTGGGAGTTACTGAAGCTGGAGAAGGTGAGGATGGGCGAATGAAATCTGCAATTGGTATTGGAACCCTTCTTCAGGTACTATTGAATCATTATGTTGAGGTGTTGTGATCGATTCAAAACCAGTAAACATCGTAGGGATTATTCTGATTTATGTGCCAGTAATGCACTATTTTGTTAAGTTGGCTTTAAGAATAAGTATTTGCGTACTGCAACTGTGCTTATGACAGATGGTAGGTTTATGATAGATGGAAGGTTTGTCTATTTGTGTATGTCATGTGATCCTGCACTTAGTTCAATAGATTGAAGCTAATATAAATGCAACGGGACAATACATTTACAAGTCATGTCTAGCCATAATGGAACACTAGAATTTTGTATGCAGGATGGCTTGGGTGATACAATTAGGGTTTCACTTACTGAAGCACCGGAGGAGGAGATAGATCCCTGCAGACGATTGGCCAACCTTGGTAAGAGAGCAGCAGATCTTCAGCAAGGAGTGGTAGGATTTTACAATCTTCTGTTAGTTGATTAATATTCTTGATCACTTCTATTTTAGAAATTGAAAGTCCAATCAGCTTTCTTGATGGCATTATTTGTATCAGTCTCCATTTGAAGAGAAGCACCGACATTATTTTGAATTTCAGCGTCGATCTGGTCAACTGCCAATACAAAAGGAGGTTAGCCTAGATCTTGAGATTGAATCACTTAGTGCTTCATATTCTTTTTTCTTTAGCAGAGATAATGATGTCATCAAAACACAGGGTGAAGAGGTGGATTATAGAGGTGTCTTGCACCGTGATGGCTCCGTTCTGATGTCAGTATCCCTTGACCAGTTGAAGGTACAGTTGAAATCATACATCCTTTATTCCTTTTTATTGCTTTTGGGTGGAGAAAATAAACTGACCTTTTTGCTTTCGTTATAGACACCAGAGCTCCTGTACAAGTCACTAGCAACAAAACTTGTTCTCGGAATGCCATTTAAGGTCTACTATTATTCCATTTTACGCTTCATATTGTACATCATGTAGGTTTACTGGGATTTTCATTTACATAGTTCTGTTTGATACAGGATCTTGCAACCGTTGATTCAATCTTATTGAGACAACTTCCACCTGTCAATGATGCTGATTCTGTAAGAACCCTACTGTACTTTTCTTCATTACTTTTGGAAATAATCATGTTCTCTCTCTCTCTTGCTCCCCCCACCATTCCCCAAAATTTTACTTATATCGTAATAAGCTGCTTGAGCATTAAGTTCTTTGCAAGAACAAGAATAATGTGACAGTTTTCTTTGCATTATGATCAGCGGCTAGCTCTCAAAAGGTTGATAGATGTAAGTATGGGTGTTATAACACCCTTGTCAGAACAGCTAACAAAGCCATTGCCCAATGCCATGGTTCTGGTAAATTCGAAGGAGTTATCAACTGGTGCATACAAGCTTTTGCCAGAAGGTGAAGCTTTGTTACTGAATTGAGTACTCCTGATTTATAGTCTGTATTTCTTATTGTGAGTTAATGACCTTGTAGGTACACGGTTGGTGGTCTCATTACGTGGTGATGAACCCTATGAAGTGCTGGATATTCTCAAGGGCATTGATGCTACAATGATTCTCCATGATCTGCCCTTCAGTGAAGATAAAATAAGCCGAGTGCATGCTGCAAGGAGGTAATGACTTTATAACTCATAAATCATCGAAATAAAATTTCCATTGTAAGAATTTCAATCTAGAAGGGCATTTTCCTAGGCCCTAGACACTTCAACCAATATGAAATTTGTTTTCTCCGTTCTTTGGGGCCGTTGATTGTTAAATGATAATCCATGTTTTAACTTCTTGTATTGTTGTGCACATCTTTCCTTCTCCTGATAATATGAAGTCTATGTTTCTGTAGGCTATTCGAGTATCTGGGAGACAATGCTCTAAATTTCCCCGTAATACACCATATTCAGTTTCCAAGTGGAATCCATGGGTAATTACATAATTGACTCTTCCTTCTGTCAGAGATCCATGGTATGAGTACTTCTGGTTTAATCCACTTCGTGCAGGGATGACTTGGTTATCGGTGCTGGTACCAATGCGGGGGCCCTTTTAGTAGATGGACTTGGAGATGGTCTCCTATTGGAAGCCCCAGACAAGGACTTTGATTACCTGAGAAACACATCTTTCAATTTACTACAAGGATGTAGAATGCGGAATACAAAGACGGTAGGGAGTTTTCTTACGAAATATAACTGAACTTGACATATCATGAGGAGAGGATGGTCTTAAACAATCGCTGTACATGCCTGAATTTCATTTCAGGAGTATGTTTCATGCCCATCCTGTGGCCGAACTTTGTTTGATCTTCAAGAAATAAGTGCACAAATACGAGAGAAGACATCACACTTGCCTGGCGTTTCAGTAATTACCTTATACCTTTCCTTGCAACTCAATGATCTTGAATGGTGATTATCTTTTATTTTCAGTAATCCAATGGTTTGTGTAATTCGTTCTCTATTTCCTTTTTCTAGATTGCGATCATGGGTTGCATTGTAAATGGACCCGGGGAGATGGCTGATGCAGACTTTGGGTATGTTGGTGGCGCTCCTGGAAAGATTGACCTCTACGTTGGGAAGGTATTTCCTCCGTCCAGCTTGAAATTTGATATCGGTTTAGTTTGAAGAACATAAATTAAATAACACAGAAGCAGCGCTTCAGCTTTATATTAGTCATTGTTACAATGTGTTTCCAATCTTCAAAAACATGCGAACCTGATAGGAGGTTGAAATGTGTTTCAGACGGTGGTGAAGCGTGGAATTGAGATGGAGCATGCAACCGATGCCTTGATCCAGCTAATAAAAGATCACGGCCGCTGGGTTGACCCTCCTGCGGAAGAGTAAAAGCCGGTAATTTCTGAAAGTAGAGGGTATTCAAGAGAGAGTTGTCCCACATTATGTTGTATACTCTAGTAACCACAGTTGAAAACAATAAACGATGACTTGATCTCAAAGAAAATGTAAGCCACACAGTGCATGAAACTAGTACTGAGTTGCAGCGCAACGTGCAAAATGTTCGTCGTCGAGTATATTTCTCCCGTTACTAAATTAAAACCTTAGGTTTAGCCGCTTTCATGTTGGTAATGTCGAAGATTGTGTGGGTGTCTGCATCTGTAGTAAGTACTTTTGATTATAAGCACTTCTATTCGAATGTTTTTAATAGACCTTTTCAAGTTAAAGTTAAACTATCAAGGCTACTGTCGCAAAAGACTTTACCGCCACCTATTTCGTCGCCGCATTTGCAGCTCATCAGTCGTCACAAAAGCAGTTTGCGACTGTCAAACCAGCTTTTGCGAACATTGACGAGCCCTAACATGGTATTGGCACGAGTTGACAACATTCACAAGAGGCCAAAAGTTGAAATTGCCCCGCACTTGAATACCAAATTTATCGTTGACAACTGTTTTTTTTTTTTAATAAACAAGATATTATCCACACTAAGGCCATCTCCAACCCTTTTTAGCCTAGAAAATTTAGGGTCTGTTTGGTATCATATTTGAAAATTGTTATCATTTCTCAAAACATTTTTTAAGAACATTTCTTGAAAACAATTTTCTTTAATACTCAAAAACTTGATTGGTTTGCGATTTAAATTTTTTAAATCTTATGACTTAAATTAGACAAAGAGATCTAAAAATAAAAGGTCACAGGAGAGGGAGAAAGAGGAGAGAGGAGGAAAAAAAGTAAGAGATGATTGAAGGAAAGAGAAAGAAGATAGAGGATCGGACGAGATAGAAAGGAATAGGAGTGAGAGAACCGAGAGAATGAAGAGAGCGGATTGGAGGAGAGACGAAAAAAGTAAACAAAAAAAAGAGGGGAGAGAAAAGAAAACAAAGAGAGATATATTTGGATTGAGAGGGGAGGAGGGAGAGAAAAGAAATGACTAAGTTTAAGTTTAAAAACTCTAAAAACTCACTTTTATGTTTTTAGATAATAGACTATATTTTTTAGTTAGTCTTGAGTTCAGTTTTTTAAAATAATCCTACCAAACAAGTTTTGAAGGCCTAAAACTTGAAAATTGTTTTTGAGTTTAAAAGGTTGGATTCAAGTAGAGTACCAAACAAGCCCTTAGGTTTTAACTCAAAAACAACTTTTCTGCTCCAACCCGTCTAGCCTAACCCCAGATTATTAAAAAATGAATTTAGACTTCTTTTTTTTAACTTAACTTTAAAAAAAAAAAAAAAAAAAAACGATGTAGACTATCCTAAATTAATTTTATGAACATTTTGACCTAAAAATATTTAAATTCCGATAAATATTGAAAAATCACTAAATCGACACATGAAACTCATGAAACACTATGGAAGAATATGAAACACATGATAGAGATTGGAAGAATTGTAAATGGGAAGAAATGGAAATGAGAAGAAATGTTTTGGAAGATGGTAGAAAGAAAAATTAGAATAATTGTAGGAGAAAAGTGAGTTTTGTATGGATGTTTGAACAAATACATAAGTATTTATAGAGTTTTTGAGTTAAATATTTTTTTATAATTATTTTAGTCGTCAGATTTAAATTTGGGTAGTTAGATTTTTTTTTTTACCGTTAGATTCGATTATATTCGATCTCAGCCATTATATTCAATAAATATATAAATATAAAACTGAAGAAAAAAAAAGTTTGAATGTAGACCGTTGGCTGAACCAACAGCCCAACTAATTGCGGCCGCCAGATCATAAAAGAGTCGTTGGGCTTAGTTACCCATCAGACATCAGGGCAAACAGCCCCATGTGGGTGGACCATATTCTTTGGGCTCCACCAAGTTTTTTGGGCTAAATCTTGAGGAGAATTTGAGTTTTTTTAAGGTTTTAACACTTAGTCCAATTTTAAAACAAGGGTTGAAGAGAAATGGAGGGAGAATAAAAGGAAAAATTTAGGACTTACTTGTGTTGGTCTAAGAAGGTGAAGGAGTGATAAGTTTCACAATGACACTAGGCGAAAAGTCAAATACATTACAGTTTGACCGACTCATTCTTGGTGCAATTTCCTAATAATATTTGTGTATACCAGTGTTACTTGGTGCAATTTCCTAATAATATTTGGCCTAATCTTCCGCATTTACATATTACAATTTGACATGTGTCGTAGCATTTTATTTTAAGATAAACTAATTAAAAGAGCTTGAAAACTTTGAATTTTAACGAAAATGATAAAATTGTGTTGTAAGTGAATAGTACCATGATTGACTTTTTAGAGTAAAAATATGATTTTTTTTTTTTTTAATGAACAGTATCGAGAGCTTTTCGTTAAAACTCCCTTTATTTTATGATTCAAACAAGTCACTTGCTAAAGTTCTCCGATCCAAATGACCGGACTAAATGGTTGTTCGACCGGACACAAAACACCAGCTCTACGGTTCTTTTGGTCCCACCCACCCATTTTGTACGGTGCCTTAAAAGAGGTTCCTCCACTTATGAATATGCACGCGTTTGTAATTTACAGACTTTCATGTAAGAAGAAATTTCTCATTAACTATGAGTAGTGGCCAAGCCATGCATCTCTAGCATGAGCAGGTTTTTCAAGAGGAAAGGGATCCTCCGGATCCCTTCCTTCTAATCCACCAAATCAGTTGATCCATATTATTGAAATTTGATCCAACGGTTAAAGTTATTATAACTTTTAAAGTAAGCTCCTATTTATAATCGTTGGATCAAATTTCAATGGTACAGATTTCTTAATTTGATGGATTAGGAGAAAGGGATCTATAGATGATCCCTTTCCTTTTCATGACAGATAAACCATCAGTGTCAATGTCAATGACAAGTCACAAAGGTTAGGGTGGCAATATTCTCTGTTGTGGAATTTACATCCTTTTTCTTTTTCAAAAGTTTATTAGAATAATGATTTATTTTAAACTGATCAAGATCAAATATTGGCAAATATTCCGATCATATATTGACAACAAACTGATCAAATATTAAAAATCATCACTTTAATTGATTTCCCTATTTAATTTCGGCCGGAAGGAAGTTGTTGTCTTTGTGCATAGGAGACTTTGAGCTACAGGGTGAATATGGTGCGTTCGGTCTGGTTCCAACCTCAAACTAAAATCGAAATAAAAAAAATATAAATCGTTTGGTTCAGTGCAGATCTGATTCGACTCTAAGCAGTTCTGCCAACATAAAAACCGAAACCGGTATGAACGATTGAATCTAGTTCTTGAACCTAAGTTGACTCTTTTTTATCAACAAAGTTTTTTACAGTTTATTTTATCATGGTTCGATTCGATTTCGCGATTTTCCGATTTGTATGCCCACCTCTAATTCGTGCTCTATTTTGTCTTTAAAGTAAACTTTAAAGATGCCGAAGCAAAAGTAAAAGCCATAAAAGCATAAAAATGGAGAGAAGGTAGAAAGGAGGGAAAAGTTACAGTAGCCCAAGTTTTCAGTTCACAAAAGAAAAAATTCTTTTTTTTTGGCACAAAGTCGAAAAAAAAAGATGAAATAAAACGAAACCTACAAAAAGAATATAGACCAAAACAGTAAAAGGAATACCTACAAATCTTCACCACCATCTTTGTTTTTTTCCCAACTTTTATGTTAACTTAAAAAGAATATTTGAATAACAAATACTAAATTCCAAATTATAAACACTTTTTAATTGTATCTTTACTTGTAAAAAATGAGAGTTCTTAGAACAGATTCGATCTTAACCAATTTTTCCAAAACTTGAATTGAGTTATATCCTTTCCTCTTCACAATTTCCATTTAATCACAATCATCGCGTTCTAATCAACAGGATGAATCAAATCACCAAATTATATAATCTGAATCGCAATTAAAAACTGAAAGCCTCCTACTCATACTGAAGGCCTCCTAATCAGATTTTGCAAGTAGCATTTTACCACAATGGTAGAAAAGAGTTGAGTCATTGTATGACAGCGTGAGTTTCGAATCAATCGCTTGCTAATCTAATATCTAATCTAACAAAATCAATCACTCGATAATAAAAAAACAATAATCGCAATTAAAATGGCAGAAGAAAAACGAGTAATACATCAATCACTTGTAAATCCATTTATTATTATATTATTTCTAAAATAGAAAAGCAATACATCAATCACTCATATTTTTGACTAGTCAAGTATCTTACCCCCAAAATTTAAAAAGAAAATAATAAAAATAATCTATCTATCACAACTCCTCCGCCACCACCGCCGCCGGCGCGCCAAAAAATCAAGAATCGAATTGAATCACCATTTTTCACCGTCGTACAAAACCACCAACTCAATCATATACTAAACATGCCCAGAATTTAAACAAAAAATTACGAGAAATTAATACCAGAAAATTTAAGATTTAACAGTCACCTCTATAAGTAGAAGAGCTTCGCGTATGAAGACGATTGAGTGTCTCTTCACAGAATCTCTCTCCTGGCGGCGTAACCGTACTGAGATCTACGGACGTTATCTTGACGCTTCTTGTACACGAATCCTCCCAGCCCTACCAAACCGACTCCGACGATGACTCCGAACGCGATCCCCGCCTTCTTTCCCGTGCTCATTCCTCCTTCGGAGGACTCCTCTCCGTCGCCGTCGGAGTTGATGTTATTGTGGTTGATGTCGCTAGGAACCGAAGGTTCGCTGTCAGGCGACGGCGATGGAGTCGACTGCGGCGGAGCGGGAGGAGAAGATGGAATTGGTGAGTCAGCCGGAGCGTTCGACGGAGATGGAGGGAGGGAAATCGGGGATGGAGATGGCGATGAAGGTGAATCGGCGCCGGGTTGCGGCGATGGAGTCGGGGAGGGCTCTGGCGGAGAGGAAGAAGAGACGGCGGTGCTGAATTGGACTAGGAGGAAAGCAAGAAGCAGAGGCGAGAGGAGTTCGATGAACCTCGACATTGTTGACGGAGGAGGCGGCGTGGGCTCGAGGTGTTTGTTACCCGAGAAAATGTGGATCTGATGGGAAACTGGGAAGCGAGGAAGTTGAGATTTTGGGAAGCAGTTTTGAAATGAAGTGGAGGAGATCTGAATTTGAAAGGAGGAGACCTCGGGAGAAGGGAAAAAGGGGACGGCCGAGATTGAAGGGGAGGGAAGAGGCGGAGTCAGATCTGGAAACGTAGGTGGAGTAAAAAAGCAGGGAGAGGAGCGATACACTGGATCTAGAAAAATGCGGAGGAGATTTAAGTTGGGTTTTTTTTGGAAGTGTGGAAAAGACTTGGATGATATTGTAATTTACTTGGTCTTATTTATAAAGAGTTGTGTTTTTTTCTTTTCTTTTTCTTTTTTTTTTTGGTTGGAAATGCAATATTATGAACTATATTTTATTGAATTCGAAATGAAAACGGTATTTTAGACTATACTATTTTACGAGGTTCATTTAGTATTATATTCCGATAATATTCTTTTTATCTGTAAATGAAAGTTTTAGATTCGATATTATTAACAGTTCAATCTTCAAATTTGTGTAAATGAAGATAATAATATCACTTGCATTTCAAAAAAGAAAATACATTATTGTCTAATAATATATCAGACTCCAAATGTAAAAGGAGTGGCCACTCAGTACTACAGTCTAATGGTATTCCTAAGAAATATTAGATTCGATTCTCGCCAAATGCGAGTTTGAACCATATTATTGTTAATCCATTGTGAGGCTAAACTTACTTCATCTTCTTTAATATAGATAATATCGTTTGTTAAAAAAAAATTGCAAAGATAGCAAACAAAGGAAGGGACAACGTTTAAAAAGTGAGTTGGAGATGACTTGAATTGTAATTACATGAGAAATATGAGCTTTAATTGCTTGGTGGGTTTATTATGAATATTAATTTCTTTATTTATGGGATGACTTGAATTGGAAGGAGATGAGAAATGTGATTTATCAAACACAATAAACGCGGCAGGAAATATCTTTATTTATGTTTTGCAAGCTACTGTTTTTGATGCAATTTGCACATGATAAGATGGGGACTAATTTGTATTTTTGTTACCTTTTAAAAACCCTAACTCCAAATTGGAAAGGAATATTTGATCATAATTGAATGAAATAGGGATGGATGTGTGACTCAACCTGAACTTGACCTTAGATGGGTGGGTGGTCGGATCCAAAGGTCACTAGGTCATGTTTAGTTGTCACATGGGAATCGCGGTATCGAGTTCGGGGGTTAACGAGTTGTGTTTGGCGATAACCAAATCTTGTTCTTGTTTAGAGTTATTGTGTCAGTTAAGTCAATAATTGAGTCAGATATGAGAGTCGACCTGGGATTTATTTATCACAATATGAGGACCAAAGTATTGACAACCAAAAAAACACAAACAAACAAAAAAAAAAAAAAATCCAACGTGAAAGTTGAGAACAAAATATGGAATCAAAGTTATAAGTTCTAGTGTAAATGTAGGCGTTTCTGAATGAATGTGGCTTCACAGTCCCTGTCCCGACACTTTAGATAAATTTGAAGTAGAATATCGCATTTGGTTCATAATTTTTTCATTTTGGAAACAAAAACCGAACAGTTGTTTTTTCCCTTATCAGTTATGGCATTGAAACAAATACGTGACAGGATGACAGTGCTAAATTGCTAATGGGTTAATTTGTTTTTCTTTTTTGAAAGAGGACAAATATGGAAATTAAACTATATACATACCATTGATACCAACCACAAAATTAAAAACTTCATTATCTTTTACAGAAAAAAAAACATAAAAGTAAAACAAAAGAATGCGTTATACATGAATTTATGGACTTGATTGTCCATCCAAATATAGGATAAATAATGAACAGCGGAGCAGAGAGGTGTGGTTTTTTTGTCATTGACAATATGGCTGTCCAACCATATATGATAAGATAATAAACAATTATTATTCACTTAATATGAAATTAATTATGCCTATGCAAAACAAATTACAGTCCATTCTAAATCACAGTTTCACATGCATTATGCATACATGGATCTTCCCAAAAAGGCAATAACAATTATTAATATTCCAATTAATGACTAATGGGTACTAAAAAGAATTTACGTGACACGGATTCACCATCATTAAGCGTCTTGTGCTAATAATATATAGAGATGTGTACATTTTATCCACATAACATTAGGGGACACTACAGTGTACCAGCGTCCTGTAAATTATTATTTTACGTAGACCTTTCACAGTAAGCTGAAAAAAGGTGAGTGATATTTATTGAACTCATAGAAATTTTCTCCTATATATGTATCAAACTCATTGAAACTACTGTGGGAAGCCTTACCGCTATAACGCCAAACTTGGTAACACGTCGCCTCTAGACTTTCAAATCCGGTGGGCATCTTTGAATTACTCTGAATATAATTTGAAGCTTTAAGATGTTCATTTTCTTCTTTACTAATCTATCTTAAATTCTAAGGGTGACAATTTTGTTGTCTTATCATCATGTAACGCTTCTAGATCTTGATTGCATGAGAGGCTATTCTATTTATGCCAACTCACATTGGGCTACAAGTGCCCTACAATGTTTGACCCAAAAAAAAAAAAAAAAGGATCCAGATCCTCTCTTGACCTAAAAAATCTAAGTCCAAGGATCAAGTGATCCAGACCGTTGAAATTTGATCCAACGGCTACAAAAGCCCCATTAAAGTTATAATAATTGTAGTCATTGGATCAAATTTCAATGGTCCGGATCACTTGATCCTTAAGATCAGATTTTTTAGACCAGGAGAGAATCCGGATCCAAAAAATATAAGGTACCCTACAACTGATGGACGCCCCTATCTAAGTCTCTAGATATGCATATGGGAACATAAAAAGTGTGTATGAGACGAAAAAGAACATTTTTTTTCTTGAAAAAATAGCCTTAACCACTTAAATTAAAAGCCACTTTTATGGAATTGTCTATTTTACCTTGGATAATTAGATACAATAAACATATTTTGACATTTTGTTGATGTCGTGGTTGGATTAAATTGATGCTTTTGTAACAAACTAAACTGAAATAACACATCCATCACAGAAACGAGACTATTCAGGTTAAGTTTCTTAAAATTTTCCGGACATCTTTTCGGGGTTTATATTGCGAATTTGAGTTTCTCATATCGTTTCTGATCTCCCTATTTTCTCTTGTATGTGACAAGTCTCGCTTTCTCTACCACACGGATGGTGATGGCCAATACTAACTCGGCAGACAAATTAGCATACGCTATTATATTCCTCACAATTCATCCTTCAAATCTTCGGCGCTGCCGCTCCCTCTGCTCTCTGTAGCAGCAGAACCCTCGGATTTTGGTGTTGAGGCTGGCTTTTGGAGCTTGAAAGGGATTGATGCGTTTTTCTTGAGGAATTTGTAGAATGCCACCACTGTGCGGTCACTGTCTACGGTAATCTGTTTGGCGTCAAGGAACCAGATAGTCTACGTCAGACACAAAACAAGGAAGAACAAGAAGATATGTGCACAAGCTCTTACTGGATCTAAGAAAAACATAATGAACGATTCTAAATGCCACTTACTGGATCAAAGCTCTTATTTCCCGCTGGGAAGAATAGAAGTGTAGGGAACCCATCGGCCTGCAAAATCAAATGTGCACCAATTAATTGCAGAGTTCTTGTTTCCAATGGACATTCACTTTTTACCCCAAGGATATCGACATTAGGCATAAAAGCCATAAATCTAATCACTTTTCTTCCAGCGCAAATTCGGCCCCATAGCTCTTTAATAGGCTATTGAAATATGCAACTATCATTTAACCACAGCAATTTGACATTACCTTCGCCCTGGGATGCTCATTTGTGGTTCCGTCCATCTTGGCTATAACAATAGAGTCAATGCCTCGTAGATGTTTGGCAAGCTTGTTGTAGGTTGGCTCCAGAGATTGGCAATGCCCGCACCAGGGTGCATATATCTGAGATAATGATTCTTCAACAATGAGGACCTTGCAAAGACAAATTTTAATCAACTATTCGTTTGTTTCTTAGTTTGCAGTGTTACCTCGAGAAGAACATCCTTTGACTCATCCAAGACAATTTCATCAAAGTTATTCCCAACAACTATTTTCACATCCCCATCGTTCTGTGCCAATCAAAGAATACATATAAGTTTGAATAGAGAACCAAGACAACACAATTAGGAGGATGAAAGAAATTTAACACTTACACTTTCAGGAATTGGGTCCGACTTATAGAAAGGTTTAAGCTTGTCCTCAATAAAGTCCTCCCCAAAAGCCTAATGAAAAATGAATTCACAAGATACGGTTAGAATGTATAAAACAAAGCACACAGAAGAGAGAGAGAGAGTAGTCACCTTTAAATTAGCTATGGTCACCTCTCCGTCAAGAAAAAATTTCCTACCATCGTCATTTCCAGTGTACCCAAGAACCTATAAGGAACAATATTATTCACAGCAACAAATAAATCCAGGAACATGTAAATTGCAACTGTACAATCTATCTTCTATCTGTCCAAAGTAAAAGTAAGTGAATTGAATACAAAGGTTAGGAAAAGCTCACTGTTGGAGCTTCACTAGTGACACCAAAATAATCCGAAACTGGCTTTCCGATATCTTCATTATCCGTTTCCACATATACAAAGATAAGCTGAAAGCAACCACACACACACATTATACAAAGTTAAGTTGCAACCCTCATCCTTTGTTAACAAAATAAGAATGCAATGTGTAGCTTAGCAGCCAAAAAAGATCAGATGCTCAAATTATGCAGGTCATATATAGTGGCCACAGAGAACAAATGCAACATCACATTCAAAGTTAATAGAAACTGACCAAACTACTCAAAGGACAAGGTATTTATTTACTTTTTTATTTTCTATTGAAACAATATTTTGTTAGTAAAAAGATATGAGCACAAACTGAAAACACAAAATTTAGCAGAGCACAAACTGAAAACCCTAATAAGGCCGAAAAAAGAGTTCCCCGGAATTTTTCAAAAATCAAAGCTGGATTACCAAATTGAAACTTTACACGACAAAACATCCTCCCCATGTCCCCTAATGCACTAAAAATCCTTTATTTCTTCCTAACTACACCACCCCAAAACACAGCCATCAACCACATCTCCATAGGACTAACACCTCTTCCCTCACCCTCAAAGGATGTGGATTTCAACAAGAAATAAAAAATACACAATGCTGGAACTACCAACCACTATCAGCTTCTCCTTCACATGTGATGTACTACGAACAAGGTATTTCAAGCCTAGACTGTTTTAAAACCTTTATGTAATTGTTATTTTAGATGCTCTTGAACAGTTTCTGTGACAGCAATCCAACTCATAGCGAATAGCGAATAGTAATACCTTTCCTTTGAAAAGTTGTGCAGCCTTTTGAAAATCAGGGAGAACCTTTTCTGAATCTTTTGAAGAGGCAAAGAGCAACAGCTGAGAATAGAAAGATTACATGTCAATCAGCATGCGATGTTTAATACTCTGTTTTAAAGAGTTTCATATTGAAGTCACATCTATGAAAAAAAAATTCACACATGTAACAATTACCTGTTTCTTGATAGTACTTTCAAAAATTTGTGGGGCATTATCCCTGGTAAAGGTGATAACCAGAGGTAGCTTGTTCGCAAAGACAAACTCCGCAATTGCAGTCTTATCAAATTTACCATCTGCAGAAATGAGAAACTGAGTATATAGTAATGCAACCCAAAATCTCAATCTGAGACATCTTAGCCAATGTGATAACAATAAAGAACTAACCGAAATAGCTTAGTTTCTCAGCCTCCTTCTTTAGCAGGATCAAAGCAGGGCGCTTAACTTCAGCGTCAAGATGGAAAAGTTTTGCCACCTTAGGATCTACAGTTTGGTAAAAGGACACCTCATCTTCAAGTCTTGAAGCAGCGGCAAGCTCGTCACTCTCAGGACCCTTTTATCATAAGAACAACACATAATTACAACAAGAATCATATCATGGGAGACAAATTACAAAAGTTAACAAGAGTAAATTCTGAGATCTTCCAGCCACCTTTGTTTTCCTTTTCTGTTTCGAAAAATGATTTTACAGATATCAACTTTATTATAAATTTATTACATGAAGAAAAATCTAAAGTGTTTTGTATGCTTCATTGATCACCTACTTTTGAATTCCTATTCTAGATTATGTGCAATTAATCAGCATGCAAAATTCAGCAGATCCCCAATTCGGCATTTGACAGCCAAACTTGTCCTAATAGATTCGGCTAGTTCCATGTCCACATATATTACTCAAACAAACTCTAGTCCGTTAACTAAAAGCCGACTGCTTGGACCACATTCTACATTTACGATTAATTCCATTCCGATGAAGAGGCAACTATAACCTGGAAGAAAATTTTCAATCTCCTTATTACTGCCACCAGAGTTTACGACCAACCAGTGTATTATGCACATTAACTATAATCTAATGCATTATTATAAAATCACAAAATTATACATTTCAGATTTCATAACATACCACCAAAGAGTTGAGGTAGCCCAAAACGACTTTGCTTTCAGCAGTCAATATGCGTTCCGCATCCTCCAATTTGGTCAAGTTTTGGATGCCAGGTCCAATCTTCTTCTTAATCCAGGTTACAATTCCCTCCCTGAGTTCACATTTCCAAAAATTAAAAACAATCCATAAAATTTAAAAATTTAAAAATCGGCCTCTGCAATTTTGATAATCCTATCAAAGTAACCAAAAAAGAAACTCACTTGGTCCTTTGGCCTGCGTAAGGCTTGTGAACGCCATCAATGAAGAAGAAGATAGTCGGGAAACCCTCGATGCCGTACTCCTGCGACAGCTCGTTCTCCTCCGTGGCGTCGACCTTGGCCAAAATTACATCTTCCCCCTTGAGCTCGGTAGCTGCCGCCGCGTACTCCGGTTTCAAGGCCTGGCAGTGTCCGCACCACGGCGCGTAGAACTCGACCATGACGAACCTGTTCTTCTCCACGACATCGCTGAAGTTCGCTGCCTTCAAAACGGCGACGTCCTTCTCGTCCACCTCCGGCTCCTTGTACGAGTCCTCATGATCGCCGCCCTCGTCAAAATCAGAGTAGTTCTCGAGATCGTCGTAATTGTCCTCGTCGTAGTGGTCCGGATCTGGATAGTGCGGCGCGTCGTCGCCCTGGTCGGTGGGCTCCTCGAGGAAGCTGAGATCCTCATCGCCGTCGTCGATGGGGTGCGATTCCTTGCAGAAAACCGAGTGGGAGAAGAAGAGGAGAGCGCTGAGTGCGAACGCGAGAACGAGTCGACTCGCCATTTTTGAAAGAGCGAGCGAGCGAGTTCGGGGATCCAATGAGAGAGTGAGATCCGGTTTTAGCAGGGGTTTATAGATAGTGGAGGAGAAAGGATGGAAGACAAGAGGAGTCAAGGCCTCGTGCGACGTCGTTTCGTAGGGATCAAGAGGAATGCTTTACCGTCGGAGTTGCCGCTGGTTTTGGTTCTAAAGCGTTAAAGCATCTTTCTCGTTGACCGGCAATTAACTCAAAAGCATTTTATAGATTGGAAAGCAACTTAAGAAATTACCAAAGACAAAAAATGTAACTTGAGACGTAATTTTTCTTGAGTGCTTTCTAGTACTTTGAATCTTCAAGTGATAAATCACAAGTGGCGTGGTCAAGATGAGTGTTACTCTTGCACCACAACATGAGTTCGAATTTCGTTGGCTTAGTAATCTAACATCTAATCTAACAAATTTATTATTTGACCTAAAAAAAAAAATCTTAATGTCATAAATCGAATTCATCCAACCATTGTTAAGCAAAAATTGAAATCTCACTAAAATAATAGAATTTTGGTATCTTGCTTTATAAATATAAATACATATAAGCTGCTAACCCCTTATCGATAAATTGATATATCGCTAAATTTATAGAATTTAAGTGGTATCAAGGTTATTAATTTAAAGAGGTTAGATTGTATTGCATCTATATATAAAGCCGATAGGCTTTTGAACAGTAGTTTTTTGGGTCACAGGCTTCACAAAAAATAAGTGGACAAAAATGCCCCTCGAACAAAAAACTTCAAAAGTAGTCCAAAATAATGCATCAAAAGTGGCAGGGGTATTTTCATCATATAAACAGTGATAAACAGTGTTTTTTAATATTTAACTATTTACTGTATAGTGATAAACAGTGTTATTTAACTCTTTTTCTTGTGTAGTGTTTTTTATTTTATTTTATTTTATATTTTTTATAACTAGTACCCAACGTATTAAAAGCGTGAGACATAGGCGAGGCGTCCGAGGGGAAGTCTGGCCCAGGCGTGAGGCGAAGCCTCATAGGATTTTTTATTTTTTATTTATTTTATATATTATACATATAATTGTATAAAAAAAATAATACTTTGTAAAATAAACATCCATTATCAATTTATCATTCAAATCCATAGTCATTCAAAAGATAATATCATTTAAATTCATCATTCAAAGGTAATATTATCCAAATTCATCTTTCAAAAGGTAATACAAACAAAGAAATCAATCATTCATCCAAATCCTCTTCATCTAAATCAAAGGCAACATCATCCTCTTCCTTGCCAAATCTAGATGAACTTGTACGGTATGTCATCAATTCATCAAAATAATCTTCTGAATCATACTCCAAATTTCTTCGACTTGGGGATCCTTCATTACCCCGCTTTCTTTTGTATGTAATAGGACCCCGAGGTTGAGTAGGCTCACAAAGAGGAGTAGGCTCACGAGGATGAGGAGGAGAAGGAGTAGGCTCACGACTAGGAGGAGGAGGAGAAGACTCTCTAAGCTCTCGAATGTATGGGCCAGGGGTGGCACATTCCTTACGGCCTCAACATTATACAATGACTTATCCTTGAGCCATGTAGGATCTTCGGGAGGAACGGGATCTTTTATCTCCGTTATCCATTCATCATCGGAGGCAATTTCTTCCACAACAATGGGATCATACTTCTTCTTCCTTTTCTCACTTTTCTCTTGTAAAGCCAAATTGTACTTGACATAGGCTAAAGCATTAAGCCTTTTGTGTTCAAGCTTATTCCTTCTTTTTGTATGAATCTACAAATAAATCAATTCTATTATTCAAGTCTAATCATCTTAAGCAAAAATGACACTTAATATACTATAATATATTTACTTACCATTGAAATGTGCTCAAATTCCTCTCACGTCCTGACGCACTACAAGTAAGGCTAAGAATTCGGATAGCAAACTTCATTAACTCGGGTGTTTTAGTCCCAAAGCGCTCCCACCAAGCCGCTAAAAAAAACCAATATTAGTAAGGTAAGTAATTTAAGGGTTAATGATAAAAATATATTAACAATTGACTAATTAAATCTTACTTGGTGTTCGCCTTTTCCTAGTTTGCATAGCCATAGAATCCGCAAATTCACCAAGCCTACCATTATATAAATCCAATTGAATATCGGCCTCTTTCAAGACACAAACAAGAGGAAGAACACCCTTAATTCAAAAAGAAACTCGACCCCAAAAATCACGATCATGTAGCACATGATGCTTAGCCAACTTTGCTTCACTGGATTTTGCATAGATACTTTCCGACCATTCTTGAGAGGTAAACAAAGCAACAAGATTTTTCTTTTGCTTTTGTAAGCTTTGTAGTGTAAGGAAAGAAGTGGCAAACCTAGTGACCGCCGGACGAAGAATTTCCAAATTGTTTGTGTACTTTCTCATCAAAGCTAGTACCGATTAATGCCCATATAGATACTTTGAAATACACCTAGCATGTTTGAGTGTGTCATCAAACCATATCATCTTAGAAATATCTTCTAGCATCAAATCAATGCAATGAGCCGCACATGGAGTCCACCACACCTTCTATTTCCTCTCCATAAGTTTTGCCCCGACATTCTTGTAGTTTGAAGCATTGTTAGATATAACTTGAACCACATTCTCCTCCCCAATTTCTTGAATAACATCATCCAAATAGTCATACAACAAATCTTCATTCTTAATAGAGGCCGATGCGTTAACCGATTTCAAGAACCAGGTACCTTGCAGGCTATTGACAAGAAAGTTGATTAAACACCTACTTTTACCATCCGACCATCCATCCAACATAATAGTGCATCCATATCTCTTCCAAGCCTTTTCATGTTCTTTCATCATGCTTTGTACATCCTCAACTTCTTCTTTGAGCATCCAAGTTCTATATTCATGGCTTGTAGGAGCATCAAAGCTGGGACCAAAATTGGATACCGTTTTCATTGCTTTAACATAATATTTGTTGTTTGCCGCATTGAATGGAATGACACTAGTGTAGAACCATCGCACAAGTGCTCGGGATGCTTGTTTTCTTTCCTTTTTTTTGAAAGGTGTATTCAATGTGGTTTGATGAGCTTCCGATGTAACATACCTATCAAGTGGTCCTCTTGACCTAGGTGGTAGAAAAGAACCGGTTTGTTGTGAAGGTGTGACACTCACACTCCCACTCCCACTACTTACATATTGTGTCCTTGTTGTGTCCATACTGACACTTTCACTTTCTTCTTCACCACCACACGACACAACTTATGGCTAGCTTTCTTCTTTTCTTTAGTTCCCATAACATTAGCAAAGCATTATTCCTTCACATTGGGGGGGGGGGGGGGGGGGACCTTTTTACAACTAATCATTCCTCCCGAACTTACACCACCCAAGTGATGTTTGAATCTAGAAATTGAACCCGTGCATTTGTGGTTACAAAAAACACAATAGAAGTGCTTGGTGATAGGATCCAAATCTTTTGTCCATTGCCAAGCAAAATCTCTTAGAAGTAGCCATATTCTTCAATGCCTAAACAATAAACATTCGATGCATATAGTTAATGAACCAACAATTTATTAATTTATGCACCAACAATTTCCAGGTATTCTAGAACAATTACTATAATGACCATACTCAATTTATGCATACAGTTAATGAACCAACAATTTATTAATTTATGCACCAACCATTCTGAGTCAAATGTTGCCCTAGATTTATGTCGCTCTGGATCTTATGACCATGCTAGATAGTTGGCGTCAGAAACATTTCTCAATAGCTTCCCCAGTACAGATGGTGAAAGCAGGTTTATTTCAGTAATATTATTTAGAGTTTAAAAATAAATAAAGGAAATAAAAGACCTGCCTCTATCCTTGACTGCTCCATATCTCAGACCCAAAACTACTACATCGCACTTAGCCCTATCCCAGAATGCTCCCTCTTTCCTACCCCTAGCCCAAATTGCTCCTCAACTCCCATATCAAGCCAAAAGTATTACATCACAGACTCACAATTCACACCAGTGTTTAAAAAAAAAAAAAAAATCAAATCCCTAACTTTTTCAGAATTTCAGAAACCCTAACCTTTAAGATTGGGGATTTGTGGGCTTGCTAACGGTGGTGGGGTGACGACGGCGTGGCGACCGTTGCTGCTCTAAGTGGGCGGCGGCTGCTATGTGTTCTGGTGCGCAGGAGAAGAAGGTGAAGAAAGCAGAGGACAATCGAAGGTATGGTCCTCGTATGGATGAATTTCTGGAATTAAAACTAAAAACCTTTACCCAAATGGTGTCGTTTTGGGTTTGGGTGGTTTTTTAAAATAAAAATAAATAAATAAATAAATAAAGGCAAACAAGGCGCCTAGACACCTTGAAGCGCCCCTCCGCAGCCTCGGCGTCTCCAGCGAAGCGTATCGCCCACTCCCTCAAAACAGAGGCGTCAACCCTCACGTCCAGCCTCAGAGGACACCTAGGCGCGCCTAGAGGGAAGCCTTTTAAAACATTGGTAGTACCTCACAATCGGTTAGCAATAATGTGATTCAATCAGTTGTTTATTAAATATTATTTTCTCTATTCTTAATGTAAATTCAATAGAATGTAGATCAAAATTGAAGACCGATTTTATTATGTGGATTCAGCTGCTTTGATTGGTTTATGAGGGTTTTTTTCTAGCATGGTCTAATATTATTCATTTAAAATGTGTAAGTCGCGCGTAGCACACCGTGATTCAAAAAATGCCTTCTGCACGCGTTTGAGTACGTGCATGAAGGCTAGTATAATCTTAAGTTTGCATGATTACAGCTATTATAATTCATTAGACTCCACCGGGGTTTTAAATGATTTAAGAACTAATCCTACTAGTCTGTGTATAAATCACAGACTTTAGAGTTTTATAAAATTTGGGCTAAATCTATATAATAAAGCTAGAAGAAAAGGTAACAGTGCATCAGAGTTTTTTTAGGGCTAGATGACCATTTTATCATTGCATAATTTGAAATATGATTTTGGGCAAGTTTTGAATTTTTTTGGCTGAAGGGCATTTTCGTCCAATTTTTTTTGTCGAAGCCAGTGACACCAAAGTTTTTGTCTGCAATTGCACAGTGCACTGTTCACTTTTCCATTCTCTATTTTTAAACACGTTCAAAACATCTTAAGAAGTGTGTAATGCCGGTTATAAAAAAGGTCTTTCGCACGCGAATAATAATGTGATTAAATTAATTGTCAAATGATTGTTTTTTTTTTTTTAAACAAACGATATTATCTACACTAAAGGGGAGAAGGTGAGCTTGGCTTCACAATGACTAGCAAATAATGTGATTCAATCAATTGTTTATTAAATATTATTTTCTCTAGGGTAAATCGCCAAAATGGTCCCTGAGATTTGCATAACTCATCACTTTGGTCCCTGAGATTCCAAATCGATAAAAGTGGTCCCTGAGATTGTCCACCATCCATCATTTTGGTCCTTCCCGTTAAAAACTCTGTTAAGTGTCCCGAAGCTCTTGGCCGGAAGTTTGGACAATTTTCAAAGCTTCGTAACTCAATCGTTTCTTAACCAAATTCGACCCATAATATATCAAAATGAAGATAGGAAATTGTAGAATAAGATTATACCATTTTGAAGCTCAATGGTTGCCGAAGATGGCCGGAAAATAGCCTCAAAGTTGACTGGTCCGAGTGAAAACTTGAAAACTCACCGGAAACTGTGTAAACTTTAAACGTTCATAACTTCTTCAATACTCAACAAAATCAAGTGATTCAAAAACGAAAATCATACTTATCAACGAGACGAAGAGAATGGTACCTTTTTTTACGGCTAAATCGCCCTTTTGGCCAGAAAACGGCTCGAAAGTGGCTAACTCGAGACCAAGATAGCCACTTTCGAGCCGTTTTCCGGTCAAACCATGGCGATTTAACCATAAAAAAATGTACCATTCTCTTTGTCTCGTCGAGAAGTATGATTTTCGTTTTTCAATCACTTGATTTCGTGGAGTATTGAAGAAGTTATGAACGTTTAAAGTTTACCCAGTTTCCGACGAGTTTTCAAGTTTTCACTCGGACCAGTCAACTTTGAGGCTATTTTTCGGCCATCTCCGGCAACCATTGGGCTTCGAAATGGGTATAATCTTATTCTACACTTTCCTATCTTCATTTTGATATATTATGGGTCGAATTTGGTTAAGAAACGATTGAGTTACGAAGCTTTGAAAATTGCCCAAACTTCCGGTCAAGAGCTCCGGGACACTTAACGGAGTTTTTAACGGAATGACCAAAATGATGGATGGTGGACAATCTCAGGGACCACTTTTATCGATTTGGAATCTCAGGGACCAAAGTGATGAGTTATGCAAATCTCAGGGACCATTTTGGCGATTTAGCCTTTTCTCTATTCTGTCAAATGATCAATTTTTTCTTTATAAAAAAGGTCTTTCACACGCGGATAATAATGTGATTAAATTAATTGTCAAATGATTTTTTTTTTGCCAAATAATATTATCTACACTAAGGGAAGGGGTGGGCGTAGCCTCACAATGGGCTAACAATAATGTGATTCAATCAATTGTTTATTAAAGTTTTTTTTTTCTCTATTCCTAATGTAAATTCTATAGAAACTGATTTTATTATGTGAATTCAGCTACTTTAATTGGTTTATGAGGAGTTTCTTCTAGCGTGATATAAAATTATTCATTTACTTCAAATATTTAATTTTTCTTTTGTCAATTTATGTATATAAATACATTTAAAACGTGTAAGTCACACATAGCACGTCGTGATTCAAAAATACCTTATGCACGAGCGTGAGCGCGTGCGTGAAGGCTAGTATAAAACATAAAGTAGATAATAACTTTTTTTTTAAAAAACGATATTATCGAAACTAAGAGATTGTGGGAGTCGACTTAGCCTCACAATGGGCTAGCATAAAAGCAGCCCAAAATCATGCATCAAATGTGGCAGGGGTATTTTCTTCATATAAACAATGTTTTTGTAATATTTAACTATTTACTGTACAGTGATAAACAATGTTTTTAATAATTAACTTTTTCATGTACAATGTTTTTTTTTAATTTCTTATTATATTTTTTCTAATTAGTACTTTTGACACACCCCGACCTGGAAATCAGGGTGTGATAGTCCGTCCCTGATTTTACAATTGTATAAAATTTTAATAAGTGATTTTACGAAATTGCCCTTCGAGGCTCGTGCATTGTCTGAGGTTAATTACAGTATCGTGCCATCTAAGATTTGTTTTCTTGGCATATTTTCGTAGTACTCGTCGCTACGGACGCGTGGACGCAAGCGGTTCATGATTTGGAGCTATATCGAAGAAGTTATTAACGTTTAAAGTTGGGGGTATTTTAGTAAATTAATTAATTTCCAGATTTTTGGGAGCTAAATCTGGTGTGCCACGTGGATGGCCCAGATTTAAAGATAAATAAAATGGATGGCTGAGATGGAAAGATAAGAATAGAAAAGGAGGGTGATGGATGGGCATTGCCCAATCAGAAACAGAAGAAAGGAGAGAAAGAAGGGAGAAGAGAAGGAGGGGAGCGAAACGGGTTCCCCTTCGACCCGCGAACCCGGTCACTTGACCCGCTCGTATCTCCCTCGTCCGAACTCCGTTTTGGGTGATCTTGGTGTCCATGAAAAGCCCTTGACGAACGCTACATCTTTGTAGTGTTAGAATTCCCAATTTCTTTCCCATTTTTCCAGTTCGAAGCCACAAACCCACGGGGGCATCCGGCGGCTGTGGCTTCGAATCACCCAATCCCGAAGCTATTTCTTCCAATTAATACCACCCATGGCATCCTCTTGAGGTCTGGAACAAAGCCCAAACAATTTTGGAGGCGTCGGAGTTGCTTTGGAGGTCGAATTGGAGCACACCAAATTCTAGGGTTCTTACGGGTTTTGATGAAATTGGAGCCTCTCTTGACCGAATTGACCTTGGTCACAGGTATGAAAGTTATTCTACTCTTTGAGATCTTCAATTCTGCAAATTTTGGTAATTTTTAGAGAAAGTTGGATTTTCCGGCGAGCCGGGGCGGCCGACCGCCACCCACGGCGGCGCGTGCGGCGGCGCGTGGCCAGTGAGCCGCCAATGCTATTTTTAGGCCATAGTTCATGTTCTGAATTCAGTTTTGGTGAATGAATGACGTAGATTGATCAATTGAACCTAATTTCATTACGATTCGGGGTTAGGTAAAAATATGAATCGACGATCCGACCGTTGGATCGTCACCAAACTTTGATACATGGTAGTACTTAATATTTGAAGAATGTGGAAACTTACGGATCGGGAGTCCGACATATGGATCTTCCCGAATTGGATTTGTAAATTATAAAATAAAAGATTAATCGCCACATGGTTTTGGAAATTGGCGGAGATCTAACCGTTGGATCATAACGAAAATTTAGTATGTGTTTCTAGAAGCATAATGTGAATCATGAGAAGTTACGGATGGGAAATCTGAGTTGCAGATCTTCCGGATCGAACTACATAGTGACGTGTTTTATATAAGTTATATATTCTATCGATATGATTTCTGAGGCATGATTTGATGATTGTTCTAGGCGCCGATCGTCATGACGCCTTGATGGGTTGTGCTAGGGAGTTGTAGGGCGAACTCCAGGTGAGTGGGCTTTTGTTTTCAGTATATATATATATATATATATATATATATATATATATGTATATATATATATATATATATATAATTGATTGATTTCCCAGAAATACGTTTTAAAATGCTTTTATGAAATGAATGCCATGTCGAATGCCATAGATATATTTGTATATATATATATATGTATATTTGTGTAATTATATATTGTTGCATCGCGGGCGCCAGGTAAGTCAGGTAAGTGTGTGTGTGTGTGTGATGTGATGATTGAGGTGATATCGATGAGATTGGTATATGGCTCATTACCTGCACATCGGGGTTGTGCATGCCTGAGGGCTTAGCTTTCACGTGATCGTTCACCTCACGCACCGTACGCTCACCTTGGATCCAAGGCAGGTGCCAGCCTGTCGTACAGACCACATTAGGTGGTTCCGACTCGTAGGTGACTTGCGATTCGTCGCTAGCCTTCACGTGATCGTAGCACAGAGCGTATTTACCCAGCTTGACGTACAGACCACATTAGGTGGTTCCGTCATTGGTGTAGGTTACTGATTACTGATTATTGATTATTGATGATTGATTGAGAGATGGATTGAGGATTGATTGAAGAGCCATAGATTCAGCCGTACAGGTCACTTGAGGTGACTCCGGCTGATTGATATACATATATTGCCGGCATGATTTGAGTTGGGATATCACCTGATTACTTAGTGGTATTTGGTATATGTTGATTATTGGTTATGGTTCATTCGGGCATGGCATTGCTTATTTGATGAGATTGGTTGATAAATGGTTTTTCTGTATTAGTACGTATATATATTTTCTGGGAAGTATACTTGTTTTACAGAGAGGGGTTACAACTTTCATATCGAAATGATTTTGATAAAGCTTTGTTTTTGCCCACTCACGCTTTTTGTTTTACGCCCTTCCAGGTTCTAGTAGCATAGTTTCTTTATCGACAAGGACTCGTGGCATATCTCAATTCAGGTGGCTACTTCTGTGGGTATGATCCTTACCCACACTACTGTACTTTACTTATGCTCTGACAACGCGTGTGAAATGGGTCTATACCCACTCACAGCGCACTCTGATAGTTAGGTACCTTTAGGTTTAAATTTATTCACATTCTTCCATATCATCACTTTATGGCTTCGTCACCTTCCAGGTGATGGCCAGCACAGCTCGATTCGGAGTCCTAGTGGACATTCCGGGTCGGGGTGTGTCAGTTTGGTATCAGAGCATAAGTTGGGCAGTATTGTGCTCATCACACGCGTGATGTGAGCATTCTTGATTTTCGTGTCTAATATTTGGATTTTGCCACCTTGTCGATTTCGAGAAAATATGTTAGCTTCTCTAAGTTGTGGTAATTTGGTCGACTTGTTGACGTTTTAGAAGAGCATTTGACGAATGTCTTTGGAATTAAAGTGAAGAATTTTTTTTTAGGGATTGATGCAGAGGCAAGTGGATGGCCTAAATTTGGGTTAACATATTATTGGATGTTATTAGATGCTTTATCAATCGATGTGATACTTAGCCTTTAGCCATCAGTATTAAATGTTGAGATTGGAATCTCAGAGTAGTTTGATTCCTTGTCAGTATTGGTTGGGATATCATCTATTGGAATTTTTGTGAAGTCTACTTTGTTAAGATTCTAGGATAGTCTCGTGTGATGATGGTGCTAAAATGGTAGTATTTAACGAAAAGCACTTTGGGAAGATCACTTTCGGTGTATGATTGGATTTGGGAAGTAATATTGTACACTCTTAGTACGAAATATTTTGTATATGTTGAGAATGGGAGAATCAGTAATTATGGTGCTGAACCTATGCTATACTCATGTGGTATTTCAATTGGTGGTAACTTTGCTTAAGTGGGAAGTTGTATTCTTCCAGCCCTAAAGTTTAAGGTATTGGCGATGTTTTTTTCCTTAAGTGGGCCCTAAAATTTTGACGATAAAGCATTGGTGGATTAGCTAAGATAGAAAGGTGAGTTGTTATTAATTTCTCTCACCTTGTGATATAAAAGTTTGTATTCATGATCTAATCAAGGGTGGAGATATAAAGGGAATTAAAGTCGAGGCTTCACTTGATATGATTGAAGGAAATTCTCAGTTTAGGTGATTCTGTCTTTGGTTAGAGCAGAAGAATGTTTGAGGATATACAGTTTAACTCCCTGGGCAACCACAGTTTCTTATTGGTTGTTCCAGAGGATGATGGCATTATGAGAAAGTTATTTTTGGACTCTTATACTAGTTCAAGCAAGTAGAAATTAGAACAGATTGCTAGCTGAATATAATTATATTTCACCGTGTTGCACGTTTCATTTCTAAGCTTTGGGAAGTCTCTCTAAAAGATTATGAATGCTAGATAGTATGTGATTTATAGAAGGGCATTGTAATTAGGTACCTGGATGACCATAGGTTACTTTTGGGGGTATGCAAAGTGGAGTGAGGTATGCCGTTATTTCTGCTGTGAGAGCAAAGAGATCGTTATCGAAAGGCTGCCAAGGATATTTAGTTTATGCGGTACTAAAAGATATTACTCTGAGTAGTGTGGAAGAGGTCAAGATGGTTAGACATTTTCCTGACGTTTTCCCTGAGAATTTATCTGGATTGTCGCCAGGCAAAGATGTGGTGTTCTCTATTGATTTGTTTCCAGGTACGGACCTTATATTAGAGATTGGTTCATGATGAGTTAAGGGAATTGAAAAGTTAGTTGCAAGAATTGGTTGATAAAGGTTCTATTCAACCTAGTATGTCATCGTAGAGAGCCCAGTTTATTTTTGAGGAAGAATGTGGACATTAAGGCTATACATTGATTATGGACAATTGAATCGGGTAACGATTGAGAATTGTTATCCATTACCGCGTATTAATGATTGTTTGATCAGTTTAGAGGTGCCTGTGTATTTTCAAAGATTGATTTGAAGTCTGGTTATTACCAATTGAAGATTAAGAGTGATGATGTCCCTAAGACGGTTTTCAGAACTCGTTATGGTCTTTATGAGTTTTTGGTGATGCCATTCGGATTGACGAATTTTATGAGTTTGACGAACGAAGTATTCCAGGAATATCTCGACAGGTTTGTTATCGTTTTCATTGACGATATTCTGGTATACTTAAGACTAGAGCAGAGCATGCTAGACATCTTAAATTGGTATTACAAAGTTTGAGGGATTGTCGATGTATTCTAAGTTTAGCGAATGCCAATTTTGGATGAATTAAGTGGCATTTCTGGGATATGTTATACCTACTTAAAGTATTCAAGTGGATTCTTAAAAGGTAGCAGAAGTTGAGAATTTGGAACAATCGCGAACCGTGACTAAGATTCGGAGTTTTCTTAGCTTAACAGGCTATATAGACGGTTTGTGAAAGATTTTTCAGTCATTGTCTTGCCATTGACGAGATAGACGAGAAAAGAGGTTAAGTTTGAGTGGGATGAAAATGGTGAGCAAAGTTTTCAACAGTTGAAGTATTTCCTCACTCATGCACTTGTGTTAGGACTCTCAGATGATAACGGGAATTATGAGGTCTATAAGGATGCTTCCTTGAATGGTTTGGGATGTGTATTGATGCAAATGGTAGGGTGATTGCCTATGTTTCACGGCAATTGGAACCTTATGAGATGAATTGCCCTACTTGTGATCTGGAATTTGCGACTATCATCCTTGCTTTGAAGTTATGGAGACATTATATTATTGGTGAGAAGTGCAAGATTTTTATGGATTATAAGAGTCTCCAATATCTGTCTACTCAAAGGGATCTTGATTTTAGGTAACGAAAGTGGATTGAATCGCTTAGTGATTATGATTGCACGACCAGGGTGATCGTGCAAATGTTTGGGCTGATGTACTTAATATGAAGACTCTCGTGAGAATAAATGTTTTGTATGCTTGTTATGTTCCTCTTATTGTGGATTGGAGATCTACTGTAGTAAGGTTGGAAATAGAAGAACGAGAAGAAGCATTGCTTGCTAGTATCCAAGTTAGCCTTATTTTAATTAATCGTATACTCGATGCCCAGAGGATTGATGAAGAAACCAGGAATTAATTGAGGCAAAGAATGTCGAGAAAAAGAAAAACCTCAGAGTTAGAGAATCAGATGGCATGTTTATGTAAGAGAACAAGATGTATGTACCTAATGTTATGGAATTAAAGAAAACAATTTTGGAACGAAGCGCATGGTTCAGCTTATGCTATGCATTCTGGAAGTATTAAGATGTATCATACCATTTAACCATTTTATAATTGGCCGGGTATGAAAAGAGAAATTGCTGAGTAGGTAAGTATGTGTATCATTGGTTAGCAGGTTAAAGCGGAAAGAAATGAGCCTTTTGGATTGATGCAATCATTTTCCGTTCTACAGTGGAAGTGGAAAAATATTACTATGGATTATGTGTGCAAGTTTTTTGTACATGAAACGGTTATAATGGCATCTGGGTGATATTTGATCGACTTACCAAGTCAGCGCATTTTACTCCAATGAAGAGCAACAACCTTTCCAAACAAGTGCAACAGTTATTTATTTGTTTTATGGAAAAGAGATTCGGGCTTACGGATCTGTTGAACTTTTGGGTATGTTGGTCACTTAAAAGTTTTGGATAGCATTTCAGGAGGTTTTGGATACAAGGTTACTTTATAGTATGGTTTATCATCCTCAAACAGATAGGCAATCTGAAAGGACGATTCAGATGTTGGAGGATATGCTAAGATCTTCAATATTGCAATTTTGATGACGCTTAGCATAAGCGGTTGGATTTGATGGGATGTAACTATAACAACAGTTTTCATTCGGGTATTGGTATGTCGCCAGTTGAGGCATATATTGGAAAAGCTTGCCGTATATCTTTATGTTGGTCAGAAGTTGTTGAAAGAATTTTGCGAGCCCTGAGTTTATGGATGAATCTACTCAGAATGTTTAAGTGATTAAGTTTAACCTGAAAGCAGCCCAGGAGTGGCAAAAGAGCTTAGCAGACATGCCACTAATCGAGTGTATTATGTAGGTGATTGAGTGTGTTCGAAATTTTTACCTTGGAAAAGTGTGATTTGGTTCGAGAAGAAAGGTAAGTTAAGTTCTAGAGACATCGGACCTTATGTGATCACCGAGCGAGTCGATGAAGTTGCTCACAGGCTTGAGTTGCCTCCAGAGTTGTCGTAAGTTCATGATATGTTTCATGTTTTGATGCTTCGGCACTATGTAGCGGATTCGTCGCATATTATTTCGGTTTAGCCTTTGAAGATTAATCCAGATTTATCAGATTATAAGGAACCATTGACTATCTTGGATTGGAAAGACAAAGTTCTAAGAAATAAGACTGTGAGCTTGGTAAAAGTTTTATGGAGGAATCATTCAACGGAAGAAGCGGTTACTTGGAAGACAGAGGATCGGATGAGGGAGATCTATCCCAGGTAATTTTATGATTATTAATGGATAGTAATTATTGTTTAAATTTCGAGGACGAAATTTTTTAAGGGGGGAAGATTGTGATAGTCCGTCCATGATTTTACAATTGTATAAATTTTTAATAAGTGATTTTACGAAATTGCCCTTCGAGGCTCGTGCATTGTCTGAGGTTAATTACAGTATCGTGCCATCTAAGATTTGTTTTCTTGGCATATTTTCGTAGTACTCGTCGCTATGGACGCGTGGACGCAAGCGGTTCATGATTTGGAGCTATATCGAAGAAGTTATTAACGTTTAAAGTTGGGGGTATTTTAGTAAATTAATTAATTTCCAGATTTTTGGGAGCTAAATCTGGTGTGCCACGTGGATGGCCCAGATTTAAAGATAAATAAAATGGATGGCTGAGATGGAAAGATAAGAATAGAAAAGGAGGGTGATGGATGGGCATTGCCCAATCAGAAACAGAAGAAAGGAGAGAAAGAAGGGAGAAGAGAAGGAGGGGAGCGAAACGGGTTCCCCTTCGACCCGCGAACCCGGTCACTTGACCCGCTCGTATCTCCCTCGTCCGAACTCCGTTTTGGGTGATCTTGGTGTCCATGAAAAGCCCTTGACGAGCCCTACATCTTTATAGTGTTAGAATTCCCAATTTCTTTCCCATTTTTCCAGTTCGAAGCCACAAACCCACGGGGGCATCCGGCGGCTGTGGCTTCGAATCACCCAATCCCGAAGCTATTTCTTCCAATTAATACCACCCATGGCAGCCTCTTGAGGTCTGGAACAAAGCCCAAACAAGTTTGGAGGCGTCGGAGTTGCTTTGGAGGTCGAATTGGAGCACACCAAATTCTAGGGTTCTTACGGGTTTTGATGAAATTGGAGCCTCTCTTGACCGAATTGACCTTGGTCACAGGTATGAAAGTTGTTCTACTCTTTGAGATCTTCAATTCTGCAAATTTTGGTAATTTTTGGAGAAAGTTGGATTTTCCAGCGAGCCGGGGCGGCCGACCGCCACCCACGGCGGCGCGTGCGGCGGCGCGTGGCCAGTGAGCCGCCAATGCTATTTTTAGGCCATAGTTCATGTTCTGAATTCAGTTTTGGTGAATGAATGACGTAGATTGATCAATTGAACCTAATTTCATTACGATTCGGGGTTAGGTAAAAATATGAATCGACGATCCGACCGTTGGATCGTCACCAAACTTTGATACATGGTAGTACTTAATATTTGAAGAATGTGGAAACTTACGGATCGGGAATCCGACATATGGATCTTCCCGAATTGGATTTGTAAGTTATAAAATAAAAGATTAATCGCCACATGGTTTTGGAAATTGGCGGAGATCTAACCGTTGGATCATAACGAAAATTTAGTATGTGTTTCTAGAAGCATAATGTGAATCATGAGAAGTTATGGATGGGAAATCTGAGTTGCAGATCTTCCGGATCGAACTACATAGTGACGTGTTTTATATAAGTTATATATTCTATCGATATGATTTCTAAGGCATGATTTGATGATTGTTCTAGGCGCCGATCGTCATGACGCCTTGATGGGTTGTGCTAGGGAGTTGTAGGGCGAACTCCAGGTGAGTGGGCTTTTGTTTTCAGTATATATATATATATGTATATATATATATATATATATAATTGATTGATTTCCCAGAAATACGTTTTAAAATGCTTTTATGAAATGAATGCCATGTCGAATGCCATAGATATATTTATATATATATATATGTATATTTGTGTAATTATATATTGTTGCATCGCGGGCGCCAGGTAAGTCAGGTAAGTGTGTGTGTGTGTGTGTGATGTGATGATTGAGGTGATATCGATGAGATTGGTATATGGCTCATTACCTGCACATCGGGGTTGTGCATGCCTGAGGGCTTAGCTTTCACGTGATCGTTCACCTCCCGCACCGTACGCTCACCTTGGATCCAAGGCAGGTGCCAGCCTGTCGTACAGACCACATTAGGTGGTTCCGACTCGTAGGTGACTTGCGATTCGTCGCCAGCCTTCACGTGATCGTAGCACAGAGCGTATTTACCCAGCTTGACGTACAGACCACATTAGGTGGTTCCGTCATTGGTGTAGGTTACTGATTACTGATTATTGATTATTGATGATTGATTGAGAGATGGATTGAGGATTGATTGAAGAGCCATAGATTCAGCCGTACAGGTCACTTGAGGTGACTCCGGCTGATTGATATACATATATTGCCGGCATGATTTGAGTTGGGATATCACCTGATTACTTAGTGGTATTTGGTATATGTTGATTATTGGTTATGGTTCATTCGGGCATGGCATTGCTTATTTGATGAGATTGGTTGATAAATGGTTTTTCTGTATTAGTACGTATATATATTTTCTGGGAAGTATACTTGTTTTACAGAGAGGGGTTACAACTTTCATATCGAAATGATTTTGATAAAGCTTTGTTTTTGCCCACTCACGCTTTTTGTTTTACGCCCTTCCAGGTTCTAGTAGCATAGTTTCTTTATCGACAAGGACTCGTGGTATATCTCAATTCAGGTGGCTACTTCTGAGGGTATGATCTTTACCCACACTACTGTACTTTACTTATGCTCTGACAACGCGTGTGAAATGGGTCTATACCCACTCACATCGCACTCTGATAGTTAGGTACCTTTAGGTTTAAATTTATTCACATTCTTCCATATCATCACTTTATGGCTTCGTCACCTTCCAGGTGATGGCCAGCACAGCTCGATTCGGAGTCCTAGTGGACATTCCGGGTCGGGGTGTGTCACAGGGCGTGATGGCCAACACGCCCTGATTTCCAGGTCGGGGTGTGTCAACTTTACAATGGGTTAGCAATAATGTGATTCAATCAGTTGTTTATTAAATATTATTTTCTCTATTCTTAATGTAAATTCAATAGAATGTAGATCGAAATTGGAGACCGATTTTATTATGTGGATTCAGCTGTTTTAATTGGTTTATGAGGGGTTTTTTTTTTCTAGCATGGTCTAATATTATTCATTTAAAATGTGTAAGTCGCGCATAGCAGGCAGTGATTCAAAAAATATCTTCTGCACGCGCCTGAGCGCTTGCATGAAGGCTAGTATAATCTTAAGTTTGCATCCTTACAGCTATTATAATTCATTAGACTCCAACGGGATTTTAAATGATTTAAGAACTAATCCTACTAGCCTGTGTATAAATCACGGACTTTAGAGTTTTATAAAATTTGGGCTAAATGTATAACATAAAGTAGATAATAACTTTTAAAAAAAAAAACGATATTATTTAAACTAAGAGATTGTGGGAGTATACTTAGCCTCACAATGGGCTAATATAATATAGTTTAAATTCGTATTTAGCGAAAATCGAATCTAAAACCTCTCATTACTAAACTATAATACTCTTTGAAAAAAATTCAAACAACTCCTTAAAATGTTTCATTTTAAAAGTATTTTGTTTAGTCTCGTTATAGTGCATTTGTACTATTTGAGTGCTAGCTTTGTTTCGCTTGAATAGTTAACAACTGATTCTAAAGTTTCAAGAACATCGTAAAATCCCTCCAGCTTGAGACCCTCTTACGTAGGGAAACAAGTATCATGAACATCTTATGTATTTTAATGACTTGATGAAGAGGAATTTAGACAAATTTAATATCCAAAGACATTTCCTAATCCTAGCAATCCTCAACTAGCAAGTTGCAAGTCTTATGACGCGTGAAGAGATAAGAAAAGCAACTAGGAGTTGGGATCGGCTCCATGATATAAATAAATAAATAAATATTAATTTTATGTTGTGGATGTTGGAAATGGATCATCTCCGGATCTCTTCCTTCTAATTTACCAAGTTCGGGAATCTAGATTATTGAAATTTAATTCAACGGTTAAAGTTATTATAACTTTTAAAGTTGACTCATGTTTGTAGCTGTTGGATCAAATTTCAATGGTCCGGATCCAGACTTAGTGGATTAGGAGGAAGAGATCCAGAGAGGATCCCTATCCGTAGATGTTTACATCTCTGCACGTTCAATTTCTTGCCATGGAAGCAGCACAAAGCTAGCAAGCAAGGGATTCATTCAGTGATGGATCTCAACAAATGGTTTCTTTACTTTACTTCTAACGCAGCTTTTGCTATCTAAAATAGTCTAATAGGATCAGGACAACATGGTCCAACTATCTCTTGATCTAATGATATTTTACTACTTTGTCCGTGAAAATTTGCACAAAATGTATGTTGGGTAATTTGGACTATAAATGGAGCTTTTCAAGTGGTTCCAATTTGTTAAAATCGTTCTTATTAGACCCCGTTTTGTTTTGTTTTCATTTTCACCAAAAAAAATTGCTTCACTTTAAAATTAGAGTTAATTACATTTTGTACTCTCAAGTTTACGTACCATTTCAACCTCGTACCTCAAATTACAGTTGTTAAGCTTATAAATTCATTGCAATGTCATACCTCCAGTTGTTAAGCTGTTTATTTGATCGTTAAATGATGGATTGGAAAAAATGTGCCAAAGATTGCACATCAAAATATACTTGGCTTGGTTGCTTTGAATTGAATATAACATATTGACAACCAGTTGCATCACCAAAGCCAGTGATTTTCTTGAAGACCTGTATAGCTTTCAGAGAATTGCTAATTTATACATTGAACCCTGAGCTTTTACTATTTTCATTTGATTCATATACTCAACAATGCTTTTATGTATCATATATTGTTCTTGTGTAATTAATTACAAATCAATCAAATCTATAAAACAATGAAGAGAAGACACTGATACAAGGAACTCATTTGAAAAGTTCACTCCCAAGAGTCACAGCACCTATCTCCTCATCAACTTCAATATGAAAATGGTTACTCTCTCTCCCTCGACGAATTCGTTCTAGCTCCTCCACAACAATCTGCATCTGCGGCCTTCGTTCGCTCCCATCTACACACATCAGTGCCAGCTCCATCATCTGTTTTGCAGTTTGCCTTGACATGTCACCTAATGTCTTATCAACAAATCTGTCCAAATCCTTGCAATCCTTCGCCTACAAAAGCAAACGGAACTTGATAAGAAATGAAAGGGTTAAAACGATAACTATATAGGCTGCACTTCACCTTTTTGCTTTCTCTTTTTGTTTACAGTTATGTCACATAAGCAGATCTTAAGAACGAACGAAAAGGTTACTTCTTTGTATGACAAGCTTGCAAGTACGAATAGTCAGTGAAGTTTCACACCTACGCATAAATGCATATATAACGATGAAGGCATGTCCAAAATATATAACTCATAACCTAAAGCGAGCCATGATCTTGTCAATGCTAGAGTGAATGCATTGTTCAGAACCGACGACTCATTCTCCCTCTCCACGAACTTTTGATCTCCTTCATTCAGGAGGTACTAGGATTTTCTCTCTACTACATCTCTCACACACTCTCTAAAACCTTTATTCTTTCTTTAAAAGCTCTCCAATTACGTCACTTGATCTGATCCGAAAAGGATAAGAACAACCTGCAAGCTACTCTAGAATCTTGAGAATGTACATTAAATTAGAGAGAGCTTCAGCTATCATTTTGCTTGCCTTAGAGAAGTGAAGTGTCCATCCACATAAAGACGGGTGGAGAGCAAGAGTGTAGATGGGGAGGCGTTTGGCATTAAATGCATTAAGTCTTTCTGCAGTGTATGAAAAACAACAGACGAGTAGAAGTTATCATTAGGGCAAGATAGAGATAGACACCTGCAATATTAAATTATCCCCCGAGTTCAACTGGTTTCTTGCATTCGCTTCACGTCCACTGATCAATTCCAGTAAGAAGACCCCGAAACTGTACACGTCACTTCTCTCTGAAAACTTCTTTGACGAATCCAACCTTTACGAAAAATAAGGAGTAGATTAGATTAGACATCATCAACAAATTCAGTCTAAACAGAACTACCATAGTTCTATAATGAATGAGATTTGAAGGTTTTTTCTTCAATCGAATTAGTCAACTTAAAATTCGAAGCAACTTCCACTATAAGAACTAGAGGCATAACTTGATGAAGCACTCAGAAGCAGACTGTTACTAGCTGGTCAATGTAGTACTAGAAGAAAGTTAAATCATACCGTAATACAATCAACTTTTAATCTTGATAGTTTGGCACTCAACTGATTATAGAATTGGACACAATCAATGGTACTGTTTAGTGTTAGACTGTTTTCACCAATCTAGATTGCATAACGTGCGAAAATGACCTGCAACAAATTGACTGAGGAATCTTTGGTCAATAAGTTGGTGGAGGAGGAAACTTACTCTTATATTCCACACAGGCAATTCTTGCACATCAAGCAATCTTGATCGTTAGTGACAAATAGCATTACAGGCACAAAGAGGTGCTATCCACATCCTACAATCTAGCATAGACTTTGCATTTTGAAGATAGATTACATACTCTGGGTCAAGAAAGCAATCTACGGCTGAAGATGAGCCAGCATGATGACCCACTAGCAATTTGGTTAGTCCATAATCAGACACCTTGGCAGTAAAGCTTTCGTCCAGTAGAACATTGCTTGTAATAAAATGCATGTGCAGAAGAGGAGGCACCAAACTGTGAAGGTGCGCAAGTCCTTTTGTGCAAAATAACCGAAAGAGGAAGTTCAATTATTTAATGCAAAAGAGAAAGACTTGCACAAGAACTTGAAGCAGGTGATGTACCTTTGGCTGCTCCCAAAGCAATCGATAGCCTTTGCTTTATGCCCAACTTTCCAATCGGTAAACCTTCAGCATCTGCATAATTATGTTGTTAAAGAGGGGGAGAGAGAGAGAACGAAAGAGAGTGAGAGAGAGAGAGAGAGAGAGAGAGAGAGAGAGAGAGAGAGAGAGAGAGAGAGAGTACCGTATAGATGATTCCCAACATTTCCATTTGGAAGATAGTTATATACAAGTAACTGTTGAGTAGCATCTTGACAATAACCAATAAGCCTAAGAATATGCACGTGGTTGACACGAGCTACGTGCTTCACCTGTATCGCATCAAGAGAAGTCAGAATACTCAGAAGTTGCTACCAAATAATTTTCTACGCACTACCTCACTACGAAAGTCATGGTTTACTAGATAAGAAATATGCATCGGCACTTGCGTACCTCATGAAAGAAATACTGAGTTGGGGCATGTAGGCGTCTCTTGATAGCCACAATAGTTCCATCTTGGAGCAATCCCTTGTAGACCAAACCAAATCTACCTTGGCCTATGTTATTAATTTCATTGAAATTGCGCGTCGCTTGCTCCAATTCCAATATTGTGAGTTGCCTCAAGTTTGGAGCACTGTATGGAGAATGAGCAACGGCGTAGGGAGATGTGTCCCCTCTTTCCCACTGAACTGAAAGAAATCAAAGAAGAAACCAATTCACCAAACTTACCGCAGTGAGCCAAACCAAATTTTAACAGATAAAACACCAACATCAAGCATGAAACAAACTTTGCATCTTTTTCAGTCACATCCTGCTTTTACATCTGTAATCTTTTTAAGACATCATCAACGGTAAAGAGTACTTTTATGCAGAGCGGCAGAAGTGACGTACACTGGAACTAAATTCTACAAGACGCACCACATACTGCCAACTTTGGACCATCTAGCTAGGAAGATTCCACCATTTTTATTTTTTTTGGGGTTAATTAGAATGCAAAGTGGTAAATACAAATAATTGAAACACATGGATGTTTTGCTCCCTTTCGTAGAAGAAGCAAGTTGATTTATCTTGAGGACCTGTTTGGGAAACCCCAATTTGAGAAAGGCATTTCCGTATTGTACCAAAGTGGGTGTGTGTGGCCAGAAACTCATTACTTACCCCAGTGCTGCTTCAATTTGAAGCCTTCGAAACAGTATAAAATTGTATTGTTCATCATTTGACTTAACAAGAATACGGATGGCAACTGGTATTTCACATGTTTTATGTCATGCCCCTTTCAATAAACTGCCTTGAAGGCTGAAGTGAAGGCATATGCGATGCAAGGAATCCACATTTGGCTAATGATCAATGCAGTTAGATGTTTTCCTCATTTGAGTCATTTTACATCCTTTCAGGGTCTGAAAATTCCTCAAATGGTTATGAGCTATCTTACCAGTGGGTGATGGTGCAGATGACGCTGTCTCAGATGTTCGCCTAGTTAATCTTTTTACACGCATCAAGCAGATGTAAACGAGCATCACTATGATAATCACAAGCAGAGTGGCAACAACTCCACCAGTAATTGCTGCAACTTTCCGTTTTGATGAATGGTTACCACGAACTTCTTCCACGGGTGTGAGTGTTGGAGTACCGTTATTCCCATCAACTATGGCTTCTATCCTCCTGCTTCTTGGTTTATGGTGATCTTTTTGTAGTTGAATTGAAGGGTGCGTAACGAAAAGTCTTGGAGCAAAAGGTGGCAAACTGACTGCGTTAGTCCTCAAAGAAACTGAACAGATACCAGAAAACCTGTTGAAGCATAACATCTAACATACTTCTTACATGATTACAGAAATATGATCAAAAGATGAAACTGTCAACAACACATTATTTAGAATCTAAGGTACTTGCAATATGCGTCAAAGCTCAAGAGTATAGTTCCCTTAACTATAATAAAATTATTTTAGACTTGTGGCAGTCTTCATAAAGCTCTTCAATACAAAAACCAGACTTTGTCTCCTCAGTTACATTGGTAGTATCGTAAAACAAAAATTGAATGGGGCTTCCACACAATGTGTTTTATGTAACTAGTTGAACACGATTTTATACCCACTTGGATTCTTAAGGTAAAACCCATAGAACATAATTGGATCACGATCGAACAGAATATACAGGTCCCCAAGGAGCCGATTTGTAAAACTAGCATGTTGTTACAAACAGGGGATTAACTTTTTGGCTAGTAGACTATAAAATTCAGGATATGTTCAACATAAGTACTGATATGCATTACTACAAGGCTTTAATTTGTAGTTAGCTTCCTGGCAGTAATCAATTTGTTCGCTTGCGTCTTATATTAATGCTATGAAGGCAACAATTGTTCTACCCTGAATTTTTTAATGAATCATCATATACTATTAACTTCTACATATTACAGACTGCACTGCTAGAGAGAGAGAGAGAGAGAGAGAGAGAGATCTTACAGAGGATAAATGCAAGGGTCCTTCAGTTTGTGACAGTTGACAATTTTCCATTGTTTTAGACAAGGACATCTTCCAATTCGACCATCAAACAGTTGAGGACTTCCACCTCGGCTCTTAAAAGTTAGTAGAGCTTCAGCTATATATTTCAGAGAGGGAAAAAAGAATAAGAAATCAGCATTCTTCCAAATGCGAATTGCAATGAAGATTAAGCAAAGCATATTACTCAAAACCAACAAGAAGTAAGAATATGACAGCCTAACATCATGCACATTTTGCGTCAATCGCATGCCTAGCCAAACCATTTCGGACATGAACAAGAAGTTGCAGCATAGCAGTTTAAAAGGGAATTCCAATATCCAAAACAATTCTAAACACCGAGTACATATTGGAAGCAGCAACTTAAACATATGATTTCATCCTATGAGTCAAATAACAGTAGGAAAAATGATTGTTTTTAGTTCTTATTGCAGAATCCATTCCATTTCACTCAAATAATATGCACAAGAAGACGTGGCAATAACAAAGTTGGATAGAGCAATATGCTCCTACTCCTCAAGTTCGAATCCCCGTTTCTGGCAGTTTAGATTAGATTAAAATATCGCTCGAATAAAAAAGAAGCAAAGTGAGAGAAAAAGTACCATAAATTTTGTAGCTTGTTCTGCTGGGTTCCAAAATCTGGATGAGTAGAAGCAGAGGCAGCTGTTGCCACCAGAACAAGCGCATTGTCAATAAGCCTCAACCCATTTGAAAATCCTCCCCCCCCCCCCAAAAAAAAACAAACCACCCTGCAAATTTTAAACCAAACAAAACCCTAATCAGCCACTCAATCCAGATTCTCGAGACTTGAAGAACCCTGAAGGACCGACAGAACAGGCTGTCTTGTCTTTTGTGGGACCATTTGCTGTGTTTCTTGTACAACGGCTAAAATCCCAACATTGCATTCACACTCGGCAAACAAAATCACAAAAACCCCACATCCCAACAGATTCCCATGGGAATCGCAGAAACATCCACATGAAACAGTTCAAAACTTGGGAAATGTTCAAGTCCCAGAACCCAGACGGTGAATGATGATAATTGATAAGAAAGTGCTGTGCTTTTCCCTCGGGTTTTTCACTTTTCACCTTACGAAAAAAAGCAGCTTTTTCTCACAGGGCTTTTTACTTCTGCTGTTCAGAAAATCTTAGGATTCTCGCTAAAGTAAAGAGACCCAAGTTTCCAAATCTTTGCAGATTTTTGGGTTTTTGATTGTTTCACAAGAACAGTGTAAAACCAGTACAGATATGCAGAAAAAGTTAGTCAACACAAAGAGCTAAAGTGTGACTAAATGAGCCTTCCCTTCAATGTTAGAACATGTTATCTGTGACAATCTTTTGCAAACTTTTTTTTTTTTCCTTCTACATGTCAAGGAAAATCAAAATAAAAAAAAAGTATATATATATAGATATGTGTAGTCTAAAGAGACGGAGAGAGGGGGGCAAAAAAAGCTGACATGCCCTGCAAAAATGGAGCTGAAGAGAATCATAGATTATGGAAAAAGCAGCTTATTTTGTTGCTGCTATAAGCCTTCAGCCTACCGGAGAACTCTTGTATTTTGAGTTTGTTGAGAGGTCCCTTGTGCAGGTTTACATTGGAAACAAAGGCTTCTTCTCCCAGAAAAGCAGCTAAACACAGACATAATGAATGACATGACACACAAGATATGTTCCAAGTAGGTCCGGATGTTCCTATGACATAAGAACAGTTGTTCTTCAAAACCCCTTTGTTTCTTGGCCTCTTCACATTTGTTTACCGTCCCAGATAACTATAGAGCATTAAATTATTAGTTTTTCAAATTTAAGAAATTCAAATCATTGTCTGTGTTGCTTTATAGAGAATTAGAAATGATTTGGACAATCGTAATGTAAGATTTCAACTATTAGTGTAAGCAAGTCTCATAATGCATCACCAGTTAACAGTCATTCATGTACGTATGAACGAATATTACTTACACAACTCTTATATAGATTCATAAGAGATTTTAGTTTTTAAGTGTTTGTCAACTTACGTAGAAACTGAGCATGTTGTGTGTACTTTTTCATATGCCATTACATTTATTATATAGGGTATTTGAGTCTACATGATATAAGCAGAGGCGGAGCCACAATGTGGTCAATGGGGTCGCACGACCCCTTGGAAGCCATGGAAATAACCTTAGAGGTCCCTTGGAGCTGCTGGTGCGACCTCTTGGAGTTGCACACCACGTGGTCGACGAAATGTCTGAAAGAAGAAGAACGCTTGTAGGCAGTGGCGAAGCCACGTGACTCGTGAGGGCCACTCCCCTCGCCGGGAAACACCATTGGACCCAGCTCTTCGCGCGCGCGCCTCGCTGGAAAACCTGGTTCAGTCCTCTGTTTTTTCTGGGCAATCTGCAATCTGCAGATTGCTGTTTTCTTTTTTTTTTTTAAACCAGGCCAAAACGACATCGTTTTAGGCCTAATAAAAAAAATTTAAAAATTATAAACCAAAACGGCGTCGTTTCATCCGTTTTGAAAAAGAAAAAAAAAAGGTCCGGGGGGGGGGTGGGGGGGGGACCGTGAGTCCCCCATTCAACCTTCTTCTCTCTCAGCCCAATTACAGACAGAGAGCAGCTCCCCCAAATCCCAGAAAGAGTAGCAACGGACGGAGGAGCCAGCTTTCCTCTCACTGTCTCACTGTCTCACAATCTCACTCCAGTCCTCCAGCCACTGAGCCGAGCCTCAGCCAACCTTCAAACTTCAAACTTCAAAGGTAAATTTAAAATCCCTACCTAACCCTAAATAATTATTTAATACAAATTTTATTTAATTGCTATAGAAATAGAATCATATTCATATGGTAATGCACTAAGTTGGTTATTGGTTGTTGATTATCATATTCAATTAAGTAATTGAATTATTACATAATGTATACAATTATTCATATGATTAGTTGAATTGAATTTTTATTTATTGAATAATTTGTATGCTAATTGGTATTGATTAATTGAATTGTTGGCTTGGTTGGATTAGTTATTATGCATATTAGTATAGTTTACTTAATGGAACGATACTATAAATTTTTTTTTCTTTCCATTTTACAGTTTAATTTAATTGAAATCCAATTCATATTTATTTTGATTATGTTGATGGTTTGTTTATATTGTGAGTATTTATTTTGAATATTTTGTATATGTAGAAATATTATGGAACGGTTTTTTAAGAGAAAATCATCATCGGGTTCGGGTAGTTCGAATAATGTTGATAGTTCAAATACTGTTGGTAGTTCAAGAACTCCAAGTTCAAGACAAAGTCAGTTAGATGGTGTTTTGGGTAATCTTCAAGCGGATCATGGATTAAGAACTCGAATGATAGATTATGATGCTAATATGAGAGATGAGGTCCGAAGATCATATCTACAAAAAGGACCTTGTCAACCTAGAGGTCATAATTTCCCAATAACTAATATGTCGGGAATTAATTGACGCTTCATTCCCCAATGGTTTGATGAGTTTGATTGGTTGAAGTATAGTATATCTAAAGATGCGGCATTTTGTCTCTATTGCTATCTCTTTAAATCCAATTTTGAACAAGTGGGTAGTGAAGCTTTCACTAGAAATGGATTTAAGACTTGGAAGAAAGGGAGAGAAAGATTTAAGATGCATGTTGGACCGGTTGGGAGTGTTCATAATAAGACTAGAGAAGCTGCTACAAATTTGATGAATCAAGCTACACATATTGAAACGGCAGTGAGCAAACACTCCGACCAAGCTCGTAAGGCTTATCCCACATGCTTGAATGCATCAATTAAGTGCACTAAGTTTTTATTGCGACAAAGTCTTGCTTTTCGTGGCCATGATGAAAGTGCCACTTCAAGCAATAGGGGAAATTACTTGGAGCTATTGCAATTCCTTGCAGATAATGATGATAAAGTTAGAGAAGTTGTGCTGGAAAATGCTCCGGGGAATCTCAAATTACTAGCTCCTTGCATTAAAAAAGAAATTGTGAATTTATGTGCCCTTGAAACACTTGATGCTATCATGGATGGTCTAAAAGATAGATTCTTTTCAATATTGGTGGATGAAGCACGTGATGTGTCGGTGAAAGAGCAAATGGCTATGGTGTTGCGTTATGTGGATGACAACGGGCATGTAATTGAAAGATTTGTGGGTATCCAACATGTTACCGACACTACTTCAAGTTCACTAAAGGATGCTATTGACACATTCTTTTCTCGCAACGGTTTGAGCATTTCCAAGCTACGAGGACAAGGTTATGATTGTGCTAGCAATATGAGAGGTGAGTTGAATGGTCTTAAAACAAAGATATTGAGAGAACAACCTTGTGCATATTATGTTCATTGCTTTGCTCATCAACTTCAACTAGTTCTCGTTGCTGTAGCAAAGAAGAATATAGACATTGCCTCTTTTTTTGCAACGGCTAATAGTGTGGTTAATCATGTTGGAGCATCTTGTAAGCGGCGTGATTTACTTAGACAACAACTTCAAGAAGAGCTTGTGATAGCTTTTGAAAATGATTGTCTTATAACAGGGCAATGCTTAAATCAAGAAACAAGTCTCAAACGTGCCGGTGACACTCGATGGAACTCACACTATGGTACCTTGATTAGCATCATTTCCATGTTTTCATCCGTGGTTCATGTGCTTCAAATGGTTATTGATGATAATCCCAATGAAAGTGCGGGTGAAGCAAATAAGTTAATGAGAGAAATACGTACTTTTGAGTTTGTGTTTCACCTTTTCTTGATGAAAGTCATATTGGGACTCACAAATGATTTGTCACAAGCATTGCAGAGGAAAGATCAAGAAATTGTGAATGTAATGGCTTTAGTGAAATCATGCAAGGAAAAGCTACATTGGATGAGGAATAATGGGTTCAATGCATTGATTGATGAAGTATCTTCTTTTTGTGAAAAACATCATATTGATGTCCTAACATGGAAGAGGCATTTATACTTCCAGGGAGGTCAAGGCGTAATGCTCCAATAAAGACAAATCGTCATCATTATCGTGTTGAGCTCTTTATTTATGTCATTGATGAGCAAATTACGGAGTTAGATGATCGCTTTAATGAGGTAAATACCGAGTTGCTTATTTGTTTGGCATGTTTGAGTCCGAAAGATTCATTTGTAGCTTTTGATAAACCAAAGTTACTTCGTCTTGCTCAATTTTATCCTCAAGACTTTTCGGATGAGGATCGTTTGGCACTTGAAAATCAACTTGAGATTTATATTCATTATGTGCGTTCCAGTAGTGATTTCTCTCAATTAGAAGGGATTGGTGATCTTGCAAAAAAAATGGTGGAGACAAGGATGCATCAAGTATTCAATTATGTATATTTGCTCATTACATTGTTTTTAGTTTTACCAGTTGCAACTGCTTCAGTGGAGAGAGCATTTTCTATCATGAATATTGTTAAGGGTCCACTTAGGAACAAAATGGGAGATCAATGGTTGAGTGATAGCTTGCTTGTTTATATTGAGAGATATTTTTGCTTGTATTGAAAATGAAGCTATAATGCTTCGTTTTCAAAATATGAAACCTCGTCGTGGACAATTATAGCTTGTAATATTGTTTCCGTTATGAATTATGAATGAAAATACTATGATTTCATTTTCAACATGTTTTTCCATCCTAAATTTTTATTTGGACTTTTACACTAAGACCTCTTATGGTAAGATTTCTGGCTCCGCCACTGGATATAAGTACAAGTGAGTCAATGAGAAGATGTGTTGGGACACTTACTTAAATAAGAGTGGAGTTCAGCCGTTGATACAAGCTAATCTCATAATAAATTAATGGCTGACAATCACTCACGTGTGCATAGACAATGATTACAATGATCGAGTTTTTGGATAAATTTTTTTGTCAAATTATATATCTTAAATCTTCAAGTGAACTTAATTTGAGGTTCAAAGGAGAATGTGGAATTGTAATTTCTCTTTCCAAAGTAAGAACAAATTTGAGATTGTATTCTCTGCAAAGCAACAACTTTTTTTTTTTTTTTGAACAATCAATATTATCTACACTAAAGGGGGAGGGAGTGGGCTTAGTCTCACAATGGGCTAGCAATAATTTAGTTAAATTCGCTTTTGGCGATAATCGAACCTAAGACATCTAACTTACAGGTGAATAAGAATACCACTAGATTGTAGTACTAAAATGGCAAAGCGACAAACTTTACTTTATAAATTTGGAGAAGAACTTGCATGCAATTAGGACATCAATATGGCACTAACCCACACCAATTACTCATGAGTAATGCCACTAGTTGCATGTAATAAAGTTTCTCTCATAAATTTGAGGTAGTTGTGTAACCAGATTATAACTTCTTCCAAGTTCCAACTTCTAACTTCCAACCCAAGTCATTATGGAATTCAACATCAAGACCGTAAAGATCTTTTGTTTAACAGGGATTTTCTAAGGTGGTATGATACTCCGGAGTATCATAGTACATTTGTTAAATATTTCAAGAATATATTTATATATTCGCGTTGGCTGGAAAGTTAGGAATTTGCCCAACAGTTGCTTCTTTTCGAGTGAAGCATTGCAGCTATTAATTTCAATAATAAATAACATACTATTTATATTATATATATATATATGTGTGTGTGTGTGCGCGCGCTGCATTGTGCAGCATGTGTGTGCAAAAAATAATAGTACCGAAAGGTTGGATTTAATTCAACCTTGTACCTGTTGGTTGAACTGTAACTTTTGGTTAAAAGACATGATGCTTACTCAAATTGTATAAATAGAATTAAAAGATGTAATTAGTCAATATTTATTTTCTGAAAATTCTAAATAGAAGACATGTCTTTTGGGTCAACACTATTAAAAATGGTTGTATATCTTCAACTAAAATGAAAGGGCTCGATGAACGGGTGCTTTAATGTCTATAAATACCTATTGTGGCATAATGTTTCACATACAATTTCAAAAATTTGTTTTTGCATTCCTTGCTCTCTTCATTCTCCATCACATTCATACAATTTCTTTCTAGTTATTTCTAAGGGAATTAATTTGGTTTTGTTAATCGAATATTCCATATTTTGTTGTATCCTGGAAGGGATTTGCCAAGAACCCTTTAGCAAACTCTTTCAATTGGGGGCAAATAACACTTTAAGGAAACGATTTAAGTCCTACCTCAAAGTCATTCTTCAGTTTATTCTCTATATTTATACATTTACATTAACAATCTTAAAGTGTTATTTTCGTCATGGAGAACAAGTCTGATAACATGGCTTTGAAGATTATCAATCAAGATGTCTACAAGCTAGACAAATTTGATAGATCAAATTTCACCCGATGGAAGGACAAGATGCGTTTCATGCTTACTGTTCTAAATGTCATATATGTGTTGGACCCGAAATTGGAGCCTATTTGTGAACCAAGTGACAAAAACATAGACAAGATAGTTGCCGATCGAAAGAAGCATGAAGAAGATGAATTGGTATGTTAAGAACACATCACTGATCGCTTATATGACATGTACGCACACATGCAATCTCCCAAGGAAATTTGGGAAGCACTTGAACACAAGTACACAACCGAGAAAAGAGGTACCAATTAATGTTCAAATATTATGAGTTCACTATGTTTGATAACAAACCCATCCTAGACCAAGTTCATGAATTATTGGTCTTGGACTCAAAGCTTCGTGAACTTAAAATAGTTATTCCAGATCCTATGATAGTTGGGGCTATTATGGCAAAATTACCCCAAAAATGGAATAATTATAGAAAGAAACTTATACACATGGTGGAAGATATTAGTTTGGATGATTTGCATATTCAAATTGAAGAGGAAATTCGAAATCGTGATAAGAATTTTGCAAATCAAGATTCCTCCAAAGTTCACATTGTCGAAGGAAACAAATACAAAAAGAATTTCAAAGTCAAAATTAACAAAGGGAAGTTTAAGAAGACCAATTCCAACAACAATCAAAAGAATGCAAATGGTGTATGCTACCATTGTGGAAAGAAAGGCCATTACATTCGTGATTATAGACACAGAAAAGCAAGTGAGGAATATGCCAATAAGACCAATAGCACAAATATGGTGGATGATACTGGAATTGATAACATAGTTGCAATGGTATCAATGATGCATATTGACATGATTACTAAATTGAATATGGCAGTGGCAATAAAATCATTTAATTGGTGCCTCGACTCAGGGGCTACTATATATGTGTGCAGGGGCGGATCTATTAAAAAACCAGGGTGGTCCCGGGACCACCTGAAGCTCGGAAAAATGGCTGTGAAGATCTTCAAGGACCACCCAAGTCTAGGCAGTGATGGAGAAGAACAACAGCCATGGCTACTGCAGGCTGTGCGTTTCAGGGGAGGAAGAAGAAAGCAAAATTTTTTTTCAAAATGACTTGGCCAAAATGACGTTGTTTTAAGCCAAGCCATTAAAAAAAAATTAAAACCTCACGTGACCCTCACACACACTCACATAATAGAGCAATCAACAGCAATCAAACCTTCACTTTACCAAATCTGTAACCCTTGAACCCTTTACCCTTCTGCATTTTTTCTTCGTGTGATTCGTGAAGCTCTGGTCTGGAGTTCAGGCTAGTCGTTGCGCTGCCCGCTGCCGCTGGTCCTCTTCTTCTTGGTCGAAGACGAAGAGGTTTGTACTTTGTAGACTGTAGTACCCTGCTCTTGTTTTGTTGGTGTTATTATTCTGCGACTTTTAGATTTTCATGATCGTTTTTATTATTTTTAATTATGTGGATTCCAGCTTGTTTTGACTTCTCTTTCCTATGTTTGTATCTAAGATTTAGGTCAACCAAACAAAGAAAAAAAAAACCAAGAATTAGCAAAAAGATAGAGTTCAAAAAAGTGGACTTATTAGTTCTTTGCTTTTTTTATCGAAATATGCGTTTTTGATTACTGCTTGTGCTAGTAATGGGAGGTATCGGAACTCGGGAGGTGGTTTCAATTTTTAAGAAAATGGAGGAAGAGGGGTGTAATGTGTAGGCCTACTTTGATAACATACAATGTGATTTTGAATGTGTATGGAAAAATGGGTATACCTTGGCACAAGATTAAAGCTCTTGTAGAGGGTATGAAGAGTGCCGGGATTGCCCCAGATTCTTATACATATAATACGCTTATTTATGATCTTATACATATAATACGCTTATTTGATTTGTAGCTATTTTAAAATTTCCGTTTGATCCAAAGGCCAATGTCAGGAGGTCAAATTTGAAATGCAAGGTTTATTAGGAACTAAAACTTAATTGTGTCAATTATTCTTTTATTTTCTTCAATAATATAACGAGGTTGTATTGTATTTATTTTACTATTTAAGTGGTCTAATTGGTTTGTTAAAGATGTTAATTGGTTGATTTGATAATATGGTTTGATCAAGATGACTAGGGATTGGTTTCCTTTAACATCCAACTGCCCCAGTAGTGTAAATTATTTTGAACTTGATAGCATACTTAAGTTTTGTTATCACCGCCTTATTGGGATCATAATAAAGGAATAAGGGCAGGGTTCATGTACAGGCATAGTGTTCATTAGGCAGAAATTGTCTAGAAAAGGGTGTGTAATGTGTTGGCTCTATGTATTGTGAATTGAAGTGTCCAACTAGTTTATGATGCTAAAAGGGTGTGTAAAAATTTGTGCTTTCTTTCAATATTGTTTCCACGCTTGTTTTCTGAACTTGAGGTGGTAGTGGAATTGCAGGGACTATTTCGTAGAGTATAGTGAGTTGATCAAGCTGCAGCCTTTGGAAGGCGTAAACTATATATTCTACAATCTGTGCGTTTCTCACAAGTGCAAGGTATGTTTTCGTTCACCTCTCTAGCATTGCCTTTGTATCTGCATTTTTGCTATATGCATCTTTGGCATTCATAATATTTGAATCCCACGGGCACGGACTTAATTATAAATTTATAAATGATTCTGATTTCTCATTTTTCATATAATATTTGTTTAGTTTCATCAATTGATATAGATTTTTTTTATTAATTGATATGTGTAGAAATTAGAAGTATGGAACGATATTACAAGCGAAAATCATCATCGATTAGTTCGGACAATCATATTCCAAATAGTTCATCTCCAAACTTGGATAGTTCCAATCCTATTCCGAACAATTCCCCTCCAATTCCAAGTAGTTCTAATCCAATTGGGGGTAATTCCACTCCACAACAAAATGAGTTAAAAGTTGATTTGGATAATCTTGAGAGAGACCCCGGAAAGAGAATTCCAATGAAGGATTATCCTTCAGATATTCGAGATGAGGTCCGGAGAGCATATATATTAATGGAGCCTTTTAGAGATAAAGATCATGATTTTCCATTCACTTTGCATTCGAATAAAAAGCGACGGTTCGTTGATAATTGGTTGAAGGAATTTCATTGGTTGGAATATAGTATATCTAAAGATGCTGCATTTTGCTTTTATTGCTATCTATTCAAAGTCAACTTTGAACAATCAGGCAGTGACGACTTTACTGAGGTAGGCTTTCAAAATTGGAAGCATGCAAGAGCGTGTTTTGAAAAACATGTGGGAATGGTTGGTAGCTTTCATAATAAAGCTATTGAAGTTGCTGGTAATCTAATGAATCAAAAGACACATTGAAACAGTTTTGGTCAAATAGTCAGAAGAAGCTCGTATGGCTTATCGCACTTGCTTGAATGCATCAATTGATTGCACTAAGTTTTTGTTGCGACAAGGTCTTTCATTTTGTGGTCATGATGAAAGTGACACTTTAAACAATAGAGGTAACTATTTGGAGCTCTTGCAATTCCTTGCGGATCATGATGAGAAAATAAAGGTCGTTGTGTTAGATAAAGCTCCGAGAAATCTCAAGCTAATAGCTCATTCAATTCAAAAAGATCTTGTTCATTCATGTTCTATTGAAATCATTAAAACTATCATAAGTGATATGAAGAATGCTAGGTTATTTTCTCTATTGTTTGATGAGGCACGTGATGTTTCTATAAAGGAGCAAATGGCGGTGGTTTTGCGTTATGTGGACAAAAATGGGAAAGCCATTGAAAGGTTTGTAGGAGTTCAACATGTTCCCGACACCACTTCAAACACATTAAAGGAGTCTATTGATGCCTTCTTTCATTTCAATGAGTTGAGCTTCTCCAATTTACGAGGGCAAGGTTACAATGGTGCTAGTAATATGAAATGTGAGTTCAATGGACTAAAGACAAAGATTTTGAATGATCAACCTTGTGCATTCTATGTTTATTGCTTTGTCATCAACTTCAATTAGCTCTTGTTGCCGTAGCAAAGAATAATGTTGATGTTAACACATTCTTTCTATTGGCTAATAATGTGGTAAATAATATTGGAGCTTCATGTAAGCGTCGTGATGCACTTAGAGAGATGCAACAAAAAGAGCTTATGAAAGCTCTTGAAAATGTTTCTCTTATGATGGGACTAGGCTTAAATCAAGAAACTAGTCTCAAACGTGCCGGAGCTACAAGATGGAATTCACATTATGGTACTTTGATTAGTTTGATTACTATGTTCTCATCCATGGTCAATGTGCTTGAAATGATTGTTGATGATAATACCAATGATAGTGTAGCCGAAGCAAATAGGTTATTGAAATACATACAATCTTTTGAGTTTGTGTTTCTCTTATTTTTGATGAAATCTATATTGGGAATCACGAATGATTTATCACAAGCATTACAAAGGGATGATCAAGAGATTGTGAATGCAACGGCTTTAGTCAACACATGTAAAGAACAACTACTCTACATGAGGAATGATGAGGGGTTTGACCTTTTGGTTGACAAAGTATTGTCATTTTGTGTCCAACATCATATTGAGGTTATTAACATGGATGAGACATATGTAGCTCATGGGAGGTCGCGCCGTAGTACCCACAAAAAGACCAACCGTCATCGTTACAAAGTGGAGCTCTTTTTTGTTGTCATTGATTCCCAACTTACAAAGTTAAATGATCGCTTCAATGAAACAATTACCGAATTGCTCATTTGTTTGGCTAGTTTGAGTCCAAATGATTCTTTTGCAGCTTTTGACAAAGAAAAGCTACTTCGCCTTGCTCAATTGTACCCTCAAGATTTTACGAAGCAAGAACTATTGGCACTTGAAGATCAACTCGATATTTATATTCATTCTATGCATTCAAGAAGTGACTTTTCTCAATTGCAAAGCATTAGTGATCTTGCTAAGAAAATGGTGGAAAAAAGGTTGCATCGAGTATTTCAATATGTGTATTTACTTATTGAATTGGCTTTGGTTTTACCTGTTGTAACTGCTTCAGTGAAGAGAGCATTTTCTGCCATGAATATCATTAAGAGTCCACTCCGCAACAGAATGGGGGATCAATGGTTAAATGATAGCTTAGTTGTTTATATTGAGAAAGATGTTTTTTCTTATATTGACAATGAAACTATCATGACACGTTTTCAAAGTATGAGATCTCGTCGTGGACAAATTTAGTATTTCTAGCTTGTTTAGCACAAAGATTATGAATGAAATTTGTAGTTTGCCATTTATTTGTTCAATGATATTTTCGTCTTGGTTTTTTCTTTTTTTTGTGGAGCTTTTATATTGGGACCACCCTAAGTTAAAATCCTGGATCCGCCACTGCATGTGTGCAATGACAAGGCACAATTCAAGACATATGAAGCATCAATGGACAATCAAGAGGTTTTAATGGGAAATCATAATTCCGGCTAAGTTCTAAGAAAATGAACCGTTGAACTTCAATTTACTTCTGGGAAGAAATTGACGTTGTTTAATGTACTACATGTTTCAGAAATTAGAAAGAATCTTGTGTCTACAAATTTATTGTGTAAGAACAGTATAAAGACTGTTCTAGAGTCAAACAAATTAATAATGTCGAAAAACGGGATATTTGTTGGGAAGGTGTATTCTTGTGATGGGATGTACGTTTAGCACATGTAAATTTTAAATCTTTAAAATACATGCGCACACTTGGTCTAATTGCTTGCAATGATGATTACAATGAAAAATGTGAAACATGTATTCAAGCGAAAATGACTAAGAAACGTGTTCCAACTGCTGAAAGAAATACAAATTTATTAGACTTAATATATTCTGACATATGTCAATTTAATGGTGTTTTAACAAGAGGAGGAAAAAGATACTTTATCACATTTATAGATGATTGTTCTAAGTTCACTTATGTTTATTTATTATCTAATAAAGATGAAGCTTTTGAGTGTTTTAAGCGTTATAAGGCTGAAGTTGAAAATTAAAAAGGAAGGAAAATTAAATGTCTTCGTAGTGATAGAGGTGGTGAATTTTTCACATGAATTTGAAATCTTTTGTGATGAGCATGGTGTTGTACATCAAAGAACTGCACCCTATACACCACAACAAAATGGTTTGGCAGAAAGAAAAAATAGGACACTCACTGAAATGATTAATTCTATGATGATTAATGCTAATACTCCTAAACATTTATGGGGAGAAGCATTGTTTACTGCATGCCATATACACAATAGAATTACATCTACGAAGACACATGTGTCACCGTATGAAATTTGGAAAGGAAGAAAACCAAATTTGTCATATTTGAGAGCATGGGGTTGTGTAGCATTTTACAAGGCACTGGACCCTAAGAGATCTAAGTTGGGTCCAAAAGGAATTAAAAGTATATTTGTAGGATATGCAAAAAATTCAAAGGCATATAGGTTACTTAATTTAGACTCAAATACAATAGTTGAGTCTAAAGATGTCGAATTTATAGAAAATAAATTTTATAACGACTACTCAATGTCTAGAAAAGAGAATGATCAAACACCTTTCTCTAATCCGGCTGCTTCAAGGTGAGAAAAGAAAACAGTCTAAAACTGTTAATAAACCAAGGAAAAGCCAAATAGTAAGAAAAGAAAATACTCTAGGCTCTGATTTTATTTCGTCTCAATCTATTGTATTTTTAGTTGAAGGAAATAGAAAAAAGGTTCTTAGAAAAATACCCATATTGTTGAATGTTGAGGATGATCCTAAAAGTCTCAGCGAAGCAATGACTTCAAGAGATGCAGCCATTTGGAAAGAGGCTATAGATGATGAATTTGAATCATTAATATCTAATCAGTCATGGGTTTTAGTAGACTTGCCCCAAGGATCAAAAGCAATAGGTTGTAAGTGGGTGTTTAACAGAAAATACAATACTGACGAGTCTATTCAGAGATTTAAAGCCAGGCTGGTTGCTAAGGGTTTTAAGCAGAAAATGAGAATAGACTATTTCGATACATATGCACCAGTAGCTAGGCTCACATCAATGAAAATATTGTTTGCATTGGCATCTTTATATAATTTGCATGTGCATCAAATGAATGTGAAAACAACATTTTTAAATGGTGATTTGGATGAAGAAGTCTACATGGAACAACCAGAAGGGTTTGTTCTCCCTGAGAATGAAAAGAAAGTTTGTAAATTAGTAAAGTCATTATATGGATTGAAGCAAGCACTAAAACAATGGCATGAAAAGTTTGATTTTGTCATTTTATCATATGGATTTAGACATAACAGTGCTGATAAATGCATATACTCTAAATTCACAAATGATTATGGTGTTGTTATATGTTTATATGTCGACGACTTGCTAATTTTTGGTACAAACATGAAATGTGTATCTGAAACTAAAGAGTATCTAAATTCAAAATTTAAGATGACGGACTTGAATGAAGTAGATACTATTTTGGGAATTAAAGTAAAGAAGCATAGTAGGGGTTACACTTTGTGTCAGTCACATTATATAGAAAAAATGCTTCTTAAGTTTAAGCATCTACAAATAAAAGAAGCAAATGCCCCTTATGACCCTAGTGAAACTTAGCTTAATAATTCTGATAGGTCTGTTGCACAGCTTGAGTATGCTAGTGTAATCGGAAGTTTAATGTATGTCATGCATTGTACCAGGCTAGATATCGCATTTGCAGTAAGCAAACTTTCTAGATACACTAGTAATCCAGGTACCGCTCATTGGAAAGCAATAAATAGAATTTTTGGTTATCTTAAAAGAACTATTAACCTGAGTTTAACTTACTTTGAGTTTCTAGCAGTACTTGAAGGATATTCATATGCAAGTTGGATAACAAGTGCTAATGATAATAAGTCTACATCAGGGTGGATTTTTACAATTGCCGGAGGAGCAATTTCTTAAGCTTCGAAGAAGCAAACATGTATAGCACATTCAACTATGGAATCTGAATTTATAGCATTAACGGCGCGGAACGGATTAGAAATTTGTTATTGGAAATAAGGTAGTGGCCACAACCAATGCCATCCATTTCTTTATACTGTGATAGTGAGGTTACTTTGTCTAGAGCATACAATAAGGTATACAATGAAAAGTCTAGACATATTAACTTGAGACATGAATATGTTAAGCAATTAATAACTGATAGAGTTATTAATATTATTTATGTTAAATCAAGTAATAACTTGGCGAATCCATTAACGAAAGCACTTTCAAGAGCTTTGGTAGTTAGTACATCTAGTGGAATGGGGCTAAAACCCTTTACTGAAAATTAGCCATCAATAATGGTAACCCGACTGTGTCTAGAACATCATTAGTTTAAAAGTTTAATGGGTAATAACAAGTTATTGATAAGTGGTTGTGAAAGCACTGAAAATTAATATATAGCTCATTCCAGGATGATCAGTGCAAGACTGCTACGTTTAGGATGATGAGTTTTATCTTTTAATGAGGTTATTTGTAGTTATGTCTATAGTAGCAGGGATATGGGAAAGAACCTCACCTATAAGAACATAAGAAGTGCTGCCGCTTCTACCAAGAGTTGGGTTTTCTCTTGTAAATGTTTATGAAACCAGGATGAAGCACAAGACCATAATAGTGCTTAATTAGTTTAGAAATTTCTTTAAGGAAATGAGACATAGTCATGTGTGTAGTGATTCTGGTTTTAACATAACAATAGTTGGTTTAAACTTAGGTCACCATCGCATTCGTTATAACTTTGAATTACTTACACTAATTAAAGGTTTAATTCGAAAGACACCTTTATTGTATGCATGATTATATCGGTATGCTTGTGATTATTTACAAAGAGAGAATTGTTATAATATTATTTTCCATATTCTTAAAATAAGGAAAGATTGTTAAATATTTCAAGAATATATTTATATATTTGCATTGGCTGGAAAGTTGGGAATTTGCCCCATATTTGCTTCTCTTCGAGTGAAGCATTGCAGCTATTAATTTCAATAATATATTACATAGTATATATTATATGTATGTTATATATGTATATGTGTATGTATATATATGTATATGTGTGTGTGTGTGTGTGTGTGTGTATGACTTGGTGTCACATCCCGGCCCGAGCCCCTACCACATCTCGGGCACGCCTCCACTGTAGCACGATATTGTCCGCTTTGGGCCCCGACCACACCCTCACGGTTTTGTTTCTGGGAACTCACACGAGAACTTCTCAGTGGGTCACCCATCATGGGAGTGCTCTCGAGCGCTGCTCACTTAACTTCGGAGTTCCGATGGAACTAGAAGCCAGTGAGCTCCCAAAAGGCCTCGCGCTAGGTAGAGATGAGAATATACATATAAGGCTCACATGATCCACTCCCTTAGGCGATGTGGGATCTCACAATCCACCCCCCCTTAGGGGCCCGACGTCCTCGTCGGCACACACGCGGCCAGGGTTAGGCTCTGATACCAAATTGTCACATCCCCTGCCCGGGCCCCCACCACATCCCGGGCACGCCTCCACCGTAGCACGATATTGTCCGCTTTAGTCCCCAACCACGCCCTCAAGGTTTTGTTTCTAGGAACTCACATGAGAACTTCCCAGTTGGTCACCCATCATGGGATTGCTCTCGCGCACTACTAACTTAACTTCGGAGTTCCGATGGAACCTGAAGCCAGTGAGCTCCCAAAATGCCTCGCACTAGGTAGAGATGAGAATATGATTGTGAGATCCCACATCGCCCAGGGGAGTGAATCTTATGAGCCTTATATGTATATTCCCATCTCTACCTAGCGCGAGGCCTTTTGGGAGCTCACTGGCTTCAGGTTCCATTGGAACTTCGAAGTTAAGCGAGTAGCGCATGAGAGCAATCCCATGATGGGTGACCCACTGGAAAGTTCTCGTGTGAGTTCCCAGAAACAAAACCGTGAGGGCGTGGTCAGGGCCCAAAGCGAACAATATCGTGCTACGGTGGAAGCGTGCCCTGGATGTGGTGGGGGCCCGAGCTGGGATGTGACAATTTGGTATCAGAGCCTAACCCTGGCCGCTTGTGTGCCGACGATGATGTCGGGACCCTAAGGGGGGTGGATTGTGAGATCCCACATCGCCTAAGGGAGTAGATCATGTGAGTCTTATATGTATATTCTCATCTCCATTTAACGCGAGGCCTTTTAAGAGCTCATTGGCTTCGGGTTCCATTGAAACTCCGAAGTTAAGCGAGTAGCGCGCGAGAGCAATCCCATGATGGGTGACCCACTGGGAAGTTCTCGTGTGAGTTCCCATAAACAAAACCGTGAGGGCGTGGTCGGAGCCCAAAGTAGACAATATCGTGCTACAGTGGAGGTGTGCCCGAATTGTGGTGGGGGCCCGGGCCGAGATGTGACACTTGGTGCTGTATTGTGCAGCATGTGTGTGCAAAAAATAATAGTATCGAAAGGTTGGATTTAATTCAACCTTGTACCTTTTGGTTGAACTGCAACTTTTGGTTAAAAGACATGATGCTTATTCAAATTGTATAAGTAGAATTAAAAGATGTAATTAGTCAATATTTATTTTCTGAAAATTCTAAATGGAAGACATGTCTTTTGGGTCAACACTATTAAGAAGGGTTGTATATCTTCAACTAAAATGAAAGGGCTCGATGAACTGGTGCTTTAATGTCTATAAATACCTATTGTGGCATAATGTTTCACAGACAATTTCAGAAATTTGTTTCTACATTCCTTGCTTTCTTCTCTCTCCATCACATTCATACAATTTCTTTCTAGTTATTTCTAAGGGAATATAATTCGGTTTTGCTAATCGAATATTCCATACTTTGTTGTATCCTGGAAGTGATTTGCCAAGAACCCTTTAGCAAACTCTTTCGAGTGAGGGCAAATAACACTTTAAGGAAACGATTCAAGTCGTACCTCAGTCATTCTTCAGTTTATTCTCTATATTTATACATTTACATTAACAACATTCTCATGTGTCATTGTGTGTGTTGGTACAGAAAGGGCTTATCTATGGGTCTACATAATACAAGTACTAGCGAGTTAACGAGGAAAAAGGGTTTTTGGGTACCAAGTCGTTGTCGGACTGGTCCTGCATAATCCTGCGGTTCATGGAGTCCAAAAAGTCCCACAACCCAGCGACAGTCACATGACACAGGGTGGCTGTGCTGCCGAGCATTGGCAAAGGGGACTCACATGCAAAACGCCTTCCCTCCTAATTCTGTTCTCTCCTTAATATCCTTTGTCCGCCGAGCGTTGGCAGAGGGGACTCTAATCTCTATCCTTGTTTTAAAAAGTTGGTTTTTATGGAAAATAAAAGAAGCACTCTAGTGACCTAGTCCTTTTCTTCCTTCATGCAAGCCTTATTGGGAGGATATTAATATTTTTAACTATTTGAGTTGCAAATCTTTAATTTGGTAGTTCAAAAAATTCATTTTATTTCTCAAAGGCTGTCTTTTTTGTTGTTTTGATTTTTATGATTTGCATTTAAGGGAACAAGTTCAATTCCTTAAAAGTTGCAATGTTTGTGTCCATTACACCAAAATAGTATCCGAGCTTTGTTTCAATAGCCTTGGTGTGTACTAGGTAGGTAACAGCCCAACTTCGAATATTTATTGGGAAGATTTGTAGTTAATAGTGTGAGAATAAATATTAAAAAAAATGTCTTAGAGCATCTGTAATAGAGATTGTCAAACATGTTTTGACAAAAATGTGATTTTCTGGTTCAAAAAAAGATACCAAAATTCCACATGGATTGACATTCTTTACTTTGCTACCAAATTTGAAGGTAACGTCAAAAAAAAATTGTTTTATTTTAATGATGAGCCCATAAATTCCACATGGATTGACATTCTTTACTTTGCTACCAAATTTGAAGGTAACGTCAAAAAAAAATTGTTTTATTTTAATGATGAGCCCATACATTTGTTCTTTCTTCACTTATTGATTATTTTATTATTAAATTATAACTCACTTGATTTTATAAATAAGCAAAAAAGCATTTTAATTTGACATCTTGGTTGGAATATGAGACTTTACAAAATGTTATTTTGCCATATCAGCTATAAAAATAAAATTTGACATTTTAATGTAAGATTTGCATTGGAGAGACTTTTAGTAAATTTATAAGGAGTTTAACTAGTTTTGCTCGTTGAAACTGGTTTTAAAATAAAAGCCTAATCTGAAAGCGTTTTTAACACTCGGAGAACAACTAAGAACCCGGTTGAAGTTTTGTAGGACCAATCCATAACATCTGTCACAAGTTGGGATTGTTGGAAATTGACCGAGTCGGACAATTCGTGAACCCGAGCTCAACCCATCCTCTCACAACCCGTCTTATACGGGTTGATACTCTTAACCGGATTCAGTTAGGGTAACGGGTTAGAACCCATCTATGCATTATACTGGGCCCGCCCATGTAAATCTCTTTTGGGTTGGGCCTGGAGTTCATAAATTTAAACCCAGCCCAAATCAAGTCCTCTCCCCTGTCCCCCGAGCCTAACAAAATCAGCCACCCATCGCTCTCCTCCATCTGCACGGAAATCAAATCGAACAGCCCCAAATTCCATACGCACGTCCGCCATGATTAGCGTTCTTGCTCAGGTAGTCTTCAATCCAAATTACAAATTCAAACCTTTTTGTTTCGATTCGTGATTTTCTCGTATGAACAAAATTTGAAAAATGCAGGAGCGTCTGCTGGGCGCTGCACTCGGAAGCATTTTCACGGGGATCGTTGTGTTCGAGCAGCGCCGATGCATCTACAACTCCCTTTCCGGCACCAAACCTCAACCAGTTTCCCGGGTAATTACCAATTTGCTTGTTTAATTGTTGGTGTCACGGCGTCGTTTTGTGGCGACTGAAAACCCTAGCTTTAGCGTGTAAAGTCTTAATCTTGTTGGTTTGTAGCTTTTCCCAATTGGTCGTGTTTACCAGATAATGAGGTTATGGCTAGGATTAGGTTGCTTGATCAGTATAATTGGATCATTTGTTGTGGAAAATATTTGATTTTTTATTTGATTTCATTTTTCTTTTTTGGTTAAGTGATTTCATTTTTCTGTGAAATCAATTTTGTGTACATTACCACGTACAAGTACTGCTGTGGATTCTATAAACACTACAAAGTTTTTCCAACGGGTGTTGTGCTATATGTCAATAACAATGTAGAACTGAATTGGCGATGATCACGAGTTACGTGGGGAATGCAACGGTAGGGAAATCAGGGGATGGATATTTGTTCTTATTCATTTCGGCTAGTAATGTATGGGTTTTCTGTCTTTGCTTTCTCCTCGAAACTTGTTGATATGAAAATCTTTGACCTTGATGATGTACAATTATAATCATAGGTAGGCATTTAGCTCGACATATGCATCTAATTCAGTTAAGCTACATCCCAAAGGAAAGTTAGAGGAGTGGAATAGCTAAGGCGTGGGATTGAAACACTTACATACATGAATTTATTACAATTTAGGGTCCTAATGGTTTCTTGGTAGAAATGTTCATTCCTCATAGGACATTTGATAATTCAGCAATAATGAAAAAGAAAGCAGCATCTTCTCAGAAAAGAGAAACAAGCTTTTGGCAATGGGATAAATAGAAATGGCGTGTCCCAACCAATACAACCAATATAACAATTCTCTTGAGTATGTATAGCAAGCATTGGTATTTAGGGATTTGTGAGTATTGTGTTGTAATATAGGATCAATGAACAGATGCGGCTAATCTAGTTTATACATGTTCAATTAATGATGTACTTGGCGGAATATTCATTACTTTAAGAAAAAGTGTTAATTACTTTATTGAAATTATTCATGGTCAACTATCATTGTTCATTGCTAATTATAGGAACAATTATTACGCAAAATCCAAAATTGATCCTCGTTCTTTCTTGTAAACTATATACTGGCATTTTTTTGGTCTGGATCTAAATTTTTCCATTTGCTAATGATATTGTAGGAAGAACTGTCAGAGTCCTAAACATTTAATAAGGTGGGTTTGGGGGAGGAAAACTGAAGTTGGAGTGGGTTAATCTTAATTTTGGCTTAAATTTCTTTGATGCAGCTATTGCTCATGTAACGGAAGTTGGTGAAGGATAAAACTCTTGGTTCATGAAAGTTAGGTAGTTGAGTTTAGAAACCTTTCTGGCTGGGCACTTTGTGTGCACTTTTCAAGTGAGGTTGCAAACTTGGGATTTATGCCTTTATGTTATGGACTTGTGTGCGCTTTGTGTGTTTGGCTTCTTTCTCCATCAAACTTATCATGTAGCTAGAAAGCTTGCTTTGCTTGAATTCTAATAATTTCAGCTTTCAAACTCTGCAGATTACAGAGCCCATATTTGGAAGGAAAACTCGTGGAGAGCTTGCGCATCTTTGGAACAAAGCTGTGGACCAGACATTTCGACCTGTGATTGAATCTCTTAGATCATCTGGATGGTAGATAGATTTGAATTGCTGCACTGCACCCGTATGGAGTTCTATTTGTGTGACATTTATATACACTGAACTAAACTTGCCCACATTGTATCTTTTTACATATTTTGAGCAAACCAGAAGAGAATGCATCGTAACCATCATTTTGAAGGCATAATAATTTTGCCGATAAACTATATTATATTTTTTAATTTACATCAGTGAATATGTCTTTTTCTTGATGGTTCATCACCTTCGTGACAGTTCAAGATTTATGAAGATAAAACGAGAGAATGGGACCCGAATGTTCTGGCCCTGATTGTCAAACCAATCCATCTGGATCTTTTCTTCCACTGCGACCATTGGAAGTTACTCCATAACTGAACATATATCTAGCTTTATGGTTGTTACTACAAATACCCCCAACTAGTGAGTTTCTTTTCAGCTGTTTGTGACACTTTTGGTTTACTTTAGGGATGCCTTTCATCCATTTGAAAATTGACACGATCATTTGCGGATTCTTATCTCAAAGCGGCGCTAGGTGGAGATTTTATAACACTTGGTTATGATACGAGTTTGATGTTTATAGGCGGAGCTATGAAAGGACAAGGAAGGTCTTAGGCCCATCCTGAGATTTTTCATGCATAAAAGTTTAGTGTTATGCAAATTATTTTCAAGGTTTATCGTAAGCTCAGAGCCCCAATCTAACGTTTTTACTTTAATTTCTTTCATTGAGTTTTATTTGAGGTTTGGGTATGGTATGGTATGGTTTGTTGCTTGTGAGCTTTGATGAGGCCTTTGGTCTGAGAATCAGTGGAGGGAGAGAGGAAGAAAGTTAGAGAGGCTTGGGGTTTAAGTTTAAGGAAGATGATGATGAGGACAACACCATACCATACCCAAACGACGTTGATCAGTTGCTCATTACAGATCAGAGTAATTTTTGTAAGATCAGGAGAGCGTTTTTTAGATTGAGACATTTGGACCCCTCATAGGCTAAAATTCTGGCTCTGCCACTGTCGATGTTGACGTTTTTTGAAGTTGTAGGACATAATCATGAAACCCTTTTTTGTTTTTACCTTCGTTCTTGTAGGTTACTTGCTATTTAACTTGTTAACATGGGACCTCCATTTTCTATCATTGACTGCTCTCAATGTAGATTGCTTGGTAATAATTTGGTTTCTCAGTTTTGCTTGAATGCTAAAGGGTGAACAAACTGAATTGCCATTAAGGAATATGTTTAACTCGTAGATACCGTGCACTGATCATTAATTAATTATAGATACACACTACATAATCTGGTTTTAGTACAATGAAATGAAGGATAGATCATAGAGAGATCCAAGTAGGGTTGTAGATAGCTTGGTCGTGCGCCATGAAGCTTCATGCAGTGAGAAGAGAACTTCATACATCGGGTTTTACCGTGTTGGTTCGACTCATATTTGCTCTGCGTGTGACAAGCACATAGTAAACGCCCATTGCCATAAAGACTGCAAATGCTAAACCGAACACAATGCCAGCAACCCCAGCAGCTCCGAATCTCGCTCGCCCATTCTGTGATGTAGAGAATCTGCTCACGTGTGCTTCTGTTGATCGTACTTGAGCTGACAGAGGCAATGGTGAGCAATTGGATTCAACACATGGGTCTTTGGCATTGGGGTTTTGGGACGTTGGATGGAAAAAATTGTATGCTGACGGTGAAAACGCCATCGGGTTTTCTTTGGCAAGGCCGTGGGGGGCTCTTTCCTCGGCAAAAGCAACGGAGAGAAACGTCAGAGAAGCGAAGAAGAGAAACATAGAAACCCTAGAAGCCATTTTTTTCTCTCTTGCTAATGTATGTAGTAGTATTTAGTCTTTTCGTATGAAACTTTTGGGTGCATTAGTGTGGCTTTTATAAGGTCCGAGGAGGGAGTGGTTGTCGCTTCGCTTGGACTAGAATTTTGGTGATGGAAAAGAGGTCCAGGAGGGAACAGAATAATGATGGTGTACTGTACTGATCTCCCCGAACCCTAATAAGAATGTCTAAATTTCCAGAAATACCCTTTAAAGGTTAATTTTGTTGCATTTTTTATACGAAGCCATCATTGAGAAGTTGCATGCCAGTCCTTGAAGAGATTATACAGGGTATGATTGTCATTTAATTTGTTCACAACCTTAATATTTTCAATACTTTAGTTTCTCTTAATCATGTTTTTGCTCTACTTGAGTGCCTTAATTCTTAATCTTCTCAGAACCACTATGTCCTCAATTACTCCTTAATTCATAGGTTTTCACAACCATATAAACATACTAATTAAATTCATGGTTATCACGAGCAAACCACTTTTTGACCCCATCTCTTTAACTAATTTGTATGGGGTGGTGGTGCTATCCACACACCGCTCATAATTTTTGCCTGTCAGTTCGAATGGATTGAAGAAAATCGATAGAAATTAATAACAGTGTGTGAGAGATAAAAAGAAGTGTATGAATAGCACCACCCTTTCTATTTTGGTTCCCCCAAGTATTCGCTTTGTAGCTCAAATGAGAGATGAAAATGTTTTTAACGGATGTAAAATACGTATTTTAGCTGAAACGTGTAAATTACATCTTTCTTCTTACATCTTTAGGAGTTCGGCCTTGCCATCTAAAGATATTGAAGTAAATAAAATTCCAAATTTACATTGAGTAAAACTTATATAGGGTTTTTGAACATTAGGCCTTGTAAAAGATTAAAATTTAAAAAAAAACTGGTGCTAGATTACATATTCAATTTAATCCCTTGAAGTGTACTTTTATCAAAATTTACATTCAATTTTTGTTATTTAATGTGTATTTTTATTTAATCTCTCCACATTAAATTTTAATTTTATTAATATGCACATATTTAGTTTTTTAATTATAAATGAATGTAAATGAGAAAATATTAAAAGAAATTTGTGATACAAAAATATATAAATACATAAGTGTACAGAAATGATTGTGCCGAAATATATAAAATTGACTTTTTTGTACCGAAATATTTGTACCTACATGATTATACCTAAATATATTATAATGAACCTAAATGTATTATATTGAATTAATGAACCTAAATGTCAATACCAAAATGTACGTACCAAAATGTACGTACCAAAATGTACGTACCGAAATGTACGTACCAAAATGTACGTACCTAAATGTATGTACCGAAATATAATATATTGAATTAATGTACCTAAAAGTCAATACTTAAATGTGTGTTCCAAAATGTACGTAACGAAATGCATTCTATTGACCGAAATGCATTATATTGAATCAATGTAACTATATGTTTGTACCGATGGATATACCGAAATATTCAAATGTATTAATGTACCTAAATGAAGAACATACAAAATTGTTATCGGAATATATATTATAAAAAAAATTAGTTCCCTAAATGTAGAAATTAAAATATATTATGATGAATGAAATAAAGAATAAATTTAAATGTAATTAATACATTAAAATAAAAATAAAAAGTTCAATAAAACATCAAAATATAACTAATAAATGATATGATTAAGTGTACTAGGGACTAAAACTGAATTTTAATCTTATACAAGGTTATAGTCTAAAACTCATCTTTTTTAATGATTAAAATGAAGTTTTCTAAACTTATATTTACATCTTCCACGAATGTTAAATGAGATGTAAATATGGCTTTTACATCTCAGATTTCCATCTCTCCATTGAAATGCTCTGGACGGTGGAATTGAACACAAAATTTCAAGTGCAAGAATAAGAACACATAGCCACTCAAGCTACAAAAAGTCACAAGTCTTGTTTAATTATCATTATAGAAAATCAAATTTAAAGTGGTCTTGGAGTACCCTACAAGTACAATTAACATATGCATTGCAAACAGGCATGGATTTGATTTATGCACTGTTTCAAATGTAATTAATGGCAATGAAACAGAAAAGCGATTTGGTGAAATGTAGGGTGTAAAAGGAGCTAAGTAATGGAAAGAGCTACCATAAGCATGGCGTGGAGGTTTCGTAGCTTGAAGGGGCAGCAAAGGCAACGTCCATGTACATTCATTCATGATGGGTAGCCAAGCCTTGTGTGTGTGCCACCGGCCTTGGCAGTTGACATTATTTGCAGATGTTTAAACGCATGCCATTGCCAATTTGCCAAACCTCAAATAAATATTTCCATTCTCCCTCACCCACTCTAATGTTAGAGTCATGATTGATCATGAGTCGTGACTCTCTCTCTCTCTCTCTCTCTCTCTCTCTCTCTCTCTCTCTAAGGGCATCCACAAGATCCTTGTTAATTGGTTCAGGGCATCACATGTTTAAGCACTGCACCTTCCAAATCACGAGTTTGGTTGTGTGTGATAAACATCTCGGTCTTTTGACTACTTCAACATTTCAATGTTTTGTTTTTGTGTTTGGTGAGCAAAACCTTGATATCCAAATAGCGCTCGTTTGGTGCTTAGGATTTAAATGGATTTGACATCTCATAAAATTCAAGATATATTGAAGAGAGCAATGAATGATTTCTTTTTTTAAAGAGGATTAGACATAAAAAACTTATGTCTACTTATTCTACGAGAGAGAATTGTAATGTATATGATTTGTTAATGAGTAACTCATTTTCTTTTTTCAAGTTGGACATAATTTATTCTTCTATTTCTTAGACATTCCCTTAATATAGTGAATTATCTATCCCGGTCATAGGACTCCAAGGGAGACTATATTTTTTGGGACTACTTATGTCCGGATGTAGCAACAATTCGTTTGTTTACAATTCGGCCTACTACAAAACTCATTTATTTACACACAATTCGAAAATGTTATGTGATGTGTCACGTTAATTGGTCTTGTTCAAAAATAGATCAAGGAGACACATTACACAACATTTTGCTAGTGTATTTTTATCCCTACTTTGAAGTAGACCTGACAAACAGTTCGTGTTTGTCGTTTTGGATCATACTTGTTATCTTAACGGATGGTATCATGTTAAACCCATTATCTTAACGAGTTCATCAAAGATGACCTAATAACGACCTAACTCGTTAACACATTCTTAACAATTGATTGGATAACCACCCAATTCGTTAGTGGGTTGACTCGGCACCTGTTATTTTTATGACGATTTAAGAAGTCGTGCAAAAAATTGTCTGACCTGCTTCTTTCTCATTAAGTGCCTGCACGAGGAGCAGAGGTCACCTTTAAGTGCTGACGACGGCTGCCGGTGGATCACTCTCCAATGCCTAAATCAGAAATATAATCCCAAATGGTAATAAGATTGTACTCAATGTTGCAGTTTTCAGAAGTAATGTTCTTATTCGTTTGCTGAAGAACTAAATGAGTTTGATCAAGCCTTGTTTTCAAGTGAGGCATTCCATAAGAGGGCAATCCCCTCGTTCCGCCTGGCTCATAATCTGGAGCTCAGGCTGCACTGTTTATTATCTAGGAAATAAGGGTGGGCATGGAGAAATTTTTCATTATAACTGTATCACCCATGTTTTTATATAAGTGGTGGAAAATTATATTTTTTAAGTTATTAACTTTTTAACACACATATCTCATCATTTGTATAATGACACATGGTGTACCATCCTATATTCCGATCACATTGAAAAATCTCTCATGGGCATGGGGTGGTTCGACGCTGGTTGGACTCCAACCCAAGCGGTTTGGATTATGCTACTTGTGGCAGTAGTGAGGGTCACCCTACTCAAGGTGTCACGCCCAAGTTTGAACCTCAAATTAGCAGTGCAGTAGTGTCACTGTGCCACGCTAACCAAAAAATATAAAGTAACAATGTCACGCCCAAGTTTGAACCTCAGATTCAGAGACTCCTACTGAGGGTAATGTCCCCTTGGATATCCCAAATGACCCCCGTTCCCGTGTACGGTACATTGTGCCAATTTGTGAGGTTTAGAGTGTGATCGAGGGAGCACGTCATTTTTGACCATTTATGTGCTAATTGCTTCTTCAGTCTCTCTCTCTCCAAGGAACTCATTATCTCATCGAGTCCTCCTACAACCTGCGTGCAGCCCTCCTCAAGGGAGACTTTGGTAAGGAGCCGAAGGATGAGTGTGAGCGGGCCACACAGCGATCGTCAGGAGCATGGAAGAGATCGGAGCCACACCAAACTTAATTTCTCTCTCTATTTTTTGTTTTTAATCAAGTCGAACTTGTATCTGTTTTCAGCAATGTCGTAAATCATGTAGAAGATGATGTAAGAAAATTATTTCAACTAACACCTGAAACAAATAAGTAAAAAAGTAGTAGCTTATAATCAATGGCGGAGCAAAAAAATCAGATCAGGAGGGGCTTTTAAATCATAGAAAGAAATTAGCCTTTGAAGTATAACTAATGAAGAAAAATTAAAGGTTTTATTTTTTGTATTGGCATGGAAAATTCTAATCAAACAAGAATGGTGGAGCTTTACATTTTGTATGAAAAATTTAGTATTCAAATGATTATATCAAAAAAAAACAAAACTTGTTTACAAGCCTTGGTAAAAAATTAAAAAAAAAATAGATTTGAACAAAAACTTTAAGGTCATGACTTAAAATTAGATTTTTCTCTAGACTGTATTGGCATTTGATTAATATTAACTGACAAAAAAAAGGGTATGATTTTTATATGTTAAAACATAAGGCTAATTTAACCAAAAAAGGAGGGCTTAGTCTTATTATGGTAAAAAATAAAGCAAATTATAAGGTTTCCCTGTCAGTTTGAAAAAAAAAAAAAAAAAAAAGTGTTGGAGCACAAGCAAAGTCTCGAACCAAAAATCAAAAAAGTGTTGGAGCACAAATAAAGTCTCGAACACTTGGATATGCAAAACGCCAATAGCCATTGAGCTGCATGCTCATTGTTGTAAAACCATACAAACAGTATATATAAGAGCTGAAAAATTAGGATATGCCAGGGCCCATCTACGTGGCTCCGCCACCACTTCTAATTACAAGGGTTTTTATCACAAATGGTCTCTGACATTGATCAAACACATTATTTTGGTCCCTGACATTGAAAATCAATAGAAATGGTCCCTGAGGTCCTTTCGTTAAAAACTCTTTGGGCAATTTTCAAAGCTTCGTAACTCAATCGTTTCTTAACCAAATTTGATCCATGAAATATCAAAATGAAGATAGGAGTGTAGAACAAGATTATACCTATTTTGAAGCCCAATGGTTGCCGGAGATGGTCGGAAAATAGCCTCAAATGTGACTGGTCCGCGGAAAAACTAGAAAACTCGGCGGAAACTGGGTAAATTTTAAACGTTCATAACGTCTTCGATAATCAACGAAATCGAGTGATTCAAAAATGAAAATTATACTTCTCAACGAGACGAAGAGAATGGTATGGCTAACTCGCCGTAGTTTGGCCGGAAAATGGCTCGAAATTGGATAACCATTTTCGAGTTAGCCAATTTCGAGCCGTTTTCTGGCCAAACTACATAGATTTAGCCATCAAGAAAGATACCATGCTCTTCGTATCATTGAGAAGTATGATTTTCATTTTTGAATCACTCGATTTCGTTGATTATTGAAGAAGTTATGAACATTTAAAGTTTACCCAGTTTCCAGTGAATTTTTCAGTTTTTCCGCGGACCAGTCACATTTGAGGCTATTTTCCAGCCACCTCCGGCAACCATTGGGCTTCCAAATAGGTATAATCTTGTTCTAAGCTTTCCTATCTTCATTTTGATATATTATGGGTCGAATTTGGTTAAGAAACAATTGAGTTATGAAGCTTTGAAAATTGCCCAAAGAGTTTTTAACGGAATGACCATTTGTGATGTGTTTGATCAATCTCAGGGACCATTTGTATTGATTTTCAATGTCAGGGACCAAAATGATGTGTTTGATCAATGTCAGGGACCATTTGTGATAAAAACCCTAATTACAACAATAAAACCAAGATATATCATAAGCTAAGACTATAATTAAAGAAGAAAAATAAAAACCCTACAAAAATGCATTATCTAACCCTAGGAGGCAAGTTTTGACAAAAAAAAAAACTTGGAAGGCAAGTGCATCGAATAACCTAAATAATATATTTAGCTATTTAGTTACTGCTTACCGACCAGGAAAATATATAACTGTGTTGTAGGATTATTTGATTGAACGATCTAGGGTTTAGAGAATGAGGGGGTTCGGCAATATTGAGAGAGAAGAGAGATTGATTTAATTGTGAGGTGTGTTTGATTCACCCCATTGTGCCTTTATTTATAGTAGTAGGAAGGGTAAAACCTTTCCCTTTAGGATTACAACATTTAATAGGTAATCTAGTCCTAATAGGAATATAAGATGCATTCACATATTCTCTAGGATTTACACAATCACATTCCTATTCTAAATATGACCGCAACACTCCCCCTTGAGTGTGTAAATACTCAACGAACCATCGCATCAGATCTTCAGTAGATAAGGTAGAATAGTTGATGAAGTCATCAGCACAACGGGTGATCGCGAGTCTGAAATTTAATTTGAAGTATGTATTTGCAAAAACTCACAAAAACCTTGCTATGGTAAAACCCAAGATAGGCAAAACTCATAGACTAAGGAGAAAAGTAAGAAAATATGCATAATGTCTAAAACACTCGTCAAACTGGACGAAGGTAGTGAATTCAACGAAGTATGATCATCCCAGGATGGGTGCCTCGTTAAAACCTAGTTAGGTAGCAAAAACCCAGTGGGAAAAATGCTCCTAATCGTAGGGAAAAAGAGTACATTAAGATCATGTGAGTATGCTTCTAGATACTCCCCCTGAGTTAGACATAACTTCTAAATAAGAGAACTATAAGCGATTCAACTCAGATAATTTACGCATACCGATTCCTTGAACGAGCTTCTGAAATGTAGACTTGGGCAATGACTTGGTGAAGAGATCGGCCAGGTTGTCCTGGGAACGGATTTGCTTGACTTCAATGTTCTGATGCTGCTGCTGTTGGTGTGAGTAAAAGAACTTCGGCGCTATGTGTTTGGTATTGTCTCCCTTGATGTATCCCTTCTTCAGCTGCTCGATACATGTTGCATTGTCTTCAAAGATCGTCGTAGAAAGGTCAACGACTGATGTAAGACCATTAGTGCTTCGAATATGTTCCATAACTTTTCTCAGCCAAAAACATTCACGCGATGCTTCATGCAAGGCTAGAATCTCAACATGGTTAGATGAAGTCGCAACTAGCGTTTGCTTGGTAGACCTCCAAGATATAGCGGTGTCTCAAACGGTAAAGACATAGCCCGTTTGAGAACGTGCTTTATATGGGTCAGACATATATCCAGCATCTGCGTAACCAACAAGGCGAGAATCAATCCAAGAACCATAGGGGGCGGCAACATTCAGAGATTCGTGGGTATAGAACAAGCCCAAATCAGTAATACCCTTGAGGTAGCGGAAAATGTCTTTAACACCATTCCAGTGCTTGGGTGTGGGCACATTGCTGTATCTAGCTAATAGATTCACAGCGAAAGAGATGTCGGGTCTAGTGCACTAAGCCAAGTACAATAAAGCCCCTATTGCACTTAGGTAAGGAACTTCGGGTTCCAAAATCTCTTCCTCATCCTCCTTTGGACGGAAGGGATCTCGTTTAGCATCTAGAGTCCGAACGACCATGGGTGTCCTCGAAGGCTTCGCTTTATCCTCATTAAAACGACACAACACATTTTGGGTGTAGTTCGATTGATGTACTAGGATTCCATCCGAACAGTGCTTGATCTCCAGGCCGAGACAGTATCGAGTTTTCCCAAGATCTTTCATCTCAAATTCCGATTTCAAGTGTGCAGTAATTTCCTCAAGCTCTGCGGGAGTCCCAATGAGGTTCATGTCATCGACATAAACTGCAACGATTGCAAATCCAGAATATGACTTCTTTATGAACACGTATAGGCATAGTTCGTTGTTCACATAACCCTGACTTGTCAAATATTCACTCAGACGATTATACCATATCCGCCCGGATTGTTTCAATCCGTAGAATGACATCTTCAACCTAATTAAGAGAGTGTTCTGTGGTCTAGAACTATTTGAACCAGTCAATGGAAGTCCTTCTGGAACTTTCATGTAAATTTCTGTATCTAGATCCCCATAGAGATACGCGGTTACCACGTCCATAAGCTGCATATTCAGTTTTTCGAAAACTACCAAACTGATTAGGTAGCGGAATGTTATAACGTTCATTACGGGAGAATACGTCTCCTCGTAATCAATCCTTGGGCGCTGAGAGAAGCCTTACGCTACGAGGTGTGTTTTGTATCGCACTATTTCATTCTTCTCATTACGCTTCCTCACCAAAACTCACTTGTAGCTAACAGGCTTCACGCGTGGTGGTGTATGAACAATAGGTCCAAACACTTTACGTTTAGCGAGCGAATCGAGTTCGACCTGGATTGCTTGTTTCCAGTTTGACCAATTGGTTCTACGTTGGCACTCATGGTCGGAACGTGGTTCAATGTCATCGCTAAGCATGATGTCAACCATCATCTCATTCCTATTCCAAACCTCATCCAATATTGTGTAGTGGACCGAAATCTCGCGATTCTCGGGAGGCCGGCATGTTTCATCTGAAGCATCTCCGTAATCTAGAATAACCTCATGCGTTGGAATGGATAAGTCAGTGATGGTCGGATTCAAACTAGGGTCACTAGTTGGTGCCATTTTCCCCTTCCGGGGTTGTGAATCCTTTGAACCAAGGGGTCTGCCACGCTTCAGGGTTGGAGCTGATGATTGGCTAGCCACCAATGTACCTTGCCGCGTGGAAGTTACGGCCTCCCCACCTTCGGGGACGGTCCGGCCTTCCCAGGCGGGTTGTTGATGTACGCGAGGTACATCTATCCTTGTAGGTGTGTTTGCAGTGGGTATATGTGATCTTGTCACCTTAGCTAGATCAGTAAAAGCATCCGGCATGCTTTGAGCAATGCTCTGAAGATCTATAATTCGTCACACCTCAGTTTCAAACTGGGCAGTGCGGGGATCTAAATGAGACATAGTGGGAACATGCTTATCTCCCCCTAATGACAGGAAGATTGTCTCATCAAAGTGACAATCCGTAAAACGTGCGGTAAAGAGATCTCATGTCAAGGGTTCTAAGTAGTGAACAATTGATGGCGAATCATAATCGACATAGATTCCCATTTTTCTCTGAGAACCCATTTTGGTACGTAGCGGCGGCGCTATTGGCACATAAATGGCGCACCCAAACACCCGTAAATATGAGACGTCAGGCTCGTATCCAGTGACCAATTGTAACGGTGAATGTGGTTGGGTAGCGGTGGGCCTCAGACGGACCAACATAGCTGCGTGCAATATTGCATAACCCCAGGCAGATACCGGCAGTTTGGTTCTCATAACCAAAGTTCGAGCTATCAATTGAATGCGCTTTATGAAAGCTTCTGCCAAGCCGTTTTGGGTGTGAACATGGGGCACATGATGTTCCACATAAATCCCTACTGACATGCAATAATCGTAAAAAATCTGTGACGTAAACTCTCCAGCGTTATCCAGTAGAATCGACTTAATCGGATAATTAGGGTGGTGAGCCCTTAGCTTAATGATTTGAGCTAGGAGTTTAGCAAACATGGCGTTGCGTGTGGACAACAAGCAAACATGTGACCATCTTGTCGATGCATCAACCAACACCATAAAATATTTAAATGGTCCGCAGGTTGATTGGATTGGTCCACAAATGTCCCCTTGAATTCTCTGAAGAAATTTAGGGGGGGTCGTGAATAATCTTTGTATGGGAGGGTTGAGTATTCAACTTCCCTAAAGAACATGCTTTGCATGGCGGAACTCCAACATAGGGATGTAACTTATGCCCGTGAGAAGATTTGAGGATACGGCACATCATGTCACGTCTAGGATGTCCCAAACGGTCATGCCAAAGCAACAAAGTGTCCTGGAACTCAGGCATAGGGCCGGCCACACTGTGGGCTTCTATGCAGCGAATGGTTGTGATGTACAACCCACTCAGCAGATGTTCCAACTTCTCGTGAATATGTTTCTGGCCATATTCGTACGAAGTGATACAAAAAAATTCAGAACCATTATCTTTAGTGTTTTCAAGATGATATTTATTATCTTGAATATCTCTAAAACTCAGCAACGTTCTTCCGGAACGTGGAGAATAGAGTGCCTCCTTAATGGTCAAGATTGTACCATTAGACAACATGATACGTGTTTTTCCGTATCCTTCAATCAGGTTGGATGGGCCTGAGAGAGTTGTCAAATGAGCTTTCTTGGGTATTAAGTTAGTAAAATAGTGTTGTTCACGCAAGATGGTGTGCTTAGTTGCACTATCTGCCAGACAACTAACTTCCCCACTAGACATACCTAGAAATAAATTGATTGAATTGGTCACATGCATAGATATAAGTCTATTCATTCAATTAAGCAATTCGAGAAAATAGTATCCATTCAAATAACAATCCATAATTCAAACCAAAACCAAAACCAAACAAATTATTCCAAATACTTAGAAAAATTGTCCCAAAATTAAACCATAAACCTAGCAAAATAGGGGGGTAGGGCCAGCCACTCCTAGTGGGTTCGGCTACTAGGGGTAAACACCCTAAAAACATGTCTAATTTATTCATCCATAGGCGCTAACGCCTCCTGAAAATCTGATATCTCCATTGATGTAGTTGCATCTTCCGGATGATCCACATGTGCAAAGTTAGACTCACGACGGGAATGATACTTGGCAATAGCCTCAGGGGAAGCTTGGTATACGCGTGACCAATTATCCCTTGATCCACAACGATAGCACATATCCAGTTCAGTAGAAGCAGCCTGAACGGGAGCTTTGCCTTATTCTTGGAGTTTGGGACCTTAGGGGCGAGTGGTGGATGCTGCTGGGTCGCAATTCTTCCCTTAGGTGCGGCACTCTGTTGACCGTGGGCCCGTTGTGGGGCTTGCTACCCATTGCCACGACCACGACGATTCTTTCGTCGTTTATGGTTGCTAGAATAGGCCGCATGCGTTTCAGGCGCGACGTTCGAGCCAATCAGTCGAGCTTGATGGTTCTTCATCAAAAACTGGTTATGCTTTTCAGCAAGAAGTAAAACAGAGATCAAATCTGAAAACTTGGTGAATTTATGTGCCCTATATTGTTGCTGGTGGCATGGAATGTCGAATAGGTCTTATCCAGAAGATCTTATTCGATTAGTTCCTTTTTGCAGAATTTCAACAAAGAACGGATTCTACAAACTTCAGAGTTGTATTCATTCATAGCCTTAAAGTCCTGGAAGCAAAGATGCTGCCAGTCGTGTCTTGCTTTAGGTAAATATATGTCTTTCTGGTGATCGAAACGATCGACCAAAGCAAGCCAGAGGGTGCGTGGGTCCTCCTCAACAAGATACTCAGTCTGCAGTGCATCATGGATGTGTCTTCGAATGAAGATCATTGCAGTAGCCTTCTGAGCTTCGTCAACAAGTTTGTCGGCGATAGGTGTCTTGATGGTGGCTCTAATGCCCTTTGCAGTTAAATGGAGCTTCACGTCTTGAACCCACTTCAGATAGTTTCTTCCGGAGACTTCTAGAGCGGAGAAATCGAGCTTGTTCAAGTTCGACATGTCCCTAAAACGGAGGGAGAAAACGTGATTAGTCATATGGTAAGCCATAGACATATATCGTAGAACATACAGGTTCTATAGACATGTATTGGTTTAATTTATGCATGAAAACTACAGGTTTCATGTGGTATGTTTTGAATGAAAACTTCAGGTTTCAAGGGCACTAAATTTGAAACTACAGGTTCAATTTAGTTTTTATGAACAATTAGTTCATAATGAGAGTTCCTGTAAGAAACACAAAATGCAATATACTACATGTAGTGGATTTGAGGTTCTTCGAGAACTCAAGTGTGAGAGCTTTGTTATTATGAAAGTATGTGACGGTTCAAAGTATAAAAATAAATTATTGAATCGTTAATGTCCAAAAGTGATCTTCAGGTCAATAATTTTGGATTCATTATCAAATTAATGGACTACAAGTCACTTTTAATTAATTCAATAAATCGGGTCATATGAGGTCGATTGTAGAAGCTAAATAATATTAAAATAATATTATTGGATCAAAAATATAGCCCCAAAATAAATATTTGGGCTCGGGTGCCTTGATAAAAAAGGCAAGGGTTGGCTGCTAAGAGCAACCCTCGAGGTGCCTACAAGCCACGGGTTCAAATAATAATAGGCCCAAAAAGGACCTTGGGGTGGTCTGCAGGCCACGGTGAAGGGAGGAAACCCTAACCACAAGCTGGGTTTCGAAATTGGACCGAAGAAAGGACACAGGCAGGTCCAGCAGATGCTGGCCTGTGGGTTAGGGGTGCACGCAAAGCCCAACGCAAGAATGCTGGCTTTGATTTGGCACAGGAAGCCCAGCCACATGGGCTAGCTTTGGTTTGCTGCAAATCGTGACACACCGGGGGCAACAAGCGAGGCTTGCGGGCAGTGAACCAAGAAACTAGGGCTGCATGCCCGTGGTTATAGAGCAGCAAGCCTAACAGGGTCTGCGCAGGTGGTCCAAGGGCATCAGGGTGATGCCATCCCACGGTAAGACCAAAAATACCGAATTATTTCGAACCTAGGGTTTAGAACACCCATATTTGCTTCTAATTTAATTTACATAATTTGACTCACAAATTCCACATAACAATTTAATTGTGCGATGCATGAAACAAATACATATATTGACAAATATATGAACATATACAATATATATATCGAAAGGAAAATATAAACATAGCGGGGTTCATGCATCATGGGGAATGTTTTCATGCTTCGTGGACGTTTCAAATATCTTCTTTTATTTTAAGCATACCTGATTAGCAGAAAACGAATAAGCCTTTGAATGTGGTGGATGACAGCCTCCTCATACGATGCGTCAATTCCTTAGCTTCTGGCAAGAGCGTGCTGATAACGTGTTGTATGCCTATTTGATTGAACGATCTAGGGTTTAGAGAAAGAGAGGGGTTCGGCAATATTGAGAGAGGAGAGAGATTGATTTAATTATGAGGTGTGTTTGATTCACCCCATTGTGCCTTTATTTATAGTAGTAGGAAGGGTAAAACCTTTCCCTTTAGGATTACAACATTTAATAGGTAATCTACTCCTAATAGGAATATAAGATACATTCTCATATTCTCTAGGATTTACACAATCACATTCCTATTCTAAATATGACTGCAACAAACTGTTAATTATTTTCTTACTTTTCTTTATTTTTACGATCAAGATAACGTTGTGCAGTATTTGATAAGGTGGCATCATCGTGTTCATACACTTGCCAACTACTATTAAATTACCCAAAAACTTAAGAAAATATTAAGAGTGACATGAGTGGCAAAACATCTCTCTCACTACATGCGTAACTCCAACAAGAAGCAGCTTAAAGCGGCCGCGGGTCTACTGTCCTGAAAATGGTGTCTCTTCTATGTTTCCTTGTTTATTTTTTTGACACGTGTTAAACTCTGTTAACTTTTAATAAATTAAAAATATATATAATAAAAGTAAAATCAGTTGACAATTCGTCTTCTACATACATATGTTCGTCTTCTCTCCTAATATGTATTTTGAAAACAAAAATGTGTTCCATTGAAGAAATACAAAACAATAAACACAATGAAAGTCTGGAACTTCCTTCAATCTTTTCTCAGCAAACAAACATGAAATACTCCTCTTCACCCCCAGCGAAACCTCTTTTTTTCTCTCCTCTGCCATTAAAGAAAACCAAAACAATAAACACACCTAAACCCAACACATGAAGTCTGGAGCTCCTTCCAGTCTTTTTCCCAACAAAAACAGTAACCCCAACAGCCCAACTAATTGTTGTTGTCCACGGAAATTCTCACTGTCGTTCAAACTTCATTTCCACTCTTTCTTTTTATCTTTGACCAGCGAAACTGCATGGGATGAATGAATCGAACTTTGCGATCGGTTCAGCTCTCACCGTTTATTTTTTTGGGTAGATTCAAATCGGGTTTATATCGATTGACCAAATTTCTTCCTTCTTCAAGCCAAAATTTACATAAAATTTGTTGTTTGTCGGGCTGGGTGGATCACAATTGGGTATTTGAACATACAAGAAAATGGCAGTGCAGAGAAGACAAACAAATGTAGAAGACGAACAGATGTAGAAGACGAACTGTCAACTGATTTTACTTTTATTATATATATTTTTTAATTTATTAAAAGTTAACAGAGTTAAAGTTAGAGTTAGTGGCATGACACATGTCAAAAAAATAAACAATGAGACATAGAGGAGACACCATTTTCGAGACAGTAAACCCGCGGCCGCTTAAAGCATTACCTACTTATTATTCCTAGAAAAAGACCAGAAAGCCATCAAATATGGACCAAGATAAGGTAGAATAATCACTACAAAACTATATATTATGGACGTGGATTGTCTGCCATCCCCATCTCATACCCTTCCCATTCCCTTCTATTTCTGTGGTCATAGTTAAGCCAGGTCAACATTTTATATTCTCATTGCTTTTTGTCTTATTATTTTAATAAAAAAATCAATGTAAAATGTTGACGTGACTTAACCATGATCACAGAAATATGAGGGGATGAGAAGGGTATGGGATGGGGAGGGCAGACAATCGAAGTCCATATATTATTGGGTTCCATGTAATATCCAACCACCTTTTGAAAAAGTAAGACAAAGGCAGCTCGAATGACCTGGTAGTGGTGTATATATGTGTTGTCCCTATAGGCTATATCCCAAACTACTGCATGCCAAAGAAAATCAAAATCAAATGCACCATCGATCTCACTCCCAAGGTCCACCACCACCACAAAAACGCATCTTTATAATAACATAAACCATCTCATCAGCAACTTTTTAATAATTGAAACGATAAGAATTGCATACAACTCAACTCATCTCTGGTTTTGATATTATATTGCAACTAATTTACACCCACCACAATCCCAACGAGAGAGAGAGAGAAAGAGAGAGAGAGAGAGAGAGAGAGAGAGAGAGATGAAAACAGTAAGCCTTCATAGTTTTCGTTTCAAACCTTTTGATAGTTGCTAATTTCTCTTTAGAGAGGATCCAACTTTGAACACAAACTCTTAACTTGTTATGATATATATTTTTTTTCTTACTATTTAGACTAACTCAAAAGCTTATGCTTTGGACAAAGAAATGCTTTATTAGCGTTTTCCAAGGGATTTAATTTAGATTTCTTACATTGATTTTGAAAATGATCAAAGGATGAATAAATATACATTTCCATGGGTAATTTGTTGATCAAATTCGAACTCAGTACTTCTTTTAACGTTAGGAAGATAAGTATACCACACCAGAAGCTAGTTGGTCACTTCATCATATGGGATATGATTCCACGATTTAAATAAAGTTAGGTTAAAGTGTATCTTTCATTATCTCTGAATCAATGATCACATTTTAAAACCTGATTAATTAACTCTACCTAATCTGATAAGGATCTGATAATTGTGTTGAGGAATATTAATTAATTAATTTGCAAGCAAATTGAAAACCATGATGTGAAGCATTAGAAGGTGATTGTGACCAAAGAAAACAACTCATATTTCATTAACACTCTCTGGCACCAATATAAATACACCACCACTTAAAAAAAGAAACAAGAGAAAGTAGTAAATAATAATAAAAGATAAGGATACACAGAGGAAATGAAAATAGCACAAACATGCAAAGCAAAGATAACAAAGAAGAGAGGGATACAATAACACCCTTTGCCCAAAACCATGATTATCTACAATTCCATAGCCCTTCAAATTTCTCCTTCTCAGACCATGAGAGATTTGCATTCCTCAATTTTGTTATTCCTTAACACCATCTCCATTTGAAAACCATGGATCAAATTTAAGGTTTAATTAATTAAATTATCAATTAATTAAGCATTGCTCCTGAAAGATCCTAGAGCCTTGATGGCTCCTGCTCTCAGAATGTATTGGTGGTAGAAGGCAGCAATGGCAGCTCCAATGAAAGGTCCAAGCCAAAAGATCCACTGAGACATAAAACAAAACCAATTAATTAAGATAATTAGTGAACCAATTAGATGTTGATCAATTACTTCACAGCAGAAAATAAAATAATAAAGTCAATATATATGGGAAAATTGAGAGAGATCATACTTGGTCATCCCAAGCTTTGTCCTTGTTGTAGATGACAGCTGCTCCAAAACTCCTAGCAGGGTTGATACCAGTCCCAGTGATTGGAATGGTGGCCAAGTGAACAATGAACACAGCAAATCCAATGGGAAGTGGTGCCAAAACCTAAATTTAAGGTGGAAAAAAAACATAAATGGTCAATAAATTTACTTAAACACAACCCAAAATTTATCGGTTCTAAAAAACTGCTAATGATCATTTGGTCTAGTAACACTCAGTTTATAATTTATTAGGCCACAAGTTCAAATCTCGTAGCTAACAATTGAGTGAGAGATGTGCTTACAGGGACGTGAGAGTCTCTGGCATTTCTCTTGGGGTCGGTGGCTGAGAAGACGGTGTAGACAAGAACAAAGGTACCGATTATCTCAGCACCCAAACCAGTGCCCTTGTTGTAGCCATCAGCCAACTCGTTAGCTCCACCACCATACTTCACGTAGTATGACTTCTGGAAGGCCTTCACCAACCCAACACCGCAGATGGCACCCAAAGACTGTGCTATGATGTACAGCACTGCCCTGATCAGTGAAACCTTGCGAGCCAAGAACAGCCCAAAGGTCACAGCTGGGTTAATGTGTCCTCCTGCAATTGTCATAGAGAAACAAGACTTAGATTCTGTTGTAAGTACTTTTGTATAAAGCGCTTCCAGTCAGTAACAGTTTTTGTTAGGAGCACTTTTATAAACACTAATAAAAATTTATTAAAAGTTCAAGTACTTCTGAAATCCTAGAGTCGCTCAGAACTTGAACTTCCTCCAAAAGCACTTACTAATGCTATGCTTCTTCAGGAAGTGCTCGAGTGCTTCTGAAATTTCATGAACACCTTTTTTTTTGTTTCTCTTAAACACTTCCAAGAGTACTTATAAAGTTCAGAAGCACTTTTATCTATTCTGCCAAAGATGGAGAAAAAAAAGACATACCTGAGATACCGGCGGTGCAGTAAACAAGGACGAAGATCATGCCACCGAAGGCCCAAGCGATACCAAGAATGCCAACTCCGCCGCATTGGTCAACTTCACTCTGGCTTTTGTAGCCAATCACAGTCAAAACCGTGATGTAAAGGAAGAGAAGGGTGGCAATGAACTCAGCAATGACAGCTCTGTAAAATGACCACTTGGTGAGCTCTTCAGCATCAAACAAGGGGGTTGGAGGTGGGTCCTGGTAGTCTTTGGTGGCAAACTCACCGTGCTCAGCTCCCTCAATATCCTTTGCCATGGCTTCTGTGACTAATCAAGCAGCTTTTGGCTTTTGGCTTTTGACTAGTAAGGAATGAGAGAAGAGGGAAGTCGTTTGGGTTTGTGAGTGTGGATGGAGAGCTGTGAGTGTTAAAGGGGTATTTATGGGGCAGATAGAGTTAGTGTATCCTAAACAATAATTAGGAAAGTAAGTATTTTTATGTTATTGTTTAAGTAAATGATACATGATGATTAACATGATTATGTTATTTTTATGCCGCCCATAATCCATATTAGCTTGATTTCGCTTGCATGGGCCCCTCCTTGTCCTCCAACGGCTACTAAAAATAAAAGGGTTTTACTTTATTTTCTCACCTTTATTCATCACTTTAGAGATGGCCACTCACCTAGACACAAATAAAGGGTAGTTAATTGGTAGATTTATAAGTGTTACTCAATTTAAATTGGCAAATGCAATGGGTAGAATAAGCGCTTGAAAGCAAAATGGCAAACGTTAAACGGTCATCCAACCCCAAAAAAGGGTAGGCAACGGTCTAATGCTTACACTCACATTTTGCTTTTTGGTTGCTTTGGGTAGATTGGTACTTTTTGTGGGATATGTTCACTCACAATGAATGTTATAAGAATTTGAAAGGAATGAGTTTCGTTCATGTATTAATAACTAAGGAGTGAAAATAAATGGATCCAAATATCTCGTATCTTCTTATAACACTCACATTCTCGTTCATGTGTTTACTAACAATCAAAGATTTGAGAGGAATGGGTATGATTCTCATTTATGTGTTAACATCCAAGGAATGAAAATAAATGGATTCAGGTATCTCATATCTTTTTATACCTAAACAATCAAGGTATAAAATTACCAAAAGAGGATTGTTTAGTAGTAGTGCTATCCACACACCCCCTTTTTATCTTCTACACACTCCATGTTAATTTTTGTCATGTGATCATCGTCAATTCATTCGATCCGACAGACAAAAATTAAGCGGAATGTGTAAAAGGTAATAGAGATGCATGAATAGAATCACCCATTATTTATCAATCCTTCATATTCCTTTTATGTTTCATAGTAATTTCACGTAACAAAAATGATACTCTTACCACTTAATTGTACCATTATTTGTACAATCTCTCTAATAGAGATGAGACCCACATGCATTGACGGGTCTATCTCTATTAGAGAAATGATACAAATGATGGTACCTAGGTGATAGTTGTAGCATTCCTTTGCATATAAAGATTTCTCTTCTTCTATTTTCGTGCATGCAAATTGTGAAAACCAATAGAAAAGGAACCTGAAAGATTGGAGAAATTCACAATTCTCACCTACAAAATAGTATATAATAAGAAGCCTATAATTGGGAATTCAATAATAATATAAGGAACAAAAACATTATCCTTAAAGTTTTAATTAATTCATTTATGAATATTTTATCCCCAAACGTATTGTCATATGTTGGCAGATGATGGTTTGCCAGAGGAACTTATCTGGATCCTACCTAATATCAAATGGCATACATATATGGTGGTTATGCACCATTCGTCATCGCAATTATCAGACCGTTCGTATTTTTCTTTCTCAAATCCCCTTAGACTTATTAGAACCAAATTCAGGGCAATATGGTTTCAAGTTAAGTTGATACGGTATTGTAATTTGACTTAGAATTTTATATGTATCCTAAAATTTTTGTGTAGATTCTCGTTAGGTTTTGTAAAATTACAGGACAAGAATGTTATGGTTGTGCGGCTAGATAAAAGTGATGAATGCATATGACTTTAACCATACATCAGAAGACACATGTCTTGTTCGCCTTGCCTTTCGACCGACTATGTTGAGAACTCATGTGTGAATGCACTTTAGAATAAAAGCGCTAGTATCACCCTTATAAAAAAAATTTACATATTGACAAGAGTAACGTGCAATTCTCTTTACGCTTAATTTCAAATTTCGCTCTTCATAATTCATATTAAATTAAGATGTTGTCCAAATAAAATTTAGAAAAAAAGTCTGCATATTTCATTTATATAACTAAGCCAAGTTTTGGCTACACCTAAATAAAACAAATTCAGGATCCAAACATGGTGCAAAAATACATAGCTCATGACAACTTCACAATCGATAAACCATTTAATTTAATGAACTTTAACGAAAAGCTCCCGGTACTGTTCATTTTAACGAAAAACCACATTTTTACACTAAAAAGTCAATCCTAGTACTATTCATTTTACCCTTTATTTTGTCCTTATTATTAAAATTCAAAATTTTCAAACTATTTTCATGAGTTTTCTTTTTAATTTATACTTCTCGTGAAATGTTGATGCCATGATTTGACAACCATGGCCGCCCCACTATAATATAACCACAAACCCTTTTGATATTTTTTCCAATCAACAATCTGACATTCCCCAAATCCCGATTCCCCGATCCAAAATTCCACATTTTGTTTTCAACTTTCAATATTGTCCTTGAAAGTATGGCTAAAAATGCAACACTTGTCCAAAACTCGAGAGTGGATGATGTAATTGAAAGAAAACTTTCTTTGTGTTCTTGGCTTTATTGTGGCTGCGAGTGACCTCTCATTGGCCGGTGCCTCCTCCAAATTTTTTAATCCATGATTTAGACATATGTTTAAGTGATTGCTTAATGGTTGATGGTGACCTAATGCAAAAATTAGTCCTAAAAATATCTTGACAACAGACTAGAGAGAGCTCTTGAGCAGAAAATAAGAAGTGAAATAGACTAGGGAGGGAGGGAGGGAGAGTTCAAATCTAAAGACTTTGGAGAAGGAAAGTAATGGTGTATCCTTTTATTTGCCCCAAGTTCCTTTTTCCAACATGTTTAAGTGGCAGACAATTGAGAAGTTATTTTGGCTAACCCTACCAGAAGGGTATTGCCCTTTGTTGGCTTATCCGGTACAATTGAGAGCATTTATGCTTGCGCTTGAGATTTTAGGTTTGGTTTCTTTTCCTCTTACTCTTGTTTGTATGAGAAAAATAGATAAATAGCGCTCAATTTAAATAAAAAATTTGAGGTATGTGTGCAATGAAACATAAATTAAATAAGACACAATATTTATGAGTTTCGACAAGTGTACCTACGTCTTCGGGAAAGTAGTAGTAGTCTCTCTCATTACCAAACTGAAATTACAAAGGCAATGGAAACAATAGATTGTGTATCTTCTTCTACTGCTTATGTTTTATTTGTGACTTAATATTGACCATTATATGGGAATCGTGAGATGTGTTGATTATGAGGAGCGGGTAGAAATCCTTGAAATTGTGTGCCTCTCCACCGATCCACTTTCTTTGACTTTGTGTATACGTGAAGGTCCATTCAAACCAAATAATGATAGCCATATTTACAACACTCCCCCTTGGATGGCCCAAGTCTTCGATTGATTTTTCTTAGATGCTTCCCCTGACGATATCTCCCCCCTAATTATGAAAAGCTTGGATTAACTAACTTGTCATCAAACCGATGCGTGTCGATGCAACTCGTGAACTTTATGAAGTGAAAACTTTGGCAGATAGTTGGTGAGGTTGTGTACCATAGCTTTGAATGCATTTCTCCAGCTTCCATTACTTCTTTTTTTTGGGAGAGATCTTTATGCAAGCTAGAGAGATATTCAGATTTTGCTTGCCCAATAAAACCATGGCTATTAGTGAGTTTATTTGAGATAGAATAAGCATATGTTTATAAGTTCTTAGAGATATCAATAAATAAGCTTTGTTTCATTCTAATACCTATATGTTAGTATTGTACCTCACACGAAATGTTTCATCTGATTCACCAACACAACTATATTGTGGCTCTTGAAAATTAAAATTTATTACTAAACCCACTAATAATATTGTGGCTCTTGAAAATGATTAAAAATTGTTTGATAGATATGTTATATTTTAGATAAACAAAAAACAAAAAAAAAACAACACAACTATATTGCACTTGCAGAAATAGACTTAATGCACCACACATTCATTAGAGAGAGCCAAGAACTTGTAGGCTGCAGTAATGAAAGCTAAAGCTCAATCAAGATTGAACACAATATTTTGGTAGAATAGAAACAAAAAGTAGTTTGATTAGTGATCAGGCATGCTTTACAACAGAAAAACAATAAAACCAAGAATCATAACTTGTGAAGATCAATCCCAGCTTTCTTCACAACAGCATCGATTGGACAACAGGGAGAGGTTGAGAATAGATTGGACAACAGGGAAAGGTTGCCCAATCAGTCATTGATAGGAAAATTTAGTATCCAGTTACACAAACCTAGTTTATATTAAGATTGAATGAGTTGCAGAACATTCATGGATGAAATGTCATTGGAGAGAGAGACTACAATATGTGAGTGATGAATTAGTCAAATAAACCGATGAAGCAGTTACCCCTTTTGAATGATCACTCACATATTGTTGTAAACCTCATTGATTTGATTGTTTTCTTTACGCCTTGAATGAATTGTAAGACATGATCTTAGGTTTTTATTTTCTAAATGGGTGTAAAGATAAATTTACATATTGAATTGGATTTGTGAGGGTAGTTTAGGCAATAAATTTGGGTTTAAAGAGATATTGATAGTTTAATTAAAAAAAATATGGGTGTAGAAAGTAAATTGGGTGTGGAAAAAGGTTATATGAATTCAAATAAAATTTTCTTTCTACAAAATCAAAGTATTGACCTAACCATTTTTTTAAAATGATATGAGAAACAACTCTTGCTCTAATAGTGACATAAAAAAAGGAATTATTATTGACACTCCAAAAATCTTAGTGTACACTCCAAATTTTCTATATTTAAAAAGAAAAATACACTTATGAGGAGTGTACATTGAGATTTTTGGAGTGTCAATAACAATTCTTAAGAAAAAAAAGATAATACTTGCATTCCCTACTTTGAGGATGAATTCATTCCCTCACTTGCAAATAACGTATCTTCACAGTAGGGAATGCAAGCACCAAATAAAAAACAACGGCTCATCAAGAATATGTTACTTGATACCTGCATACATCGTTGATTTATTTAATACATTTTGGATGACTAAACAATATCCGATTCAAATGATTTTTTGTAAAGATGATCATTATCTGAAGATTTAAGAAATTTTCATGATGTAGATAAATTATTTGCAAGTGGAAAAATGGAAATTGAGAACTTGTTTGCTCACTGTTTCATTTTTCATTTTTCATTTTTCATTTTTCATTTTTCATTTTTCATTTTTCATTTTTTTTAAAAACTAAAATCAAAATTTAAAGCTATTTTTGTGAGTCTTAAAAAATTGGCGGGATTTTTAAAAATGATTTTTCACTTTTTGAAAACTAATAACTAAAAGAGTTACCAACCGAGTTTTCAAAATAAAATTGAAAAGCGAAAATAAAATCGTAGTCAAATAGCCCTAAGTTATACAATCCAAAATTCAAAGGAAAACCTACTCCGTTTTTGGGGTATGTATTCCTTCAATTGTTTCTAAACTTAGAATTTGATTAAATGAAAAGAAAAAAAATAAATCAACAAATAAAATAACTACCTTGACATAAAAGAGAGACTAAATTATAGAATAGTTGGATTGCATTGATGCACAATGATTAAAATATATTCATAAATGTACATAAAAAAGACATATACCAATTATCCAAGAGTGGCTGACAATTGTAAGCCATCATCTCAAATAATTGTCATCTCTCATTCAATTCCTGAACGAGGACGCTATCTCCATTATCCAGCACAAACTTCCCCTTCAAAACAAAGGGAAAGTATTCCTCAAACCAAAACCAAGAACACTAATCGTCGTCGTCGCCATTATACTCTTCCACTCGCTCCTCGAGAATCGTCTCCAATTTCGGAGAGCTAGAACCCTTCCATGGAAAATCAAGAAGGGGCGGTGCAACCTCAATCCAAGGCTTCCTCGTATGCACGAGCTCCTTGGGCATTGCGAGTTTGTAACTTACCATCTTCATAGCTTGTTAAGCAAAATTGAGGCGAAATCGTAGGTTTTGATGTCGAAATTTGTATGTTTTTGTGATGTGGAGAAGATTTTTGGTAAATGGATGCCTCTCTTTCTCCTTTTGGTTTTTAAGGTTGAGAAAGAGAGAGAGGAGGATGGGGAAGGATAACAAGGGATTTGAGAAATGGGGTTTTGAGTGGATTTGGATTTGAGGGGTTTGAGGGTTCATATAGGTTTTGTGTTTTGGCAAAAGCCCAACTTAGGGGGAGGCTAAACAAGCAAATTTAGCAACAGAATTCTAACTATCCTTTGCATCTTCCTAGTATTGGGGTAATGAACATAAAATAGGTTAGCGAAATATATGCCTAATTGCTACAAGGTTCGACCTAAAAAGTGTGAACTTTTCTAGATGGTGCGTTGTTTTTCGGTCAATCTATACAAGGTATGTTTTAGGTTGGAAAATGACCTCAAAACAACCCGCTCATCCATCGATTCTCCTTAGATTTATTCAATCTAAAGGCCGCTCATCCATCGATTCTCCTTAGATTTATTCAATCTAAAGGCCATAAAATGGTGTAGAAAAGAGTGCAAAAATCAGTATCCGATTTTCGGAGGCAAGACTTGATTTTACATATCGGATTCGTATCCAACACTCAAAAACACAAAAAACCAGAGAGCACACACAACCATTGTCTGAAAGTCTACTCACCCTGGATGCATATCCAGAACCGAAGGAAGAAACAACCTTATCACCGAAATCATAAAGATTCAGCCTCTCTGAACCTGGCCCCAACTATTATCTCGACAGCATTCCAAACATGCTACCAGGAAAAATAAAACCACCATCCCATCAGGGGTAGCATGTCCTAAGTGGGGCAGTCTAAACTAATTTTGAACTTAGAACCGATAGTCCTAACAAGGATTCTAAAGGAGTACTTGTACCACGGAAAAAGTAGAAAGAAACAATGCTTAAGGAGGTGCACATTGCGATGTCGGGTGAGAGACAAGGCTTAGCGAAGTTCAAAACATACGGTAAACATGTTGCAAACAAGAGAAGAATTGGTAGGGGAAATGACAAGATACACTTGAACTAATAGTTCAATCGGCGGTGTGTTGGTAGTTCAAGATACAACTAGGGGAGCAAGCAAGGGGTTTTTGAAAACACAGAAAGAAAATTCAATACGACTGCTTCAACCAAAACAGGTGAAGCAAACAACGGCGCGAAATAGGACTCGAAATCCTGCAATTCATCTAAATTACCATGAAAAAGTGTGATTAATGATCAAAATTAATCCCAAATTATCCGAAATGGCATACCCTTCAAAACAAAAATTTAATGCTGCTCAAGGAAAAGAGAGAGCCTCACTGAAGCAGCAGCTCAGTCGAGAGGGATCTCGACGTCACCGTCGGCGATCTCCTGTTGCAAATCCTTGGGGTCCTTGCCGTCGACCGTGCAGCCCACCGAGACGCACGTTCCGAGAATCTCCTTCACCGTGCCGGCGAGCTCCTTGGCCATGGATCTGTTCCTCATAACCTTGGCTATCTCGATGACGTCATCGAGGGAGATGTTGCCGCTGTGCTTGATGTTCTTGGTCTTCTTGCGATCGCGCTCGGGCTCCTTCAAGGCCTTGATGACCAGGGCGGCCGCTGACGGCACCACCGAGACCTTGGCTTGCCTGTTCTGGACGGTGAGCTTGACGGTGACACGGAGGCCCTTCCAGTCCTTGGCGGTCTCCTTGGCGATGTCTTCTCCGATCTTCTTTGGGGAGAGACCCAGGGGACCGATCTTTGGGGCGAGGGAACTGGCGGCGCCGACCTCCCCGCCGGTGACGCGGACGTATACGTCGACGACCTGTGAGGGATCGAACTTTGGCGGCATTGTTGCAGATAACGGCGAAGGACAAAGAGTGAAAAGCTAGGGTTTCCAACAAAGGCGGCAGACGGAGAGTGGGGAATGCTGTGAATTATATGCTAGGGTTTTGCAGGGATTGATATTGCAAAATGTCGGAATTGGCCCTGGTGTTTGCGGAGAGTTTTACAAAGAAGAATTGTTTGTGTCAATTTGGGCTTTTGGTAGGGCTCTTCTTTTAATTGGGTTTGGGCCTGGTAAAACCACCACTTAGGCTCGACCTACTGTCATTGGGCTTTTTTCTATTTGCCTAATTGCCTTTCATATTTTGCCGTTGCGGTAATGTCAAATGCGTTGCTGACTTTTGTACTCGAGCAATTACGGCCGAGGAATGAACACTTCTTGGCCTTGGGGATTCTAGAACCTGAAGGCAAGGTTGGCTAGATCAGTGCAAAATTCTAGCCAACAAGAGGTTCGGCAGCCTTGACTATATTCATAAAAATATAGGTGCACCGAATCAGTATCAGGTTGTATTCAAAGAAGATAAGCATTTTTATAATCAACGTGTTTCAGCCATGTGAACGTCGAACTGCGAAGTTTTGTGTCGTGGGGAACGTAGCTCTGTCACTACCAATCTAATTCGGTATTTTCTAATTGTTTGAAGTATTTTGCTGCATTAGAATGTTTTGACTCGTTCGCGTTGAAATTAAATTACAACTTTCGGTCTTGTTAACGAAGCTCACCTTAGTTGAAAGTTTTCTTGGTTGATTTGATGTCATACCACACACAGCAGGACTCTCTTGTATTTTTGTCGATCAAAAAGTGATGCTATCACTCTCACAAAACCCATGCACAAGAGTCCACACTCACCTCTGTATCAGAAACCTGGTGCTGCTGCTGAGCTCTAGTAGTAAAACTACAGCCGTTAGCCTGTTTACACAAATATCCTCACGTCGAGATTCAACTATCTCGGCTCTGCAATTGTCGCGACTATCTTTGTTTTGCAACTGTTATCGCAACCTGTCTTGGTCTACCTCGAGTATCTTTACTTAAATTGGGTTATCATGTAAAGGAGTTTATATCTCAAGTGATCAAGCGTGTTAGAGCTTACATCCGTACTTCTCGCCTTGGAGCTTACATCTGTATTTCTCTGTTTAATTCGTTATCCTCCGTTACTACTTGTTTCAAAGGGAAAAAGGCAGGTCTATCATTGTTCTTTCAACTCCCGAACGAATTATTTAACTGAATTATCAAGAGAAAAGATCGGCTTTACTTGACAAAAAAGGAGTCATTTTTTAGTGTGGGACACTGGGATTTGATCGTATTGGGGTCATTTCAATTGCCAAAAACAAATAATGGTGGGGAGAGGAGTTTGGAAGTTGCAGTTAAGGGTTTCATTTTTAGTTTAGAATCTCTCACGGTGAAATGATTGAAAGAACTTGACATAAAAATCCACACTACTATCACAATTCTAGAACGACCATCACTATCTTTCCTTTACTATTAGGGAATGTTAGCAATTTTTTCATTCGAATATTCTCATTTTTTAGCTCTCTTTTTCATCTTATAGTGTTTGATGGTCGAAACCATTTAATTTCTAGGTCCTTCTATAAAGATCAATTCTGCAAAAAAAAAAAAAAAAAAAACGACCGATTAATTAATGGTTTTATTAACGTTGTCAACCTTACAAATATTCAAGTGAGAAGCATGGTTCTTCTCTTTAACGGAGTAATTGTTTGATAAGTAAGCCATTTTAGATTTTGTAAACATTGTAAACATTGCAGAGATTATCTTTAAATGATGATTTAGAAAATAGACGATTTAGAGTAGTACGTAACATTAGAGAAAAAGCCGAAATGGTAAATTGAGAGAAGACCCAGATGAGAAGGTTGCTAGCTACTCTTACAAGTATCACGACTATTTAAACTTTGTAATCATTACCTCTACTTTAATATCTTGATTATCTCGGTGTTTTAGCTTAAATTGAGTTACCTTGACAAATGACTCATAACTCAAGTAATTAAGTAACATTCCCTCTTATATTGAGTATCATGTGTTAAGAAAAAAAACAAGTTTATTGATCAATTAAACTCCAAAATGAATCATTCTATAAAATTCTATAAAATGAGTCATTTTTAAACAAGAGTGATTTCTACAGTATTTTTTTTTTCCTGCACATTTCTGTTTATTTCAGCCTTAGCATCAAATAAATTTAAAAAAAAATCAAGAGACTTAAATAAACAAATATTTCCATAAAGAAAAATAAATAAATGTGCAGAAATTATTTCGTTTCAACATCCAAAACCATCACATTCAAAGGAAAATAAGGGTGCATAAAGGAGCTTCAAAGTTGCAAGTTACAACCCCACTTTGGATAAGGAAATCACCCTCTCCTATCGAATCACTCTCAAAAAATGTCATTATCCAAACAACCTCAGCTAAGCTAGACTCTACTAAAAATGCTCCTATAGCATTGCGTATCAATCCAACGGCCCACAACTCACATCAACTTTATGCCATGAAAGTGAAACCCTAGCTGTAAGGCCTTCTCACCCTCTCCTCCTCCATGCCTTTTAATAGATAGAGACTCTCACTCGTCTTATTGACCAATAATACAGCATCACTGTCTCACAAGTAATAATCTAAGTTGAAGGGTGATTATAATGGAATTTTCTTATTATGAAAATCAACGTATTTAAGTTTGTTTGGAACTCAAGGCCAGAGTCAGGATTTTTTTCTTGGGTGGGCTAACTAAAATTAGTGCCATAAAATCATATGTTTATTTTTTGCTTATATAAAATTATATAGTCATACGGTCTAACGGTATTCCTCTTCGCTTGTAAGTAAGATATCTTAGGTTCGATTTTCGTCAAAAGTGAATTCGAACCACATTATTGCTAGCCCATTATGAGGCTAAGCCCACCCCCTCTCTCTTATTATAGATAATATCATTTGTTAAAATAAAAATTATATAGTAATCAATATAAAAGAACAACAATAGAATAAATTATTCTCAAAATCATAACCTAGCCGATAAATTCAAGGACCATATAAGTAATTAACCTACTAATTAAATCAAGAATAAGTAAATAAAGAGATTAAGAATGTACCAAAGGTAATTTCATTTGAAAATTGCAATAGTAAGGAATTGCGGAAATAGGGATTTACATGTGGATTTAAAAAAATATATATTTTTCTTTTCTTGAGTAAGAAGCACAGAGACTAAATCGCATAAGATGAATGGTCTTTTTCTTTTACAAATAGGATAAAAGGGGACGGGAGATAGAAATAATTTATAATTTATCATTTTTAGCATAAAACTTATTATTTATTACCTATTCTCTACTAAATACACATTAAATAATAACCTATATTGAAATTGAGTAAGCTATAAGCATGAGTTTACAAAAGAATAGTGTCATTCACCTCATTTTTTTCCTCCAACACATATTAATTTTTTGCCATTGACCATCTTCAATTCATTTTATCTGACAGCCGAAAATTGAGAGAAATGTGTGAGAAATAAAAATGAGTGCGTGAATAACACTACCCTGGGCTATAGCCCATCTTAGCCTTGTGGGTGGCTCCGCCATTGGAATTGTCTTTAAAATATCTAAAAACATTTTTTTTGTGAAAATGTTTTTAAAATCATTTTTTAATAAAAATACAAGTGAAATCTAGAAAAGCACAAGAAGTGCATCCCACAAGAAGCAAATAATTAGTACCTCCTACAAGAAGCACATAACTAGTACCTCTTGCAATAAGCACTTTAAGTGCTTTTGGAACTCAAAAACGTTTTTTTTAAAAGCACTTCTAACCAAATTCTTATTAAAGGAAAATGCTAGGAAGACCATATTTTATAGACCACATGAGGTGGCCGTTGATGGTTGGACACTTTTTAAATGATTTAAACAAAAAATCCAACTACTAACTATCACATTATATAGTATACAAAATATAATTTAAATAGATGATCAACATTACATTAAACATTTGTACAAGACCGGAAAATCAATAAAGCGAAAAAGCAAAACTAAAGCAGATAAAAACTGCATAAACAACTGAAAAACTCACGTCACAAGCCGCGCACACAACAAAACATATACCGCTAATATCCATATTTGGGTGGAACTTTTTTTTTTTGGTAAATTTGGGTGGAACTTTGAATTTCAAAGAAGTGGTGCCTTTTAGCTGTTGATGGGATCATCTGCTGTGGAATTGTAATTGTTTTCAAAGATCCAATTTTGATGCCATTTTAGTCCTCGATAAGGTAATCCAATACCCACTACCCAAAAGATCACATTATTGTTGTCCCTTGTGATTTTAATATCTACTACTTATGAGTATGACTATATGGCTTTTAACAATTCTTTGCAAAAACAAATTAAAACATAGATTTATTTTATTTATTTTTTGTCGAAAAACATAGATTTAATTAATTGAAAATAAATATTTAAGGATAAGTCTAAGACGGTGTTTGGTTAACTATTGCCCCATTTGGTCCCCTTACGTGCATATCTATCTTTCTCCTTAAACTATGACTTAATTAGAAAAAAGAGTTCAATTTGTACAAACTCGTGTTAAGTTGTTAAATTCAACCATCAAATCAACGACTTGTTTAAGGATTGGTTCGAAGTTGTTTAAATTTTTTCAACAGCAACTTCTTTAAAAAGTTGGGGTCTTAACTGACACACCCCAATCGAGATCGAGGCATGCTGGCCGTCACGTGAGCGTGACGTAACCATAAGCATAGTGCGGAAGCAAGATTATTAAGGGAAATACGAACAAATTAAAACCGAGCAACTAGCAATCCTAGTTAAGATAGCATGCTAGTGCAAGAATAAGTATGAATTACACAACCAGAACTTAACTAGCCTAAGTGCAGTCAAGCATAAATGTACTAATTAAACAACACCCGAAGGTGGTCCTACATGAAGGATGTCTGTCAGAACCTCCGTTGAATCCTCATAAGCCACCAACAAACGCTACCTAATACCAGGAGGGGCACAAAACAAATACGTGAGTGGGCAAAAACAAAGGTTTTCTAAAATCATACGATATCAAAAACGATATCCCCTCGCTGGAAAACCTGTATACTTTCCCAGAAAAATAGGATACATATATATATATGTATATAAATATATTTCAAAACCATGCTCAATGTATCCAAAACCACATAAATATATGTATGCCATGCTTATGCCATGCCCAATGCCTCATTATATCACAAATGTAAGCCAGGTGATGCAATTCAATATAACTCATATACTAGCCGAAGTCACCTGATGTGATCGATACGGCGAAATCTAGAGCTCATTTCAGTCATATCTCAATCTCATATCTCATCACATAATTCATCATGTATATACGTCACATATCTCATCATGTATATACAAATCTGCAGACGAGTAGGAACCACCTCACGTGGTCTGACCAACAAGACTGGGTATACAATAATAATACGCTCTAGTGCTACGATCACGTGAAGACTGTGCGATAAATCGCGGGTCACCTACGAGTCGAACCTACTGAAAGTGGTATATACGATAGGACTGTGCACCTAACTTGGATCCAAGATGAGCGTGTGGTGCGGGAGGTGAACATCACGTGAAGGACTATGCTCCTAACTCTGGGCGGGAGCACTAATACCGGGGTGCAGATTAATGAGCTCAATATGCATCACAACATCACCATCTGCCTCATAAATATTACCAGCATGATATACTCACCTGTAGCTTACCTGGCCTCCGCAGCACCATGCAACAATATGCATAATTATGGTAATGCATATGCTAATATATAATACGAGCATGACATGGAATTTCAAATCACATTTTCTTTAAAATAAGTTTTCTAGGAAAAACGTCAAGTATGTATGTATATGTATGTGTGTGTGTGTGTATATATATATATATATATACTGAAACCAAAAGCCCACTCACTGGTATGTCGTTGGGTCGTAACCCCCGTGCCTAACCTAGTTACGCTCGTCCTTCGTATAAGTCTCGCCCATATGAGAAACAACTATATAGGCGTTATTTTAAAACACATAAACAAAACTAGGCAATAACTTCTCATACAATGCTCATTTGGGATGTTTGAATATACCACTGTGATCTACACAACCTCACGAACATCCCCATATTTTAAGAAAAAATTTCCGACCACCCACGCGCCGGCCAAGGCACGGCCAGACGTGCCCCCATGCGCGGCCACGTGACAGACACACTGACGACGTCAGTCAACGCCGTCAGGTATATACCGGGGAATATTCCGTTAAGTCCTAACCGAATCTGTCCAAAATAACTGACGGCATCAGAATATTCCGTCAGACTTGACGAAATATTCCGTCGTCTCCTACCTCTAAACTCCGGCGACAGTCGCCGTCGCCGGAAAACTGGAAAAACTTTAAAATGCTATAGCTCGGCCATTTTTCACAATCTTTATGCTAAAATGAAGTACATGAAGCATAGAACAAGTTTATACCTCTTTCAAGCCTAAAAAACCACGGAATCTCACCAGGAAATTTCGAGAAAAATCGGCCAAGTTTCAATCTCACGATTCCGACGTCCAAACTCTTCCAACGAGGTACTCCGAGTCTCTAGAGGACCTCCCAAAGCTCCCTGTGAGCTTAGAATTTCCAAAAACACACAATTTCATGATTGCATGAATAGTGACCAAATCAGAGCTAGGGTTTTTCACGTGAAATCAAAAGTTTCCTTACCTGAAACTGGTGCCAAACAATTCGTATAAACCCCACGAACACAATGGTGATATCAAAACCTTCAATCTGTGAAGTTTGGGGAGGTTTTGGTTGTGTTCCGTACAAAAATGGAAGAGAGAGAGAGTGAGTCTGTGAGAGAGAGAGTACGGGACTGAGAGAGAGAAAGAAGTGATGTGTGTGTGGTCCAAACGTAACCAATTACAAACTAAGGAAATCTTAGTTATAATTGGTTCCAATTATTTAGGGCATAAAATAATTGGCCTAAAACTAAACCAATACACAAACACACACCCATCACTCAAGGGTATTTACGTCAATTCACAACGTCGATAAATATTTTCCCGAACGGGTTGTCACAATCTACCCTCCTTATAAAAATTTCATCCCCGAAATTTCATACCACAATACAACACTAGTATCCATAAAACAACCTTGGATACATCTCTCTCATCCGGTCCGCGGTCTTCCAAGTCATTTTTTCTGCTGAGTGATTTCTCCATAAGACTTTCACTAAACACACTGTCTTGTTCCTGAGCACTTTATCTTTCCAATCCAAAATCGTCACCAGTTCCTCATCGTAAGTCAAATCTGGACTGATCTCTAAGGGTTGATGAGGAATCACATGCGACGAATCTGAGACATAATGTCGAAGCATGGAAACATGAAACACATTATGTACCTTAGATAGTTCAGAAGGCAACTCAAGCCTATAAGCAACTTCACCAACTCGTTCGATGATTTTGTAAGGTCCGATGTACCTAGGGTTCAGCTTACCCTTCTTCCCGAACCTTACTACTCTTTTCCATGGTGATAGCTTCAAAAATACCCAATCATCAACTCGATACACTCTGTCAGTGGCATGTCTGTCTGCTAAGCTTTTCTGGCGATCCTAGGCCACTTTTAAGTTAGACTTGATTACTTGAACGTTCTGAGTAGTCTCCTCCATAATCTCAGGGCCCACTAACACTCTTTCGCCAACCTTTGACCAATACAAAGGTGTACGACAAGCTCTGCCATAAAACACCTCAAATGGTGCCATCCCGATGCTAGAATTCATTAAATCCAACTTTGCATGCCAATCATCACCAAACTGCAAAACCAAAAATCTTAGCATATCTTCCAAGGTTTGAATCGTCCTCTCCGATTAACCATCTGTTTGAGGACGATATGCTGTACTAAACAATAATCTCGTACCAAGAGCCTCCTGAAAAGCTATCCAAAACTTAGAAGTAAATCTAGGGTCTCGATCTGAAATAATATTAACCATAACCCCATGATACTTCACAATCTTCGTGATGAACAATTCAGCTAACTTGTTCAGAGAATACTTTTCCCTTACTGGAATGAAGTGCGCTGACTTGGTAAGCCAATCTACAACCACCCAAATGCCATCATAACCATTCCGTGTATGAGGAAGCTTGTACACAAAATCCATAGTAATATTTTCCCATTTCCACTGTGGAACGGGAAGTGGATGCATCAATCCAAACGACTTCTTCCTTTCAGCTTTGACCTACTGACAAACTGCACACCTACGGACATACTCTGCAATTTCCCTTTTCATACCTGGCCAATAATAAAATGGCTTAATGGTATGATATAGTTTATTGCCTCCTAGATGCATGGCATATGCTGAAATGTGTGCCTCATCAAGAATTGCCTTATTTAACTCCTCATTATTTGGCACGTACATCCGCTTATCCTGCATAAGCATGCCATCCGTCTCTCTAACTTTGAGATCTTTCTTTTTCCCTTGATTCCTCAAATGAATTAGCTCTTGAATTTCTTCATTATTCATCTGAGTCTCGAGTATACGATCAATCAGAATAGGCCTAACTTGGAAACTAGCAAGCAAGGCTTCTTCTTGTTCTTCCAATTCCAATTTCACTCCAGTAGACCTCAAATTTACAAGAAGATGAACACGAGAAGCATACAAAACACTGATCCGACCTTGGGATTTCCTACTCAAAGTATCAGCCAATACATTAGCACGTCCAGGGTGATACTCAATCTTGCAATCCTAATCACTAAGCAACTCTAACCACCTTCGCTACCTAAGATTAAGCTCTTTCTGGGTGAAAAGATACTGAAGACTCTTGTGATCTGTGAAGATCCTACACTTTTCACCATAAAGATAATGTTTCCAGATCTTCAAAGCAAAGATGATAGCTGCTAACTCCAAATCATGAGTAGGGTAGTTCATCTCATGAGACTTCAACTGCCTCGAAGCATAGGCAATTACTCTACCATGTTGCATCAGAACACAACCCGGGCCATTCAAAGAAGCATCGCTATAAATCTCAAAGTTACCACTATCATCAGGAAGTGCCAAAACTGGAGCATGAGTGAGACAATGCTTAAGCTGCTGAAAACTCTGCTCACAATTCCCATCCCACTCAAATTTAACTTCCTTCATAGTCAACCTTGTAAGTGGTAAAGCAATAGCTGAAAAATCGTTAACAAACCGTCGATAGTAACCTGCTAAGCCAAGGAAACTCCGTACCTCGGTGATGGTTCTTGGCTACTCCCAATTCTCTACAGTTGTTACCTTCTGAGGGTCTACCAAAATACCTTGAGCTGAAATTACATGTCCCAAGAATGCCACTTCATTTAACCAAAACTGGCACTTGCTAAACTTAGCATACAGCTAATGTTCCCTCAATTTCTTCAGCACTAGAGTGAGATGTCAAACATGATCTGATTTTGTCTTAGAATACACCAGAATGTCATTAATAAAGACAATGACAAATCTATCCAAGTATTGCTGAAATACCTTATTCATCAAACCCATGAAAGCTGCTGGTGCATTAGTTAATCCAAATGGCATCACACAAAACTCATAGTGACCATAACGAGTTCTGAATGCCGTCTTAGGGACATCTTTACTCTTAATCTTCAACTGATAGTATCCCGACCTTAAGTCAATCTTTGAGAACACACAGGCACCTCTGAGTTGATCAAATAGATTGTCTATACGCGGCAATGGATAACGGTTTTTAATCGTTACCATACGCGGCAATGGATAACAGTTTTTAATCGTTACCCGATTCAATTGCCTATAATCAATACACAACCTTAAGGTACCGTATTTCTTCCGAACAAATAACACTGGGCTCCCCAAGGTGACGAACTAGGCTGAATGAAACCTTTATCAACCAACTCTTGTAACTGAATCTTCAATTCTCTTAACTATGCAGGAGCCATTCTATATAGAGCTAAAGATATAGGATCCGTACCTGGAAGTAAATCAATGGTGAACTCCACATCTCGATCTGGCGACAATCCAAGTAAATCCTCAGGAAAGACGTCCGGAAAACGTCTAACCACATTTACATTCTCCACACTAATAGGAGCAACATCATTCAATACTACGTGAGAAAAGTACCCCTGACAACCTTTCGTTAACAACTTTTTGGCTCTCACAGCTGAAATAACACCATGCCTTAATCCACTAGGCTCACCAGAGAATGTAACCTTAGGTAATCCAGGACAATGGAAGGTCACTGATTTCCCGTAAAAGTCAATCTTGGCACGATTGCAATGCAACCAATATGTGCCTAAAATCACATCAAAATCCACAATGTCTAAAGGAGTAAGGTGAGCTGGCATAACCACATCCTCCACTAATACGGGACAACCTGGGTAAACATAATCTACATAACACTTCTCCCCTCTAGGCATTGCAAACTCTAACTCATACCCAATGGGTGTAGATTGAGGTTGAGTCAACTGAGCAAATGTATGAGAAATCACAGAATGTGTAGCACCACAATCAATCAACATTTTAGCATGATAACCAAGAATATTTAACGTACCCATGATTAAGTCAGGATTGTTCTGAGCATCCTGCAAAGAAATGTTATGGATATGTCCTTAGGTCTGCTGCCTTCCTCCTCAACCTCTGCTGGCATGAACACTTCTACCCTGCGAACTACGTCCCTGATCGGACTGATTGTGCTACCTTGACGATCCAGCTCTACTAGCAGCAACATCCACTTGCTGAGGTTGCATTCCAGACTGCCACTGCGATCCACAAGCTGAAAACTGCTAACCATAGCCACTTTGCTGATAAGGCAAAATAACCCCCTGAAAACTGGCCATAACCACCTTCCTGATAAGGATCATGAGGGTATTGATATTGTCATGAAGGATAAGGAATCGGATCCCCCTGAAAATGATAAGTGCTACCACGACCTGCCTGCACATAACCACTAGGTCCTGAAAACTGCTGGGTCGAAACTGGCGGTGGCATAAGGGGCTGCTGAGGCTGCTGGGGCCTCTGCTGATTCTGAGGGTAATACCTAGACAAATGTCCCATTTATCCACATGTATAGCATCCGTTGCTACCTCAATGACACTCTCCAAAATGTCGATTAGCACAAAGGAGCACTAGCACCACCTGAATCTCTCTGTCTCTGAAATCTCGGGCCTCGAGTAAATCTACCTCCTCGCCTTTGGCCCATGGCACTAAAACTTCCACTGGAAGAACTCGAGCTTGTGCCACTTTTCTTAAAACTCTGAGTCTGGCGAGGTTCCTAAAATGAATGTCCTTTACCTTTATCATCCCTTCTCTGACTCTTATCCTTTTCTTCATCTTCCTCACTATCACTGGGCAACTTCTCTGAGTCTTCAACCCTTAACAAAATCTAATAGAATTCCTGGTAGGTATTGCAGTAAGTAATAGTCGCTATAGTATGCCATTTCTTTTTAGTACCCAAAATAAAACGGCATAACATCTCAACTGGATTATCAGCAACCTCTGGATGATAACGAGACAAGTCAGTGAACTTCCTGTAATACTCATTCGCTGACATCTTCCCCTGTTTCAGACTGGTAAACTCTTGCTTCTTATTGTCAATGTAGGCTGGAGGAATAAATCTTTACATAAATAAACTCTTGAAAACTTCCCAATCAGCTGCTTCCTCTTGAGTTAACTCTCGAGCCTCCAGTTCCCACCAAGATGTAGGTTCCTTACCTAAGAACCAAGTAGTCATCTCAACCCATCTATTAGCAAAAAGATTCCTCTCACTGTGCATTACCCGAAAGGTCTTCTCCACATGATTAAACCATTTCTCTGCGCCTTCAGGCCCTTCATTTCCCACAAAATTATACAACTTCAAATTGTATACAGCCTCAAGAGGAGCCATCTGAGCAGGACGTAATGCAGACTGTATAACATTAGCTATAGCTTCCCCTAACTGAGAAATATCAGGGAAACTAGGTTCAGCTAAACGACGTGGCTCTCTACGAGGCGGCATAGTTCTGACAGAAGACATCAAGAATAATTAAGGAATTCACAAGATATGCAGGACTGCAACCTAGAGCTCTGATACCAAACTGACACACCCAAACCGAGATCGAGGCGTGCTGGTCGTCACGTGAGCGTGACGTAACCATAAGCACAGTGCGGAAGCAAGATTAATAAGGGAAATACAAACAAATTAAAACCGAGCAACTAGCAATCCTAGTTAAGATAGCATGCTAGTGCGAGAATAAGTGTTAATTACACAACCAGAGCTTAACTAGCCTAAGTGCAGTCAAGCATAAATGTACTAATTAAACAACACCCGAAGGTGGTCCTACATGAAGGATGTCTGTCAGAACCTCCGTTGAATCCTCGTAAGCCACCAACAAACGCTACCTAATACCTGGACGGGCGCAAAACAAATACGTGAGTGGGCAAAAACAAAGGTTTTCTAAAATCATACGATATCAAAAGCGATATCCCCTTGCTGGAAAACCTGCATACTTTCCCAGAAAAATAGGATACATATATATGTATATAAATATATTTCAAAACCATGCTCAATGTATCCAAAACCACATAAATATATGTATGCCATGCTTATGCCATGCCCAATGCCTCATAATATCACAAATGTAAACCAGGTGATGCAATTCAATATAACTCATATACTAGCCGAAGTCACCTGACGTGATCTATACAGCGAAATCTAGAGCTTATTTCAATCATATCTCAATCTCATATCTCATCACATAATTCATCATGTATATACGTCACATATCTCATCATCTATATACATATCTACACACGAGTCGGAACCACGTCACGTGGTCTGACCAACAAGACTGGGTATACAATAATAATACGTTCTAGTGCTACGATCACGTGAAGACTGTGCGATAAATCGCGGGTCACCTACGAGTCGAACCCACGAAAGTCGTCTATAGCGTGTGGTGCGGGAGGTGAACATCACGTGAAGGACTATGCCCTTAACTCTGGGCGGGAGCACTAATACCGGGGTGCAGATTAATGAGCTCAATATGCATCACAACATCACCATCTGCCTCATAACTATTACCAGCATGATATACTCACATGTAGCTGACGTGGCCTCCGTAGCACCATGCAACAATATGCATAATTATGGTAATGCATGTGTTAATATATAATACGAGCATGACATGGCATTTCAAATCACATTTCCTTTAAAATACGTTTTCTGGGAAAAACGTCAAGTGTGTGTGTGTGTGTGTGTGTATATACTGAAAACAAAAGCCCACTCACTGGTATGTCGTTGGGTCGTAACCCCCGTGCCTAGCCTGGTTACCCTCATCCTTCGGATAAGTCTCGCCTATATGATAAACAACTATATAGGCGTTATTTTAAAGCACATAAACAAAACTAGGTAATAACTTCTCATACAATGCTCATTTGGGATGTTTGAATATACCACTGTGATCTACACAACCTCACGAACATCCCCATATTTTTAGAAAAAAATTTCGACCACCCACGCGTCGCCACGCGCCAGCCAAGGCACGGCCAGAGGCGCCCCCACGCGCGACCACATGACAGGCACACTAACTGCGCCAATCAACACCGTCAGGTATATACTGGGGAAAATTTCGTTGAGTCCTAACGGAATCCGTCCAAACTAACTGATGGCGTTAGAATATTCCGTCGTCTCCTACCTCTGAACTCCAGCGACTGTCGCCGTCGCCGGAAAACTAGACAAACTTTAAAACGCTATATCTCGGCCATTTTTGCACCATTTTTCACAATATTTATACCAAAATGAAGTACATGAAGCATAGAACAAGTTTATACCTCTTTCAAGCCTCAAAAACCACAGGATCTCACCGGAAAATTTCGAGAAAAACCGGCCAAGTTTCGATCTCACGATTCTGACGTCCAAACTTTTCCAACGAGGTACTCCGAGTCTCTAGAGGTCCCAAAGCTCCCTATGAGCTTAGAATTTCCAAAAACACACAATTTCACGATTGCATGAATAGTGACCAAATCGGAGCTAGGTTTTTCACGTGAAATCAAAGGTTTCTTTACCTGAAACTGGTGCCAAACGATTCGTATGAACCCCACGAACACAATGGGGATCTCAAAACCTTTGATCTGTGAAGTTTGGGGAGGTTTTGGTTGTGTTCCGTACGAAAATGGAAGAGAGAGAGAGTGAGTGAGTCTGCGAGAGAGAGAGAGAGTACGGGACTGAGAGAGAGAGAAGTGATGTATGTGTGGTCCAAATGTAACCAATTACAAACTAAGGAAATCTTAGTTATAATTGGTTCCAATTATTTAGGGCATAAAATAATTGGCCTAAAACTAAACCAATACACAAACACACACCCATCACTCAAGGGTATTTATGTCAATTCACAACGTCGATAAATATTTTCCAGAACGGGCTGTCATGTTGACTCTGTTTGGTAAACGAATTTTTTTTTTCTTTCAAAATCATGGGTCCAAAATAGCAAAAAGCAGAAGCAGCTCTACATATGCTTCTCAAAAAACGTTTTTTCATTAGAGGGAGGTGGACAATACCAATTAATGAAACTTTCATATTGACAATCCTACCCATCTCTTTTTTTTTTTTTACCAAAAACATTAACACTATAGTTTACCAACACTTACTTGCTTTTAACATAACAATTTATTTTTACATCATAGTATAAACAGTTTTGAAAAGGAAAAAAAAAACACAACTCCAAATAGCCCTAAATGTGTATGTGGCGCTCGTATTTCTTTGTAGCTTAAATGTGAAACAATATTCTTTTTTCTTTTTGAACAAATGTGGAACAATATTCTAACCAAAAGGAAAAGGCATAGCACAAGTACTTCAACAAAAAGTGCTTCTCTTTATGAAATTGCACTTACTTTTTTCCATAGAAAAAGTTTATGGCAAGTGGCTTAAGTCTTAAGATGCTTGAATTAATTTGTTATTGGCTTTTGCTTAGTGATCTTTAATTAGTGCATGAAGTGATTTCCACTTTAAAAAAATATCGTGGCTATTATTATATAATATGACTTGATCATCATCATATCGTAGCCTAATAAACAAGCCTTGAATTAAGGTCATCATTATTGGAGTGTAATTATTTTTTAATGAAAGTAGTATATAATATTCTAATTATTATATTATGGTTGAATATAATATATAATAAACGAAACATCGCATAATTAAGACAAGACGTCATCATCGAATTGATTAATCAAGTTATTATTGGATGATCTAGATTAAATTAAGAAATGAAACAATCACTATGGCATTGAGTGGATTGGTGTTATTAAAACCGAATCGCAGGAAGGCTTTATATACCAAAGTAATTCATCACATGTATCATACCGTCACGGATAATCATGCAACCCCTATCTTATAAACTAAATATAACAAATATATGTTAGTCAATAATTTGGAGTCACCCTCCTCAAATTGAATATGTTCATACCTATTCTGTGAATACGAATAAAGTTAAAAATTAAAAATAAAAAAAAATAAAAACCAATGCTAGTGTTAATTGGATGATTTAGACCACATTTTAGCCATAAAAAATATAATATTCTCATGGAAGCCAGCCAGAAGGACGTGATATTCCCATGGGTTATGGTGAACTCATTTGCTCGAATCAAAACTTACGCTTCCGTTTGCCAAAAAAAGAAAAAACTTATGCTTCCGTTGCTAAAAATTGACTGCATTAAACCCAACTTTATCCAAATGAATTTGGTAGCTAAAGGAGTCAGATACAGATAATGTAGATTAGATCAGTTGTCTTAATTAAATTCAACTTTATCAAAATGAATTTGGTAGCTAATTAAGTTAGATACAAGTATATCAGAGTTAATGAGGATAACGCCTTAGTTTAGCTTAGGCTCGAGTTTAAATTCAATCAAAGTAGTTTTGAATTCAATTAAATAAAACGACCAAGAAGAACTGATTTTTGCAGCCCATTTATCTTCTACCATGTAGTACATTAATTTTTGTTTTTGTATATTAATTATTATATGCTTTGCGTGACTCAAAAGTTGAAAATAAACAAACGCGTGCGTGAAAAGAAAAAAGACGTGCCTAAAAATCATCTTACGAAATCAATAATTACAAGTTTAATAATCTACAAAGGAAAAGAAAGTAAAGAAAGACCGATTGACTGGACTGGACCGACTTGAGCATTCACATTTTCCTTCTTTCCATTTTCTACACAGCGTGAATTTTGCTTTGCCGTTCAACGTTCAGCTCATTTCATAAACTACAGTGGGTCCCCCCACTCACGATACCAATCCAATAAAACGCGATACGCGTGCGGCGAGTTTTCGCACTTGGTTGTCGCGTTTGAGAGGACAATTGGCCAGCTGGTATCAGTCGCGCTAGATCCGAGCAGTGGGGCCAACTTCACGTTCCAGCATGCTCTGCAGTTGCGTGAACCGAACTCCGCCACGTGGCAAGGACACAAGGTGACGGGACACGTGTCCAAGTCCTCGAACGTCTAAAAAAGACCGCTTTTGGCCTCTTTTCTAGTATACGAAGTGGTACATCACGTGTTACTATGCAAATAGTATAATATGTGTGCTAAAAAGTTAATAACTTAAAAAATAAATTTTTTCATCATTTCTATTAAAACACGTGATGTACCACTTATTTTCTCGTCACAATTAAAAATTTATCCAAGTGAACCCCTCCCTCTTCCCCTTGTGACTACCAGCGCGAGATGCATTGTACTTTTGTTTTGTTCTCGTCTTATGACAAACCCGCATTTACCATACTGCCCCTCTCTCGCCCTTTTTGTCCGCTCCCCCGCAATCTCTCTACGTTACGCTTTCAATTCCCTCGCCCTACGTGGCGGTCATCGACGGCTTGAAAACCAACAGCGCCGAAATATTTGGCGAGTTACGAAATTTATTATTAATTTTTTTATACGGAAAATACAAAGTAGTATTCTTCACATTTTTCATTTTTCCTTCACATTTTTCATCAAATCCACCATATTTTATTTTTTAAATGTAAGTTATATTGTTTGTAGTGGTGAGATTCATGTGAAACTCAAGCATCTAAAATAACTCAGGTTTCCTAACGGGCAATGTGGAGTCAAAAATAATCATAAGGCGACACGTCGATTTTTGGTGAAAATGACAAAATTACACTCGAGGCACACCGGATTTCCTACGCGAGTAGTGGACAATCATTCTTCAATCAAGCAAAAAGTGCCCAAAATATGTAACAAATTCAAAATTATTTCATCCATCCTCATCCTATATTCTCCATAAGGTATTTATTCCATAACCTTCAAAACATTCCATATAAATTGAGTTAATTGGCTAATTAATGGATTTATTACCTAATTAATCCATTAATTGCCAATTAGATCACCAATTTCACACAAAAATACCCCAAAGGGCCGGCCACCTTTTCTCCAAAGGGGACCGGCCATGCCCTATATATATCACCCCATTTTCTCTAAAAGAGGAGGTTCCACATTCTTGCAAAACTCCCAAAAACTCTCCAAACACTTTTTTCTCTAAATTCTAACTTTGGCATCGGAGGTTTTTTGGCCAAAGCCCTCCTATTCATCGTGGGCGCGTGAGGCTCTTGGCCTTGACCAAATGTGTTAATTGTTTTTGTAGGTGCAATTTTGTCAAAGAAGGAGAAGGCGAAAATTTGCATCCACAGGCAATGCGTTGTTGTATGTGGTTTGAAGAAACAAAACCAGTTGCGAACATGAACACTGTTTTCACATAAATTACAAGAAAAAAAATTAAATGATACAAGTATTACTAAAGTACGTATCATGACATCCTATATGATCAGCGGGGTATACAATCATTTGGGCCGCCAAAAAGAGAAAAAAAAAATGTTTTTACATACATCATTTTAATTTTGGACAGAAGACTTTAAAAGAATAGGGCAAGGGGACCCAATTATCATCCCAAACTTTGACATTTTCGCCAGTTCCATTTTGCGACCTCGAACCTTGGCGAATAACTTCATGAGCTGAACACAAAAGCTTTTGTCCAAGTCCACATATCTCATGTTTCTTATGCATATGGTGTAAGGATGTGTCTTCTCCATTACAATTTGAAAATCGGGGGACTTGGTCGTTTGTGTAATAACCGCTACAGCTGCCAAGATTTATTTCTACCTCTTGGCAAGCTGCAGTATTTGGCGTGAAGAACGACAAGAAGGTTCTACGCTGGATCTACACCGACAGGCACAATTTGCCTGATTTGCATATAACTTTTAGACAAAGCATATTAATTTAGAAAGTGAATAAAATCTTATTTCAAAATGCATGTAAATCCCTTTTCTTTTTTGTTTAAAAAAACAAATAATTCAAAACAAAAATATCATCAGTGTCTCTTTTCTGGTTTCAGTTACAAAAGATCTATTACGTCATTTGGGCTAAACAAAAAGGATCAAACACCAAGTATACGACTCTACACGAATTGTCTATTGCCACCCATAGGGATGGCAATTCTAACCGTTAAACCTAATAACCGTGGATAACCGCCCGAATGGATTGGATTTGGATATGAAAATTCGGGTATGGTTTGGATATGGGGAAAAACCGTTTATATTATTCGGTTATGGTTTTGGATATGGTTATAGAGGTTCCCAAACCGTATCCATAACCGAATCCGATCCAATTAGTAAATAATATAATTTATATATAATATAATAGTATAATACATATATATATGTATGTATTTGTATATTCATTATTCACCAAACCATTAGCTTGAGAATACAAAAGTTGCATTTTGTAGGAAAGTAAAGTTTTGAATCAAAATCAATGCGAACTCAATGGTGTTTTTAGGACATAACAAAGACAAGCCAACATCATCAGTGTTTTAATTTTTATACTCAACAAGATCCATTCATCGGATCATTTTATACATCAAATGTTTAATGACGAAATTGATATCTACTAACTTATAATTTCTCAATTGAACGAATGTATTTTTTGTATTGGCGAAGATGGATATACCCGTTAATCGATGGGGAATCCGTTACCCGGTGGGTATGGTTATGGATGATACCCGATGGTTAATTTGCGGTTATGGATATGGTTAATTATCATGGTTATGGGGATGAATATAGCATTTCCGTCCCTAAATCGAACCGTTGCCATCCCTAGCCACCCACTACTATCCAGCCACGTAGCGAGTGTAACTCCATAATTCCGAGTGGGTCCAATAAAAACCTCCCCCAGCAGAACCGTGCGATGCATATAATTCCGGGCCCCACCCCCGAGATATTGAACCTAACCCCGATAAATCGAAAATCCTACGTGTCAATTCCCATAAAATTAGAAGGGCCATTTACGTAATTTTACCATAATTGCACTCGAAGAGGGAGGGCAGTCTTATCCATTTGTGCCCAAGCGGCGAGCCGACCTGTATAAAAGGCAATCGAAACGCCCTCATTTCGCAGAACCGAGAACCCAAAACGCAGAAGAAAAAACCCGAGCTTGGAACCAAAACGCAGCGTTTTGCACCTCCCGAATGGCGACTACTAAGAGCTACTACGCTAGGCCGAACTACCGGTACCTAACCAGCGACCACCAGCACCAAACCCTATCGTCCGATTTCGAGCTGGACGAATCGGATATCTACAACTTCGGCAGGTCCAGATCGCCAGAGTTCCGCAAACCGGTTCCGAACTCCCGGGGCGTCTCGGCGTCGAAGAACTGGCGGGGAGATGCCGGAGACCGGTCTGACCGGACCTGCGGCACGCCGTCGTCGTTGCCGGTAGGCATTCCGGACTGGTCTAAGATCTTGAGAGACGAGTACCGGGAGAAACGGAGGAGCGACGAGGACGACGAGGCGGACGACGAGGACGACGTGGAGGGAGGCGTGCGGATCCCGCCGCACGAGTTGTTGGCGAGGCAGATGGCGAGAACGAGAATCGCGTCGTTCTCGGTGCACGAAGGCGTCGGGAGGACGTTGAAAGGGAGGGATCTCAGTCGGGTTCGAAATGCAATTTGGGAAAAAACTGGGTTCGAAGATTAATATTTATTTTTCAGCAGCAGGAAATACAGAGAGGGTTTGGGGTGTACGGAAATTATTGGTTAGATTTTTTTTTTCTTTCCTTTTTTAAATTTTTGATGAATTTTCTGCTCGTTTTTCTTCTAGTTTGTGGGATCAAGATGATCGTTTTTACGAATGTAACCCCGAATTGGAGAATTGTCCTGAATTTCTCGTAGGTTTAAATTTAAATTAACATAATTTGTTGTTTAAATTCCATTTTTTTTTCATTTAATTAAGTTAATTGGGTTGTTATTTCGGATGATATGAAAGTGGTTAATTTTTGGGTTTTGAAAATTGTAAGGGTGAAATGGTGGTGGCGGTGGCGGGGCCAAGTTGGTAAATAGAAATGGAAAGTAAATGATTGGCGGGTGTTTTTTTAATTGTTTGATTGTTGGTGGGGTTGTTACGAAATAAAAAGCAGAGGTTAGGAACTGGTGAGAAGGACCGCAATTGAAAAATAATGCACTCTCTTCTTCTCCCGTGTAACATGAAAATAATAATAATAATAATAATGCACATAATACAAAGGTGTCAAATCTAAGCCCGTTTTCTTTGGATTTGGATTCTCTCCTGAGTAGAGCGTCTGAATCTTGTTGATCAAGGAACACGGACTGTTTGATCAAAATTCAACGGTTACAATTATTATAATTTTTAAAGGATTCGCCTGTTTGTAGCCGTTGAATTTTGATCCAACTGTTCCTATTTCTTAGATTCAGACCCTCCCCTTTGCCTAGGAGAAAATCCAAATCGCTTTTTCTTTGCCCTTCAAGTTTTGTCGTCGTCCCTGAAATTTTGGGATTTACAAATGCATCGGTGGTTGTCTACAATTACTTTCGCACCATACGCATACAGCCATTTTTTTTTTTTTTTTTGAACAAAAAATATTATTTACACTGAAATAGAGAGGTTGCGTTTATGTGTTTTTTTTCTTTGAACAAAAAATATTATTTACACTAAAGAGAGAGGAGATGAACTTAACCTCATAATGAACTGTCAATAATGTGGTTTAAATTTGCATTTGGTGAGAATCGAACCTAAGACCTCTTACTTTCAAGTGAAGAAAAATACTATTATACTATAATACTTAAGTGGCTCCATCATCAGTTAATAATTGCTATGAGGTTTTTTTAGAGCATCTCTAAAGGGGACTTTAAATGAAGTCTCTACAACCTTACAGTCCCTAAAATAAGGATATAAGGTTTCCAATGAGTCAGAATAGAAGTCCTCAAAGTATCTCAATATAAAAAGACTCACCGGATAACTCAAAGAAATCCTCAAATGTGATGACTATTTATAGAGACTCAAACAATGGGCTTACTGTTGATTTTGAGTGGGAATTTTTTTTTCTTTGATTTTTCTTTTTCAACGCTGGAGAAAACTTTTTTATTTTTATCAACGGTCACAATACTTCAAGCAAATAAATAATAATTTTTTAATATTTTAATCCCTACATTTAGGGATTATACTCATGTGGATTGTAGAGGAATTAATTTTAATTTGAAGGCAGCCTATTTATTCTGAAAACATAATATTTTAAATTATTAAACTCAGATATAATTAATATTTTAAATTGCTCTAATCTACCAGAGTGAAAAATCTAAACTACATCACGATATTCTAAATTAGTCTAAATACTTTTAACTTGTAGCCAACCTTAATTAATTTTGAAATATTTTTATGGTGAGATGTCAATTTTTTTTAATCAATTGAGTAATATGTAGACTACCACCATTACATATACAGTTTTGGTTTTCCTACAAATCTTATGCTTTTTTTTTTTATAGGAAATTGTTATTGGCATTTCAAATTTCTCATTCTACACTCTAAATTTTCTATATTTAGAAAGAAAAATACACTTGTGAGAAGTGTAAAATGAGATTTTTGAAGTGTCAATAACACTTCCCTTTTTATAAGGCTCTAGTTGCTTCTTAGATAAGGTTATTTAGTCTTCAATTCTTTAATTAATAGTTACTTAGATTTTTTTTTAAAAAAAGGGCACAATTTGCCTATTTTGCATGATCTATTGGGATTAATAATCCAATCTGATCACACTTGAAATTTTAAAGAGAAATTTTATTTGAACTCATATAGTTTCTTTCTACATCCAGCTTAAACTTTAAATGTTAATTGTTTTTTTACCCTGTTACATAATTACTCTTTAAGTCTTGAGATGAAATTAACAATGAAACTACATTGTTTATCAATAAACCCACACCCAATAATTAATCTCTACCATTCCTTCCTTTTTTATCCTACGTTCATTTCAGCAAAACCCCTAAGAGTTCTTATAGAGAAAAACAAGCTCTTTTTATCGATGGATAATGATTTTGAAGTTTTGAATCCTCAAACTAAGGTATGAAGCGATTTATGCAAATTTTGTTTTCATTTGATTTCAATTTTTTTTAGAGTTTAGAAGATAGGTTTTTGGTTCATATTTGACACACCCCGACTCGGAATGTCCACTAAGACTCCGAATCGAGCTGTGATGGCCGCCACCTGGAAGGTGACGAAGCCATAAAGTGTGATAATGTGTAAATGTGAATAAATTTAAACCTAAAAATGCCTATATACGCGAGTGTGCAGTGAGCGGGTATGGACCCATTTCACACGTGATATAGAGCATAAGTAAAGCACAGTGAGGTAAGATAATAATTATACCATCACAAGGAGCCACCTGAACTGGGGAGTGCCACAAGTCCTCGTCGATACGGAACTTTGCTACTAGAACCTGGAGGAGTGCAAAATAGAAAGTGTGAGTGGGCAACACAAGGATTTTCAAAATTATTTCAATTATCAAAGGTAGTAACCCCTCGCCTCAAAACCTGTATAGTTTCCAGCAAATCATACTACGTATAAGTATGAAATCAAATGTATAACAATAGTAAATCCAGAAGTATACCATGACACAACATCTCATTAGCAATATAAATAATCATGTGCTTAATAACCCATACTAGCACGCAAGTTGGAGTCACCTATGGTAACCTGTACAACTCATCCATATCTCATCAATTAATGCTAGCACATAAGTTGGAGTCACCTATAGTGACCTATACGACTCGTTCAATAGCTCATCAATCAATGCTAGCACATAAGTCGGAGTCACCTATAGTGACCTGTACGACTCGTCCAATAGCTCATCAATCAATGCTAGCACATATGTCGGAGTCACCTATAGTGACCTGTATGACTTATCCATATCTCATCAATCAATGCTAGCACATAAGTCGGAGTCACCTATAGTGACCTGTATGACTCATCCATATCTCATCAATCAATGCTAGCACATAAGTCAGAGTCACCTATAGTGACCTGTACGACTCGTCCAATAGCTCATCCAATATCCAAGTAATGTGTTAGCCGGATCCACCTCTTGTGGCCTGTACGGCTGAACTTATAGCTCATCAATCAAATCAAATCTAATCCTGCACATGAGTCGGAACCACCAAATGTGGTCTGTATGACAGGCTAGGTGTAAATAAGTACGCTCAAGTGCTACGATTACGTGAAGGCTGTGCGAAGTATCGCAAGTCACATACGAGTCGGAACCACCTAAAGTGGTCTGTACGACAGGCTGGCACCTACCTTGGATCCAGGGTGAGCGTGTAGTGCGAGAGGTGAACGATCACGTGAAGGGTAGGCCCTGGCCTCGGGCGGAGCACTAACACCGGGGTGCAGGTTTATAAGCTATAAATGCATCTCATATAATATGAACGACTTATAGGCAACCTATACGACAGTGTCGGAGTTGCCCACTATTGCAACCTGTACGACAAGGTCGGAGTTCCCTATTATTGCAACCTGTACGACAAGGTCGGAGTTGCCTACTATTGCAACCTGTATGACAATGTCGGAGTTGCCTAAAACATAATCATAGTCACACCATAACTCGATCATTTCAAATAACACCATAAACTCACCTGAACTCACCTGTGCATCCTACGTTCCTCTTCGCACTTCAAAGCATTCACAGTAATTACTTACAGGTATTATACATATGGATATGCTATGATGCAATCTAATACTCAACCATGTTAAAGCATTTTCAAATATATACATATGCATAACATGGTGAAATATGCATAATCTGTAACGCCCTACTCCCTAACTATTGATTTCAGGAATAATTATTGGGGACAAGCCCAACTAAACACTAGTTTAATTAACTATCATTACTTACGATTCTTTACTTCAATTTCTCAATTCCTCACACATTGCTCAATTCCCCAAACAAGGCTTTGGTCTCGATTATTTAATCTCATTTATTGTATGACTACATCTAACGTCTCGTTAGACTACCTACGTATCCTAAACAGGGATCAAGCCAATCGTAGTTCACAGTAATTATATGTAGGTAATATGCATAAATCAACTTAAAAACGTTTGTGGAATTATCAATCATGTGTGTGTGTATATATATATATATATATCTATAGACACACACACAATAGAAAGGAAAAGACCCACTCACCTGAGGTCCGCGCTACGACTCCCTAGCACGAATATCGAGACATCACGAACCAACGTCGCCTAAAACAATGATCAAATCACGTCTTAGAGTTCGTACCAATAGAATACATAATTTAAATAAAACACATCCCTACGGAATTCATTCTGGAAGATCTGCATCACGGATTTCAGATCTGTTACTTCCAAAGATCCACATTATGTTCCTAGAACAACGTCCTAATGTTTCATTACGATCCAACGGTCAGATCTCCGCCAATTGCTAAAACCAAGTGGCGGTCAACATTTTATTTTTATGAACTTACAAATCCAATTCAAGAAGATCCGTATGTCAGATTCTCTATTCGTAAGTTTCTATGATCCTCAAATATTACGTACTATAATGTACTAAAGTTTGGTGATGATCCAACGGTTGGATCGTCGATTCACACTTTTACCAAATAACGTAACGTAGAGGATTTAGGTTCCAACCATCAACCTATGTCATACAATTACCAAGACTGAACTCAAGGCATCTAATTTAGCCTAAGAATGACATCGACGACCCCCTGGCCACGAGCCACCGTGGGTGGCGGTCGGCCACCCCGACTTGCCGGAAAATCCAACTATTTCCAAAAATTCCCAAATTTCACAGAAATGAAGATCTCAAATAGAGGAACAACTTTCATACCCGCCACAAAGTCCAAAAGTGGACGAAAGATGGTCAATTTTGCCCACAAAGCTGGCAGGTGCCTAAAGCTTCCCGGCGTCGATTTGTCATTTACGGTGGTCCAACGGGGTCAAGGTTGGTTGGGATTTTCTCCTGGGATGATGGGCTACAAAGCCCAAGTGGTGGCATTGGCCATCGCTTTGCCGATTCGTCGAAAAATTGAAAAAGGTGGCTGGAGCACCGTTGGTTTTCGTCAACTCTTGTGGCCTCAAACTGCCACATACCGTGGTTAATCAAGGTGGTTCTTGAGTGGGTTTTGTAGAGGGGAATGAAAGCTTCAAGATGGTGGTGGTAGCGTCGAAAAACTCCACTAGAGTTGGCCGGAATCGGCCTTGGAAGATGGGTGGTCGCGGTGGGTTGTGCACGGGAAGGAAAAGCTGGGAGCTTCTCTCCCTTTCTCTGATTGGCTGGTGCTCCCTCTCTTTGATTGGTCCTTAATCCTTTCATTTGATTTGTGCACCACTCTCTTGTCTGATAGGTCCCCTTAAACTTACTTCAAACTAATTGGGCCTCATTCCCACAAGGTGGGAATTTAATTTATTTAATTAACTTTAAATAACCAACTTCATACGTCCGTAACTATATCGTTATAATCCGGACTCGCAAACGGTTTTCGCCTATGCGCTCGTAGTGACGAGTACTACGAGGGCACACTAAAATAATGAGTCATACATCTCTCTAACTGATGGTCAACAGAAGTCAAAGTCCTTGCCTCTAGGGCATTTTCGTAAATTCACGCTTTTAAAATTAATAAAAACGTAAAATTTGAGAGTGGTTGTCACAATATTAACGTCAGTGGATTTGATTCATCTTAGCATCATGTTTTGGTACTCTAATCTCATATATGTTTCTAAGAGAAGACATAATGTAATATGACATATCTTTTGCTGCAAAAGTGAATTTTCTTTGAAAATTTATAGGAACAAGTCTCTCGATCTCTTTCTTACGCAGACCCAATTTATTCGAAAACACAACCTTTGAAGTATCTTCTGTTGCTCAAGCAATTCCATTAATTCTTACACGCCATTGTGTTGTACTATATCAATTATGGGCATATTGTTGTACTACATTAACGAAAGCACTAGTGCAAATAAAATCACATGGACAAGGATATTCAAGAAAACAAGAAATTGAACAGTTAGGTATATGGAAGATTCATAAACAAGTGGAAACTTTACTGAATTATTCAACTTGTCCACATAAGTCGAATTCCAAAAAGCTTTCATTCCCATAAACAATAGATGACACGCCCGACCCTGATATCCTCTGATCACCAGGGTAGGCACGTGCTGGCCGACACCCGAAGGTGACGAAGCCATACTTACATGCATGAGACTAATAAATATAAACAATACTTATAAATTTAAATACAATGATTATGCAATTAAGGAACGTGTTCAAAGCATACAACTAATCATGAACACTAAAAAGGAATAACACAAAATTGAATGAACAAAGAGATGGGTCCTACATCGAGAGGACTCGAAGATGCCGATGCGGACGTGCCTTGACGCCGGGATTGTACGCCTCATTTCTAACTCCTGAGGAGGCACAAAACAAACATGAGTGGACCAAGTTGATATATATATAATATTGAAACAGTTATTCATCAACGTACTAACCCCCAAATTTTTATGGAAACTCAATAGTATAATATGTAATAAGTTTTTCCGAAAACCCTAGCATGCTATAAAACCTTTCATAAAACATATAGCATAGATAGTGTGCTAAGTAATGGTATCATAATCGCCCGTAGTACTAACATCTCCCGGCCCGAAGCCAATATACAAGTATCTTCGTCCGTAGGCAGAACAGTGACCACTAGATAAGTACAAAAACATTGAATATACTCTTTCCAAACATAGGTACCTATATCTCAAAACATCTCCATAGTATATAGTCATCCATCATATATACTACTAACAGTGTAAAAACATTTTCATAAATAGCATATAGTCATCCATCATATATACTATAAAGAATATAAATTCGATAAAGTATGGTATTCCAAAATATTCTCAGTAAAGCATGATAATCATAAAGTGTAAATATAATTTACTCATAAAACGTTTCACAAAATGCAATCATTAAATCATGCTTTTCATGCATGCATTTCTAATATTAAAACATGCATTTTAGAAGGCGTCCACTCACAAATACTTCGCCGTCGAGAGCCACGGAAACTAGCGAAGACGGAAACGCCACAGTAAATGCACCTAAGCATATAAAGGGTCCAATTAATAAAAATCTATTAAAACGATTGAATTTGGGAAAACGGACGTCGAAAACGGATTCAGGACGTCGAATTACCCTAAGAAGAGTCCCGGGTAAATTTCGAAAAAGTCACCAAAAAGTCAACATGAGAATATTTCAGATTCTATTAGGTCAACAACTAGGTCAACAGTCGGGTCACGGACCGGGTCAACGGGTTTGGTTTGGTTGGGCCGAGGGTCACTAGGCCTAGGCTTAATAGGCCTAAGGCCTGACGCAAGGCCCAAGGGCCTAGGTAGTTGGGCTAATGGGTTTGGACTGGGTTCCTTGGCCCAAAGGCCTAGGTTTAAAAATGGGGTTTGGGGTTTTGGGTTATTAGATCCGCGTTAGAACTAGTGGGCCAAGAGTTTTGGGCTCGATTGCATAGCCCAATTGTTTGGGCTGGGTTTAGTTAGGTCTGGGCTTAGGGTCACCGGACCCAAGGAAGAAGAAAACCGAAAATCGGCCAGGAATTTCTCGAGCTCCAATGAAGCTCGAATCTCTACTAAAAGTCGACATATAATATACCAAAATGAAGCCCGTGGAGCAAGGAAGAGTTCATACCATTGGGAGGTCGAGAGGTGGCCAGAGTTGGCTGAAAAATGCCTGCAAACCTTCGGTCTTCGTCGAAAAATATAGGGAAAGCTTCCCGAATTGTTTTCACGTCCAAACCTTCACCAAAACCACTTTTTAGCAACCACTAAGCCTTTTAGACTACTAGGGAGAAATATGGAAGGGTGGTTCGACTTACCTTCGTCCAAAACGACGATAACTCGTCTGGAAATGTTTGCATCGTGGTGGGAAGGTGAGAGAGTGGGATCGGAGGGGTGAGGGAGAGAAGAAAGGGTCCAAGTGGTGGTGATAATGGTGTGGTTGTTTCTGTGTGGATGTATGTGTGTTGAGTGTAGCTCGGGGAAAAAGGAGAGAGAGTGAAGAGAGAGCCAGGGAGAAAAGAGAGAAGAAAAGGGAGAGAGAAATGACTGCCATGTGGCAGCCATAGGGGAAGGGAGATCGGGGAACCAAACAAAAAGAGGGTCCCACCTGGCTCACCCTTTAAGGTCTAAAAACAATCCCAAAATAAAATATCCCCTTTTTCATGAAATTACAGGAGTACCCTTTCGTTCTGTAAAATTCGTACGTAAATCCGGGACGGGTTATTACAATAGAAACTTCACCAAATTATTTAATTTGAGATTTATTTTCTAAATGGGTGCAAAGATAAATTTACATTTTGAATTGGTTTGGGAGGATAATTTAGGTAGTAAAGATAAATTTACATTTTGAATTGGTTTGGGAGGATAATTTAGGTAGTAAATTTGGGTTTAAAGAGATACTAATTCTTTAATTAAAAATAACATGGGTGTATAGAGTAAATTGAGTGTAGAAAGAGGTTATATGGTTTCAAATAAAATTTCTCAATCTTAAACCCTTCACGTGAAATTCGAGAAAAAAAAAAACTCCAAATTATTTTCTACATCTGCAAACTCTAAGAAGAAAGCTTTGCCATAGGCCACCCAAATTAGACCATGGTGTGAGATCCCACATCACCCAGGAGAGTGGATCCTGTGAGCCTTATATGTATATTCTCATCTCCACCTAGCACGAGGCCTTTTGGGAGCTCACTGGCTTCGGGTTCTGTAGGAACTCCGAAGTTAAGCGAGAAGGGGGCCAGAGCACTCCCAGGATGGGTGACCCGCTGGGAAGTTGCTCATGAGTTCCCAGAAACAAAACCTTGAGGGCGTGGTCGGGGCCCAAAGCGGACAATATCGTGCTACGATGGTGGAGCGAGCCAGGGGAGTGGATCTTGTGAGCCTTATATGTATATTATCATCTCTACCTAGCGCGATGCCTTTTGGGAGCTCACTGGCTTCGGGTTCCATCGGAACTCTGAAGTTAAGCGAGTAGCGCGTGAGAGCACTCCCATGATGGGTGACCCACTGGGAAGTTCTCGTGTGAGTTTCGAGAAACAAAATCGTGACGGGGTGGGGAAGGCCCAAAGCGGACAATATCGTGCTACGGTGGAGTCGAGCCCGGAAGGTGGCTGGGCCCGGGCCGGGATGTGACAATGGTGAAAAATAAAAATACCTACATGAATTTCAAGTTCAAGTTGGAGGCATTAATGGTTTGAGTAGATGTAACGACATGTTCGTGCTTGTGTCATAATCACGTAGTGCTCAATTATTTTTTTTTAGAAGACACACGAGCACGATGTGTTATATTCGTGCTTGTTCTATGATAATGTGATGGCTTAATTTGGCTTGGATTGAGTTTTCAAGGTAACATTTTGTTTTCTTTGTAGTTCTTTTTTTAATTTTTGTTTTTACATTTTTGTTCTGTTTTTGCTATATTTAATTGATCACGAAGTTGAATGTTTCATCAATTCCGTATGCACATCTTCTCATTGGAAAAAAAGCAACCCAACTTAAATGAACTAATGGTGTTGAATAAATGAAATTAGAAGAACGAAATGCAATAAACAACACTCTTGCTTATGAACTTCACTGGATCTAAACTAAGGAGTTGAGTTTTTCATTATACATGAACCGTTAGTGCAACTTTAGCATTTGATTTATTTATTCATTAGTTTCACATTCACATTCACAAACGAAAAATTTAAACGAATAAAAAGATTATAAAAAAAAAAAAAAAAGTGAAGAAGATGCCAACCATGTTCTGAGATGGGTAGTTCTGTCATATTTCAGTTATGCTTTTGATTGAAAACGACTAATTGACAAATAAGGACACCAAGCGTTAAATACTTGGTGCATAAAGCAAGGACCACTTCGTCATTATGCGAGCCTCAACAACGAGAGACATTCGACCTTGTCTTGGCAAAAATGAATGGATGCCTATAAAGCTTAAGCAACGGCCTTCCTTTCCGAAACGGAAGTTTGGAAGGATCCTAACCGTTGATTTTTATTTGAGTGGGACCACAGGTTTGGGAGTTATTCCATACCAGTCCCTCACCCGTTTTATTTAAGTTCCCCCGTCCTCCTCGCCCTCTAGTCTCTTTCGTTTGAGGAAGAAATATATAGTCCTTTTCTTTATGTTCCAAGTTGGAATCATCTGGTTAGAAAAAATAATGTGTCTTTTACTCTTAATGTGGATAAAGATCAGTATGACACGAGTATACCGCACGTAATGTGCTGTGTTAATAATATAAAGAAATGGCATGGAAATCATTGTAGCGATGAATATGTACCATACAAGTTGCCATTCTTAATGCGAGGTGATTACGTGAAATAAACCGTGATGCTTGTGTCTTATACTGGTTCAGGATAAACCTACTATTGAATCTACTTACCATTCAATTAGATGATCACATGTGGATTAGGAGATGCCTCTTTAATGAAAATTCTGTAATTTTCTAAAGGTAATGTTAGGGAGATTAAATTTGTAGAAATTTTTTGAAAACTAAAGGACATGGAAATTGATGATTGGTTTATTACTTAAGCGCTGATAAACGTATTCACTCTTATTGGTGACACATAATTTAGTTTGCAAAATTTTGTTTCCAAATTTAGTCTCGCTAGCATTAAGAACTTAGGTCCTAAATAAAGATACTTGATAGATCACAACATATTATGCTTTGGTAAATGTGGTGAGTTTGACACAATTTGCTTAACTGTAGCCACTGGTAGGGTGAAATTCCTCATATCCACTCCGGGCCCGAAATGAGTGAATAATCGTGGTTTGCCACTAGTTGTCCAATTTTTAAAGAAAAATAAATAAATAAAAATAAAAAATACAATAAATCAATGGTAGATAATTCTAGACCATTAAAGAAACTCGAATCTTATAATTAAAGTTATCCTGCCCCATAAACTTTATTGGCAAACAGTATAACATGCTAAAAGACAATTTGCTATGAGCTGTTGCGAGACAATTTGTTTTTATTTTATTTTTATTTTTTGGATTGTCAATTTGAACCACATAAGGTGATATCCGGTCAAAATGTATGAACATCCAAATAGATAATCTGGCAATATAAAATTCTAGATATACGATGAGAAATTATTTCCATGTATAAGTCAAGAGTTATGCTCTTATTAGCCAGTTTTGACATGTTATTTTATAAAGTTAAAATATTAATTAAATAAATACATGTTTGAGTGTCCAACTAGATATTGATAAAATTCAATGGCCTTACCAAAAGTTAACCTGTAAGATTTTTAGGTATGATAAAGAGACTTTGTTAAAACTCAAAAATAATAAGAATAATACTTGCGTTTCCTCTATTGTTATAATTAAAAAAATAATAAGAAGAATAATCTTGCGTTCACGTATAGGCGAATACACATATCTTATTTCTTTTGAATAACGAATTTTCATCATGTAAATTTTATAATCAGAACAGTTTAGTTTCTTAATTCTCTTTTGAAGGTCATTAGTAATTCAAATGTACGAAACAAATCAACGGTGTGATTACCAAAAAACATATTTATGATGAACAATCCATTTCTTTAATACAGTTGGATGACTAAACGATTTCCGATTCGAATAATTTTTTCATAAGGATGATCTTCAAATGAAAATTAAGAAACTGAACGTTTCGATTATGAAGTTTATACGATAGAGATACGTGATTTGCAAAATATGGAGCTCGTTTTCTAATAAATTCTGTGCAGAAATTGAGATTTGTTGTGTAATCATATTGTGAGGACAAGCCCGGTCAACCTACAATTTTCAGAAGCTTTGGGCTTGGCCCAAAAGTCCCTTTGACCCGCCCCAACCCAAACGTATAAAATCCGAACTTTACAAACCGGCCCGTATCGTACTCGCCCGGCTCAGTTCGGATTTCGGAGCCACCCACCTACTGGTCAGAGCCGCGTTGCGAATGGAGTAATTTGCAGTGGAGCACACGACAGAACCAACGACTGGTAGACGAGCCCCTCTCTCTCTCTCTCTCTCTCCAAGCACACTCGACTGGAGCCCTAATTTCTCACTTTCACCAAAGCTCACCGCGATTCCCTAACCTTTCTGGTTCTCCATGTCCTCCGAATCGGGAGCTTCGACCTCCGGCGACGAAGCCTCCTCCGAGCCAAGCCCTAACCCTGACCATACTCCCAAACCCCCCGAAGACCAATTGGCCGCCCTCGCATTGTCGGAGGTCGATAGCCACGGGAATGGCGTCGGACATGGATCGGCCGCGGAGAACAATCACCAGGAGATCGAAAGCGACGAGGAGGAAGTCCAGGCCAATTCGGTTGCTCCTGGTTTAGCTGAGGTGGAGGAGGCGAGCGAGGGTTCGCCACGTGGCGGAGTCGGCGGTGGTGTTGTGTGGGCGAGGACCAATTCGGAGCTGGAGATTGATGGGCCGTCGAGCCCTAGCAGCAGTGGGTATGCTGGTGAAAGAGGTAGTAGTGCCAGTAGTGGTGGCTCTGGAATTGATGAGATTTCGGAAGTGAGGAAAGATGAGATTGTCGATGGGTTTCCAGATTCGCAAACCCCGTGGGTGCCCAGTAAACGGCATGTCGATGAGGTATTGCGTTCTAACAACTCCTTGCTTGTGTAATTTGTCTGAAAATTTGATTGCATTGGTTGAATTGTTTGGTCGTTGTATTGGTCAGTCAAATGAGGTGTTTGTTTTAGAGCTTAATTGTTGCGAGGATTTAGCATTGTCCTAGAAACTTCAACATTATTGGACATCGAATATGAAGTGAGAGTTTTAATTGTGATCTAGTATTGCAAAATAAACAGTGGTGATAGAGGGATAAATTGTGAAGACAGTTAGGTAATTTCCCTACGAACTTCTTCCGGAAATGGTATTGAAAATTGCTCAAGTAGTCGATTCATTTGTATGTTTGTGTATTTCACGAAATTCAAAATGTCAAAAGATTTTCGTTTAGAATGTGATCAATATTTAGTTGCCTTAGACAAATATAAATGGAAATAAGAATTAAGATTAAACACTTTGCATTATTGTTGTCTGAAAGTACACAGAAATGTCCCTTAAAGTCTGAGAATACTTGCTACTACTATAAAATAGACCAAAGTCTACCGCTAATGTTACAATGAATATTTTGAAATTGAGACAGACAAGTATGTCAGTGTTTTTCTTTTTGACATGTATTTATACCTTCTTTTGATGAAGCCAGCTTTGCACCTTTTTAGACGAATTCACAGTATGGAGTTACACCTAATTGTTGGAGCCAAAATTGCCAAACTTTTGACCTTTAGACTGCCCTTAACTGCTGAATGATTTGGTGCTTACTCAAACAATCTTGTTGAATTTTCACAATGCCTTAACCATATCAATGTAACGGCCAAAATTCACACCATTGTTTAATGATGAAGCGGTTCCAAAGGTAGAAATGAAGATGTAATAACAAATTAATAATGTGTTTCTTGGACTTGAATAATTTCATTTTATTGGGAATTCAATCAATACAAGAGAAATAGCTTTCATTTCTTTCATATCAACAGTCGATCCAATGTCTAGGATGTTAATTTTGTGTTTGCAGTAAAAAATGCTTCAATAAAAGACGAATTAGACAATAATTAAGATTCTAAGATAATACAAAATATCCAAGGGGTATAGGCTTACTTGTAGGGGTGCTATGTATCGAACATTGTTGTACTGCTGGTGTTTTTGTTGACTAGAATACGTGTAAATAGACTGTCTAATGTTCAAATTTAAGATATTTGCATGTTCTCGTGCACTTGAATAAGGCATTCAGATTTTGAATGATAAACGTTTATTGTTCTCAGTTTTTGTAACTCTTTGGGTCTATATGGTCATATAAATTCCTGTTTACGAGAAATCTTAGTTGAGTTACAGAGCTAAAAGCCTTAAGGTTTTGATAAAGAAAAAAAAAGATGGCTTTCCAATTTTTGTTCCCTAGCATGGTCGGTGACATAAAATAGCATATAGCATGTTCTGCGATAACTAATAATACATCATAATAGGTATTGACTGCAGGATGATCATATATTGCGCATTACTGTGGCATTTGGTCCTTAAACCTTGATCTTCAATAGAGAACTTGATTGAAAATAATAAGCTGTTCAGTGTCTTTTTTATTCATAAACAGTTTGCTACATGCACATAGCTTTACTTTCACTGGAAAAGTGATCAAGGATAACTGCAATGTTCTGTTTGATTTATAATTGAAGTGCAGGATGATGCTTCCATATCATGGAGAAGGAGGAAGAAACACTTTTTCATACTAAGTCACTCTGGCAAACCAATATATTCCAGGTTTGTCTCAGGTGCCTCAACTATCTTTTTAAATAAGTGCAAAATTTACATTAATCTCTATGGAAAATAAAGGGAAACCAGTTTATCTATATTCTGCGGTCGTGATATATTTGTCTTCTATTGAATTTCTTGTTTAACTGCAGATATGGAGACGAACACAAGCTAGCAGGATTTTCAGCAACATTACAAGCCATAATTTCCTTCGTGGAGAATGGGTACACACCTCAACCTTTCTGAGTTGATTCTCTTCTCCAATTTCTTAATTATTAATTATTTGTCCACTCTTACTGATTTACTTTAATGAAAGGTAAAAAACTTCCAGTGATTTGGTTCCTTAATTGTTTTACAGTGGGGATCATGTCAAATTGGTTCGGGCTGGAAAGCATCAGGTCTGCTTTGTTCCTTTATGCGTCTAGAATTTTTGTTCTTCAAGTTATCTCTTCTATAAATAATCCGTGATTGCTAGGATGATCAAAAGAACTACTTTGCTAGGATGATCAAAAGAACTACTTTCTCATATTCCTGGTTGTATAAACTTAACATGATCTCGCTTGAATTCTATTGACCATCCCCCCGAACAGAAAACAGCTTTAATTTTGAACTAGTTGTTGTAGCTGTGCCGTCCATCCTGACACTGTTTTCGGCAGAGTTTGGTCATAGTGATATATGCATGTTATTCTACAAAAAAAATATATGGCAAGGGACCTTAGGCTTGTACTTTTTGAATTTGATTATATGACATGAAATGAGTTAAGTTTTATTCCTGAGCATCAACTTATGTATTTTAAGGATATAAACATAATGTTCTTCACCTTCAAAATGCCTAGTTGTTATTGTTTTATGGACATCTAGAATGAATGACATTATTTTACTTTGTACAATACAACTCACAGTTGTAAGTCTTATCTTTTTGGAATCAGTTAAATTACATTGGCATGAAATATTTGTATGCTCAGGTGATTTTTCTTGTCAAGGGACCAATTTACTTAGTATGCATCAGCTGTACAGAAGAGCCTTACGAGTCTTTGAGGGTGCAATTGGAACTTATTTATGGTCAGGTAGCATTGGGTTCTTCCCTTCCTCAAAAGTCTTTATGCATTAATATGTTTGACTGTTAGGTCATATTTTGTAGTGATTTGTTGAATAACCAAAATATTTTTCTTGTACTTTCCTTTTAATGGAATAAAATATCTTATGTTAGTAACTGCACTTCATTGAATTTTTTTTATGTGGATGCAGATGCTGCTTATTCTTACTAAGTCAGTAAATAGATGTTTTGAGAAGAATCCGAAGTTTGATATGACACCTTTGCTAGGAGGAACAGATATTGTGTTCTCATCCCTCATCCATTCATTCAGTTGGTTTGTTTCTCTGCTCCCCTTGGCATGCCAAATTTGGAAAATGGATTTTTTCTCTTTTCTTTTTAGGTTTTGAAAAACCATCCGGTATACTCTTGTGATCGTCTTTATATGTAAGTGTTTAACACAAGTAGTACGTTACAGATAATGTTATATTGGTGATGAAATATTGTAGTTCAGACAGTAATAGATCATCCAATGTAATGAAGGGGCTGCTTCCCTGATTGAATATTATTATCATGTCAAACCTGATCTGTTTTAAACTGATTGTTCACTTTCAAAATTACATGTCTGGAGATCATAAAAGTTTCAAATTAAATTTTCTTTGTAAATTTTTTAAAACATATTTGATAAAACTATGCTTTTCAATATGAAGTTTACATAAGCAAAGTCATTGTTGTCTTGAAATGTGATATATTTTAGATGCTGTGCTACTTTCTCATTTACCTTTTGTGTTACTACTATTGATATTCTAATTTTTCGTGTTATTATATGCTGCCAATGTGATTCTCATTGCCCTGGCCAAAAAATAAAATAAAAAATCTAAAGCAGATGATGCTTATACTATTTACTTCTTTCTGTATTTTCAGGAATCCTGCCACTTTTCTTCATGCATACACTTGTCTTCCCCTTGCTTATGCGACAAGGCAAGCAGCAGGTGCCATATTGCAAGATGTTGCTGATTCTGGTGTTCTGTTCGCAATACTGATGTGCAAACATAAGGTTCTGTCATCCACCTTATTGTTTATAATTGGGAAAACCTTTTCTTTAAGGACATTTTAAAAAATTTATATTTCGTGGTACAGTTTATGAACCTTTTGCAGTTGCAATGTAACAACTTGAAATTGATTGCAGGTTATCTGTCTTGTTGGTGCTCAAAAGGCCTCTCTTCATCCTGATGACATGCTGCTACTTTCCAATTTTGTCATGGCATCAGAATCATTTAGGCAAGTAGATTAATTGAATAGGTCTGGTGTCATATTTTCAGTAATTTAAATGAGATGGGAATCGAAACTGGTACGATATGATACAGTAAATACTAAGTACTAGTTTCAATTTCCAATCCCATGTAGTTGTTTCAGTTTCCAATCACGAGACTTTCAGTTTTTAAGCACAATCGTACACTAAAATGCCATATGGTACTTTCTTTCTGCTAACATGGTTTCAATTGTGGGTGATAATTATTTACGGACACTTTCAGGTGCAATAGTCTTAAAATTCTCCTTTTCTCTTTATGCAGGACATCTGAATCTTTCTCTCCAATTTGCTTGCCTAGATATAATCCCATGGCATTTTTGTATGCTTATGTCCATTATCTTGATGTGAGTGACATTTAGGTTCATGACATTTCTTGAGTAAATTTACGTGCACATATAGTATACTTTGCCTCATGTCATCCTTTTCTACTTAAAATATCATGACACGATAATACTTTCTTGTGGCAGGTTGATACATACTTGATGTTGCTTACTACTAGTTCAGATGCCTTTTATCATCTCAAGGATTGCAGGTATGCTATAGAATCATAGATATTATTAAGGATATTTGTGCTGTAGGAGGGCTTCGTGTGGCAATTTCTTATCGTATTACATAGCAAATCATTAACTAGTTTTTTCTTCCCTTTATAATTTTTCCTGTGATCTTATAGGATTCGTATTGAATCGGTTCTTTTGAAGTCAAATGTACTTAGCGAGATTCAGAGATCCATGCTAGATGGTGGGATGCGTGTTGAGGAGTTGCCTCTTGATCCTTTGCCACGTGCTGGATCTTTTTCTCCTCATTTGGTTCAACATACAGTCCAAACAGATTCTCCTGACAGGTTCAGGGAACCATATATTGGCGTAGGTGGTCCTGCTGGACTTTGGCATTTTATATATAGGAGTATATTTTTGGATCAGTATGTATCATCCGAGTTCTCACCACCAATAAGTAGTCCTCGTCAGCAGAAAAGGTGACGGCTGAATCTAACAGTACATTTAAGCATAAAATTGAATGTCTCCCACAATGAAGTCGTATGTCACTTTTTGTTGTAGGTAGATAATTAATTCTTCTTCCTGCAGATTATTCAGAGCTTATCAGAAGCTTTATGCTTCCATGCATGACCAAGGAATTGGGCCACACAAAACCCAGTTTAGAAGAGATGAGAACTACGGTACTTTTGAATTTATACTGCATCATGCATATCTGGAAAGGAAAAGTTGAAACACTGAAAATTTTTAATATTGTGGATGCACTCTCATTGCTACATCGTCCAAATTTTGGTTTTTTAACTATGATTGTATCATTTCAAACCTGAATATTAATGTTGGCTTTTCAAACGACCGGCATTTAATGGCCAGTACTCGAGGTATTTTGAAGTCATAGTTTCTGAACTAGCCATTTGTTTGTTGATCCCTTCACGTTTATGACTGTAATTAATAAAAACTCTATGGTAATCAAACTTGATCTTTACTCTGTGTGTGTGTCATTGTTACTGCTTCACATTACATTTTTATATGGGATACCACGGTTGACTTTTGCTTTGATCACATCATACTTGTGTTGACATGCATGATGATACATTCCTGATGAAGTTATATGATCATATTGTTTTGTCAGTTTTACTATGCTGGGCCACCCAGGACTTTGAGCTTTATGCAGCTTTTGATCCACTTGCAGACAAGGTACGATTATTCTTAAGGTTTTATTGTTTCCTACCCTTTTCCACTATGCATACTTGTCCACTTTTACATCTGCCAAAGGGAATAAAAGGGAAAGGGTTGATGCTTTTTACTTCCACCGGCCTTGTTTGGTTTTATTAGACAAAAGGGAGGGCAAGAATATAAAAAAGTAAAAAGTCGTGGGTCCCAGCTTATGTTAAGTAATATAATTCCCGCCCCCCTTCCCGCGTATTTTTTGGCTGCCTCATTTCTCCTACAAACAGTGAATTGCAAATTGTGGGCCCAGTGAAGGGGTATATATGCAAATCCTTGCCCTTCCATCCAAATTTTTTGTTTTTCCATTTCTCTAGACTGAATATAGATTTAGGGATGAGTTGACAAGAAAGGGTTTTTCTGAATGAGGCATGATCGCTTATCCAAATTGCATTATAGTGTTCATCTCGCGGGATAGGGGTTGAGATGTGTTTCTGGTTAAACAGCAGAATAAATGGGCAATGCTAGAGCTTGTCACTAGTGTAATCAACTCATAGGTTATCAACGTTTTGTATGCCCTGCTTATATTATCACTAGGCTAACGCAATCTCAAACCAAGTTAGTGGGACCGGAGATGCTCATAGACAAAAGGAGAAATCAGAGAAGTGAAACAGAACACCTTAGAAGATAAGAACTTGTAGCAAAGTAAGAAATAACTGCGGTAATGTGAAATGAAAGTGAAAGAATTTGAAGAAAATGAATGGCACGGCTACCTTTTGCACTGAAAGACTGATAGTAAACAGGCCCTACAATGTACATGAAACTCAAAACCCTGTGATTCATGTGTCGTTACACTTCGACATTTCATTATAATCACTGACGGTAAGGTAGATTCTGCTGGTTACATCCACTTATTAGCATGTGACAAACAGAAATCTGCACTTCACAAGATGCATTTTCTTTAATGTCATGGCATTGAGGAAAATCAACTTCTCATCAAGCCAGTGGGAGAGATGGGCTTAGGACTTTTTTCCTTGACAAAAGATTTGAAGCTTATATTATTTTTGTTTTGGCTATAATTAATATTTCTTGGAGAAGCGAGTTGTAGCTGATTTGGATTTATCTTTAGATGCATTTTTTCTTGTTTAAATGCCTTCTCAACGTAAATTCGTACTGGTTTTCAGGCATTGGCAATAAAGACTTGCAACCGGGTTTGTCAGTGGGTGAAAGATGTGGAAAACGAGATTTTTTTGCTAGGAGCAAGCCCCTTTTCATGGTGATATCCCATTATATTCTGTAATACTTCCTGTACCATAGTTCTGTTTATTTAACAAAGTTCAAGTTATCATTTTTGTCATACGCATTTGAAATAGCAGGCGATGTTGATCTTAACTTACCACTTTGTTGCTCCGCTTCAAAAGGTTTGCATTTGGCACAGATGTAAAAGCAGTTACAAAAACAATCCTTTTAACACATGGTTATAAGTTTTTTTCACGCGCAAACTTTTGTGTAAGAACTGGCTCCATTCTGTCTGTCGATGTTTTTCTCTTTTCCGGATTGAGGTCTGCTGGATGTTTGCGAAGACATTTTAGGATCATTTTAAGCCTTGTTTTCGTTGACGGGTGTAGGGATTGCCATGAACAATGCCCTAATCAGCACCATTCGTCACTGCACATCTTGTACTTGTTTCGTTGTCTTTTTGTTTCTTCTATTTGCTCTTTTGGTACATTATTGGCATTCCTTTTAGTGTCCAGGCTCATCATAATCCTTGATTGCCATTCATTTCCAAAGCTAGAGTTTATGTATTTAGGGTCTGTTTTGTACCCCTTTCTAGAAGGGCTAAAAGCGTTTTTAGATAAGCAAAAGTGCTTTTAGCAGGTGCTTTTTCACGAAGCATTTTCAAGTGCTTTTCCTCTAGGCATTTGGTTTTTAGTACAAAATTTTGTGGTGCTTCTTATAGAAGGGCAGAACCAGAAATACTTTCTACATAAGCATATCCCAAAGCCCCCTTAATCAATGTTAATGCCGATTAGATATTTTCTTGTTCGAGTAATGTTAATAAAATCACATTGCGGCAGGTGGAGTTCATTTGTAAAAACAATTATCGCCTATCGCATTAGGTTATGCAACACGAATATTTTTATATTTGAGTCTATAAATGACGGTGAGTTCGTGTTTTTTATTTTCTCCCAGGATCCTCTCCGGATCTTCTTTGTGAGGATCTCGGAGATTCTCTAATTGTATCTGTTCATCGTATATCGTGCGGTTAGAAATCATTGTAAATTTTTTTGTTTAAAATTGAATATAAACAATACCTAACAAAAACTGGTTACACGATGTACGATAAATTAACACGACTGGAGGATCACTGGAATCCTCACAAAGAGAATCCAAAGAGGATCCTCATTCGAAGTATACACCTAAATGTTAGAACATTGACTTGTTGGGCTTTAATATTGAGTTTGTGTATTGGAGATAGTTGGTGTCAAAACTCAAACATGTTTTCCTTGTTAGAATGACTTCTTTCCGTGTTGGCGTGAACTCCATGTCAGACTTGAATATGCGAACCCCAAATATAAGCTTAATATGAGTCAATTTTTTTAATATAGGTTTTAATTTTCCCGTACATAGGAGAGGTCCAAACTAGGGGTGGGCAAATGGGTCCTGGACCCGCGGGTAAGGGAGGGTCTTTGCGGTTTGGGGCGGGTCCAAAAATTACAAATACAAAACGGGGTGGGGCAGGCCGGTTCTAAGGATTGGAGAAAACGGGCCTCTGGCCCGGACCGTTCGTTGCCTACTGTGACTGATTACCTTCTCTTGTCTATTACCCTCTTTCTCCTATTCTCAGACCTAATTCAACCCTCACCCTTTTATTGTCTCCTCCCTCGATCTCTCCGCTCTCTCGATCTCTCTCGATCCTCTATCGATCTCCTCCCTCTCGATCTCTCTCTTCCAGTCTCTCTCTCTCTCTCTCTCTCTCCCCCATCTCACCCGCCCTAAACCTTCACAAAGCATAACAAACTAGGCATATACCCAACTCACCCGCTGTAAACCATCTGCGTCACCCGCCCTAAACCTTCACAAAGCATAACAAACTAGGCATATACCCAACTCACCCGCTGTAAACCATCTGCGCCACGAGCCGCTGTCCACAAAGCATCACTAGCTACGCCACAAGCCTTCGACGCCCTTCTCTCTTTCCTCCAATCCCGTGCTTAAACTGCCGAAAATTTCAGGTAATTTCTTTAAAACACTATTTAAAATTTTAGGGTTTATCGATTAACTCTCACTCTCTCTGGACTAGGCCTGGCAATTCCTGACACGACCCGATAACCCGACACGACACGACACGAAATTAACAGGTGTTTGAGTCGACACTAAAACGAATCGGGTCGTTATTGGGTAACCCGATAAGCACCTGTTAAGATAACTAGTTGGTTTGGGTATACACGTAGGTAACACGATACACGATAAGCAGAATATTAATTTAATAATTTTATAACCCTAAAAAAATACTATAATAATTATATATATTAATTTAACAATTTTATACCCCTAAAAACTATAATAATTATTTATATATATATATATATATATTAAATTAACTATAATAATTATAATAATTATATATACTATAATAATTATACCCCCAAAATATTAACTATAATAATTATATATATATATATTAAATTTTAAATTAAATGTTATACCCCTAAAAACTATAATAATTAATATGCATCCGCCCTTTGAAGAAAAAGGGAGGGAAGTAAATTATAAGAAAATGAAACAAAAAAGAGAGGGAAAGATGGGTGAAAAGGGAGGGAAAAAAGAAAATTATAATAAAAGGAAACAAAAAAGAGAGGGAAAGATGGGTGAAAAGGGAGTTTATGACACGTGATGATTTACTTAATAAATATATAAATATATATATATACACACACCATTGAACTAGATGAGATACGAATTATACGAAACTAATTTCAACGATCCCAACCGTCAAACTTGTTTGTATATGCTTCGAGATCGCGTCAACAAAAAATTGCAAAAAACAAACATTCAGATATCAAGTAACGGGACAAAACTTTTTGACAGTTATAAACGAAAAATCATGATTTAACGGTTATTTTAACTTCGATTTTGATGATTTTTTACAGCTACACTCTTTGACCCTATATGAATACAATGAATGAATTCGATCTTCAATTTAAAATATTACACAAGTGAATACCACAAAATCTTATGTTATACTTAATGAAAGTATAAATAAACTCTTAAGTGCTAGTGAATTTATCATTTTGATGAGATACGAATTCTACGAAACTAATTTCACCGATCCCAACCGTCAAACTTGTTTGTATATGCTTCGAGATCACATCAGCAAAAAATCGTAAAAAATAAACATTCAGAGATCAACTAATGGGACAAAAACTTTTCGACGGTTATAAACGAAAAATCATGATTTAATAGTTATTTTAACTCTGATTTTGATGATTTTTTACAGCTACACTCCTTGACCCTATATGAATACAATGAATGAATTCAATCTTCAATTTAAAATATTTACACAAGTGGATACCACAAAATCTTATGTTATACTTAATGAAAGTATAAATAAACTCTAAGTGTTAGTCAATTTTTCGTTTTGATGGGATACGAATTCTAAGAAACTAATTTCAACGATCCCAACCGTTAAACTTGTTTGTATATGCTTCGAGATCACATAAGCAAAAAATCGCAAAAAACAAACATTCAAAGATCAAGTAACGGGACAAAACTTTTCGACGGTTATAAACGAAAAATCACGATTTAATGGTTATTTTAACTCCGATTTTGATGATTTTTTACAGCTACACTCCTTGACCTTATATGAATACAATGAATGAATTCGATCTTCAATTTAAAATATTTACACAAGTGGATACCACAAAATCTTATGTTATACTTAATGAAAGTATAAATAAACTCTAAGTGTTAGTGAATCTATCGTTTTGATGTGATACGAATTCTACAAAACTAATTTCAACAATCCCAACCGTCAAACTTGTTTGTATATGCTTCGAGATCACATCAGCAAAAAATTGCAAAAAAAAAAACATTCAGAGATCAAGTAATGGGACAAAAACTTTTCGACGGTTATAAACGAAAAATCACGATTTAACGGTTATTTTAACTCCAATTTTGATGATTTTTTACAGCTACACTCCTTGACCTTATATGAATACAATGAATGAATTCGATCTTCAATTTAAAATATTTACACAAGTGGATACCACAAAATCTTATGTTATACCTAATGAAAGTATAAATAAACTCCAAGTGTTAGTGAATCTATCATTTTGATGGGATACAAATTCTACGAAACTAATTTCAACGATCCCAACCGTCAAACTTGTTTGTATATGCTTCGAGATCACATCAGCAAAAAATCGCAAAAAACAAACATTCAGAGATCAAGTAACGGGACAAAACTTTTCGACGGTTATAAACGAAAAATCACGATTTAACGGTTATTTTAACTCCGATTTTGATGATTTTTTATAGCTACACTCCTTGACCTTATATGAATACAATGAATGAATTCGATCTTCAATTTAAAATATTTTGAGAAAGGCTTCACAACCTTGAAGATCTGGGTTGGGCTTGGCCGAGACGATGTCCTGGAGCGATTTGAGGATGTTGAGGAAGGCGACGAGGTCCTGGAGCGATTTGAGTCTGTGTGGGGGACAAGCGAGTTGAATCACATGGAAACGGCCAGCGGATGAGGGTCTTGATGTTGGACAGTCGGAGACCAAGTCGAAGATGGAGGATGAGCGAGTCCGGACCGGGTTAAGTTCGGTTCCAGTGTTCAAATTTCCAATACCCGACCTGGCCCGTTTCCATTTTAAGCGGGTCCGGTCCGGTCCCTTCAAATTTAGGTCCGGCCTGGCCCGTGCCCACCCTTAGTCCAAACTTTTGTGTGCATCGGAGATGGCCTAAGAAGCACCGTTAGGGTCGAAAATTTTGATCGTTTTTGCCTTACCGTTCTTCCTCTTTGAAGATGCTACAGAATCATGCAACTTGAATCCAACCTCAAAACCCTATTGAATGTTGTGCTCCATACATAACTTGCTCCAATGACCAAGAATCTCTCTCTCTCTCTCTCTCTCTCTCTCTCTCTGTAATCATGAAATTAAGACAATATCCAGCGAATCTTAAATCATATCTCCATCATTATTCCTCCAATTTGCGGGGCATTGTCCTCTCCTCCTCTCCTCCTCCGCATTGACATTTGACTCCACCACCGCACATGGTTTTTGCAGCGTTTCTAGTTTTAAAAGGTCTGATTTTTCTTTCTTTCTTCTTCTGCAACAGTAAATTCGAAGGGCCTGTTTTTAGATTTTATTTTATTTTATTTTTTCCTGTCATAAGTAAGTAGCAGAGGGAAACAGTGGAGGAGTGGTCGTTCAGTGAAATCAGATTAATGAAACTTGAAGGCTCTCATCGAGTAAAGAGGTCCCACTTGACTTCAATAGTACCCTCCTACCCCCTCTCTCTATCTCTCTCTCTCTCTCTCTTCCTTATTTGAGTGGGAGTAATGTAAATTATGTAATCAAGTGGTTGAGGCCTTAGAGGCATATTTTGTGTTCACATTATTGATTAGGGTTTTGTTAATTAAACATTTGCAACTAATCTTCACAAGAATAATGTGAGCACAACATGTTAATTGATTAGGGTAGGAGGGTACTATTGAAACATGTTAATTGATTAGGGTTTTGTTAATTAACATTTGCAACTAATCTTCACAACATTTTAATTAACATGTTGGACCTGGATCCAACAATTGCCGGACAAAAATTGATCGACCTGCTGTACTTAGCCAGAAGATCGTCTCTCTCTGTCATGCAGTGATAGGATCCCATGACTAAAGCTCTCTACTTAGTACAACTTTCGTGTGTTAAAACTGAAAGCTATCATTTTAGTTTCAACGGAAAATTTTAGCAATGGTGTCTTCACTATGCGTTGTGTTTTTTATGCCCATGAAAAAATAGTTACCTTTTCATTTGTTTAGTTTTAACGCTTAACAGAAAGTTTAACGAAATTAGTAATAGATAACACAATAGAAATTTTAAAAAGTGGAAAAGGTGTGACAATTCCAACCGATTGGTAAGAGTAAAGTATAACCCGAATTACAATTCAAATAGGCATTACTAATTTTTTATTTTTAAGGTGAAACGATAGCAGTTTCTTTAAAACAATAAGAAAATTTAAAAACTTCAAAGACGGCATTCTGGATTAAATCTAGTAGCTACCATATCTGTTGATATGTGAGCATCACATGCATGAGAAGCAGCTAAGGAAATCAACCATCACTCCAAAAGTCAAAAGAGCTTTGATCTTGATAATTAGAAATTCAATCACTTCATAACCTACCAAGGTTCTAAAAGTAGCTAGGTGCTAGTAGGGCGGCGGGCTGGGACCTAGCACCTAGGCGGTTAGGCGGGCGCCTAAACGGATTTAAGTAAATCAATCATATTTCGTATAAATAAGTGTCTGCTTATACTTGAAATATATATAATTTCGTCATAAACTACAAAATAGAATTCATACATATTATGAAGTATTGGAACATAATGAAAATATGTGAAATAATGATATAATGTGTGTTCATTTAAGTATGCAACAAGTCTCTTACAATTTATTAGAAAAAAAAACAAAATGCAAAATGAAAGTTATCTATTTTCTGTCTAAGTGAGTTGCGACCTAGGCGAGTGTTTAGGCGGGTCTAGGTGATCTAGGCGGTCTAAGCGGTGCCACAGTAGGTCTAAGCGCCCTTAGCATTAATCAGGGCGGTGGCCAGCCGCCTAGCGCCTAGACGGGAATTTTTAGAACGGTGTAACCTACTACATAAAAGATTATGCGCGCAAAACCGCCAACAAAACTAGTAAGAAAACACTCTCTATATTAGTACGACAACATGGTATGATCATTTAAATATCATTCCAAGTGACAAATGATATTAGTACTATAACAGTGTATGATCATTTTCAAGTTTTTCTTTATCATTTTCAAGTTTTTCTTTTCTTGCATGCCTATAAACAAGATCCATTGACTTTGATCAATGATCAAACTCGTCTCGCCTTCCACATGATGCAACAAAATAATGTATATATCCTCATTTAAAAAAAAAAGAGGATTAGGTGTGTGGTCCACTCCACGTCGAACTTCAACGATCCGAATCGTTTATTTTGTAAATCTCGTTTCATAGATCATCCTTACAAAAATTCAATTCAATCCGAAACTATTTAATTATCAAGATAAAATTTCATTGTTTCTTATATAACAAAGTATTCGTTAATTTTTTTTAACTCAATTAGATGTCTTAAACATCTTCGATTTGGCTAATACTTTGCAAGGATGATCTATGAGGTGCAACTTGAAAAATAGACGGTTTGGATCATTAAAGTTTGATGTGGTGTGAACTCCACAACTAATCCCCATTTTTATAAAAAAATGAGGATCCCTTCCCTTCAAGGTTTCATATATATATATATATAGTGAAGTGCCGATTTAGTCCTGGAATTATCATCTCAGTGAAAATTAGGTCTCTGAATTATTTTTTCGGTAAAATAAGTCTCTAAATTCATAAAAATTGCTAATTTTATTCAAAGCTATTTTATCCAATTTTTCATCAACTTAAGTCACTTGACACATTTTAGAGAATATGATATACATACATATCTATACTATATATTAAGAGAACACACCTTGTCAACCTTTTGGCCCACTTTTTCCAATTTTGCCCCTCACTTTTGAATACACAATGTTGAGATGAGGAGGGCAAAATAGTAATTTTGTCCCTTTGACAAAATGACAATCATATCCCCTTTTTTCCTATTTTGCTTGATACACAATATTTACATAAGGAGGGCAAAATAGTAATTTTGTATCAAAATATTTACATAAGATAAAAATATGCACTTATTAAGAGAAAGTGTCACACCATCATTTTTGTTCATACAGGTAAGTGAAATCAAAATCATGATGTTTTTTGGATAGTTTGAATGAACTGAAGCGGTTGCGCTTGAGGAGAACGTGGGAGAAAGTGGACAGGTGTTCACACATATAAAGTGTGTGCTCTCTGCTAATATGTATATATTGGTGAACTTGAGACCTCTAATTCCCATATATACATTTTTCTGAAAATGTCATTATACTTTTGAGGAAGGAAATTGGAAGACGTTTTTGGGGATGGCGCCCCCGGGTTCCAATTCCAAATTCCAAAATTCCAAGTTAGTCCACAAAGAAGATGGACGAGTAAATGAAAAGTTTGAAAAAGCATTCCCACTAACTTTTAAATCTTCTTCTTGTTGTTGCCGATGATGATGGAATTCAATTAGGCATTTAATGATGTGCGTAGCCTAGCAAGGAGGGCATCATCTTCCAAATTTATAAAATAATTAATCTTACAAACAACAAGGGTAATGATTAATTATTTGACCCATTTCACATTGAATTTCAAGAATCCGACTTGTTTATTTTGTAAGTCTTAATTTATAGATTATCTATACAAAAATTCAATTTCATTTAAGACCATTTGCCCATTTAATTGACACAATGAAATTTCAATGTTTTCTAGGATATAGTGTTCGTTAATTTTTTGAACTTAATTAGATGCCTCAAATATTTTCAATATGGTTAATATTTTGTAAGGTTGATCTATAAAATGCAATTTGAAAAATAAACCGTTTGAATGTTGAAGTTCGATATGGTGTGACCCCACAACTAATCCCCATTTTATAAAAAGCGAAAAAGAAAAAAAGAAAAATCCTTCCCCTAGAGAATATGATATACATACAGATATATATATATATATATATATATATATATATATATATATATATATATATATAACTTAAGACCTTCAATTTCCAAGTTTAAAATCCATGTAAATAAGTTTCATTTTTCAATTTTTATGATTGAGATTTTAAAAATAAAAAAAATTCATATTCAATTCCATTGTTTTTAAGGTTAATCGAACAAGAAACTTTACAAATTCTAAAAAATAAAATACCGTCATTTCAATTTCTATCATTTTAAAATTCTTTAGTAATCTTAAATTTCTTCATCCAAACATAGTGTTAGTGCTACGGTCTAATAATATTCCTCTTTACTTGTGAAATCTTAGGTTCAATTCTCGCCAAAGACGAATTTGAACCATATTATTATCGCTGGCCCATTGTGAGGTTTGACTCATTCTTCCATCCCTTAATATAGATAATATTATTATTTTTAATGTAAATAATATCATTTGTTCAGAAAAAATATATAGCATTTTCGGTATTTCATATTATAGTCAAAGATCATCATTTTCAGAGGTTAAAGAAGTTTTTGTTTTTGTTTTGTTCCCCACTTTTACTTGTCCGTGTACCATGACCATAACACCCTTGGACAAACGACTTAACTTTATGAAAATTAGGGGGCAATTTGATCATTTGACGACATCGATGCTGGAGATTCCATGCTCCTCTGACTTGGGAATTGTTATAATGTGCATGAAAGAGTGCACTATTGACTGGCCGACGTCGACCGTGGAGGCTTGGTTTTATGGTGTTGACACGAAACAACTGCGAGTAACATTATATGTAACATATTTTTGGTTTTAAAACAAAGGGATTTTTCCTTTTTTTTATTGTACTTCGTTTAAAAGTTTGATGGGAGATGGTGCATCTGTTGTTAATAAGAGCATCTCTACCGGTTTATGGAGGGTGATGGTAATTAGAGGGTAAGGGTAATAAAACTCTTACTTTTCACTTTAAACAATAGTTGTTTTTGTGCAAGTCCACCAATTTGGAAGAATGAAGGACAAATGCGGTTACTATTCACAAAAAGAAAAAATTGATATCTTTTTTCATCTTATCCCCACATATGATCGCCGTAGATTTTTGGGTAATTTTAAACGTTTAATTTGTAAGTGTGTTGAATTTTATAAGATTTTTAAAGTGTGATAATTATAAGTTTTTTTTTTTTTAATTTTTTAAATATTTTTTTTGGTAATTATATAATTTTTTTTTTAGTTGGATTAATCCTAGTAATTGGATTGAAGTTTTTTTTGTTTTTTTTGAAATCAAAGGCTCACAAAGAGCCACGTGGGTGGGGAAATGGGAGAGCTGGTGAACAGCTCACGAGTTGAACATATGTGCTTCACGTGCCCCCCTAACCTCTGTCTATTGGGCTTCAAGTAGAGCGCAAGCTCTTGCAATTGTTGAAGGGAGGAGGATTGTTTGCCCTCCCAGTTTCGATGCCCCTCCCATGCCTTTTTGTTTTGTGTGGCCACGGTTAAGCTACGTCAACATTTTATATTATTTTTTTTATAGAGATAATAAAACAAAAATGAATAGTAATATAAAATGTTGACGTGGCTTAACCGTGACCACACAAACAGAAGGGTATGGGAGGGCAGACAATCCTCCTCCTTGTTGAAGGGGTTGCTGCCCTTACAATTTGGGGTAGCTACCTTTAATCCAATTGCCTCCCATTTTGTGGACTGCTGGAGGAGTTTTTTTTTGGGGTGAAGGGCAACTCAACGCAATTGCAAGGGCAATTGAGTTACTGGTGGAGATGCTCTAAGGGCCAACTCGATCCTCTTGCCCAAGGATCCTAGATGGAAGCCTAGGAGAGCCGCCTACTCTGACTAACAACCATGCACAATTCATACTAAATATAGTCAATTGCACATTCTATTTACTCTACGTTCCTGACAACCAGTAATTGTCCCAATAAAGTCTTCCGGTTGCATACTCTGGCTTAAAAACACTAATATCATATAATGTGGGCAGTAGTTACGATCATAAAATATGATTAGTCCAACATTACAACTCATAAGAAGATGAAACCAAAAGGTACAATGTTAGTGGTGTCACAAAAGAAATGAGTAGTAGAAAGAGTATCACCATTGCCAATAAATTTGGGCATTAAAGTTGCCTGAGTAGTAGAATCTCTTCTCTTGGATATGCTTTTTTTGACTGATGCAGCAGCTGCATGAGGTTTAAATGCATAGGTTTAATGCTTTGTACTCACAATTAAATACACAAAGAAAATCCCATTGATATTTTCACAAATCAAAAGAAATTTAATTTTTTTTTTAAAACACGAACTTAGGAAAAAAATCAAAACGAAAAACTTGATTAGCGAAGTTGATTAAAACAATGTGCATTATATGTGAGTCTTACCTTCATTAAACTCGAAGTGGAAAACAAGATTCAAAATTCTTTTATGTAGAAAGGGAATTTAATATTGACCAAAAAAGAAAGAAAGGGAATTTAATAACTTTGAAATGGTAATTAAATACATTTTATTCAAAATGGTTTTTGAAAATTGGAATAACTCCTCACTTTGATATCTGAGATTTGAAATCGATAGAAGTGGTCTTTGAATTTGTCCACCATCAATCGTTTTGATCCGTCATTCAGTGAAAAATCTATGTTCAATAAGGACCAGATAACAAAAAAGCCAGAGTTTATGTATTATTGATCAGATGGTGGTATTTATTATCTGTAAAAGGGTATGGCCCCTAACCAATCTCTAAAATTGTTCACCAGGGAAGGGAAGGGACCAATTTGGATTGGTCCATATTCTACATGGCAAAAGGCTTTTCATCCCCAAACACAATTAGCGGGCTTATTTTAATGAAATATTATTTGGTTTACAAAATTGAATTTAAAATTTTGGTTCACCTGCATTACTCTTATATTTATTTTTTATTTTTTTATAAAACGATATTATCAACATTAAAGAAGAGGGGGTGGACTTAGCCTCACAATGGACTAACCCATTATATTTTTATTTAAGATTGCATCACCTTGTCATGCAAATGCAATATACCCATGGAGCACAAAATTATGCAAGAAAAAGGAAGGGAAGGGTCACATATGGATGACTACTTTTTGGTCCCTTTAAAAGTCTCTTATATTCATCACCTCTATACAAAAAGATCTATGTCCTTTGACCATAATGTCATTGACAAAATACATTGTGTTCATAACAAACTTGACATTCGTTAAACTTGTTCATATTCCCCTCTACCAAGAAAAAGTATTACTAATTTTGATTATATCTTTTACAAGATGGAAATCATTTGAGATGAATTTTTTTGTGGACAAGAGCGGTTGTTTCTTAAGCAATGGAAGCGTCGAGAACATATCTTTTATGCTTAATTTTATTGAACTTTGATATCATCTATTAACAGAATTGATTATATAGGGAGTATAACGACCGTTTAGAGTAAGATATGTCGTTGTAAGGCAAGTGGTGGATTGTCCTAATGATTAGGGCATTTCTCTTTAACATACAGCGTATGTCTTATTTAGAGATTAACATATGCCTTATTTAGAGAATAACACCTTGTTTGAGATCCATCTATATAAATGAAACTCACACAAACGAAAATTCTCATGAATAATGTGGCTTGTAAATATGATCCATATACCATTACACATTGTAATTGACATATCTACCATTAATTTGCCACGGCAATGAAATTAGTGTAATTAATTGGGATTAGATACCAACTTAAGTAGAAATGAGGAAAGGGCATAGCACATTAGCAAAGGTAGGAGTAGGAGGTAGCTTTGTCTTCTCTAAATCAATGCAGAACAGAACACGTAGCTGTTGTTTTCTAATCAACGGAGTTCAGATTTGTGGAAATAAAATTGGGTGTATATGTTAGTAACCTAAACCACAGGCCCAGGCCGCAAATTGACGTATGCCTAAATTCAAAATTGTTTTATAACATTCAGCCTATAGTTGCATTTATTTATTTTTCTTTTTTCAATTTTTCAAAAAAGAACAAGTTGGTGACTTCGCCATGGCAGTTTACTCTTCTGGGAGCCGGAAAGACTCACATATGCAACCTCCCTTGGCCACTATCTTGTCATTCACCAACGCTAGAAATCGAACCTAAGGCATAAAATACGGCCCCGATCACTAGGCCACCTGTGATGGTTTAGAGCTGCATTTAATTATCTAAATCTTTTTTGCTAAAATAGATATAAGTGTTATTTTTTTGTCAAATGGCGGCTCGATTTTTCTTTCCTAGGTATTCATTTCTTGAGGGGAAGAAAGGAAGGAAAATTAGAAGTTCAAAACTCATGACTAAATAATTGATGGGCTACTTTGATTCAGGTCAAAATATATGAGCAATTATTGAGTTGAGTTCGGTTGCTCATTTTCTCAATTTTAATTATTATTTTAATTTATGTTCTTTACGTAAAATTTTAAGTTGAATATTTTAATATAAAAGTCTAATCACTTTTTGTGAAAAATAGTTAAAAGAAAATCTATATGTCATCATATATGATATCTATACCATAGATTGATAAAAGACATTTAACCTGTGATAAAGGAGGTTATACGAAAATAAATAAAATTTAATCTATCTATCATCCATGAAAATAGTTCAAAGAAATTTCATCTTTCATACGTTCATAAATCCGTATATATGTTGATAAGCCTGATATATATAATATCATTGTTCAAAAAATCCTTGCATGGCGCCGCTTAGGCTCCTCCTAGGCTCTAGACGGCTAGCCACCACCCCGATTAATGCCTAAGTATTTGAAAATTAAGAAAGAGCGCTAGACCTACTGAGGCGCCTGCCTAGACCGCCCAGATCCGCCAAGGTTGCAACTCACTCAAACAAAAAATAGATAACTTTCATTTTGCATTTTTTTCTTTCAATAAATTGTAAGAGACTTGTTGAATACTTAAATGATTACGCATTATATTGTAACAGCCCGTCCCGGAGTTTCCGTACGGCGGACATGAAATGATGAAAATGCCCCTAGGCATTAATTAAGGTATGTGTGTGTATCTACATTGGAAGTGTTTGGTTGGTTGTATTTGGACCACACAAACACACACACACATTCACTCTTTCTCTCTCTCACTCCCGCACTCTCTCTCTATCTCTCAAACTTTCTCTCTCTCTCTCTCTCTCTCTCTCCCTCTCGGTGTTGTACGGATAAGCACCAAATGTGTCGAAATCTTGCAGATCGAGGATGTGAAGACCACCATTATGTTCATCTCATCCCTACGAACACATTGGTACAAGTTTCAGGTAAGAAAGCCTTCGAAAACCCCGTGAAACCTCACCCTCTGATTTATGCACTGTTCATGCACACGTGAAATATTGTTTTTCAGGGAATTTGAAGCTTATAGGAAGCTTTATGAGGTCCTAAGGAAGCTCGGAGTAGTTCGTTTGAAGATTTTGGACGTCGGAATAGCGAGATCGGGGAGTTTCATTTTGGCCGGAATTATCGAGGCTTTTTCCGACGAATCCTCGGCGAGTTGGGGGTCGAGTCAAGTATGGATGTGTTCATCTCTGTGAGATCTTCATTTTGGTATAAAGTACGTAGAAAATGGTGCAAAAATTGAGTGAGAAACCATGTTTGGAAGTTTACCCAGAAACCGGCGAACAGTCGCCGGCGACCGGCTACTCGCCGGAGAAGACAAAGAATATTCCGTCAGTTTTGACGGAATATGCTGACGCCGTCAGTTATCTTTAACTGTTACCGTTAGGTTTTAACGGAATATTCCTGACGGCGTTAACTGACGCCGTCAGTGTGCAAGTCACGCGGCTGCGCGTGGGGGCGCGTCTGGCCGTGCCTTGGCCGGCACGTGGCGGCGCGTGGGTGATCGAAATTTTTTTCTAAAAGTATGGGGATGATCCTGAAATTGTGTAGATCATAGTGGTATATTCATATGCCCAAATTGAGCAATGTATGAGAAGTTATTTCTAAGGTTTCGATTATGTGCGTTAATTAACGTTATTTCAGTTACTTCTCATATAGGCGAGACCTATCCGGAGGACGAGCGTAGCCAGGCTTGGCACCGGGGTTACGACCTGTCTACTTATCAGTGAGTGGGCATTTGTTTTCCATATATACCTATATAAATGAGTTTTTTCCCAGAAAATTAGTTTATATGAAATGTGATATGCAATGCCATGCAAAGTATCTATTTATTTATTATGCGTTATTGATTGCTTATATTGATGTTGGTGCTGAGGACGCACAGGTAAGTGGCAGGTAAATTAATATACTAGTTTGATGTGAACGAATGATGTGATGTGATATGATGTGATATGATTAAAGCTTATGAACCTGCACACTGATATTAGTGCTCCCGCCCAGAGAGGGGCTCAGTCCTTCACGTGATGTTCACCTCCCGCACCGTATGCTCGCCTTGGATCCAAGTTAGGTGCTCAATCCTGTCGAATAGACCACTATAGGTGGGTTCGACTCGTAGGTGACCCGCGATTTATCGTTCAGTCTTCACGTGATCGTAGCATTAGAGCATATTAGTTATTTATCAGTGATGTTGTGCAGACCACTAGAGGTGGTATTGATGTGTGTGCAGGGTATATATAAGATGATATGATTAAGATGAGTATGAGCTATATGATATGATGATCGTTATGAGCTATATACAGCCGATGGCTGAGTTGATTATTTAGTATTCAATCACATTCATAGAGTTATGCTTTGGCATTCAGTTATGATACTTTGGCATGGCATACATACTTTCATACATACATATTTCTCAGCAGGATTTTGAGAATTATACATACGAGTATATACTTTATTTCTGGGAAATTATACAGGTTTTACGGCGAGGGGTTATAATCTTTGAGAAAAGAAAAGTTTTGAAAATATTTGTTTCTGACCTACTCAACTTTGTTTTTTGCCCCTCCAGGTATTAAGTAGTGTTCGTTGGTGGCATACGAGGAGTTCATCAGATGTTCTGACAGAATTCACTTATGTAGGACCACCTTCGGGTGTTATTTCTATTTAGTACTTCTGCTTGACTGCACGTAGACTTTTATGCTCTGTATTAGTGGAATTCACACTTCTTTTATACTAGTATTGCTAGTGTTTCGGTTTTAATCGATTCGTAAATTCTATTCTTTATTGCTTCTGCACTGTGCACAAGGCTTACGTCACGCTCACGTGTCGGCCAGCATACCCCACTTTCGAGCAGTGGTGTGACAGATTGGTATCAGAGCATAGGTTTAGCAGTCCTGCATATCTTATGAATATTCTAATTATCTTGGTGTTTCTGTCAGAACTATGCCGCCTCGTAGAGAGCCACGTCGTTCAGATGAACCTAGTTTCCCTGATATAGCTCAGTTAGGGGAAGCTATAGCGAATGCTATTCAATCAGTTATTCGCCCGCCTCAGCGGACCTCTCTGGAGTCGGTTCATAATTTGAAGATAACCACTTTTGTGGGGAATGAAGGCCCCGAGGGTTCAGAGAAGTGGTTGATGCATATTGAGAAGACTTTCAAGCTGATGCAGAGTCAGGGGAGTCTATTTCCGGACAGATGGGTCGAGACGACTTCATGGTTTTTGGGTAAGGAACCAGCTTCTTGGTGGGGGCAGTTGGCTGATGATTTACCCCACGAAGAATCTAGAGATTGGGAGGTATTTAAGCAGTTGTTCTATAAGAGATTCATTCCTCATGCTTACATTGATCGTAAGAAACATGAGTTCACTAGTTTGAGGCAGAAGAAGCTGTCAGCTAATGAGTAGTACAGGAAATTTACTGATCTATCTCATTATCATTCGGAAGTTGTTGCTAATCCGGTTGAGATGCTACGTCGTTTTAAGTTGGGCACTAAGAAGAAATGGCGTACCATTACGACTGGATTCCCTGTACTACTTATCATGAGTTTTATGAAGCTTTACTTCAGATTGAGGATTCTGAGAATTTACCCAGCGACAATGAAGAGGAAGAGAAAAATAGGAATTAGAATAAGAATAAGGGTAAAGGTCATTTCTTACAAGGGCCTCGCCAGACTCAGAGCTTTAAGCGCAATGAGACTAGTTCTAGTTCTTTCAGTGGAGGTTTTAGTTCCACAGGTCAGAGGGGAGGTGGTAGGTTCTTCGGAGATTCCAGATCCCAGAGGCAGGGGAACTTTGGTAGAGGAAATGCACCCTGGTGCCGTAGGTGTGGTAGTCGACATTTAGGGGAATGTCGAAGAGGTAGCAGTGGTTGTTTTACTTGTGGTCAAGAGGGATATCAAGCTAAGTTTTGTCCTCAAGGCCAGCAGAGACCTCAGCAGCCTCATTTACCACCGCCAGCTCCAGCTCAGCAGTTTTCAGGACATGGTGGTTATACCCAGACAGGCCGTGGTGATGCATACCAATATCAGGGGGATTCCGTTCCTTATTCTTCGGGACAGTACCAGTATCCCCAGGATCCCTATCACCAGGGCAGTCATGGACAATATTCAGGAGGATATATGCCTCCACAGCAGTACTCTAGATGATATATGCCTCAGCAGCAGTTTTCAGCTGGTGGATCCCAGTGGCATTCTGAAGGACAGTCTCAGCAGGTTGATGTTACTACCAGTGGAGTTGGGTTTTCCAGATAGTATAGTCAGTCAGGATAAGGGCGTAATCCTCACGGGCGAGGATTCATGCCAGCAGAGGCAGAGGAAGACAGCGGACCCAAGGACGTGTCAACAACCTTTCGCTGCATGATGCTCAGAACAATCCAGATTTAATCATGGGTACGTTAATATTCTTGGTCATTATGCTAAAGTGTTGATTGACTATGGTGCTACTCATTCTGTGATTTCTTATACGTTTGCTCAATTGACACAACCTCAATCTTCACGTCTGGGGTATGAGTTAGAGTTTGCTATGCCTAGAGGGGAAAAGTGTTATGTAGATTATGTTTACCCAAGTTGTCCCGTAGTAGTGGAGAATGTGGTTATGCCTGCTAACCTCACTCCGCTAGACATTGTGGATTTTGACGTTATCTTAGGCACAGATTGGTTGCATTGCAATCATGCTAAGATTGACTGTTACGGGAAATCAGTGACCTTTCATCGTCCTGGATTACCTGAGGTTACATTCTTTGGTGAACCTAGTGGATTGAGGCGTGGAATCATTTCAGCCGTGAGAGCCAAAAAGTTACTAAAGAAAGGTTGTCAAGGGTACTTGGCTCACGTGGTACTAAATGATGATGCTCCGGTTAGCGTGGAGAATGTCAAGGTGGTTAGACATTTTTATGATGTTTTCCCTGATGATTTACCTGGATTGCCGCCAGACAGAGATGTGGAGTTTGCTATTGATTTACTACCAGGTACTGATCCTATTTCTTTAACTCTTTATCGTATGGCTCCTGCGGAGTTAAGAGAATTGAAGATTCAATTACAAGAATTGGTTGATAAAAGTTTCATTCAACCTAGTACTTCACCTTAGGGAGCTCCAGTTTTGTTTGTAAGGAAGAAAAATGGTACTTTGAGGCTTTGCATTGATTACAGGCAATTGAATCGGATGACGATTAAAAACTGTTATCCTTTGCCTCATATTGACGATCTTTTTGATCAACTCAGGGGTGCCTGAGTATTTTCTAAGATTGATCTAAGGTCTGGTTATTATCAGTTGAAGATCAGGAGCGACGATGTTCCTAAAACTGCTTTCAGGACTTGTTATGGTCATTATGAGTTTCTTGTGATGCCATTTGGATTGACGAATGCACTAGCAGCTTTCATGGGTTTGATGAATAAGGTGTTTCAGCAGTATTTGGATAGATTCGTCATTGTCTTCATTGATGACATTTTGGTGTATTCTAAGTCAAAAGCAGACTATGTCCGACATCTTACTTTGGTGTTGAAGAAGCTGAGGGAACATCAGTTATATGCTAAGTTCAGTAAGTGCCAATTTTGGTTAGATCAAGTTGTTTTCTTGGGGCATGTTGTTTCAGCTCAGGGTATTCAGGTAGACCCTTAGAAGAGAGCCGCTGTGGAGAATTGGGAACAGCCACGAACCGTCACCGAGGTTCGGAGTTTCCTTGGTTTAGCGAGTTATTATCGGTGATTTGTTAAGGATTTCTCAATCATGGCTTTACCACTAACGAGGTTGACCAGGAAGGAAGTTAAATTTGAGTGGGATGATAATTGTGAGCAGAGTTTCCAGCAGTTGAAGTATTATCTCACACATGCACCTATTTTGACTCTTCCTGATCCCAGTGGTAATTTTGAGGTTTACAGCGATGCTTCTTTGAATGGCTTGGGTTGTGTGTTGATGCAGCATGGTAGGGTAATTGCTTACACTTCGCGTCAGTTAAAGCCTCACTAGATGAATTACCCTACACATGATTTGGAATTGGCAGCCATTATTTTCGCTTTGAAGATTTGGAGACATTATCTCTATGGTGAGAAGTGTAGGATTTTCTCAGATCACAAGAGTCTCCAGTATCTGTTCACACAGAAAGATTTGAATCTTCGTCAGCGGAGATGGATTGAGTTGCTAAGTGACTACGATTGCACGATTGAGTATCATCCTGGACGTGCTAATGTGGTGGCTGATGCTTTGAGTAGAAAATCTCAAGGTCGGGTTAATGCTTTGTATGCTTCTCGTGTTCCTCTTCTTGTAGATTTGAGGTCTACTGGAGTGAAATTGGAATTGAAAGATCGAGAAGAAAGAGCTGTGGCAGAGCAAGAAAGAGCCTTACTTGCTAGTTTCCAAGTTAGGCCTATTCTGATTGATCGTATACTCGAGACTCAGATGAATAATGAAGAGATTCAAGAGTTAATTCATTTGAGGAATCAAGGGAAAAAGAAAGATCTCAGGGTTAAAGAGACGGATGACATGCTTATGCAAGGAAATAGGATGTACGTGCCAAATAATGAGGAATTAAAGAAGGCAATTCTTGATGAGGCACATATTTCAGCTTATGCGATGCATCCAGGAGGAACAAAAATGTATCATACCATTAGGCCAATATAATTACTGGCCAGGTGTGAAAAGGGAAATTGCTGAGTATGTAAGTAGGTGTATTGTGTGCCAGTAGGTTAAAGCCGAAAGAAAGAAGCCATTTGGGTTGTCATAGCCACTTCCCGTTCCACAATGGAAATGGGAAAATATTACTATAGATTTTTTGTACAAGTTACCTCGTACACAAAATGGGTATAATGGAATCTGGGTGGTTGTTGATCGGTTTACTAAGTCAGCGTATTTCATTCCTGTGAGAGAAAAGTATTCTTTGAACAAGTTAGCCAAGTTGTTCATCTCGAAGATTGTGAAGTATCATAGAGTTCCTGTGAGTATTATTTCTAATCGAGATCAGAGATTTACTTCTAAATTTTGGATAGCATTCCAGATTACTGTACTATACAGACAATCTGAGAAAACGATTCAGACTTTGGAGGATATACTAAGATGTTCGATGTTGCAGTTTGGTGACGCTTGATATAAGCAGTTGGATTTGATGGAATTCGCCTACAACAACAGCTTTCACTTGAGTATTGGTATGACGCCATTCGAGGCATTATATGGCAAGCCTTGTCGTGCACCTTTATGTTGGTCAGAGGTTGGTGAACGAGTTTTAATGGGCCCTGAGTTAGTGGAGGAGACTACTCAGAACATTCAGGTTATTAAGTCTAATATGAAAGCGACCCAAGATCGCCAAAAGAGTTTAGTAGATAGACACGCCACTGATTGAGTGTACAAGGTTGGTGATTGGGTATTTCTGAAATTATCGCCGTGGCGATGTGCAGTACGATTCGGGAAGAAAGGCAAGCTAAATCCTAGATTCATCGGACCTTATTAGATCACCGAGTGAGTTGGTGAAGTTGCTTACAGACTTGAGTTGCCGTCAGAGCTGTCTAAGGTACATAATGTGTTTCATGTATCGATGCTTCGTCACTATGTTGCAGATCCTTCTCATGTGATACCTCATCAACCCTTATAGATCAGTTCAGATTTGACTTATGATGAGGAGCCGGTGACGATACTTGATTGGAAAGAAAGGTTATGAGGAATAAGACAGTGCATTTGGTTAAAGTCTTGTGGAGGAACCATTCGGTGGAAGAAGCGACGTGGGAGACAGAGGAAAGGATGAGAGAGATGTACCCAAGGTTGTTTTATGAGTACTAGTGAATGGTTTTGGTTGTGTAAATTTCGGGGACGAAATTTTTATAAGGAGGGTAGATTGTAATAGCCCATCTCGGAGTTTTCGTACGGTGAACATGAAATGACGAAAATGCCCCTAGGCATTAATTAAGGTATGTGTGTGTATCTACATTGGAAGTGTTTGGTTGGTTGTATTTGGACCACAAAAACACACACACACATTCACTATTTCTCTCTCTCACTCCCGCATTCTCTTTCTATCTCTCAAACTTTCTCTTTCTCTCTCTCTCTCTCTCCCCCTCTCTCCCTCTCAGTGTTGTACGGACAAGCACCAAATACGTCGAAATCTTGCAGATCGAGGACGTGAAGACCACCAATGTGTTCATCTTATCCCTACGAACCCATTGGTACAAGTTTCAGGTAAGAAAGCCTTCGAAAACCTCGTGAAACCTCACCCTCCGATTTGTGCACTGTTCATGCACACGGGAAATATTGTTTTTCAGGGAATTTGAAGCCTATAGGAAGCTTTATGAGGTCCTAAGGAAGCTCGGAGTAGTTCGTTTGAAGATTTTGGACGTCGGAATAGCGAGATCAGGGAGTTTCATTTTGGCCGGAATTATCAAGGTTTTTTTCGGCAAATCCCCGGCAAGTTGGGGGTCGAGTCAGGTATGGATGTGTTCATCTTTGTGAGATCTTCATTTGGGTATAAAGTACGTAGAAAATGTTGCAAAAATGAGTGAGAAACCATGTTTGGAAGTTTACCCAGAAACCGACGAACAGTCGCCGGCGACCGGCTACTCGCCGGAGAAGACAAAGAATATTCTGTCAGTTTTCACTGAATATGCTGACGCCGTTAGTTATCTTTAACTGTTACTGTTAGGTTTTAACGAAATATTCCGAGGAATATTCCTGACGGCGTTAACTGACGCCGTCAGTGTGCAAGTCACGAGGCCGCGCGTGGGGGAGGGTCTGGCCGTGCCTTGGCAGGCGCATGGAGGCGCGTCGGTGATCGAAATTTTTTCTAAAAATATGGGGATGATCCTGAGATTGTGTAGATCATAGTGGTATATTCATATACCCAAATTGAGCAATGTATGAGAAGTTATTTCTAAGGTTTTGATTATGTGCGTTAATTAACGTTATTTCAGTTACTTCTCATACAGGCGAGACCTATCCGGAGGACGAGCGTAGCCAGGCTAGGCACGGGGGTTACGACCTGTCTACTTATCAGTGAGTGGGCATTTGTTTTCCGTATATACCTATATAAATGAGTTTTTTCCCAGAAAATCAGTTTATATGAAATGTGATATGAAATGCAATATGAAATGCCATGCAAAGTATCTATTTATTTATTATGCATTATTGATTGCTTATATTGATGTTGGTTCTGAGGACGCACATGCAAGTGACAGGTAAATTTATATACTAGTTTGATGTGAACGAATGATGTGATGTGATGTGATGTGATGTGATTAAAGCTTATAAACCTGCACACTGATATTAGTGCTCCCGCCTAGAGAGGGGCTCAGTCCTTCACGTGATGTTCACCTCCCGCACTGTATGCTCGCCTTGGATCCAAGTTAGGTGCTCAGTCCTGTCGAATAGGCCACTATAGGTGGGTTCGACTAGTAGGTGACCCGCGATTTATCGCTCAGTCTTCACGTGATCGTAGCACTAGAGCATATTAGTTATTTATCAGTGATGTTGTGCAGACCACTAGAGGTGGTATTGATGTGTGTGTAGGGTATATATAAGATGATATGATTGAGATGAGTATGAGCTATATGATATGATGATCGTTATGAGCTATATACAGCCGAGGGCTGAGTTGATTATTTAGTATTCAATCACATTCACACAGTTATGCTTTGGCATTCAGTTATGATACTTTGGCATGGCATACATACTTTCATACATACATATTTCTCAGCAGGATTTTGAGAATTATATATATGAGTATATACTTTATTTGTGGGAAATTATACAGGGTTTACGGCGAGGGGTTATAATCTTTGAGAAAAGAAAAGTTTTGAAAATATTTGTTTCTGACCCACTCAACTTTGTTTTTCACCCCTCTAGGTATTAAGTAGTGTTCGTTGGTGGCATACGAGGAGTTCATCGGAAGTTCTGACAGAATTCACATGTAGAACCACCTTCGGGTGTTATTTCTATTTAGTACTTCTGCTTGACTGCACGTAGACTTTTATGCTATGTATTAGTGGAATTCACACTTCTTTTACACTAGTATTGCTAGTGTTTTGGTTTTAATCGATTCGTAAATTCTATTCTTTATTGCTTCCGCACTATGCACATGGCTGACGTCACGCTCACGTGACGGCCAGCACGCCCCATTTTCGGGTCGGGGTGTGTCAATATGCTTGTTCCCCATGTTTTCATTATGTTCCAATATTTCATAATATATATGTTATTCTATTTTGTAGTTTATGATGTAATTATATATATTTTAAGTATAAACATACACTTATTTACACAAAATATAACAGATTTATTTAAATATGCCTAGTCCGCCTAGGCCCTGCCTAGCCGTCTAGGCGCTAGGCCTCAGCCCGTCGCCCGACTAGCGCCTCGCGTATTTTAGAACCTTGTATAATACTACTGCTTACAATATAAATTAGTTAAAACAGTTAACCTATGATGAAGTAGAAGGAAAATTTGAGATACAGATTAGGAGCAGGACTAAGGAGAAACAATATTTAATCCTAAAATTAAGTCAAAGATCATCATATAAATAAGGGGATACTTATCACAATTTAATAAAAGGATAATAAAAATAAAGATAATTAGTGTTGGGACCTTATCCAACAAAGTAGACTAAACCCAACAAAAACTCACAAAATTAGACTTATATCAAGTTTACTCATACTTGATAGCCCTCATCAACCACTTATTAAATTATTAAATTATTAATGCGTACAAGTATTATAGTTATGATATTGCAAGGGAAGTGATGCAGTAAAAATATAATAAGCGGATTGAACAACGTCAAATCTGATAAATAAGCTGAAAATCTATCAAAAATTTGAAATCCACCATAAAATAGAGAAAATCTCTGAAGTTTGAATAATAACATGACCAAAATTACAAATCTAAAGCCAGGATGACCTATTTAAAATGTTACTTAACCCTAGAAATCTTAGGAGTACGAATAGAAAATGAATTAAACAAAGAGCAAAATACTAAAACATCCTTAAAATTCGAATGAAACATTGTAAAAGACATAACTTATACAAATTCTTGTAGCCCTCGTCGTCTTTTCGAATTCCCTATATTACGAACCCAAATCCAATACACCAAACTAAAGTTAAGTTACCCTGAACAACTCTAAAAGTCCAAAATATAGAACGATGTGCAGCATCATTAGCTTGTTGATTGACATGGGAAGTTTTTGACGCATTGAAGCTTTGCATTATTACCCTTGAATTCTCGATGAGCCCACCTACCATGTAAAGCATCACCCTCAAGATGAACCTGGAGGCACCCTTGCACCGAAGGCAAAACAACCCCTCTTCTAGCTGATAATGCTTCAACATGAAATGGGGAAGTTTTCAGGATATGACAACAACAAATAATCTATTAACCTATGAATTCTTAATTTTCTAATCACCTTTCTTGCATGTGAAATAACCTAATTTTTGGACTACATTAAAAAAGCCTACAATCCTATTGGCTTGTTTACTAATTTCGAATTGTAAGGAGATGATTGAGGAAGAATCAGAATAGAAAGGAATAGAATCAAATTTCTGTTGAAGTTGTTGACAAATTTTATGAAATAGAAGTGTAGTAAGTTGTTTTCTAATTCACCTTAATCGAAATGGAGATAACAAGTTTCAACAAACGAAACTTGGATATGGGATTAGCGAATCAAGAACGTCTTGCTACCAAAACCTAAGTCATCAGAATTTTTCACGCACGGAAGCACGCAATGTTTCTGGCAAACGAAAACTGGAATTTCCGACTATGTCCAAATTTCACTAAATTTAACAAAAAGATGAATCTCAACACGAGAAACAACTTTTATACTTGCTACAAATTACAAAAGTGGACAGACGACAACCATATCTCCTAAAAGCGCTCGAAAGGCGCAACCACGCCGTGTCGCCGTCCAATGTTCGATGGACGATCATAAGATGGGGTTTTGAAGCTAGGGTTGATGCCAGCCTAAACGAGGTGGTGGTGACTGTCGCCATTTAACAGATTTGCTGAAAAAAAGAGAAAAGGCCTTCAGAACTCTAAAAAGATCATAGCCTCACACCGTAGCGTGTGGTGGTATTTCGTATTGGAACTTTGGCAAGTTTTGTTCCCGGGGTCAAGGGCTACACTTTGGTGGCAGTGGCGACGATCGCCGTCAGCCAAAGAAGGAAAAATCAGAGTCGTTATAAAACTGTGTCACAATCTGGGTCTGGCGACCCAATCGCATCTAATCTGGGTATGCTAGAATCTGAGGCCAGCTCCAACAGAAGGCTGGCCAGATGGCTCGTTTTAGCCCTTTGGCCTTCCAAGAAATTAATATTTTAATAAACAGTACAGGGCCATATTTGCCTCCATCTCCAACCGAGGGCCATATGGCTCGTTTAGCCCTGTCACAAAAAATCGTCTCCAACCGAAGGCCAAACATAATTTATTATTTAAAAACTACAACTTAAATTCAAATCCAACAGCTAAGTGACGTCAGCTAGCCGTTGAATTTGAATTTTTTTTGCTATAAATAGGGTGGATATTGGGCTATAATTCACATAACTTTGAATTCAATATATTTCAATTCAAGTTTGCAATGAATTCTAACTTTGGATCCTCTTTGGATTCCAACTGGGTGCTCATCCAATTCCAAATTGGAAGAAAAATGGGCGCAAATGAGACGAGAAGATGAGGAGTCTGATGAAGAAGCTGAAGTAAGGCGCAACAAACAAAACAGAGTAGCAGTCATGGCTGTGGCCATGATGTGTCAGCCAACTGAGGAACAACCCTAATAGGGTGGCTTTGTTGCTGGTCGCTCTTACAAACTACGAAACAGAGCGATGACGCATGCCAATTTAATGAACAACTACTTCAACCCCAACTCGGTGTACATAGAAGGGGATTTCAGACGTCGCTTCTTGATGAGGCGTCATGTCTTCGAGCATTTACTTCGTGATGTCCAGCAGGTAAATCCATACTTTCGACAGAAGCGGGACAAGAACTGGTAGTATCTCTATAAATGAGTACATGAGGCGCTATAGAATGATACGTTCCCGTGCCACAAACAAGTACCTACAACAGGATCTTGTTGCACATCTTTGGGCCAAAAATAGCATGGAGTAGGAGTTTAAGTTTTATGTTGTTAAATGTTTTTAAAAATGTTGTTTTTAAAAGTTGTTAAATGTTTTATTTTTATTTTTAAAAATAACGGCTAGCTGACGTCAGTTATGACACACCCCGACCTGAAATGTCCATTAGGACTCCGAATCGAGCTGTGCTGGCTGACACCTGGAAGGTGACGAAGCCATAAAGTGTAGTGATGTGGAAAATGTGAATAAATTTAAACCTAAAAGTGCTTAAATACAAGAGTGCATTGGTGAGCGGGAATGAACCCATTTCACACGTGACGTCAGAGCATAAGAACAATATAGTAAATAGGGTGAGGGTTATACAATTGAAGATAACCATCTACTGAGATTTGCCAGAGTCCTCGTTTATACGTAAGCACAACTACTAAACCTGAAGGGGCGAAAAACAGAAAGGTGAGTGGGCACAAAAACAAAGGTTTTCAAAATCCATTTATTTTCGGAACATACTAATCCCTCGCTGTAAAACATGTATAGCTTCTAGAAAATCATACTACGTATAAGTATGAAATCAAATGCATGCCAACAATAAATCCAGAAATATGCCACAGTAAAATATCTCAACGGCAATATGAATAATAATGTGCTCAACAATCTATACTAATACACAAGTCGGAGTCACCTAATGTGACCTGTACGACTACACCTATTGCTCATCCATCTATACGAACACACGAGTCGGAGTCACTTAATGTGACATGTACGACAGGGCTAGGTGTAATAATATACGCTCTAGTGCTACGATCATGTGAAGACTAGCGCTATGCGCGTCACCTACGAGTCAGAGTTGCCGAATGTGACCTGTACGATAGGACTAGCACCTACTTGGATCCAAGGCGAGCATGCGGTGCGAGGTCAACATCACGTGAGGGACTGACCCTGGCCCGGGGTGAGCATTAACACTGGTGCAGCAATGATGAGTGAACTATATGAATATGAGCATGCTATACAAATCAATCATTCCAAACAACACAATAAACTCACCTGAACTTACTTGTGCGTCGCGTAGAATGACTTGGCTCACAATAGCATAATATTTATGAGCAAGTAAAATGCATATGAATATGCCATGATCAAATATAAATCTCAACCACCATGGCATTATTTTAAAAGTAAGTAAAACGTGGCATAACATGCATAAATCAACTTAAAAGCATTTGTGGAAACTATACAATATATATATATATATATATATATGAAAACAAAATGCCCACTCACAGATACGCAGAAGGAACGAAGACTCCGAGCCTTATTTGAGCCGTACTTCCTCGGGATACGTTTCTCCTATACGTGAAATTACTAATTCCATTAGTTTAATAACACATATATGGAAACTTAAATAAAACCTCCGTAGTTTGGTTAAATATAGGATTTGAATATACAAAAATGATCTACTCGACGTCATAGACCCACACAAATTGACAGAAGGTCAATCGGAGGCCAATATGCACTACTCATAACTTTTATGTCGTATAATTGCAGCTAATAGGTATTGAACATGCATTGGCCATAAAATGCAAACAATAAATCTTATCTGCCACAATTATATTCAACGAGTGTCTAACATGCACTGGTTATAACTGACATATCTGACCCGGAATGTCCACCTGGATCCGAATCGAGCTGTGCTGGCCGACACTCGGAAGGTGACGAAACCGTAAAGTGTAGTGATGTGGGAAAATATAAGTAAATTTAAACCTAACGGTGATTAAATAAGAGTGCTCATGTGAGCGGGATTGAACTCATTTCACATGTGATGTCAGAGCATAAGTAAAATAAGAATTATACCATCAGAAGTAATCTCCTATAACAACATTTGTCAAGAATCCTCATCGACACAAAAACTTTGCCACTAAGGCCATCTCCAATTGAGCCGGCCAAAGGGTTATAGGCCAAAATAGGGGTGGGTGCATGTTGGTTTGGGTCAATTTTGGGCCAAAACCGAAACCAAACCGACCTAGTCTGTTTGGCCAAAATTGCAAACCGAAACCGATTAAGCTAGGTCTAAAACCGATCAAGTCAGTTAACTGAATGTGACGGGTTGGTTTGGATTGGTTCTGGGTTTATGTGAAGACAAAAATACATAATAAACTTCTCTTCCAAAAGCTACATAACATAGCACCAATACGAGTGATTGCTCATAGAAAAACGCAAATGAAGCAGCCCAATGATAGCACCAAAGAAACAACTAAGCTTTTCCGGCGATTGATACCATGTAAAGCAACAGAGATTGTTGCAGTAATGTATAACTGTGAGCGATTTTGGAGAGAGAAAGTATTAGACTTGAGGAAGAAGAAAGAATCTTGCATTAAGATAATGATCTTATAGAGAGTAGATTTAGCTATATATTGTAATGCCTTGTAGACTAAGTTCTCCAAATGGTGCCCATGTTCTTCTCGAAAATGACTCTTAAACTAATAAGGTTTTGTTTTTATGTGGGGGAAACAAGGTAACTCGTAAATAACTAACAATTTATATTACTACACATATTAATTATGATTAAAAAATAAAATTAAATATATGCGGGTTGGTTCAGTTAACCGTACCCTAAGAATTTTGAGAATCGATTGCCAAACCAATTAAGGTCCGTGCGGTTCGGTTTAACCATTGAAAATTTAAAAAAAAAAAACCAAACCAAACCGTAGGTGTGATTTGGGCGGTTCAATTGGTTTTTTTTTTTTTAAATGCCCAGCCTTAGGCCAAAATATAGTCAAATGACTAGAGGGCTGGGTAAACATAGCCAGCCCAGAAAGTTGGGCCCAGCTGTGCTGCTAGCTGACGTCATGTAACCTTTTTTTTTTTAAGACGAAATTAAAAAAAAAAAAAATTCTAATTTTTTTTATTATAAATACCTAATCTATTTCTACACCATTTCTCACTTTCTTTTCACCCTTTCATACTTTCTTACGTCATTTTAATGTCTAAGTTGTTAATATGCAAATAAAATTAAAATATTTAATAACATGAAACTTAAAACACCATTTAGCGACAAGTAGCCTTCAAAATATGTCTGGAAACCTTATTTTAATATGGTAGTTCAATTTAATTAACCAATAAAATTAAAGAACAAACTTAAAATAATAAACTATTGAGGGGCTAAGAAATAGCCCATTTCGGTTGGAGATGATATATAAATATGGCATAACACTATTCATTAAAAAATAATTTCTTGCAGGACTATAATCTGAACAGGGGCTAAACTTAGCCATTTTGGTTGGAGATGACCTAAATCCTTTCAAAAAGGTTTTACAAAACTTTATTTTTAGGCCCACTCACCCTTATTTTTCGCCCCTCTAGGATTTATTAGCAGAGCTTTTGTGTCGACGAGGAAATAAATTGATTTTTCCACATGGTGAGGGAAAACGAAAGGAAATAAATTCTTGAACGCCTACACGAAACAAATCTCAATTGTTTAATAGATGTGTTTTGTAACACCGAAACAATCAACATGAGCCTGTTTTGGAGAAAATCTTACCTATTGCAATTTTTTTTACGGTTGTCTAATTGCAGCTAACAAGTGTCGAACATGCATTGGCCATAAAAAGCAAACAATAAATCTTATCTGCCACAATTGTATTCAACGAGTGTCTAACATGCACTCGTTATAACTGGCATATCGTTGTTCCGTTGCAGACAACCCATTGGTTCACATGCACTGATCATAACTGACGTTAGCGTTTTATTGCTTACAACGAGTGTCTCACATGCAGCGGTTCTACAGTCACATGATCAGCTCATATCAATGCATGTAACACACTCGTATGCACTAAAACAACTACATGTTTTCACTCCCTTTTGAGAAACCTAATTAAATGATATTAAGTTATAATCGGTAAATGGTATCAAAATAATACAATATTCAAATTAGTGTAAAAATAAATAAATAAATAATTATCTATCTCTTGTTAACAAATCCTTCGTGATTTGCAATTAGTATTATGGTGTAATGACATTCTTTTTTACTTATAAGTGAAAGATCTTAGGTTCGATTCTCGTCAAAGACAAATCTAAACATATTATTGTTAGCCCATTGTAAGGTTTAGTCCACTTTCCTACTCTCTTAGGGTAGATACTGTTTGTTCAAAAAAAAAAAAAAATCCCTTCTGATTTATGATCATAAAAATTAAATAAATTAAATAAAAATAGCAGACACAATTGAACAAAGGTAAGACAAAGAGAAAAATGATATGCGGTTGTCATTTCTTCATAAAATATCAATTAACCTAATACTTCCTTTGTAACATTTAAAATTTTGTTTTGTTTTGTTTCATTTTTTTATCGTAAATTTGAAGTTTAAAAATATAAAATACGGAAAGAAAAATGGCGGTGAAATATATATCAAGTTTGTACGGAAAGTGATGTTGTATATTTCTTACATTTATAAATTTTAATTAAATTAATTAAAATTAAATTACAAATTTAATTGATGTCGCATCATTTCGTGCACTACAGTGTGCCTAACAAAAAAAAAAAAAAAAAAAAAATTTAAGAAAAGATGGCATCCATGGAACCCATGCAGAAGCAGCCTAACGTTCAGTTGACTCCCATCAATAAAACCCCACTATTTAATTTAACTCCCGTCTCTCTCTTCTCTCTCCCCCCCCAATATTTTATTATTACCTTCCCAAAAGACAAACTCCACTCTCCTAAAATATTACCCCCCCGACCCTGAGTGACCTCCCTTCTCTCTCCTCCATCTCTCTCTCCCTCTCTCTCTCTCTCTCCTTTTTGCAGCTTCACATCCCCCAACTCCAAAGTCCCAACCTCCTTCTCTCTACAAACTCAATTTCACACCACCACTCACAAAAACCCTAAAATCCTCTGATCTCAACCGGAACCATTTCCCGCCGGCCCCCAGAAACCCAAATCCACTCTCGACCCGACCCAAAATCGGCGCCGATCCGATCTCGCTCCGGCTCCTCCCATTACCTAAACCCAACCTTGGAGCTCCGAGAACAGTTGGGTCGGACGGAGACGCACAGGGAGGGAGAGTGAAGAGAAGAGGGGCGAAGAAATGTACAAGAACCAGCTGCAAGAGCTGGCCCAAAGGAGCTGCTTCAACTTGCCTTCCTACACGTGCATTCGGGAAGGTCCGGACCACGCGCCCAGGTTCAAGGCCAACGTCAACTTTAACGGCGAGATCTTCGAGAGCCCTCACCACTGCACCACTCTCCGCCAGGCCGAACACTCCGCCGCCGAGGTCGCCCTCAACTACCTCTCCAATCGCGGCCCCTCTCACTCTCTTGCCGCTAGGATTCTGGTTAGTTATCTCTCTCTTTCTCTTCACACCGTTAGGATTCCTTTTAGGGTTTTGCGCGCGTGGTCTTCAGTCGCCGCTCGGTTTTTCGCTGATCAGTTACTGTGTGACATGATGAGCTCGCAACTGAAATCAATAATTTATAAAATTAAAATTCTGTTCTTTATGTAATTTCAAAATTTGGTGTTTTGTATGGGGTTTGCTAATGTGCGCCGTGTAAGTGATCAAGCATGTCCTGCTCACCGGAGTAGTGCGGAAGTCGGAGGTGTAGATCATTGGCCGGCCAGGATTAGGCTCTTGGGGTTGGGATGGAAATGACGGAAATGCCCCTCTTCTTTTTGTACTTGATAGCAGTGGGGGTTCTTAAAATCCAGTTTGGATTCTCTGAATTCTGAAAAGCTGACGCCTATGCTAACTGGAAATGTGCTAGTAATTAAATCGTCAGGGAGGGGTATTTTGGTCATATAAAATATGGGTTTCCAGAGTCAACTCTAGGGAACCTGTTCTTTCTAGTTGTCCGCCTGATTGGTTGCCGGGAAAACAGAGCAAGTCAATTTCTTTTTGTAACTTTATATGGAATTGGTTTATTATTTAATTTACAACTTGGCATGTGTTGTGGTGCAATTTGGAGGAGGAAATTTGATCTCAGGAAACTTGGTTGTGTAGTTGTTGATGGAAATTGATGCATTCTCGTTTAGTTAATCGGCATCAAGGAGGTTGAAATGGCCATTAAACTTTGTTTCCATGCTTTATCTACATTTTTCGGGTCGGTTGTGAATTGATATGACACCTAAACTATCCTCCCTTCCAAAAGAATTTAGGAAATTTTGCTACCAAATGTAATTAGTTGAAATGGGTCAGTGTAATTTTCCAATGTCATTATCACTTTGATGTGTTGGTAACTTGGTATACAATGTGTTTTGCGATTTCATTTGGTTTGTTGTCTTGATTCCGATAAGGCCTTGTTTTGCTCAGGATGAGACGGGAGTTTACAAGAACCTCTTGCAGGAAATTGCTCAACGAGTAGGAGCTCCGTTGCCGCAGTACAAAACCTTCAGGTCTGGCCTTGGCCACCTACCTGTTTTCACCGGGGTAGTTGAATTGGCTGGAATCACATTTACAGGGGAACCTGCCAAGAACAAAAAACAAGCAGAGAAGAATGCAGCGATGGCAGCTTGGTCATCTTTGAAACAAAGTGAGTTCCTGTGTACTAGTCAGACTTATATTTCATCGCATTTTATTATTTCGGATCACAGTTTTTCTGGAATTTGATTTTAGTTTAGTGCCCATCTAAACCCTAAACCCTTTTGCGTCTGCTGCTTTCATTTTAATGTTCTTCTCGTTGGCACATAAAAGAGTTTCTGATTTTTTTTTTTTTTTTGTCGTTTCTTTGTGTATGATACTCATCTATGAAATTAATGCGGTATCTCTTTGAAGTCATCCTTCCGTATTATGCTCCAATTTTTTTTAAAAAAACTTATACGTGTTGAACTTGGTGATATATTATGAGAGTCGGGGTCAAAGTTTAGTAACTTTTGTGTTTAACTTGAATCGCATATTTTATATTGGACAGTGGCAAAGGAAACTGCAATCTCTTCATCTGAGCCCGAGCACAATGATGAGCTGGAACAGATCACTATAGCACGAGCCTTAATCAATTATCGGTTAAAGGAAAAAATGACAATGGCAAATCCAACTGCTCCAAATCTATTTCCGAAGAAGTTTCCATTTCAAAACCGCAGACCTACAAGTCCACAACCTCCACCTGCTCACACCTCAAAAATACTGCCCTTAATTTGCCAAAAGCAAGCTCCGCGGAGCAGATTCCAATCAAATGCAACACATGATAATCGTGTTACATCATCACAGGCTTCTTCAATAGACAGTCGTGTGATGCGTCCCCAAAGATTCCCTGCTGCAGGAGCAGCTCCTTATGTACCCATCCGACAATTGAGGACTCCTTGCCATGGGATTGCACCGCCCGTGACAATAAGGACAGCGGTGCCTGTGTTCTCGGCACCACCACTTCCACCACCTCATGCAATGCCCTGCCAAACAATGCGCATTCCACCCGTACGAGTGGCTCCTACTGTCACTGTGAGGCAGGCTGTACCAGTATTTACTTCTTCACCGGTTAAGAAAGATGATACACCGACCAATCGGAAAGAAGAATCGCCAATCATTTTGAAAGAAGATTCTCCAATCGTTGAGAAAGAAGACCCTCCAATCATTCTAAAAGATTCTCCTGCTGTTATTGCTCCCGCTGTGCAGAATAAATCAATAGGTCAAGTAGAGGAAACTGTAAGAGCAGCAGCTGCAAACGATTTGGAGGAATCGAAGACAATTGAAATCTTGGAACAACTAAAAATTTGATGGTCGTCGGGAAGAACTTAATCCGTGGGAGGTACAAGTGGTTTTGTTGGCTTGAAGTTCGTCCCGTCATATTTCTCATCTTATTATGTGTTTTTTTTTTCTTGCTGTTGCCGGTGTTTTCTTTATCCCTTTTTGTTCTGTTAAAACTTCAGTTGGCAGGTTGATTTAGAATTAGAAAATCTCATATCTATGATCTTCAAAAGTAGCTTGCTATTTTAATTACTAATTTTGCATTAGGAAAGTGATTTACGCACTCGCATTAGGTCCCCTTGCACTCCTGTTTCTTATAGCCTCTAGATTGAATGAATCAGTGGATAGAAACAAGAAAATGAGTGCAAAAGGAGAAAACGGGAGTCAAAGTCCACTCTTCTTCATATAGCGTTAACATTAGATAAAGTCCACCGGGGCTTGATAGCCCGGCACCCAGCCCCCCAAATAGCTCGGCACCCAACTAAAAGCCTCCAGCCCAGCCTAATAGGCTGGCACCCAGCCTAAGCCGTCTCATAGGCCGGCCCAGAATGTGCTGAGCCAAGGCCCAGCCTATGTGACATCATGCTGACGCCATCGTGAATTTTTTTTTGCGCCAGGCGCATGGGAAGCACGCTCGACTAGGTGCGCGTCGTCGACAAGAAAATAAAGGTGGGGCTCGCTTGTGCAGGCGCACTAAACCCGTCTGATGGGGAGGCCACATGGCTAGTTCTGGATCGTTGGATTTCCAACGGTCAAAAAATTTTGAATTTGAAATCCAATGACTAGATGACGTGGTGCATTCTGGGCCGTCCGATCTAAAGATCAACGGTCCACGATGTTCGGGCTTAAAAAACAGAAAACCCCAACGGTCAAAATTGTGACAGTTGGCCACGTGTCATACTTATGGGCTATTGGATTTGAATCTTTTTCAAATCCGACGGTCCAGATTAATTGACTTAATAAAAATTAATAAAAAAGTATTAAAATTTGTTAAGAATACAAAAAAAAATTTAAATTTTTTTTTCCTATAAATACCTAACCATCATCTTCCACCTTGCACCATATTTCAATATTTTCAACACTTTCTACCAAAGCTTTCATATACTTTTTGTGTGAAAAAAATACCTAACCAATGGGGATTGCAACAAGGTCAAGATAATTGAAAAGAGCTTGTGGTGGAACAATAAAGTTCTTAGTTTATTTAGTGTGTTTTAGTTTATTTAGTATGTTTTTTTAAGTTTATTTGGTGAGTTTATGTAATTTTATTTAGTGTGTTTTTTTTAAGTTTATTTGACACGTGGCGTGACGAGATTGGTTAAAAATCCTATCCGAAGTTAAAACTATTTTATTTATTTATTATTTTATAAAAAATTTAATAATATTTTAAATGGGCTGGGTGTCAGCGCATTTTGTAAGGGTGGAGATCGTTTGTGCCAGCGCATTTTTTAGGGGTAGAGATGCATTTGGCTGATTATTGTTCATTGAGGTCTGTCACTATTACTGAGTGGATTAAATGAGCTGGGTGTTGGTGAATTGTTTTAGGGGTGGACTTGCTCTTAATGTGACCGCATTCTACTTCTGCATGCCATTCAAAACGAGCTGCGTGCTAGAGAGAATTACACATGATTTTAACATGTATTAATTCGAATTTCAAGTAGATAGGGAAATGAGACGTTTTTCACATCATTTTTCTCTCCCTACACGTTTATTTCATTTCATAAACCAAAACAAAATGAACTAAAATGAGCAAGGGTGTGTCGAAGGAGAAAAGGGGTTTGGAAATCATTTTCCTAATGAACACCCTCGCATATCAAAGTTTTAGTTAGTCAAATTAATCGCTAAAGAACGGTCTAGAGAGATTCAATATTCAGTCCCCATTTTGTCAGAGGATGTCATGAGTTTCGAGTCAATTTTTAACTCGAGTCTCCATTTTAATTATGTTTTTAAATGTAACTTGCATTACAAGTGTTGCATTTTTACCATTTGAAATAAAGCCTTTGTATTTTGCATCACTAGAAACAATTTCTTCAACGCTACGTTACACTCTGAGGGCACGTTTGTTTGACAGGATTAAGAAGGATTGGACTGGACTAGACTATAGTCCTTTGTTTGGTGTGCATCCGGATTAGCTTTAATGAGCTTAACCCGGACTCGCTTGGATTAACAACCTCCTTAGCTGTTCTTAACGAGCAACCCCAAAATTGGGCAGACTCGTAAGCCAGAGCAAATCGAGAGATTTTCTGCGTCTTCCTTTCGTCCTCATCTCTGCGTCTTCCCTCAACGTCGTCCTTGCCGTGCTCCCTCATCGTCGTCCTCCTCACCCTCATCTCTGCGTCTTCCGATCTCTGCATCTGCTCGCCCTCATCTGCCTCGAGTTGTCTGGTAAACTTCGATTCTTCTATTAATTTCATCTATTTGTGTTGCAGATGGTAATTTTACTGAGCTTTATTTGATTTTGTTGTTATGGGTTTGAGAAATTTTCAATCATAGACCTCTGCACTTGAACAAATTAGGGTTTTGATATTTAGGTGAAATTGAGATTAGAATTTGGGGTTTTCATAAGACGAGATGGAACTTGGGAATTTAGGATGTCAAAGTTGTCAAAATTGCAAGTCCTACCCACATGCTGTTTTGGATTTTTAAAATTTGGGGTTTCAACAATGGGAGTCTTCCATGTGTGTATTGTGTGTGTGTACTCTGTGTGTGTGTGTGTGTGTGTGTGTGTGTGTGTGTGTGTGTGTAATCTGTGTGTCTCTGTGTGTGTGTGTGTAATCTGTTGTTTAGTTTTGTATTTAGTTCTCTTTTGCTTCAGTATGTTCCTATCATTGAATGGATGTTATTTGTTCTTGTTTCAGGCACTTCAGTACTTGCTTAAACTTTGCAGTCACCTATCGCTTGTTCGTGAAAAAAAGGTTCCAGATTCAATTGCATGCCTTTTGTCAGAGCTACTACCGGGAGGCTCTGATACAATTTTAGAATTGCACAAGCCATACCACTCTCCCAAACTAGTTGCACTTCAGGAGATTCTTGAAGAGTGTGGAATAGGTGTTGATGCTTCTAGTTCTGAAGGTGCCATAAGTGTGGGGCAGCACAGAGTCTTGATATTTGCTCAACATAAAGTATTGTCCGTTTATGTTTGACTTATTCTCTTTTAAGCTACCTGTGCTTAGCTTTAATTCATGGTTTATAATGCGCAATGGCTTCTCATGCAGGCATTTCTGAACTTAATAGAAAGAGACTTATTTCATACTCATATGAAGAAGTTGGTCTTGTAAACCTCTCTCATGCATCTTTGTTAGTTGTTGAAGTCTGCTAATCTTATTAAAGACTGTTTTGGAGTGGAAAGTTATTCTAGTGTTGAGTTCTCTCACAATCTTGTCCCACAATTCTGATAAGTAATAATATTACATGAGTTCTAACTGTTTCAGTTAGAAATCTAGTTTTTGGACCTAGAAAAATTAATATGCCCGTGTAATCTGTGTCTCTGTGTGTGTGTACTGTCTGTGTGTGTGTGTAATATGTGCGTGTGTGTGTGTGTAGTCTGTGTGTGTGTGTGTCTCTGTGTGTGTGTATATAATGTGTGTAATCTGGGTGTGTGTCTGTGCGTGTGTGTGTTTGTGTGTGTGTGTGTGTGTGTAATCTGTGCGTTTGTGTGTGTGTGTGTAGTGTCTCTGTGTGTGTGTAATCTGTGCGTGTGTGAAATTGTAAATTTTTTGTAGAAGACACGTAGATAATGGATACACCTTAATAACCTTTGGTTGAAAACAATTAAAAATGTGTTTTGGCAATGATAAATAATGATGATGATCTTTGCAATGTAGGATTGAGCACAATCATGCGCATACAATGTAGGATTGAGCACAAAATGTGGGAGTGTTCAGGGCAATCAAATCGGAACTCAAGAAAGTGTTCGTCCAAAGGCTTTTAAGCGACAAAGCAAGCGGATAAGTATATTTTGTGGTGCCGTTTGATATGGATGTATTTTATTAATTGTACAATCTTAGGTTATGCCTTATAACTTAGCTTTGCACTATGAAGTATTTTGGCTAATGTTAACTAGGATTTTGTAAATTATGGAGATCTACTTTGGAATGCTATATTATAGTTAACTGGCATTTTGTAAAATATCATGGATGAAAGTTTAGCATAATATGCTCCAATTGTCCTTTTTCTTAAGATTCATAATATACATGGCAAAAATATGCTCCAATTAACCCATATCATGAGATTTGTAGCATTACTCTATTACACAATGGCAAAAATTTGTTGGGCATAGGTATTGGAGCTCTTAAAATTGAACAATAATGTAGTCCTAGTCTAAGCAAACACAAATCTGGTGAACAGTACTGTTTTCATTATCCTGCTTCTTAGTCTGACACTACACCAAACGCTTCACTAAGTTAGTCCAGCTTAGTCTAGTCTAAGCAAGTCCAGCTTAGTCCCTGCAGCTAGTCCAGTCCGAGACATTCTGGTGCAACAAACGCACCCTGATAGTGCACCCAAAATCCTCTGCAAAAAAAAAAAGAAAAAGGATTTTTATCACAAATGGTCATTGAAATTGACCTACCCTATCAAGATGATCCTTAAAATTGAAAATCGATCAATGTAGTCCCTGAAAATGGGTGTCGCAAATCAATGTGGTCTTTCCGTCACAATTCTGTCAAAAATTATGTTATGTGCTGATGTGGCACAGAACTGGGTCCCACATATTTAATTTAATATTATATTAAAAATACTTAAAAAATTAAACACTTAAAAAATTAAAAATTAAAAAAAAAATTAAAAAAAAGGATACTTTTCATCATCTTCTTCCCTTCGACCCTCCCACTACAGCCCCCACCTCACCCTTCCACCCTCGCACGACGTTGTGGGCATCTTTAGAGTGCCGCCGTCAAACTTATTGCTGAGTTCCCGGGTGTTGAAAAATCCTGGCCGCACACGTGGCTGGCATCATATCTTCTAGTCGAGCCCATTCACGTGCAAAATGTCTCCTCTATAATTGAACCCATGTATTGATGGAGTCATTAAAAAATCCTCCACAAATGTTTCTCGCCAGCATTTGAGCTTAGTCAAACCTTAACTTATTTTAGAAAATACGTTTGAAAATTCAAGGAATCAAGAACTAAAAATGACGGTGGAGGGACGGGACCCAAGGATCCGATGCCCTCCATGCTTGAGGCCAGGATTTTTCAACTGACCAGGGAACTAGGCCACAAGTCTTATGGCACACTATAAAGATACCCACAAGTCACAACTTCGTAGGAGGGTGGAAGGGTGGCTGTAGTGGGAGGGTCAGAAGATGATGAACAATATCTTCTTTTTTTTCCTTTTTTCAAGTGTTTAATTATTTAAGGAGTTTTAATATAATATTAAATTAAATATGTGGGACCCAGTTATGTGCCACATCAGCACATAACATAATTTTTGACGGAATTGTGATGAAAGGACCACATTTATCTGCAACACCCATTTGCAGGGATTACATTGATCGATTTTCAATTTCAGGGACCATCTTGATAGGATATGTTAATTTCAGAGACCATTTGTGATAAAAACCCAAAAAATAAATAATAAGGCCCAAAATCCTTTCCTCATCATAACCCATCTGATCTAGGGTTGGCTCTCCCACAACAACATGAGCAAGGTTTTCTCAACACCATCCAACTGGATCGGACCTTATGCCAATATTCTAACTCCTTTTACACAAGAAATTCTTTTGAGGTCAAAAGTTCGAAGTAACTTGAACAACAAGTGCACATGATTTATTTTGGATAAAAAATTTAACGGGGTTAGGATGGGAAGACAAATTATTGATGTCGGAAAAATTTATATGACAAATTGCTTAAGTTTTAGTTCATATAAAAAATTGAAAAAAAATGTATAAGTTCATGACATTTCAAAAAAATTTCTTTTGCATAAAGGTATAACAACTACTAGTGAACAACTAACAAGTCATATGAGAATATTTACATGTTATTCATCGACTATGCCTTTGTCCTCTTCTTAAGCCTTGACTCACCCTCCGAGGCAAAGCAATGGAGATTGGAGTGCTACACCCTAAATAGCGAGTCTGGTAACCAAAAGAATCACTTGTTGATGCTCTAACCCGAGTAGCCTACGACACGTGGAATCTCATGTGAATAAGCAAGAATCACCTTGCAGGACTAAATATTCCTAAGTGACCGATAATGAATTAGTACGCATACGATTAGGCACGAGTAAACTTACTAATATGTAGAAGTGGTACGCATACGGTTCATTCTGTTTAAATCCAATTAATATCTCTTCCTACCCAACAAAATATAAAGTTCTAAATTTATATTATAAGTGATAGAGATCATTGGGTGCAAGGGAGGGGTGTTGGAGAGAGATACTCTCTTGTCATCAGTTTGTCATGTGACAAACGTATATTGAATGACAGATTCACTTTTAAATATGTGACAAGCATTTATTGAGCAGATGATGCTATTCAGACTATGCCTTGATTGCAGGATAAAATATTTTGTGTAAGAGGCATCGTTGGAATGAGTTGACACCAGCGGTGGACTAGATAACTTCACAAGTTCTACCAGCGAGTTTTATTTTGTGTTTTTGCATTGGGAACTCCATATGGGGAACATAAGTTTTTATTAGGTTGAAATAGAAACCCTTGAGTTATTATGTAAAATGATACAAGAACTATTGGAGTTGTGTCACCCAATACAAGCCAGAAATGTAGATGGACTTAATCCCACATTGATTTAGTCTCTTTGGATTCTGTAACCTTCTTAGCACTTTTGTAGCGTTTAGTTGATTTCAGTTCATTAAGTAATATATGTAGTTTTGTAGTAAGAAAAGCTGTACTCTCAGTCTCATAGAACGTTTAGCATGTGAGAAGCAAAACAATCAATTGAATTAAGCCAGTCTTCAAGTCTTTGGTATTTGGTAAGCCCCACAGGACATTGGTTCTTAACTAGGAACAATTGAACATAAGGATAAGTTGTTCAAGTCATTTGCTCATAACCCCATCTTTTCTTGCATTTGGTCACACCTAAACGGTCTACCAGGTTTTTAAAGCAAAGTTTGAGCCATATACGTCCTAATTTCTTAAAATGTAGGATCCAAATACCAAAATGCACCAAAATTGGGGCCATATGAATGCTTATAAAACATGCAAAATGATTATTGCAATTGAATCCATATTGTCCTTGTACCACCAGCTAATTTGTCTATGTCCCTTTAACAGACAGCCAAAGAATTCCATGGATCAATAAATTTAGGTACAAATTCATTCAGTTGAAAGAGGAAATGTACAAAATCAAACTCACTTCTTTGTTGGATCAGAACCTGCAGGTCGTATTTACCACTCTGCCTGGTTATAAAAGTGCACCAAATGGTTTGGGACAGATTTCTCAGGTCATCTTCATCCGAAAATGAATAGGTCTAGACCAGGGCCGGTCTAGAGATTTTTGAAGTTCGGGGCGACGCCAAAAAATGTGCCCTCACTTTATATAAGAAAATTATTTGTTTTCACACGTAAGACATCGATAAAATCATACTTAGAAAATCACTTCAAACTTATTAATTTAGAAACACGGAAAAACTAATTTATTATCGAGAGAAGAAAACAAAAAAACTCCAGGTTTACAAGTAGATAGATATAAGTTTTGCTTTCCATCTGAAATTTTAAAGTGTTTTTGTATAAATCATGAGGTGTTTTTTCTTATTTACTAACCTTGTCAATATGGGATTAAAAAAATAATGATGTTTTGGAGTCTTTAATTGATATATACAAGTAATAACTGGATATTAAATTAAACTTTTTGATGACACATCATATGATTTGCAAATTTGGTCTAAAAATTTGGTCAACACATTACTCTTTGTTGAAGATTAGACTTGAATTGGAACAAATGTTTAAAATTAACAACCCACATAGATACAAGCTACTAATTAAAAATAAATTAACAACCAAACAAAAATTCGTAAAAATTGAAAAGAATAAACATGCACTTAGCATTTCGAACTTATGACCTCTTGTTAATTTTAAACAACAAAAACCATTGATTCTAATTAAACTTCTTGATTATTTAGCCAAATGTTATATATTTATACTCTTATGAAAAAAAATTTGTAAAAATTGAAAGGTAAATAAGTACACATGGTGTTTTGAACCCAAGACCTCCTCATTAATTTCAAACAACAAAACCACCAATTCTAGTTAAATTTCTTTGTCATTGAACCAAATTTAATAAATTTATACTCTTATGAAAACATATATAAATATATCAACCTAATAATTTTGGTGCCCTCAATAATTTTGGGCCCCGGACGGTCGCCCTGCCAGCACTAGGGCCGGGCCGTGCCTGGTCTAGACAGACTCTCGTCACAAGTTGTATATAACTATGAGTTTATATATCTCATCACATGTACATGCATGATAAAGAAATAAATACATGATTACATATAACTAGTAATATAGTAGATTTTTTCCTTCTGCGTAAACATAATGCTCTATTAGGTTGTTTATAGTCACAAAATAACTAAAGAGAATTGTTATTGGCACTTCAAAATTCTCATTTTGCACTCCAAATTTTCTATATTTAGAAACAAAAACACATTTATGAGGATTCCAAAATAAGATTTTTAGATTGCTAATAAAAGCTCCCCAACTAAAAGCTTTGTAAATGTGTTGTTCCCAAACCAGAGTCGGATGCAGACTAAGACCTAGGTGGTCTCCCAGGACCACTCGGAGTTTAGAAAATATATATTTGAATGTCTTCCGAGGGTCCTCCAAATTTTTGTACGTGTCCCTTTGTACCTACTAAGTGTTGATGTAATACTTGTTAGGCATATCTTGACAGGTTGCGTGGATAACACTAGCCCAATTCTCTCAATATCACTTATCAAGTGTTCGACAAAATAGCTTAGTGAATAATTTGATTTTTTCTTTGCGCGCTTCGTGCTTTGTTTTTATCTAAAAAACTTGGACCTTTAACACTCAGACCATCTAAGATTCGAATCATGAATCCGCCACTCTCCTTACCTGCAATATCTCAAAGAGAAATGCTAAGGAGACTCTCTCAGTGGGACTCTCTGTCATCTCATGTTTTTTGCACAATCTTAATGTTAGCATGAAAATTAACATTAAATTGTGAGGTGGACAGTCCCACTTTGAAAAAGTCTCTTTCTTGTGCCAACATTATAAAACATTGTGCAAAAAAAATAAAACAACAAAGAATATATAAAAAGTCCCGCTTTAAAAAGAATCTTGAAGCAATTCTCCTATTTAAAATAGTGGTCCAAATCATCTAGAATTTTGGCTTGCAAATCTTGTAAATACCATTCATTTAATGCATGCTTGGGTATCTCCCTGGTTCATCTACCTCAAGGCTCACTAAAGTTTACAATGCCAAGTTTGACACACAATAATGCGACACCGATATATTTATTGAGTTTAAACCTAAGTGCTAATTTTGTTTAGAATAACATGAGATAGGATTCTCGTCAGATTTTTTTGTGTGAAGATTTCGGAGATTCTGTAATCATGTCATTTTATCGTACATCGTGCGGTCAGAAATTATTTAAAATTAAACATAAATAGTATCTGACGAAAACTGACCGCACGATGTACGATGAACGGACAGAATTAAAGAATCTCTGAAATCCTCACAAAGAGAATCCGGCGAGAATCCTATCTCGAATAACATATTTTTATGGGTAAATTACAAAACACTACCTCAACTATCGGGTAGTTAATAGTTTCATACCTCATCTTTAAAAAGTTTCAATGTCATACATTCTGTACGAATTTGTTGCAATGTTCTACCTCCGTTACGTTGTCTTTCAATTCTTCCGTTATATGCTGATGTGGCTTATGCTGGGTCTCATCCTCTCCATATATGAACTTCCACGTTGGTTTCTGATACACGTGGATCATTTAAAAGGATGACATGTGTATATTACAAAAAAATTAAAATTAAATTTAAAAAAAATAACAAAAAAAACAATTAAATTTTTTTTTTAAATTTCCCTCGTGAAGTGTGCAATTCAAGTTGAAGCCTAAAGCCTCAACCGTGCAATTCCATTCCATTTCATCGTTCCAGTTCCCAAATCAAAGAACCCTAACCCTAATTTCATATCACCCGCCCCAAATCGCCGGCCAAATTACGATCAATAGTTCATTCAGTGAAAACCCTTTGTTTGGGGCTTGTCGTCACCTACCTTCCTTTTGTTCGTTTTTGTTGAAAACCCTAAGTTCTTCTGGTTTTCGAAGGATTTGACAGTATTTCGAAGGAATCAAAATGGGGTGGAATGTGCGAGAGGATCCCGAGCGAACGACGCCTACCCACTATAAGTACAAATTTCAATTCGTTTTGTGCTTCGTTGGTTCCCCTTTTTTTTTATTCCTATTATTCTGGGTTTGTTGATTCCAAAATCTTTGTTGGCGATCTGTGGGTTTCATTGATTGTTTATTCGAAATGCTTACTGATATGTTGTAGAATGGGGGTCATGTGGGTGCTTTGTTTATTGTTGTCGAGAAAAAAGTTGTTTGGGTGCTGGTGGTTCAGGAGGTCCGGTGGGTGCTTTGTATTTTGTTGTAAGGGAAAAGGTATTTTGGGTGCTGGTGGTCCTGGGGGTCCTTTGGATAATTGTTTAACAAAAGTTCAAATTTGGGTGCTTTTGTTTTGTTTGTTTTTTCTAATGTTGGATAATGGAGGGTCCTTTTGGTGTTTTGTTTGTTGGAGATGGGTGGGTTATTTTCAGATTTATTCAAAATGCTTACTGATTTATTGGAGAATGAGGTCTTTTTGGGTCCTCTTGTGCTTTTGTCTGTGATGTGCTTTGTGCTTTGCTTTGTTGTTGGCTGTTGAATATGTTGAATTTCAATTGTTTACATTTGGGGTGGGTGTGGTCCTAAGGTTTGTTGGCTACACTAACTAGGGTCTTTTTGGTGCTTTTTTTGTTGGTGAAGAAGATGTTGTGTTTTCTTTGTTTGGGGCTTAAGGCTTAGGGTTTTTCTCTGTGATGTGCTTTGGGCTTTGCTTTGTTTACATTTGGGGTGGGTTGTGGTCCTATGGTTTTAACTTTTTTTCTTTCTTGTGAATTTCAGGTTATCCAGAACTATTTTCCATTCGTTTGCATCATGGTGGGGAGCTCGATCATGAATACTACTATGGGAGGAAAGTTGCAAGTATATATTATTGCGACAAGGACTTAATGTCACTCTCTGTGATATATGATATGGTGGAAGCTCTAGGATATAGTGAGATGTTCATGAACTACTACTACAAGATTCCCAACATGGACATTAGTAATGGTTTGAAGGCCATTCAGAGTGATGCCGATGTACAGAAGATGTGCAACTTTGTTCCAAAGGCTCGACTATTAGACGTGTACATTGAATAATTGTCTGCAGAAGAAGCCCTTACCAAGGAACAACATTTTATGGAGTTTATGGAGTGCACCGGTCTAAGCATAGTGGTTATTGAGGAATTAAGTGATGAAGAAAGAGAATTATGGCAACAACTTGTAAACCAAGAAAAAGAAATCGGTTGCTAGTTATTGAAGGACCCTCAAATAATAAGGGGGTGTCTGTTGAAGAATATGTGACTGTTATGTACTCGAATGATGGTTTTCACCAAGAAGAAGTGGCTGGTACATGTGTGGCTGAGGTTGAAGATGTACAAGTTGTTGAACAAGGTGTACAAGTTGCTAAACAAGGTGTACAAGTTGGTGAAGAAGGTGAAGGGGAACACGGTGATACCTTCTTTGATGTACCTGTCGATTTTGAAGGAGACCAAGAAGGAAGTGATGAAGAAGATCATGAAGAAGACAGTGACTTTGTAGAAGTGATTATGGGAATGATGAAGATAACCCAAATTTTGCTAAGTATGATGTGATTTAGGAAGCACATAAGGTGCAATATGAGCAAAGAACATGAAGGCAATCTCATAAAAGGAAAAAAAGGCAAACTGAGGAAAGCAATGAAGAAGAATAAGAGCAAGTCAATGAAGGAGAATGGGGGAAACAAGAAAATGAAGGACAACAAGAGGTTGAAGAAGCTGGATATGGGAAGGTGAATCTGGTTCATGATCCAGATTATAATTATGATGCTCTGGAAAGTGTACACTCTGAAGATGAGGAATGAGGAATGAGGCAAAAAAAAGATAGCATTATCCAGAGTTTAATGAGAAAACAGACATGAAGAATCCAACATTTACTCTAGGGCTTATTTTCAGAGACAATGTGCAATTCAAGAGAGCTGTCATGATGTATTCCTTAGTGAATGGATATGGGGAAATTCATTTTCATAGGAATAAGAAGTTGAAGATTACTGCCAAGTGTGCAAATGACTGCTTTTGGATGTGTGCTGCTAGCAAGATGTATGGATTAAACAGCATCCAAATCAAGACAGTCCTTGATGACCACACATGTGGGAGGACTTGGGCAAATAAGAACATGACTGCTTCTTTACTCACAGATTTGTACTTGGATCAGATAAAGCTCAATCCCACATGGCTTGTCGAATCCTTTTTATCCACTGTGGAATTCGAGTGGAATCATGGATGTACAAAGATAAAGGCTTATAGGGCATTGAATAAAGCTTTCAAGATTATTGAAGGGAAACATGCAGAGCAATATACAAAACTGTGGGATTTTGTTGAGGAAGTAAAAAGAACTAACCCTGGAAGCACTATGAAGTTGAAGTTGGATGGGGAAAGGTTTCAGAGGATATATGTTTGCTTGGGGGCATGCAAAGAAGGCTTTAAGGAAGGATATAGACCTTTGATAGGTTTAGATGGGTGCCACTTAAAGGTTTTACATGGATGGCAGTTGCTATGTGCTATTGGCTTTGATCCAAACGATGAGACATGAGTTATTGCTTATGCAGTGGTGGAAATGGAAAATAAGGCAGCTTGGATTTGGTTCTTACAACTGTTAGCTCATTACTAGAAAACATTATTTTGCCGATAATTTCTAAGCAGACTAAGTAAGAGTTTGTCGGCACAACACCTTCCACCCGACAAATTTTTTGCTTTGTCAGCTAAACGTGTGTACCATGGTTAAGATTTTGGGACAAACTCTTCTAGACGACTTAGTGTTATTGCCTACGAAATATTTTGTCAGTAGAGAAGTTCTTAGCCGAGAACTTGGCTTCGTTGGGTAAGGATTTGGTGGGATTTTTCCCGCCTTCTTAAAATTTACATTTGAATACCAAATCTAATTAGAAGTAAATTTTTTATGGTTAGGGCTTTATAAATTCCTTAATCAAGGAAATAAATTGCGAAAACTCTCTCTTTAACTTTCACGATGCTCATTCTCTCTCAATCTATCACGCTTATCTCTCTCTCGTTTCTCACATCTCTCTCGCTCTGTCGTCCTTCACTCATGGACTCGAATCTGCGCTCTCTTTCCTTCGAAAGGTAGGTGGCTTTCAATTGGTCTTTCTCATCTCTCACTCACATCTTTGTCGCTCATCTCTTTTCCTTTGTCATATTTATCATTGTGCACCTTGTTGTTGCAGTGCGTGGCCCAAAATTTCTCACCGAATTTGATAATATAAGGTATGTGATGGAGATTTGGATAACTTCACTGTTTGTGGAGTTTTGTTTTTGGTCCTATTTTGATTCTTGACCTAGAATTGGATATTGAATTGAATGGTTTGTTTTTTTCTTATTTTTTTGTATTGGGTGTAAATTGAATGATAAATTTTACATTTTGATTGGGTAAGGAATTGCTTGTTTTTTCCCTCAATTGATGCTATATTATTTGTTCAAACTGTCAAATTTAGGAGTCCGATAAATTGATTTTAGGGATTTTGATTGTGGCCTGGGTTCTTATTTTTTTTTTTAGAGAGATGGGGCTTGACTGTGGCTTAAGTTTATTTTTTTTGTATATTCCTTGCACATTGAAAAATTCTGGTACTATTTGGGGGTTTTGGTGTTGCAAGTTCAACGGTTGGCTTATGCGTGGCTTTATTAAGCTAAAACAAGTGCAAGATCAGTGTGTGGTATTCCTCTTTACTTGTAAGTGAGAGGTCTTAGGTCGAATCTTGTGTATGGCGAATTCGATGCTAAATTAGGTTGCCCATTGTGTGGTTTAGCCTCTCCCTCTCCTTAGTGTTAAATATATCATTGTACTAAAAAGAAAAGAAAAAATTATTGTGTAACTTTTTGTACCTACTTTTATTCATTGTGATTTACATCTTATTCAGGGACTGAAGAGAATTTCTCAAATGGTAGGTGGTTTGAAATGTTGATTTCAAGGTTTGGATAACCTGTTGTCGTGGCCTCTAAGAATATATGCGTCTATTACATGCTTTCTCATCCAAGTTGCAAGTGAAATTCAAGTTTGATACAGAAAGAAATACCTTATTACAGATATCACTGTGAGTAGAAATATTATTTATAATCTATTTTACGGTACTTGCTATTAGGAATACATAATGAATAAGACTATCTTACTCTGAATTTGAAAAATCAGAATCTATGAACTCTTTAGAATAGGTATTTTTAAATCAATTATGATGGTCTGATTTTAATTGCATGCTAGTTGATGTGTAAGATTGGATTTGGAGACATTTTGTTGTTGTTGTTTAGAATGGTCTGAATTGTTTTCAATTGCCATGTGTGTTGAAATTTATCCTTCGTCTTTTATTCTTTTCAGGTGAACTTTGACATAGACACCAAAATTTATGAATACTATGACTACCTCAGCAGACTCATGGATAGTTTGATACAAGAAGTTCAAGTTTGAGTTACATGAGAGTTTGGACGTGAGACCAGGGCAATGGGAGTTTTTGTATGAACATTTTCAGGCAGAGTGATTTTTGATATAGTTTGGTTGGTTCATTTGTAACATTCCTTCAATTTTTTTTTATGATTTCACCCATGATGCTTTTGTATAAGCACTCTAGATATGCTTTTGTACGTTCAACATTTATCATTCAATAAAACATAAGTTCTTAACAATTTTGTGTACTGTATTTTGATATGCATATGTAATAGCTGAGCATTAAAGCATTTATTTTTTTAAATTAAATGTATTCCCGATGAAACCAATTTTTCTGGAGAGAGAAGATTGTGCTGACGAAATAGCCATAGCGACAAACACATTTTGTAGGTTGAAACATATTATTTGTCGGCTCTTGTACCGACAAATATTTGTCGAAAGATGGAAATGTTGACAAAAAGGATTTTGTCGGGAAGTTGAATCTTAGCCGACGAAATACCAAATTTTGTCGGGAAAACTCTTAGGCGACATGCTTTTTGCGACAAAATTGCTGACAAACTTTTTCGTTGGGATACTTTGGCGACAAATTTTGACTTTTGCCGACAAATTAATTTTGTCGGTAAAGTCAAAATTTCTAGTTGTGGCTGATGATGTAGGTATATAAAACCAAAATGGGCGGACATTTATCAGTGACAAGCAAAAAAGGCTAATTCCAGCATTTCAAAAGGTTCTCCCCAGATGCCACCACAGATTTTGTGTGAGGCATTTGTACACAAACTATAGGAATTTGTTCAAGGGGAAAACTTTGAAGGATGCTCTATGGGCAGTTGCCAAAACAACAACGGTTCCACACTTCTAAAAGGCAATAGAGGAGGTTAAGAAGCTAGACGAGGAGGCCTACAAATGGCTTGTGAAGAAGCCTGCAACTCAATGGAGCAAGTCCCACTTTGAAACCTATCCAAAGTGTGACATGTTGCTGAATAATTTGTGTGAATCATTCAATGCAGTCATATTACTGTCAAGGCAAAAGCCTATTATAACTATGCTGCAAATGATTCACATTATATTGATGAAGAGAATTCAAATGAGGCAAGGTATAATGATGAAGCAAGTAGGAGATCTCTGCCCTAAGATTAAGAAGAAGTTGGAGGAAGCCAAACTCTTAAGTGGCAGGTGCATTGCACAATGGTCAGGAGGGACCAAATTTCAAGTGGATGCTGGAAGTGGGGAACAATATGTGGTGGACTTGGTTGAGAAGACATGCCCTTGTAGGAAGTATGACTTGACGGGAATACCTTGCAACCATGCAATATCTGCCATCCATTTCAAGAGAGAAAAACCTGAGGATTATGTGGATGCTTACTATTCAAAGGCACGGTACTTGGAAGTTTATTCTCACTTAATAATGCCAATGAATGGTATGTCATTGTGGGAGGATACTGAAAACCCACCAATCTTGCCTCTATTATATACAAGGCAACCTGGATAGTTCTCTTTGACTGCCCATCAGTTTGAGGATGATAGGTAGTGCTGTAGAGTAATCTCGATCCCAAAGCTTCTTAAAAAGCTACCCAGAACTTCGAAGTAAATCGGGGGTCTCGGTCAGAAATGATACTAACTGGAACTCCATGGTACTTAACAACTTCAGAGATAAACCGTTCTGCCAACTGACTCAACGAGTAATTCTTATAAACGGGTATGAAGTGTGCTGACTTGGTAAGTCGATCAACTATCCCCCAAATACCGTCGTAACCATTTTGCGTACGAGGTAACTTGTACACGAAATCCATTGTAATACCTTCCCATTTTTACTAGGGTATCGGGAGTGGTTGTAGCAACCCAAATGGCTTATTTCTCTCCGCTTTGACCTGCTGACAAACTGCACAACGATTCACATACTCAGCAATTTCTCTTTTCATACCAGGCTAATAGTAGAAAGGTCAGATGGTATGATACATCTTGGTACTCCCGGGATGCATCGCATAAGCAGAGATGTGCGCTTCGTCTAATATATCTTTCTTCAGTTCTCCTATATTCGGCACATACATCCAATCACCTTGCATTAGCATACCATCAGGCCTTCGAATCCTGAAGTTTTTCTTTTTCCCGTCTGACACTGCCTATATTAACTCTTGAGAATCTGCATTGTTCATCTGGGGGATCCAATAGAACCGGTCTGACTTGAAAGCTGGCAAGTAGAGCTCCATGTTGATCCATTTCCAAAGTAGTCCCTGTAGACCTTAGGTCAGTTAAATGAGGAATACGACTTGCATAAAAAGCATTAAGTCGGCCGTGAGATTTCCTACTGAGAGCATCAGCTACAGTATTCGCACGACCAATGTGATACTCGATTGTGCAATCATAATCATTGAGTAACTCCACTTACCTCTGCTGTCGGAGATTAAGCTTTTCTTGAGTGAATATATACTTTAGACTCTTACGATCAGTGAAAATTTTACATTTTTCCCTATAAAGATAGTGCCTTCAGATTTTCAGAGCAAAGACAATAACTGCCAACTCGAGATCATGAGTATGATAGTTCATCTCATGGGGCTTTAACTGTCGTGAAGCATACACAATCACCTTCCCATGCTGCATTAACACACATCTAAGACCATTCACAGATGCATCACTGTAGATCTCAAATTTCCACTGTCGTCGGGAAGTGTTAAGACATGTGCGTGAGTGAGAAAGTACTTCAACTGTTGGAAACCCTGTTCACAATCTTCACTCCACATAAACTGAACTCATTTTCTAGTCAACTTTGTCAGAGGTAGTGCTATGGCTGAAAAGTCTTTCACGAAGCGTCAATAATAGCCAGCAAGACCAAAGAAGCTTCGTACTTCAGTAACTGTCTGAGGTTGCTCCCAATTCTCCACTGCTGCTACTTTCTGAAGGTCCACAAGCACACCCTGAGCTATTACGTGCCCTAAGAATGACACCTGATCCAGCCAGAATTGACATTTACTGAACTTAGTGTACAATTAGTTCTCCTTTAGCTTCTTCAAGACCAAACGCAAATGCTTAGCATGGTCAGCCTTGCTCTTAGAATACACCAAAATGTCATCGATGAAAACAATGACGAACCTGTTGAGGTATGGACGAAATACCCGATCCATCAGGTCCATAAAAAACTGCTGGTGCATTGGTCAACCAGAACGACATCACAAGAAACTCATAATGACCATATCAAGTCTTGAAGGCTATTTTCGGAACATCGTCGCTTCTGATCTTCAACTGGTAGTAACCAGACCTTAGATCAATCTTCGAGAACACACAGACACGTCTAAGCTGGTCGAAAAGATCATCAATACGAGGTAACGGATAACGATTTTTAATCGTCATCCGATTCAGTTGCCTGTAATCAGTGCATAACCTCAAAGTTCCGTCTTTTTGCCTTACAAACAGAACTGGAGCTCCCCAATGAGAAGTACTTGGCTGAATGAACCCCTTATCAGCCAATTCTTGCAACTAGGTTTTAAATTCCCTTAACTTCACCAGAGCCATACGGTAAAGTGTAAAAGAAATAGGATTAGTACCTGGAAGTAGATCGATGGTGAACTCCACTTCACGATATGGTGGTAAGCCAGGTAAATCCTTGGGAAAAACGTCCAGAAAGTATCTGACTACTTCGACGTCTTCCACAGATGCAGTTGTCTCTTCCGTTAGCACTACATGAGCTAAGTAGCTTTAAAAACCTTTACTTAACAGTTGCCTCGCCCTCATGGCAGTGATAACTCCGTGCTTTAGACCACTACGTTCACCAAGAAATGTGACAATAGGCATGTCTGATCGGTGAAAGGTAACAACCTTCTAATAACAATCCAACTTGGCACGATTGTAGTGTAACCAATCCATGCCCAAGATAATGTCAAAGTCAACGATATCCAAAGGAACAAGATTAGCTGGCATGACTACATCTTCGATAAAGAATGGGCATCCTTGATACTCTCAGCTAACGTAGCAAACTTCACCTCTAGGCATCGAGAACTCCAACTCGTAGCCAAGGGAAGTGGGATATGGTTAAGTCATTTGAGCAAATTTATGGGAAATAACTGAATGTGTAACACCTGAGTCAATTAAAATTCTGGCAAAGTGGCCTAGAACATTCAACGTACCCATAATCAAGTTCGGATTAACCTGACCATCCTGTAGGGTGATGTTGTTGACTCTTCCCTGTGCTTGCTGCCTGCCTTCGCGGCCCCTGTTTGCTTGAGTCTGATTACTTCGTCCCTGATTACCTCGACCCTGGTTGGGTGGATTTGCCTGCCTGCCTAAGCCTCCACTACTAGATGCTATGTCTAAGTTCTGATACTGCCCTCCAGTACACATTTATGCTCCACCACCCTGATATGTCGTATAGTCTCCCTGAAACTGTTGATAGCCTCCTTGGTAGTAGGGAACCTCAGGTGTGTACTGGTATGGTCCTCCTTGGTACGTGGCTACATCTCTCTGATAGTGGAAAGCTCCACCATAGCATGTCTGATGATGGGTACTAGGTGCTGGAAACTGTTGTAGGGGGTTGCAGGTGGTAGAATAACATGCTTATTCCTCTGGTTCTGAGGACAATTATTCGCCATGTGCCCCATCTGTCCGCAAGTGAAGCATCATCTGTTTTTTTTCTTACATTCGCCAAAGTGACGGGTGTTACATCTGCGACAAAGCTGAGCACTTGAACTGCTTGAGTTTCCTTGACTTTGAAAATAAGAACTGTCAGTGAATCTGCCGCCTCTACGAGGTGCACCAGAGTTTGAAACCCCGCTCGACGATCTAGAGTTGTTTCAGCTTTTCTTAAAGTTCTGAAAATGATGACTGCCCCTGTTACTGTTCCTCTAGGCATTCCTGTCATCATCATCATCCTTATCATCAGGAGCATTCTCCAAATCTTCAAGCCGAAGCAAAACCTCAAAGAATTCTGGATAGGTAAAACAGGGAGTAGTGGTTGCCATAGAAAACAGTTTCTTGCAAGTTCCCCTCTTAAAAAGACGGAGCATCTTCCTGGGATTCGCAGCAGTCTCAGGACAGTACCGGGATAAATTTGTGAACTTCTGGTGATATTCAGTGGCTGCCATCTTACCTTGCCTCAGATCTGAGAAATCATCATTTTTTCGATCCAAGTACTCTGGATGTATGAATCTAACTTGAAATAGATGCTTGAAAATATCCCAATTCACGGCATCTTCAGCAAACAATGGGCGTGACTCCTGAGCCCACCAAGATTCTGCTCCCAGGTGAAAGAACCAAGTCGTTGTCTTGACCTGTCTCTCTACTAGAAGATTTCCCTGACGTTGCATGATACGAAAGGTCTTTTCAACATGATCGAGCCAAATTTCGGATTTCTCAGATCCTTCATTGCCATAGAAATCATTTATCTTCAAGCGGCATACAGTTTCCAAGGTGTTCCTTTAGGGAGGATGAAGTGCAGACTGAATAGCACTGGCGATAGCCTTACCAAATTGCCCAAAGTCTGAAAAATTATTCTCAGTAGAAACACATGGCTCTTTACGAGGTGGCATGGTTCTGACATAAGAAAACAAGAGTTAAAACACACTAGGAAGTGTAGGACTGTCTAAACCTAAGCTCTGATACCAAGCTAACACACCCCGACCGATGAAGGTCGAAGCATGTTGGCAGTCAACCTTAAGGTGACATAACCATAAGGGTAAGTGATGTGAAAGTGAGAGAATTAAAACTAAACTAGAACTAATTTAAATTAAATAGTGAAAGAGTGCGCAGTCGTGGGAAGAACCCACTATAATTATTCAGAGCATTATAGACAGTACGACTACAATAAGGTAGTCAAAGTAGCTAAAGTACACTTATTACACAATAGTGGATAAGTTCATACTTCTAAATAGAGATAATGTCAGAACTGCCGAAGGTCCCTCAAATGCCACGAAGAGTGCAGCTATCTAGGTCCTGGAGGGGCGAAAAACAAAGTTGAGTGGGTCAGCAAAACAACGTTTGTAAGAAAACCTTTATTTTTTAATATAATAGCCCTTTGCTGTAAAACAAGTATAGTTTCCTTAAAACATACTACGTAAGTATGTAAACAACAGTACAATAGCAATATAACCAGAAATATGCCAAGTCATGATATATCAGATGCTGCAGTAATATAATTATGTGATAATCAAGTATAACTAAGTGCTCATCCATCTAAGCTGATACACGAGTTCATACAAATAATTTTTGACACGAACAGGACTGGGTGTAATCAATACGCTCTAGTACTATGATCACGTGAAAACTGGTGCAGAAGCACGGTCACATACGAGTCGGAATTGCCTAATGCAATTTGTACGACATGACTGGCACCTAACTTGGATCCAAGGCGAGCGAATGGTGCGGATGTGAACATACACTTGAAGGACTGGCCTTGGCCCTGGGGCGAAGTACTAACACCGGGGTGCAGCAAGATGAGCATATACAAATATGTATGAATGTCATGACAGTAATATCCCAACCATATAACAGCATTTATCACATTTAATATCACAATAACGATACTTGGCAATATAAGCATAAAAATGAAGTAAATACGCATTCATGGAAACTATAATTATATATAGGTATAAAAAAAAAATTGTCCACTCACAAATATGTCGTCGGATCGTAGCCCCCGAGCCTTACTTGACCACTCAAGTCCTCAGGATATGTTTCCCCTATATGTGAAATAACTATTTTTAAATTAATTAAAACACATATACAGAAACTTAAATAAAACCCCCATAGTTTGCTCAAACCTAGGGTTTACATATATGAAATTGATCTACTCGATGTCACGGACCTACACAAATTTACAGAAACCTAAGGCATGGCCATACGCGCCACCACTCGTATGTAGAGCTGACGAAGGCCTAACGGTCGTTAGGAATATTCCGTTAAATCCTTAACAGAAGTTAACTGCGTTACCTGACGTCGTTAGAATATTCCATCATGGTTGACAGAATATTCCGTCGTCTTTTCCAGTGGTCCTCGCCGGTGGCCGCCGTCTAAACTCACTGGAAACTGGAAAATTTCGTCAGTTTCTGGGAAAATTTTCAAACCTTCATTTCTTCTTCATTTCTCAACCATTTTTCACAAAATTTATATGGAAATGAAGCTTATGAAGTGTAGAATCACGTTATACCTTCCAAAAGTCCAAAAAGTAGACTGAGGTAGCCTGAAAATAGCTTGAAAGATCCGGCCAAAACTGGGCTCCTTCATGATTCAGTTGTTTTGACGCCAAAGCTTCTTCAAAATTGTCCTAGGAGCCTCAAGGAGTTGCAAGAGAGCTTCCCTGAGTCCTAAAACACCGTGACTCGGTCGAAAAAAACGTCGATCTAAAACTCATTCGATTCGGACCTTTTGAGTTCGCGAGTCAAAACTCGTCCGTTCTGAGTTTGGTTGGTATGGTTGTGTTCATGGAGTCGAGATGAACATAATGGTGTGATTTTTGGGCTCGATCTACGAGCTTTGGTGCTCATTCATGGCGATTACACAGAATGAGAGACTTCGGGAGGGAGAGAGAAGGAAGAGAGAGAGTGTTTTTTTTTTTTTTTTTTTTTTTTCTGATTAGGTGCATGGAAGTGGGAAGAGATTTGATTGGTGAGAGTGAAAATGGGAAAGTGTGATTGGTGAGTGACAAAGGAAGGCACGGGTTGGGTTAAAAAGAAATTAGGGATAGGGTTTTTCGAATTTCCTACATTAAAAGGAATCAGAAAATCTATCCAGCACAATGTTTCTAACACTGATAATTTAATACACACGCGTGTACAAATCTACATGTTATCCTCGTACTTTGACGGAGCACAACTTTAACGTTACAAGTCTGATTCGAGTCTAACACGCGCTCACGCATTCGTAGTGACGAGTGCAATTTAAATACGATAGCGAAAAAAATAATTTAAGAACAGATAAACACGTCCACGTCACTTGCCAACAAGGGCATAAATGTCAATTCACATACTCGAGGAGAAATTACATAGAAAATTAGGGACGAGTCGTCACACGGTACTTGGAAGTTTATTCTCACTTAATAATGCCAATGAATGGTATGTCATTGTGGGAGGATACAGAAAACCCACCAATCTTGCCTCTATTATATACAAGGCAACCTGGAAGACCAAGGAATAAGAGAAACAAAGAAGCTGCTGAATTGGAGAAAGATGGTGAACAAACTCCCACCAACCCACCAAATAATCCTAAGCCACTTAAGCTAGGAAGGAAAGAGCAAGGTGCTTTGAAGTGTACTATATGCAAGCAAGAAGGACATTATTCAAGGATCCATCATCGACATCTTCCTCCAAGGGACAAATAGGTAACATTTTGTACTTTCTTTAATCCTTTCATCCTTTAATGAATGATTTTATACTTTGTTATAGGCATCCACATCAGCACAAGGGAGAGCATCATCATCAGCCGAAGCTGCACCTAGAAAGAGGACAAAGAAATCTAAGGTAAAAACCTAATCCTCTCCTTTGTAGTTTACAACAACAAGTTTAGTTTAGAACCTTGCTTTGCATCTGACCTTTTGTAATGAACATTGAAATTAGGCATCACAAACAGGGGATGGTTCATCTGCAAACCCTGAAGCACATTCACCGAGACCCACCAAGCAGAGAAAGACAAGGCAAACCAATACCTAAAGATGCTAGACATTGTAACAAATTACTGTTTTTTAGTTCATGTTTTATATGCAATAGGAATTGAAATTATGGTACATGGGTTCTGGAATTAAACATCACAAACATTGAATTTCTTTTGGTTTTTTGAATTGATTTGGAACCCTGAAAATGCAGTGTTTTGCTAGATGGATTTCAGTAGGTTTTTGGAATCAGTGCACTGTGCATTTTGGGATATTTAAGGATGTCTAATGGATATCTTTGTAAATGTTGGATGGATTAACAATGCCATATCAATTACAGTTCATCTTTTGGTCTTTGCAAATGTTTTGTTTGAAGTGGACTTTGTGCTCATCTTTTGGTTATATCACGTGTTTATTTAGGATTTGTGTTCATATCTATCTTACATCATGTGTTGATGTGGGATCATGTGTTTATGTAGAATTTCCATTTGGTTTTTTTAGGTTGTATTATCTTCCAAAATTGGACCTTTAAAAAAAAAAAAATTTGCTTACGTGGACTAGTTTTGGTGGGAAAAAATTATGCTAAAAAAAAAATGTCAAAATTTTCTTATTTAAAAAATGACGTGGAAATTAATTTTGGCGGGAAATCTACGTGGCAGACCACATGGAAGTTCGTATGTAGAGATGGTGGGACCCAACTTCAGCCATGTCAGCATATAACGGACGAATTGACAGACAACGTAACAGAGGTAGAAACATTGCAACAAATTAGTACATAAGGTATGGCATTGAAACTTTTTAAAGATGAGGTATGAAACTGTTAATTATCCAATAATTGAGGTAGTTCTGTCTAATTTACCTTATTTTTATTGTGGAATCGCGAGACTGTTAGTGCATTATAAAAGCCTTTGTGAATAACTTGTCATGTTTAGGAGGGAATTGGATCCCCTCCTGAGCAAATGGTGGGGATCCTCATGACCCACTAACACGGACCGTTGGATTTTGATCCAACAACTACAATTATTATAACTTTTAAAGGGACCCTATTTGTAGCTGTTGGATCAAAATCCAACGGTCCATTTTAGTTGGTCACGAGGATCCCCACCATTTGCTCAAGAGGGGATCCAATTCCGTTTCGGAGGATAACTGAGTGAAATTATGTTTTAAATTGGAGGCCCTTTAAAGTGAGGATTTAGATCTATGCGTTTTATAAAAATCAAAGTGCCTAGTTTTTGTGTTTTTGTAATTAAAGGCTGTTAAAGTCAGTTTGTTATTTAATGGATTACTTTTTTTTTATTTTGGGTAAAGTCGATCCATTGCTAGGGATTTGGATTTTATCCGGATCTAAATTGTGGGAATCATAGAAATCCTCACATTTTAGTCATTTATCATGCATTGTGCGGTCAGAAATCATTTCATTTTTTTATTATTTAAAATTAAACACAAATAGTACCTAACGAAAATTGATCGCATGATTTACGATAAACGACGAAGATGTGGAAATTCCTAAAATCCCAACAAAGTGGATCCGAAGAGGATCCTCTTCCCATTGCTAGATCCAATGCTTTAAAAAGGACTTTGTCATATAGTGCTTGTTCACGTCTTTTTGGAATTCTTTTCCATGTAAAGTACGAGAAATATTAAGAAAATTATCTTACAAAGTGAGATTTTTTATTGATTCTCTGTTATTTTATGTTTTTAGTATAATATTTTATCGTGTTATCACAGAAATTATGTCAAAAATATAAGATGGTGAAGAGTCTATATAGAGTCTCACTTTTAAGAGAATCTTCATAACGTTTCCATTAAAGTATTAGAGATTTATGTATTTTGCAGTAACTGATTACATGATTAACATAGGAGAGCCAGAATTTTCACTCTGTGCTTGTATGTTGTGTGCTAGAATTTTCACTCTCCAAAGTTTACCCGTACTATTGCTTGAGTGACACCCCTTATCAATTTGGAGTCTTTTAGATCCGGCCAGCCAGGACGATGAAATGTGAAGAAAAAAAAAAAACCCTACTATCTTCATTATTAATTACGGAGTAAAAATGTACACGGACAATTATTATTCATTAAGAGAATGATTGACTGGGAAATTAGTCTTAATGGAGTGAACTTGCTCTAATATTAGATATAGGAATGCTAGGAAGACTAAATTTGTAGACAAAATTTACAAACTAAGACCATCTTCAAAGGAGGTATGAAATTGTGGACATAGAATTTAAATTTTGACAGCCTATGTGGCATTTTGACTTATTTTTTACTTCACTCTCCACCCGATATGTCAAATTAAACTATTATTTTATTATATTTTTTTTTTTTTCTTAATTTCTATTTTATATTTTAAAATTTTACATATATAAATAATTCATTTTGTAAAGCAACCAATTCCAACTTTTCTAATTCTTCATCAGACTCAGAATTAACAAGACTTCAAAAAAATGCTCCTCCGCTGATCAGAAGATGAGTCGAAAAAAATTTGAGGCAGGTTCACAAAGTAATGTAGGATGTCTGTTGAAGCACGAACCATTGTATGAAATTCTCAATAGTGAATTCCAATAAAAAAATTTGTTTACCAATTTAACCTCCATAGTGAATTCCAATAAGAGTATACAACACAACAGGCTAGCGCATTAGGGTTAAGATAAACTTTTTCTAAACCAATTTCTAACCAGTAACCATTCGTGGCATTCATCCATTTGTCTGTAAAACTTTATGGTGAAAATAACAGAGCATGTGTACGAAACAAGCAAAGATTCAAATGAGAGAGAGAGAGAGAGAGAGAGAGAGGTCACTTCACACATCTAGCAGTCTTACAGGATGACAAAGTGGCGTGTTTGGGTGGGGCCAAGTCTCCACTTCGACGACACCTACCCCTCAAAGCAGATGCCACGTGAGCAGTCTATTGATTTACACAACAACGTTTTTTTAATGAATAGAGAGCAAATGTATGGGGCCTGCCCAGACAGAATGGGCCCACATGATTGGACTGGAGATGGCCCATAAAAAAGGGCATTCAGAAGCACTGGCAATATTCCTTTCCTATGAGAAAAGCAATGGCTCAAGGAAAAAGCAGAAAGATGGGAACCCTCCACCCATTCGGAAGAAAAAAATATCAAACAATTAAAGCAAACAAAAAATGAAAGTGTAGCACAAGTATTTCTATTTTGTACTACTGTTAAGTGATATTTGTCATTATTTATAAATAAGAAAGTGTAGATTAAACTCTCGTTAACGACGACCTGAAATCAAATTATTATAATTATTGCGTAGCTTAATTTAAAGAGAAATGCTATGGATATCAAATTTCTTAAATTAAATTTACAAACCAAATAATATGGTTGTATGTATATGATTGAAATGTTAATTAACTGTTGATTAACGTGTTTATTTCTTATTAATGACACATCATTTAATTTATAAATTTGATCTCTCTAGCATTATAAATCTTGGAAAAGGATCCTCGCCGGATCCTTTTCCTGGGGATTCAGGAGATCCTGTGATCATGACCGTTCATCGTACATCATGCAGTCAGTTTTCGTTAGATACTATTTATATTCAATTTTAAATTTTAAATTTTAAATAATTTTTATCGTACGATATACGATAAACGATCATAATCACGAGAACTCTCAAATCCCCAAGAAAAGAAAATGGCGAGATCCTATTCCGTAAATCTTCACCTCTTAATATCATTGTATAAAAATATTGTCAAACAAATAAAAAGAAGAATAAGGGAGGAGGGGGACAAAGTGGAAGGATGTTAATCTCATCTTCTAAAGTTAATAAAGAAGAAAAAAAGTATTTTACCCCATTTGACTTTGTTATTGACAGCAGGATCCTCTTGGATTTTTTTGGTGAAGATCTGGGAATCCATGAATCGTGTTTGTTCATCGTATATCGTGCGATTAGTTTTTGTCAAGTATTGTTTGTGTTTAATTTTAAATAAAAATATTTAAAATAATTTATGACTGCACGATACATAATAAACAGATACGATTCACGGATCTTCAAAATCCTCACAAAGAAGATCCGGTGAGGATCGGATTCTTGTTATTGCCCATCATACCTCATTGATTGTGTATTATATATATATATATATATATATATATATATATATATATATATATATATATATATAGGACCCTTACTAAGAGGGATCCCCATTTTTGTAAAAAAATATGAACACCCTTTTGACCGTTTGATTGACTTTAATGAAATTGTGTGGTTGAGATGATTAAAACACAGGCCACACAATTTCATTAAAGTCAGATCCAACGATCAAGAGGGTGTCCCCATTTTTTTAGAAAAATGGGGATCCCTCTTGTGAAAGGTTTCCTATATATATATATATATGGAAACATGTATTATATATGTGATGCATAACCCACCTACCATGTGTTATATGGCTCCTCTTTTGCAACCATGAATCATACAATGTACTTTGGAATTGAAGATAGGTATAATCTACTTTCTTATTAAGCCTGCATATGTCAAGGAATAGAAGAACTCCACTAGCTTTGTTCACTTTTAGCCAAAAGATGCTTGGTATTTCTTAATGTTGATGATAAAATTTTGTATTGCATAAATGTTTCATACGGTATATTCCCTAAACGTATTGTCTTGATTGACATTCTATGGTTAGAGCATATACAACGTTTATGCACGAACGTATAGTTGAAAAATGCTTGTTATCACGACCATCGTAACGTTCAAGTACCTTTGTCCCATTAGCCTTGTTTTGGTCTGAGAGACTTTTGAACTGAGACAAAGCACAATGTTGTATATCGAAACTATCATAACGATTAGAATGACCTTGTCTTTCGGTTGCAAAATCCAAGATCAAGAAGGTCTTTCATCGACGGTAATTGTTTGATTTGAAGTTTAGACCAACGCAAAACATCAGCACGCTAAATGTACGTGTGGCCTCTCGGTTGCACATTGGTATGCATGTACCACTCAAGACTCTCGAGTGACGTACTCAAGTCCCAAATTCTTGGTTTACATTCCAAGTAGGCTTGTAGATTTTAGGGTTAACACTATGTTCATGCAGTTTATTCTCTTTCATATTAAGGTAAGAAACATTTCATTGATAAAATAGAACGAGGAACATCATCAATTGGGAATACAATTCCATGATACGAACGCAACCGAAAGAAAATACAAAACCTAGGCACATAACCATACTCAACCAAATGGAAAGATAACGTTCACGAATACAAACCTTGCATCACCTTCTAATAAATTGTACTTGCAAAAGAAGACACTACTTAAGCAAGTCCTTTGCATGGCAGACAGATCGATTATTAAACCACAAAAAAGAAAATAAAACATAATACAAAAAATCATCCACAGGAGAAACCTAACCAATATGAAAGATATGTTCATAGAGCCTAAACCCTACGAGCCGAACCCAACACCATCAAACACACAAGGGAAATATCGTATCATCATCTAAAGGTCTTGAAAATGACAAACGACAAGAAAATGTGGCTATGAATCCTTCAAAACCACTACAACGGAAAGAGTGCACCACCCTTTGATTATCTTGCAATTGCCAGCAAAAAATACCCTCCTACAAGTCACTTTCAATAAAGGTCAAGCTTCCTTCTCATAGCTCTTGCCTAGCGCACAAACCACAAAACCACCACCTCAAATTCGAACAACTGCTGTCGCTTTAAGCTCGGAAATTGAGCAGTAAGCCAAAACTACAACAAAATGCTCTCCTCCTCAGAAGGAGAAAGTCACTACAACCACGAAGACTTTTCTCAACAAAATCATATAGCTACTACTTCTAAGATACGGTTTATACTCTATATGTATGGTGCTGATAGATACTGTAACAAAATATTAGGTATGAAATAGGCACATCATGATTCATGCTCCCAAAATCTTGCCAATACATAAAGAATATCCTTGGTTTCCCTTGCCCTCCATGTGCATGAAAGAGAGACTTATGTCGGGGCTGATTATGCACAATCATGCCAACACCACCATATCCATACATGGGAGCATGAAAAGCTTTTTCAATGCAGAAAGTCAAATTCTTATGCTTTTTACTATTCTCTTCCGTATTCTTTTGTTTCCACATGTTCTTCTTACTTGTATCATCTCATTTCGCATGCTTCATGTGCTTGGAAGGTAGCGTATGCAAAGTCATATTGGGCAGACAGCACGCTGGAATGTCAAACTTTCTTTTTGTTGAATTAAGCTTCCCGTTATCAGATCCAAACAAAATACATCTATTCCACTTATAGTGCCAAGATATGAATCACGATTCGCCAGATCGGTGCCGATTCACGTTCCGAAAATGGAAGTGGGAGCGGCGGAATTCGCCAAGATTTTATTAATTAATAGAAATTTTATTAATTATTAGGGACGTTATTAATTTACAAGCTGAAGCAAAGCCTATAGCTTTTTCTAAGAAATATGAAGAAAACTCTTTTAAAAGTAGAACTCTCTAAGAAATAGAGACTTTTGTTGGATTATCTGCAACTTTATGTTTTAGGCACAATATTTTATAATTTTTTGGTATAAAAATTGATATTAAACCATGAGATTACAAATAGTTCATAAAGAGTCACATTATAAGAAAGTCTCCTTAGCACTACAGGTCTTTTTGATAGATATGTAGAGAGGATGAAAGAGGAATTAGGATCTCTTGATATGGCATGCTCTAAATTCTCACAGACGTGCGGGATTTGTTCCTTCATGAATTTGTGCTATTTTTTTAGGAGTAGGATTGAATTTGTGCTATTTTTTTTTATTCATTTTTGGAGTACAAAATTCTCACTTTTGGGCTAGCAATAACCGGGCAGACAGGGTTCTTTTACATAATTATACATTGAAAATTGTATCTGTTGATTTTTTTTTATCTTTTTGCTAACTTAACTATGTTGCATATTTATTTTAGAGAAATGTTAAGGAAATTCTTTTAAAAATGAAATTCTTCATGTATTCTGTCATTTTATGTTTTTTACACAATTTCTATGCTAACATTGTAAAATATTATGTCAAAAAAGTAAAATGACGGAGAAACTATAGAGAGTCTTACTTTGGAAATAAACAACTTTTTCATCATTTGCTCATTATTTTAGTACAAATAATTGTTCCACAATCTTTATGGAAAACAAGTGGAATTTAAAAGGTAAGAATGGACGGACAGATGGTAAAGTGGGGATGGTTTTGTGACATTTATATTTGTTAATGGCACTAACCGAGTCCGAGATTCTCAGACAAGTTCATGGGGTAGAATTTTGATATGCTGAATAACATTCTCTTCAGTGGAGTACGGTCGAACTGTGAGATAAAATCAAATTTTTTTTTTGTTTTTGTTTTCGGATCGAATAAATCGAAGAAGATCAAAAAATATAAATTAACAAAAAGTGTAGAAGGTAAAAATGATGTGTGTATAGCAGCACCCAAAACATAATTACTACACGGTATTAGTTTTGTTACTTAATAAATATATCAGTATTACGACAATAGTTGTTCCTCCTTCAATAATGACATGACATCGTTTTGTCATACAAATGTTATAAACATAATCATTTATCTTCATTACCATCGTCTAAAGATCATCTTAGAAAAATTTATAACTGTCTTTATATGTCAAACAAAATTGACGATTATAATAACAAAGCAGATGGATATTGATTCAATCAATTGCAAATGAGAATTCTTCATGGGTCATAGCTCTATCTATACCCTGAACTTGGGCCACTTCGATCATCTCAATTGATTAAATATTCTACTTCAACCAATTCAACAAAAAAATAAACTATGATTGTATCAAAAAGATTAATTTGAACCCTATGTGCAAAACTAGAGCATTTTATACCACCTTGTTGTTTCTGATGCAATATATTATATCCTTTTGGTAATTGGGTGTTGCCTTCTTTCTTCAATAAAATTAAAAACAGAAAGACATTTGCTTGCCCAATGCTGAAAAAACATTAATTAAGTCAAATTGACTATGATTTCTCATGAAATATATTTATTTTTTATAATAAGAAAATTACATGTTTTGTAGATGGTATAATGGGAATATGGGAAGCACGTGAGATTACTTTTTACGCATGCCAAAAGCAAGTGAAATTGCCATAAAACAAATTTGAATCAAATCCCATTTAGTTTTTTTATTAATAGAAATTAAAAAGTGCATCAAATATGATTAGAAAGAACCCAAATCCTTTTCGGATCATTTGATCTTGAGCTTAGGGATCAAATGATTTGGCTCGTTGAAATTTAATGTAACAGCTACATTTATTATAATTTTTAGAGAGATCCCCTGTTTGTAGCCGTTAGATTAAATTTCACCGGACCGGATCATTTGATCTCTAGGCTCAGGATCAAATGATCCGAAGAGGATCTGGGTTCGATTATAATATAAAGAGTAGTGTTATCTACACACTAATTTATACTTCTAACTCACCCTTCTCAATTTTTGATCACGCATCAAGTTAAATTTTTTATTAAAAAATGTATAAAAAATAAAATAATAAGATGAATTTAGCAACAAGACATGTGCGCCGTCCGCCGCGTCCAAGCGGTAACAATTCTATAATTTTTCGAATTTCCTAATAAACAAAAACCCACTTTAGTATGGTTTTATTTATTTATTTTATCTTACTTTTGATGATGTTTGGTCTTGGATTAAATGAAATTCCCTTGGAAATCATATTCAAAGCCACTGGTCCTCCTTGTTCCTTTATTCTATGGCTTCAAAGATGTCTTTCGTTTCGTTCATGGAGGATTGAATTATAATGTATAATTTTTTTAAATTCACGACCTATTGAAAGTGAAGGAGAAATATTTTTTATTTTAAAGGGATTAGAAGGAGAATAGATTAGACATGAACCAAACTTCTCATTTGTACTCCCACTATACTTTGAAGAGGAATGGAATTGATAACTTTTATTCTTGAGTAATATTTATCCCCTACATCTAAGTTAGTCACAATTTTTTTTTCATTTTTTCCTTTGAAATACTTAAAAATTCTTATTCATTTCATTCCAATCTTATTAGAAAACGAGGTTTTCATGTTTAGGACCAAACCGATTGTATTACCATATGGAGGTTATTACTCAGTAGATTGTAATTTAACATCGTTTGTTCAAAAAAAAAAATCTTGATTAAGGAAAGTTGTATGAATACAAAGGAACTACCGTAGTAATGGAGCATGCAAATATCGAAAATGTAACAATGAAAAAAGAGGGACACCTAAGCTCTAAAAGCATACAAAAGTTTCATACCAAGAAACTGTAAACAACCTTGAGAAGTTAGAAGCATTTTGGCTTCGATAAGAAGATGTTCATGTTGACAAGGTATTACGCAAATGCAAGCTCAACGATGTGGCATCAAATCTAAAATAAAACATGGTCCCAAACAACTTTAGAGAAATATTTTAGTTTATCTTAAACCTTTATTTGTAGCATTTCATATTTTTGGACTTATTTACAATTATTACAATGATGAGGCAAGTTTCTTTAAGACTGAAATAAAAAGATAATAACTTATTATAATGTGGAGTTTATTCTCATTTTATAACTGGCTTAAGTTGGGACCATAAATTTAATGACTATAAAAAGGTTATTCTTCATAGTATCATTTTACCATAATTTTTTAGAGAAAACTTGATAAAGTCTAACTTTTTGAATCAATATTAGGAGTAGTCCATTTTATTAAAATAGGTCTGATCCTTTGAATTCATGATTATTTTATTATAACCCCTCGCCGTAAAACCTGTAATAATTTCCCAGAAATATATAATACGTATATACTTATCTCAAAACCATATTCAGAAGTAGTGATATGCAAGGTATATGCCATGCCAAATATGTCTCATCAAATTATATATCTATATCAGGTGACAACTCATCATATCTCATAACATGTTCACCGAGTGATCAGCTCGGCTGAACTATAGCTCATAATCAATCTCATCATCACATATAAAAATATATCCTGTACACGAGTCGGAACCACCTTACATGGTCTTACCGACAAGACTGGGTGTAAATAAATACGCTTTAGTGCTACGATCACGTGAAGACTAAGCACTAATCGCGGGTCACCTACGAGTCGAACCCACCTATAGTGGTCTATTCGACAGGACTGAGCACCTAACTTGGATCTAAGGTGAGCGTACGGTGCGAGAGGTGAACATCACGTGAAGGATTGAGCCCTGGCCCTGGGCGGGAGCACTAACACCGTGGTGCAGGTTTATGAGCTTTCAATACATTTCACATAATCATCAAATCATATAATCATTCTCTATCATCAATATATACTCACTTGATACTTACCTATGCGTCCACAGCACCAATTACCATTATATGCAACTACTAATGCATGAATAAATAGATATATATACTTTGCATGGAATATCATATCTCGCATTTCATATCACATTTCGCTTAATTGATTTTCTGGGAAAAATCTCATTTATATAGGTATATATGGAAAACAACTGTCCACTTACATATATGTCGAAGCGTCGCAACCCCCGAGTCTCGATTGATGGCGTTTGTCCTCAGGATAGGCCTAACCTATATGCGTAATAACCGAAAAACGTTATTTAACGCACATAACCAACAATAGGTAATAACTTCTCATATATTGCTCAATTTGGGTATATGAATATACCACAGTGATCTACACAATCTCAGGATCATCCCCATATTTTTAAAATAATTTTCTGACCCCTCACGCGCCGGCAAGTGCACGGCCACACGCGCGGCCACGCGCAGGGAACCCTGACGGAAACGGTAAACGGCGTTAGGAATATTCTGTTAAAATTAACGGTGTTACCTGACGCCGTTAGGAATATTCCGTCAACTCTGACGAAATATTCTCTCTTCTTCTCCGATGGACCTCGCCGGTCGCCCCCGTCAGCGCAGCCGTTTGAACTTTGAATTCTCGCCGGTTCCTGGAAAATTTTCAAATCTTCATATCTTCTTCATTTCTCAACCAAAATCCATGAAATTTATACCAAAATGAAGATCTCACAAAGATGAACACAACCATACCTAACTCGACCCCCAACTCGCCGGGGATTCACTGGAAAAAGCCTAAATAATTCCGGCCAATTTTCAAACTTGTCGATCTCTACTTCCCGACGTCCAAATCACTTGGTTTTTCTTCTCCGAGCTTCGTAAGGATGATCTAAAGCTTCCTATGGCTTTAGAATCTTCTAAAAACCTCGCATTTACGTGTGCATGAACAGTGCCTCAAATTCTAGGTTACGGGTTCTACGGTTTTCGAAGGTCTTAGGTTCTGAAAATGGTACCAATCGACTCGTGAGGTCACAAGGAACAAGATGGTGACCTTTAATCCTTCGATTTGGGAAGATTAGGCTTAGTTTTGGTGTTGTCCGTACGATGCTACGAAAAATGGGAGAGATCGAGAGAGAGAAGGCACGGGAAAGAGAGGGGAGAGTTTGTGTGTGTGTGTGGTCCACATGGGTCACCAACCAAAACAATTATACTAAAACATATCACACACACACATCATTCAACGTTCAAGGGTATTTTCGTCTTTTCACATCCACTGTACAAATTTTTCGGGGCGGGCTGTTACAATCTACCCACCTTATAAAATTTCGTCCTCGAAATTTACATAACCAAAAACATCCACTAGTACTCATAAAACAACCTTGGATACATCTCTCTCATCCGTTTCTCTGTTTCTCAAGTAGCTTCTTCCACTGAATGATTTCTCCACAAAACTTTGACCAAAATAGTCACTAGTTCCTCAAAACCTTATCTTTCCAATCCAAAATAGTCACTGGTTCCTCATCATAAGTCAAATCCAAATAAATTTCCAATGATTGAGGAAGAATCACATGCAAATGATATACGACATAATGACGAAGCATCGAAACATGGAAGACACCATGTACCATAAACAACTCTGAAGGCAACTCATGTCTGTAAACAACTTCATCGACTCGTTTGATGATCTCATAAGGTCCGATATACCTAGAACTTAACTTGCCTTTCTTTCCAAACCGAAACACACTTTTCCAAGGTGAAAATTTCAGAAATACTCAATCACCAACCTCCTACACTTGATCAGTGACACGCCGGTCCATTAGGTGCTTTTGACTATCCTGAGCCGCTTTCAAGTTAGACTTAATCCCTTGAACATTCTGAGTAGTCTAATCTCCTATCTCAGTAACTTAAATTCCATCTTATCTACAATTCCAAAAATCAACAGACATGACATCTCTATCATGGGCCTTATGGTGTCACCTACGGAAAACTGGCGTGACCAACATACCCAAAAAGTTCAACAGATCCGTAAGCCTCAATCTCTCTTCCATAAAACAAATAAATAACTGTTGCACTTGTCTAGAAAGGTTACTGCTCCCTCGCTAAATAACATACTTGCCTTAGTAAGTCGATCAACATTCACCCAAATTTCATCACAACCATTTGGTGTACGAGGAAAACTTGTATGCAAAATCCAAAGTAATATTTTCCCTTTCCACTGCGGAACGGAAAGTGACTGCGTCAATCCAAAAGGTTTCTTTCTTTCCGCTTTAACCTGCTGACAAATGACATATCTACTAACATATCAGCAATTTCCTTTTTCAACCCGATCAATAATAAAATGGTCGAATGGTATGATACATCTTAGTTCCTCCTAGATGTATTGCATAAGCCGAACAATGTGTTTCATCCAAAATTTCTTTCTTTAATTCCGTAATATTTGGCACATACATTATATTCTCTTGCATATGCCTGCCATCTGATTCTCTAACTCAGAGATCTTTCTTCTTTTTTTTTTCTTTTCTTTTTTAATTCCTTAAAGGAAATGGCTCTTGAATTTGCTTATCATTAATCTGTGCCTCGAGCACTCGATCAATTGATACTGGCCTGACTTGAAAACTAGCAAGCATGGCTACTTCTCATTCTTCTATTCCCAATTCCACTCCAGTATACCTCAAATCTGTAAAAAGAGGAACATGACAAGAATCCAAAACATTGGTCTTCACTAAAGTCTTCCTGCTAAGTGCATCAGCCACAACATTTGCACGGTCACCCTGGTCGTGCAATCATAATCACTAAGCAACTCAATCCACCTTCGTTGCCTAAGATTAAAATCCCTCTGAATAAACAGATATTGGAGACTCTTATGATCTGTAAAATCTGGCATTCCTCACCAAAAAGATAATGTCTCCGTAACTTCAAAGCAAAGATGATAGTACTTAATTCCAAATCGTGAGTAGGGTAATTCATCTCATGAGGTTTCAATTGCCGTGAAGTATAGGCAATCACCCTACCATGTTACATCAACACACATTTCAAACCATTCAAAGAAGTATCACTAAAGACCTTATAATTACCGCTATCATCTGGGAATGCTAAAACAAGTGCATGAGTGAGGAAATACTTCAACTGCTGAAAACTTTGCTCACAATTTCATCCCACTCAAACTTAACCTCTTTTCTCGCCAACGGTAAGGCAATGACTGAAAAATCCTTAATAAACCATCTATAATAGCCTGCTAAGCTAAGAAACTTTGAACCTCAGTCATGGTTCGTGGCTATTCCAAATTCCCCACTGCTGCTACCTTTTAAGGATCCACTTGAATACTATGAACATATATCACATGTCCCAGAAATGCCACTTGATTCGACCAAAACTGGCAATTACTAAACTTGGCATACAACCAATGTTCCCTCAATTCTTTAATACCAAGTTAAGATGTCTAGCATGGTCTGCTTTCGACTTAGAGTACACCAGAATATCATCAATGAAAACAATAACAAACCTGTCGAGATATTCCTGGAATACTTCATTCATCAAACCCATAAAAGCAGCATGCGCATTCGTCAATCTGAATGGCTTCACCAAAAACTCATAATGACCATAACGAGTTTTGAAATAAGTCTTAGGAACATCCTCACTGCTAATCTTCTATTGATAATTACCAGACCTCAAGTCTATCTTTGAAAACACACATGCACTTCTAAGCTGATCAAACAATCATCAATGTGCGACAATGGATAACGGTTCTCAATCGTTACTCAATTCAATTGCCTATAATCAATGCATAGCCTTAATGTCCCGTCTTTTTTCCTTACAACAAAACTGGGGCTCCCCAAGGTATCGTACCAGGTTGAATGAAACCTTTATCAACCAATTCCTGCAACTGAACTTTCAATTCCCTCAACTCTGCATGAGCCATTCTATAATATAAGACATGTACCTGGAGATAAATCAATAGTGAACTCCACATCTTTGTCTAGTGGCAATCCAGGTAACTCATCTGGAAATACAATAGGAAAATGTCTAACCACTTTTACATCTTCCACACTACTTAGAGTAGCATCATTTAGCACCACATGAGCTAAGTATCATTGACAGCCTTTCAATAACCCTTTCTTTGCTCTCATAGCAGAAATAACGGCATGCCTCACTCCAGTTAGCTCAACCACAAAAGTAACCTCTGATAATCCACGACGATAGATAGTAACTGATTTCCTGTAGCAATCTATCTTGGCACAATCATAATGCAACCAATCTGTGCCTAGAATAACATCGAAATCCACCATCTCTAACGGAATAGAATTCGCTGCCATAACTATATCTTCTACCAATACGGAACACTCTGAATGAACATGATACTAACATATAATGACCTCCCTGATTACTTGCTTAACGAATCCCAACGGATAAGTTATTAATATTACGGTCTGCAGCTTGCGATACCGATAACTCACTGTTGTTTCGATAAGTAAGTAACAATTCACGAGGGTGCAATATTACCATTTTACCCCTAATTGGGAAATACATATATTCGCCTCGATCGTGCTCATTCAATATTTTCCTTACAACGTCGACAAGAACATAAAATTCCTGCATCATAATCAATAAAACTCTAGCAAAATGACCAAAAGAAATAGGTTCAACGTACCCCTAATCAAGTCTAAAAGATTCTGAGAATTTTGCAGTGATATGTTAACACGTCTTTGGGCTTATTGTCGTCCCCCACGACCTCTATTAGCTTGATTACTTCGCCCATGCTCACCACGACCTATCTGACCAATACTACTAGATCTAGGAACCTGCCACATTGGCGTTAGTGGTGGCATAGAAGACTGCTGGGGCATCTACTGATTCTGGGGACAATTTGCAACTCTATGTCCCATTTATCCACATGTAAAGCATCATCTGTTTTTTCACCTACACTCTCCAGAGTGTCTATTACTGCACCTACGACACAAAAGTACATTTCTTCCACTAGCATCTTCCTGTCTTTGGAATCTAGGACCTCCAGTAAATTACCACCTCGCCTCTGACCAGTGGCACTAAAACCTCAGCTTGAAGAACTAGAACTAGCTTCACTTCTCTTAAAACTCTGAGTCTGACAATGTCATTGAGATGACTGACCTTTACCTTGGTCAACTTTCCTCTGATTCCTATTCTTTTCTTATTATTCTTCACTATCGCTGGGCATATTCTCTTTAATACTCAACAAAAACTCGTAAAACTCCTTGTAAGAAGTACTATGAATAGTGGTCGCCACGAAACGCCACTTCTTTTTAGTACCCAGCTTAAACGACTTAATATTTCCGTTGGATTAGCAGCAACATTCGGATGATAACGAGACAAGTCTGTAATCTTTCTGTAATACTCATTCGCTGTCCTTTTTGCTTGTCTCAAATTTGTAAACTCTTGCTTCTTACCATCAACATATACCGGAGAATTAAACATTTTCTTAAACAATTATTTAAACAACTCTCAATCAACTATTTCCTCTGGTGACAATGTATAAGACTATTGTCTCCACCGGGATGTAGATTCAATACTCAGAAACTAGTTAGTCGTCTCGACCTACCTTTCAAAAGGAAGATTCCTTTGACTTTGCATAACCCAAAACGTATTTTCCAAATGATTAGGCCATCACTCTGCTCCCTCAGGTTCTTCATATCCCATAAAATGATTCAGCTTCAACTTATAAACAATCTCAAGAAAAGTTCTTTGGATAATAGACTGAATCACAATAGCAATAGCTTTCCTTAACTATGCTATATCGGAAAACTAGGTTCATCTGAACGACGTGGCTCTCTACGAGGCGGTATAGTTCTGACAGAAGGCATTAAGAAACTCCAAGATATACAGGACTGCAACCTAGGCTCTGATACCAACTGACACACCCCGTCCCAAGGAGGGCGTGTTGGCCGTCACGTGAGAGTGACGTAACCATGTGCACAACGCGGAAGCTAATAAGATAAATTTAAATACACATTCAGAGCAAAAGGAATCTAGTTGCAGTCAAGGACAATTGCTAAAATATAACACCCGAAGGTGAATCCTACTTTTGTGAATTATGTCAGAACTCCGTTTCTTCCCTCCTGGCCACCAAAACTTTTCTACCTAGAACCTGGAGGGGCAAAAAACAAAGTTGAGTGGGTCATAAACAAATCATTTTCAAAACCTTTTTTTTTCTCAAAAGTTATAACCCCTCGCCGTAAAACCTGTAATAATTTCCCAGAAATATATAATACGTATATACTTATCTCAAAACCATGTTTAGAAGTAGTGATATGCAAGGTATATGCCATGCCAAATATATCTTATCAAATTATATATCTATATCAGGTGACAACTCATCATATCTCATAACATGTTCACCGAATGATCAGCTCGGCTGAACTATAGCTCATAATCAATCTCATCATCACATATAAAAATATATCCTGCACACGAGTTGGAACCACCTCACGTGGTCTCATCGACAAGACAGGGTGTAAATAAATACGCTTTAGTGCTACGATCACGTGAAGACTAAGCGCTAATTGCGGGTCACCTACGAGTCGAACCCACCTATAGTGGTCTATTCGACAGGACTGAGCAACTAACTTGGATCCAAGGTGAGCGTACGGTGCGAGAGGTGAACATCACGTGAAGGACTAAGCCCTGGCCCTTGGCGGGAGCACTAACACCGTGGTGCAGGTTTATGAGCTTTCAATACATCTCACATAATCATCAAATCATATATCATTCTCTATCATCAATATATACTCACCTGATACTTACCTGTGCGTCCACAGCACCAATTACCATTATATGCAACTACTAATGCATGAATAAATAGATATATATACTTTGCATGGCATATCATATCGCATTTCATATCACATTTCGCTTAATTGATTTTCTGGGAAAAATCTCAATTATATAGGTATATACGGAAAACAACTGCCCACTCACAAATATGTTGAAGCGTTGCAACCCACGAGCCTCGATTGATGGCGTTCATCCTCAGGATAAGCCTCACCTATATGCGTAATAACCGAAAAACGTTATTTAACCCACATAACCAACAATAGGTAATAACTTCTCATATATTGCTTAATTTGGGTATATGAATATACCACAGTGATCTACACAATCTCATGATCATCCCCATATTTTTAAAATAATTTTCTGACCCCTTATGCGTGGGCAAGTGCACGGCCACACGCGCGGCCACGCACAGGGAACCCTGACAGAAACAGTAAACGACGTTAGGAATATTCCGTTAAAACTAACGGTGTTACCTGACGCCGTTAGGAATATTCCGTCAACTCTGACGGAATATTCTCTCTTCTTCTCCGGTGGACCTCGCCGGTTGCTGCCGTCAGCGCCGCCGTCTAAACTTTGAATTCTCGCCGGTTTCTGGAAAATTTTCAAATCTTCATATCTTCTTCATTTCTCAACCAAAATCCATGAAATTTATAACAAAATGAAGATCTCACAAAGATGAACACAACCATACCTGACTCGACCCCCAACTCGCCGGGGATTCGCCAGAAAAAGCCTCGATAATTCCGGCCAATTTTCAAACTTGTCGATCTCTACTTCTCGACGTCCAAATCACTTGGTTTTTCTTCTCCGAGCTTCGTAAGGATGATCTAAAGCTTCCTATGGCTTTAGAATCTTCTAAAAACCTCGCATTTACGTGTGCATGAACAGTGCCTCAAATTCTGGGTTACGGGTTCTAGGGTTTTCGAAGGTCTCAGGTTCTGAAAATGGTACCAATCGACTCGTGAGGTCACAAGGAACAAGATGGTGACCCTTAATCCTTCGATTTGTGAAGATTAGGCTTAGTTTTGGTGTTGTCCGTACGGTTGTACGAAAAATCTCAAATTTTTGCCTACAGCCCAAAAATCTCAAATTTCAACCCAAAAGCCCAAAACACAAAATCTAGTCTCGATCCATCCTGAAATACTGAAAACATTTTGGGAATCCCGAAAATTGAGAATATCGAATTTCGGTTCAAGATTGGTCTTCAAATTCCCATCCCAAAAATTTTCGGTTTGGAATTCAGGATCTGTTTTCAATTTGGGATCCCACATTGAACCATCCCTATGTAACATCCCACATCACCCAGGGGAGTGATCCTTAAATGTATATTCTCATCCCTACCTAGCACGAGGCCTTTTGGGAGCTCACTGGCTTCGGGTTTCGTAGGAACTATGAAGTTAAGCGAGAAGGGGGCCAGAGCACTCCCAGGATGGGTGACCCACTGACAAGTTGCTCGTGAGTTCCCAGAAACAAAACCGTGAGGGAATGGTAAGCCCAAAACGGACAATATCATGCTACGGTGGTGGAGCGGGCTCGGGAAGTGATCCGCCCCGGGCGGGGATGTGACACCCTACATGTAATTGTATTTATCTTCTTATATGTCATATTCTTTTTTACAGTATCATATATTAATATGTCTTGCTTGTAGGTATATTATGTTTTTGTGCCTTTTAATTAGATTTCATATCTCGCTTATAATTATACTATCCATTCATGTATTTCTTCCTTGAGTTAGATCGTATACTGTGTAGATGAGTTTTATGTTAATGTATTAGTTTTTTGTTAGAAGAAAAGATAATATCAAGACTTAACTTAATAGCATGTTAATTTTTTGAACTCAAATCTAAATGCCCCTTTTTTATACAATTGAAATAAATATATTTTCTTAGAAGGAATTATTTTATTAGGTATTATTAGTGATACTCTCAAAATCGAGTTGACAAAAATATTCTATATGTAATTAAAGTGTTATTAGAATATTTAATATCCTAGTAGATATGGTGTTGAATTTCCACCTATGTATCATAAGTTCAAAACTCCTAATTTTCTAAATTATTGTAATAATTTCAAACCGGCATCTAAATAATAAAAAAGAAAAAGTATACGCAATAGATTAGAAATTACATTCATTTACTGGAGATTTAATTTCTTGATTTCACAAATAGACTACTACCTGACATAATTAGAAAACTTCCAAACTTTTCTATAGAAATGTATGTTTTTAGCCGTTTTAGAATCATTTCTAAACAGAAGAACCGAACCAGAGTGAAATTATTATTATTATTATTTTTAATTTGAGAAACTGAGACTTCGAAAAACTGAAAAGAAATGTTAACAAGGCTTTTTCAAAAGTGAGGTTCTATGAACTCTCTGTCACCCCATGTTTTTTGCACAATATTTTATAATGTTGGCATGAAAGGCTCTCTTAAAAGAAAAACTCTTTATGAACATTTCTGTCACCTTATACTATTTACACGATATTTATTAGTATTAATACGAGAATTAAATTTAAACACGAGTTGACAAAATCCGTAGAGAGCCCACTTTTTTGGGAATTAGGAAATAGCATTAACTGGGCAAAGATGCCAAAGAGAGCCCACTTTGAAAGGAGTAGGATTCTCTCCCCTCCTAATCTCTCTCCCCTTCCATCCCCTACTATTTAAACGGTTGTGATTACGTCACGTCTACATCTTGTTTTGAATTTTTTATATAGAGAATAAGATAAAAAGAAGAGTGTGAGAGGAGAAGATGAAAGTGGATGGTAATAGGAGGGGGGAGAATCCCAAAGCCGGCCCTGAGGGTAGCCGGAGTAGGCGCCCGCCTAGGGCTCCCAATTTTTAGGCAGAGCTAGGCAGGTCTGGACAAGGATGGGAGGGAGCTATGCGAGCTTATATGTAAACGCCGAAATCTGGAAATCTTTTGTTGCAGGGTCGGCCTTGCTTGAGGAAGAAGACAACCCTATTCCCAACATCATTTTAAGATCACACCACATATATCTTTATTATGTACCTAAAAGGCTAAAACTTTCACCTTTTTGAAAAATGATATTACATGTTCAAATTAATTAGTTTATATAATATATAATAAATTATTCAAATCTGTCTCTTCCGCCTAGGCACGTATATGAAAATTACTACCCTCTTCACTCCAATATTTTCCCTAGCTGTAAGATGTCTTTGTAATCCAACCATTCATTCATTTATTGAATGTACTAAGTAACATTGTAACAATAGAAAAATGATTGGAATTTGGCATAATGGGTAGGGACTTCTCTTTCGGTTTGATTTGGTTGAAACATTAGATTATGTAAACTTAATAAGTGCATTTGCATCTAAAAACGTGAGACGAGTAATATTTGAGTAATGTTTGTATATCTTTCTTTTTTTGATATTAATTTTTAATGATATTTGATGTAGAAATAGACTTTTCATGTATTTAGTGAATTTTTTTTACACATGTCAATGTACAAAGGGTCAAGAGTCAGAAAATTCTAGACCCCCTACTTCGAAGACTCGCTTAGGACCCCCAAATTCTCATGGCCAGCCCCGAAGAATCCTACTCTACTTTGAAAAAGTCTCTTTAGCATTTCTTGTTTTTTTGAATGCCAAGATAAGATTTGGTTTACTTGACCGAGACATATGACAGGAGAGCCTCTGCCACTATAGATGTGTCTCTATGGTCTAAGACGTCATTACAAAAATACAATAGGGACAACGGCGTAAATGCGCCGAAATCATATAAATAATCATCAATATTAAACTACTCAAAATTTAAAATTGGGAGCTCGACTCGGCTAACACTCATTTTCTCTCTCCTCGCCCTTTCTCTCTCCCCTCTTCTATTCTCCACTGTTTCTGCTCAGCTCAGATCAGTGTCTTTTAAGCTCCCCTCCCCTCTCTCTCTGATAAAATAATCAAATAAGGAAGCCAATCCCATAAATCTTCTCTCACATTTTCTCACTGGGAAGTGGCAAAAAACAGCTTCTCTCTAGGATGATTATGATTAGGGTTTTTCTCTCTCTTCTTCTGGATTGTCTTCTCCTACATCCATCTCTCTGATGCTTCTGGAGATTTAATTTCTCCTGACACTATGATTTTGAGCTTTGTTTTTTTTGTTCAAACCAAAGTTGCAATGTGTAACAAGCTTCTATTCATTGTATGATAAAATGGATCTTTGGGTGGAAAAAGACTGATTGAGGTGGTGGTTTTTGGAAACTCAAAAAAATAAGTGTGTTTTGTGTGTTTGTGTCATGTCTTTGGACTTTTTTGGAAAGAGAAGAAGTTGGTTTCTTTCTGTTCAAAACAGCTAGAAGTTTTGGCTTTGAGCTTTCGTTTGTAAAATTTTGTATTGTATTCAAAGTTCCAATAACAGCAACCAATTACAGAGCTCTGTGAAGAAATTAAGGAAAAACCCAGACTTTGATTTTATAACCAAAACCCCGAATTGGGTCTTCACCAACAAGCAAGCAGCTACTGCTCCCGTTCACACAAACCCAAGAATCTTCTGGCTCAAAAATCCAGTCTTGCTCAACCGTTTACGCTTAATATCTCTCTCCTCTGTCTCTCTAGACGGACTTTACAAAGCAGAAAATCTTTAACCTTCTTCTGAAATCCAGAGAAAAACCAAAACAAACCATCTCTCTCCTCTCTCTCCTCCCACTTTTTGCTGTTTATATTAGCTTTGAGCTTTTGTTGGTTTGGGGTTTGGGAAAATGGCCATGGTTGTGGCACACCACAGGGAGAGCAGCAGTGGGAGCAGCATAAACAAGCACCTCGATGCCGGAAAATATGTTCGTTACACATCTGAGCAAGTGGAAGCTCTTGAGAGAGTCTACGCCGAGTGCCCCAAGCCGAGCTCTCTGCGCAGGCAACAGTTGATCCGGGAGTGCCCCATTTTATCAAACATTGAGCCCAGACAGATCAAAGTCTGGTTCCAGAACCGCAGGTACATATGAACAGGACTGATTAGCAACTGGGTTTTTAGCCCTCATTGCTTTTGCCCTTGTGGATGCATCAAGTTTGATTCTTGGCTAATTTGAAAACTGGTTTTTGCTCAATTTCCCAGTTTGATCAAAGTTCAAGACCATATTTTTTAGAATTTAGCTTTTACATATGGGATTTTTTCTTCATTTTTTTTTATATATGAGGTGATTTGAAAATTGGGTTTTACTCAATTCCACTTTTTTGAAGGTTTTAATGTTTGATTTGGCCTTGAGATCATTCATTTTGGTTTAAAAAAAGAAGGGGATTTGGTGTTTTGGGTATGCAGGTGTAGGGAGAAGCAGAGAAAAGAGTCCTCAAGACTGCAGATTGTAAACAGAAAGTTATCAGCAATGAACAAACTGCTGATGGAGGAAAATGATCGATTGCAGAAACAAGTCTCTCAGCTTGTTTGTGAAAATGGTTATATGCGCCAACAATTGCATACTGTAAGTATAATTATCAGAGATTTTAGGGAATGAATTTTCTTTTTATAGTCCGGGATTGGAATTATATTTTGTCATTTAGCAGTTATTTATTAGAAAGTTTTAATATGTTTTGGCCAAGTTTTAATATTGCATCTGCAAGTTTTGCATTTATTCCAATTTAATGGAGTTTAGCATGGCCAGCTGAATTGCAGTAGAATTTAGTGGTTGCTAGAACTTAACCCTCTAATAAGTGATTTTCTTGTAGGCACCAGCTGCAACTACCGAAGCAAGCTGTGACTCTCTGGTGACCACTCCTCAGCATTCTCTTAGAGATGCTAATAATCCTGCTGGGTAAATTTTTACTGCCAATTGAGTTTCACCTTTCCTAATTCCCTTTGTAAATATTTGCTGGCATGTTGATTTTCTTGTATTACATGATCTAATCTTTATTATGTTATTTGGCAGACTCCTATCCATAGCAGAGGAGACCTTGGCAGAGTTCCTATCCAAGGCTACAGGGACTGCTGTCGATTGGGTCCAGATGCCTGGGATGAAGGTTGCTTCTTGTTTTTATTATTTGTGGGAAATGCTCGTTTGTGTATCTTCTCCCTTGTTAAATTTTTGTGCAATCATATGGTATAATTTGTTGTTCATCTTATGCATGCTGAATCATCTTATTCAATTATTTGCCAGCCTGGTCCGGATTCGGTTGGGATCTTTGCCATTTCACAAAGTTGCAGTGGAGTGGCAGCAAGAGCCTGCGGCCTTGTAAGTTTAGAGCCTACAAAGGTAAGAATGTACATCATTTGATAGTGCTAGAATTTTTTTTTGCTGCATATTTGTATACGCCTCAGTTTCATGTGACAAGGTACATGAAGCATTTGAATTTGAAGTTAATTATTCATGTACAACAGATTGCAGAGATCCTTAAAGATCGTCCATCTTGGTTCCGGGACTGTCGGAGCCTTGAAGTTTTTACCATGTTTCCTGCTGGAAATGGAGGAACCATAGAACTCATATATACACAGGTGAACAAAAACTGTTGGAAACTTGGAAATTTTTTCCCTGATTATGTTTTACCGTCTGTTTTTGTTTAAAGGAATAACTAACATTTAATTGTTCCAGACATACGCTCCAACTACTTTGGCTCCTGCAAGGGATTTTTGGACCCTGAGATACACTACAACTCTAGACAATGGCAGTTTTGTGGTAAGCATTCTGGTGTATATTATGTTGTCATACTTTGTGCATACCAGTTTATGACAAATACAAATTTGACTTCCTTCTCTTTTTTTGTACTCCTGTAAGTGGATACCGAATGTGCTCTAAAAATATTTTGTTATCTATGTTATAAGGTGTGTGAAAGATCTCTTTCCGGTTCTGGCGCTGGCCCAAATCCAGCTTCTGCTTCACAGTTTATTAGAGGCGCGATGCTTCCCAGTGGTTATCTGATTCGACCATGTGAGGGTGGAGGATCAATCATTCATATTGTTGACCACCTGAATCTTGAGGTATGAATTTCGGATCCTTACTCATAAGTCTCTTAGTTAGAAAAACTCAATTGTTTCTCATCTTATTTCAGGCATGGAGTGTGCCAGAGGTGCTACGACCGCTTTATGAATCGTCCAAAGTGGTAGCACAAAGAATGACTATTGCGGTGAGTAGTTAATGATCGAGTCATTGACTTGATACTTTCTTCTGTACAATCAATGTAAAAGTGCTTGATATTCTGATGTCTGTATAAAAAGTGAATTTTCTGAGCTCTCATTATGTGATCAACTTCCTTTATGTCTTTAGACATTAAGTTTTAAGCCCTTTGATATGAACCAAAGGCACCCTGGAAAGTAGAATTTCTCAATGTAAATTCCATTTATTCTCAAGAATACTGCGGTGTTCTAGTGTTAATAGCACTTTGACTGTAGAACGTAAAGATAAACTAATAAACCCCTCCCTCCCCATCGTACAAAATGCATTAGATATTTTGAGAATAGAAGTACTAACTAAACTTCTTTTATGAAGGCGTTACGGTATATCAGGCAAATAGCTCAGGAAACGAGTGGTGAAGTGGTATACAGTTTGGGCAGGCAGCCAGCTGTTCTGCGAACCTTTAGCCAAAGATTGATCAGGTGGGGTATTATACTTCACTTATTAATCATTTGCTCATTTGATACATCTGTTTGTATAATTGCTTTGTCACCTTTTTCAGTGTTAATAACCACCATCTTTCTCTATCATTTTTGTAAATAAAATTTATCGATATGTCTTCTTGTAGAGGCTTCAATGATGCTGTCAATGGATTCAATGACGATGGATGGTCATTGGTCAACTGTGATGGTGCTGAAGATGTTATAATTACAGTTAATTCAACCAAGAATTTAACTTCCACTTCGAACCATGCCAATTCCCTTGCATTACTTGGAGGTGTTCTTTGTGCAAAGGCTTCCATGTTACTACAAGTAAGTCTGGAATCTGATGACCATCAACTCTAAAAATGATAGTTTGTGTTATGATCTAAGATGCCTTTGTTATCTACTTTTCTCGGATCATGAATGAGCATATTTGCTTTGTTATCTAATCTTCTTGCACGATGAATGAGGATTATCTGTCTTTTGAACTCAATTTATGTTTCTTGATTCCTAAGATGTATATGTTTGTCCCGAGTCCCTGACCTATTTTGTAGAGTTTGAGTAGCCTTTTCTGTGTTGGGAAAATAGTAGAATGTCCATGATTCTTCTTTATTGCTTTGTTGTTCTGAGATTAGGCATTGAGCTTTATCCAGAGGGCTGCATTTACAATGATTTTGTCCTGTCTGCATCTCTTAATATTGCTGTCTAATTGGATTAGTGGAAATCAGTGTTAGTTTTGAATGGCTAAGAGCTTATATGCTTTCTCCAGCTTCTTGTCTAAACCGTAAATTTTAGCTAATGAGAACTTGGCATGCGTATCTTTTTCAACTCCAGAATGTTCCCCCAGCTTTTCTCGTTCGTTTCTTGAGGGAGCACCGTTCAGAGTGGGCAGATTTCAATGTTGATGCCTACTCTGCTGCATCTTTGAAAGCTGGTTCGTATGCTTATCCTGGGATGAGGCCAACAAGGTTTACCGGGGGACAAATTATCATGCCACTTGGTCACACAATTGAACAAGAGGAGGTATGCTGTTTCAATTGGTTCAGATTTTTATTTTACTTTTGTGAGTAACATCTGAACCTTTGTTGTGAAACATGACATCAACAGGATGATCATTGCAACCACTTTCTGTCATTTTAGAGTGCAAGTATATTCTACAGAGTGCTTCTCATCCCCCTTTTCTTTTCTTTTTTGTAACTTCTAATTTTGATTCCAGTTGCTTGAAGTTGTTCGACTTGAAGGCCATTCTCTCACTCAAGAGGATGCTTTTGCATCAAGGGACATTCATCTCTTGCAGGTGCTTTTTCCTACTGCTTGTTCAGCTACTGCTGCCCTTGCTACTATCTGTTGGGGTACTATTGTGTACTGATCATGCGAAAAAATGTCTTGTTTCTATTGGCAGATATGTAGTGGAGTTGATGAGAATGCTGCCGGAGCCTGTTCTGAGCTTGTTTTTGCCCCAATTGATGAGATGTTTCCAGATGATGCTCCCTTGCTTCCCTCTGGTTTCCGTATTATCCCATTGGATTCAAAAACAGTTGAGTTTTTTTTGTGCTTCACGTGGGTTTTACCTGTTAATTCAACCAAATAGACATATGCATCAATATTGTCATAGCCTTCGGGCCATGCGGGACTGCATCTTGATGTGTTTTTTGGGCTCCCCCAACATGCTAATGTCTTGCAATTATGAATACAGAGTGATTCAAAGGCTACTTTGAATACGCATCGAACATTAGATCTGGCATCCAGTCTTGAAGTGGGCTCAACAACGAGCAATGCAGCTGGAGATCTAACTACATTTCACAATACTCGATCAGTATTGATGATCGCCTTCCAGTTTTCGCTTGATAATAGTCTACAAGAGAATGTGGCAAACATGGCACGGCAGTATGTTCGTAGCGTAATTTCATCCGTGCAGAGAGTTGCAATGGCTATATCTCCATCTGGATTGAGTCCGTCTGTTGGTCCAAAACTATCTCCCAGCTCTCCAGAAGCTGAGACACTAGCTCACTGGATCTGCCAGAGTTACAGGCAAGTTCTTTGTTGAATACTTTAGATTGCATGCATGATTCATCTGTTGGGAAAAACGTACCATATTTGCGCATAATTTCTATTTCTCAATCCTTTTCTTTCTCACCTACAGTTATCATGTTGGGGGAGAACTGTTGAGACCTGATTCCTTTGGTGGTGACTCGATGTTGAAACATTTATGGCATCACCAAGATGCTATTTTGTGTTGTTCATTAAAGGTACATTGCAACATCACTGACACATATGCTAAATCTTTATATTGATTCCGAGTAGCATGACAAATTTAACATGTCATTCTGATTAATAATTTGTGGAGATCGTAATCTGCGCAATTTGTTCGTTTTGCAGTCAATGCCGGTTTTCACCTTTGCAAACCAGGCAGGACTTGACATGCTGGAAACAACATTAGTCGCCCTTCAGGACATCTCATTGGATAAGATTTTTGACGAGGCCGGACGCAAGACGTTGTGTGCTGACTTTTCTAAACTAATGAACCAGGTACATCAGATGTTTGAACTTTCTTCCCTCCCTCTGTTACGTGTATAAAGCCATATGCTGTCTCTCATTGTAGCCTAATTCATCTTTTATCCTTTCTTCCTCGTCAGGGTTTTGCGTACTTGCCAGCCGGCATTTGCATGTCGACGATGGCTCGCCACGTGTCGTACGAACAAGCGATTGCATGGAAAGTACTTGCTGCAGAAGAAAACTCTGTCCATTGCCTGGCCTTCTCCTTCATAAACTGGTCCTTTGTGTGAGCATTTTAATTGGTTCCATCCCTCACCTTTCTTCCACTAGACATGCAAAAGAAGCTTTGAGAGAAAAAGAAAAGCAGAAATGTGGAAAAAGGAAAAGAAGTTTTGTAATATCTCTACCCCTGCCGGAGGTTTTGCATCAGATTAATTTGAGTTGATTTTGATTTGCAACTGTGCTGCAATTGGCAATGTTGGCTTCTGATAGGTCATTTCTCTCATTTCTCTTTGCAGACAAATTAGAAATTTGATTGGGAAAAAGTTTTCGTTTTGTAGTTTGTGTTTTAATATTTTTCTAAATTTTGAAGTTTAAATTTTTTATTTGATTTTTCAGTTAAGGTGCCATTTAGTGTTTTTAATTTCCAAAGTAACCATGAGGGAGGACTTGGTTTTTGGCCTTTTCGCCGACAAACTTCCAAGCAAGCTGCCCAAGGTCGTATTGACAGCTTCAATTTGCCCATCTCATTGAGGGTGATGGACACAACTATAATTTCACGAGTGTCCAAAAAATGGCTAAATCAATTGTGCGGATTATATCATCGACTCCTAACTAGTTTTATTTACTCTCGACAACACATTTATTTATATGATCACGACAAGTTTATGTTCTTAGAATAATTTTCTGTAAGAGCAACTCCAACGTTGCAAAGACTTCATAGGGCAACTCACAATTGAATAGCCTTCAATGAATAGTAACTGTCTTTTGCACCTTCATCCCTAAACATTTAGCCATGACAATATGCAATAAAATATTAGCATTTTTTATTTTATAAAATAATAAAAAATAATTTTATTTCAAATTTGGGATATGATTTTTAATTGGTCTTGTTGTACCACGTTTCATTAAATAAGAAATTACAACCCAAAGTATTTGAGAAAATATAAAATTGTGGTGTAAGGTGGAAGATAATGATAAGATATTTATAGAAAAATTAAATCTTTTTTTTTTTTTAGTTTTTTAAATTTTTTTCGGATTTTTTATTAATTGTTTACATTTTTATTGCTTTTTTAAATTTTTTATTAATTTTATAACGTGGTTGACATCAGCCATGCATCACTTAGGCCTCAGGCTCTCGGGTTGTGGATTCCCACCTGACCTGGCCACCGGGCCTCCCCCGAGCTCCATTGCCCGCATGGGCTGGAACAGATTGCTAGGGCTATTGGGTAGGAAATAAAGTTGGTCCATCGGGCTGGAGACCCCGCTGGACTTGCTCTAACATTGCATGTCTTGCTTGCTTGAAGTGGTGAAAATAAATGTGCAATATGTAGAAAGAGTTGCCTATATATATAAGATGTGCGAAAGTCATCGCAAAGAGGATGTGTAAAACGTCTCTTTACAAGAAGATAATGCTTTGAATGATATCTTTATTCTTTTCATACAAGAGATCTTTCCTTGATTTAACAAAATTACAAGAGATACACCGTAAATTAGGTAACCTAAGATTATAGGAATTATATACAAAGTCAACACTCCTCCTCAAGTTGGTGCATATACGTCACACATGCCCAACTTGTCTATGAATTTAGAAAACTTTTCACTTGAAATTGCTTTGGTAAGTATCTCCGCTATTTGATCTTCCGTTCTAATTGGAGGGACTTTAATTATTTTTCCTTTTAGCTTTTTCTTTAATAAAAAAATATGTCAACCTCTACATGCTTGGTTTTATCGTGTTGTACTGGACTGTAAGCAATATCACGAGCAACTTTATTGTCACAAAACAATTTCATTGGCTGACTATGTTTAACACCCATATATCGTAACAGAAGTTTAAGCCACAAAATTTTACAGATACCAAGTGGCAGGCTTCTATATTTTGGTTCAGTGCTTGACCTTGATGCTACACATTACTTCTTGCTTCTCCATGTTACTAGATTTCCACCCACAAAGGTGAAACACCCAGAAGACGAGCGCTTATCATCTATTGAACTAGCCCAATCAGCATCAGCATAATCTTCTATTCTGAAATGCTCATTCTTGTTGAATAAAATAGCTTTTCCAGGACTTCCTTTTAAATAACTCAATATCCTCATAACCGCATTCATGTGGTGTTCTCCTAGATCATGCATGTATTGACTGACTACACTCAAGGCATGTGCAAGATTAGGCCTCATGTGAGCCAAATAATTAATCTTCATATTAATCGTTGATATCTTCCTTTATCGATTGGTAGTTGGTCCTGATCAATACTTAGCTTCATTCTTTCTGCCAATTGAGTGGTTACAAATTTGCATGCACATATGCCAGTTACCTTTAACAAGTCAATAATATACTTTCTCTGTGACAAAAAGATTCCTGACTTACACCTTGACACCTCAATTCCAAGAAAATATTTCGGAGACCCCAAATCCTTCATCTCAAACTCAATAGACAAATATTTTTGCAAGGTTTCACGTTCATCTGGGTCATTACTAGTCACTACCATGTCATCCACATATAAAATGCGTGCCGTAAGCTTTTCGTTTTGGCGCTTTAGGAGATTACAATTACTCTGCTTGTACCCAAGTGCTCTCGTGGACTTAGTAAACCTACAAAACCATGTTCTCGGAGATTGCTTCAACCTATACAATGATTTTCTGAGCATACACACTTTGTACTTATGCATATCAGAAACGTTACTCCCTGGTGGGAGTTCCATGTATATCTCCTCAATCAGATCTCCGTGTAAGAAGGCATTTTTTACATTAAACTGTTGTAGCGACCAATCTAAGTTTGCTGCTAAGGATAACAAGACATAGATTGTGTTGATTATGGTCACCAGTGCAAAAGTATCACTGTCATCAATTCCATACTTCTGCATATACCCATTTGCCACTAACCTTGCTTTAAAGCGATCCACCGTTCCATCTGCTTTATATTTCACTATATAGACCCACTTGCATCCCACATGTTTCTTGCAAGCTGGAAAGTCTGTTACTTCTTAGGTAGCATTCTTTTTCAATGATCTCAATTTTTCATTCATTGTTTCTCTCTAGTGGGCATCGGCTAAAGCCTCTTGATCACTGTTAGGAATAGATACAATAGATCATTGATAGACAAATGCCTTATTTGATTCATATAGGTGATAGGTACATAATTGTTCAAGGGATGCCTCACTCCCAAATCCAAGTTTGGCTCACTCATGGGATATTTTTGTCTACATTTAGGATTTGCCTCATAAGTGGGTCGAGGAATACCTCGATTAATGAGCTTAGGAAGACGACGTGGAGATGGAGCATCCGGCGTGGGAGGCGATTGGTTATGCATATTAATAGGTTGTTGCTGTTGGACAGAAGCCCAATAATCGAGGGCTGTTGTTGCTGCTCCTGAGGCACGGTTTGCTGATTGTGCTGAAGCTTAGAACCCATGAGCTGGAGGTTGTGCTAAGGCCCAAATGACACGTCATTGTTGCTTTGAGGAACAAGCTAGATGCTGTCTTGAAGGTCCAGAAGCCCAAATGTCATGGGCTGAAGAAAGTTGGGCTCATGCTTGTCTTGGGCCCTGATGTCGTGGGCTCCTAACTTTCATGGGGCCCTTATGGCTTGGGCTGCTGAACATTTTGGAGGCCAGATGCGGTGGGCTCCTAAACTAATATAGGCTGCTCAGTTCTGGGTTGGCATAGTCAAAGGTTTTAAATTCTACCGCTCGAATGAACCCCTGAAGTAGAAATGGCATTCGTGTCATGTTGTCCGTGTTTGTGTCATTTTTGTAACATATCCGATATCTTAACGGATCGTGTAGTGTAACACCCGTTAAAGTAAACAGGTAATATGACACGACCCAAATTTGACCTGTTAATATTATCAGGTAATATGACCCGACTCGTTATCCATTGAAAAATATATATTTTAAATCAATAAATAATGAAAATCTAAAAAAAATGAAATTCGGTCAATAGAATAAAGCGCAAACGACAACCGGCGATTAAATTTAAATATGTGGTTTATGTATTATGTTGTCAGAATTCGGAGTTGACCCCTTCACGAAAGTTGTAAAGCTTGTCATTACTAGTGATTGTATTTTTAATTTTTTTTTTCATTTTTCACACTCCTACAATAATAATTATTAATTTTATTAATTTTGCACTAAAAATAAAAAAACACTATTCATGAGATTTGGAGGGGTTTAAAAAGCTAAACGATCATGTAACTATCGTCGAAACATAGATGATGCAATCACGAGCATTTGTATATGCATTCATATTTTTCAGACTTGTACATTAATGATTATGAATTTTATTTATTTTGAACTCCCTTAAAAATACTATTCATGAGGGTTTGTATGGTTTTAAAAATTCAAACAATGATGTACACATCCTCATAGCGTAGAGGATGCAATCACGTGCGTTTGCATATTTTCTCACATTTTTTACACTTGCAAATTAATTACTATAATTTTTTAATGTGTTTGGAATTTTTAAATTACTCGATATTTTTATTTTTAATGTGCTTTATATTTTTTTTATGGGTATTTTGTGAAAAATCAATAAAAAGTTAAAATATTAACAATAGATCAACAATATTTATGTTAATTATAAATAGTCTAATAATGTATTGTGATACTTAAATGCATTTAAAATAAACAAAAATTACAAAATTTGTACAACTGGCACTCACTTCAACTAACACTCTCTTATAGTTTTATATTTGAAATAAGTCAATAAGGATCAGACACTGCAATGCAGTATCTGTTTCCTGATTCTATTTTTTACATTTGGATTCAGACACTGAGTTGCAGCGTCCATTTATTGGTTTCGTTTTTTCCATCACTCACACGCCTCCTACATGTTCCTTTGTACATTTGGATTCAGACATTGCAATGCAGTGTCTGTTTCCTAGTTTTGTTTTTCACTTTTGGATTCAGACGCTGAGTTGCAGTGTCCGTTTCCTGGTTCTATTTTTTCCATCACTCACACATCTCCTACACTTCACACCTCACGTGACTCCTGATTTTACATTTAGATTCAGACACTGTAATGTAGTGTCCGTTTCATGGTTCTGTTTTTTTTTTTTAAAAAATTGGATTTATACACTGGATTGCAATGTTCGTTTCCTGGTTTTGTTTTTTCCATTTGAATTTGAACACTACAATGCAATATCCGTTTCCTGGTTCCCTTCTTTTTTTGACTTGAGTAGACTCATTCATGTAAACGTAAGGCGAGAGAGAGTGATATAATATACATATTCTAACTATTTATTGGATTTAGATGCTCTCAAGATCATTTCTATATGAATAGAAATCCAACGGCCAAATCCTCTTCCCCCGCCTCTCTTCCCCCTCAACTCTTATTTCTCCCTCGCACCCCCATACTCCACCGTTGTTAACAAACTCCAAATTCAATTGCAGGTAATCTGTGCTCTAAGTTTGATTTATTTTTTCACTATCCCTTACTGTTTTAGTTTTTTATTTGTCATCTCTTTCTTCTTCTTCATCTTTGAGATTTCTCTCACTTTAATTCTTCCAAAGTTATGAAAAAGATCTCTGCAACCAAAAGACATTGGTTTGCACGACCCATCTCTTTGTTGTTTCATTAACATTGACTGAGATTTTAAGGTCAAGGGACTTGTAGCTGAGGGTTGTGGTGGTGGTAAGGCTGATTTTGGAGAGTTAAGGTGAGGGACCTGCAATTGGTGGTTGTGGGTTGGGTGAGTTGTGGAAGTGTTGGGGCTGATTTTGAGGTGGGGTTGAATTTAATTTGGAAATTGAGGAGTTGGTGGTTTGAGGTTGAGAGCCTCAAAGTGAAGGAGAAAGAGAAGAGTTGAGGGGAAAATAGGAAGGATAAGAGATTTTGGCCTTTGGATTTGTATCAATGGATGAGATCCATCGGCCTGGAGGATCTCCACAAATTGATCCGGAGATGATCTAAATCCATATTGATTATAGCTTAAGCCCATATAACATTTATAGAGAGAGAGAAAGAGAGAGTGAATGATAGAATAGTCAAATTCTAACTATTTATAATGACGTAAAGCTTATGTGGCATTCATCATTGACCTATGCCTAATTAATAAAAATATATCATTAATTAAGTCCAAAACAAAAATGTCATTGATATATGGCTTAATAGTAAAGTTTTTATTGACCTTTGACTAAATTACCTTTTTTTAATCTCACTCTTTGCCTGTAGTATACTTATGAAAATAAATAAATAAATAAGTAAAACTTAAATTTTTTAATTTATATAGAATAATAATACAATGACACATATTTAATATACAATATACACATATACACTATGCCTATTTATAGTAAGTTTTTTTTAGTAGTTTAAAAAATTAAAATCATCAAATTATTTAACGTGTCAAAACGGGTTACCGGCATGTCATCCTTGTGTAAACTTGTTAAGGACCCGTTATTAACGGGTCCTTATCATGTGACCTGATTAATTATCGTGTTGACCCGAAACTCGTTATATTTTCGTGTTGTTTACATGTCGTTTTAACAGGTCGTGTTAGAAATTATCAGGTCTACCCCTAAAGTGAGGACCTAGAGGATTTGTAATATTTCTCATGTTCATGAAACACCACATCCAAGATGACAAACATTTTCTTGGTTGGAGGGTGATAACAACGATGACCCTTTTGAGTAATGGCATATCCCAAAAACACACAACGAACCGCCCGAGGCTCCAATTTACTTTTTCGTTGGGGTGAGTGGAGGTGGACATACGCTACACATCCCAATACACATGTCACTCTTGATAAGTCATCTAGTTTTGATGAGTCACTCGTCATGTGTGCAATTCTTGACACCCATGATGTGCGCCTTGTAAACCCTGACAAGTCAAAATTTAATTTGTTGATGAACATTTATTCCATCGAAAATTTACATGTCTATCACCAAAACAAAAGGGTAAATTACACTTTACCACCTCAGGTTTAAGGTCTATTGCAACCTCATACAACATCTTCAAAAAAATTTCACTTTCATACCTCATGTACTATTTTATTTCAATATAATACATCCGTTACATTTTTTTATCCATTGATCCGTTAAGAGCTGACGTGACTGCCAAATTTGTGCCATGTAACAAAAAAAATAATTTTTTATGTATTAAAAATATTATAATAATTTACCCTATTAAAAAAAAAAAAAAAACTGAAACCCTAAAACCATTCCCCCCGACCCACCTCCCTCTCCTCCACTTTTTTCACCTCCCTTCCCATCCAAAAACCCACCCCATCTAACCCTACCCCAACCTCCCCCGCAACCCCCACCGACCCACCTTCTCCTCCACTCTCTTCACCTCCCCTCCCATCCAAAAACCCATCCCAAGACGACCAGACCCACTGCGAGTTCTCTGCCGACATCGAGAAGGTTTACAGAATACTACGGAAATTCCACTCCAGGGTCTCGAAATTGGAGCTCGCTTTGCACCAATACGGCGTCGTTTTGAGTTTGGGGTTAACGGAGCAGGTGTTGAATAGGTGCGGCGACGCCGGGAACTTCGGGTATGGGTTCTTCATGTAGGAATTACAGACCCAATTACGAGGTGTATAAGGCCATGATTAAAAGCTTGAGCAAAATGCATAAAAAATGACGGTGTTTGTGGAGATGCAGAGATGGTTTTTTTTTTTTTTTTTTTAAAATTTTTTTAGGGTAAATTATTATAATATTTTAAATGCATAAAAAATTCTTACCACGTGGCACAAATGTGGCAATAACTTCAGCTCTTAACGGACCAATGGATGGAAAATGTAACGGATATATTATATTGAAATAAAATAGTACATGAGGTATGAAAGTGAGATTTTTTGAAGATGTTGTATGAGGTTGCAAAAAAAAAAGAAGTTATCTTCTCACAGAAAAAAATGGAAGGCGGAAGCCCAACAAAACAAACTAATTAGACATTGAGAGAAATTTCCCAAACTCAAAGATTCATCTTTCAGCAAAAGAAGTTGGATTCGGGTTTTGGGTTTCCATAATTTGGAATTCTGGAGGTGTATTCAATTAGGATTTTAAGGGATTTTATTTTTTTAATGAATCTAGGGGTATTCAATCAGGAATTTAAGTGATTCTCTGACATTCAATGTGTATTCAATCAGGATTTTAAGATAGTTTATTAAAATCCTTAGAAATCCAGATGTATTCAATTGAGATTTTAAAGAAGTTTATAACATTCCAGATGTATTCAATTAGAATTTGATTTTAAACAATTTGACAAAGTTGAGGAATTAGACGGAATTGGAGAGATTTTGTACTGTATTTTAAGCATCTACAAATCTCACATCTCCCTAAGAGATTTTGAGGGAATTGAATCAAAATTTTACATGGATTCTCTACAAATCAATTAGACTCCATAAAAATCCATGGATTTATAAATCCATTACAATCTCTCAAATTTTCAATTGAATACACCCCTCTTCATCTGTCTTAGAGAGAGATAGGAGAAATGAAGGGAAAGATAGTGGGGATTGATATGAGGCATTGGATAACGTTAGAAAGTTTAAAACATTTATTAATAGGGTGAAGTGCCGATTTAGTTTATCAACTATCACCTCAGTGAAAATTAGGTCATTGAATTATTTTTTGAGTAAAATAAGTCCCTAAATTCATTAAAATTGTTAATTTCATCCCTACTATTATATTCAAAGCTATTTTATCCAATTTTTCGACAACTTAAGTCACTTGACACGCTTTAGAGTGTTATACCGTCATTTTCTCGCTATAAGCCCTTAGCATTTCATATAGGTTGTGAATCAAACATCAAATTTATCCTCCAAAGTTAATCCCATACACTATTTCTTTATGTAAAATTACCAATCTAACCTCTAATGTGTATCATATTCAAGTAATTTGACTTAAATTCACGGAAAATTGAATATAGTAGCTTCGAATTTAATATTAGGAATGTAATTGGTATATTTTTATAATTCATGGACTGATTTAAAAAAAAAACCTAATTTTCAGTTAGGTATAATTTAGGAACTATGTCACATCTCGGCCTGGGACGGATCACTTCCCGGGCCCGCTTCACCACCGTAGCACGATATTGTCCGCTTTGGGCCCCGACCACGCCCTCACGGTTTTGTTTCTGGGAACTCACAAGCAACTTCCCAGTGGGTCACCCATCCTGGGAGTGCTCTGGCCCTCTTCTCGCTTAACTTCGGAGTTCCTACGGAACCCGAAGCCAGTGAGCTCTCAAAAGGCCTCGTGCTAGGTAGGGATGAGAATATACATTTAAGGATCACTCCCCTGGGCGATGTGGGATGTCACAAACTAAATTAGCAGTTCACCCGTATTAATAAGATAAACCAAACTTAAATAACACAGGTGGCATTTTTTTTCAGAACAAGATTTACAGGTGTCAATTAGGTATTGGTTGAGAAACCAGGTCAGCTGGAGTGCCGTTAACCTGGAAACATTCATTGAACTAGTAATTCCTCTTCATTCCAAAAAATCTTTGACCATACCCCTCCTAAAATCCTAAACCCTTAAATTAGGGGTGGACACGGTTCGGTTTGGTGCGGTTTTGAGTGAAATCGAAACCAAAACCGAATTTTTTTGTAGTTCGGTTCGGTGCGGTTTTGAAGTCAAAACCGAAATGAAACCAAACAATTTGGTTCGGTTTGGTGCGGTTTCAAACGGTTTTGGTTTGGTTTCAAACAATTAATTACATACAAAATTAAAAATTAAGAAGAACACCTAAACTGAAGGGTAAAAGGATCAAAAGCTAATTAAGATTATACTAAGCTGCTAAGTCAATCGATTATTTAATTGGGCCAGGTACATTACAAGCTAATACTAAATGAATAAAAATCCAAGAATTCTTATAAACCATGCAATTCTACAATAAAAGATAGATTGAATATTAATTCCACCAACCATTGTTTAATTGATAACTCAAAAAATTACAATTGATTAAGCATACTTACATAGTTACACTTAAAGCATTCCATGGATCGATTCGCAATTGACTTATCAACGTGTGTCCAATGTGTGGTGTAACAATGAAGGCAGTAAATATATATTGATATATTTGCAGAAGTTGATCAATTCAAACGAGAGGTGAAAGGAACAGTGCCTCTGAGCAGTGGACTGTGAAGATTAAAGAAAGTAACGATATTCTAGTATGGTTGAATTCATACTAAATGTGTAGATTTTAACAAACAACTAATTAAAACATGACATTTAATATGGATATTTAATTAAATGTTTATTAATATTTGCAGTGCGATTTGGTTTTGATGCGGTTTTCAAAAACCAAAACCGAAACCATACAGTTTCCCTACACTGCGGTTTGGTTTCAAAACCACAAAACCAAACCGTTCGGTTCGATCCGATTTAATTGATGTTTCGGTTTCGGTTAAGTATTGATTTTTTTCAATTCATTTCATTGTATAACTGAAAATTAAAAAGGTGTGAAAAAAAAGTAAAAATATGTGTGAATAGCACCACTCTTTTTCTACCCAATAAACTGTAAACCAAAGCATAGCCAGGTAAAGGCACATGCTAGCCAGCATATCCATGCGAAGACACCCTGGAGGAAAATGTTGATGATCAGAAAGAACCCGATCACGGCAGAAACGTACCCAATGTTCTCAAGGATGGTGGCAGCCCTATGGTTGCCGCGTACTCTCTGAAATATCCCAGAGAAAGAAACTGCGAAAGCAAACGCCATAACCACTCCAAAAATATGAAAAAGGAGCGAATGCGGCGGTTGAGACTCGTCAGCATGGCCTGCTCGATTGGTAGTAGTGGTAGATGATGACGAGGAAGAGGACGACGGGGAGCTCTGAGAAGGAAGAGCCAAGGCAACAACCGTCTGGAATGAGAGGCTGAGGATCGTCTTCCCCAAACTCATGTAATCAGCTGGATTTGTGCCTGTGTTTGTGTTTATATTTTGCACAAAAAAAAAGTTACAAGTATGGTTGTTGGAACGGTAACCTCGCAAGCGGTCGGATGCTTGAGAATACTGAGACCTCGGCAAATAATGAGGATGAGGATAAGTCGTTGGAGTTATCGGTGACGGCGGATGAGGATGAGGTGGAGGAGGCAAAAATCTTACTGTGATTGGTAAGGTGCGCTCCGGCCACTCGTTCTCTGTGTTGGGACGAGACAAGAAACTGCGGCGTAGCACAACCCAAGCGTGGAGGAATGGGAGGATGATTCTCCGGAAAAAAAAACATGATGATCTAGGAGGGGGATCCATATCGTAATTACTGAACTGCAATTTAAATTAGAAACCGTGTGTGTCTCAGCACATAATATATATAAAATTTAATTATTGGCACCACATTTTCTCTAAAGTAAGCGAAAACATGCATGAAACCCTAAGTTTCGTAGCAGCTTCGCATCAGTTTTCCAGCAGCTTAGCATCAGTTTCGCAGCAGCTTTGCAGCAGTTTCGCAGCAGCTTCACAGATAATTTATAGTTAATTTAGCCAAAAATCAATAAAAACTTTACAATTAAGTCATATATCAATGACTGTTGCAGTCCTATTAAACTAGGAATGTGATTTAGCCAAAAATCCTAATGTATCTAGGGATATCTTGGAATATTCCCTTTAGTAGTTAATATCCTATTAGAGTTGTAATCCTATAAGGTAAGGATTTAACCTATCTTACAACTATAAATAAAGACACAATGGGGTGAAACAACACACACCTTAGAATTACATCTCTATCTTCTCTCTTGCCGCCGGCCCTCTCCCTCTCTAGTCCTAAATACAATTCAGTAAATTAGGCCTACAACACGTTATCATCACGCTCTTGCCAAAAGCTAAGGAACTGAAGGATCGTGGAGGAGGCTTTCTCCTACAACATCAAAGGCTTTCAACTATTTTCTGCCAATCAGGTTCTTTTAAAATAAATTAAGATATTTGAAATGACCTTGAAGCATGAAAACATTCCCGATGATGCATGGACCCCCCTATATTTATATTTTCCTTTCAATTATATATATTGCATATGTGTTCATATATTTTGTCAATATATATATTTGTTCATGCAATATGCAATTATGTTATGTGGAATTTGTGAGTCAAAACATCGAAATTAATTTAGAAGCAATTAGGGTTTTTAAACCTAGAATTCAAAAAAAAAAAAAAGGGATTTTTCGCGGTTGAGCCGCGACTCCATGCCGCATCGTTGAGCCATGCTGGTTAGCTACGACGGCATCGTTTCGATGCCATGGACATCTCGCAGTAGCCCCGTGGGCTTGTCGCCACTACATTGCAACTAGGCCTCGGCCTGGGCTGGTTTATGCACAGGCCCGAAGCCCTGAGTCCACTCCAGTAGGCCAACAAGCCTTTGTTGGGCTCTGTCCTTGTCTCGGCCCATCAAGCCAGTAAGCTTTGCTTGCTGGGCTCTCCATCTGTCTCGGCCCGCGATCACCAAAGCCAGCCTATATGGCTGGGCTTGCCTAGAACCGGCCCACGACGAAGCCAGCCTTCGCTGTGCTTCGCGCACACCCATCCCAAGCCAGCTACATGCTGGGCCTGTGCACCCTCGCTTTTTGTGGCCCACAAACCAGCAGCTTTGCTGTTGGGCTTGTCCCAACACATGACCCATGGCTTGTAGCCATGATTGGGTTGCTCCGCAGCCAACTCGCGGTCCATTAAACCCCTTTTGGGGCTTTGCCCCGCACACGGCACCCAAGCTCACCGAGATTGGGCTATAATTTTAACCCGAATGTTATTATTATTTTTGCTTCTACGATCAACCCTGAATGGTTACGATCTATTGAATTAATTAAAGTGACCAGTAGTCTATTAATCTGATAATTAATTCAAAATTATTGACCTGAAATTCACTTTTTGGCAATTAACAATTCAATAAATTATTTCGTTTCTTTGAACCGTTCACTATCTTTCGTAGTCCTGATGCATTCACACTTGGGTTCCTGAAGCAATCCACAAATTCACTACACTTTATTGTATATTGTATTCTGTGTTCTTGTAGGTACCCTTGTATATGAACTGAACATTCATAACTAAATCGAACCTGTAGTTTTGAATTTAGTGCCTTTGAAAACCGCAATTTTCATTCAATACTTACCACATGAAACCTGTAGCTTTCATGCATAAATTAAACCAATACATGTCTAGAGAACCCACATGTTTTACGATATATGTCTATGGCTTTCCATACGACTAACCACGTTTTGTTGTACCCTCTATTTTAGGGACATGTCGAACTTGAACAAGCTCGATTTCGTCGCTCTGGAAGTCTTTGGAAGAAACTACCGAAAGTGGGTTCAAGACGTGAAGCTCCATGTTACTGCAAAGAGTCTTAGAGCTACTATCGAGGAACCTACCAATGATGAACCCGTCGATGAAGCTCAGAAAGCTACTGCTATGATCTTCATCCATAGACACATCTATGATGCACTGCAGACCGAGTATCTCGCAGAAGAGGATCCACGTACCCTCTGGTTTGCTCTGGCCAATTGCTTCGATTACCAAAAAGACCTTTACTTGCCTGAAGTAATACACGACTGGCAGTATTTACACTGCCAAGACTTTAAGTATGTGAATGAATACAATTCTAAAGTTTGTAGAATCCGATCACTGCTTAAGTTTTGTAAAGAAGACTTAACCTAACATGATCTCATGGAGAAGACCTATTCAACCTTCAATGCCACCAATATTGTCCTGCAGCAATAATATAGGGCATATAAGTTCACCAAATTTTTGGATTTGATATCTGTTTTACTTCTCGCTGAAAAGCAGAACTAGCTTTTGATGAAGAATTATCAATCTCGACCCACTGGTTCGAAGGCTCCGCCTGAAGCACATGGGACTAATTCTAGTAGCCACAATCGACGAAAACCCCGTCGTGGCCTTGGAAATGGGTGGCAAGCCCCACCATGGGCCCAAGGTCAACAAAACAGAGGCCCACCTAATGGAGGAAATTTGACCCAGAAGAGCCAAACTGTTGCCTATAAGGCCCCCAACTTCTAGAACAAGGGAAAAACTACTGTTCAATCGGCTTCCACTGAACTAGACATGTGCTGTCGCTGTGGACCAAAGGATCATTGGTCACGCGTATGCCGAGCTACCCCTGAGGCTATTGCCAAGTATCATTCCCATCGTGAAACTAACTTTGTGCATGTAGAACATCCTGAAGATACTACAACTTTAGAGGTTTCAGATTTTCAGGAGGCATCCGCTCCCATGGAAGAATAAAGTTTTATTTTTCTAGGACATGTTATGGCGTTTTTACACCCCTAGTGGCCGAATCCACTAGGAGTGGCCGAACCCCTCCCCTAAATTTTAGGTTTATGGTTTAACTTTTGGACAATTTTTCTAAGTCTTTGGAATTATTTGTGTGGATTGGTTTGTTTTGAATTAATAATTATTTTATGGATATTAGTTCTCGAATTGATTAATTGAATGAATGGAATTATATTTATGCATATGACCGATTCAATTAATTTATTTCTAGGTATGACTAGCGGGGAAGTTAGTTGTCTGGCTGATAGTGCCACCACGTACACCATATTGCATGAGAAACACTATTTTACTAACTTCGTACCTAAAAATGCACATTTGACAACCTTTTCAGGCCCATCCAATCTGATAGAAGGATACAGAAAGGCCCGTATTATGTTGTTCAATGGTACTAAATTAACCATTAAAGAGGCAGTCTATTCTCCATGTTTGGTATAACGTTGTTGAGTTTTAGAGATATTCGAGATAATCAATATCATGTTGAAACCACTGAAGAGAATGGTTCTGAATTTCTTTGTATCACTTCTTACGAATATGGCCAGAAGCATATTCATAAGAAGCTGTAACGTCTCCCGAGTGGGTTGTACATAACAACAATTCGATATGTGGAGACCCATCACGTGGCCGACCCTATGGCTGGGTTCCAGAGCACTCTCCTGCTTTGGCATGGCATGATCGAATGAGATATCCCGGACGAGATATGATGCGCCATATCCTCAAAGTATCACATGAGCATCACTTAAAATCTTATCCTGGCCATCCGCTTTGCTAAGCATGCTCCTTGGGTAAGTTGAACATTCAACCCTCACTTACAAAGATTATTCACGACCCCCCTAAGTTTCTTTAGAGGATTCAAGGAGATATTTGTGGACCTATCCAACCAATATACGGACCATTTAGATACTTCATGATGTTTGTTGATGCATCAACACAATGGTCACATGTTTGTTTTTGTCTACACACAATGCTGCATTTGCAAAACTATTAGGCTTAGGGCTCACCACCCTGATTATCCGATCAAGTCGATTCGACTGGATAATGCTGGAAAGTTTATGTCACAGACTTTTGACAATTATTGCGTGTCTATTAGGATTGAAGTTGAACATCCTGTACCCCATGTTCACACCCAAAACGGCATGGTAAAAGCTTTCATAAAGCGCTTTCAAACGATAACTCGGACTTTGGTTATGCGAACCAACTTGCTGGTATTTGCCTGGGGCCATGCAATATTGCACGCAGCTATGTTGGTCCACCTGAGGCACACCGCTACCCAACCTTATTCACAGTTACAGTTGGTTACTGGATACAAGCCTGACGTCTCGCATTTACGTGTGTTTAGGTGCGTAGTCTATGTGCCAATAGCGTCGCCATTACGTGCCAAAATCGGTCCTTATAAAAAAATGGGAATCTATGTCTGTTATGATTCGCCATCAATTATTCGCTACTTAGAGCCCTTGACATGAGATCTTTTTACCGCACGTTTTACTAATTGTCACTTCGATGAGATAGTCTTCCTGTTGTTAGGGGGAGATAAGATCACTAACGTTCATGTAGAACGCCACGAATTGTCGTGGATTACTCCCACTATGTGTCATTTAGATCCCCACACCCCTTAGTCTGAAACCGAAGTGCGACTTATTCTAGATCTTCAGAGCATCGCTCAAAGCATGCCGGATGCTTTTACAAATCTAGCAAAGGTGACGAGATCACATATACCTGTTGCAAACGCACCTGCAAGGATAGACGTACTCAACGTACGCCGTATCACTGCCTTGGAAGGCTGGACCGTCCTCGAGGGTGGGGCAGCTGCACCTCCCACAACCCGACCAAGTACATTGGCGGCTAGCCAATCATCTGATCCTACCTTCAAGCTTGGTAGACCCTCTGGTTCAAAGGATTCATTATCCCAGAAGAGGAAAACAGCACAAACTAGTAAACTTAGTCTGAATCCGACCATTGCTTACTCATCCGCTCAAACGCATGAGGTTATTCAGATTACGGTGATGTCTTAGATGAGACATATCGGCCTCCTAAGAATCATGAGATTTCAGTCTATTACGCAGTATTGGATGAGGTTTGAAATCAGAATGAGATGATTGTTAATGATGCATTCGCGTATACAGTTTTGACATCATGCTTAGCGATGACATTGAACCACGTTCCGTTGATGAATGTCGACGTAGAACAGATTGATTAAACTCGAAACAAGCAATTCAGATTGAACTTAATTCGCTTGCAAAACATAAGGTGTTTGGGCCTGTAGCTCATACTCCACCATATGTGAAGCCCGCGGGCTACAAGTAGGTTTTCGTGAGGAAGCGTGATGAGAAAAATGAAATAGTGCGATACAAAGCACGCCTAGTAGTGCAAGGCTTCTCTCAATGCTCTGGGATTGATTACGAGGAAATGTATTCCCCTGTAATGGACGTCATAACGTTCCCCTACCTTATCAGTTTGGTAGTTTCTGAAAAACTAACCGTGCAGCTTATGGACGTGGTAACCGTGTATCTTTATGGGGATCTAGATACGAAATCTACATGAAAGTTCTAGAATGACTTCCATTGATTGGTTCAAATAGTTCTAGACCACGGAACACTCTTTCTATTAGATTGGGGAAATCACTCTATGGATTGAAACAATCCAGGAAGATGTGGTATAACCGTCTGAGTGAATATTTGACAAGTCAGGTGTAACGACCCGTCCCTAAATATTACAAATTTTATAATTTTAATACGTGAATTTATGAATATGCCATTCGAGGCAAAAAAGTTGACTTTTGTTGACCGCCTTGTCCTGTCATGTAAGATTCATTTCCTTAGGGTATCTTTGCAGTACTCGTCACTACAAACGCGTGGGCACGAGAAGGTTAGAATTTGGAGCTAAAACGAAGATTTTACAGAACTCAAACAATAAGGGTATTTTGATAATTTTCCAAGTAAAGATATTTCCCTATCATGGACCATTGGGGAGCTGACATGTGGCAGTTTATTCCCCAATCTTCTGGAATCCTCTCCCTCTCCCTTCTCTCCTGGATTTCTCTCCCCCTTTCGAGTTCTCTCTCTTTTCCCTCATCTCTACAGTTTCCCTCTCCGAGCACGTCACCACTCACCACCTTCAACTCCGGCGACCCCACCACCCTCGAGACCTTCCCGTCGCGAACTCCGACTAGCAAAAATCTATCTCTCTCATTCTTTCTCTGCACAGTGATACCCCACTGTTTGGAATCTGACTCCGGCGAGATTCCTCGTCCCTCCAACTTGGGTAAGCCTCGGGATACCTGGAATCCTTTTATTTTCGTCCTTGTGGTCTCATTCTGACTAGGTTATGTTTTTGGAACGATGAGATAACGTGGAAATACGTCGGGGAAGAATTCCCTAGTTTCTGGTGTTGGACTCGTGTGTTGTAGGTGTTTTTTAAACGAATTCCGGCCACAACGAGGGACCACAAAGGAATAAGCTCACTCCTTACCTATCTACCTTCATTTTGGCCTTTAAATCGTGGGAAATGGTTGAGCTTTGAGCTCGACCGGAGATTGAGAAATTCCTGACCGAAATTCGATTTTCCCCTTCGTTGGCTTCGGCGACCCGCTAGCCAATCGGGTAAAACCCGACCCGTAACAAAGACCGGCCTAACCTAGGTCCTAGGCCAATCCAATTACTAGCTCAAGCCTGTGGGACATGTATTGGACCCAACCAAGCCAACCCAAAACCAATCCAACCTAATATCTGGGCTTAGTTCAATAACTCGACCCAAACCTTTGGGCCATGTGACTCATTAACCCAAGCCCAAGTCCTTCAACCCATTATCTAGGCCCGAATCCATGACCCATTAATCCGGCCCAAAACCCTAACCAGATCCAATAATCCTAACCTAGGCCTAACCCAACAACCCAAGCCTAGATTTGACTTGTTGATTGTTGATCCGCCCCGTTGACTTTTCTATCAACGTTGGCCGTTGACTTGTCAACGTTGACTTTTAGGTTGACCTTTTGGGGTTTCGGTTGGGACCCCTACTAGGCTAATTTTGACGTCCTGATTCTAAATCCGCTATCCATTTTTCCAAATTCTGATGTTTCAGTGGAGTTTTACTAAATGGTCTCAAATTATGATTAGGCGTGTTAATGGGAAGTGACACCATTCTCGCTAGTTTGAGTGGCTCCCGCGCAATGGAATACATGTGAGTGGTCACTTCTAAACTTGCATGTTTTTATAAAATGTTAGGCTTGCATGCATTTCATATTTCATGAATGAACCTTGTTTTATAGTATGTTTTACGGATTTCCATACTTATGGTTTATTGAATTTATGTTTTTACTAAAAATTATGAATGGTTGGATTTTCGTATATGAAGTACTATGACTTTCGAATATGATGTATATTAAGGATTTATGAATATGAGCTATCATGGATTGATAAGATGAGATTTTGAGCTTTTAAGCTCCGGATTTGGGTGTGAGATTTTTGAGGTATGTTTTCGGTGCTTATCTAGCGGGTTATCATACAACACATCCACACAATCGGGTATGTAGACGTCTATGGCCATAGGACACAGTTGATGAGATTTATGTATATACCTCTTATTCGGCGTAACCCGGAGTCGTACAGCTTCACCTTCAGGTGATGAACCATGGTTTCTTCACTGCCGTAACCCAGTGTCGTATAGCTTCACCTTTGGTGATGGTTATGCCTTCAGGCCACTATGATACCCCTAGTGAGTACAGTGTTGATGAGATTTATAGATTTGCCTTCGGATGGTGATAACACCATTATTGAGCATCGTTTTACATATACATGTTTTGCAAAGGTTTTCATTGCATGCTAAAGTTTTCAGAAAAAATTATTATGTAGTATTATATGTGTTTTCAAAACAGAGGGTTAGTATTATTATTGTAAACTTTGGTCCACTCACATTTTCTGTTTTTGCGCCCCTTTTAGGATTTAGAATCGAGGCACGCGATCCCGGCGTCATGACATTTCTACTTAAGCATCTTCAAGCCTCCTCTGCGTAGGTCTCATTCCTCGGTTCATACCTTTCTATAATAATTCTTTCATATTATTCTTAATTAGTTGCATCTTTGAACACGATTCTGCATTGGTTTATATCTTTCTAATTACACATTTTATTCGTATGCATGTTTAAAATGGCTTTGTCACCCTCGGGTGTCAGCCATCACGTGCCTACCCTGGTATTTAGGGATATCGGGGTTAGGGCATGTCATCACTCATCAGGGTTGTGTGAACAATGAACTATGCCCATGCGTGTTCATCAAGAAGTCACATTCCAAATTTGAGATCGTTGCAGTTTATGTTGACGACATGAACCTCATCGGAACTCCCGCATAACTTGAGAAATTGCCATTCACTTGAAATCAGAATTTGAGATGAAAGATCTTAGGAAAACTCAATATTGTCTCGGCCTGGAGATCGAGCATTATTTAGATGGAATCGTAGTGCATCAATCGAACTATACCCAAAATGTGTTATGACGTTTTAATGAGGATAAAACGAAGCCTTCAATACTCATATGTCGTTCAGACTCTAACTGCTAAACGAGATCTTTTCCATCCCAAGGAGGATGAGGAAGAGATTTTGGAGCCTGAAGTTCCATACTTAAGTGCAATTGGTGCTTTATTGTACTTAGCTTAATGCACTAGACCCGACATCTCATTCGTTGTTAATCTTTTGGCTAGATACAGCAATGCGCCTACACGCAGACACTGGAATGGTGTTAAAGACATTTTTCGCTACCTCAAGGGTACGACGGATTTAGGATTGTTCTACACCCATGAATCCTCTAAAGGAGTCGCTGCCCCCTCGGTCATCGGGTTGATTCCCGCCTTGTTTGTTATGCAGATGTTGGTTATCTGTCTGACCCACATATGGCACGTTCTCAAAAGGGCTATATCTTTACTGTTGGAGACACTGCTATATCTTGGAGGTCTACCAAGCAAACGCTAGTTGCAACTTCTTCAAACCATGCTGAGATTCTCGCCCTGCATAAAGCTTCACATGAGTGCTTTTGGTTGAGAGCAGTCATGGAACATATTCGAAGCACTAATGGTCTTACCTCCGTCATTGACCTTTCTACGATGATCTTTGAAGACAATGCAACATGTATCGAGCAGTTAAAGAAATGATACATAAAGGGAGACAACACCAAGCACATAGCGCCGAAGTTCTTTTATTCTCACCAGCAACAACAACATTAGAACAGTGAAGTCAAGCAAATCCATTCCTAGGATAAGCTGGCTGATCTCTTTACCAAGTCATTGCTTAAGTCTACTTTTCAGAAGCTCATCCAAGGATTCGGTATGAGTAAATTATCTAAGTTGAATTGCTTGTAGTTCTCTTATTTGGAAGTTATGTCTAACTCAGGATGAGTATCCTGAAGCATACTCACTTGATCTTAATGTACTTTTTTCCCTACAATTAAGAGCATTTTCACCTCTGGGTTTTTGCTACCTAACGAGGTTTTAATGAGGCACCCATCATGGGATGATCATACTCCGTTGTGTTCACTACTTTCATCTTGTTTGACGTTTGTTTTAGACATTATGCAGACTTCTCACTTTTCTCTTTAGTCTTTGGGTTTTTACCTACCTTAAGTTTTACCATAGCGAGGTTTTGTGAGTTTTACTACCTATGCATACTTTCTTTTAAATTTGAGACTCACATGCATCCGTTGTGCTGACGACTTCATCAACTGTTTTACCTCATCTAATGAAGATTTGATGCGATGTTTTGTTTGAGTATTTACACACTCAAGGGGGAGTGTTGCCGTCCTATTAGATTAGAAATGTGATTGTGTAAATCCTAGTGTATCTAGGGATATCTTGGAATATTCCCTTTAGTAGGTAATATCTTATTAGAGTTGTAATCCTATTAGGGTGAGGATTTAACCTATCATACTACTGTAAATAAAGGCACAATGGGGTGATACAACAGACACCTCAGAATTACATCTCCCTTTTCTTTCTCTCTTGCCGCCGGCCCCTCTCCCTCTCTAGTTCTAAGTACAGTTCAGTAAATTAGGCCTACAACAATGACATATTTTTATTTTGGACTTAATCAATGATATATTTTTATTAATTAGGCGTGGGTCAATGAAGAATGCCACATAGGCTTTAAGTCATTATAAATAGTTAGAATTTGACTATCCTATCATTCTCTCCATTTCTCTCTATAAATGCCACATGGGCTTAAGCTATTATAAATACGGATTTAGATCTTATCCAGATCAATTTTGTGGAGATCCTCTGGATCGATAGATCTCATCCATTGATACAAATTTAACTGTCAAAATCTCTTATCCTTCCTCTTTCCCCCTAAACTCTTCTCTTTCTCCCTCACTTCAAAGCTCTCAACCTCAAACCACCAACCCTCCAAATTCCAAATTAAATTCAACCCCAACACCGCCACAACCCACCCAACCCACAACCACTAATTGCAAGTCAATTACCTTACCCTCTCCAAAATAAGCCCCACTACCACCACATCCCTCAATTGCAAGTCCATTGACCTTAAAATCTTAGCCGATGTTAACGAAACAACAAAGAGATGGGTCATGCAAACCAATGTCTTTTGGTTGCAGAGATCTATTTTCATAACTATGGAAGAATTATAGAGAGAGAAATCTCAAAGATGAAGAAGAAGAAATAGATGACAAATAAAAAGCTAAAATAGTAAGGGATAATGAAAAAATAAATCAAACTTAGAGCACATATGACTTGCAATTGAATTTAGGGTTTGTTAACAATAGTGGGGTGTGGGGGTGCGAAGGAGAAAGATGAGTTGAGGGGGGAAGAGAGGCGAAGGAAGAGGCATCGGCCTTTGGATTTCTATTCCTATAGAATTGATCTTGACATGATCTAAATTATATAAATAGTTAGAACATGTATGTTCTATCACTCTCTCACCATTTGTTTACATGGAAGAGTCTGCTCAACTAAAAAAAAAAAGAACCAGAAAACGGACAATGCACGTAAAAAAGCAAAACCAGGAAACAGGCACTGCATTGCAATGTTCGAATCCAAATGTAAAAAAAAAAAAAACTGAATCGGGAAACGGTCACTGCATTACAATGTCTGAATCTAAATGTAAAAATTAGGAGTCGCGTGAGGTGTGTAGCGTAGGAGACATGTGAGTGATGGAAAAAATAAAACCGGGAAACAAACATTGCAACGCAGTGTTTGAATCCAAAAGTGAAAAACAGGACCAGGAAACGGACACTGCATTGCAATGTTTGAATCCAAATGCACAAAGAAATATGTAGGAGGTGTGTGAGTGATAAAAAAACAAAACCAATAAATTGACATTGGAATGCAGTGCCTGAATCCAAATTTAAAAAACAGAATCAGGAAACAGACACTGCATTGTAGTGTCTGATCTGTATTGACTTATTCCAAATATAAAACTATGAGAAATGGAGTGTTAGTTGAAGTGGGTGTCAGCTGTAGCGACAAATTTTGTAATTTTTGTTTATTTTAAATGCAATTAAGTATCACAATACATGACTGACCTATTTATAATTAACATAAATATTGTTGATCTATTGTTAATATTGTAATTATTGATTTTTCACAAAATTACCCTACTTTTATCCACACCCATTCCAATGATAAAGTTTGTGTTTTTTGTATGTTTTGGTTCACTTGTTTGATTAGATTTCTACGGATTTGAAATAAGCAAGAGGAATAAGGAATGTTGCAGGTTTGTGACGGCTACAAGGCTATGAAAATGCATCAGCCATATTTTGATTTATATAGAGAATGTTTGTAGGGTTTTGGTACATTGCCAACTCACAAACTTATCTCTAAATATGCTAGGAGACAAACTTGTACTATGAAATACACCTACCATTCTCCAGTTTTAATCCTAGCCCTTTATTGGGGGTTTAAGTGATCTAATCTGGAGTGTACACTTGTCACTTGATTACACAAACAACAACTTTAAATAAAACTAGCCGTTAGAGCCAAAACCCTTGATCTTCTTCTTCTTCTTCTTTCTTTTTCGATTATCTCACTTAGAACTTCACTTGCTGCCTTCGATCCTTGGAACCAGAAGCAATTTAGGTTCCAACATTCCCCTCTAAATTGGTTCTGGTTGTCACACTAAGCAATCCCCTCAGGTAATTGAATCTCTCATTTGGAAAAGCTTTTGTGAAAATGTCTGCGATTTGATATTCTGTCTTGCAGTAATGTAGCTTGATTGTATTCTCTTGCAATGCTTCTATGATGAAATGATATCTCCTCTTTATGTGCTTTGTTCTCTGATGAAAAACTAGGTTTTTAGTCATGGCGATTGCTAAGGTGTTGTCACACAGAAGTGGTGTGACATCAACCTACAATTCCCCAAAGTCTTTGAGTATGAATCTCAGCTAGATGGCTTGAGATGTTCTGAGGCACTCACATACTTTGCCTCAGCTGTGGATAGTGCAATACTTTGTTGTTTCACTGATGCCTAAGAGAAAACCCATGAACCAAAAGTGAATGCATAACCTGACGTGCTTCTGCAATCATCTTCATTGCCACCCCAGTCACTGTCACAAAATCCAATTAGGATAGTTGACTTCCCCATTTCATACTTGATTCCATAGTCAAATGTTCCTTGCACATATCTCAGCACTTTCTTAGCAGTTCCTATGTAGATCTTAGTAGGACTTTGCATAAATCTTGAGAGTAGACTTACTGAGAACATCAAACCAGGTCTTGTTGTAGTTAGATACAATAGACTGCCAACAATGCATCTATAGAGGTTTGAATCCACTGATTCACTTCCATCATCCTTCTTGAGCTTTTCATTTGTAATTAAGGGTGTAGATACAGATATGCAGCCTTTCAAACCAAACTTCTCAAGCAAGGTTTGAGCATACTTCTTTTAATGAATGAAGATGTTGCTTGCTTCTTGAATTATCCCAATGCCAAGGAAATGATGTAAGAGGCCTAGGTCTGTCATCTTATACCTCTTCATCATTTCTTCTTTGAATTCTGTAATCATAGCTCATCATCTCCAGTGTTGACAACATCATCTACATAAATTGATACAATGAGTGTCTTGTTGTTGTTTTCTATTTTAGTGTAGATGGTAGCTTCACTAGGGCTCTTTTGGAATCCTTTCTCAGTGAAATAAGAGTCAATCTCACTGTACCAAGCTCTTGGAGCTTGCTTTAGGCCATAAAGTGCTTTCTTTAACTTATACACCTTCTCTGGGAACTCTTCACTTGTGAACCCTTGCGGATGTTCCACAAACACCTCATCTTCTAGCACTCTATTTAGAAATGCAGATTTTACATCTAGTTGATGTAGCTTCCAACCTCTTTTAGCTCCTAGGGCAATTAGAGTTCTTATAGTGTCTAACCTTGTTATTGGAGTAAAGGTTTCATTGAAGTCTACACTTGGTTTCTGTGAGTAGCCTTTAGCTACTAATCTGGCGTTGTTCTTTTGCATAAAACCATCTAGAATCAACTTGGTTTTATAAACCCATTTCACTCCAATCACAGGTTTGTCACTTGGTCTATGCACTAGTTCCCAAGTGTCATTCTTTTCTATCATTTGCAACTCTTCTTTCATTGCTTTCTTCCAGGACTTATCCTTCTCAGCTTCTTCATAAGTCTCTAGTTTCACTACACAATAGTTGCAAATGGCATATATTTCTTCCAGCCTCCTCAATCCCTTTGGAGTTAAGCTTGGTGTTGTAGTTTGTGAATGATTGGATTGTGGACTCATGCTTGTTTGTTGTGGAGTTATGTGTGTCTCATTGTTTTCTCTGACTTCTTCTTGAGTTGAGGTCTCAATAGGTTGTCTTGTTTCTCTGTTGTTGAGATCAAGTTGGAAAGAGACTGTCTTTCTCTTCTACACTTGTTTCCCAATTCCATGTAGAGTCTTCATAAAAAATAATGTCCCTAGATAGGTTTACCTTTTGAGTTGATAGGTTGAAGACCCTGTACCCTTTCTCACTTGTGCCATAACCCACAAAAACACATTTGTTGCTTGATTTCTCTAGCTTTTGCCTTAGTTGTAGAGGTATATGAGCATAACATACTAAGCCAAATACTCTCAGATGCTTCACAGATGGTTTTCTTCCACTGAAAACTTTAAATGATGTCATCTTGTCTAGTGCGTTGGTAGGGCACCTATTTAACAAGTACACTACAATATTCACTGCTTCACCCCAGAAGGAATATGGCATGCTCTTCTCATGCATCATTGACTTAGCCATTTCAACTATAGTCATGTTCTTCATTTCTGCAATTCCATTTTGCTATGGTGAGTATGCCACTGTGAGTTCCTTTCCAATCCCACATCGTCACAGAATGAGTTGAACTCTAGAGAGGTATACTCTCCTCCCCTATCATTCCTTATCTTCTTTAGTTGGTGTCCACTATGCATCTCCACTATTGCTTTAAACTTTTTAAAGATTGTGAACACTCTTGATTTAAACCTCATGAAATATACCCAACACATCCTTGAGTAGTCATCAATAAAGGTTAGAAAATATCGGTTCCCACTGATAGTTGTAGTTTACAGAGGATCCCACACATTAGTGTGAAGTAGTTCAAGTGGCATAGTTACTCTCCAAGCCTTGCCAGCTTCAAATGGATCTCTGTGATGTTTTCCAAACACACACCCTTCATAGTTTTCACTGCATTCATCCAATTTTGGTATACTGATGCGTAAATTAGAGCAACCTAAAATAGATTAATTCTAATCACATTTATCCGCAAGTGCACGGTTCGTAGATGGTGTAGAAGTGCAAGTATGGAGTCGAATCCCACATGGAACGGTGATTTAATTCGATAACTAACCACTTAACGCACAAGTGAAATTGAAAATATTATTGAGCAAGAAAATTAAAGGAAATATTGGTTGTGAAGATTAATACTAAAAGATAAAATTGCTGAAAGTTTAAGATAATAAGTAAACCAATAACAGTAAAACTTAAGAACAAAAAAAGGCGTTAAGGGCTAAGGCATCTAATTTCACCAATAACAATCCTATTCCGGTTCTTAGCTATCAACTATCCATTTAACAACTCCTATGTTGCTGATTAAGTTTCCCAACTCTATAATGATGTATGCATCAAATTATATTCTTCTAAGTAGCAACCTAGCATGGTGTATGCCTAGATTTCACAACGTGAAGTTCCCTAAGTACAATGGAAACAATTATACAACCACACATAACCCAGAATATGGTGTATGCTTCTAGTAATTTGTGATCTCAAATTCATGATTCGAATAAGAACATAACATGGGTGTATGCCTATGAACCTGCAACAAACACTTATTAATTCATACAAGTGATGGCCAATAGTCAAGAATGAAAGAACAAACGAATTAAGCCCAAAATAGCCATAATTCTTCCGCTGACAAGTTTGTTGAAGTTCTTGGAGGTTCGTTGCAGTTCTAATCGGTTTTCTTTGATTCTTGGATTGCTGAGTTAAGTATCAGGTTGATTACTTTCCTCCTTTATCTTCTGCACACCAAGTGTTTGTGTTTTTGCATCAATGAAGAATTATGGCGATTTTGGGTGTTTTCTTTGGTTGTTTGTTTCTGGGTTCTTTGATGTATATGATTAAGGATGATGCTAAGAATTGTTGATGGTAGAAGACATATATGTGTGTTGTCAATTGTTGAAGTTTATGCATTTTATGAATTGAAAATTGTTGAGGCTGATGCCAAGAATGTTTGACAATAGTGAAGTTTGTGAATTGTGAAAAAGGCTGATGCCAAGAATGTTTGTGTATATGATTTTCATTGAAGTTGATAATTGAAGGAGGTCGAAACCACAAATTTGGTGAAATTGTGAAGTATATTGTGTTGAATTTGTTGATTTCTTGAATTTGGGAAGTATATTGTTCTTTCTTGAAAGTGTTTAGCTATCAAAATGTTTGATAAATAAGTGAGAATTGAAAACCTGCTGGGAATGCTAACAGTCAAGTTACAAGATTGCAACTTTGTGAAGTGGGATTATTAGTTTCGGTCAGTTTTAAGGGGGTATGATTTCTTGGATTTCTTTACTGGTGAGTCACCCTGTCCACCAAAATTTGTGTTTGATACTGACATTGGAGTAACTAAAGAGATTACTGAGGCTTATAAATCTTGGGTTCAGAAAGATATGGTGATGTTGAGTTTGTTAATTGCTACTTTTTCAGATGATGCAATGGAGTATGTCATTGGTTGCAAAACTTCTCATGAAGCCTGGACAAACTTACAAGAAAGATATGTTTCTGTATCTCGGGCTAGAATAAATCAACTCAAGATTGAGTTTCATACGATTCAAAATGGTGGTGATTCTATAGACAAATATTTGCTTAAGTTGAAAGCAATTCGAGATCAGCGTATTGCTGTAGGGGAGAAAATGACAGATAATGATTTAGTGATTGTTGCATTGTCTGGTTTGCCACCTGAGTTTGATGTTGTCATAACAGTGATTCCAGTAAGGGAAACGTCGATTCCTTGAAAGATTTTAGGGCTCAGTTAATTGGTGCTGAATTAACTATAGAAGCAAGAATCAACATATTGATAAGTGGAATGGCTGCAATTTATGTTCAAGGGAATTAGTCTAAAGGTGGGAATCAAACTGGTGATTACTCATAAGGAGAAAGTTCAAGTTCAAGCACTGTTTCCAGAGTTACTGATGGTCAAGGGTATTAAGGAAATAACAGGTCCTATAATAACAGAAATGGTTATAGCTCTTCACATAATTATAACAGGAATAGTTATGGGGGATATGGTTCATTCAACAACTCAAGGCCTTATCAGGGTAATCGACAGAGAGGGGGAAACAATTATAATGGTTCAAGGAACTCTTGGAATGGCAATACTAGTTTCAGATCTGGTGTTGTGGTTGAATGTCAAATATGTTCTTGAAAGGGGTATACTGCTCCAAATTGCCTGAACAGAAGTGATAATGGTTCATACTCCAATGGATATTAGATTATTATATGTCAACTTTGTGGGAAGAAATGGCATAATGCTCTTGAGTGTAGGCACAAAAACAATTATGCCTATCAAGATGCACCTCCACCTGCCTCTTTCACTGCATATTCTGCTCAAGCTCCATCTCACATGTCTGCAACAAAGTTTGGTCAGAATGCTCAAGGTTTCAATGCTGCTGATACATGGGTGTTAGATACTGGTGCATCACACCATATGACACTTAATCTTGGAAATCTGAATCAAACTATGCAATATAATGGTGATGAGAAAATCACCAATGGTAATGGGGAAGGTTTGATTGTTAAACACATTGGTCCTGCAACACTTTCAACTCCACATAATTCACTGTTGTTTCTAAAAAATATACTACATGTTCCAACAATTACTGTTAACCTTTTATCTGTTAAGAAACTTTGTAAAGATAATGGTTGCTGGTTCACATGTGACGAAAGTGTGTTTTTTTATATAGGATAAGGCAATAGGAATGATATTATACCATGGCAAGAGTAGATGAGAGTTATATGAGATCCCTGTGAATGTGTTTTCAAGAAGATTTGGTGTTGGTCCAAATAAAGCTGTTGCATTGCTTGGGAAGGCTGTGAAAGTTTCAACTTGGCACAAGAGACTAGGACACCCATTTAAGAAGTACTTGTTGTTATGCTCAGAAATGCAGGACAATTACCTAGTGAGGATTCATCACCTTCAGTTTGTTCTTCCTGTTTCTTTGGGAAAATGTGTACGCAACCCTTTTCTGTAAGAGACAGTAGGGTTAGCTCTATTTTTGAAAAAATGCATTCCGATATATGGGGACCTGCTATAACTGAGTCTCTAGAAGGATTTAGGTACTATGTGAATTTTATTGATGAATTTTCAAGATTTGTATGGATCTTCCCACTTATCAATAAATCAGATATTTTTCAAGTATTCATCAATTTTTCTGCATTTGTTACAATTAGTTTAATACTACAATTAAGTGCCTACAAACATATGGTGGTTCTGAGTATATGAGTAATAAGTTTTAGTCATTCTTGGCAACTAAAGGGATTGTACACTCCATATCATGTCCATATACCCCTCAGTAAAATGGTTTTGCTGAGAGGAAACATAGACACCCAGTAGAGACTGCAATTGCACTTCTCAGTGAAGCTGGGATTCCATTACAGTTTTGGAATTATGCTTGCAATCATGTTGCATTTTTGATAAACAGAATGCCATGTAAGATTTTGGGAATGAAGTCTCCATATTAATTAATGCTTCATCAAGAACCAATCCTGAATACTTTGAAAATATTTGGTTCTGCAATCTATCCATTCTTAAGGCCATACAATCAGAACAACCTAAATCTAAACAATGTGTTTTTCTAGGTTTTGCTGCTGGATATAAGGGGGTAGTGTGTTATGATATATCTAGTTATAAACTAGTGTTGTCTAGACATGTCATTCATTATGAGAATTCATTTTCATTCAAAAGTAAAATGCAGTTGTCTTCAGTGAGTTCAAACAAGCCACAAGGTACACAAGCGTCTCTAATTATTGTTCAAGTGCATTCTTCTGGTATAAGAATAGATCCCACAGTTCATCATATTCATGAAGATTCATATGTAAATCCTGAAATTGTTGAAGACAGGTCAAGAGACAATTTGCTAGATCTTAGTTCATCTACTCAAGACTCACAGGATCTCAGTAATCATGATAATAGCTTTTCTCTCTCTACTCTATCAACTTCAAATCAAGGTACAATGTCACTATTGCCTGTCCATAGTCCTTCATAAGTAGAGGTAATACTACCAATCTTTTCTCCTTTGGTTGAACCTAATGAACAACTAGTTCATTCTATGGTCACAAGATTGAAGTTAGGTACAATTCCAAAAAAATCATACACTGGATTCATTGCTTTGTTTCCAGAGTTGCAAACATTACAGATAGATGACGATTATGACTTTACTGGTGGATTTTCTTTTGTTGCTGCAATTAAGGATATGGATGAACCGTTTACATTCAGGAAAGCCTCTACAATTCCTCAATGGCAAAATGCAATGCAAGAAGATGACATAGGAATTGGTTTCTCCTTCACAAAATAGAACGGTTATTGGAAGCAAGTGGGTTTACAAGATTAAGAAAAACCCTGATGGGAGTGTAGCTAGATATAAAGCAAGACTTGTGGCTCATGAATTTTCACAAGAACAAGGTCTGGACTATTCAGAATCCTTTAGTTCAGTAGTAAGGCACACTACTATGAGGTTGATTTTGTCTTTAGCAATACAAATGGGAATTAAGACATTTAGACATAAAAAATACATTTCTGCATGGTGAGTTACAAGAAGAGATGTATATGAAACAACCTCAAAGGTTTGTTGATCAAACCAAACCCAATTATGTTTGTAAGTTGGTCAAATCATTGTATGGGTTGAAACAGGCTCCTCGAGCATGGAACTCAAAGTTCACAAGCTATTTACCAGCTTTGGGATTTGTTGCTTCTGCATCTGATACTAGTCTTTTTGTGAAAAATGATGACAAGGATGTGGGTAGTTCTGTTACTATACATGGATGACAGTATTTTGACATGATCAAATGCTACTAAAGTCTAACAAGTTATTGAAGATTTGGTAAGTGGGTTTGACTTGAAGGATATGGGCAGACTTACATATTTCTTGGGTCTTCAAATTCAGTACAAAGAGAATGGGGACATCTTTGTGAATAAATCGAAGTATGTTAAAGATTTGATTCACAAAGTTGGAATGTAGTCGTGCAAACCAGCAAATACTCCATGCAAACCATATAGTCAGATGCTACTGAATAAAGGTAAATCATTGCAGGATTTTATGTTGTATCGAAGTTTGGTTGGCTCACTGCAGTATCTCACATTCACACGCCCAAACATAGTTTATGCTGTGAATTCAATATGTCAATTCATGACTGCTCCAACAGATATACATCTAATCGTTGTAAAAAGGATCATTAGGTATCTTCAAGGTACTATAGAGTGTGGAATTACATATTCAGCTGACATTGCCATGAATTTAACAGCATTTTTGGATGCTGATTTGAATACAAGAAGGTCCGTGACGGGATATGTGGTTTATCTTAGAGGAAATCTGATCTCTTGGCAATCAAAGAAGCAAACATCAGTTTCCAGAAGTTCTACAGAAGCAGAATACAAGGCACTAGCTCATACTGCAGCAGATGTAGCATGGATCCGGCTAATTTTGAAAGACTTGGGAGTGGTCTTACCTGTTCAAACTACCATCTATTGTGATAATATGTCAGCAATCGCACTTAGTGCAAATCCTGTATATCATTCAAGGATAAAACATCTTGATACAGATTACCATTTTGTCCGAGAGAGGGTGTATTCAAGGTGATCTGTTGGTTGAATATCTTTCCACCGATGAACAGACAGCTGATATCTTTACTAAAGGTCTACATAGTCCAACATTCACTAGACATTGTTTCAATCTCAAACTAGGTTACCCTAGTTGAGATTGAGGGGGATGTTGACCTATATTGACTTAGAAATGCCACATATTCTACCATGTAATTTGCCATGTCATCAATAATGTAGTTGAGAGTTAGTTAGGGTGGTTATATGTAGCTTACACGGAAAGGAAGTTAGCTAGGCTACAAGATGTATAAAAGGCTGATTGCAGCTTATTGTGTGTAAGAAGAATCCTTTCGATTAATACAATCTCTCCACTTTCTACTTTCTCTCTCTAGTTTTTTCGATATCTTTCTTACTAAATTTTCTTCTTCATTTCTGCAATTCAATTGCTTTTGTTAAGACCATGCTTACATTTTTCCATTGGGCTTCTGTGATTGGCAATGTCCTGTATATCTTCACAATGCACCTTGACTATACTTGTACTTTGATGGTTTGAGGATTATATCATCGACTCCTAACTTGTTACATTTACTCTCGACGACACATTTGTATGATCATGATAACCTTATGTGCTTAGAATAATTTTCTGTAACATTTATATGTCTTGCTTTGGGTGATGAAAATAAATGTGCAATACGTAGAAAGAGTTGCCTATATATATACCAGATGTGTGAATACGTAAAACTCTCATCAATACCTTGTAAGTAAACATGCCAAAGAATAATGTCATTTAAAAGTTACACTTCAAAGTAATGCATGCATTGCATTCTTGTGTCATTGTAAACATGAACAATCTCTGTGGTTTATACTTTTACAAGAATATTCCTCTAATTCGATCTCCAAAATAGAATTTGATTCAAGAGTGATGAACACTTGATGTTGAATTGAGCTTGAGGTTTCTTCAAGGACCACTGCGCCTTGATCTTGAACGAAAAAGGATCAAAAGTAGTTTCACGTGGTGGATGGTCTTCGACTTTGGTGGTGGATGAATCGGCACGTGTTTGTTGTGCTTGTTGATTCTCCAAGAGCTTGATGAAGAGTACAAGAATGTTTGTGTGTTTCGTGTTTTGCTATGGCCATAGAGCTTTTTGGTTTTCTCCATGATCTTGAGATTGCTTCCTTTTTCTGAAGTCCACCTCTTGAAAATGAGCCAAGTATTTATAGACAAGGGATTGGGTATTAGCTTAGACTCCCTAATTTGAATCCCGTAATTTGTGGGATTATTATCTAATTTGATTTAATTTGAGCTAATTTTTAGGGAGCTTTAATGAAAAAGGGCTTAGAACAAGATTATTTGAACCAAAAACCACCTTATACTTTTCTTTAACCAAAAGCATCTCAAAATTAACCGTAAGGACATAGACCTCAAATTCTACACGGGCTTGGATTATAGAGCCCAATATGGACAAAAATAAGTTTACAAAATTACCCCAACATAAGGAAAATCCAACTTTTATTAATTTTTTAAATTCTTTTATTTCTTTTCTCATATAAATTAATCATCACTTTTATTTTAATCTTTTTTGTTGTATAGTTTTATTATTCTTTTTCACTTCACGCCTATTTATATTATTATGTAGTTAAACACCAACATTACATATAAATTATTTTAAAAGAAAAGATATATTAATTATATATTAATAGTAAATTTTAATTAATTTAGGGTTATTATATAAAATGGTCTCTGAGATTTGCATGATCAATAGAAATGGTCCCTGAGATTGAAAATCAATAGAAATGGTCCCTGAGATTGTCCACCATCCATGATTTTGGTCCTTCCATTAAAAACGATTTTGGGCAATTTTCAAAACTTTGTAACTCAATCGTTTCTTAACCAAATTCGACTCATAATATATCAAAATGAAGATAGGAAAGTGTTGAATAAGATTATACCTATTTGGAAGCCCAATGGTTGCCGGAGATGGCCGGAAAATAGCCTGAAAGGTGACTAATCCACGGGAAAACTGGAAAACTCGTTGGAAACTGGGTAAACTTTAAACATTTATGACTTCTTCAATACTCAACCAAATCGAGTGATTCAAAAGCGAAAATAATACTTCTTGACAAGACGAAGAGAATGGTACCTTTTTCGAAGGCTAAACCACGGCGAGTTAGCAGTAAAGAAATATACCATTATCTTTGTCTCGTCAAGAAGTATGATTTTCATTTTTGAATCACTCGATCTGGTTGAGTATTGAAGAAGTTATGAACGTTTAAAGTTTACCTAGTTTCCAGCGAGTTTTCCAGTTTTCTCGCTGACTTGTCACCTTTCAGGCTATTTTCTGGCCATCTTCGGCAATCATTAGGCTTCTAAATAGGTATAATCTTGATCTACACTTTCTGATCTTCATTTTGATATATTATGGGTCGAATTTGGTTAAAAATCGATTGAGTTATGAACCTTTGAAAATTGCCTAAAAAGGTTTTAACGGAAAGACCAAAATCATGGATGGTGGACAATCTTAAGGACCATTTCTATTGATTTTCAATCTCAAGGACCATTTCTATTGATCATGCAAATCTCAGGGACCATTTTGTATAATAACCCATTAATTTATATTAAATTTACTTAAATCCGCCTAGTCCACCCAGGTACTCGTTTAGCCGCTTAGACGCTAAGTCCAAGCTCACCATTCGACTAGCGCCTAGTGTCTTTTAGAACCTTGGTCATGATTTCATCTACAACTAGTGACACACCCCAACTCGGAATGTCCACCTGGACTCCAAATCGAGCTGTGTTGGCCGACACCAGGAGGGTGACGAAGCCATAAAGTGTGTGATGTGGAAATTGTGAGTAAATTTAAACCTAAAAATGCCTAAATGTGAGAGTACGCATGTGAGCGGGAATCAACCCATTTCACACGTGATGTCAGAGCATAAGTAAAGTACAATAAAATTAGAATGAGAACCATGCCAATGAAAGTAGTCTTTGATATCAGCATTTTCCAGAAATCCTCGTTGACAGGAACACTGCCACTAAATCCTGGAGGGGCAAAAAACAAGGGTGAGTGGGCCTAAAAATAAAGTTTGTAAAACCTTTTTCAAAATGTAATAGCCCATCGCCGTAAAACAAATATAGTTTCCAAATATAACATACTGCGTATAGTATGAAAATACTTACTGTAAAATCGTCGAGGATGCAATACTTCATAATACTTCGTAAGTAAACACATAACACTCGGTAATCCTCATATCTTAAATAAACAAACAGATACTAACAGGTGTTTGTCGACATATGCTGACACGAGTTCATGCAGAGGTATTCTGACATGAACATGATTTGGTATAATAATGATTTATGCTCTAGTACTACAATCATGTGAAGACTGGCGCTATGCGCATCACATATGAGTCTTAATTGCCTGTAGCAATCTAGGATAGGACTATCACCTACAATGGATACAAAGTGAGCATACGGTGCAATGGGGTTTACAGTGATAACTTGGTATATCTATTATACGACCATTAACTAAAATATGTCTATGGTTAACTAATTGGCGGGCTTAAACATACATGTGAATAGTGGTGAAGCTACAGAGGGGCAAGGAGTGGCGGCCGCCCCCCTCTGAAATGAAGCCCAAGAGTGAGTATATGCCCCTTCTCTCGTCAGAAAGAAAGCCTTGATTTCTTCTGATGCGTAGGTGTTACGCACGGTGGTTCATTTTCTGTAAAACTCAGGCCAAAATACTGTTGATTTGGACCTTGGGAAAATGAAAAAACCCTTACGTAGAACGATGTCATTTGCTTTCATTAAAAAAAAAAAAAAAAAAAAAGACCGAGTCACTATCATATGGAGGACCACTCGTCCAGATTGCCCCCCTTGGTGGCATCTCCCTTTTCTTCCAAGTTCTAGCCTTCAAGCCAAGCCTCTGCCCAGCTTTAAAGCCAGCTTTCATAACTTACCTGAATTCCTCCAAAACTTGACAACAAAAATATATGAGCATATAGCTTACTTAAATTCCTTGAAGTTGCTCCTTAATCTCAATTGAACCTCCAAATGATCTCAATTGAACCTCCAAATGACATGATTGAAGTCAAGAACACTTGAAACATGAGATTACAGACTAGTTTCTAAAAAATCCCGAATTAAAAAATAAAATTCGAAATTTGATTGCATGCCCAATTTAGCTGAGCTTTGCGGAGAAGAAGAGATTGAAGAGAATATGAAAAACCAGATTGCATTCTGGTTTAAAACCCACGTGGGTGACTACACTTTGTATTTTTGGACTTTGTAATGTCGTGCAACTAGATTGCGCCATGTGTATCCCTCGACTCTCATCTATCTCGCGTCTAGTGAAACATAAATAACCTTTACTAGAGTATTTTGGTGGATAAAGAAACACATCAAACTGTTTCACATCGGGTAGTTTGATTTGATTATTTTTGCTCTCAAAGTATACACTGAACCAATGTAACATAAATGTCTCAACTGGTTCGATTTAGGCCTTAAACTAGTAGTAACTAAACTAGTTTGGTTTTATCATTTCCCCTCAAAAGCAATTTTGAAGATGCATAGTAATTTTTCTTCATTGAAAGAATTAGTCATCTTATAAAGGAATTGGTGAATACAAGAAGTGTGAAAGCTGTACGTTAGTGTATAAGCTTCTTACATGCCTTTAGTGTTACCGGTTACAACCACTTCGGTGGATAGAGTGTTTTCTACTATAACTATTGCGAAAACACCACTACATAATAAAATAGGAGATCAATGGTTGATGGATATCATAGTTGTTTACATTGAGAGATATATTTTTGCTTTTCTTGATAATGAGCGTATTTTGCAACGTTTTTATAATATAAAACCTCGTTGACAACAATTGTAATTTATTTGTACTGATAAATTATGAGCGACATTAATATTGTCTAATATATATCTAAAAGGATTGAGTAATGCTAGGAAGACCCAATTTTTAAACCAAATGATGTGTCACCAATAAGAAACAAACACGTTAATCAACACTTAATTAATAATCCAATAATCTACAACCACATCATTTAGTTTGCAAATTTGGTTTAAAAAATTTGGTCTCCTTAGCATTACTCAAAAGGATTTAGTTGTCTACATTTTTTACGACCTTTTTCCCTTTTATATTTCATCCATCCCCTCAAGAATTTCTGACTGCGCCACTGCACGTAAAGCCTGGTCCAGGTTCAGGCGAGTACAAACACCAATGTAGCATGCATGATAAGCAGTAATATAAATATGATCATATTATGGAAACTTCGTAATTCACCACAATAAAATAATAACATTTGTAACCGTAAATATATTCATGGCATCATGTCAAAATATGTATAAACGTGCTTCCCGTAGAATTTATGAGAGTTTCGTAAATTCATTCAATACGCTAATTCTTAAAAACATTAGTCTAAGTCAAGCGTAATGTAGAAAATTCTTTATCAAATATATAAATGGAAATTAAATAAATATATAATATTTAAAAGTAAAGACCCACTTACAGATATATGCAGGTCGTAACCGTCCAACTATTCTGCCTGAGATACTCCTCTGAGTGGTTCTCTCCTAAACAAGAAATTACTACACTAATAATTAAACTAATAATAATTAATGTAATAAATTTATTTCCCCTAATTTGTACAAGAACGAGATTTTTGTCGGAAATTAGGGAAAAAGTTCAAATGCCGTTCGGAGCCGTTACATAACCAAATATGACCCATAATATATCAAAACGAAGCTTAGGATGAGGGGATAAAATTATACCTATTCCAAGACCAAAAGTTGGCTGGAACTGCTCGAAAAACAGCCTAAACGTTACTGCTCGACTTGGAACCTTGTGAACATAGGGGATTCAAGCGTGCAAAGCTCAACCATGTGGTCTAGGGGTTGTGGGGAAAACGTCATATGCCTTCAACTCAACCAAACCAACGAGGTTTGGTCGGGTTTGATAGGAAATCCATGGTCGGAGAAGTTTCAATTTGCTGGAATTCGTCGAACGCCTAAACATGAACCTTGTTTTCATCCGAGTGTGGCACCACCAAGGAGTTGCAGAAGGTCCTATATAATTTTTGTGAGGAGGTGTAGGTGGAGTTTTGGAATGGTGGTGGTGATTTGGTGCGTGTGTCCGAGAGTGAGAGAACCACATGAGAGAGCTGGGAAATGTGATAGAAAGTGATGGAATGCGGTGTGTGATTGAGTTAGAGAGTGTGTTGTGTCATATCCCGGCCCGGGGCGGATCACTTCCCGGTCCCGCTCCACCACCGTAGCACGATATTGTTCGCTTTGGGCCTCGACCACGCCCTCACAGTTTTGTTTCTGGGAACTCACGAGCAACTTCCCAGTGGGTCACCCATCATAGGAATGCTCTAGCCCCCTTCTCGCTTAACTTCGGAGTTCCGATGGAACCCGAAGCCAGTGAGCTCCCAAAAGGCATCGTGCTAGGTAGGGATGGGAATATACATTTAAGGATCACTCATCTGGGCGATGTGGGATGTCACAATCCACCCCCCTCAGGGGCCCGAAGTCCTCGTTGGCACACTTCTGGCTAGGGACAAGCTTTGATACCAATTTGTCACATCCCGGCCCGGGGCGGACCACTTCTCAGGCCTGCTCTACCAGTGTAGCACGATATTGTCCGCTTTGGGCCTCGACCATGCCTTCACGGTTTTTGTTTATGGGAACTCACGAGCAACTTCCCAATAGGTCACCCATCCTGGGAGTGCTCTAGCCTCTTTCTCGCTTAACTTTGGAGTCCCTATGGAACCCGAAGCCAGTGAGCTCTCAAAAGGCCTCATGCTAGGTAGGGATTAGAATATACATTTAAGGATCACTCCCTTGGGCGATGTGGGATGTCACAGTGTTGATGGTTGAAAGAGTAATGATGTTTCTTAAGAAGTGGAGAGAGAGAGAGAGAGAGAGAGAGAGAAAGAGAGAGAGAACTAGGTAGAGTGAGGGGAAAAGGAAAGATTGATGGGAAGTTATGACAAAGTGATGAGGACGAAAGAAGATGATAGAAAAGATGGAAAAGTGGATATTAAGGAAGAACAAGATCTTCTCCAGATTCTTTTTATGGGGATTTAGGGATCAATCAATCTCGTTTGTTCATCGTATATCGTGCAGTTAGTTTTCGTTATGTACTATTTATATTCAATTTTAAATTTGAAATTTAAAATGATTTTTAACCGCACGATATACAATACACGGATAAGATTAATTGATTCCTTGGATCCTCACAAAGAGAATCTAGAGAGGATCTTGTTCATTATGGAAAGCAAAAGAAATAGAGGTGGTGGTTAATAATAAAAGAATGGGTGATTTTGTATAAAATCAATTAAAAGTTATGATATTAACAATAGATCAATCAAGTTTATTGGAATTATAAATAGGTCAATGAGACTTTAAGATACATTAAAACACCTCAATCAAATTAAAATTACAAATGATGCGATTATTATTTAAAACACCAAACCTTTCCATCTCCTTCATTGTAAATCGTGCCTCCCACCACCTTCAGACTTCAACCTCTCTGCTTCCCACCACCTTCAACCTCCATTTTTTCGGACACTGCAACGCAGTGTCTGTTTCCTGTTATGTGATTATGCATTCAGATTCAATTGTTTGTGGATTCAGATACTTCGTTGCAGTGTCTGTTTCCGATTATGTGATTGTGCATTCAGATTCAAATATGTTTGTAGATTCAAACACTGCAATGCAGTGTCTGTTTTTGGTTATGTGGATTCAGGCACTTTGTTGCAGTGTCTAATTCCAGTTCTGTGATTGTGCATTGAGATTCAAATAGGTTGGTAGATTCAGACACTGCAACGCAGTGTCTGTTTCTTGTTCTGTGAATTCAGACACTTCGTTGCAGTGTCTATTTCCTGTTATGTGATTGTGCATTGAGATTCAAATAGGTTTATGGATTCAGACACTGCAACGCAGTGTCTGTTTTTTGTTCTGTGAATTCATATAGAAAACCAATGAAGAAAAAGACCGGAATCGCAGGGGAGATGGCCGGAAAACTTCAAATAGCCATAACGGGTTCATTTCTCAACCAAATTCAAAGATTCAAAAGCCAAAATAAAGCTCAAGATGTAATGAATAGAAATATACCTAATTGAGGCTGAGCCATGGCCGGAATTGGTTGGAAAATACCTACAACCTCGCCGGTCCTTCACTTGAAATTGGAAAAAATTTCTCTGAGTTGATTTTCGTTTAACCTTCACCAAATCAAAGGGATTTTCACATTCAAACTCTGGCAGAAGATTAGAACCATAAAAAGGAAGAAGTTCATGAGTTCCCAACCCTTACCTAGTCCGAAAATCACGAAGCCTCACAAAAAAATATGGAGGTAAAAGTCTGAGTTCGAATTCGTAACCTGGGGTCTCGATTTTAGTATTGGGATATTGGTGGACTTTGATGAGGTCGAGGAAGCCATGTTGCATTCATAGAGAGAAATAAAGAAGGATAAAAGAGTCAAATTTTAACTACATATAATGACTTAAAACTTATGTAGCATTCATCATTGACCTATGCCTAATTAATAAAAATATGTCATTGATTAAGTTCAAAACAAAAACATGTCATTGATATATGACTAAATAGTAAAGTTTTTACTGACCTTTGGCTAAATTACCTTAAAAGAAATAAATATGGTGATTATAAAAGCAAGACAAGTCTGCTACATTCATAGGCACGGATGGGATTTCCAATCCCATATAAAAATTAAAAGTGGGTCCCACCACTCCATATCAATAGGTAGATAAATGTTCAAATTTATTTCTTGTAAAAAGAAGCGTAACTACGTTAAAAGGATTCCCAATTTAATTTCGTTTGTGTTCACGCGTTCGTAAAAATGAGTACTTCATAAATAGTAAAAGAAAAGTAGAAAAGTAAAAGGAAAATTGAGGTTCACGTGGAAGGCCTACGTGACATCTCAAGGATATTTTAGGAATTTCACGGCTATCGAAAATAAAATATAATAAATCTTGAGACGGGATGTCACAACCAACTCCCTCCAAAAGTGTCAACTAGAATACCATATCAAAATTTGTCCGATGTTTGAGCGCATATGATCTTCATCTTAATCATACTAGATAATTACGCAACAACCCCCCGTGGTTTATGCCTGCTATAAAAAAGACCAAAAAAAAAAAAACACATACAATGTTTTATTTTTTATCAAATGTGATCTGATAACTGAGCAAGTGTGGAATGAGCTACTTGTTAAGCAGCAAAAGCTAAAAGACAGAAGAAAAGGTAATGATAAATCATTTGTTAAGTAGCAAAAGTTAGAAAAAATAGAAGAGAAGGTAATTATAAATCATATTAAATGCAAAGGGTGCAGTGCATCAGATTTAGATCCTCTCCAGATTTCCTTACTAGGGATCCTAAGAATCAATGCATAATAATTATTCATCAAATATCGGGTGTGTAACAACCCGTCCCGAATTTAGTTACAGATTTTAGAACGGAAGGGCATTTTGGTAAATGCCTTGGGGTTGGGATATATATTTTTTTGAAATTTGCTTTTTCTTTTTTCTTTTTTTTTTTGGTAAACTTTTGAAATGTGCTTTTGGGTCTCAAATTGTGTGCTTTGAGGGGACACTTCTTTTGGGTTTTGTCCCTCCGGCCCAACTCTCATTTCTCCTCACCCTTCCCTGTGACCTTCTTTATCTCTCTTTGCCTCACTTTATCTCTTTCTCTCTCGCTCTCCTCACCTATCCCGAACTACACACACACGGCACCACTACCCACACCACCCCACTATCTCTGGCGAGGCCCCTAACTCACCACCACCTAGACCTCGTCACCATGAACCCCAGACAAGGAACCTGGGAACTCGACTGTGGCAGAGGTCACTATTCACGAAGGAAACCCGACGAGTTTCCAACATCCCCGACATAGGTGAGCTAAAAAAAAAACCTTAAACCTTCCCCTTTTCATCCCCATATTTCATTTCTGATCGTTTCTGTTTATTGTGGATGTTGAAACATCGAGAAATCGACTCAGGGAAACTTCCCCAGATTTCGGTGAGAACCCGTGGGTTTCAGACCGTTTTCTAGCCAACTCCGGCAACCACACGTCTTGAAATTGGTACGAATCTTTTCCGTGTTCCTTGGGCTTCAATTTGGTATATCGCATGATAGGTTTTAGTTAGGTTTTGGGGTTGAACGGAGATGGGATAGCTCTGGCCTTATTCTTCCTCGAAATGGCCAAACCCAAATGAGACCCGGCCTAACCCAGCCTCCACCCAAACCTTTGGGCTAGGCTACCAAGCCTAAATCCATATTTGGAACCTAAGACCAAAACCTGGAATCGGATTCGACCTGACCCGGCCGGATCCCAGAACTTAGTCGGCGCGTGGGTCCGCGCATAGGCATTTGTTTTGGCTGGCGAATGTCCACCAGAAGTACTGTGCTCCGTCGTGGTCCACTGCGGCGACCATGGTGGTGCCGTCGACTTTTCGGGCCAACTTTTGGATGACCCAAAGACACGTGGCGGCGCTTGCGGTGGCGCGTGGCCATCTGGGCCGTTGTTCCGTGGTGACGCGTGAGGGCGCATGGGGGTACTCGAGGTCCCCCTTATGTTTTTCAACATCCTGAATCCATTTATGACATCCATTTCCCGAAATTCAATTGTTATGGTAGAGTTTTATTAATTGGACCCTTTAGATGCTTAGGTGTAATTGTTTATGGTGTTTCAGTCCTCGCTTGTTTGCATGGTTCTTCAACAGTGAAGTATCTACAAGTGGACCCTTTCTAAAATGCATATTTTACTATTAGAAATGCATACATGAAAAACATGATTTAATGGCTACGTTTTATGAAATGCTTATGAGTAAATTGGCCTTACGCTTTATGAAATATCATACTTTATCGTATTTACGTTATTTGTAGTATATATGATTGATGATTATATACATACTTATGAACGTGGTTTTACGATATGACGTGTTAGTTACTGAGCTTCGTTTTGAGATATATATATATATATATATATATATATTAGAAATATAATGTTAATGTTTTTATGTGCTTATTTAATAGTTATTAAATGATACTGCCTATGGGCGAATGATACTGCGTACGGGCAAATAATACTTTTATATTGGCTTCGATTGAGTAATGTAGGAGCCTACGGGTGAATGATACTGCCTATTAGCGAATGATACTTATATATTGGCTTTGGTCGGGTGATGTAGGAGCCTACTGGTGAATGATACTGCCAACGGGCTAATGATATTGCTTACGGGTGAATGATACTTATATATTGGCTTCGGTTGGGTTATGTAGGAGCCTATGGGTGAATGATACTGCCTACGGGCGAATGAAGGCCTACAAGCGAATGAAGTGTTCTATATGCCTATGGGCGAATGAAGTGTTCTATATGCCTTCGGGCAGGAGATAATACCACTACTTAGTGCATTATATACAATATATGTTTTATGGCATGCTAGGGTTTTTGAAAAACCTATTACATATTATGCTATTGAGTTTTCATAAACTTTGGGGGTTAGTACGTTGATGAATAATTATTTCAGTATTATTATTTATCAACTTGGTCCACTCATGTTTTGTTTTGTGCCCCCTCAGGACTTAGAATCAAGGCATATAATCCTGGCGTCAAGACACTCCCACTTTGGCATCTTCGAGTCTTCTCGATGTAGACCCATTCTTTGTTCATTCAATTTTGTATTATTCCTTTTTAGTGTCTCGGATTAGTTGTAAGCTTTGAACACGTTCCACAATTACATATTCATTATAATTAAATTTACAAGTTTTAATTTATGTCGGTTAATTGTTTAGTTCGCATACATCCTAATATGGCTTCGTCACCTTCGAGTGTTGGCCAACACATACCTACTCTGGTGTTTGGAAAATATCAGAGTTGAGCGTATCAATTTGGTATCAGAGCTTGGTTTGTTCAGAGCATACTTAGGACCTTGTGTTACTGTAGTAGTGTGTTGGTCATGACATCATTTGGATGTCACAACTTTCGGATTTGGTGCCATTCGGCATAGTTGTGCAAACCTTCCGTTGTTTGAATTGTCACCTTCTGGTTGAAATATAAGAATTCGTGTCGGGATTGTGCCTTATCGGTGACAAAATGGATGGTTGGATGACTTTCAACATCGAACCGATACTCTGCAACATGCGTTCCTTAGGAATAGTGGGCAGAGTAGTATCTACATAAGAGTGTGGTGAAACAGAAAAATCTAAATGGTTTGTGTTTGAAGATCTAAAATGGTGATGTTACTCTGCGACATACGTTCCCTAGGAATGCGGGCAGAGTCATATCTATATGGAAATTATTCGAATTATTCGAAGTACGTGTTAGAGAATGTAAGTAAACAATAATCGTTGCGAAGTTTAGTAAGTGTTAGTTAGTAGGATCGAATAGATGTCCTCGCACTCACTCCCGCTGAGTAAATTCGAGTGGATCCTTAGAACAATTCTCGATGATTGTTCTGTCGATAACCTTTTTGCTTACTCCAACAACGAGGTTAAGTTCACTAAACATCGACTGTCAGTTGTACACTAAATTCTTCGAACATTGTTTTGTTTAGATTAGGTACTTTCCTTGGGAGACTCCTATGTAGCATACGCCATTCACATCAATTTCCAAAAAGGTTGCGACCATTGGAAATTGAAAATCCTCACAGGGTGTTGTGAAATATGAAATGTCTTTGGTCTTGTCAAATCCTACTAGCAGTTCTTAACTATTCTTTGACCTAGACCTATTTCTTTTTTGGCTAAGAAACCAGTCAATTTTGTTGTGATGCTGACGATGAACGAAATTTCTGACAATGGGGTATTGTCTCATCTGATTGTAGCTTTTACATTTTTCAAATTTCTGTAGTGGTGTATTAGTAAATGTTTAGTTGCACGCTGATACAACATGATCAAGTAATGCGTGTGCCCCTTGACGATTGGAACCGTATAATGTGAACCATCACATCCTTGACCTAGAGCTGCTAATGACCTTCCCTGTTGTAAAATCTGGTGACGTTTTCTCTACAGTAATAAATGTTACATCCTTTTTTACCAAAGAAGTTGTAGTGTGTTTTCACACATAAATAGTTGAGTTGGAACTCATCGGTGAATTGATTGTACCTTTGAGTACCATCATGGTCAGGCAACTATCATAGCTGATGCTCTTACTCAAAAAACCCCATGGACAACTTACTTTCATTCGAGCTATCCATGTCCCACTATCGTTTTGCCTTCATAGAATTAGAACTCTCTTGATACGAAACAAGTTGCATGTGCCTAAGGACGATGAAGTTGCAAAAAGGAATTTTTTTGGTGAGGCTCACATTTCAGCTTATGCCATGCATGCTGGCAGTATTAAATTGTACCACTGTTGTCATCCATTTCATTATTGGCATTGTATGAATGGGATGTCGCTGAATATGTGAGTAGATGTCTGATTTACTGGTAAGTGGAAGCGGTGAGATGGAAGCCATTGGGCTTATCTCAATTTCCTTCTATTCTTGTTTGGAGGTGGGAAGAAATTCCCATGATTGTCCTTCTTGGGTTGTTGGGGACCCATTAAGGATGTGAATGGAAATGGGTGAATGTCATCATAGATTTCCAGTACAAACCATCTTGTACACATGAAGACTATGATGACGTTTCGGTATTTGTTGATCAACTTACTCGTCGTATTATCTACCAGTCCGAGAGGACTATACTTCAATCTTTTGGCAAAATTCTTCATTCTCGATTTCTTTAGACTGACGTCTCAATTTATATCGATTTCGACCGTCATCTCAGTTTCACATCCTGGTACTAGAAATCATTTTAGTCAACTTTGGGTTAGTGCTTACCGTACGACACTTCGTATCATTTCCTTTGTATTATTTCTAAAGCAGATAGACTGTTCAGGAGAACCATTCGGATCCAAAAGTTTTAGCTAGAACCATCAGTCATTCAACCACCCTTTAAACCTTATATCAAGTGAATCATTACCACTGGTGTTTGAATATCCCTGAGTTATCATTGTAACAAGTTGTTGTGAATTTTTGGAACGGAGAAAAAGTTTGAGTTCCCGTCTATCAGATTACTTTAGACTACCACTTGAGTCAAGTCCGCACTTAACCATCTCGACTTACCACCACTGAATCTAGTTAGGTACATACATTAAAGCTACGCATTCACTCCGGTTAGCTTGTTTCCTAGCTTTGATAGATTTGTTTGACCCTTAATTTCTTATGTGTTCACTTAGCCTTCTATGGCATAGCTATTCTCTAAATTCGAGAGAAATTTTTAATGAATCAGCTTGCTTAGGCGTTGTGAATCACATGGTTCTGGTTCTCAATGTATCGTCACTTTTGTACCTCATCATGATGTGCGTTTCATTTCTAAGTTTTGTGAAGTTTTTGTGAAGGTCTTGAGTACTAAGTTGTTTGTCCTTATCGTCATTTTATTTGCAGATTGTTGGACAGTCTTGAACGAACTATCTAGGTCTTGAAAGACGTGTTGCGTTCTTTTGATTTGTGGTTTCTGAATGATTAGATCTTGCTCCGATATCCTTTGGAGTAGTTACAATGATAGTTTATTTTCAGTGTATGGTACTATTTGATACTTGTTATGATATATTATATTGGCAGCACTGGTTAGACAGTAGAGTTTTGCAAATTGGTTTTCGAATGTTTGATTTTACGATTTGAGAAATTGTATGCTTGTGTTGTTGTCACCTTGGTGGTTGGACAAATTAGTATGTTTGCACCCTTAGGAAATTACTATTTGCTTATCGAGACAACAATGTGTTGTCGATATCGCGAGCGGCCGACTATGATATCGATGACTTATTCGTTGGGTTCGTCAAGCAAGTGAACAAGTAGACATGTTTACGATAATTGTTACTGTTTAGTTATTGTTGGGGGTTGACCTAAAGACACATCTGTTCTCGGAGTACGTGACGTTACAAATGCATGAGCAAAACCCACTTTCATTTTTTATTTTGATTTTCAATACAAGTATTTTGATTTACCTTATATTAGTTATATATATTGTATTTTTGACGTTACAAATGTTTGGTCGAGTCTTTTCCACTTTCACTGTTAAGTTTAGTACGAGTTTTTCGACCTCTATGTTAGTACGTACCTATTTTGACATTATCGTATTAGTACGTACCCGAGGTCCCCCATATGTTTTTCGACGTTCTGAATTCGTTTATGACGTCCGTTTCCTGAAATTCAATCATTATGATAGAATTTTATTAATTGGACCCTTTATGTGCTTAGGTGCAATTGTTTATGGTGTTTCCGTCATCTCTTGTTTGCATGGCTCTTCGACGGCAAAATATATGTGAGTGGACCCCTTCTAAAATGCATATTTTACTATTAGAAATGCATACATGAAAAGCATGATTTAATGGCTACGTTTTATGAAATATTTATGAATAAATTGGTTTTCCGCTTTATGAAATATTATACTTTATCGAATTTACGTTCTTTGTAGTATATATGATTGATGATTATATACATACTTATGAACGTGGTTTTACGATATGACGTGTTAGTTACTGAGCTCCGGTTTGAGATAAATATATATATAGATATATATATATATATATATATATATATATAAGAAATATAATGTTAATGTTTTTATGTGCTTATTTAGTAGTTATTCAATGATACTGCTTATGGATGAATGATACTACCTACGAGCGAATGATACTTATATATTGGCTTCGGTCTGGTGATGTAGCAGCCTACGGGCGAATGATACTTATATATTGGCTTCGGTTGGGTGATGTAGGAGCCTACATGCGAATGATACTGCCTACGGGCGAATGAAGTGTTCTATATGCCTTCGGGCGGGATATAATTCCACTACTTAGCACACTATGTATGATATATGTTTTATGGCATGCTAGGGTTTTCGGAAAACCCATTACATATTATGGTATTGAGTTTTCATAAACTTTGGGGGTTAGTATGTTGATGAATAAATGTTTCAGTATTACTTATATATCAACTTGGTCCACTCATGTTTTGTTTTGTGCCGCCTCAGGTTTTAAAATCGAGGCGTACAATCCTTGCGTCAAGGCACTCTCGCTTCGGTATCTTCGAGTCCTCTCGGTGTAGGACCCATCCTTTATTCATTCAATTTTGTATTATTCCTTTTTAGTGTCTCAGATTAGTTGTATGCTCTGAACACGTTCCACAATTGCATATTCATTATAATTAAATTTACAAGTTTTAATTTATGTCGGTTAATTGTTTTAGTTCTCATACATCCTAATATGGCTTCGTCACCTTCGGGTGTCAGCTAGCACGTGTCTACTTTGGTGTTTGGAGAATATCAGGGTTGGACGTGTCAGTGCGGCCACAATTGAATGCTTTTTATATCTTTAAAAGTAAAGCAGCCTCGTTTTGCATGAAATATATATATATATATATATATATATATATATAAGTTATGAAATATATATATATATATATAAGTTATGATTTAGATATAAAGATACTACGGTGCATCAAATACCAAAGGGTGTAGTTCCAAAGATAGTGTGGGTTATTTTGGCTCAGTTTCAAAAATAGTTTGGTTTATTTTACTGTACTTACAGAAATAATGTAGGTTATTTTGGTTCAGTTTCAGAAATAGTGTGAGTTACTTTGCTGTAGTTCCAGAAATAACGTTGGTTATTTTGGTTTAGTTTCAAGAAAAAAATGTGGGTTATTTTGCTGTAGCTTCAAAAATAATGTGGGTTATTTTGGTTTAGTTTTAAAAATAGTGAGTTATTTTACTATAGTTTCAGAAATAGTGTGGCTTATTCTGTTGTAGTTTCAGAAATAGTGTAGATTATTTTGGTTTAGTTTTAGAAATAGTGTGGCTTATTTTGGTTCAGTTCCAGAAATAGTGTGGGTTCTTTTGCTGTTGTTTCAGAAATAATGTGAGTTATTTTTGTTCAGTTTCATAAATAATGTGAGTTATTTTGCTATAGTTTCAGAAACAATGTGAATTATTTTGCTGTAGTTCCAAAAATAATGTGGGTCATTTTGATTCATTTCAAAAATAGAAGCCATTGTTCAGGTTCTTAATTTCCCTTTCTCAATTGTGTTTGTTTACCAAGAAAATGTATGCGGTGTTCGATTGGCTGTAAAACAAGCAGAAATCCAAGAAGGTTTCAATTTTTTTTGGAGTAATCGGAGAAAGGCTCGTTTGATGGAGGAATTCTAAGCTGTGAAAGCTGCCTCAGAGAAATGTGAATCAAATAATCTGTTCTTTTAAATAATAATTCAAAATTACTTTGCTTTCAGGGCTGAATTTTATGAAATTTGTGCCAAATGTTATGAAAATTCAATTCAACAAAATTGGACTGTCAATGTAACAGGTTTTTTATAAAAAAAAAAGAAAAGAAAAAGGCTACAGATGAATCTGAAACAATTCTACACCATTAGAATTAGATTTCTAAACAATTGGGGTGGCGTTTGAAATAATAACTTCTTAGTTGATTGATAGCTTCCGTTCTCTAACTCAGGCAGCCTGGCTTTCGGTTGCAACGAACTTGGGGATTCCTCAGGTATTTTTGAGTTTTCATTGTGTTATTTATATTCAATTTTTGAATTTTCTAGATTTTCTTACAATTTCTCGTACATACTTGATCCTTCTTCTCAGACTTTTCGCACTTTGAAATTTAAAAACTTACCAATGAAGGTTGGTCAGAGTGGAAGGGGCTCTGGTCACTTAAGCCAGTGGTCTCCGTTTCGAGCCCTTGTGGATGTAGAAAACTTTCTTGGGAGAGGTCCCCGCATATGCGCCCGACCGTACCTCGAAGGATTAGTCCTGGGCTTTTGCCTGCAGACACCCTGTGAAACCAATAAAGAAATTTAAAAACTTGGAAAATTAAAAATAGTAAAAAAATTAAATGAAAAAGGTGTTGTGGTGCTTCTCTGACTTGACCATTTTCCACGCCAAACCCCCAAAAGAAGGTTTGAATTCTTCCACGAAGTTGAATAATTGGTTATCTGAAAACTTTCAAACACATGGCCTTTATAACTCTTTTCGTAGACGTAACCAAACTAACAGAAAAACATAACTTACGTAACCTAAAAACGTCAGGGGCCAAATTGAGAAATCCTTACCTGATTTTGGTTCGACCATTTTATTTAAACTGATTTAGTATTGGACTTTGTACTAACTATTAAATAAAATTATTATATAATCAAAAGTTAAACTTTTGAAACTTTTTTTATTAGTTTTCCTAATTTTTTAAATAAATCTTTGTTTTAGAAAATTAAAACCTATTTGATACGAGTGCTACTGTTACCACCCCTCTGTCTTATTTCTAAACCCAGTCTTTATTAAAAAATTTAATTACCAATTTATCCTCACGTAAAATGTCAAAGAAGGACTAAGGGAAAGCAAGATCAGATCGTTCACTCCCAGCAACTCGTAATCTCAATTCCCAAACGTCTCATCGTCACTTTATTCCTTCTAAATTTTAATTTATGTTTATTGGATCCTAAATTATTGAATCACGAATTGATCTTTGTATTCGTCGAGCTCATCGTAATACAAATCCCAAACACTGAATGCATCAAGCCATATATGGATGTCATCGGAGTTTCTTTCTCTACCGATTTCACTCCTTATTCTTTCGGCTTTGATTCTATGATTGGTTGAGCGACTAACTCTTTGTTCTATTGTTGCATTGCCTCCGTGGTCAGCCATAGGGATAGTTGGGATGGTGGTAAAAAGTGCAGAAAGGTGGTCGCTATTTTACTACCCTCTATTTCAATCATATAAATATAATCATTTTCCATTAAAAATAAGATGGGAGAACAGGCTAGAGAAGCAATATGGATGTCAGTGTCAATGCTTCTCATCGGTCAATAATGGCTATGGGAAGGGGGAGGCTGTGCTGGTGAACGGTGTCAAGGATGAAGATTGGAAGGGTATTTTGGGGATAATGGTGGGTGGGAAGACAGTAGGTTATTTTTCTTATTTTTTTATGGTGGTGGAATTATAACTTGGGTGAAGAAATAGGACAATGGGGTGGGCCTAGTAACACTATTTGATATATAATTTGAACAAATTAGAGTTAATTTGTCCCCTTTTGTATTTGACTTGATTTGTTTGACGAAGCTGACACGTATCACTCTTGACAACTCATCTAGTTTTGATGAGTCACAGGCAATGTGTGCCATATAAACCCTAACAAGTCAAAATTTAATTTAGGATAAATTACATTTTACACCCTCAAGTTTAGGGTCGATTTGAATTCTTTACAACATCTTTAAAACATTTCAATTTCATACATTTACTTATCATTTATTTCAATTTCATACATCCATTAAAAAATCTGTTAAGTTAACCGTTAAGTGAGGACGTGGCGAATAAGGGTTCCCTATTTGTGCTGACGTGGCTGCCACATTTGTGCCACGTGGCTAAACACTTAATAAAATATTAAATAATTAATTAAAGAAAAGTAAAAAAAAAAAAAAAAAAAAGAACCTAAAACCAAATCGTCTTCCCCACCCCTTTCTCCCAACCCGAGCCCACCCCCAAATCACTCCCTCTCTCTCTAATCCCTAAACCCAGAAACTCTTATCCAGGACCTCTCTCTCTAATCTCTAATCCCACCTTTGAGTTATCCAAGACCTCGAGAGAAGTGAGGATCGGCGGCAACCCCTCGTCGAACCTAACATCGACGACGGCTTCGATCACTTGACAGACCTTGCCGACGGCGCCCTTTCTGGTGAAATCATCTGTGATTATTACACTCACCGACGTCATAGTAGGTGTGGGAGGCGCAGTGGCTACTGCGGCCAATGACGTCGAGTAATGGGCGGCGCGCAAAAGGAGGTTGTGAGGGGGGATCTGGGGGTGGGCTTGGGTGAAGAGAAAGGGGTGTCTCTAATTTGGGGAAGATGAAGGGGTTTCTGGGTTTGAGGATTAGAGAGAGAGGGAGTGTGATTTGGGGGTGGGCTCGGGTGGGGAAGACGATCTGGTTTTGGTTTTTATTTTTATTTTTTTTTTGGTTTTTTTTTTCTCTAATTAATTATTTTAATATTTTAAATATTTTATTAAGTATTAGCCACGTGGCACAAATGTGGTAGCCATGTCAGCACAAATGGGGACCCCTTATTCGCCACGTTATCACTTAACAGTTAACTTAACATATTTTTTAACGGATGTATAAAATTGAAATAAAATGATAAATAAATGTATGAAATTGAAATGTTTTAAAGATGTTGTAAGGAATTGAAATCGACTCCAAACTTGAGTGGTTAAAATATGATTTACCCTTTAATTTATTAATGAACATTTATTCTACCAAAATTTACTTGTCTACAGTCACCAAAACAAAAAGTTACCTTTGACGCCCAAAGAAAAAACGAAAAACACAAAGTTACCTTCTCACCAAAAAAAAAGAGGAAGGCGGAAGCCCAACAAAACAAACTAATTAGACACTCAGAAATTTCTCAAATTCAAAGATTGCGCCTTTCAGCAAAATTTCTCATTCATTGAACTAGTCCCTGAAGAAGTTGGGTATTTTTCTACCCAATGAAGTTTAAACCAAAGCATGACATGCAGAAAAGGAGAGGCCAGCAGTGAGAGCAGCGGAAAGAAAATAAATGCAGGAAGTAATAAGTCTGTAATTTGGAATAGTTTGATTGATTATATGCTATATCAATTGGTACATATATAAGTATATACATCATTGACTTTTGTATAACAATTACAGGTAAGTAATCATACAATTAATGTAATACAATTAGCAAGCTTAATATGATGATTAAGATCTTGGCTGAGTGGAGACAATTGAGGAATTGATGTTTGGTTGACTTGTGCAACGTTCCTCTGCAAATTTGGTGGGTGTGATAATTCTCTTGTCATCCCCCCCTCAAGCGAAACAGAATGAAGTGAAGATCGTTGGATTTTTGGATCGCCGGGCCCGTCCCACTCTAACAACACCGATATTGTCCCAAACTTTACCACATGCCCACTCCGTCAGGTATGGGGTTTTACCACAAAAGGCATCAGTATTAGTTAGAGTAGGGTAATCCTATACCCTTTGTGGGACTTTATCCCCACCGATGTGGGACTTTAACACCCCCCTCACGTGTAACCTCATTTTAGTGGTTCACACGTGGTCGTGGAGATCCACACATTGGGAATTGAAACTCAGAGGTCAGCTCTATGTTAAGAGTCTAGACTTGTTTTCAATGGAACTTAGCAGCCGGCTCTCTATTAAGAGTCCTGGCTTGTTTTCTTCTTGGTGACAAACTCGTTGGCTTGCACGGGCCCAAACCTTGGCTCTGATACCATGTTGGATTTTTGGATCACCGAGCTTGCCCCACTCTAATGACATCGATACTTCCCAACTTTACCACTTGCCCAATTCGTCAAGTGTGGGGTTTTACCATAAAAGGCCTTAGTATTAGTTAGAGTGGGTTAATCATATTTAAACCCCTTGGTTTTCTTTCCCACCACCGATGTGGGACTTTAACACTCCCCTTCATGTGTTAGAAAAGAGAACTGTTCGCGAGAAAGACCTTTGGTGAAGACGTCGGCAATCTGATTGTGAGATGAGATGTGATGAATTTGAAGAACGCCTTGAGCAAGTAATTCACGAATAAAGTGATAGTCAATTTCGATGTGACGAGTACAAGCATGGAAGATGGGATTGGTGGCCAAAAACAAGAATGCAAGGTGGAGTGCATATAGGAATGCCTAGCTCATGAAAAAAGATAACAGTACCATCGTATTTCAGTTGTAGTGGTAGCGAAAGCACGGTATTCCATTTCAGGGCTAGAACGGGACGCTGTAGTTGAATAGTTCACAACCAAGGCAAGATTGGTTGTGAAGGGATTCAATCAGAAACAAGGCATTGACTTTGAAGATATTTTTTCACTAGTGGTGAAGATGAGTTCCATTAGAGCAGTTCTTGGTTTGGTTGCAACGATGAATTTATAGGTTGAGCAGCTTGATGTGAAAACTGCATTCCTTCATGGTGATCTTGAAGTAAAGTAAAATCAATGAAGTGAACAGCCCAACCTTTTTGTTTGAAGCTTTGCCAGGAAGCTTCTACTTGTTGAAGCTTTGCTTCCCTTAATTCCAAAACACAACAATCAGTAGATTGATTCTTAGCAATCCAAGTAAGAAGATTGGGACCCATAAAAATGCAAGCACCAATGGTGGACCTAAGATCATCAACAAAATCGATCCAACTGGCGTCAGAAAAACCTCGACGAGAGTAGTCTTGAGATGAGTGAAAGAATATGCCTTGCTTAACAGTGCCCTTGATATAACGATAGATGTGTTTAACCACTTGAAGATGAGTGAACTTAGGATTATGCATGAATTGACATACTTGATTAATAGAATAAGCGATGTCATGACGAGACAAAGTTAAGTATTGAAAGCCACCAACCATACTTCGATAAGACTCGAAATCAGAAACGGGATTGCCAATATACACAGGCAAGCGGGTCGTGGAAACAAATGGAGTGGGACTTGGCTTGCACATGTCCATTTTGAACTTCTTGAGCAAGTTAGAAGCATAACGAGTCTGAGATAGAAAAAGATGAGTGTGACCTCCATGCCAAGAAAAAAAATGAAGATCCCTTAACTTGCGGCTAGTAAAAGTGGCGCACAACAAATCAATGAACATGTGAATAGTAGCTGAATTAGAGCTTGTGATAATCAAGTCATCAACATAAACAAGAACATACAACCAATATGTAGATGAGTGGTTAATAAATAAAGACGCATCAGATTTGCTGTGAGAAAATCCTTGTTCATATAGGAAAACATTAAGTCGTTGGAACCAAGCTTGAATGGGGCTTGTTTCAAGCCATAAAGAGCTTTGTGTCTATCAATAAAGCCATCCCCTTTGGTTTAACTCGAAAGACCCATTTACACCCTACTAAGTTCATATTTGGTGTGGCGGGAATAATAGACCAAGTATGATTTTGTATGAGAGCTTCATATTCTTCCTTCATTGATTGCTACTAGTGAGGGTGTTTCGAAGCTTAAGTGTAGCTAGTTGGCTCAAAGGAAAAAGGATCATGGAGAGCCACTGTTAAACTGTGTGGTAGTGAGTGTCTATCCTATAGAGAAATAGATAGTGGTAGAAAGATAAGAGTAGGGAGAAGTAGTTTTGTATTATGAATAAATTCCCTTGATTGTTTGTTTATCATATTGATACAATAGTTGACTTTGTACAACATAAAAGGTAACTAATAACTCTTGATTATTTACATAAAACAATATGGAGAGAATGGTGGGATCATGTTTTGACAGCAAATGTGGTGGACAGATTTGTGGTGGATTCAATACTCTTGTTAAATCCATGCCATAAGTCAAAGTATTGATACTTTTGAACTTGTGATGAGTAGGAAAAGAGTATGGGGAAGCAGCAACGTGGATAGAGGTGGAATTGTGCATGGCATCAAATTGGTATAATGCATTGTCTGAGGTGACTGGAGTAGAAGCTTGGTTTGGGGTCACAGGTTCTTGTGTTTCTAGAAAAGCTACGGACCCATTTGGAGAAGTAGCTAAAGGGTGAGTGTCAATATTGGTGGCTTCGTCGGGCGTTGGGCTAGCTACATGTGGAAATTTTCAAGTCGACGGGCCAAGGGCCCAGTCCAACAACACCGATACTGTCCCCACTTAACCACTTCCACAATCCTCAGGTGTGGGGTTTTATCACAAAAGGCCTCGGTGTTAGTTAGAGTGGGGTAATTCTATTTAAAGTGCTTTATTTCTTCCTTCTTGGCCGATGTAGGACATTGGGGTTCCAACACTCCCCCGCACGTGAGACCCCATTTATGGGCCACACGTGAAATTTCACACATCAGCAACCACGTGGAGCTATGTCGGGACTTACCCAATCGCGCGGGGCCAATGAGGACCCACCTAATCACGTGGCATCTTTGGCCTACGTAGAGCCAGGCATCTTTGGCCTACAAGACTCACCAATCACGCGGGGCCAATAGGGACCCACCTAATCATGTGGCAATACGGGCCCGTCCCCTGGCTCTGATACCATGTGGAAATTTTTAGGTCGACAGGCCGAGGGCCCAGTCCAACAACACCAATACTGTCTCCACTTAACCACCTGCACAATCCTCAGGTGTGGGGTTTTATCACAAAAGGCCTCGATGTTAGTTAGAGTGGGGTAGTTTTATTTAAAGTGCTTTATTTCTTCCCTTCTGGCCGATATGGGACATTGAGGTTCCAACACTACATGGTGAGAGACAGACAGGGCCTTCTTATCGAGGCTGTGATCAACAGAGTGAGAAGGAGCATCAGTGCGAGTCCGTGTTAGGGGCAAAGACTCTAAAAATAGTGATGATGAAATCGATGCTTCGCCGGGCTGAGAATGAGACCTGAGTTCTTGGTACGGAAAGGTTAATTCATCAAAATAAACATTACGAGAGATGCAAACCTTACTGGAAGCCACATCAAGACAACAATACCCTTTGTAATTGTTGTTATAACCAATGAAGACACATTTCATTGATTTGGGCATCAACTTGTGTTTGTTGTAGGGACTTAAGTGCAGAAAGCACGTGCAGCCGAATGTTCTCAGAAAGCGATAATCTAGAATCATGGGAAATAATTTCCCATAAGGAGAGACATTCCCAAGGTTATGTAGAGGCAACCGATTAATGAGAAATGTGGCGGTTGTGAAAGCTTCCACCCAAAAACTCTGTGGTAAATGAGATTGAGCCAAGAGACATAGACCCATTTCAACAATGTGGCAATGCTTTCTTTCAACAATGCCATTTTGTTGTGGCGTGTGAGGACAAGAGAGTTGTTGGATGATTATCCCACGTTCACGCAGGAAATTTCGGAAAGCCAAACTAGTGAATTCACCACCACCATAAGTTTGTAACATTTTAATTGCGTGATTTAATCAATTCTCAATCATGTGTTTGAAATTGACAAAGGTAGTCGAGACATCAGATTTGCGAACAAGGGGAAATAGCCAGACGAATTGTAAAAAATCATCAACAATAGATAAATAATACTTATAGCCAAAATTAGACAAAGTTAGGGCAAGACCCTATACATCAAGGTGTAAAATTTCTATAGAGTGAGAAGACATGGTCGTTCGAGCATTGAATGGTAGTCGACACGCCTTGCCTAATGGATAAATGTGACAATTCTTATTAGAAGAAACGACACCACCAATGGGGATGTGGTATTTATTTGCCAAAACATGAAGGATAACATCAGAAGGATGGCCCAATCGAGCATGCCACACATCTCGGGTTGTTCGTGTAATGGAGAAAAGTTAGCAAGTCTATCTATTGTGGACACAAAAGTTGGGAAACAAGATTCAACAAAATAAGGCTTTCGATCACAAAGTCAATAGGTTTATTGTATAGATACTCAGTGTTGTATAGGCTAGCTTTTATTGCATATGGTTGAGTGTAGTTGGGGCAGCTGCTGACTTTATTGTTTAGAACTCCAACAGTGTTATATAATGAAGGCTTTTCTTGTACCAATTGTAATATACAAAAAAGGTAATGTTAGAGAGATTAAATTTGGAGACTAAATTCGCAAACTAAATGATGTGTCACCAATAAGAATAAGCACGTTTATTAACGTTTAAGTAATAAACCAATCATCAACTTCCATATCTCTTAGTTTCCAAAACTTTTTCTACAAATTTAATCTCCCTAGCATTACCCATACAAAAATACAATATCTTTTATGGTATCAAAGCGTTCTATCTAACGACAAGCCTCTGATTGCTTTTTTTTAAAACTTAGCTTCTACTCAACTTCTCTTCTTCTTCTATGGCCACTTCTTTCCTTCCCAGTTCCCTTCCTAACATCTCATATTTGGTTTCATCAAACTTGATATAACCAATTATATGTTATGGCTTTCCCAATTTAGTCCCTTACTTAAAGGTAATGATCTAATTGGCTGTGTATGTCCTACAAAGTTTCTTAAGGATGGTACTACTTTCAGTCCTGCATATGTGAATTGGCAAGGTCAAGACCAACTGTTGTTGAGTTGGATCAACTCAACTTTGACACCGAATGCGTTTTCCATTATTGCTTCTTATGAAACATTTCGTGTTGCTTGGGATACTTTAAAAACCAGATTTGCTTCTCAATCTCGCACCCGTGTTCTTCAAATCAAGCAACAAATGCAGTTCACTAAAAGAGGTAACCTGTCAATTATAGACTATGTTGATAAATTGACTAAGTTTGCTGATCAATTGGCTATTACGGGAAAGTCCATTGATGATGATGATCTTATGGAGCTGATTTTGAATGGTGTTGGTCCAACTTATGAAAGTACTGTTACTTCTGTTAAGGCAAGAAAAAATCCAATGACTCTTGACGATATGGTTGCTTTGCTCTTGAGTGTTGAAAATCGTATGGAGAACTATAACATTTCTTTCTCTCCTGATCACACTACTACTGCTGTCTTTGCTTATTTTGCCTCCTCACCAAATCGTATTCGTGGAACCACTTTTCACCGCGGGAATGGTCGTGGTTCCTCATTTGGTCGTTGTGGTTTTCAAGGTTATGGCACATTTCATGGTCGTGGTGCTGGTCATAATTTCAGCGGCCATTGAGATGGCTCATTTCAGGGTGGTTTGGGTCGTGACTATTTTCAAAGTCGAGGAATTCTTCCTATACTCGCTGTTGTTATTCCTTGATCTTCTTCTCTTCCTAACCAGGTTTCGTTTGCTTCTTCTTCTAGCTATCCTAAAACTGGTTTTTCCTCTGATGGTTGTTACCATTGTGGTGATCATCATCATTCTACTGCAAACTGTTTCAAGTTTTCTATCTTCGAAGGCTGTTATCCGTTTTCACAATCTCATGTTGTTTCGGTTAATATTTGAACATTAGACATAGATAAAGGAAAGCCCAAGGGTGCCAAATTAAAGGAGACTTGCCCGAAGTCCAACATCAAGCCCAAAGGTAGATTGAAGCCTTCTTAGCCAAGATATAAGCCACGTGCTTACCATTGAAGTGATAAGTGATAGAGACTAACCTACTACAAGCCAAAGAATACTTTCTAATGGCATTCTAAGTAAATAGCTAATGACTCACTACCCTCTAAATGCTTTCATGCAAGATCAAAGTTACAGCAATCGGGTTAATTTGCTTATAAAATGAGGAAGAGGCCCTAGAGGCAAGGACACTCAACCAATCAAGCAAACAAACATACAAACTCTACTCTCAAGCTAGATTTGTATCCAAAAACTGTAATCATCCCAGATTTCAGATCTTTTTAGCCACAAGCTATCTTTTGTCTAGTTTAAAGCTCTGCTACCTCCCTTAGTGGCGTATTGTCAATTCTTATGTGTAAACTTGTTTACCATCCATCTCTTTTTAGCGTATAAACCCCTGTTAGTTCAAAGAGAAGCGATTGCAAGAGGTTCAACCTTGCCAGACAAGGTGAAATCTTGCCCGAAGCTCTTTGTTTGTTTTCTAAACTTGTAGATCTATTACTTAATACATTCTCCAGTATGTATTCAAGTTATTTCCATCAGTTTTCCTATTTTAAGAGTTCTATTTGCATCTGGATTTGGTTAGTTTAATGGATATGTTATCATTAAAATCAATCAAGAGTTAAGTAAATGGCTTAAAGGGCTCTGGATTCCTTTCATTTGAACATACAACACTATGAACTAAAAGTCCTTGTTTACAAGGCAAGAAAAAGAACTTAGTATGGACTTAACCCATCCACGACAATACTTTGATAACAAGAAGTCCAAGTAACTTGGGGCGCAAGTAATTGACTAAACACACTTGTTTTACATCTGCTATACTGAGATAGCAGTGGCACACCTAGCACTTAGTTAGTTTTGATTGCAAGCCTCAAGGCCTACACCTAAGGCCCCACAAAGGCACCTTTTAGAACTAACTTTGTTCTCTTCTTGTAGCACATCAGCAAGCAAGAGCCCAACTACATATCCAAAGTGCCAATCCTTTGGGGAGCTGTGCTGAGGTTCAAGGATCATTCTCCAAAGAAATCTTTGCTCGAACATAGTTTTGGCACGCCCAATGGGACCCCATTAGTCTTGTATGCCAAGAAGAATAAGGAAGGAGAAAACCTTCAAGTGGAACACAGAATACGGGCCACCCCAGTGTCTACCAAGATTGAGCATGACAAATCATCCAGAAAATTTTCCTTCCCTGCAAGGACCAGCTATTCTAAAAAGCCTGACTTCATCCGAGAAGTCAGGAGGGAAGGTAACCAATGAAGATTTGCAAGCCACCATGGTACAAGTGCTGAAAAATATGGAGAAGATCACTCTAGAGACCAGATGAGAAGTAAGCAGACTTTGTTCTTTAACAGGGAGTTTGCAAAGAAGATTAGATCTGGAGTACTCTACTCCAAAAAATGGTTATGCCAGGGAAATGATGAGGGAAACAAGCCATGAGAAAGAACTAGTTATCCCTCTATTTCCTTTGCTTGAGGAAAATAGGTATAAAGGAAACAACAAGGAAGGATCTGGAACTATTTAGCCAGTATTAGAGGAGATCTTAGAAGCAGAGTTGTCCGACCCCTTATTATTTTCACTAGATAGTAGGGGACAGAGCGAGAAAGAAAGAAGGAAGTATGAGATGCCTCAGTTAATCGCAGAATCCAGTGGAAAATGCGAGCCTACTAAGGCAGACAAGCCTTCTCCTTATAGGCCCCCACCATTGGCTAGTAAGGGAAGGGATGCCAAGTGGAAAAAGCCCGATCGACAGCTCGACCCAAAGAAGAAAACCTTCTCGGGTAATGATAATAGCCCGAAATGGTGAGCCCTACATACCCTATATAATAATGTAGCCAAATAGCCACTCAAAGAGGAGTTAGCTAAGTTAAGGAGGATGATGGTCCATAATGCTCAACCTCAGGCTTGTCCATTGTTCAGGATCATCTACCAGAAGCCATACCCGAAGTATACTGATGAGCATAATCATTTTTTCCTCAACTTTAGGATGCCCGCATTCCCTACTTTTAGTGGGGATGATGGTAGTGTGTCATCTAGAGATCACATTTTCAAGTTCTCTAACCATTGCGTGGCATTTGAAGAGAATCCTAATTATAAGTTAAGATTGTTCGGGAACTCAATGGTTGGTATCTCAATGGTATTCTTTGTTGCCCCTCAATTTCATTGCTAACTGGGGGCAAATGAAGATGACTTTCCATGAGCAATTCTATAGGATGGAGCCCGAGATGTCTATCAATGATTTAGTGGAGGTGAAACAATATGAACATGAGTCTACAGAAGACTTCACGATGAGGTTCAGAAGGATAAGAATAAGGTGCCAATTCCTTATTAATCATGCCCAACTTATATCCATCGCTCAAAAGGCTTTGAGACTGCCTTTGAGAAAAAAGTTTTATGATGTACAATTCAATGAGTTGTAAGAATTGGTGATTGCTGCCACAAAGTATATGAAGTTGTTACTTGAAGAACAACAAGTGAAACATTCATCTAAGCTGCCTCATTTCTACAAAAGTAAAGCTGTAATCCACCAAGTGAAGTTTGAAGGAGCAGAACCAGAAGAAAAATATGGCCATGGAAGAGAAAGGCTGGACATGTGTGCGGCAGAGATGACTACCCCTTTTAAACCTTCAATAGTGAAGAGGTTAGTTCAACTAGTTAAGGATCAGAAAGTGGTGATGAATGACGGTGGATTTGTCCTTTTGAAACCCCCTAAATACCATAGTTATTATTTTGATTTGACCAAGGCCTCGGAGATCTATGAAGAGTTGGTACGAGCAAGAATGATTGTGCCTAATAGCACCAAAAAGATGCCTCAGCCAGAAGAGCTGAGGGGAAAGAAGTATTGCAAGCTGCACTATACCTTCAATCACTCCATAACCAACTATGTCCAGTTCAAAGATTGGATACAAGACCTCATAATCAAGGGAAAGTTGCTGTTGGAGAAACCCCAGGCCAATATGATGATTGACATGGATCCTTTCCTAGATGCCCCAATTAACATGATCAACTTGACTTGGGCTGAGAAAGGAAAAGGAAAAGCCATGTGGGAAGTAAAGGCTGAAAGGCAACCAAATGATAGGCCTACTGAAGGAACTGTCAAGTTGCCCGAGAAGCCTAAAGCAACCATAGTTAAATGGCTGGTCTTGTGTAGCATGTGCCAATGTGAATATGAGTTAGAGGTGCCAGCATCAGGAGCCATTATTGATCAAGAGTTGATCAGAAGAAAGAAGAAAGAAGAACAAGAAGCTCGCAGAAGCATCATGCGGGCAGCTGAGAAAAAGATTTCTAGGAATGTTTTCTAAAGATTGGGAGGGGATTCTCAACTGAAGGGTTTGTCAGAAGTATTCAGAGATTACGAAGCCTCTGAAGAAGGGGAAGACAAAGAAGCCAAAATACCAAAATGGGTGGACATAAGGCCACCCCAGCCAAGCTATGTCAGTGGATATGTTAGAATAAAGGAGAGGATAGTGAATCCAGTCATGACGAAAAATCTTGCCTGACTCGGGTGGAAATGGTTCGTGGTTAGAAATGATGAGAGGTCTATCAAAGAAATGGGAGCCTCTATGATCATGAGAGTTCAAAGGCAGCATAAAGCCCACATGAACTCATTAAAAGTCCCTGCTGCCTCAGAAACATCTGAAAATTTGTAGTTTGAGAAAGTGCCTCATGGGGGAAAAAATCAACTTCATTGGAGAAGCAAGAAAGACATGTGCCACAAAACCCTCATCCTGGGAAGTATAGAATCTTGAGGAGAGCTCACGAAGACATGGTAATGATGCCAACACCAAGATGGAGCCCAGAGCCAATATATTTTGGAACTATCTCGCCTGAGAGGAGGATACCCTCACCATTGTTTGTCGATACTCTTTGTGAAGTTCCAAGAGAATTACCAAACTTTGGCCTAAATCAAGAGAAAGTGCTGCTCGAACTAATGTTGCCCAAAGAAGCAAAGGCTTGGTAAGATGAATTCATGGGAGCAAGAGGGAAGACTTACCTGAACCTAGCAACTTCCATGTAAACATGACATATGTTTTATCTGCCATGTTTTGTGCTGAGCTTGATGAACCTGCCACAATGGAGGGTGATTACTTGGCAATAGAACCTATGATGGCACATATTCGTGTTGAAGAAGTGGGGAAAGAAAAGTTGGGCAGAATAGGTTTGCCCAAACCCACGAAGAAAGAGCCTGAGAAAGTGTACTCAAACAGAATGGTCTTCAGTCGCCCGAGTTTGGCTTTAGCTAACCATCTCAAGCCTATTTATGTAACTACTCATCTAGAGGGAGTGCCTTTAAAGAGGGTTTTGATTGATAGAGGAGCTGCGATCAATGTGTTGCCATATAAGCAGATGAAAATGGTGTGTAAAAGTGAGGAGGATCTTATCCCCACATATCTAATAGTTTTTTATTTCTCTGGAGCCATCACTAGAACTCATGGGATATTACCCTTGGAGGTTGACTTGGGCTCCAAGCAAATCATGCTAGCCTTCTTCGTTGTAGACAACACTTCCACCTATGAAGCTTTACTAGGCCGAGATTGGATTCATCAAAGCCTCTCTGTGCCTTCTACCTTGCATCAACAGGTAATAGTTTACCATGAGAAATGAGCCATAGGACCAGAATTTTGGGAAATGGTGGAGGCCGAATCACGGCCATTCCTCCCCACAGCTAATGTTGCATATGCCAACTTTTACAATCCTAGTATTAGGATTCTCCAATGCTTAGGAGCTGATGAGAACGGCTACCCGACTAAGGTGACAGCCCAAAAGCTTTTGGAATAAGGATTATTCTTCACCAAGGAAGAATGGGATATGCCATATATTGTCCTAACTCCCAAACACCAGTGATGTCAGAACAAATAAGATAAGACCAAGCAGTTGCTGTCAGGTCTTTAATTAAAAGACTGTTGGTATATGGAAGAGATAGAAACCAGGAAAGGGAGACCTTGGTAGAGGAACAAGAGGAAGAAGCCTTAAGTAGCCAGAATAGAGAATGAGGTAGAGTTTTTTGGAAGGGAGTTGGAAGCAGTCATCCAAATGGTTGAATGTATATATGACTTGGATGGGCCAGAAGACTTGCCTAAGATGTTAGATCCCACATTACCCAGGGGTGAGGATCATCTATGCCTTATATAGACATACCCATCTCTTCCTAGCACGAGGCCTTTTGGGAACTCACTGGCTTCGGATTCCATCGGAACTTCGAAGTTAAGCAAGTTTGGGCGAGAGCAATCCTAGGATGGGTGACCTACTGGGAAGTTCTGCTCGCGTGAGTTCCCAGAAACAAAACCGTGAGGACGTGGTCAGGGCCCAAAGCGAACAATATCGTACTACGGCAGAGTCAAGCCCGGGATGTGGTAGAGCTCGGGCTAGGATGTGACCATTTGGTATCAGAGCCACTCTGCCGTTCGGTGGAAGTGTGTCGACGAGGACGTCGGGCCCTTAAGGGGGTAGATTGTTAGATCTCATATCACCCAGGGGTGAGGATCCTCTATGCCTTATATGGACATGCCCATCTCTTCCTAGCACGAGGCCTTTTGGGAACTCACTAGCTTTGGATTCCATCGGAACTCCGAAGTTAAGCGAGTTTGGGTGAGAGCAATCCTAGGATGGGTGACCCACTGGGAAGTTCTGCTCGTGTGAGTTCCTAGAAACAAAACTGTGAGGGCGTGGTCAGGGCCCAAAACGGACAATATCGTGCTACGGCGGAGTCAAGCCCGAGATGTGGGGGAGCCCGGGCTGGGATGTGACATGAGAGCCCAGAGTTAGTCAAGTTTTTGTGTGCAGAACCTGACAAGCCACCACCAGATGTACAAGATCCCTTAGAAATCATTGATTTGGGGACTAAAGAAGATCCAAGACCTATACAAATCAGTGGCCTGTTGGAAATTGAAGTTCGGGCAAAGATAGTCAGTCTCCTCCATGAATTTAAAGATCGTTTTGCTTGGCATTACACCGAGATGCCAGGTTTAGATTCAACCTTAGTAGAACACATAATGCCTATTAAGGAGGGATATAAGCCTATGAATCACGCACCACGAAGGATGTCAAAAAAGATCGAGGAAAAAGTTAAAGAGGAAATTGAATGGCTGGTAAAAGCTGGATTTATTAGGCCTGCCAAATATGTTGAGTGGTTTGCCAACATTGTATCTATATTAAAAGCTATAACTAATGCAGTTCGGTGTTGTGTGGACTATAGAAATATTAATGGAGCCACGCCTAAAGATGAATATCCCATGCCCATGGTCGACCTATCCATAGATGCGGTCACAAAACACAAAGTCCTATCTTTCATGGATGGTAATGCTAGTTATAATCAAATAAAAATGGCTAAAGAAGATATACATAAAACAGCTTTTAGGTGCCCAGGTCATGTTGGAGCATATGAATACTTGGTAATGCCATTCGGGCTAAAAAATGCAGGAGCAACCTATCAAAGAGCGATGAATGCCATTTTTCATGACTTGATTGGCCATAGCATGGAAGTATACATTGATGACATCGTGGTGAAGTCTAAAACTAAAGAACAGCACTTGGTAGACCTTAGACAAGCCTTGACAAGAATGAGGATCCATAAGCTAAAAATGAATCCAATGAAATGTGCTTTTAGGGTTAGATCGGGCAAATTTTTGGGATTCCTTGTTCATCAAAGAGGTGTAGAGGTTGACAAGAACAAACCTCGGGCAATAATGGAATCACCTTATCCTACCAATAAAGTACAACTGCAAAGGCTGCTGGGGAAAGTTAACTTCTTGAGGAGATTCATTACTAACTTGGGGGGCAAGATTCAGCCGCTAACTCTTCTGTTAAGATTGAAAGACAAAGAAGAGTTTGAGTGGGGTCCACCCCACCAAGAGGCCTTTGATAGAATAAAGGCTTACTTGGCCTTTCCACCAGTGCTCATGCCATCTCAGAGGGGGAAGCCTTTAAAGCTTTATATATCTGCTTCTGAAAAAGTCAATAGGAAGCTTGCTGGCCCAAAACAATGAAAGAGGGAAGGAATAAGCAATATATATATATTACCTCAGTAGAATCCTTATTGAGATATACACCTGTGGATAGGTTATGCTTGGCTCTATACTTCACTGCCTCCAAGCTAAGGCATTACATGTTGCCTTGCCACATCCACTTTATTGCCAAGACTGATGTTATCAAGTACATGTTGTCAAAACCAATGCTAACTGGGAGGATTGGGAAGTGGGTTCTAGCACTTTCAGAGTTCAGCTTTCAGTATGTGCCTAAGAGAGCGATCAAGGGACAAGCAATTGCAGACTTCTTGGCCGAGCACCAAGAGTCTCAAAATGAGATTATCAACATCCTAAGAATTCTGGTGGTCGCTAGGGTGTGGATCCCACCACGCAAAGCCTTCTTGGGCAGAGACGAATGGATCCAGCAAGAGATAAAAAGAATAACTAGCATTTAGATCATTCCTTGGAGATTGTATTTTGATGGTTTTTGCACTCAAAATGCTGTTGGAGCTAGGATTGTAATAATTAATCCCAAAGGTACTCACCATTGTTATTCATTCCTCCTGGATTATCAAGGAAATACCAACAATCGGGCAGAATACGAAGCATTGATAATTGGCCTGGAAATCTTAATGGAGTTGGGGGCAACTGAAGTCGAGGTGTTTGGTGATTCAGAGTCGGTGATCAATCAGCTAAGTGGGGAGTACAGGTGCAGACACATCATCATGGACTGTTATTACTTGGCGGCCACTCAATTGCTAAGTTATTAAGGCACTGTAATATCAGTCAGCCATATCCCCAGAGAATCAAATGCATTGAAATGGCACAGTTGGCTTCTGGAGCACATATCCAAGAAAGAAGATTCAAGGAATAGGTGAAAGTGCGGAGAAGAAATCTCTCTTCTATGTTTGATAGAGGATTTAGCTTGGATGTAATGACTAAGTAGCCCAAGATGGAAGATTGGATATCACTTATTATTCAATACTTGAAAAATCCTATTTTCCCTACAAGTAAGAAGAATAGGCAACAAGCAACTAAATATGTCATGTGGGAGGAGAACCTGCTAAGGAAAACTCCAGATGGAATGTTGTTAAAATGCTTAGGCCATGGAGAATTAATGAGAGTGATGGCTGAAGTACATGAAGGAATCTGTGGAGCACATCAGGCTAGAACCAAGATGAGGTGGTTACTAAGGAGATATGGTTATTTTTGGCCCGACATGGAGAAAAACTGTAAGGCTTATGCCCAAGGATATGAAGAGTGTCAAAGACATGGACCTTTCTAACATGTGCCCTCAATACCCTTGAACCCTGTGGTCAAACCTTGGCCCTTCAGAGGATGGGCAATGGACTTCATCGGGCAAATTCACCCAACTTCGAGCAAAGGACATACATTCATAATCATGGCAATATATTACTTCACCAAATGGGTGGAAGCTTCAGCTGTAAAGACTATCACTTCAACTGTAGTCAAGAAGTTCATTGAAACCAAGAACTTACACATATTTGGGGTGCCCGAGACAATTATCATAGACCGAGGGCCATCTTTTATTTTGAAGAAAGTAGAAGAGTTTGCAAGAAAGTTTAAGATAAGAATGATTCAATCTAGTCCTTACTACCCCAGTCAAATGGTCAAGCAGAAGCCAGTAACAAGGTCTTGGTGAATATTATCAAAATAATGGTGGTAGATAGTCCAGAGAAGTGGCATGAGAAGTTAGGAGACACTTTGTGGGCCTATAGAACCTCCAAGAGGGCAAGAACTAGAACTACTCCTTATGCCTTAACCTTCGGGCAAGATGTTGTACTCCCCATGGAGATAAATGTGAGTTCTGTTAGGATTCAAAACCAGTTTGGGTTGCACAGTGAAGAATACATTCAGGCTATGTGTCAAGACTTGAAGATCTAGATGTAGCCCGAATTGAAGCCTTGAACAAGATTCAGGAAGGGAAGAGAGTTGTTGCTCGAGCTTATAACAAGAAGGTAAAGTTAAAAACCTTCGAGGAAGGAGAGTTAGTGTAGAAAGCAATTCTACCTTTAGGACCTCAAGTTAGAGGCTTTGGGAAGTAGAGCCCTACTTGGGATGGTCCTTTCATGGTCAATCAAGTGGATAAGGTAGGACATTACTTGGCAGATCTGGAAGGAAACTTGCAAAAGCATCCAGTTAATGCTAAATTTATAAAGAAATATCATCCAACTCTCTGGAATGTTAGAGATTGTTATATTGAAGAGAGTTCGTGATTTCAAAGAAAAGTAAAGTTAGATGGTGCAGTGAGAACTTCAATGCAATGCAAGAAGTGAAACAAGTGAAGGCAGAGAATAATTTTATTTCATAAAAAGGAAGTTACAATGACCCTAGCCTAACAGATTTACATCTTTACCCAAAGTGATTATTCTGGAGTAGTAAGTCTGCATAGTCGTAAAAATTCTGGTAGGCTCGGCCAAAACAGTGCTGCTATTAACAAGTTGAGACTCAGCATGTTCCAGTTCTAGATTTGCCTTCTTCACTCCTTCGATTTGTTGTTTGAGTGTGCCAAGGAGAGTCGCTTGTTCAGCCTTCAGCACAGCAAGTTGCTCTTCTAACTTCCGGATCTCAAAAGTTAGCACCTTGATCATCTCCTCTGTTGCTGAACCTTCATCCAGCATGCTAATAGAGCCGGTCAATGCTAAATGGCTAAAACCTTATGAAGAAGTATGTTGCATAGGAAAAATGAATGCTTCGCAAGGAAATAATCTTTTCCACACCCCGAGCATGCTTAAAATTTCATACAAGGAAAACTATTTTCCACACGCCAAGCGCTTGAAGCTTGATGCAAGGAAAGGTTATCTTTTCAACACTCTAAGCATGCTTGAAATTTCATACAAGGAAAAGCTATTTTCCACACTCCAAGCAAGCTTGAAGCTTCATGCAAGGAAAGCCTATCTCTTCCACATGACAAGCAAAGCCTAAAATTTCATATATATCAGGAAAAAAAAAACCATATTTTTACATATCAAGCAAGCTTGAAGCCTCACGCGAGGAAAAATCTATCTTTCCCCCACATGCCAAGCAAAAGGTTGGTAAAAATAAGCCTTCCTAACGTGCTCCGCTACAGTGGTTACGACATTCTTTGGTTTTCCCAGGGAAGCTCACTGCCAAGACGTTAATTTGCAGAGTCTACCATCCCTGCATGAGGAAACAAGCCCGAGTTCAAACTTGTATCTCAAAACTTATTAGAGTTCCATCGACAAGAATTCCCATGCACACAAAGTGAAATACCAACATCAAGGAAAATTCAAATATTCTAAAGCATCATGCCAAATACGACATCGTGTTCGAAGCAAAAAGAAAATAGAAGTGCAGGAATCCTCATGGTCATTGTTCATAGGAAATGAACCAAGTTGTCTAGAAGGAAATTACATCAAAAGTAAAGAAAATAAATAGGGTAGAGTCTTCATAGGCTCGTTATTCCAAATGTCTTGAGGTTCATACTCTGTCAAGAAAATGAGAGCAAGTGTCAGGAAAGCACATGCAACTGAACAAAATACACCACTTAGGAAAGGCAGGAGACCAAGCATAGTGGGTTACCTTTCAGAAGAACCACTGGGATGTCGACATGTAATTGGTCAGCCGTGAGCTGAAGGCAGGCTGCTATTTCTTTTGAACTCTCGCGGACCAATTTCTTCAGCTTAGGCCTTTTAGCCTCCAATTCCTTACACTGCAGCTCGACGATGCGTTCCAACTCATTCACCTTGACAAATTGGTCCAGAATTCCTTTGTCCTTCTCAAGGCGAAGCCCGAACATAGTGTTATGAAACTTCTTCAGACTCTTGACAAGGGAACTTATAACACACCCAAGGCTGCTACATCATTAATCATATCTCGCCAGCATAGCAGCTTATGCTCTAAGACCTTCATACGAGGGGTGTGCTCCATATCATAAAGCAATACTCCGAGCTCCTCGAACACCAACTTGCGCGTGTAAGGGGATAAACTTATTAAGCGGGCGTCTACATCACCAACTCCCTCAAAGAACTGCTCAGGATATCAACTAACCTAGAGCGGACCTTTGTATCCTTAAAATCGACATAAAAAGTGAAGGCCTTGCCTTGAGGAAGTAGCTCCTCAATAGAACTCAGCACTCTACATGGAGAAGTATACAGGCAATAACATAATATACATGAAGATTAACATTTGTAGGGAAAAAGGGAGTACCTCTACTTTCTCTACACCTGCTTGACCGTTGTCAATAAGGAAACCATCAAATTCATCAAAGTTCGAATCATCGACACAGACCGCCTTACTGTCACTCTCGCCACTTGATCCTTCTTCGTTAATACCTCTACTTACTCCTTTCCTAAGGGAAGCTTAAGGATGCCTCTCACTTCCAAGTCAGACTCATCGCTAGTATTGCTACTTTCTGGGAAATCCTTACCAGTTACCTCATCGTCAGAAGCACTAGTACCTCGCTCCTCATCACTCACATTGGTAATCTTCAAACCTCTAACATTTTCCCAAAGGAAGATCTGCAAGAAATTGACACACATGAAGCTTTTGATTGGGGCATCGTCGGCAACCTGCTTTTTGAGGGCGTGAATCTCGTCTAATTCATGATACAATAAGTCAAGGAATAATGGGGCTAGTGGGACTACGTGACCTCGCTCGATTGCCAGACCCAAAAGAATCATGTGCCTGTGGAAGGTATCCTTACTCTCATAAAAAATGAAATGGCCAAGCCACAGACATATCATAGCCTCGAACCTGTAGTCCAGCACTTCGGGGATTCCGGCGCCATAGTTCGCCAATAAGACACGAATATCAAGCCATGAATGTTGTAATCCACCAAGGCATGCAAGATAAAGAATCCAAGCATACGGAGGAAAAGCAAAGTAGGGCAAGAGAGGAAGATCTAGCCTAGGTAGACAAGCAAGCCCGCCTAGGGAAAACAAAATCTCCAAAATTCGAGCATTTCACACAAAAGGTTAGGGTCTTAACCAGGGACTAACTTCCCTTACATATTATCACCCAAAACATATCTATACTTCTCTGTGCATGTCATGCCAACAATTCACAAGACATAGAAAGCTTTAGTCAAGAAAAGCACGCCGCAAGAGAACCTAAGCAAGAATAGACCATATGCGACTAAGCAAACATGCCTAGGCAAACAATGCAATCGGTTAATCCTATTTGGATATACACCAGCAAGAAATTAAGTCGGAGTTCACGTGAAAGCCCTTCAAAACAGGCATTTAATATTGATTTTCCCTTCCTCACTTACGCAAAAGTTTAACTCGTGAAACCCATGAGGCGCACTACAAAACGTAGTGTTTGCGGAAAGCTGCGTTTCGGGAAGAAGACACACTGCAAAGTTCATGGTCTAGCCTCTTTACACCAAAATAAGAGGTATCAGGAGAACCAGGGAGAAAAGAGAGGGAGAAACAAATCCAAAATAGAGATTCCTTGGGAGAAGATCATTCAGCTACAAGTACGTGTAGATAACCTTAAGAGGAGGGATCTCCCCCACCCCCCAACGTTAATTTTCCTCAGTTTCACGCAGAGAACCAAAGAAACCCAAAAACATCATTTTGTTTTTCCATGTCTTTCTTCTATGTAACCCAGCCATCATAAGCCTTACTACTTAAACTACCTCAATTAAAAATAATATAGGTGTCTCTCGACACCTATATTATTTTTAATTAAAGATTTAATTTCTTTTTTAATCCAAATTTACTTCTTAAACTATCCTCATAAACCCAATTCAAAATATATGTTTATCTTTACACCCATTCCTTACCAATTTTCTCGGTGAGCTTGGACTTCACGGGCTTCTTGATCACCTTACTTCGGGGGTTTGCTATTACAAGCTGATAGATCAGAAGAAAGAATAAAACATAAGCTCATGACCAAACAAAAATATGAACTATATCAAACAGAACTAGTCTACCATAATATCATACCTTGAGACCATTTCTATCTACATTTTTCTGGACCTCTTCAAGCATGGTGATCCCGCTAGTATCGATGCTTCCCACAGCTGTAATTTGATTTTAATTTTAGCATTAGACTCGAAGTAAAGCTTAATGGCAGATATCGTAAAAGTATAATTTGTTGACCGTTGCAGATTGATCACTTACTGCCAATATCTATTATAACATTGTGTAAGCTTGTTGTTCCAGAAGATTTTATCTTGTCTTCCTCCTCATGAACCACTTTGAGAAGACCCGACACTGGAAGCAAAGCTCTGAGTGTTCCCCTTTGCAGAACCCACACTAACTAAGGCGGGCAAGGTAATCCATCTTTGTTCAGTACATGTACAAGCGAAGATGGGGGTCGATCAACCAAAGACAAATCACACATCTCCACTAAGCTACGCGACGCCAAAAGGTAAGCCGCCATATTGGTTGATCTTGGAACCCAACACCAGCGACAGTCTTGAAAGGCTTGCCCAAGCTTCAAGCACCTGGCTAAAAGTGGAAAAGCCTCCCATCTGCCATTAGAGATGTTATCCCGCAAACAAGAAATGGACTGCTTAGAATCCAATCCACGCCGCAGAGCCAAAGCTTCCGCAGCAGCAACACACGGTGCACGGATCTTGGTTCTTCTAGCAGCAATGAAACAGCCAAAAGAATCCCGAACCACAACTCCAGCAAAACCATCGACCGTGGCAGCATCCCAACTCGCATCAACGTTCAGTTTTACAAAGGAAAGAGTCGGTGGCAGCCAAGTAACCTGCCTTACACTACCCTGTTTATTCTGCACGGTGCCCCCGGAGGGAGGCTTCGTGGCTGCAAGGAAAGCAGCAACACTTGTGGAGAGAGTGGAAAGCACCTGGAGCGGGTTGATATGTTGATGTTGGAGAGATTTTTAATTGTCACGGGAATACAAGTGGTATACCATGTGTTTTAATAGAAGTCGTGGGAAATTTTATTTTTTAAGTTATTAACTTTTTAGCACACATATCTCATCATTTGTATAGTGCCACGTGGTGTACCATCCCGTGTATTGGTCACATTGAAAAATCTCTCCTAATGCTGGAAAAGAAAACGACATCTGATTACTAGTTCGATGAATGATAAATTTTTCCAGGTTACGGGCACTCCAGATGACCTGGCGTTCCCAACCAATATCTAATTGGCACCTGTAAATCCAGTTCTTAAAAAAAACAAGAAAAATGTCACCCTACCCAATTATCTATTATTCAAACTCTACCCAATTCTCCATTCAATCTTCCCTAGTTTGGTTTCTTGAGAAAAAGTCGCGCAGAGAGTTTCTTTAATAAGTTTATAACATATTGAAAGAGCCAAATGACAAAACAAAGTAGCCAAATCAGTTGGTCCCGTAGATTGCCCAAACGAGCAGAACGACAGCCGAAGACATGGAGGCCATGGAACAGAATCCGGTAAGCCTTGCAAAGTTAGGTTTGATGGAAGCCAACATTAAGGCACTAAACGCACATGAAAAGGCTACAATGATGCAAATGATGAAAGCATAAAAGATGGACGGGAGACCACGAAATGCTACAGTCGGGATGGGCGTCCCGTTTATGTATTCGTGCGGAACTTGGAGAAGAACGGTGGCTGTTGTGAAGGAAACATATAAGATGAACTCTAGTATTGTTGCTGTGATTTGATTTGGTGGTTGGAACTGAGAGTGCTGCCTGAACATCTGCTCTGTGATACAAGTCAGGTGGTGGTGGTGGTGGTGGTTATCGATCATCCTGCATACAGAGAGTCAGCGCTGGAGACTCTCAGAAACAATGATGGTATTCCACAGCCAAAAAGTGATGAAGCTGAGTTATTTCCCGTCCACTAATTTATAATGCAAATGCTACCTTGGTTAGAGACTAATTTATAATGCAAATGCTACCAAGCGAGGAAGCTGCTTGGAAAAGGGAAGGGACGCTGCCTAGAATGCGGACCTTTGCGAGTCAAAGTATCTGCGAAGCTGCTTGGAACTGGAAGCCTAATGAACGTTGAGGGGTGAGCCTTGTATATTATGGACTGTTTTTTTTTTTGTTTGGGTCGGATGTATTATGGACTACAGCAAGGTTTTCATGCATGTTTTCGCTTTCTCCAGAGGACAATGCTGTGGAAATGATAGCTTGCGCGAAGCTTCAGCGAACTTATACGGGCCAACCAAGGAAATGGTATAGAATGGATAGATTTCTAACTTTATGGTAAGAATGAATGATTTTTTATTTCAAATAAATTAGAAGACAATTAGACATGAAGAAAATTGATCTCTTTTAATCTAGCATTTTAAGGAGACTAGACGAGATAAATTTCTTTATGAGTAATTCATATTCCACCTTCTAGTTCGACATAATTTCTAGTAGATTATTTATTCTAATGCAATTCTAGACATTAAACGAGGTAAAATGATCATCCGTCTGTGTTTCATTTAAAAAAAAAAAAAAGTACATTATACAAAACTACCTCAATTATAAGTCGAGCTACAATCTAATACCTTATGTGTTAAACATTGTAATGTCGTACTTTATCTTACGAATTTATTGTAATGTCAAACCTCAATTAAATTTTATATTAGATTTAACTGTTAAATGATAAAATGATAAACACATAACCCACATTCTCACTCAACTAAATTAAAATTTTAATTAAATATTAATAAATATAAGATAATTTATTTAACTTTTTTATTAAAAAACTGTGGGACCCACCCTACCATCCATCCCCACTCCATCTGTTCTTTCCAGAAATTTTTAGTTGTAACGAATACATGGACGGTACATGGCGTATTTTTATGTAAATGATGAAAATTTTTAATTTTTAAGTTATTAACCTTTTAATACACATATCTCACAATATTTATATAAGGAGACCACTCCATCTGTTCTTTCCAAAAAATTTTAGTTGTAACGAATACATGGATGGTACCTGGCGTATTTTTATGTAAATGATGAAAATTTTTAATTTTTAAGTTATTAATCTTTTAATACACATATCTCATAATTTATATAAAGAGACAGGATGTACTGTGACAGTCACGTTGAAATGTCTCTGTCGTCCCCCTCCTTCACAACCAAAACCAAAACCACAACCACCCACCTCCCTCTAAGGATGGGCTCACCACCCCATTCACACCCGACAATCACCTCAGATTTATCGCGATCCATGACGAGGTTCATTTTCCGATGAGGCCTATTTACGCAGTTAATTATTAAATATTATTTCAACCTGGGTGATAGAAATCCAGAACAAAGAATCTTCATATTCACTTCTTCACCTGGATTTTCCCAGCAACCAAAAGCGTGGAAACGAATCGGAACCAAGATGAAGCTCGAACACTGTTTTCCCAAACTTTTTCCCACCAAATTCCCATGACTAATTTTTGGAAAAGTGACAAACCTGTGAGATCCCTTTTCTTCCTCTTTCTCTGCAACTACCTTCACTCACACCGCCATCAACGCAACCATCAGAACCGATCCGCTGCGCGTACAAGAGATCGGCGACCTCAGACCAGAAGAGCCGCTGAGAGTTTGCGCACCAGCAACAAAAGCAAGCCCGGCGCGAGGGCCAGTTCCAAGCGTGCCGCTGAGCCTCCAGGATAATCTCCCTCCACCTGAACATGAACAACCCTTCGAACCCGAACCCAAATCTCCGTCCAAAGAGTACGACTCCGACTTGGAATTCGAGGACTCTGGTTTTGCACCGTAGGGATTTGAGGAAGGCTGGGCGGATTGATGATGACTCGGCGGCGGCGGGGAGAGATATGGGTTGTTGGGGTTGTGGAAGGAAGGAGGCGGCGGAGCGGTTGATGAGGAGGTCGGAGGGAGAAGACCCAGAAGACGTGTTTGGTTCTAATGCTTGATGGAGAAACAAGGTGACATGGTGGGCCCTTTTTAGATTAGGTTTTTTTTTTTTTTTTTTTTTTTTTTTTAATTTTTTTTATTGCCAAGTCAGTAACTAACAGTTAAATTGACAGATTTGTTAACGAAAAAAGTGTGACATTACAACGAATTCGTAATTTAATATATGATATTGTAATGTTTAAAAGATAAGATATGAGTATATTATGTAACCCAAAGTTAAGGTCTTAAAATATAATTTACCCAAAACAAACTCGAGCCTAATTACACCGAAGCCGACCCAAAAAAAGGATCAATAATACCGAACCATTTGGTAACCAAATCGAAAAATTCCTGAAAGTTCAGTACGGGAATCGAGACCTCATCGCTGTATGTTCGGTAATACCCAATTGAATCAAATATAAAAATATATATAATTTTTATTTTTATTATATAATTTATATACTTCTAATAATCAGAGCCGTCAAACTACCGTCGGTTTTAATAGCCAAGTATGAAGGGAGAGACGATTCAGTTTATAATGCAAATGCTACCATGCGAGGAAGCTGCTTGGAAAAGGGAAGGGACGCTGCCTAGAATGCGGACATCTGCGAAGCTGCTTGGAACTTGGAAGCCTAATGAACGTTGAGGGGTGGGCCTTGTATATTATGAACTTTTTTTTTTTTTTTTAATTTTGGGTCGGTTGTATTATGGACTACAGCAAGGTTTTCATGCATGCTTTCGCTTTCTTTAGAGGATAATGCTGTGGAAATGGTGGGTTGCGCGAAGCTTCGGCAAACTTATACGGGCCAACCAAGGAAATGACATAGACCAATGGATATATTTCTAATTGAGTAATGCTAGATAGATCAAATTTTTTAAACTAAATTTGTAAACTAAATGATGTGATTATAGATAATGGAATTATTAATTATGTGTTGATTAACGTGCTTATTTCTTATTGGTAACACTTTATTTGGTTTAAAAAAATTTGGAATGAATGATTTTTTATTTCAAATAAATTAGAAGACGGTTAGACATGTAGAAATTTGATCTCTTTTAATTCTACCATTTTAAGGGGATTAGAAGAGATAAATTTCTTTTATGAGTAGTTCATCTTCTACCTTCTCACCTCCCTTAATTGCTCCACTCTTCAATATTCCTCATTTCTCCTATACATTTTCTCACTATTAGTTTCTAACACAAAAATAAAACGAAAACAAAAATCTGAACTACATATTAATGAAACTCTGTTTGTCAACTAAAAGAAGGTGAAAAGATATTTTTGTCTTCTATCACAAAAAAAAAAATATAATTAAGGACTATAACGTAATTTCACAAAACAAAAGTTTTTTTTTTTTTTTTTTAAACCTCACATACAGGTGATTTTATCATCTCTAATTAAAAAATAAAAATAAACCTCTCTCTCCCTCCCCACTCCCACGTTCTCTCTCACTCTCTTCCTCTGTCCTTCAATTTTAAAAAGAAAAGTAAAAATTTTTACAGGACATATACTAGTATTCATTAAGAGAGTCATGCTCTCCTAAGAAGCTGCATAGTAGGCCTGGCAAACGGGTCGTGTCTGTTGTGTTCGTGTCATTTTCATGTAACACCTGTTATCTTAACGGGTCGTGTCGTGTCGCACCTGTTATCTTAACAGGTGACCCGACCCGTTATGATCTGTTAAATTTTTTTTTTCTTCTTAAATTTGTACATACCACACATTGCCACATAAATATTACTTCAAAACATTAAACGCATTTATCGTTTAAGTACTACATCTACACTCGAAAATAAGAGCCTAATAAAAAAAACATCCATACACTACTAGTCTATTACAAAATATTAAATGTGCAAGGATATGCAAAATGAAAGAGTTTATAAAAACAAGTTTGACGGTTGGATCGTTGAAATTAGTTTCGTAGAATGCGTATCCCATCAAAACGATAGATTCACTAACACTTAGAGTTTATTTCTACTTTCATTAACATAAGATTTTGTGGTATCCACTCTTGTAAATATTTTAAATTGAGAATCTAATTCATTCATTGTATTCATATAGGGTCAAGGAGTGTAGCTGTAAAAAATCATCAAAATCAGAGTTAAAATAACAATTAAATCGTAAATTTTCGTTTATAACCGTCGAAAAGTTTTGTCCCATTACTTGATCTCTGAATGTTTGTTTTTTGCGATTTTTGGCATATGCAATCTCAAGGCATATACAAACAAGTTTGATGGTTGGATCATTGAAATTAGTTTCGTAGAATGCGTATCTCATCAAAACGATAGTTCACTAACACTGAGTTTATTTATACTTTCATTAAGTATAACATAAGATTTTGTGGTATCCACTTGTGTAAATATTTTAAATTGAAGATCGAATTCATTCATTGTATTCATATAGGGTCAAGGAGTGTAGCTGTAAAAAATCATCAAAATTGGAGTTGTCAAGGAGTGTAGCTGTAAAAAATAATCAAAATCAGTGTTAAAATAACAGTTAAATCGTGATTTTTCGTTTATAACCGTTGAAAAGTTTGGTTCTGTTACTTGATATTTGAATGTTTGTTTTTTGCGATTTTTGGCTTATGCGATCTCCAAACATATATACAAACAAGTTTGACGGTTGGATCGTTGAAATTAGTTTCGTAGGATGCGTATCCCATCAAAACGATAGATTCACTAACACTTAGAGTTTATTATACTTTCATTAAGTATAACATAAGATTTTGTGGTATCCAGTAGTGTAAATATTTTAAATTGAAGATCGAATTTGTTCATTGTATTCATATAGGATCAAGGAGTGTAGCTATAAAACATAATCAAAATCGGAGTTAAAATAACTATTAAATCGTGATTTTTCATTTTATAACTGTCGAAAAGTTTTGTCCCCTTACTTGATCTTTGAATGTTTGTTTTTTGTGATTTTTTGCTGATGCGATCTCGAAGCATATACAAACAAGTTTGACGGTTGGATCATTGAAATTAGTTTCGTAGAATTCGTATCCCATCAAGTTCAATGGTATATATATATTTATTAAGTAGATTTAAATTTATTTATTTTGTACGTATAAGTTTATAACACTTGAAAAATTAAATGGTATGTATATTTAAGTCGATCCAATGGTCATCAATTTTTAAAATTTAATTTAATATATATATATATAATTATTATAGTTTGTAGGGGTATAAAATTGTGAAATTAATATACATATACATATATATATAATTATTATAGTATTTTTTTAGTGTTATAAAATTATAAAATTAATATTTTGCTTATCGTGTATCGTGTTACCCACGTGTATACCCGAACTAATCCGTTATCTTAACAGGTGCTTATCAGGTTACTCGATAACGACCCGATTTGTTATCGTGTCGACCTGAACACCTATTAATTTTGTGTCGTGTCGTGTCGGGTTATCGGATCATGTCAGGAATTGCTAGGCCTAGTGCATAAGATGTAAAAAATAGGAGATGTAATTGTTTTGAATGAATTTCTTGAATTGAATAACTCTTTCATGGATGCCACTTAGTACTACGGTGTAGTGGTATTCCTCTTCACTTATAAATGAGAGGTCTTAGGTTTGATTCTACCCAAAGGTGAATTTGAACCACATTATTGCTAACTCATTGTGAGACTAAACTCATATCCCCTCATTTAGTGTAGATAATATAGTTTGTTAAAAAAGAAAAAAAAAACTCTTTCTCGGACAAGGTATATATACAGGATTTACAATAATACATAACAGCGTGCAAGCCCTAATTTTTGGGATTTGACTCAGGCTAGCAAAGGTAAACTATAATCACCATAATATTATAATAACTATGATAATATTTTCCTAATATTTGACTTGAATGGGAAAATTTTATCATAATGACTACTAGCAATCGGCACACGAGTCCAAATCTTCTGCACCCAAAAATTTATGTGGCTTCTCTGTGCCTTTGATTTTATTGAGCATGTCAACAGTCACACCCAATCAAATCAAGCTTCAAGTCCCGAGTCCCAAGACATGCTCAATAAAATCAAAGGCACAAAAAGGCCACAGGAGTTTTTGGGTGCAGAAAACTTTCTCTCTCTGCACACACACTTTATGTGTGCAATTAAATTTGTTTTTTATTTTACTATGACTTATCATTAATGAGCACAGATGACAACTCAAAAAAGAAAAAAGACAAATAAAAAAAGAAAAGAGAACAAGGTAGGAGAAAGTGGGGAATGTAGAGAGAGGAAGATGAGGAGAAAAGTGAGGTTTATTTATTTATTATTTAATTTTTAATTAGGATATGTTATATCTACATGTTTGTGATGTTGGTATTAAAAAAAAGTGAAGTCTATATTCGGTGTAATTACTAAATTGTCCACGCTTTTTAATTTTTGTTCAATTCTGTAGAGAGGTTTGAATGGTAATTTGCTGGAATTTTGATTGCAAATAGAATTTTATTAATATGTAGTTTAGATAATATTATAATATCTATGATAATATTTTCCTTATGGAGGAGGAAAAAAAAATGGTACAGCGACATTGCAAGTGAGAAGAAGGTGTGTTTACAAAAAAGTTTATTTTTATATCCTAGTCCAACTATTTATTAGACAGATACGCACACGGATTCTCCGGAGTTAAATTGCAGTTTATTAATTACGATATGGATCCCCCTCCACGATCATCCTGTTTTTTTTGCTGGAGAATCCACCAAACATTCCTCCACGCTTGGATTATGCTACGTCCCTGTTTCTTTTCTCGTTCCAACATAGAGAACGAGTGGCCGGACGGCACCTTACCAATGACAGTAAGAATATTGCCTCCTCCTCCTCATCCTTATCCCCATCGACGATAACTCCAACGACTGATCCTCATCCTCATCATCATCATCTGCCGAGGTCTCACTATTCTTAACCATCCAACCGCTTGCGAGGTCACCGTTCCAACAACCATACTTATGACAGTGTTGTGCCAAATATAAACACGGGCACAAATCCAGCTGATTCCATTTGTTTGGGAAAGACAATCCTCGACCTTGCATTCCAGGCGGTTGTTGCCTTAGCTCTTCCCTCTCAGAGCTTCCCCATCGTCGTCCTCGTCGCCATCATCTACCACTACTACCAGTCGAGCAGGCCAAGCTGAAGAGTCTCAACGGCGGCATTTGCTCCTTTTTCTTATTTTTGGAGTGGTTATGGCGTTTGCTTTCGCAGGTTCTCTCTGTGAAATATTTCAGAGAGTACGCGGCAACCATAGAGCTGCAGCCATCCTTGAGAACATCGGATAGTTTCTGCCATAATAGGATTCTTTTTTATCATCAGCATTTTCCTCCCAAGTGGCTACGCATGGATATGCTGGCTAGCATCCGCTTTTACCTTGCTATGACAAGAGAATTATCACAGCCACAAATAACTCCACCAAATCTGCAGAGGAACGTTGCACAAGTCAACCAGACAACAATACCTCAATTGTCTCCACTGAGCTAAGATTTTCTTCATCATATTAAACTTGCTGATTGTATTACATTAATTGTATTGTTACTTACCTGTAATTGTTATGCAAAAGTCAATGATATATATATACTTATATATGTACCAATTGATATAGTAGATAATTAATCAAGCTATTCTCCAAATTAGAGACTTAATACTTCCTGTACTTATTTTCTTTCCGCAATGAATCCCATATTGATGAGAGGAGAGACTTTGCGTGGGCTTATAAAAGGTTAGACCACTCCACATATCGCCAATTTGTTTTATGGTGGAACCTCAACTTCTACATGGTATTAGCATTAACCAACAGCTAAAGCTACTACATTTCGATCCTCTGTGGCCTCTCCTACAACCCCCTCAACTACCTCCTCTTCTGCACTGTCGTCCGACTATTCTTCAATCAAGACAACTATCATCACAACCTTTCCCACTACCTTCAATATCTCTTACATGATCAACCCTTTTATGGATTGTAACAATTATCTCAATTGACAATCTCAAATCCAAGATATTCTTGAGATTCATGGTCTCGAAGACGCTCTGGTCTCCAATTCTAAACCCTCCAAAAAGCTCAACGACAGCTTTGTCAACCCTACCTACTCTCAAGACAAACTGGTCCTCAGTTGGATTAAAGCAACTTGTTCCTCCTCCATCAAGTCTATCTTTGTTTCATGCACCACTGCCTATGATGCCTGGTCACTCTTGGAGAAGCGTCTCTCTCCCCTTTATAAGACTCACATTCGCATTATTCGAGACCAGCTTTGTAACTTGAAGAAAACTCTCGAGCAACCTATGAGTGAGTACTTACTACATGCTCAAAGCCTTTCTGATTCTCTTCACCATGCTAGTTCCATCATCACTGACGATGAGCTTATCGAATTTATTCTTGAGGGGCTTGGTCAAGAATAAAACGAGTTTAAGACATAGATTCATCTTCGCCCTTCTATTTCTTTCTCTTTCTTTTGATGATTGTTATGATCTGCTGCTTTAGAAGAGCATCTCATTCAGAAGATGTCATCTCTCTCCTTGTCTACTGGCGTTGCCTTCAATGCAACACGTGCCACGGGTAATTTCCAAGACTCTCCGCATGGTGTTGTTTCTTATAAACTTGGCACAGGTCGTGGTCACGGCCGTGGTGGTTGTGGTTGGCGTCTTCCTAATTCCATCCATCACTGACATTGGTCTTCTCATCAGACCCATTATGGCTCCTCCAGTGATTCTCGACCTCCTCTGCTTCCCACACCGACATCGCCCTTGCCTCAGTCAAACTTTGAGTATGGTAAGCCCTGTGAACTTTGTGACAAACCTGGTTATAAAGCCAAGACATGTCCGTAACGTGGAAATTTTGCATACCTCGCAGCCACCACTATCGCTTCTCCCTCATCCGTTCCTTGGGTCGTGGATTCCAGAGCTACCCACCACATGACTAATGATCCATCTCACTTCACTCAAGTTCAACCTTACACAGAAACTGGTTCAATCATTGTGGGAAACGGTGAGCACTTGTCTATCTCTCATATTGGCAAATCCTCCATTTCTGTCTCACACAACTCTCTCTCTTCAAGATGTGTTGCATGTTCCTGTAATAAAAAAGAATCTATTCGTCGATTTTGAAATGGATGATATGTGTTTTCGTGTGAAGGACAGAAGGAGGGGACAAATACTTCTTATTAGGCATAACCATGGTGATCTCTACTATATTCGGGTTGCTTCTCACATCACTCCCAAGCTTGTGTTCTATGGAAAACGAACTAAAAGATATTGTATATTTGTATATTACAACTGGTACAAGAAAAGCCTCCATTATATAACAATGCTGGAGTTCTAAACAATAAAGGTAGCAGCTGCCCCAACTACACACAACCATATGCAATAAAAGCTAGCGAATACAACATTGAGTATCTATACAACTGACCTCTTGACTTTGTGATTGAAAGCCTTATTTTGTTAGATCTTGTTTCCTAACTTATGTGTCCACAACAGATAGACTTGCTAACTTTTCTCCGTCACCCCATTGCAAGCTCATAAGCGGGCAACGAACGAGCTTGGATTTTGAAAACGAAAACGATCAGTGGAGAAACCCTTGGTGAAGATATATGCGATCTAAAACTGAGTAGAGACATGACGAACATTCAACGAACTCGTGACAACAAGCTCACATACAAAATGACAATCCACCGCAACATGTTTTGTTTGAGCACGGAATATGAGATTAGATGCCAATGCAATGGAGCTTGTATTATCACACCAAATCAAATGAGTGGAAATAAGGATACAAAGCTCCCGCAATAGCTGCTGTAGCCAAACAAGTTCAGTTGCCGTAATTGCTAACTGCCAATATTCAAATTCGGTACTTGAATGAGTAACTGTGCATTGCTTTTTGGAACTCCAAGAAATCAAATTTGGACCAAAATACACTCAAAAACCACCGATATAGCGTCTAGTGTCGGGATCCCCAGCACAATCCGAGTCAGAAAATCCAACCAAGTCAGTACCACCACAACCAAAAAGTAAGCCCTTCTTGAGGGGTGCCTTTGAAGTAACAAAGTATTCGTTTGACGGCAATCCAGTGAATTGAGGTGGGCTTATGCATATGCTGACATACTTGATTTACTGCACACGTGATGGCAGGCCTAGTGATGATTAAGTATTGTAATGCCCCTACCACACTTCGATAGGTAGTAGGATTATCCAATGAAACATCATCAATGGAGCGAGGCGACAAGCCAAATTGAACTGGGGTAGCATAAGGCTTACCTTCCAACATATCTGCACACTTCAACAAATCAATAATATATTTGGTCCGCTTAAGATGCAACCCATCGTCACCACGAGTTGCTTTGAGGCCCAGGAAAAAATGGAGGGGTCCCAAATCTATCATAGCAAAACTTTGACCCAGTGCATTAATAAGTGAATCAACATAAAATGACTGATTTCTCATGATAAGAATGTCGTCAACATAGATTAGTATAATCAAATACACTCAATGGTTATTAAAGATGAAGATAGAGTGATTTGCTTGTGATGCCACAAACCCCAAATTAATAAGATATTCAGAATATCGATGAAACTAGGCCCTTGGGGCTTGTTTCAAGCCATAAAGGGACTTGCACAAGTGACAAACATGATGAGGATACTTGGGATCTTCAAAACCACGAGGTTGTTTCATGAATACTTCTTCAGAAAGATTCCCGTGCAAAAACGCATTTTGAACGTCAAGTTGTCGTATAAGGCAATCATGAGAGATGGCAAGGGCAAGAACAAGACAAATGGTGACATGCTTAACCACCAGACTGAATGTCTCGGTATAATCAACCCTCACATGTTGATGAAATCCATTTGCGACAAGACGAGCTTTGCACCGCTCGACCATACCATTGGATGTTCGCTTTATGCGATATACCCACTTGCAAGGAAGAACGTGAGTAAGAAATGAGGAGGGTACTAGATCCCATGTACCAGCATCTTTCAAGGCTTTAAACTCCGATGTCATTGCATCATGCCAATGAGATAGTTGATTAGCCTTTCAGAACGATGCGGGTTCATCATTAAGGTCCTGCAATGATGTTAATAGACCGTATTTTGTGTTTGGTTTCCTAATTCTGGATTTAGAACGAGTAAGCATGGGATGTGAAGTAGGAATTGAAGAAACTGTAGAAGATGGAGGTTTATCAAGAGAAAGCGAACCATGAGAGTTATCTTGAGCAGGTTAAGAATGAAGTGGTGAGGAAGTTGGAATTGTAGAACTTGAGGAAGAATGCAAGAGAGAGAAATGGACTGCACTAGAAGTAGACGTTAGATTATGAGAAATAGAAATATGAAAAGATGAAGGTACCTGAGTAGTTAGAGGCAAAGAAGAAGGCGTGATAACCATGGGAGAGGCTTCGGATGGCGAGACTGAGAATGATTGTGTAGGGTTGTCGAAAGGAAAAGTGCCATCATCAAAGGCCATATGGCGTGGCAAATAAACCCGTCCATTTGACATATCATAACAACGATGACCCTGATGGTTAAGGGAGTAACCTATAAAAACACATTGTTTTGAACGAAATTCCAACTTATTTTTATTATAAGGTCGTAAATACGGAAAGCAAGCGCAACCAAAAACACAGAAACTTAGATAAGAGGGCTTACGACCAAACAATTTTTCATAAGGTGAAACATAATTCAATTGGCGTGCAGGGAGACAGTTAATTAAATAGATGGAAGTGTTGAAAGCATCCACCCAAAAGGAAGAAGGCATTTTAGTAGTAGCAAGCAAAGTAAGACCCATATCAACAATATGCCGTTGTTTCCTTTCAGCAACACCATTTTGTTCCGGTGTATGAGGACAATTTAATCAGTGCTCAATTTTATTATTAATTAAAAATTGTTGAAATTCATTACTCATGAATTCACCTCCCCTGTCAGTTTGCAAAGATTTTATCTTATAAACAGTATGAACAGAGAAGGTTTTCAACAAGCAATTTGAATTTTTGAAAATAATAAAAAGCTTCATGCTTAAATCGCATAGGAAATATCCAAGTGTAACAAGAATAATCATCAAGAAATATTATAAAATATCTGGAACCCTTAACAGAGGTAATTGTTGAAGTCGAAACATCACAATGGATCATTTGAAGAGGACAAAAGGAAACAGACGGAGTTGCTCAAAAAAAAAAAAAAAAAACAAGAAACAGATGGAGACAAAGAAAAAGGTAATTTAGTGCTTTTGCCCAATGGGCAAGTAGAGAAAAAACTAGTTAACTTTGAATCTTGATGCCACACAAATGAGAGGTTCGTTGTCCAAAGAAAGCCATGGTCTTGAAAGGAAACTTCGACGAACCCCCACAAAATGGATATAATCCATTCTCACTCTTGCCATGGAAAGGTGTCATTCCCGTCGATAAAGCCTTTACAAAAAAATCAGTAGGAGTGAAAATGAAGTCAAAAAAAATTGATGAACGCTAAGTAGATTGACGGAAGCAGAGGGACAATGGAAAACAGAATGTAAAAGAAATTTAGACAAGGAACCGGAACCAATATGCTTAATAGGCAAACCTGCACCATTGCCAACATCAACTTGATCATGACCGGTATACTTTGAGGAGAGATTCAAATTAGCTAAATCATTGGTGATATGCGACGAAGCACCACTGTCAGTTTACCACGTATCAGACCTTTCTTTGCCCATAGGAGAGACAGCCATCATAGCACGTGTTCGGACAAAGAATTCTCTAGAGAAGGATCCTCAGACCTCAGCACAGCTCCCCAAGGGATTGGCACTTTGGATGTGTAGTCGGGCTCTTGCTTGCTGATGTGCTACAAGAAGAGGACAAAGTTAATTCTGAAATGTGCCTATGTGGGGTCTTAGATGTGGGCCTTAAGGCTCACAATCAAAACTAACCAAGTGCTAGGCGTGCCACTGCTATCTCAGTATAGCAGATGTAGAACAAGTGTGTTTAGTCGATTACTTGCGCCCTAAGTTACTCAGACTTCTTGTTATCAAAGGATTGTCGTGGATGGGTTAAGTCTACATTAAGTTCTTTTTCTTGCCTTGTAAACAAGGACTTTTAGTTTATAGTCTTGTATGATCAAAAGAAGGGAGTCCAGAGCCCTTTAAGCCATTTACTTGGTTCTTAATTGATTTTAATGATAACATATCCATTAAACTAACCAGATCCAGATACAAATAGAACTTTTAAACTAGGAAAATTGATGGAAATAACTTGAATACATAATGGAGAATGCATTAAGTAATAGATTTACAAGTTTAGAAAACAAACAAAGAGCTTTGGGCAAGATTTCACCTTGTCTGGCAATGTTGAACCTCCTGCAATCACTTCCCTTTGAACTAACATAGGTTTATATGCTAAAAAGGGATGGATGGTAAACAAGTTTACACAAGCAAATCAATACTACGCCACTAAGGGAGGTAGCAGAGCTTTAAACTGGACAAGAGATAGCATGTCGCTAAAAAGATATGAGATCTAGGTTGATTACAGTTTTTGGATGCAAATCTAGCTTGAGAGCAGAGTTTGTATGGTTTGTTTGTTTGATTGGTTAAGTGTCCTTGTCTCTGGGGTCTCTTCCTCCTTTTATAGGCAAATTAACCGGACTACTGTAACTTTGTTCTTACCCAAAAACATTTGGAGGGTAGTGAGTCGTCAACTTTTTACTTGGAATGCATTAGAAAATGCTCTTTGGCTGGTAGTAGGTTAGTCTCCATCACTTGTGACTTCAATGGTAAGCACTTAGCTTATATCTTGGCTGAGAAGGCTTCAATCTGCCTTGGGCTTAATACTGGGCTTCGGGCAAGTCTCCTTTAATTTGGCACCCTTGGGCTTTCCTTTACCTAAGTCCAATGTTCAAATATTAACCCAAACAGTGCCCCCTTTAATCATTGTTAAGTTTGTAACCCAAGATGCTAATAATGATTAAACAGTCCCCACACGCCTTCACTCGGGACTTGCGCCTTTTAAAATAACCATTATCTAACAAAAACCTTTGAACTAACCCACGAATCCCAATGTTAACCAACCACTTATTATATAATCCCTACATAAACTCTTTGGCTAAATCTTAGCAATTTTGAGCCTTCAAATTTCTTGAACTTCCCAGAATCCTTAGAACATTCCCAGTACGCTTTTGCTTTCTCAATTCTTACTCCTCAATCTCAATTTTCTCCTCATTTTCTTTGACTCTATTCAATGACACCCAAAGTAGCTCGAACTCAATCTTCCTGTGAATCTGGCTAAGGCATTTCTACCGTGCGCCGTCTGCTCAATGGCCTTCATCGCCCTCGGGCAGGCCTACACATTGAACTCTTCTTCGAGAAGGGAGGAGTACATTTATTGGGGCTCGCATGGACCTCTCTAGTCTCAATTGCTGTTGAAAACAACATACCTAAGGAAAAATGGTTCACCCCAAACCTATTTTTGGCCGACTCGGGCATCTCCCCATCTAAATGGTCAAACCATCGCCGTGGGTTCCATGAAGGATGAAGGATGGACGCAATGGATAAATGACCTTAAGCCAACCTTCAAGCAAAAGTGGATGAAAAATGGTATCTATGAGCTGATAATGCTCTCTAAGACCACCATGATTGTTAAGCCTGAGCTTCTCACTACTTCTGGAACTCGGGCACCAATACCTTCTACTTCAGGATGGGCCTCATGTCCTCGACCATTCTCAACATGGCGCAGGTCTTTGGGCTCAGGCCCTCGAGCAAGGTTATAGACATCACCCACGATTGGGCACCTCCTTCTCGCCTGACCGCTGAGAGCTCGGGCAGCTCTGGTCTCATAACCCATCTGGATTATAATCCTTCAACTTTCAAGAGTTATATGACCTCTTTCACAAGTTTTATCCTGTTTGGGAAAAATGAATTTGGCCCCTCATCCTCAAACGCCAATAGTGATCAGGAGCACCTGTATTTTCTCCTCTACTGGCTCAACAAACATGTCTTCCCCAATAAGTCCAAGGGAGTGAAGGTTGAATGGATCCCTTTAATGGAAGCTCTTCATAACTTTGATGATGTGGCAACGTGCCATTTCCTCCTCTCTTATCTCTATTATCTTCTATTCGAGATGACTCGGGGAGAGCCATTTGAAACCAACTTTAATGGGCCCACTTGGATGATCCAATTGTGGCTCGAATGGTATTTCCTTAAGCTTCAAGCTCTCAATCTCGAATTCTCCAAGGGTGTTGCTCCTGCCAGAATTTTAGCCGAAGCTTCTCCAACCAATCACTCTACATTTTGCTGCCTTTACTTTTTTAGAGTCTGCAGGACTCTGGCAGATTTGGAATGGGGGCCTCCGTACTTAAAAGATACATTTAGTTCTCCAATTAAGACTTTCAAGATGCTTTCGGGGAAGATGCCAGCCTGAACTTCAGAGGTGTAGAAACTTGCCTTCTTATATGCTCGGTTGTTCTGATGACAAGGTCCCCTTCCTTGAAGTTCCGCAGCATGACTATGCGGTTGTAAGCTCTGGTGACTTATTGATGGTACGAGGTTGCCTTCCTAAGTGCTTCCATTCTTCTTTCCTTAAGTGATTTAAGGTATTTCCACCTTCAATTTGCATAAGTTGCCACATCCCATTCCATATCGTTAACTGCTAAGACTCATACTGTGTACATCATCATTTCCACAAGAGCAATAGCTTTAAACCCATATACCAAGGAATAGGGTGAAAAACCCGTATCAATCATTGGGGATGTGCAATAGGCCCACAGAACATTTGGGAGATGTGTACTCCTGCCCCCAGCATAGTTATGCACCATTTTGGTCAAAATCCTTAGCATCGTCTTATTTGTGGCTTCAGCTTGACCGTTTCCCAATGAGTAGTACGGTGTGGAGCGGTGATGCTTGATCCCGTAACCATCGAGGGTGGCACTTACTTGCTTGTTCACAAAATATGTACCATTGTCGCTAACTATTTTGTAAGGTATCCTAAATTGGCAGATAATGTATTCCCTGATGAAGTTAGATACTGTAGTTCTTGTTGCTTTTCTGAGCGGGACAGCACCCATTTTATGAAGTACTTAGTGGTTACTAGGATCTATATGTGGCCCTTGAAAGTTGGGTTGAACTTGGCATGCATGGCACTTCTTGACCATGTTGTGGGTGTTTTTCCTCATGGTGCGCCAATAATACCCTAAGGCCTTGTTTAGCACGCTGTATAAGACCACCGGATAGAACTAATAATATGGAATGGATGTTTAGTGAGCTTCATATTAAATAAGCACTGGATTATTTAATCCGGCCTCACCTGTTTTGTACGATTCACACTTACTTGTTTATCACATCCAAAACCTTTGTATTATTAGTCGGGTGGATCTTTCTCACTCAACTAGCTCACTCTGTTTTTCCCTCGCATTACTTGTTATCTCTCGTCTAGATCCCAAGTTCATCTTCGTTGCCTTTTTCCTCCCTCTTCCTTTACACATGCACCTTCCGCCTCCTCTGTCATTCTTCGATATTTGACAACAAAACTTTTTATGGGTTGAAGGAAGAAGACAATGATTCAAATTCTTCCGATTTGGGCTTCAACAATGAGAATGACGACGAGGAATGGAGCTAGGCTCCGACAAGGAGGTGGAGCAATTTATATCTGGGCTCCTACAAGGAAGGGAGCTGGGCTTCAATGAGGAAATGGACCGAAAATAGTCAGTATAGTCTGAGTTGCCAAACAATGCCTAAGTTTAGCAGCTGGTTGTGCAGTTTCTTCCTTCCTTGATGCTTTCTGCACTCTCTAACGTGTACTTCATGCATGACTTACAACGACTCAGATAACTCTAGGCATCTTAATGGCTCCCCATCTAATCCTTTGCGGTATAATATTGCCCCATCTGTGAAGTATCTCTTGGCTATCCCTTGGAGTTTGCATGCGATTTGGACATTACTTGGCAACACTCTGCCGATGAAGAAGGTAAGCTATGAGGATCTCCAATTATCTATGATGGAGACTGTGAATACTTCCCCTAGAAAAAGTACTCTGCTACATCTTCGGCATTCGGCTCGGGTGCATGTGGCTTGCTGCTTCATCCCTGGCCAATAAAATTATTTCATTTGTAATCTGCGATAGAGACTTGCCAACTGGTCAACTCCGCATGTGACTTCGTAGATCTCATGCAACCGTCTTCATGCTTCTGTTGGCACAATGCATCGAGTTAGCACTCATCCGACTAGGCACTTGTAGCATGTCCTAATGATGTTTATGTATTCCTTTAAGTGCTTAATGCTGAGTTCTCAGCTTGGTTCGGAAAGTTCCTTCTTGATGGTCCTCTGGCAGTGCACCAAAAGCTTTCTTAGAGATGGTGGCCTTCTCTTCCTCGGGGAACAATGCATAGCATGTTTATCACAGCTTGGCCATTAATGGCTTTTGGCGTCACACACATAATATCAAACTCAAAAAGTTAGAGTAACCAACGAGACAAACGACCAGATAATATGGGTCTAGTGAGCAAGTACCTTACGGGTTCAAACTTTACCATAAGGTGGAGCTTGTAGGCCAAGAATAACGCGTATTTGTTTTGATGCATATATGAGAGCTAGGCAAAAGCGCTTCATCTTCTGATAACATGTTTATGTCCCTTTCAAATGCTTGTTGACATAATAGATTGGTGCTTCTTCTCTATCTAGACTGTCCTGGTAAATAAGGCTCTCACAGTAGTACTTGTCGCAGTTAGATAAAATTTGAGCGGGATCCCCAGGATTAGTGCCTTCATGATGGGAAGGTTAGTGACTAGTTGCTAGATTCACTAATAAGCCTTAATGCATTCCATGGTCCACGCGAACTCTTTCCATTTCCTAAGCAGTTGGGCTAAATGCCCTTGTTGTTGTTGTTAATCTGGGGCTGAAACGAAGGATGTAAGATTGCTTCCTCATTAAGCTTTTCAGCTTCTTTGCATTTATCGGTGACATAAAGGCTCTAATGATGTGTATTTGTCTAGATCTACATCAATGTATGCACTTAGAAGCCCATGAACTTGCTGAAGGCACACTTCTTAGGGTTCAATTTTAACCCATATGATCGACATATCCCTAACATTTCCTTAGCACTTCCCAATGTCCTTCCTTGGTTCTGGATTTCACAACAAGGTCATCTACATAATCTTCTACTTCCTTACCCATCATGTCGTGAAATATTACTGTCATCAGTTGTTGGTAAGTGGCACTAGTATTCTTGAGTTTGAATGGCATAACCGTATAGTAGAAGTTTCCGAATAGCATCTAAAAAGTCGTCTTCTCAGCATCTTTGGTAGACATCTTGATTTGGTTATACCCACTGAAGTCATCCATGAATGATATCAATCATTGCCCTGAGGTTAAACTGATCATTATGTCCATGTTGGGCAGTGAGAATTCGTCCCTTAGGCATGCTACATTAAGATATTAATAGTTGACACATATCCGTATTTGGATAGTGTTTTTCTTCTTGACAGGGACGATGTTGGCTAGCCAAAGGGGGTGCTTGATGGGCTTGAAGAAACATACTGTCAAGAGCTTATCTACCTCGATTTTGATCTTAACTTTGATTTTTGGGTGGAAATTCCTCTTTTCCTGTACCACAGGCTTGATCCATGGTTAAGTGTTTAGTGTGTGGCATACCAAATTTGGATCGAGGCCTGGCATCTCTTCACAGCTCCAAGCAAAGACATCCTTGAACTCTTTCACTAGGCTGACCTACTATTTCCTTTCCTCAACAGTTAAGTAAACACTAATGGAAATCATTTTTTGTCCAGCAAGATCATCACTTAAGTTTACCTCTTCAAAAATTTCTACCGCAGCAGTGGACCCATCTTGAATACATTTAGGCATAGGCATAATTATCTGCAAAGTTCATCCTCGGCAGTGGGAGCAAACACGTTTTTATTTTCCTAAATGGCCTCGCTTGCCTGCCGCACATTAACTCCGTACTCATGGCTTTTCCATACGATGTGGTTAGGCTGCCCAACCTGTTGTAAATGGTAAACCACTCAACCATCGAGCAGCACAACCTTGGAGAATTGAGGCGGAGTGTAAGAAATGATGTTGACCTCCAGTTGCATCAGCCTATCCCTTTTCACAATGGCTAGCACCTCTGGGTTGCTGAGGTATTGAACTTCTTCCTATGTAGGCCGAGATATCCTTGAAGTCTATGATATCCTACTTCCAGCGCTTAAAATATCATTATAGAACTCAACATCGGAGTAGTGAACATAGTCTTGATTGAATGGCATCTGGTTTCTCAGGATATGAGTGGGTCTCAAACCAATCCTTCCCTTGACGTACTGGTGGTAGGTGGAAACCACGAACCTATGCTTGTTTATCCATGGTCTTCTGGGCAAAGCATGGTAGGCCACATTGATGTAACTTAGTGAAGGATATAATACGCCCAATCTTCAAGTCGATCTCGACATATCTGATGGCTTCCTCATTACCATTCCTAAACCCATTGATAGAGATTTAAAATCGTATAATCCTCGATGTTGGGATGTTTGCTGCTGTGAGCACTGCTAAGAGCAGTTTGCTGACGGAGGAACCAGTATCCACTACGTCATTTAATTGTCCTTCCAAATACAGTGGTCTCTGATGATTTGGGAAAGCCACATCCAAATACAGTGGTATCTGATGAAGACGTTGTTGTTCTCCAGGAAAACCCTTTGTGGTTGAGCAGCGTATGATTGAGGCCTATAGTCCTCGAAAACATGCATGAGTGCCTCAGCGGCAACAGTCCTAGCCTCTGGACCATATCCAAGGTGATCGAAGAGAGATTTGAATTTCAGGTTCCCCTTGAGGACCTGTGTTAGAGTAGGTCCTCGCCCCTGGGAAAGGTAACAATTTCTATGTCGGAGAGGTTGTGCAAAGTCACAGCCGCCATAACCTGGTTGATTTGATGTCCTTCTGGGGTTTTTGAGTTGTATTCTTCCAGCATCTCGATGGTGAAGACCTTGTCACCATAGCTTCGAGTAAAGTCCATGATATCTTCGCCCTTATCTTCTCATCCTTGGATTTGGGGCCATGGCATCTCACAGCTCAGTGCCTTTGAGTATGTGCACCAAAAATCATTTTTCATGTTTCCGGAAGGTTCCCAAACTGCCTCTAGTGCCTTGGGGTCATTGCTCCATGGGTAGTATATGTCTTCATCTCTAGAGTAAGTCATAATAGCTACCATCTCTTTCCCTTGGCATTTTGGCAAGGGGTCGATGTCAATAGCATGCGTTTGAATGGTAGCTCTAAGGTTCGTTCAAAAATCTTTGCATGAAGAATCTTTCTCAAAGTTTGGCAAGCTATAGAGGGGTGTTCCACGTACTGATGATAACGACAGTATCTGAGATCTTTCATATCTACATGCTACACAATCATTCTCAGTCTCGCCATCTGAAGCCTCTCATATGGTTATCACGCCTTCTTCATTGCCTTTAACTACTCAAGTACCTTCATCTTCTCATATTTATATTTCTCATAATCTAACGTCTACTTCCAGTGCAGTCCATTTCTCTCTCTCTTCCTCAAGTTCTACAATTCCAACTTCCTCACCACCTCATTCTTAACCTGCTCAAGATAACTCTCATGGTTCGCTTTCTCTTGATAAACCTCCATCTTCTTCAGTTTCTTCAATTCCTACTTCACATCCCATGCTTACTCGTTCTAAATCCAGAATTAGGAAACCAAACACAAAATATGCTCTATTAACATCATTGCAGGACCTTAATGATGAACCTGCATCGTTCTGAAAGGCTAATCAACTATCTCATTGGCGTGATGCAATGACATCGGAGTTTAAAACCTTGAAAGATGCTGGTACGTGGGATCTAGTACCCTCCTCATTTCTTACTCACGTTCTTCCTTGCAAGTGGGTATATCGCATAAAGCGAACGTCCAATGGTATAGTGGAGCGGTACAAAGCTCATCTTGTCACAAATGGATTTCATCAACATATGGGGGTTGATTATACTGAGACATTCAGTCTGGTGGTTAAGCATGTCACCATTTGTCTTGTTCTTACCCTTGCCATCTCTCATGATTGCCTTATACGACAACTTGACGTTCAAAATGCGTTTTTGCACAGGAATCTTTCTGAAGAAGTATTCATGAAACAACCTTGTGGTTTTGAAGATCCCAAGTATCCTCATCATGTTTGTCACTTGTGCAAGTCCCTTTATGGCTTGAAACAAGCCCCAAGGGCCTAGTTTCATTGATATTCTGAATATCTTATTGATTTGGGGTTTGTGGCATCACAAGCAAATCACTCTATCTTCATCTTTAATAACCACTGAGTGTATTTGATTATACTAATCTATGTTGACGACATTCTTATCACGGGAAATAAGTCATTTTTTGTTGTTTCACTTATTAATGCACTGGGTCAAAGTTTGGCTATGATAGATTTGGGACCCCTCCATTTTTTCCTGAGCCTCAAAGCAACTCGTGGTGATGATGGGTTGCATCTTAAGCAGACCAAATATATTATTGATTTGTTGAAGTGTGCAGATTTGTTGGAAGCCAAGCCTTATGCTACCCCAGTTCAATCTGGCTCGTCGCCTCGCTCCATTGATGGTGTTTCATTGGATAATCCTACTACTTATCGAAGTGTGGTAGGGGCATTACAATACTTAATCATCACCAGGCCTGCCATCACATGTGCAGTGAATCAAGTATGTCTGCATATGCATAAGCCCACCTCAATTCACTGGATTGCCGTCAAACAAATACTTCGTTACTTCAAAGGCACCCCTCAAGAACGGCTTACTTTTTGGTTGTAGTGGTACTGACTTGGTTGGATTTTCTTACTCGGATTGTGCTGGGGATCCCGACACTAGACGCTCTACCGGTGGTTTTTGAGTGTATTTTGGTCCAAATTTGATTTCTTGGAGTTCCAAAAAGCAATGCACAGTTACTCATTCAAGTACCGAATTTGAATGTTGGCAATTAGCAATTACGGCAACTGAACTTGTTTGGCTACAGTAGCTATTGCGGGAGCTTTGCATCCTTATTTCCACTCCTTTGATTTGGTGTGATAATACAAGCTCCATTGCATTGGCGTCTAATCTCGTGTTCCGTGCTCAAACAAAACATGTTGCGGTGGATTATCATTTTGTACGTGAGCTTGTTGTCATGAGTTCGTTGAATGTTCGTCATGTCTCTACTCAGTTTTAGATCGCATATATCTTCACCAAGTGTTTCTCTACTGATCGTTTTCATTTCTTAAAATCCAAGCTCGTTCGCTGCCCGCTTATGAGCTTGCAAGGGGGTGATGGAGAAAAGTTAGCAAGTCTATCTGTTATGGACACATAAGTTAGGAAACAAGATCTAACAAAATAAGGCTTTCGATCACAAAGTCAAGAGGTCAGTTGTATAGATACTGAATGTTGTATTGGCTAGCTTTTATTGCATATGGTTGAGTGTAGTTGGGGCAGCTGCTACCTTTATTGTTTAGAACTCCAGCATTGTTATATAATGGAGGCTTTTCTTGTATCAGTTGTGATATAAAAAAATACAATATCTTTTAGTTCGTTTTCCAAAGAACACAAGCTTGGGAGTGATGTGAGAAGCAGCCCGAATATTGTAGAGATCACCATGGTTATGCCTAATAAGAAGTATTTATCCCGTCCTTTTGTCCTTCACATGAAAACACATATCATCCATTTCAAAATCGGCGAATAGATTCTTTTTTATTGCAGGAACATGCAACACATCTTGAAGAGAGAGAGTTGTGTGAGGCAGAAATGGAGGATTTGCCAATATGAGAGATAGACAAGTGCTCACCGTTTCCCACAATGATTGAACCAGTTGCTGTGTAAGGTTGAACTTGAGTGAGGTGAGACGGATCATTAGTCATGTGGTGGGTAGCTCTGGAATCAACGACCCAAGGAACGGATGAGGGAGAAGTGGTAGTGGTGGCAACGAGGTATGCAAAATTTCCACGTTGCGAACATGTCTTGGCTTTATAACCAGGTTTGTCACAAAGTTCACAGGGCTTACCATACTCAAAGTTTGACTGAGGCAAGGGCGATGTCGGTGTGGGAAGCAGAGGAGGTCGAGAATCATTGGAGGAGCCATAATGGGTCTGATGAGAAGACCAATGTCAGTGATGGTTGGAATTAGGAAGACGCCAACCACAACCACCACGGCCGTGACCACAACCTGTGCCAAGTTTATAAGAAACAACACCATGCGGAGAGAGATGACATCTTCTGAATTTGATGCTCTTCTAAAGCAGCAGATCATAACAATCATCAAAAGAAAGAGAAAGAAATAGAAGGGCGAAGATGAACCCATGTCTTAAAATCGTTTTATTCTTGACCAAGCCCCTCAAGAATAGATTCAATAAGCTCATCGTTAGTGATGCTGGAACTAGCATGGTGAAGAGAATCAGAAAGGCTTTGAGCATGTAGTAAGTAATCACTTATAGGTCGCTCGAGAGTTTTCTTCAAGTTACAGAGCTGGTCTCGAATAATGCGAATGTGAGTCTTATAGAGGGGAGAAAGACGCTTCTCCAAGAGTGACCAGGCATCATAGGCAGTGGTGCAAGAAACAAGGATAGACTTGATGGAGGAGGAACAAATTGCTTTAATCCAACTGAGGACCAGTTTGTCTTGAGAGTAGGTGGGGTTGACGAAGCTGTCGTTGAGCTTTTTGGACGGTTTAGAATTGGAGACCAGAGCGTCTTCGAGACCATGAATCTCAAGAACATCTTGGAATTGAGATCGTCAACTAAGATAATTGTTACAATCCATAAAAGGGTTGATCATGTGAGAGATATTGAAGGTAGTGTGAAGGGTTGTGATGATAGTTGTCTTGATGGAAGAATAATCGGACGAGAGTGCAGAAGAGGAGGTAGTTGAGGGGGTTGTAGGAGAGGCCATAGAGGATCGAAATGTAGTAGCTTTAGCTGTTGGTTAATGCTAATACCATGTAGAAGTTGAGGTTCCACCATAAAACGAATTGGCGATATATGGAGTGGTCTAACCTTTTATAAGCCCATGCAAAATCCCTCCTCTCATCAATATGGGATTCATTGCGGAAAGAAAATAAGTACCGGAAGTATTAAGTCTCTAATTTGGAGAATAGCTTGATTGATTATCTACTATATCAATTGGTACATATATAAGTGTGTGTATATATATATATATATATATCATTGACTTTTGCATAACAATTACAGGTAAGTAACAATACAATTAATGTAATACAATCAGCAAGTTTAATATGATGAAGAAAATCTTGGCTCAGTGGAGACAATTGAGGGATTGTTGTCTGGTTGACTTGTGCAACGTTCCTCTGCAGATTTGGTGGAGTTATTTGTGGCTGTGATAATTCTCTTGTCATAGCAAGGTAAAAGCGGATGCTAGCCAGCATATCCATGCGTAGCCACTTGGGAGGAAAATGCTGATGATAAAAAAGAATCCTATTATGGCAGAAACTATCCGATGTTCTCAAGGATGGCTGCAGCTCTATGGTTGCCGCGTACTCTCTGAAATATTTCACAGAGAGAACCTGCGAAAGCAAACGCCATAACCACTCCAAAAATAAGAAAAAGGAGCAAATGCCGCCGTTGAGACTCTTCAGCTTGGCCTGCTCGACTGGTAGTAGTGGTAGATGATGGCGACGAGGACAACGATGGGGAAGCTCTGAGAGGGAAGAGCTAAGGCAACAACCGCCTGGAATGCAAGGTCGAGGATCGTCTTTCCCAAACAAATGGAATCAGCTGGATTTGTGCCCGTGTTTATATTTGGCACAACACTGTCATAAGTATGGTTGTTGGAACGGTAACCTCGCAAGCGGTTGGATGGTTAAGAATAGTGAGACCTCGGCAGATGATGATGATGAGGATGAGGATCAGTCGTTGGAGTTATCGTCGATGGGGATAAGGATGAGGAGGAGGAGGCAATATTCTTACTGTCATTGGTAAGGTGCCGTCCGGCCACTCGTTCTCTATGTTGGAACGAGAAAAGAAACAGGGACGTAGCATAATCCAAGCGTGGAGGAATGTTTGGTTGATTCTCCAGCAAAAAAAACAGGATGATCGAGGAGGGGGATCCATATCGTAATTAATAAACTGCAATTTAACTCCGGAGAATCCGTGTGCGTATCTGTCTAACAAATAGTTGGACTAGGATATAAAAATAAACTTTTTTGTAAACACACCTTCTTCTCACTTGCAATGTCGCTGTACCATTTTTTTTTCCTCCTCCATAAGGAAAATATTATCATAGATATTATAATATTATCTAAACTACATATTAATAAAATTCTATTTGTCAATCAAAATTCCAGCAAATTACCATTCAAACCTCTCTACAGAATTGAACAAAAATTAAAAAACGTGGACAATTTAGTAATTACACCTAATATAGACTTCACTTTTTTTTAATACCAACATCACAAACTTGTAGATATAACATATCCTAATTAAAAATTAAATAATAAATAAATAAACCTCACTTTTCTCCTCATCTTCCTCTCTCTACATTCCCCACATTCTCCTACCTTGTTCTCTTTTCTTTTTTTATTTGTCTTTTTTCTTTTTTGAGTTGTCATCTGTGCTCATTAATGATAAGTCATAGTAAAATAAAAAAACAAATTTAATTGCACACATAAAGTGTGTGTGCCGAGAGAGAAAGTTTTCTGCACCCAAAAACCTCTGTGGCCTTTTTGTGCCTTTGATTTTATTGAGCATGTCTTGGGACTCGGGACTTGAAGCTTGATTTGATTGGGTGTGACTGTTGACATGCTCAATAAAATCAAAGGCACAGAGAAGCCACATGAGTTTTTGGGTGCAGAAGATTTGGACTCGTGTGCCGATTGCTAGTAGTCATTATGATAAAATTTTCCCATTCAAGTCAAATATTAGGAAAATATTATCATAGTTATTATAATATTATGGTGATTATAGTTTACCTTTGCTAGCCTAAGTCAAATCCCAAAAATTAGGGCTTGCACGCTGTTATGTATTATTGTAAATCTTGTATATATACCTTGTCCGAGAAAGAGTTTTTTTTTTTTTTTAACAAACTATATTATCTACACTAAATGAGGGGGATATGAGTTTAGTCTCACAATGAGTTATCAAATTCACCTTTGGGTAGAATCAAACCTAAGACCTCTCATTTATAAGTGAAGAGGAATACCACTACACCGTAGTACTAAGTGGCATCCATGAAAGAGTTATTCAATTCAAGAAATTCATTCAAAACAATTACATCTCCTGTTTTTTACATCTTATGCACTAGGCCTAGCAATTCCTGACATGATCCGATAACCCGACACGACACGACACAAAATTAATAGGTGTTCGGGTGGACACGATAACAAATCAGGTCGTTATCGGGTAACCTGATAAGCACCTGTTAAGATAACGGATTAGTTCGGGTATACACGTGGGTAACACGATACACGATAAGCAAAATATTAATTTTATAATTTTATAACACTAAAAAAATACTATAATAATTATATATATATATATATATGTATATGTATATTAATTTCACAATTTTATACCCCTACAAACTATAATAATTATATATATATATATATTAAATTAAATTTTAAAAATTGATGACCATTGGATCGACTTAAATATACATACCATTTAATTTTTCAAGTGTTATAAACTTATACGTACAAAATAAATAAATTTAAATCTACTTAATAAATATATATATACCATTGAACTTGATGGGATACGAATTCTACGAAACTAATTTCAATGATCCAACCGTCAAACTTGTTTGTATATGCTTCGAGATCGCATCAGCAAAAAATCACAAAAAACAAACATTCAAAGATCAAGTAAGGGGACAAAACTTTTCGACAGTTATAAAATGAAAAATCACGATTTAATAGTTATTTTAACTCCGATTTTGATTATGTTTTATAGCTACACTCCTTGATCCTATATGAATACAATGAACAAATTCGATCTTCAATTTAAAATATTTACACTACTGGATACCACAAAATCTTATGTTATACTTAATGAAAGTATAATAAACTCTAAGTGTTAGTGAATCTATCGTTTTGATGGGATACGCATCCTACGAAACTAATTTCAACGATCCAACCGTCAAACTTGTTTGTATATATGTTTGGAGATCGCATAAGCCAAAAATCGCAAAAAACAAACATTCAAATATCAAGTAACAGAACCAAACTTTTCAACGGTTATAAACGAAAAATCACGATTTAACTGTTATTTTAACACTGATTTTGATTATTTTTTACAGCTACACTCCTTGACAACTCCAATTTTGATGATTTTTTACAGCTACACTCCTTGACCCTATATGAATACAATGAATGAATTCGATCTTCAATTTAAAATATTTACACAAGTGGATACCACAAAATCTTATGTTATACTTAATGAAAGTATAAATAAACTCAGTGTTAGTGAACTATCGTTTTGATGAGATACGCATTCTACGAAACTAATTTCAATGATCCAACCATCAAACTTGTTTGTATATGCCTTGAGATTGCATATGCCAAAAATCGCAAAAAACAAACATTCAGAGATCAAGTAATGGGACAAAACTTTTCGACGGTTATAAACGAAAATTTACGATTTAATTGTTATTTTAACTCTGATTTTGATGATTTTTTACAGCTACACTCCTTGACCCTATATGAATACAATGAATGAATTAGATTCTCAATTTAAAATATTTACAAGAGTGGATACCACAAAATCTTATGTTAATGAAAGTAGAAATAAACTCTAAGTGTTAGTGAATCTATCGTTTTGATGGGATACGCATTCTACGAAACTAATTTCAACGATCCAACCGTCAAACTTGTTTTTATAAACTCTTTCATTTTGCATATCCTTGCACATTTAATATTTTGTAATAGACTAGTAGTGTATGGATGTTTTTTTTATTAGGCTCTTATTTTCGAGTGTAGATGTAGTACTTAAACGATAAATGCGTTTAATGTTTTGAAGTAATATTTATGTGGCAATGTGTGGTATGTACAAATTTAAGAAGAAAAAAAAAATTTAACAGATCATAACGGGTCGGGTCACCTGTTAAGATAACAGGTGCGACACGACACGACCCGTTAAGATAACAGGTGTTACATGAAAATGACACGAACACAACAGACACGACCCGTTTGCCAGGCCTACTATGCAGCTTCTTAGGAGAGCATGACTCTCTTAATGAATACTAGTATATGTCCTGTAAAAATTTTTACTTTTCTTTTTAAAATTGAAGGACAGAGGAAGAGAGTGAGAGAGAACGTGGGAGTGGGGAGGGAGAGAGAGGTTTATTTTTATTTTTTAATTAGAGATGATAAAATCACCTGTATGTGAGGTTTAAAAAAAAAAAAAAAAAACTTTTGTTTTGTGAAATTACGTTATAGTCCTTAATTATATTTTTTTTTTTGTGATAGAAGACAAAAATATCTTTTCACCTTCTTTTAGTTGACAAACAGAGTTTCATTAATATGTAGTTCAGATTTTTGTTTTCGTTTTATTTTTGTGTTAGAAACTAATAGTGAGAAAATGTATAGGAGAAATGAGGAATATTGAAGAGTGGAGCAATTAAGGGAGGTGAGAAGGTAGAAGATGAACTACTCATAAAAGAAATTTATCTCTTCTAATCCCCTTAAAATGGTAGAATTAAAAGAGATCAAATTTCTACATGTCTAACCGTCTTCTAATTTATTTGAAATAAAAAATCATTCATTCCAAATTTTTTTAAACCAAATAAAGTGTTACCAATAAGAAATAAGCACGTTAATCAACACATAATTAATAATTCCATTATCTATAATCACATCATTTAGTTTACAAATTTAGTTTAAAAAATTTGATCTATCTAGCATTACTCAATTAGAAATATATCCATTGGTCTATGTCATTTCCTTGGTTGGCCCGTATAAGTTTGCCGAAGCTTCGCGCAACCCACCATTTCCACAGCATTATCCTCTAAAGAAAGCGAAAGCATGCATGAAAACCTTGCTGTAGTCCATAATACAACCGACCCAAAATTAAAAAAAAAAAAAAAAGTTCATAATATACAAGGCCCACCCCTCAACGTTCATTAGGCTTCCAAGTTCCAAGCAGCTTCGCAGATGTCCGCATTCTAGGCAGCGTCCCTTCCCTTTTCCAAGCAGCTTCCTCGCATGGTAGCATTTGCATTATAAACTGAATCGTCTCTCCCTTCATACTTGGCTATTAAAACCGACGGTAGTTTGACGGCTCTGATTATTAGAAGTATATAAATTATATAATAAAAATAAAAATTATATATATTTTTATATTTGATTCAATTGGGTATTACCGAACATACAGCGATGAGGTCTCGATTCCCGTACTGAACTTTCAGGAATTTTTCGATTTGGTTACCAAATGGTTCGGTATTATTGATCCTTTTTTTGGGTCGGCTTCGGTGTAATTAGGCTCGAGTTTGTTTTGGGTAAATTATATTTTAAGACCTTAACTTTGGGTTACATAATATACTCATATCTTATCTTTTAAACATTACAATATCATATATTAAATTACGAATTCGTTGTAATGTCACACTTTTTTCGTTAACAAATCTGTCAATTTAACTGTTAGTTACTGACTTGGCAATAAAAAAAATTAAAAAAAAAAAAAAAAAAAAAAAAAAAACCTAATCTAAAAAGGGCCCACCATGTCACCTTGTTTCTCCATCAAGCATTAGAACCAAACACGTCTTCTGGGTCTTCTCCCTCCGACCTCCTCATCAACCGCTCCGCCGCCTCCTTCCTTCCACAACCCCAACAACCCATATCTCTCCCCGCCGCCGCCGAGTCATCATCAATCCGCCCAGCCTTCCTCAAATCCCTACGGTGCAAAACCAGAGTCCTCGAATTCCAAGTCGGAGTCGTACTCTTTGGACGGAGATTTGGGTTCGGGTTCGAAGGGTTGTTCATGTTCAGGTGGAGGGAGATTATCCTGGAGGCTCAGCGGCACGCTTGGAACTGGCCCTCGCGCCGGGCTTGCTTTTGTTGCTGGTGCGCAAACTCTCAGCGGCTCTTCTGGTCTGAGGTCGCCGATCTCTTGTACGCGCAGCGGATCGGTTCTGATGGTTGCGTTGATGGCGGTGTGAGTGAAGGTAGTTGCAGAGAAAGAGGAAGAAAAGGGATCTCACAGGTTTGTCACTTTTCCAAAAATTAGTCATGGGAATTTGGTGGGAAAAAGTTTGGGAAAACAGTGTTCGAGCTTCATCTTGGTTCCGATTCGTTTCCACGCTTTTGGTTGCTGGGAAAATCCAGGTGAAGAAGTGAATATGAAGATTCTTTGTTCTGGATTTCTATCACCCAGGTTGAAATAATATTTAATAATTAACTGCGTAAATAGGCCTCATCGGAAAATGAACCTCGTCATGGATCGCGATAAATCTGAGGTGATTGTCGGGTGTGAATGGGGTGGTGAGCCCATCCTTAGAGGGAGGTGGGTGGTTGTGGTTTTGGTTTTGGTTGTGAAGGAGGGGGACGACAGAGACATTTCAACGTGACTGTCACAGTACATCCTGTCTCTTTATATAAATTATGAGATATGTGTATTAAAAGATTAATAACTTAAAAATTAAAAATTTTCATCATTTACATAAAAATACGCCAGGTACCATCCATGTATTCGTTACAACTAAAATTTTTTGGAAAGAACAGATGGAGTGGTCTCCTTATATAAATATTGTGAGATATGTGTATTAAAAGGTTAATAACTTAAAAATTAAAAATTTTCATCATTTACATAAAAATACGCCATGTACCGTCCATGTATTCGTTACAACTAAAAATTTCTGGAAAGAACAGATGGAGTGGGGATGGATGGTAGGGTGGGTCCCACAGTTTTTTAATAAAAAAGTTAAATAAATTATCTTATATTTATTAATATTTAATTAAAATTTTAATTTAGTTGAGTGAGAATGTGGGTTATGTGTTTATCATTTTATCATTTAACAGTTAAATCTAATATAAAATTTAATTGAGGTTTGACATTACAATAAATTCGTAAGATAAAGTACGACATTACAATGTTTAACACATAAGGTATTAGATTGTAGCTCGACTTATAATTGAGGTAGTTTTGTATAATGTACTTTTTTTTTTTTTTAAATGAAACACAGACGGATGATCATTTTACCTCGTTTAATGTCTAGAATTGCATTAGAATAAATAATCTACTAGAAATTATGTCGAACTAGAAGGTGGAATATGAATTACTCATAAAGAAATTTATCTCGTCTAGTCTCCTTAAAATGCTAGATTAAAAGAGATCAATTTTCTTCATGTCTAATTGTCTTCTAATTTATTTGAAATAAAAAATCATTCATTCTTACCATAAAGTTAGAAATCTATCCATTCTATACCATTTCCTTGGTTGGCCCGTATAAGTTCGCTGAAGCTTCGCGCAAGCTATCATTTCCACAGCATTGTCCTCTGGAGAAAGCGAAAACATGCATGAAAACCTTGCTGTAGTCCATAATACATCCGACCCAAACAAAAAAAAAAACAGTCCATAATATACAAGGCTCACCCCTCAACGTTCATTAGGCTTCCAGTTCCAAGCAGCTTCGCAGATACTTTGACTCGCAAAGGTCCGCATTCTAGGCAGCGTCCCTTCCCTTTTCCAAGCAGCTTCCTCGCTTGGTAGCATTTGCATTATAAATTAGTCTCTAACCAAGGTAGCATTTGCATTATAAATTAGTGGACGGGAAATAACTCAGCTTCATCACTTTTTGGCTGTGGAATACCATCATTGTTTCTGAGAGTCTCCAGCGCTGACTCTCTGTATGCAGGATGATCGATAACCACCACCACCACCACCACCTGACTTGTATCACAGAGCAGATGTTCAGGCAGCACTCTCAGTTCCAACCACCAAATCAAATCACAGCAACAATACTAGAGTTCATCTTATATGTTTCCTTCACAACAGCCACCGTTCTTCTCCAAGTTCCGCACGAATACATAAACGGGACGCCCATCCCGACTGTAGCATTTCGTGGTCTCCCGTCCATCTTTTATGCTTTCATCATTTGCATCATTGTAGCCTTTTCATGTGCGTTTAGTGCCTTAATGTTGGCTTCCATCAAACCTAACTTTGCAAGGCTTACCGGATTCTGTTCCATGGCCTCCATGTCTTCGGCTGTCGTTCTGCTCGTTTGGGCAATCTACGGGACCAACTGATTTGGCTACTTTGTTTTGTCATTTGGCTCTTTCAATATGTTATAAACTTATTAAAGAAACTCTCTGCGCGACTTTTTCTCAAGAAACCAAACTAGGGAAGATTGAATGGAGAATTGGGTAGAGTTTGAATAATAGATAATTGGGTAGGGTGACATTTTTCTTGTTTTTTTTAAGAACTGGATTTACAGGTGCCAATTAGATATTGGTTGGGAACGCCAGGTCATCTGGAGTGCCCGTAACCTGGAAAAATTTATCATTCATCGAACTAGTAATCAGATGTCGTTTTCTTTTCCAGCATTAGGAGAGATTTTTCAATGTGACCAATACACGGGATGGTACACCACGTGGCACTATACAAATGATGAGATATGTGTGCTAAAAAGTTAATAACTTAAAAAATAAAATTTCCCACGACTTCTATTAAAACACATGGTATACCACTTGTATTCCCGTGACAATTAAAAATCTCTCCAACATCAACATATCAACCCGCTCCAGGTGCTTTCCACTCTCTCCACAAGTGTTGCTGCTTTCCTTGCAGCCACGAAGCCTCCCTCCGGGGGCACCGTGCAGAATAAACAGGGTAGTGTAAGGCAGGTTACTTGGCTGCCACCGACTCTTTCCTTTGTAAAACTGAACGTTGATGCGAGTTGGGATGCTGCCACGGTCGATGGTTTTGCTGGAGTTGTGGTTCGGGATTCTTTTGGCTGTTTCATTGCTGCTAGAAGAACCAAGATCCGTGCACCGTGTGTTGCTGCTGCGGAAGCTTTGGCTCTGCGGCGTGGATTGGATTCTAAGCAGTCCATTTCTTGTTTGCGGGATAACATCTCTAATGGCAGATGGGAGGCTTTTCCACTTTTAGCCAGGTGCTTGAAGCTTGGGCAAGCCTTTCAAGACTGTCGCTGGTGTTGGGTTCCAAGATCAACCAATATGGCGGCTTACCTTTTGGCGTCGCGTAGCTGTGTGGAGATGTGTGATTTGTCTTTGGTTGATCGACCCCATCTTCGCTTGTACATGTACTGAACAAAGATGGATTACCTTGCCCGCCTTAGTTAGTGTGGGTTCTGCAAGGGGGAACACTTAGAGCTTTGCTTCCAGTGTCGGGTCTTCTACCCCCTTGTACTTCCTGTCTGTTTTTTTGGTTGTTTGCCTTCTGTTGGGTGTTCGTTATGAATTTTGACATCTTTTGCTCTGTTAATATATTTCCAGTTTACCAAAAAAATAAATAAAAAAATAAAGAAAAAAAGAAAAAAAAAGAAAATCCAATTGAACTGTTCAACTGAACAATATTTTGGGGTGAATTTCAACTTATTTACAAATCTACCACAGCCTCTCTCTGCCGCTAATCTTGATGTACAGATGTTGATGATCGTGGGAAGGGAACAATGGTAAAGCAGGCCTTTTCCATTTCCTTTATTTTTTGCACAATAATAAGTGTGGTTGTTCGAACGGTAACCTCGCAAGAGGTCAGATGCTTGAGAATACTGAGACCTCGGCAGATGGTGAGGATGAGGATAAGTCGTTGGAGTTGTCAGCGACGGTGGATAAGGATGAGGACGAGGAGGCAGAATTCTTTCTGTGATTGGTAAGGTGTCCTCCGGCCACTCATTCTCTGTGTTGGAACGAGACAAGAAACAGCGGTGTAGCACATTCCAAGCGTCCTCTGGGATAAAAAAAAAAAAACCAAGGATGATCGAGGAGGGGGATCCATATCGTAATTAAATCAATTTAATTTAAGTACAGACGAAGAGCAGAGTATGAAAAAGGACGTTGTCAGGGGTTGCTTACAAACTCTTCAACCCTTCCAATATTCTTCTTTTTTTTCTTGGAAATTTCAGCTAAGCGAAGCTTCTTGACACCTCCACTCTTGACTTGCTATAACTTTTTTTGCCCTTTCATAGCTTCTTGGCACCTCCACTCTTAACTTGCTATAAATTTTATTTGAACCCATATAACTTCTTTTTACATCCAATTTAAATTTTAATTGTGAATTGTTTTTTGTACCCTATTGCATAATTAACAATAAAACCAAAATTTATCAATAAACCCACATCCTAATAATCAGACTCTATTAACACACAATGTTTATTGTACTTTCATCAGGCAATTAATTAACATTTATCTGAGCCATTTATTCACAAGAAATCATCATTATGTGTTGTCTGCACTAAAAATACCAATAACATCATTTAGAAAAATCGAAATCAAGAACCATAAAATTCTTCATAAACTAGACATCCAAAACTTTCCAAGCGTATGTATAAGGCTCAATATCTATTTCATCTTGAGGAAGTACGGCTTAATCTTCAAACTTGACAAAAGAAGAATTCCAATAGAAGCCAAACGCCTTGGATAAACAGCAAACATGGGAGCCATGACCTTGAATGCCGTGGTGAGGAAATGAGATGTCAAGTATCCTCTTTGTCCGGTGATGAGACCCCATCGTCGATTTGTAGAAGCATTGATCATGCGTTGTGAGTAATACTCCACGAGTTCTTATTCTTCAAAGTGATGGACCAATATCTAAATTTGCTAATGCAAACTATTTAAGGGAAAGGTAATAAAATACAAGTTAGAAATCGATATATGAAAACAACGTAGTCAGTGGGATAGAGATTTAATCTATGCTCAAAATCTGGTTCACAGGATCTCAAAGTGGTACATGAGGAGGAAGACAAGATAAAATCTTCTGGAACAACAAGCTTACACAATGTTATAATAGATATTGGCAGTAAGTGATCAATCTGCAACGATCAACAAATTATACTTTTTCGATATCTGCCATTAAGCTTTACTTCGAGTCTAATGCTAAAATTAAAATCAAATTACAGCTGTGGGAAGCATTGATACTAGCGGGATCACCATGCTTGAAGAGGTCCAGAAAAATGTAGATAAAAAGGGTCTCAAGGTATGATATTATGGTACACTAGTTCTGTGTGATATAGTTCATATTTTTGTTTGGTCATGAGCTTATGTTTTATTATTTCTTCTGATCTATCAGCCTGTAATAGCAAACCCCCGAAGTAAGGTGATCAAGAAGCCCGCGAAGTCCAAGCTCTACACGTACTTGTAGCTGAATGATCCTCTCCCAAGGAATCTCTATTTTGGATTTGTTTCTCCCTCCCTTCTCCCTGGCTCTCCTGATACCTCTTATTTTGGTGTAAAGATGGCTCTCCTAAACCTTGCAGTGTGTCTTCTTCCCGAAACGCAGCTTTCCGCAGACGCTACTTTGAGTAGCGCGCCTCATGGCTTTCGCGTGTTGAACTTTTGCGTAAGTTGGGAAGGGAAAGTCAACATTAAATGCCTATTTTGAAGGGCTTTCAAGTGAACTCCGACTTGATTTCTTGCTGGTGTATATCCAAATAGGATTAACTGATTGCATTGTTTGCCTAGGCATGTTTGCTTAGTCGCATATGGTCTATTCTTGCTTAGGTTCTCTTGCATCGTGCTTTCCTTGACTAAAGCTTTCTATTAGGGGTGGGTTCGGTTCAAATCGGTTCGGTTTTTTGTCAAAACCGAAACCGAACCGAAATTTCGGTTCGGTTCATTTTTTTCGGTTTTTTTCGGTTCGGTTTCGGTTTTTTTTTTTTTTTTTTTTTTTTCAAAATATGAAAAAAATTGAAATCTTAAATTTTAACATCTCCAACACAATCATAACATAAATATTCCAACTAGAATCAAAGACAATGAAAATAAACATTTAAAGTTCAACTAGAATCATAACATAAAGGCTTTTTTTAATATTTTGGGTTTAAAGTTTAACTATAAATAGATTTCTTTTTAGAAAATTTTACTTTTATACCATTTTCTTCATACCTCAACTCTTAACTATGAATAATATAAAGAACTGCTATAGGTTGGTGGACATGAGCTGAATTATTTTATCACGATAGTACGTACAATGAGAGCATTATCATACTATGACCCACTTTGAACCAACGAGGGTCATATATCGATTATGCTCTCTTTGTATGTATTATCGATCATTTAGTAATGTAATTTGCTATTTAGTTGGCAGAAGTAAAATCAAAAGGGAAAACACTTGATCAAAACCAATACATTATCACTGCATATATCGATAAGCAATGAAGTAATGAATAAACATACAAATACTTGAAGCAAGAAGCCAGATTAAACAAGAATAAGGAACTAAGTTCTAACAGTACCATGTGAGGAGTTAGCACCATTTTGGTATCACTATTTTAGGTCCTGCTTTTTTATACGACTTCTTCCTTGTAGTTGTAGGAAAAGTAGCAGATGCATAAATACATTTCTGATTTTGGCAACACATTGGGCTTACAAATTGGGTTTAAAAATTAATACCCAAAACAAATAATTAAATAAGTAAAATTAAAAAAATATTAATTTAATTAATTCGGTTCGGTTTCTAGACCACTAAAACCGAACCGAACCAAAAGAATTCGGTTCCGTTCGGTTTTCGGTTTTTTTCGGTTTTCGATTTTCGGTTTTTTGAACCCACCTCTACTTTCTATATCTTGTGACTTGTTGGCATGACATGCACAGAGAAGTGCTTGGATTCTTTATCTTGCATGCCTTGGTGGATTACAACATTCATGGCTTGATATTCGTGTCGTATTGGCAAACTATGGCGCCGGAATCCCCAAAGTGCTTGACTGCAGGTTCGTGGCTATGATATGTCTGTGGCCCTCTTAATTTTAAAAAATGAATTACTAATTTCTCAAATATGAATTAAAATCAGTTTGAAATTTTGAATGATAATAAAAAATAAAAAATAAAAACTACTACAAAATATCATATACATCCTAAAAATAAGCTATAATAAATGACGTCCTATGATTGTTAACAAAAAAAAAATCTTCATTACAAACATTTACAAAAGGGTATAATTGGAAGAATAACAAAGAAATAAATGACAACTAATGTGGAATTATGTAGGTTGACGTCGGTCAGGGACTTAATTCAACTGTTAATCTTCCATACGATATTTGTCTAAACTAAATCTTTTCAAGGGTTAATATCTAGTTTCCTAGAAAAACTATAATTTTTTAGGGTAATTTTGGTTCTGATCCTTAGTCAACTTAATTATTATAATGAAATCTTATTTGTTTAAATAATTTGATCGAGGTCTCTAGCATCATTTAAGGGATTTAACTCATGCATTTATGCATTCAATATTCCACAAATTATATATTACTTGAAAATCGATAATAGAGTAATGTTGTTCTCCACATAGTTTTAACTAAAAAAATAATGTACCCACGTAATTATTAATATAGTTTAAGAAATAACTATTTGTTGTAGGCATAATTTACTGAACGATTATGAAGACCATAGAGAGAGAAAGGTGCGGCAATAGTAGAGAGAAGAGAGAGATGTGTAATTGTGGGTGTGTGTTATTCCACCCCATTGTGCCTTTATTTATAGTAGTAGGGAATGTTAATTCCTTACCCTTTAGGATTACAACATTTAATAGGTAATCTACTCCAAATAGGAATATAAGATACTTTCCCATATCTACTAGGATTTACACAATCACATTCCTAATCTAATAGGACTGCAACACTCCCCATTGAGTGTGTAAATACTCAAGTAAATGGCGCATCAGGTCTTCAGTGATGAAGTAAGTACAATTGATGAAGTTGTCGGCACAATGAGTGAATGCGAGTCTCAAATCAACGGAAGAATGCATAAAAAGTAAAACTCACAAAACCTCGCTATGGTAAAACCCAAGGTAGGAGAAAAACCCATAGACTAAGGAGAAAAGTGAGAAGTTGCATTAAGTCAAAACTATACGTCTTTTGGATGCAAGTAGTAGAGCTCACAAGGGTATGATCAGCCCAGGATGGGTGCCTCGTTAAAACCTAGTTAGGTAGCAAAAACCCAGTGGGAAAAATGCTCCTATTCGTAAGGAAAAAGAGTACATTAAGATCAAGTGAGTATATTTCTGGCTACTCGCCCTCAGTTTGACACAACTTCCAAATGAGAACTACAAGCATTGCATATGATAGTCAGGCATACCAATTCCTTGGACAAGCTTCTGGAAGGTTGACTTCGGCAATGACGTCGTGTAAAGGTTGGCAAGGTTGTCTGGGATCGGCTTACATGACTTCAATCTCATGATGCTTTGCTGATGTAGATGTAGGCGCAATATGTCTTGGCGTTGACTTTGTTGATGTATCATGGCTTGGTCGGGTTGATACATGCGGCATAATCTTCATGGATCGTCATTGGGACTCAACGATGGATGAAAACACAACAAGTACTTCGAATATGCTCAACAAGAACTCCTAACCATGTCTCACTTGTGGCGTAGTGAGGTGAGGTGATTCTTGGAACGATTCGAAGATTTCGCAACTAAGGTTATATTGTGGACCTTCAAGATATTGCAATATCCCTAACGGTAAAGACATAACCATTCAGGGATTTTGCCTTGTGTGGGTTTGATAAGTAACCTGCGTCAGCATAACAATCAAGGCAAGCATCATTTTGAGGATCAGGGGGGTTGGGTCCGCTCAAGATGCGTTGGGATTTGCCCTTGTAGTACCTTCAGGGTGCATTTGTTGCATCGGATTGTCTCGGACTGGATTAGCTTAAGGGACTAAGCTGGATTGGCTTAGACTAGACTAAGCTGGATCGCTTAGTGAAGCGTTTGGTGCAGTGTCGGACTAAGAACCAGGATAATGAAGACAGTACTGTCACCAGTTTGGTGTTTGCTCAGACTAGGACTACATTATTGTTCTATTTTAATTGCTTTTTTTTATTAAAGATATTTTTAAAATTAATAATATTGGATGAGAGTGAGACTAAATAAACATACAAAAACCAAATTTTCTTGCCAACGAAAGAAACATACATGATTCAAAAGTAGAATTGTTCCGAACTTGATGCATCTAGTAGAGCAACGAAACCCTAATCATGCATCTAGTAGAGCAACGAGCCAAAGAACCGAGAGATTAAACGAATCAGCTAATTTGTAGGGTTATTCTACTGTGGGATGCCAATGTTGGCAAAGGAGCTGAATGTGCTATCACATGAACTCCGTCACAAGACAACGACACGGTTTGAATTCCACAAGGAGTATTTCTAAAACTAAAAGACCACCATCGTCAAAGTACCAAGTAGCGATCTTTTTCTAATCATATGGAGTATCCGTAGAGAAAGATAAATATAAATGTATAATGATAGTAGCTTAGAAAGATGTAAATGCAACTGTTTTTCATACATATCCAATATAATACAAAGTTTCCGTAAAACATGGGAAGAAAGATGACCTGGTCGTATTGACAATGACGAAAATAAGAATCTACAATGACGAAACAAAATTCAAGCGAATATGCACCCAACATATTGAAATTTCGATGGAAAAACAAGAAAAAAGGACAAGAACCTAGCCTGGAGAGTATGAACAAGTATTCACAGCAGACAATACAAGCAAAAGAGATACCTTTCCGACTCGATATTCAGAATTCATCCGACTTAAATCACATTGATCATGCAAGCGAGGCTAAATCAGCAGATGCAACAATTCCAAAGTACGGGAACAGAGGCACTGCTGATGGTTAGCTTGTAAAATTTATCATTAACTGTTGGAACTCCTCTTGTCCCACATCGGACAGAGGGAAGAAGAAAGAATGCTTTATATAGAATTACCCCTCTCTAACTAACACTGAGGTTTTTTGTGATAAAACCCCACACCTGAGGATTGTGCAGGTAGTTAAGTGGGGACAGTATCGGTGTTGTTAGAGTGGGCCCTTGGCCCGTCGACCTGAAAAATTCTACATTAACATAATAAAAAACGAAGGGTAACATTATATGTTGATCAGGTCAGAATCATCAGAAGCAGTGTTGCTATAATCGCAGAAAGCTATAATCAAAATTGCACCCTCTAGAGAAAACAACTATTGTTGGAGAATCATTCTTCTATGGAGAACAACGCATTAAACGGATCAGTATAAATGCGATCCAGTTGCAATCAATCATCTCTGATCTTCTTGAGAAGTTTGGAAGCCCACCTTTGGACACGTCGCTTCAGCGTATAACCAACAACAATTCCAGCAACAAAGCAAAGTGTACAAAGCTTTGAGCATGTCCACAGTGAAACCACCTGCCTGCAAGTAGACATTGTAAAAATTGCCAGTTTAGTGTAAAAAACAGAAGACATCTGCAAAAAGAATTTGGAAAGTCGCTGTATTCTCAAGCAGTATTACCCTATCAATCGATGTCTTCTGAAGAACTACCCAAAGAACTAGGAAATTTCGTGTCTTCTGAAGAAGCACTGCAAAAAGAATTTGGAAAGTCAATGTCTTCTCAAGCAGCAATACCCGATCAACCGATGTCTTCTGAAGAAGCACTCCCCAAATGAACTTAGAAAACCGCTGTCTACTGAAGAAGCGCTTCCGAGAGAACTTGGAACATCAATGGCTTCTGGAGAAGCACCGCCAAAAGAACTAGGAACACCGAAGATTACTTGTATTCTTCCCTTTCTTCTTTTCAATGACCTAACTTTTGATCTTGGCCCAAATTGTCATCACAGCGATCTTCTCAGTCTCCCTTTTCACTCCTACGATGACCTTCTATGACTTTGGCTGAACCTCATCATAACAAGCATACATGCCTTAGTAATGCATCAACCTCAACTCTTTAAAAGACACGCAAAAATCGATTATGGAAAATCATTGAAAGCTAAACCCAACAAAACCCAAGCCTCTAGAACAACTCACAACTCCAAGCCTTCAAATCCTACAATTTCTAGCATTGTTGCATTCATAATTTTCTAATCATAAAAAATATATACAAAAATTTGCATATCGCCCTCAAATCCGATAGCCTGCAACAAATACAACAATCTATTATACATGTTTTTTGCACACAAAAAACAAAATTCATAAAACAAGCATCACCGAATAAAACCCATAAAACAAAATCAACAACAAACAACACAAACACAGGATACTAACAAATACTCAGATGATCACATATTGGAGCAAATTGCAGTTAAAAAAATGGGGATTAAATTTAGTAGTGAGAAATTTACAGAAATACCTGACGACAATCGAAGTTCCATTTTTGCCCAACTGAACCGAAATATCGTACCCAATTTTTGATGCTCCTCTCGTCCGCAAAGCCATGGCGACTCCATTGTTCTCTCTTTTTATCTCTCTGATAGATGTTTCTAACTTTTCTGGGAGAAGAAATATGGCGAAGCTCAATTTGGATTTTTGGGAAAGGAAGGATGGCGAAGCGGGGAGGGGTGAAGTGAAGCAGAGATGGGGCGAAGCAGGGACTAGCAGTCCGCTCCTTTTCGGGGGGTCTCGCTAAGACTCCCTAGCGAGCGTTTTTGTCGGAGCGAGTGAGATTTAGTCTCATTACATCTAGTCCCTATCAGAAACAAACATGGGACTAGACTAACCCTTAGTCCTGTCCAGTCCAGTACACTTTAGTGAGGGCAAATAAACACCCCCTCATGGTACGTCTTTAATACCAATTCAGTGGATGCGTGTAAGCGCGGTGCTGCATCTTTACTAAGATCAACAGCGAAGGAGATGTCCTGTCTAAATACAATGAGCTAAGTACAACGAAACGCAAAGTTGAACTTAGATATGGAATTTCGGATTCCATAACCTCTTCAAGGGTCTTATTTGCATATAACGTATGGACGATCAAAGGTATACTAAAAGGTGACACATTCGAAGTGTAGTTCGACTGGTAGACCAAAATAATATCAGAACAATGCTTCAACTTCAGGTCAAGGCATAAACGAGTTTTCCCAAGATCCTTCATCTCAAATTCCATCTTTAGGTGCGAGGCAGTTTTCTCAAGCTCTTCTAGAGTTTTAGTGAGATTTGTGTCAACGACATAAACTGTAACTCTTGCAATTCAGAATAAGACTTCATAGTTTAACACGTAAGGGCATAATTCATACCCATGGAGAAACACTAACCACATTTCATATAATGCTGCTATCAATAACAGGATGTTTTAAGAAAAACCTTGTGCCGTAAGGCGTGCAACATATTGCATTATTTCATTAATCTCATAACGCTTCATTTCCCACTTGTAACACAATAGGGTTACCTTGGATAGTGTAGGAACGACAGGTCCAATACACAATTTGGTAAGGAATTTGACCTGGATTGTAAATTTAGTTGTCCAATAAGTTCTACGTTGTCACTTAATCAACGGAACACGGTTTGATATCGTTGCTTTTCATTTATGTCGGTAGCTACCATAAAAGTGAAAACATCATCGATGGTAATCTCATTTCAATTCCATTTAGCTCATCCAATCTAGTATACTGGACCAATAACTTCAAGTCTCGGGAGTAATCCGGATTAATCTCATGAGATGGAAATGATTTGAGACAGCGATCGAGTTTATATTCATTGTTGTGCCGTATCTTCCTTTTCTAGGGAAGTGAATCCTACAAACCGAGTGATCTGTCGTGCCCCAGGCCAAGACAGATTGATTGGCTATCCGCCGGTGTACCAGACCGTCTAACAGGGGCATCTAAACCGTCCAACAGGGGCGGCACACCCTCCTAGGATGTTGACTCGACGTCTGTTAATTACGTCTATCCTTGCAAGCATGTTTACAACTGGTATATAATCTTGTCACTTTAGCTAGATCAGAGTAATGCGTCTGGAGCAACATTCTGCTAGAATTTATCGCACTTGCTTATCATAGTTGTGCGGTATGGGGATCGAGATGAGACATAGTGGGCAACGTCCACGCAAATTCGTGTCGTTCTACAGGAACGTTGACGTTCTTATCTCCCCCTAACGATGGGAAGACTATCACATTAAAGTGACAACCCTCAAATGAGCAGTAAAGAGATCACGTGCAAGGGCTCAAAGAGAGCTAGTGTGAAGGACAATCATAATCGACAAAGATTCACATCCTTCTTTGAGGACCTAGGTTGGTACGTTGTGGCGGCGCAACTTGGCACATGGAGTGCTCACCCAAATGCGTAAATACGAAAATAATCAGATTCGTACCCAGTAACCAACTATAACGTCAAATAGGTTGGGTGGCAATGGGCCTCAAGGCGGACCAACATAACTGCGTACAAGATTGCATAGCCCTAGGCAGAAACCAAAAACTTGGTACGTTCACCAAAATTCGATCGATCATTTAAATTGCGCTTTATGATCTCTAGGCGAGGCTATTTGGGGTGAACATGGGAATTCAATGTTCAAATATAAACCCAAAATACATGCAATACTTTATCGAAAACCGTCGATATAAACTCTCTAGCACTATCCAGTCTCCTGGACCTGAAAGGATAAGTAGGGTGGTAAGCCCTTAATCATCCATGAGGTTTAGCAGCAATGTGTGTGGACAAACATGTGACAAGTTTGTCGATTCATCAACCAAAACCATAAGTATTTATATGGTCCGCATTTTGGTTGGATTAGTCCACATATATTCCTTTGAATCCAATGTGAAAAGAGAGTCACGTCGTATCTTACGAGGAATGATATAGAAATCAATTGCCCTCATGAACAGGCTTGGCAAATTGTGCTTGTAGGCACAAGATCCTTTCTTTGGGTAAGGAGATGCGTCATAGCATCATTGTTCAGCCTAAGTGTCCCAAAGGGTCGTGCCAAAGCAAGTAAACTGCTCAATCACCAGGCTCCAGGCTGGCCACATGTGGTGTGTTCCCAGTTGTGGGACAACCCATTAGCCCCAAATCAAAGCTTCGGGCTTTTTTTTGGAGGTGGTGCAAAGATATTTCACTATATTTCCTTCAGTGGTTTCATTTATGATTATTGTCATCTCGAATATCCTTAAAAACTCAATGACAGGGAGAATTTAAAGTGCCTTAAATGGTAATTCAGTACCATTCATACAACGAGGAGCGTGCCAAATGCTCTGAATCAGGTTGGATAGACCTGAAGTCGTTATTAGAAATGTGATTTAGGTGTAAAGTTAGTGTGCGTAGTACGCATTCATCTAGATAACTAACTTTCCCACATTCCTACCTAATCACATGTTTAATTGAATCAGTCATATGTATTAAGAAACATGATTCAATTAACTCATATTCGAGGACAACATCAATAAGATTATCCATAAGTAAAACATACACCAAACTTGAATCCAAGAACATGGGAAAATGTCCACAAAGTAAATGGTTTACTAAGGGGATTCGGACAACAAGGCCATCTATGTCAAAATTCTGCTCTTCCAACAATGTTTGGTGGAGCAAAATCAATCTCACATATTGACTACTAGAATGGTACTCCTTAACAACATTGGTAGGGGTACAAACAGGTGCATAAGCAATGATCTATTCCATCGAGACGGAAGTAGATTATGCAGGGTTAAGGTTCGGGAATATTTTCCCTTATTCTTGAAGTTTTAGGTCTTATGTGCCAAGGATCATGCTTCGGGCATGATGCCCCACCTTGGCAGTCCCTGATTCTACCATATGTTGTAAAAACAAACTCAAAATTAGATTGTGAGAGAGTATGCCATTCGGTGTATCCCTGCTGAAGCAGTGCATCACCATTCAATTAGGCTTGAATGATTAAAATGTAATACTCCTCTGATTGAATATCAAACTCTCTTTAGCGCAGCGTCAAGAGCATGTTGATAATGTGTTATATGCATAATTTACTGAACGATTATGAAGGCCATAGAGAGAGAAAGGTGCGGCAATAGTAAAGAGAGAAGCGAAATGTGTAATTGTGGGTGTGTGTTATTCCACGCCATTGTGCCTTTATTTATATTAGTATGGAAGGTTAATTCCTTACCCTTTAGGATTACAACATTTAATAGGTAATCTACTCCTAATAGGATTATAAGATACATTCCCATATCTACTAGGATTTACACGATCACATTCCTAATCTAATAAGACTACAACACTATTTTAAAACATAAAATAAATACATATAATTAGCATGGGTACACTCACACAAAAAATATATGGGTACATATTAAAATTCAAAATTATGGATACAAATAAAAAAAAGAAAAATTAAAAAAAATTTGGTATAATTAATAAAAAAAAAAAAGATACAAATTATAAACAGCAACATATGAAAAATTACTACAAAGATATATTTGAAAATGATTAATAAGTTTTTCATTTTTAAAATTGACATATAATGACTTGTAAATAATTTAATATTCAAATAATGACATGGAAAAAACGTCGAGGGACCTTGATAAAAAACTGAAAAAAGAATAAGTTTTCAATTAATGAAAAAGAAAAATGAGGGATGAGAATCTAATTTATCCTTTTTTTTACCCTTTCTATAATGTCGGTATGGTATTCCTTTCTTCTATGCAACATATGCATATTCAATGTCGCTATTATTGTGGATGCAAATTTCCGTCTTCTTCTCCTTTGACGAAAATGTACCTGCAAAATAATAACACATAAGATCAAGGCCAAGAGCCTCATGCGCCCACGATGAATGGGGGGCTTTGGCCGAAGAATCTCCAATGCCAAAGTTAGAATTTGAGAGAAAGTGTTTACAGAATTTTTGTGAGAAATTGGACTTGTATTTTCGTGTTAAGATGGGGCTATATATAGAGGTGTGGCTAGCCCTATTTGGAGAAATAGGGACTGGCCACTTATAGTGGTGTTTTGAATATTATTGCAAGATATTATGTCAAATAATATCTTGCAATTAATTTAGTAATTAATCAATTAATTTGGTAATTAATCCCAATTTGAAAAGAATAATTGGGAGTTACCTTGCGGGTGAGGATTTGATGAAGAGTGATGAGAGGGTTTTGAATAAATACCATTTTGATCACCTTTGACCTTGATTGAGCCGTTATTGTCTGTTGCATGCGCGTGGGAATCCCGGTGTGCTTAAAGTGTAATTTTGTCTTTTTACCCAAAAGTCCATGTGTTGCCTCCATAATTTTCTTGATTATTTTTGGCTCCACAAATGCCCTCACACTTGTTAGGCTGCTTGCAAGAAAGGGCAACAGGTGTAGAGATCTTCTCTTGTTTTAGGAAACATATGATTGTTTCCTATTTTGATGTAGATTCTCTCTTTAATTGGAAATTAGATCCTTCTAGGAAAGAGAAATAAATTACTTCTAAAGTCTATTTAAGTCCACCTTAAGTAGATGATTAAATCAACTTCAGAGAGCAATTTATTCTACTTTACAAGAGAGAGAAAGCTAGAGGATATTTGTTCCCCCTAGCAATCTTCTACACTTGCCTGTGCAAAAGACCGTCTTTCATTGCTTTCTTTGTCTTCACACAGTACCAAGGTAAGAAAATTTTAATTTTCCTTGTCTTCTTAATTTTTGGGAGCCTCAGGGCTTGAAATTTAGCTCGATGAGGGTCGAGAAGGTGTGAAAAGGTGACTGGAAAGCCACGGCATAGCTGTCGTTGTGGGGCTACTTCATTGGCTCGGTGCGGCGGTGGCTTGGCTCAGGCCAAGGGCTGGCGGTGCGAGCCTTGGGCTCGGCACGTGGCTGGCTTGGGCTAGGGCGTTGGGGCGCTGGGGTCTGGGCCGTTGTGCTTGGGCCCGAGTTAGAAAGAGGAAATGAGGCTCAAGCCTCATTCCTAGGCTGGTTTTGGATGGCTGGGCTTCAGTCCATGCAAGAAGTGAGAATGAAGCACGGGGGCTTGGCGCGGCTGCTGGGTTCCTGCGGTCTTAGGCCATGTCTTGGACTTTAGGTCATAAGACCTAATGTGTCGATTGCCTTTTTTTATTGTGCAACAGTCAAACGAATTTTTTTCGCGTCTTTGTAGAATTTCCTTGAGCATGTTTTCTTCAAGCCACAAGGGTGCTAATGGAATGCCGTCGTTGTGCAAGGTGGGCTACTTCAAGGCTGCTCACTTCAAAATTAACTCCGATGACTCGTTTAGAGAGGTTCTTGAGGAATTTAGGCACGCCATTCCGTCTAGGGTACATGTGAAGCATGTCAAGGAAGGTGGCAGCTGTGAGCCATGTAGTGGGGCTCGGAGAGCCATCAAGTTTCATCCCTACTACTTCACGTTAGGATTTACTTTTCCTATGCCGCATTTCTTCTAAAAAGTGTTTTGCTCCATGAGGTGTGCCTCCGCACAATGTTCTCCTAATACGGTCCGTGTGATGGTAGGATTCCTCAATCTTAGCCAATTCTTTGACTTGGATTTGACCATCAACGAATTTTGGTACTTTTTTGACATAGTCCACATTAAAGGAGTTGGGCAGCTGCGATATTGTCATAGGCTCTTCAATCATTCGAGCAAGGGAGATCATGACTGAGCTAATACGACTTTAAGATAAATGAAGAGTGGGAGTCTGATTCTTCCCTTGAGTTACGTGTTCCGACGAATTTCATCACCGGTAAATAGACTGTTTATTCTCTAGGCTGCGTTGTACTTTTGCTGAGCTGCTCTCTGATTGATTGATTGTCCTATTTTGCTTATGTAGATTTGGAATTCAAGTCAACTCCTAAAACTTCTCCAGATATGAAGAAGGTGCATATTGCACTAGGTATCCTTTTTAAGTATAGTGAGTGGTTTTGGCTGCTTAGTCATCTTCATTAAGAGAAATGTGCACTACCCCCGAGAGAGGAGATAATGCGAATCAAGGCAGAGGCATTGGCTCATCTGATTATCGTCGTAGAGCCTGCTGCGAATGAAGGTGAAAAAAAGAGATCTTCCCCACCTGCTCAAGAGATGCCGGCTAAGAAAAAGTTGAAGACTTCATCCGCTGCTCATGGGGGTCCGCCTACTGCTGATAAGCTTGTGATTAACTTGACTTGTTCCAAAGGGAAGAAAGATGAGGCTGCTAAATCTGAGCCAGTGACGTCTGCCTTGCCTAAGGTGGCTAGTACGATTGTTGATAGAATTGTTCAATGAAGAGGTTCCGTAGTGCCCCCAGTGCCGAAATTTGTGCCATAACGTCCATCAAAGGCTAAGTCTAGTTCATCTTTGGAGAGACTTGTTACTATGAAGAACAATAAGGTGGACTCTGCTGGTAGAATGGCGCCAAAACCCATTCCCCTCATTGCTGAGACTGATTCGCCTGCTAAGAAGATGAGACTGCTTGCGTGGGCGGTTGTGACAAATCCACCAAACCTATTTCTAGGGAAGCTGCTAAGATTTGTGTGCTCTTGAAACTGGATCTTCTTTAAGACATGGACGCGTGCGCCAAACTTGTTAATGGCGTTAAAGGGCTTGTATGCCCAAGTTCCTTTGCGAAGTATTCGACCTAATATAGGAAAACTGGTTTACTTGGTATGATGAAAAAAAAAAAGGATTCTGGTAGCCGAGTCTATGCTCCTTGACGAAGATGATACCAAGGCTGTCAAGGAGGTGGCAAAGACTATGGCAGCAGAAGCTTACTCCTCATTCGAGAAGATCAAGAGGTTGGATTCTGAGCTCATTGCTTTGAAGAGGTCTAACATCTCTGCCTTACTTCTCTGAAGCTTGAGACCGCTCGCTAAGATGTCGTTGATTTGAAGACTAGGCTTGATGCGAACCAAGTTAAGTATGAAAGTACAGAGAATGAGATTGGATGTTACATACCTCAGATTTAAGATCTTAAACGTGTTGTCTCTGAGCTTCGTTCTGCTGCTTATACAAAGGATAAGGAGCTGATTGCAACTTATAATCAAGTGATCCACCTCAAGAAGGTCATTGATAGGCTTGAACCCCAAGTGTTGGAACTCGAATGTGCAATAAAGATCAACGAAAGTTTGGAGAAGGAAGTGGATGAGTTGCAGCGCGTCCGTGTTGATCTGCTCAAGGAGAACGAGCAGCTGAAGGGTGAGAAGGTTGGACTCGAGACTTCACTTGTTCAGAGTCTGGTCTATTTCTACAAGCTGAGTTATGTAAATCATCTATTCGGTAGGCCATCTGACTTTGAGTTTATTGGTAAAGACTTCGAGACCTTTTCTATTTCTCTGAAAGACTTTCTTGCCTTTACTTTTAAGGCTTTCATGAGTTAAGTGGTCGGAGAAGTTGGTGCATAGACTAGGACAGCTGGGGGTGAAGCGTCAGATGGTGCCGCTACTGAAAGCGTTGCGGCTGCTAAAGGTGTGGCTACAAAGTAATCGTGGGATGTTCAAGCTGCTAAAAAGTAGTCTTCTAAGTAGCCTTTAGGATTTTCTTTGTTTTCCTTGTTGCATTTTGCTTTGCTTGAACTCTGTTGGCCTTTGCTAGTTGTTTATCAATTTTGCTAGAAAATTTAATAAACTTGCTTCCTTAGCTTTTCTTCATCTTCGCTTCTTTTGTTCACGCCTAACCTTTGACTTCTAGACCAACGGCAAGCGTGTTGTTTTTTATAAAAGTAGATAGGCCCGCATAGCCTATGCAGCCATGAGTGTTGTTGTAGAACTTTGCAAAGTTGTTAACCATAGGGTCGGCAGCCAGACGCCTTACTTATAGAAGCAAATGAGTCCGCGTGTATTAACCTTGGCTTTCTTCAATCCTTTGAGCTGTGTGGCTTACATCACAACGTACTAAAGATTTTTGGGTTATGAAATTCGCTAACCTCTCGTATCAAAAGTACACGGTTGTATGAAATTTCGTAACCAAAGGTCCGAGAGAACTCCTTGCTTTTATGTAACTAATTTTGTGAGTTGCGTAGCAAGTATCACAACACTTTAGGAATTAGTGTAGATATTAAACGATCATTCCGCGCTTTGGCAGAGGTAAAGCTTATCGACTGTGTAGCATGTCGGCAGTGGATAAAGCCTCGTATATGCACACTGACTGGTTTAACCTTTCACAAAAACTTGCGGTCGTATAAGTTTAACGCGGCTTATTGCTCGAAGGACAAGCTGTAGGTAGTCTTTTGGAAACCGTAGGCTACCTTAGTGCACTCGGTAGCAGCTTTAGGGTTCCAGGGCAGCCGTCTATAGGGCGTACTGTGTAATGTGCCTCATCCATCTCTGAGGCCTGATTCCTCGCAGATTAGGCCAAGAGACCAAAAATTGTTCAATTAGCTAAGCCTTGAAAAAGACCATTGTGGCTACTTCTACGAATCCCGGTGCAAGGGCAATCCGACTCATCCAGGTCTCGATATTCGGAGTGTAAAGTTTATCCTCCCGTATTGGAGAGCAGACCCATATGGGTATCAACGAATTGGTTTACCCTCTCGGGGAATTGGTTGGTCCCAAAAGGGGTGTAATTCCTGCGATAAGTCCCTAAGATGGGCGTGGGTTTTTTTTAAGTTCATGAGTGATCAGTTGTTGTAAGCATGTAGCCGAGCCAAGTTGTAAATTACCTTTGAATTCTTCATTGAAAAACGAGTGTAATGAATGAAAACTTAGTTGTAAGGTATGAACTACATAAAAAACTAGATAATCCTCTGTTCTACAAGGTGGTGCCCGTCAAGCTGCTTGAGTCTTCGGGCTTTGATGTAGTGAGAGGTCACGCATGGTACTTCTTTACATTGTAGGCGTTCCACTGCTTTTCAATGTGTTTGTTGTTCATGGTGGCGAGGGTGTACACCTTTGCCACATACTCAGCTGATCTTGTACGGACATTCCCAGATGGGATCCATCTTTTTGGAGCCTCTTCTGCGGGCAGTGATGAAGGTTTTCCTTATGACTAGATCTCCGGGCTGGAATTGGCCGATCTTGGCCTTTTTGGACGAATTCTAACTTTAACTTGACCCAAAAGACTAAAGAACTCAAGATTCGACAAATTTAAACTCTACTAACACAAACTAAAAGCAAGGGATTGGTTTTGAACGAATTTAAACTTAAACAAACAGAATTATAAAGTAGACTTAAGTATGCACGAAATTGGTGATTTAAATGGGTGAATGGTTAGCTAGAGGGTCATTCTCCACACATGACACATATGCAACATAAGTCGATTTCCAGTTATTATTTCAATAAACCATGAACCTCAATGCCCTAAGTTAACTGTGACAGCACTGCTTTAACTCTCAGATTTTCCTAAATTCATTGAATTGGATGGGATACGCATCGTCAACCCAAATTATTCTCCAATAGTTCCCTACATGGAAAGCATAATAGAAATACAATCAAAGATCATTAAGTTCCGTGAAAATCATAAGCGTTGACAAGGAATTCTTGACTATGAAAAGCATGACACTCCTGCCAGGAATTTACTTAACGTGAACATGACTAGCAACCTCCACTACTTGTAAATATAAGTTTGTAACTATTAGGTGAAACTCCCTTATATTTTAGCATCAAATTCATGCATGCAAACTAAGTAGGCCTCCTTAATCAACATACAAGAATAAGTTTTCAATCAAACAGTTAAGCAAATTGCATTCACGATTTATGAGACAATAACTGGATGTAATCAACTCATATCACATATATGTTCATGGCTTTGAATTCTTCCCTAGCTAAAACGAGTTTAGCTCCTCATGTTCGCAATTAAACAAAGACAATTAAATTTAAACATTGAAAACAAAGATAGAATACACCTGGAAACGCTCCAACAATCCAAAGGTCTTAAACGGCAAGCACGGCTCCAAATGGCTTCTTCTTCTCCTTCCTTGCACAGCTACGACACAATGGGGATTTTCTGAGTTTAAAGCTCTTGTGTGTAGTGGATAAATGTAGGTGAGTTATGGTAGAGGGTGGTGGTTTTTGCAGCAGAAAATATACATATATATATATATATAGGCTAGGGAGAGGACCACGACCTAATTAAATTTGGAGAAGGATTGGGACTCCAAACCAACAAGGAAAAGGACATCTAGAAGCCAAAAACCAAACAGAACAAGGATAGGGACCAGGTGCCAGATTTTTAGGGCTTCTAGAAAGAAGTGTTGTGGCATGTTTCTAGAAGGAAAAGGCCTTCTAAAAATAGGTTTTAGGCATTATAATATGAAAAGGGGTCCCCTTTGCAACTGGATTTAAGGTAGGATAAGATTAGGATAGGATAAGATAAGATAAGGTTAGTTTGGATAATGTTGGAGAAAATAAGGCTATTTGGATAATGTTTTGGATAATGTCTCCTTCTTAGCTGATTCCTTATCTTCTTTGTCTTGGATTTATTTCTCCATCTCTTTTGCACATTCCTAGCCTCTCTTGAACTTCAAATTCGTCCATCCATCTTACTACATACATGTGCTATCCATTCCAAGCCCAAAACTGCTCTAAAATGCTCCAAATTGCATCTTCTTGCCAACTTTGTCATTTAGACCTACAAACACACGAAAATAGCTTAAAACACTCTTATAAACAATAACTAACTAAGTAAATGCAAGAAAACAAACTAACTAAGTCGCATAAATATGCTCCTATCAAATTCCCCCACACTTAGCTTTTGCTAGTCCTCGAGCAAAACAAAACAAACAAAACACAACATAAACCTTCCAACAATTGCCTCAGGGATTTCCAATGAAACATAACATGTTAAAAATCACTACTCACATAGATTTTAGCCATCCTTACCCTTGAATTCATACTTAACTGCAGTCACCATCCACTAGCTCGCATTTAATCAATTAAAACAACATTTTGAATGTAGTAACATGCCTTAGAGAATTCACTCAATTCCTCACCAGATATACTTTCTATTTTCACATAGATTTTTTTACTACACTCCTTACACTAGGTATATGTGAGAAGATTGATATAAACATGTAGACTAACACTCACATATATTATAACAAAGAAGGCACTTTCTAGAATTATTAATACATGTATATATATGATCGCATGAATGGAATGCCACTACTTAGACGTGAGAACCAGGGACACCATATGCTCATACCAATCTCAAACTCCACATATTGAAACACACAACACTCAAGATTGAAGTCAAGGGTTGTAACGGGGCTAGGGTATTGGCTAACAAAGAAAGGTAAGGATAAACAAAGGTTCTTAAAGAAATAGTAAGCAAAGCAATGAAATCAACAATTTAGAATTCACTTTTGATTGCAAAAACCAACTTTGATCACAAAGGGAAGATTCATACAACTTTAGGGTCGAATTCAAACTTTTTGGACCCTTTTTTCAACAACCAACACTTATGAGTTCATTCTCACTTATTTTCAACTCTTTTTCCTTTCTTTTTACAACTTTTTCTTCTCTTTTTTTTTTTTTTTTTTCTTTTGAAACAAACTCTACCCAAAAAGAACAAATCCTTCCCCCACACTTGTTTTTTTCTGCAAATTGTAGACCAAAAGGAATTCCTTTTGAGTCATGTTTCACTATCCTTTTAAGAACAAGGGTATGGATAGTCCTATACTAGGCTAGGTAAGGATAATGCAAGCTAACAAAGAAAATAGGCTAACTAAGGCTCAAAGGGGTTAAACCTACAATACATATGCAAAGGGTAAGGCTTTTTGGCTCTGGTTTAACTAACAACTTCATCTTGTTATTTGTTATGCAATCAATTTTACGCCTTGAATGAAATGGATATGAGTTCTAGTATTTGGATCTAAAGTGATGAAAACGCATTCTAAGTAGCAACCAAGCAAAGAAATAATGAGATCATGCAACGACTTTAGAAAACAAGAATGTCAAGATTAATAACTCTCCAAACAAAGTTTAGGTTCAAGTCACTCAGGGTTGTAACGTTAGTTTGAGTTTCTTCCTTTAAGCATGTTACAAAAACTGATTTTTTTTCTTTGTGATTACATGTGAATTCGTAAACGACAACTACAACTAAGCATAAACCAAAGAGCATATCAAATTTCCATCCATGTTTGTAACTTTCTTTAACAGTCATGCAATTAAAAACAAAATCCTCATCGTTGTGTTGGATGGTACCCTAAGACACAACACACAAAAATGACTCTTTTTGGTATTTTTCAAAACTTTTTCGAATTTTTTTTGTTGTAAATTTTCGTATTTTTCTTTCAAGACACATAAAAACACTTCAAAACACACTAAAAACACTTAAAAACAATGAGAAACAACTCTAGAAGTGATAGGTGATAAAAACCGATGAATTTTTCATGAAAACACTTTGTTTACCCCCCCCAACACTTAAACCAAACATTCTCCTCAATGTTTCAAACATAGACTCACACACAAGCAAGCAAACAACACAACTAACAAACATGACAAATATGGCAAAGTAAATGCAATAAAGAGTAGGGTTTAGAAACGCAAATCTGGTTGTGGAGCTGGAGCCTAGGTCTTCTTTATTCGACTGCATGCGTTGCCTCCCAAGAAGTGCTTGCTTTAACGTCTTCCACCTGGACGATATTTCCTTTTAAGCTCCATTATAGCCCACAACATGGAATTGATCTTTGAATGGAAGGTGATACTTGAAATGATCCGGCAATGGTTTAAATTCTAGAGTGGGTGCCTGAATCATGAACATTATGTTAGTATAAAACAGGATTGAAATTCGGGGAGGTGGCTTACCTGTGTTCTCCGACAAGAACTCAAGGACAAACACCACTTTGAAAGTTGTAGGACTAGAAAATTCCGCCAGATCTGGTGTTTTGAGAGTTGTGGCTTGTCCCGTGTCTTAAAATTCAACTTTTTTGGGCTTTGTTGTCTCATGAACATCTTCTTTGATGCATTCTACATATTCTCCAGCCACTTCTTTCTTTTGAATCATTCTTCTTGATGTACAATTATCTTCAAACAGTTCAACACAATCTGGGACTTGTTGTGATGTATCAAGAATTTGGGTACTACTTTGCACCTTTGGGAATGCTTCCACGATGTCTTTTTCACTTTCTTCGTTCTTGGAAATTATGAACCTGCGAGGAAAAAGGACTTTTGGTGGAATGGGGTTAGAATGAATTAAGTTTGGAACGATATTACCATAGTTGGATGGCCTAGGGACTCTAGGGGGTTGTGGCAAAGGATGAGAGATGATTGGGTGTTGTGGCAAGGCTTCTTCTAAGCTTGTTTTGGCTGAATCTTCCTCATTCTCTTTGAACAGCAGCTCTTTGTTCACTTCTAGGGTATGTTTGGACGTTTTTGGTTCAGCACCAACCTCCATACCACTTTCTAAAGTGATAACTTCAGCGATTGCAACATCTCCCATCGAATTGACAATAGTTGAGTTAAAGAGTTTGCTTTGTTCTTGCATTTGTGCCATGAACTCTACCATCTCTCCAAGTTGATTGTTCACTTCACCCATTGTCTTGGTTTGGTCTTGCATATCCTGCGCCATAATAGTTAATAATTGAACAATTTGGTCATTATCCATGGACAAACTTGAACTTGGTTGGGCCGAATATGGTTGAGGCTATGGTGGTTCATATGGCTTTTGATAGATCTCCTCAGATGGCTGCCAATATCCTTCTTGTTGTGGGCCATGCGTCAAAGAGGTTAATACGTCATGAATTTCATCATAACTCATAGGCATACTTGAATTCGATTGGAATTGTTGTGGGGGAGGCTGTAGCGGCTGCATAGGCGTTGTATGGAACTCCTCATATGGCTCCTAATATTCTCCTCGTTGAACCTCCTTAGCTTGATTTTGTGAACCCTGCGCCAAAGAATTTAATTCATCAAGAATTTGATCATAATCTATTGACGAACCTGAGTTGGGTTGGGCATATTGTATATGAGGTTGTGGTGGCTACGCAGATCTTGAATAGAACTCCTCATCTTGCTACCAATATCCACCTTGTTGAATTTGTTGAGGTTCCTCCCACATATAATCTGAATAATCTCTCCAATCCGAATTGTAAGCATTGGAAAACATGTTCTCCCTTGATTGGTTATGGCTTTGATAACCCCAAGCACCTCCATTTGCAGTGAATTGAGGACGTTGATGAGTTTGATATCCTTGCCCATAGGGTACACCAAATGTAGGGGCAGTGTGCATTGTGGTTCTTTCGACAATCTGGGACAATTGAGAAGTAAGATTCGCCAATTGAGCTTGAATATTTGCAATTGCCATGACTAGTACCTGAAACAAAGAAAACAAAACAAAACAACATAAAAAATCAAAACTAAAAGACACGAGCAGAAACAAAGGGGATTAGCAATTTTTCTAATCCCCGGCAACGGCGCCAAAAATTTGATGTGATATATTCTAACACACAAATTAAAACCCTATGATTGTGGTATATGAAAGTAGGGATCGTTCTAGCTGGGGATTAGAAGGGATGCTAATCTACACTAATTAAACTCTAAAACACTAAACTAGACTTAGAAACAGAAAACTAGACTCTAATGACTTAAAACAAACTAGAATGACTCAAAACAGCTTTAAAACAAGCACATAGATTCAAAACAAACACTAGGGAGTTATTTGGACGAATTCTAACTTTAACTTGACTCAAAACACCAAAGGACTCAAGATTTGACGAATTTAAACTCTACTAACACAAACTAAAAGCAAGGGATTGGTTTTGAATGAATTTAAACTTAAACAAACAGAATTATAAAGTAGACTTAAGTATGCATGAAATTGGTGATTTAAATGGGTGAATGGCTAGCTAGAAGGTCCTTCTCCACACATGATGCATATGCAACACAAGTCGATTTCTAGTTATCATTTCAATAAACCATGAACCTCAACGCCCCAAGTTAACTGTGACAGCACTGCTTTAACTCTCAGATTTTCCTAAATTCATTGAATTGGATGGGATACGCATCGTCAACCCAAATTATTCTCCAATAGTTCCCTACATGAAAAGAATAATAGAAATACAATCAAAGATCATTAATTTCAGTGAAAATCATAAGCATTGACAAGGCATTCGTGACTATGAAAAGCATGACACTCCTGCCAGGAATTTACTTAACGCGATCGTGACTAGCAACCTCCACTACTTGTAAATATAAGTTTGTAACTATTAGGTGAAACTCCCTTATATTTTAGCATCAAATTCATGCATGCAAACTAAGTAGGCCTCCTTAATCAACATACAAGAATAAGTTTTCAATCAAATAGTTAAGCAATTGCATTCACGATTTATGAAACAATAACTGGATGTAATTAACTCATATCACATATATGTTCATGGCTTTGAATTCTCTCCTAGCTAAAACGAGTTTAGCTCCTCATGTTTGCAATTAAACAAAGACAATTAAATTTAAACATTGAAAACAAAGATAGAATACACCTGGAAACGCTCCAACATTCCAAATGTCTTGAATGGCAAGCAAGGCTCCAAATGGCTTCTTCTTCTCCTTCCTTGCACAGCTGCGGCACAATGGGGATTTTCTGAGTTTAAAGCTCTTGTGTGTAGTGGATGGATGTAGGTGAGTTATGGTAGAGGGTGGTGATTTTTGCAGCAGAAAATATACACATATATATAGGCTAGGGAGAGGACCACGATCTAATTAAATTTGGAGAAGGATTGGGACTCCAAACCAACAAGGAAAAGGACATCTAGAAGCCAAAAACCAAAGAGAACAAAGATATGGACCAGACGCCAGATTTTTAGGGCTTCTAGAAAGGAGTGTTGTGGCATGTTTTTAGAAGGAAAAAGGCCTTCTAAAAATAGGTTTTAGGCATTCTAATATGAAAATGAGTCCCCCTTGTTGCTGGAATTAAGGTAGGGTAAGATAAGATAAGGTTAGTTTGGATAATGTTGGAGAAGATAAGGCTATTTGGATAATGTCTCATTCTTAGCTGATTCCTTATCTTCTTTGTCTTAGATTTATTTCTCCATCTCTTTTGCACATACCTAGCGTCTCTTGAACTTCAAATTCGTCCATCCATCTTACTTCATACATGTGTTATCCATTCCAAGCCCAAAACTGCTCTAAAATGCTCCAAATTGCATCTTCTTGCCAACTTTGTCATTTGGACCTACAAACACACGAAAATAGCTTAAAACACTCTTATAAATAATAACTAACTAAGTAAATGCAAGAAAACAAACTAACTAAGTCACATAAATATGCTCTTATCAGAATATAGGCAGTTGGGCCCTCAGCTCTTTTCGTATAAGGTAGAGCTCACTGCTACTTCCGAGACTGCCAAGTAGATGTGTAAGTCATCCGCTGCTTCCGACTTGGATAGTAAATGAGGTGATGTGAGATACTTCTTCAGGTCTTGGAAAGCTCTTTCTCACTCATCATCCCGTTTATCTTGTTATACCCTCTTAATAGCTTGGAAAAAAAGGCTTGCATCGATCAATAGACCGCAAGAGAAAGTGGTTGAGGGTGGCTGCTCGTCCGGTCAAGCTTTGGATCTCCTACAATATATAGTTGGAGATTTCATCTCTATGACTGATCGAATTTACTTGGGATGTGCTTCGATTCCTCGTTGGGTTACTAGGTACCCTAAGAATCTACCTGAAGATACTAAAAATGTGCATTTGGTGGGATTGAGGTTCATCTTGTACTTTCTAAGGACATTGAAAGTTTCCGCCAAGTTGTGGATGTGGTCTGGTCGCTGCTTGCTCTTCAACATGATATCATCGATGTAGACCTCCATGGTTACTCCAATTTGCTTCTTGAACTTCATGTTTACCAATCGTTAGTAAGTGGTTCTCGCGTTCTTGAGGCCAAAAGGCATGGCCTTGTAGCAGTAGGTGTCTCGCTCAATCACGAACGTGGTTTTCTTCTTGTCAATTTCTACTTCGATAGCTTATCGATTTTAGCTTCGATGGTCGCCACTCGTTGAGGTGAATAATGTTTTCTCTTGTGGATCACTGGTTTGGCAGCGGGGTCGACGTGCAGCTTGTGACAAGCTATTATGGGGTCGATACCTGGCATGTCGGAAGGTGACCATGCAAAGACGTCACAATTTTTCCTAAGGAAACCCGTGAGTTCCTATTTTTCCTTCGGGCTCAGACGTGAGCTGATTCTAGCAATCTTCTCTGGCTACTAGGGATCAAGAATGTTGTGTTCGGCGTCCTCTTTGGGTTTTCATCCTGTCTCGTCTACTAACGCGTTGATTTGGACACCATCTTCTTGATCCATATGCTGTGATTTCTATTTGGTTGCTTCATCGTCCCTTTGGATCTTGGTAGCCTTTACGGGGGTAAATGTTTTCTTTTTTTACTCCTTCAGTACTTGCACAGTGCATCGTCGAGATACAGCTTCATCAAACTTGATTTCTCTAACTCCTCATCCCGGGATGCAGTATCGAATTTTTTTATACTTTACGGAGGTTACGGCGTCCAACTTTATCAGCCAATATCACTCTAGAATCCCATTGTAGGGAGATGGGTCGCTTACTATCGTGAACGTCTGCTTTGAGACAACTGGATGTGTTCTCATATCAAGTATGATGTTGCCGATGGCAGTTGAGGTGTGTCCGTTGAATTCGGTGATTACCTCTGCTCAGTGTATGATTGTGCTTTCCAGACCCATTTTTTGAATTACTAAGAGCTGAAGCAGGTTGACCGCACTTCCATTGTCAACCATCATTCTGTCGACTATAACATTAGCTAATTGGACAGATACCACTAGTGCGTCGTCATGTGGAAAATCAACGCCTTTGGCATCCTGCTCGGTGAAGCCAACGATGGGTCCAGGTTGGGTGTTGACTGCCTGGACTTGTGAAGCTAGTAGAGCATGCTGGATCTTCCTCTTCTTAGAATTGTTGGTGGCCCCCAAGTTCTCGGATTCGGCGAAGATGCCATTAATTCGAATTGCCTTAGTTGGCTGCTCTTTGTCGGCATCTCCGTTCCATCTAGGCTACGCAGCTAGCTTGTCCAAGTATCTCTCGACCTTGCCTTCTTTCACGAGCTTCTCTAGGTAGTTCTTCCAAGTGGAGCAGTCATCAATTATGTGACTGGGACCTCGGTGGAATGCACAGCACTTGGTGTGGTCCAATTTGGAAGTATCTCTCTTTGATTGTTTCGGCAGCTTGAACCATGGTTCGCTCTTGACGTCCCAGAGGATTTGGTGGATTGGGATCGAGAACTTAGAGTAATTCTTGGGCGTTGGGCCACCTTTAGTCGGGGATCGGTCCCTACGCTTGGCCTTCTACCTGCTTTTATTGTTGTATTGCTTCATATCCTTCTTCTATTAAGCTACTACTAATTCTTTTCGAGGCTACTCGATTACCTTGTCTACTCGCCGAGCCTTGTCCCAAAGTTCATGCTTCTCTACCAGAGCGAAATAGTCTACCAGAGTTAGATCCTCTTTCATGATCAATTCTCCAAACAGCGGGTCGTCTGCTAGGTTTCCTTTTTGGAAGGCTGCACTAGCTATCGAGTCATCGCATCAGACTATCTTCGTCTTTTCTACTTTGAACCTCTTCACATAGTTGCGAAGCGATTCCTTTAGGTTTTTCTTGACGTTGAACAAATGGTCGGACTTCTTCTTGATCAAGCGGTAGGATGAATATCCTTTAGTGAAAACTAAAGAAATATCATTGAAACTTCGGATGGATCTTGGCGGTAATGTATGGAACCAATCTTGAGCATCGCCTTGCAAAGTGGTGGCAAATATCTTACACATAAGAGCATCGGTGTTCTAATAAAGGACCATTGTGCTTCTGTAGAGCTTCAAGTGTCTCTCCAAATCTTCATCTCCTTTCAAGGATCTGAAATGTGGCATGCTGAACTTGAGTGGAGGCTCTGCTTGCTCGATCTCGTCTGGGAATGATGACCTACTCATGTTGGTCATGTCTCGTCGTAGTGCCTCATCAATGACCTCGTTATGTTGGAAATCATGTAATCGCTTGGTCAAGAGCCTCCATACTTCTTCTTGAATTTACCTTTGTTGGGGTAGCAGAGCTCTCGGCTGCCCCTGGTCTTGACTTACTCATCTAGGTTATTCTTTTATGTGCTCGGCTCGTCTATATTGTGGCTGCGGTGCATGTGGCACGTTCCTAGTAGGCGAGCGAATTCTTCGCAGGCTGCTGGTTGAACTTGAGTCGGATTGAGTGACTGCTTCTCTCCATCTGTCATGCTGTCTACTTCGATGTAAGGTGGATGATGCTTCTTACGGGTCGAGCCATGAATGAACACTTCGCGTGGAAGGTTACTCATGTTGATTATCGGAGTATGGCCCTAACCGTGAATGTATGCTCGTCCGTGGGCCTAACTGAGAGTGCACGCTTCTCCGCACGCTAAGACGAGAGTATACGTTATATCGGGGGCCCAATCGGGAGTGTACACTGCCAGAATGCTCGATTCGTGGTTGGTTGAGTGGTTGTTTGCCAGAACACTACTGGAGAGGTTCTTCATATGCCCTTATCCTACTTCAGGACACCTCGTCTGGGGCACGTTACATCTCGGTACGCTACAAGAGCTGATTCACCAAGGTCATCTACTGTGCGAGGGTGCTTATTAACTCCATAACTTGTCGAGACAAGTGTGGTTCGTCATTCGGGTTGGAAGAGATTGGACGGTATGCGTCTCCTTGAGTAGTGGAAATGTAATGGATTCCGAGCGCAAGATTTGAGTTAGGAAACGTCAAATCTGCAAATAAATGGAGTGAAAATACCCCCGGTTCAATCGTCGGCCCATAAATTTAAAGCCGAGACGGTTGAACTAGTCCTTGAAAGGCCACGGGAATAGGTTGCTCCTCATGCAGTGCACATAAGTGTTGGGCCTGGGCTCAGCTCAGAAGTGCACTGGGTTCACGCCAGGTATCGACTCGCCATGGGCTAAGGCCCATGTGGGCTGAAGTGACGCAACTTGGCCTTGGGGTGCACTGGGCTCGCACTGGCCTTGCGCCCGTGAGGTCTAGGCCGCTGCCTTGGCAGCTGCAGCTGCACTTTCGGCCTGTTTGTGTTGGGCCAAGCTGGACTCCCTTATGGCGAGGGCCTAGGCTTGATGCTGCAAGGTGGCATAGGCCTGGGCTTGCGGCTGCAAGGTGAGGCTTCCACCTTAGGCTTGGGTCTCATCGTGAGCTGCCACGGTGGCTGCTACCATGGTGGCTGCCGTTGACATAGCCACGGTGGTGCCCCGTGGGGTGGTGCCGCTCCATTCATCGCCGCGTCAAGCCTTGTAGATCATCGTGGTCCAAATTCTCGAATGTAGGAAGTTTCGTTCAATGCGGTTTCCAAATCTCTAGTCATCGTACTTTTCTTTTACGTTTATTCAAAGAATTTTATAAAAAATTCTAGGAACAAGAACGTACGAAAAATCTACGAATGAACGAGAAACGAGAAACTTTTGAATGTGAGACTCTTCTTCAACCGTGTGAATCAAGACTCTCAATGAAAGAACCAATTTGTGGATACAAATTTCCTCCTTCTTCTCGATTGACAAAAATGCACCCACAAAATAATAACACCTAAGATCAAGGCCAAGAGCCTCACACACCCACGATGAATGGGGGGGCTTTGGCCGAAGAATCTCCGATGCCAAAGTTAGAATTTGAGAGGAAGTGTTTAGAGAATTTTTGGGAGAAATTGGACTTGTATATTGGTGTGAAGATAGGGCTATATATAGTGTGTGGCCGGCCCTCTTTGGATAAATAGGACCGGCCACTTGTGGTGGTGTTTTGAATATTATTGCAAGATATTATGTCAAATAATATCTTGCAATTAATTTGGTAATTAATCAATTAATTTGGTAATTAATCCCAATTTGAAAAGAATAAATGGGAGTTACCTTGTGGGTGAGGATTTGATGAGGAGTAAAGAGAGGGTTTTGAATAAATACCATTTTGATCACTTTGACCTTGATTGAACCGTTATTGTCCGTTGCATGCGCGTGAGAATCCCGATGTGCTTCAAGGGTAATTGTGTCTTTTTACCCAAAAGTCCACGTGTCGCCTCCATAATTTTCTTGATTATTCTTGGCCCCACAATTATTATAACTATTTTATTAAGTGTGATTGTGTAAATCCTAGATAGATTTAGTTAATAGTTATTCTTCCCTTACTAGGATTATATTTACTTAGAGGACAAATAATTCCTCTCCTCTTTACTACCATAAATAAATGTAATGTGTAAAAGGAATAACACACATCTTATACGTACTAAGAAATCCATACACTCTTTCTCTTTGTCATGCCCTCTATCTCCCTTGTCAGTTAAATAGGCCACAAAACTTTAACAGCACGCTCTTCTGCTGCGCTAAGGAATTTGACGTGGAATTTTCTACTACAAATCAGTTCATCAATATTATCACGTAATCAAGTTCTTCCAAAACAAAGGTTTTTTTCTCAATTTTTTCAGCCTAATAGTGATAGGATTTTTACCACCTACAAATGTAGGGATAAAAATACTTGCAAGAGTATAAGGTTGTCATAGTATAACAGCTCAAGCAAGGTCGTTTCCGCAGAGATTGAATGAAAAATTTGTATTTAAAACCAACTCTTAATTAATTATTTTAAACAAAGTTTAGAAAATGTTGACTTTGGAATTTAAAATAATAAAAACGAATTTAAAATAAAAACTAGTTAATAATTGGTAAAGTAAAGAAAGCAAAAGAAAACGGTTTTGGAAAACAATTTAAACACTATGGTTCCGTCGTCACCACTAACAATCTTATGCAATTATATCAATAACTTATGAATTTTCAAATACATGCTTTGAAGGTTAGGTTTTCCTAATGCATATTTTCCTCATGATGTTCAAGTGAAAACGTATATCTAACATACAACCCGTCTATGATGTTCATATCAAATATAAACATACAAGACTCATTAAGCTTTATGAAAACCCTTTGAAAAACTATGCAACCCTTAAAAGCGTGATGTTCGCCTTAGTGAACTTACAATTTACTAATCACAAGAAGTCATCCTCAATTTTAGGGTGATGTTCCAACAAAAATTGCATTAAATTACTTGTCTAAATACCCTAATGGTCGCAAATCACTAAGACAATGCGATAGTTTAAACACAGTGATTAATAATTCAAAGCAAGCTTGCATCCATTCATAAGCAAATTAATAAAACCACATATTCAGGCAAGGCTTGTGGCCTCGCCCTAGCAATAGGACTAGTTACTAACAATCAAAATAAAAACTAAAGAAAATATCATTAACTAGAAAATGATTGAAAACACCTTGTAGGTAGAAAGTCTAAAATTCTCCAATGTAATGCGTCTCCTCCCTTTTCTTCTTCAAACCCTAATGGCTATGATAGGGATTTTACCACCTGCCAACGTAGGGATAAAAACAATTAAAAATACTTGCAAGAGTACAAGTTTATCGTAGTATAGCAGCTCAAGCAAGGTTGTTCTCCACAGGAATTGAATGAATAATTTATGTAAATACCAAATCTTAATTAATTATTTGAAAACAAAGTTTGTAAGAGATTGATTTAATTTCCTAAAATATTAAAAACAAATTTAATTAAAAACAATTAAATGAATTGGGAAAGTAAATAAAACAAAAGAAAATAGTTTTGAAAATAAATTTAAGCACTAGGGTTTCGCCGTCACCTTAACAATCCTACATAGTTCTTCCAATTACTTATGATTTACACATGCATATTTTGAAGGTTAGGTTTTCCTAAAGTATATCCTACTTGGAACCTCCAACATAGAACGTATATCTAACATGCAACCCGTCCATGGCGTCCAGATCGAATGTGAACATGCAAGACTCATTAAGTTTTGTGAAAACCTTCTGAAAAACCATATAACCCTTAAGACGTGTCATCTATCCTAAGAAGTTACACATATTAACCACAAGAAGCCATCGCCAATTTTAGGGATAGCCCTCCGCCAAAATTGCATCAAATTACTTTTCTAAATATCCTAATGGTATTCAATCATCAAGACAATTAGATAGTTTAAAGCACAGTGATTAATAATTCAAAACTTGCCTGCATAATATCATAAGCAAATTGAAAAGAAACTACATATTCTTGCTAAGGCTCGTGGCCTCGCCCTAGCAAACAAAACTAATTACTAACAATCATAAAATAAAATATTATTAAAAACATGGATAGAAAACACCATGAAAATAAACTTGAATCGTCAAAAGCTCTCTAAAGCCAAAATGCATGCATTCTCTCCCCTTTTTTCGATCATTTCTCTTCCTAAAAATCCTAATGGCTAAAAAGCCTTATTTATACTACTAGAAAATAAAAGGGAGCTTTAATAAAAAGGGCTTGAACTAAGTTTATTTTAACCAAAAACCATCCTATAACTTTTTTTAACCAAAAACTATCCCAGAACAAAGTAAAACCCACCAAACCAACAGACAGCTCGACCACCAGCCAATCACTCATGGGCTCTCCTTTGGCCCTCATCCTCCTCCTCCTCCTCCTCATCCTCTTCGTCTCACTAAGTACTACAACTTTCCTTTTTGAATCACCCTATTTCGGTTAGTCTTGAAAAAGTTATATCCATTTGAATCTTACCCAGTTTTCAGCAACCTCTGAGGCTTTTGAGGCATTTTCCGGCCAAACCACAGCCAGTTAGCCATCATGCGGGTACCATTCTCTTCGACTCTTCGAAAACTACAATTTTCGTTTTTGAATCACTCGATTTCGTTGAGTATTGACAAAGTTATGAGCATTTAAAGTTTGTCCAACTTTCCGGCCGAAATCCGGCCTTCCTTTCCGTTTAGCTCCGGCGAGCAAACACCACACCAAGCCTTTTGGGCCGTGCACAAACAAACACTGTATCTGGAAAGAAAAGAACCAAAATCCAGAAATAGTGACTTAAATTCCAGAAACAGTGACTTAGATTCCAGAAACAGTGTTACTTAAAATCCAAAAACAGTTTATTTTTACATTCCAAAAATAGTGCCCGTTGTTCTTTTTGAATAGCATGTAGATCTCAAATATTTTTTCTGGAGAAATAAATGATGAACTTCACTGACGAAGAAAAATTGAAAAACAGTACCTTGAATACACTATGAATAATAACGACGATCACATGTCAACGAAATAATACAAAATATAAATTAAATAGCATGAGGATCTATATTTTTGTTTCAAAGAAAAAGAAGAAGGTTTGCAACCACATCATTTGAAAAATTTGCAAAACCCAAGGAAAGAAAGGAGAAAGACTAAAACTTATAACATGGTTTTTTATTAAACAAAACTTATAACATGGTTTTTTTCTTAAAACTAAAACTTATAACATGGTTTTTTATTAAACAAAACTTATAACATGGTTTTTTTATTAAAACTAAAACTTTTCAAGCCATTTTCATTAGTTTTCCTAAAATAAAACCTACCTAGAAAAGGTCTTAGAATAATACTAGGAAACCAAATAAATTAAAATAAATTAGGAAACATAATCCTAATAATATGGGAAGTCTGCCCAGCCACAAATCAGCCACGTTTTTGGACTTCCAGGGCTCCAAAACAGGCCTAAAATGATTTGAATTAAAGCTTGAGATGTCCCGAAAATAATTGCAGAAGGCCTCGAACCCAAAAGACACCATTTTTTACGCCAAAAAGCCCAAAGAAGCCCAAAACGTCAGTTTGGCATCACTGCACGCTGCTCCTTTATTTCATCGTCATAAATAAACCGCTTGGTAGAAAATTATGAAACTTTCACAAGAACAAGCTAAGAAACACACGAACGTTCTCCAATTGGAGTCACTCCAAAATTCATCCGTTTGATCACTTTTTGCTCGAGAGGAAGTTGAATGTCCTATATTGAAAATAAAATCCAAAGTATCAAAAATCTCACAAAATAACCAATAAATTAATACTAAGATTAGGGTAAAATATATATAATAATATGGACCCATCAGGCTAAATAGCCTTATTTATATTACTACAAAATAGGTGCAACTTAGGTTGGACCAATCCGAACCCGCCCATGCCCAACCCGACTTTAAACCCGAACAAGCGGGTTTTTTCTAGTTATAAAACTCCTGAACCCAACCCAATTTCAACCCGTTCATTGATTGGGTTGAGTTGGGTTGATCATTTGCCCGTCCATCCCAACCCAACCTAACCTAACTAACCAAACCCAAACTAACTAAATTGTAACCCATATAAGTTAATGTTCATATTACACCCAAGTGTGCCAAGTCCAAAAACCGCCGCCCTTTCGAATAATTTTTTAATAAATCACCCTTTATAATTACTTAAGCTTTTAGGGAATAAGAGGCTTTGATTAGTTAGCCCATATTCATAGTCTCTAAATCCTAAAGCTTTATAGTAGATTGATTTATGAAATTACAGTTAGCTAGCTTTGATGCTACTTGGCTTAATTTTGTTTAGGAATTCTTGGAAACTAAGTTGTTACAAAATTAAACTTGAAAAAGTTGGGCAACCCAAACCCAACCCAAGTAAACCATCACCCAATTAAACCCGAGCCCAAATGAACCCGAATGAAACCCAAGCCTAAATTGTAAAAGTTAGGTTAGGATTGGGTTGACCTTCCAATCCGACCGAGTTGCACCCCTACTACAAAATAAAACCTACCTAGAAAAGGTCTTAAATTAAAACTAGGAAACGTAATAAAATTATAAAATAGCAAATAAAAGGTTTCCTATTTGAACTAAAATTCGGACTTCTCAGATAATCAGACTTTTGACGACCAAATCAACTTCAATTTGGTCCCAAAATGTCTCTTTTGAAAGCTGAAGACGTCCTCTACAAATCCTCAGAAAGAATGTTCCTCAAAATATGCCATCTTGACCTCCAAAATACCCAAAACATCCAAACACGTCAATTTGAGAAAGTTGCTCGTTGGACCTTTAGTTCATTGCCACGGTCAAACGGCTTAATAGAAAAATCTAAAACTTTGATACAATCATCTTGAAAGACTCACGAACATCCTCTAATTGGGAATCACTCCAAAATTCGTCCGTTTGATTACTTTATGCTCAAGAGGAAGTCAAATGTCCTACATTAGAAATATAATTCAAAATCAAAATCTCACCAAAATAACCAATAAAAAATCATGTCTATTCGTCTTCTAATTTATTTGAAATAAAAAATCATTCATTCTTACCATAAAGCGAAAACATGCATGAAAACCTTGCTGTAGTCCATGATACATCCGACCCAAACAAAAAAAAAAAAAACAGTCCATAATATACAAGGCCCACCCCTCAACGTTCATTAGGCTTCCAAGTTCCAAGCAGCTTCGCAGATACTTTGACTCGCAAAGGTCCGCATTCTAGGCAGCGTCCCTTCCCTTTTCCAAGCAGCTTCCTCGCTTGGTAGCATTTGCATTATAAATTAGTCTCTAACCAAGGTAGCATTTGCATTATAAATTAGTGGACGGGAAATAACTCAGCTTCATCACTTTTTGGCTGTGGAATACCATCATTGTTTCTGAGAGTCTCCAGCGCTGACTCTCTGTATGCAGGATGATCGATAACCACCACCACCACCACCACCTGACTTGTATCACAGAGCAGATGTTCGGGCAGCACTCCCAGTTCCAACCACCAAATCAAATCACAGCAACAATACTAGAGTTCATCTTATATGTTTCCTTCACAACAGCCACCGTTCTTCTCCAAGTTCCGCACGAATACATAAACCTAACTTCGCAAGGCTTAACGGATTCTGTTCCATGGCCTCCACGTCTTCGGCCATCGTTCTGCTCATTCGGGCAATCTACGGGACCAACTGATTTAGCTACTTTGTTTTGTTATTTGGCTCTTTCAATATGTTATAAACTTACTAAAGAAACTCACTGAGTAATTTTTTTCTTATGAACCAAACAGGGAAGTTTGAATGGAGAATTGGCTAGAGTTTCAATAACAGGTAATTGGGTGAATGATTTTCTGATTGTTCTCATTGTCAACAATACAAGATATATATAAATACAACATTAATTGGGTGAATGATTTTCTGATTGTTCTCATTGTCAACGATACAAGATATATATAAATACGACATTCAATCACACCTATTTCTAAAGATAGGAAGCGGTGATCCACATATTGGGTGGGATTTTGATCGATCAAGACTAAATCACGAAAGTAAATATTACAAATATGTTACATTTGGTGGGATTTGAAAGTTAAAAGCATTTAGAGATAAACCATAGTTATCTTAAACAAAAATGTTACTCTTACCACATATTTGTACCATCTTTCTAATAGATATGAGACCCGCATGCGTTAACGGACCCTACCTCTATCAGAGAGATGGTGCAAATAGGTGGTAAGTGTAACATTACTTAAACTTAAATAACACATGTTGCATTTTTTTTTTTCAGAACAAGATTTACAGCTGTCAATTAGGTATTGGTTGGGAGCCCTAGCTCCGTTAAAGTGTTGGTTGAAGAAAGTTGGGATTCCATCATAAACCAATTGGCAATATGAGGAGTAGCTCAACCTCTTATAAGCCCATGCAAGGTCTCCCCTCCCATCAATGTGAGACTCATTCTCAACATGCCCCATCACGTGTGGGAAATTTTCGAGCTTAACACATGGACAACACAACGGGATGACGTGGAGCACATATGACCATTTAGCTTCATACATAAGACAACCTGTTCTGATCATGAAGAAATTTTGGATCCCACCATAAAACCAATTGGCAATATAGGGAGTAGTCCAACCTCTTATAAGCCTATGCAAGATCCCTCATCCCATCAATGTAGTACTCATTCTCAACATCAGTAAATTTCTCATTCATTGAACAAGTAATTCCTCTTTATTCTGAAAAATCTTTGACCAAACCCCTCCTAGATTCCTAAACCCTTTAAATTAATCTAGTCACTGGGGAAGTTGGGTATTTTATTACCCAATGAAGTATAAACCAAAGCATAGCAAGGTCAAAGCACATGCTACCCAGCATATCCATGCGAAGACACCCGGGAGGAAAATGCTAATGATCAGAAAGAATCCTATCACGGCAGAAGTGTATCCGATGTTCCCAAGGATGGCAGCAGCTCTATGGTTGCCGCGTACTCTCTGAAATATCCCAGAGAAAGAACCAGAAAAAGCAAACGCCATAGCCACTCCAAAAATATGAAGAAGGAGCGGATGCGGCGGTTGAGACTCGTCAGCTTGGCCTGCTCGACTGGTAGTAGTGGTAGATGATGACGACGAGGAGGACGACGGGGAGCTCTGAGAAGAAAGAACCAAGGTAACAACCGCCTGGAATGCGAGGCTGAGGACCATCTTCCCCAAACTAATGTGATCAGCTGGATTTGTGCCTGTGTTTGCGTTTATATTTTGCACAACAATGTAATAAGTATGGTTGTTGGAACGGTTACCTCGCAAAAGGTCGGATGCTTGAGAATACTGAGACCTCGATAGAGGATGAGGATGAGGATAAGTCGTTGGAGTTATCAGCAACGGCGGATAAGGATGAGGAGTTGGAGGCAAAATTCTTTCTGTGATTGGTAAGGTGCCCTCCGGCCACTCGTTCTCTGTGTTGGAACGAGACAAGAAACAGCGGCGTAGCACAATCCAAGCATGGAGGAATGTTTGGCTCATTCTCCGACCAAAAAAGAATGACCGAGGAGGGCGATCCATATCGTAATTAATAAACTACAATTTAAGAAATGACAAAGAGCAAATTATGATAAAGGAGATTATCAAGGGCTGCTTATATAGCAGTTCCAAATTTGTTTTTCCAAACGCCGTTTACCACCGAAACTTCTTGGCACCTTCGCTCGACTTGCTATAATGAATTTCACTCATTTGGTTCCAATCCCTAATCAACTTAATTGTTATAATGAAACTTTCTTTATTTAAATAGTCGAGGTCCTAGCATTATTTAATGGATTTAACTTATGCATTTATGCATTAAATATTCCTAATCTAAACAAATTCAAATAATATTTTTACAATATAACAACTACTTAAAAATCAAAAATAGAGTAATGTTGTCCTTCACATAGTTCTAGCAAAAAAATAATGTACCCACATAATTATTAATATAGTTTAAAAAATAACTATTGATATGTTTAAAATATAAAAGAAATGCATATAATTAGCATATGTACATTCACAAAAAATAAAAAAATTGGGTACAAATTAAATTTAAAATATGGGTACATATTATAATTCAAAATTATGTCGTCCAAATCAAAACTAAAAAAAATATTAGTATACATTAAAAAAAATGGTACAAATTAAATAGAAATATATGAAAAAATTACTAAAAATATATATTTGAAAATGATTAATAAGTTCTTCATTTTTAAAATTGACATATAATAACTTGTAAATAATTTAATATTCAAACAATGACATGAAGAAAAATCAAAGACCTTAATCAAAATTAAAAAAGAATAAGATTTTAATTAATGAGAAAGAAAATTAAGAGGTGAAAATCTAATTTATCCTTTTTTTTACCCTAAAAATAAAAAATAAAAAAATTGGGTACAAATTAAATTTAAAATATGGGTACATATTATAATTCAAAATTATGTCGTCCAAATCAAAACTAAAAAAAATATTAGTATACATTAAAAAAATGGTACAAATTAAACAGAAATATATGAAAAAATTACTAAAAAGATATATTTGAAAATGATTAATAAGTTCTTCATTTTTAAAATTGACATATAATAACTTGTAAATAATTTAATATTTAAACAATGACAAGAAGAAAAGTCAAAGACCTTAATCAAAATTAAAAAAGAATAAGATTTTAATTAATGAGAAAGAAAAATAAGAGGTGAAAATCTAATTTATCCTGTTTTTTACTCTTTTTGTAATGTCGGTATAATATTCATTTCTCCTATGCAACATATGCATATTCATTGTCACCATCACCATTAGTACTAGGATTTAGTAGTATTCATCTTCACTTGTAAGTGAGAAGTCTTATATTCGATTCTTGCCAGAGACAAACTTGAACTACATTATTGCTAGCACAATGTGAGGTTAAGCTCATCCGTTTCCCGTTAATGTAAATAATATCGTTTGTTTAAAAAAAAATGCTGATAGCACCATTTTCACTTCTTAATAAATATTTTGGTTTTCATTTTTATTTTTGCGTTAGAAATTAATGGTGAGAAAATGCAGTGGAGAAATGCGCATGAGAAATTACATTTTATTATCTCAATTTTGGATCATATAACAAACTTATACCCACCGCCCCAACACTTTAGCCATTTTTCCTGGTCCAGCGTCGATTCTCGTCTGAAGCAGGTGGTGTCCCTGGCCCTTCAATCAAAAGCCCCAATTCTATTTTACAAATCCCTAAAATTAAAATCAAAATATCACGCCAAAAATCCCTAATCTTTGTAATATGTAATATCTCACCTTGAACGCTGGAGAGATAGCACACATATGTGTGGTTGACGGTGAGATGATAGAGGAGTTAGTGGTGGGGAATGACACCAGCAATGAGAAACAGAGTGGGTCGAGGGATTTATAGAGAGAGAGAGAGAGGGTCAAGGGTGGTGGTTTATCGTGTTTGAAGGAGTGGACGGACTGGTGGTAGCTAGTGGTGGATGAGTGAGTTGCTGCGGTGGATGAACGTTTCGCGACAGCTAGTGGTGGATAGTGGTCTCAGTTCGAGCTTGAGATTGAGATCAAGAAGGGAGGGAGAGGAACCCTTCATACTTGGCTATTAAAACCAACGGTTGAGATTATATCTCATCCAATTTGACGGCTAGGATTATTAGAAGTCTATATATTATATAATAAAAAAAAATAAAAATAAAAAAAATAAAAAAAAAAAAATATATATATATATATATATATAATATTTTAAATTCGATTCAATTCGGTATTACCGAATATACTGCGATGAGGTCCCGATTCCCGTAGTGAACTTTCAGGAATTTTTCGATTTTGGTTACCAAATGGTTCAGTATTATTGATCCAGTTTTTTTTTGGGTCAGTTTTGGTATAATTCGGATCGAGTTCATTTTTTTTCAAGCCCTAACTTAGACACACACGAATTGTCATTTGCCAACAAGATCCTCTCCGGATCTTTTTGGTGAGGATTCTGGAGATCTGTGAATCTTATCCGTTTATCTTACATCGTTTGGTCAGTTTTTGTCAGGTACTGTTTGTGTTTTAAATAAAAATATTTAAAACGATTTCTAACCGCACGATATACGATGAACGGACACAATTCACATATCCCTGGAATCCTCACAAAGAGGATCTGGCGAGGATCCGGATTTAGATGAACCTCATTTAATATCTAGAATTGCATTGGAATGAGTAAATCTACTAAAATGTCGAACTAGAAATTGGAAGATGAATTACTCATAAAAAAATTTATCCCTTCTAATCCCCTCAAAATGGCAGAATTAAAAGAGATTGATTTTCTTCATGTCTCTAATTTATTTATGGGTGTGCTATCCACACAATCTTTTTTAATTCTCACACACCCTTTATTAATTTCTATCATTTGTTCTTTTTCAATTCATCCGATTTGAAGGCCGAAAATTAGAAAGATGTGTGAGAAGTAAAAAATGATGTGCATATCACATCCCTTTATTTAAAGTAAAAAAATTATATTCATTTTTACTTTTAATACCATAAGATTAGAAATCTATCCATTCTATGCCATTTCCTTGGTTGCCCCTTATAAGTTCGCCGCAGCTTCGCCAACCTACCACTTTCACAACATTATCCTCTAAAGTAAGCGAATACATGTATGAAACCCTAGACTATAGTCCATAATATACAAGAACAAGGCCCACTCCCCAACGTACAATAGTGGAAGAGATCCACACCCATTCCAAGCAGCTTCGCAGATACTTTTATCCACCACCATTCCAAGCAGCTTCGCAGATACTCACCCATTCCAAGCAGCTTCTCAGATACTTTTATCCACACCCATTCCAAGCAGCTTCGCAGATACTTGTATGCACAAATATATCAACGAACATTTCAAGCAGCTTCCTTTGCCTCACACGGCCCACCAACAACATACCCATTTTCTCAATTATAAATCAGGCTTACCGAAAACAACTCATTTAGCACTTCATGATCACTATTTTGGCTGTGGAATTAAACCATCATTGTTTCTGAGAGTCTCCAGCGCTGACTCTCTCTATGTAGGATGATCGATAACCACCACCACCACCACCATCTAACTTGTATCATAGAGTAGAGGTTCAGGCACCACTCCCAGTTCCAACCACCAGATCAAATCACAGCAACAATACTAGACGAGGTTTTAAAAGACGTTAGGCGCTAGTCGAGCAGCAGACTAGGGCATAGCGGCTAGGCGGGTGCCTAGGCGAACTAAGCGGATTTAAGTAAATCCATTATATTTCATGTAAATAAGTATCTATTTATACATAAAATATATATAATTTCATCATAAACTACAAAATATAATGACAATATATTATGAAGTATTGGAGCATAATAAAAACATGAGGAATAAGCATATAATGTGTGTTCATTTAAGTATTCAACAAGTCTCTTACAATTTATTGGAAAAAAAAATGCAAAATGAAAGTTATCTATTTTCTGTTTAAGTGAGTCGCAACCTAGGCGGCTCTAGACGGGCTAGGCGGGTGCCTAGGAGGTTTAAGCGGGCGGCTCATCAGTTCTAGGCGTCCTTTCTTAATTTTCAAACGCCTAAGCATTAATTAGGGCGATAGCCAGTCGCCTAGCGCCTAGGCAAGGCCTAAACAACGCTAAGCGGAGATTTTTAGAACAGTGATATTAGAGTTCATCTTATATGTCTCCTGCACAACAGCCATTGTTCTTCTCCATGTTCCGCACGATTATATAAACGGAACGCCCATCCCGACTGTAGCATTTCGTGGTCTCCCGTCCATCTTTTATGCTTTCATCATTTGCATCATTGTATCCTTTTAGTGCCGTAATGTTGGCTTCCATCAAGCCCAACTTTGCAAGGTTTACGGGATTCTGTTCCATGGCCTCCATGTCTTCGGCTATCGATCCTTCTGCACATTTGGGCAATCTACGGGTCCAACTGATTTGGCTACTTTGTTTTGTTATTTGGCTCTTTCAATATGTTATGAACTTGTTAAAGAAACTCACTGAGTGACTTTTTCTTAAAGAAACCAAACTAGGGAAGTTTGAATGGAGAATTGGCTAGAGTTTGAATAATAGGTAATTAGGTGAATGATTTTCTGATTGTTCTTGTGGAGCCAAAAATAATCAAGAGGCGACACATGGATTTTTTGACTAAAAGGACAAAATTACCCTCGAGGAACACCGAAACTCCTACGCGCGAGCAGTGGACAATCTTCCCTCAATCAAGTCAAAAGTCCTCAAAATAGGTATTTATTTATAACCTATTTCATCTACCCTCATCATATCTTCTCCACAAGGTAACCCCCAAATCATTCCCCTTTTATTATATTAATTAGCTAATTAATTGGTTTATTATTCCATTAATTTGCTAATTAACCACAAATAAAAAACGTAACCAAAAAAAATATCTAGGGGGCTGGTCCCCATCCTCCCAAAGGGGTCGGCCACACCCCTATAAATACCACCTCATTTTCTCCAAAACTCAATTCCAATTCTCTTGTTAAATTCTCTAAATTCTTCAAACACTTTTCCCTCAAAATTCTGACTTTGGCATCGGAGGTTCTTCGGCCAAAGCCTCCTAATTCATCGTGGGCGCGTGAGACTCTTGGCCTTGACCTAAGGTGTTATTTGTTTTGTAGGTGCAATTTTGTTCAAGAACAAGGAGGAAGAAATTTGCATCCACAAATTGGTGCTTTCATTGAGAGTTGAGTCACACACTCGTAGAAGACTCTCGCATCTAAGGTTTCTTGTTTCTTTGCTTATTTGTAGATTTTTCGTACATTTTTATTCTTGGAATTTTTTATTTCTAAAAATTCTTTAATAAAATGTAAAAGAAAAGTACAATGGCAAGAGATTCGGAAACCTCGACAAACGGAAATTCCAACATTCAAGAATTAAGACCGTGGCAATCTACAAGGCACAACATAGAGATGAGTGGAGCGGCACCCCCACGAGGCACCACCGCAGCAACCACCACAGTGGCCAGCCACGGCAAGGTTCATGGCGCCACAACCATGGCCCAAGCCATGCCAGTCCAATCTTCAAAGGCCCAAGCCCTAGCCGAGTCGGCCCGGGCCGTCCCAACCCAACGTGAGCTCAACACATTGCCAAGTTGAGCCCAAGCCTCGCACTCGCATGCACTACACGCCAAGCAGCCCACTCCCGTGGCCCAGCCTGCTCCCGCGGTTTCCCAAGCAACCCAAGTCGGACCAAGATTAGTCCAATTATCCTGACTTCAAATTTCAAGACCTACGATCGAGCCAGGGGTATGTTCACCATATTTATCTGGGGATTTGACATTTTCCAACTCACATCTCGCGCCCGGAGTCTACCACCCTTCCACTACTCAAGGAGATGCATTCCTTCCAAGCTCTTCCAATCTGAATGGCGATCAACACTTGTCTCGACAAGTCATAGAGTTGACAAGCGCCCTTCCACAACAGACAACTTTGGTGAATCAACTCTTGCAGCGCACCAAGATCCAACGTGCCCCAGATGAGGTGTCCCGAAGTAGGATAAGGGCAGACGAGGAACTTCTCCAGCAGCGTCCTGGCAAGCAGCCACTTGACCAACCACAAACTGAGCGTTCGGGCAGTGCACACTCTGATAGTTAACATGAGCAGTCTTCCAGGAGAAACGTTCATTTGTGGCTAGGCTCGCAAGGAGCATCCTCCACATCACATCGGAATAGGCAGCACGATGAACAGAGAGAAGCAGTCACTCAATCCAGCTCAAGTTCAACTAGCAGCCTGCGAAGAAATCCCTCACCTGCTAGGAATTTACCTCATGCACCACGGTCGCGGCATAGACGAGCCGAGCATGTAAAAGAGCAGCCTAAACCAACAGGTCAAGACCAGGGGTAGCCGAGAGCTCATCTACCCCAACAAAGGCAAATTCAGAAAGAGGTAGAAAGACTCATCAACGATAGATTGTGTGATTTTTAACGCAACAAAGTGGCTGATGAAGCACTACGACGGGACATGATCAACATGACCAGCTCACTCTTCACGGATGAGATCGAGCAGGCAGAGCCTCCACGCAAGTTTAGCATGTCACATTTCACATCTTTTAAAGGAGATAGAGATCTGGAGAGGCACTTAAAGCACTACCGAAGCACGATAATCCTTTATCGGAACAACGATGCCCTTATGTGCAAAATATTCTCCACCACTTTACAAGGCGAAGCGCAAGATTGGTTTCACACCTTGCCACCACGATCCGTCCGAAGTTTTGCTGATCTTTCCTTGGTTTTCACCAAAGAATACTTGTCCTACTGCTCAATCTAGAAAAAGTCCAACCATTTGTTCAACGTGAGGAAGAACCTAAAAGAGTTGCTCCGCGACTATGTGAGGATGTTCAAAGCAGAGAAGGCGAAGATCGTCGGATGTGACAACTCGATAACAAGTGCAGCCTTCCAAAAGGGACTCCCAGCAGACCACCCACTGTTCGGAGAATTAATCATTAAAAAAAATCTAACTCTGGCAGACTCTTTCGCTTTGGCAGAAAAACATGCACTTTGGGACGAGGCTCGATGAGCAGATAATGCACCTGAGCAGCCTCGAAAAGAGTCGGCAGTGGTTCAAAAAAATGAGGACGGGAACCAATCCAACAAAAGCAAGCATGAGGCCAAGCATAGAGACCGCCCCCCGACCAAAGAAGGCCCGACGCCCAAGAACTACTCTAAGTTCTCAATCCTGATCCACCAAATCTTTCGTGACATCAAGAATGAGCCATGGTTCAAGCTGCCGAAACAATCAAAGGGAGATACTTCCAAGTTAGATCACACTAAATACTGCGCATTCCATCGAGATCTCAGTCATACAACCGACGACTACTACACTTGGAAGAACTACCTATAGAAACTCATGAAAGAAAACAAAGTGGATAAGCCAGCTGCGCAGCCTAGAAGGAACGCAAACGATGACGAAGGGCCGTCAACCAAGACAATCTGAATCAATGGCATCTTCGTCGAATCCAAGCACTTGGGGGCCATCAATAACTCCAAAAAGAGGAAAATCCAGCAGGCTTTACTAGTCTCACAAGTCCAAACAGTCGATACCCCACCTAGACCCATCATTAGCTTCACCGAGCAGGATGCAGAAGGTGTCAACTTTCCACATGACGACGCACTAGTAGTATATGTCCAACTGGCCCATGCCATAATCGACAGAATGATGGAAGTGCAGTCAACCTACTTCAACTCTCAATCATTCAGAAGATGGGCCTGGAAAGCACAATCATACGCCAAGTAAAGGTATTTACCGGATTCAATGAGCACACCTCAACTGCCATTGGCCACGTCACACGTGACGTGAAAACACCACCGGTTGTCTCAAAGCAGACGTTCACGATCGTAAGCGACCCATCTCCCTACAATGGGATTCTTGGGAAACCTTGGTTGATTAAGTTGGATGTCGTTACTTCCGTCAAGTATCAAAAGATCTGATTCCACATCCCGGGAGGAAGAGTCGAAAAAATCAAGTCTGACCAGGCCGCATCTGGACGATGCACTGTGCAAGTGTTAAAGGAATCAAAGAAGAATACATTTACCCCTGTAAAGGCTACCGAGGTCCAAAGGGACGAAGTTACCAAATAGCAATAACAGCAAGCGGATTAAGAAGATGGCGCGCAAGCAGACGAGATAGGATGAAAACCCGAAGAGGATGCCGAAGACATCATTCTTGATCCCCAGCAGCTGGAAAAGATGGATAGAATAGGCTCACGTCTAAGCATGGTCAAGAAGGAAGAACTCACGGCTTTCCTTAGGGAAAACAAAGACGTCAATCCCAAGATAGCTTACCACAAACTGCACGTCGACCCCGCTGCCAAACTGGTGATCCAAAAGAAAAGACATTTCGCACCCAAGCAAGTAACGATCATCGAGGCAGAAATTGACAAGCTACTAAAGGCCAGATTCATAGAAAAGATAGCACACTCAGCATGGCTTGCCAACGTCATGCTAGTCATGAAGAAAGAGAAAGGCAAATGGAGGGTTTGCGTCGACTACAGCAACCTCAACAAAGTATGCGTAGACTATACTGACCTCAACTTCTTAGACACATACTCCGTCTACAACCAAATAGCCATGTACGAGCCCGACAAGGAGGAAACTGCATTTGTGATCTAGCAAGGCACCTACTGCTACAAGGTCATGCCTTTTGGCCTCAAGAACGCGGAAGTCACTTACCAAAGGTTAGTAAACATGATGTTCAAGAAGCAAATTAGGGTAACCATGGAGGTCTATGTCGATGACATCATGGTAAAGGGCAAGCAGTGGTCAGACCACATCCGCAACCTAGCAAAAACTTTCAACATCCTTAGAAAGTACAAGATGAAGCTCAACCCCACTAAATGCATATTCGGAGTATCTTCAGGCAGATTCTTAGGGTACCTAGTAACCCAACGAGGAATCGAAGCACATCCCAAGAAAATCTGAGCGATCATAGAGATGAAATCTCCCACTACCTTGAAGGAGATCCAAAGTTTGACCGAACGTGCAGCTGCCCTCAACTGTTTTCTCTCGTAGTCCACCAATCGATGCAAGCCCTTTTTTAAGGCCATCAAGAGGGCACAATGAAACAAATGGGATGAAGAGTGCGAAAAAGCTTTACAAGACCTGAAGAAGTACCTCATATCACCTCTCTTAATATCCAAGCAAGAAGCAGCGTAGGACTTATACATCTACTTGGTAGTCTTAGAAGTAGCAGTGAGCTATGCCCTTATACGAGAAGAGTTGCGGGCCCAACTGTCGGTATTCTACACTTTTGAAGCTCTTCTCAATGAGGAAGCTAGATACCCGAAAATCAAAAAATTAATTTTGGCGCTAGTTGTTGTGGCTCGAAAGCTCAAACCATACTTTCAAGCTCATACAGTCATCGTCATGAATCAATATCCTCTAGGATCAATCATACATGGTTGGGACACTTCTCAACAAGTGATGAAGTGGGCGTTGGAACTTGGCCAATATGGTTTAGTTTTCTAACCCTGCACGGCGATAAAGGCCCAAGCCCTGGTGAACTTCATAGCAGAATTCATGCCTAGCCTAAGCGACCCAACAGAGCGGCTCAACAACGCCCCAGAAGCAGCTGAGCACACCTTAGCCATACCTGCTCACCCCAACGGAGACTTCTAGCATTTGCATGTCGACGGCGCATCCAACTACAAAGGCTCGAAAGTAGGCGTGGTCCTTGTCACCCCAAACGGTTCAATGCTTGAGCAGGCAATCACTCTAAGCTTCAAAGCATCCAACAACAAAGCAGAGTACGAGGCCCTACTAGTAGGCCTCCGAATGGCAAAAGACTTGGCGGTGAAAAAGCTATCAATTCATTTCGATTTTCAACTAATCACCAGCCAAACTACAGGGGAGTACACGGAAAAACATCTGAGGATGTCTCTATACCTAGAAAAGTTACGCAAGCAACTTGAGGCATTTCAGACTTACATTCTCACTCAAGTTCCGCGGGTAGACAACGCTCATGCGGACGCGCTAGCAAGCTTAGGCTTCGCCCTCGACCACCGACTCAAACGCTCTATTCCAGTATAGTATCTAGACAAGCAAACCATATAGGAGGAGTCGCCAGCCGAAGTGTCGCAGGTTAGTATAACTCCCAACTGGCAAAGTTCTATTATAGACTACCTGGTCAATGGCACTCTCCCAACGGAAAGGTTGGAGTCTAGAAAGCTCCAAATGAAGGCAGCACGCTACATATGGAACGGCATTCTCATCCGAAGATCCTACACCAAACCACATCTTCGCTGCCTAGCGCCTCCCGATGACCTGAAGGTTATAAGCTCGATCCATGAAGGCATTTGTGGAAATCACTTCGGAGGTCGATCTTTAGCACAGAATGCTCTCAACGTAAGCTACTAATGGCCTACCATGCATAAAGATGCTAAGGAGTTAGTACAAAAGTGGGACTGCTGTCAACGCTACAAGTCGGTACCAGCACTGTCTGCTAGTGACTACACCCATAGACGAGACATTGGCCGTTCATGCAGTGGGCAATCGACCTGGTAGAGCCTATGCCACCCGCTACTAGGGGTAGAGGCATGATAATCGTGGCAACCGATTACTTCACCAAGTGGGTACAAGTATAGCCCATGACGACCACGACTCAGAAGGACATAGAGCGCTTCATATGGAGGAACATCATTTGTCGATTTGGTATCCCTCAATCTATTGTCATTGACAACAGCCCGCAATTCGTGGGCAAAAATTTGGCGAAGTTCTTCCAAAAGTATGGCATCAAGCAACACATGTCCACACCAAGGTATCCTCAAGGCAACGGGCAGGCCAAAGCATCCAAAAAAACGTTCCTCGACTGCCTCAAGAAATCCCTCATCGACAAGAAGGGAAAATGGCCAGAAGAACTCCCCAGATGTCTATAGGCGTATCGCACAACCAAAAGATGAGCAACCGGTGAGACTCATTTCTCTTTGGCGTTTGGTTCGGAAGCAATCATTTTTTCCAATATTATTGTGCCAAGTATCAGCACTCTACTGCCAAACATTGAGCAGAACAGTAAGGAGATGACCACAAGCTTAGATCTGGCAGAGGAGAAGCCCGAGCAAACCATCACCCGTATCTCAGCCTACTAGCAATAGCTCTTCTCTAGCTACAATAAAAGGGCCAAGATCCGGCAGTTCCAACCCGGAGATCTAGTCCTAAGAAAAGCCTTCATCACTGCCCATAGAGAAGTCTCCAAAAAGATGGATCCCATCTGGGAAGGTCCGTACAAGATCAGCAGAGTAGGCGGCAAGGGTAATTACACCCTCGTCACCATGAACAACAAAGAGATTAAGAAGCAATGGAACACCCACAACCTGAGGAAGTACCATGTGTGACCTCCCACTATATCAAGAGCTAAAGACTCAAGCAGCTCAACGGGTGCCACCTCGCAAGCCGAGGACTATCCAGTTGTTATTCAGTCTTTTACAGTTAAGTTATTCGTTCGTTTCACTCGTTTTTCAATGAAGAATTCATAAGTAATTTACAACTTGGCTCGACTACATGTCTACAACAACTGATCACCCCTGCACTTGAAAAGAAGACCACGCCCTTCTCAGGGACTCATCGCATGAATTGTACCCTCCGAGGGACCAACCATGCTCTTCAGTGCGAGAGGGTAAACTCATCCCTTGACACCCACATGGGTTTGCTCTCCAAAGTGGGAGGATAAACTCTACACTCCGAATATCCAGACGTGGATAAGCTAGGCTGCCATAGTATAACTAGATGCACGATGGCTTGCGCCAGGATTCCTAGAAGTAGCCACGATGGTCTTTTTCAAAGCTTAGCTAACTGAAGGACTTTGGGTCTCTTGGCCTAATCCATGGGGAACCGGGCCCTAGTGACGAAGGGGGCACATTACGCAGTACGCCTAATAGACGGTTGCCCTGGAACTCTAAAGCTGCTACCAAATGCACTAAGATAGCCTACGGTTTCCAGAAGACTGTCTACGGCTTGCCCTTTGAGCAATAAAGTCACGCTAAACTTATACAACTGCACATTCTGGTGAGAGGTTAAACAAGATAGTACGTATATACGAAGTTTTATCCATTGCCGACATGCTACGTAGTCTATAAACTTCACCTCTGCCAAGCGCGGAGCGATCTACACCAAGTCCTAAAGTGTTGTGATACTCGCTACGCAACCTACGGAATTGAAGAAAGCCAAGGTTAATAGCCAAGTGGTTATGCAGATTTGTCTGCTTCTGTAAATAAGGTATCCAGCTGCCAACCCTATGGCTAACAACTTTGCAAAGTTCTACACCAACACCTACGGCTGCATAAGCTACACTGGCCTATCTACTTATAGAAAAGTAGCACACTTGCCGCTGGTGTATAAAGTCTAAAGGTTAGGTTATGAACAAAAGAAGCGAAGATGGAGAAAAGCGATGGTAACAAGTTTATTAAATTTTCTAGCAAAATTGATAAACAACTAGCGAAGACCGAAGGAGTTCAAGCAAAGAAAAAGCAACAAGGGAAAACAAAGAAAATCTCAAAGGCTACCTAGAAGACTACTATTCGACAGCTTGGACATCCCACAACTACTCGGTCGCCACACCTTCAGCAGCCATGACCCTCTCAGGAGCAGTACCATCCGGCGCTTCACCCCTTGCTGCCCTACCCTAGGCACTAACCTTTCCAACTACTTCACCAATAGAAGACTCAAAAGTAAAGGTGAGCAAGTCTTCCAGAGAAATAGAGAAGGTCTCGAAGTCTTTACCAGAAACTCAAAGTCAGGCGGCTGCCCCAAAAAATGATCTACATAACCCAGCTTATAGAAGTCGGCTTAACTCTGAGTAAAATAAGCCTCGAACCCTTCAACTACACATTTTCCTCGAGCAGACAAGCACAAACCTGCTGCAGCTCCTCTACTTCTTTCTTCAGACTGTCGTTGATCTCAAAGCACCTTGGAGTTCCAACACTTGAGGCTCAAGCCTATAACCAACCTTCTTGAAGTGGATCACTTGGTTATAAAGAGCGATTAGTTCTTCATCATTTGCATAAGCAGCAGAGCGGAATTCAGAGCTAGCACGCCCAAGATCTTGAATCTGAGGTATGTAACACTCGATCTCCTTCACTACATTTTTATACTTTACTTGGATCACGTCAAGCCTGGTCTTTAAATCCACGATCTCTTGGCGAGCGGTCTCAAGCTGCAAAGAAGTAGGGGCAGAGATATTAGACCCATTCAAAGCAGCAAGCTCAAATTCAAATTTCTTGACTTTCTCAGTCGATGAGTAAGCTTCGGCTGCCATAGTTCTTACCACCTCCTTGGCAGCCTTGGTATCTTCTTAATCAAGAAGCATAGACTCGGCTGGCAGAATCACCGTTTTCTACATCATGGCCAGCAAAGCAGTCCTCCTATACTCAGTCGTATGCTTCACGAAGGAACTTGGGCCAGCAACCCCTATGACACCATCAACAAACTTGGCACATACATCCATGTCCTCAAGCAGATTCGGTTTCAAAAGCGTATAAATCTCAGCGACTTCTTCAGAAACATACTTGGTGGATTTCTCACGATTGGCCACACAAGCAGTCTTCTTCTTCTTAGTAGACGAATCGGTCTCAGCAGCAAAGGGAACCAATTTTGGTGCTACTTTAGCAGGCAAGGGCACCTTGTCACTCTTCATAATAGCAAGCATCTCCAAATGTAAACCAGACTTAGCCCAGGCAGATGTTTTGGCATGAATTTCGACACCGAGGGCAGGGAGGAACTTCTACATTGGGCAATCCTATCAGCAATCAAACTAGCAGCATTCAAAACGGCAGGCGCTACCGGTACAGATCTAGTAACCTTCTATTTCTTGCCCTTGGAAGAAGTCTAGTCAATCACAAGCTTGGTAGTAGTCGGTGAACCCTCGTGAGCAGCAGTAGAAGTCTTTGGCTTCTTCTCAGCAGACGTCTCTTGAGCAGCCGGTGAAACCCCGTGAGTAGCGGACAAAGTCTTCGGCTTCTTCTCAGCAAGCATCTCTTGAGTAGGCGAGGAATGCCTCTTTTTCCCACCTTTATTTGCAGCAGGCTCCCCCACAGTGATAGGACAAGCCAACGCCTTAGCCTTGATTCGTTTTATCTCCTCTCTCGGGGGCAGCCGACCTTTTTCCCTGCAAAGAAGACTAAGCAACCAACGCCACTCACGGTACTCAAAGGGGGTACCCAGAGCAACATGCACTTTCTTCATGTCTGGAGTAGTCTTAGGAGTTAAGCCAAACTCCGAATCTACAAAAACGGTGAAAGACAGTCAGAAAATTAAATAGCAGCTTAGGACAAATACAAAGCAGCTGAGAGATTAAGCAGCTTACTTACCGGATATAAAGACTGTTGGAACATGCAGCTCGAGGGAAAAATCAAACTCCCATAATCCCATTATCCATTTATCTTCAAAGTCTCATTGGCCCAGTCATGACCTCCCTTGCTTGAGTTATCAAAAAACATATGGCAGGATCGCAGCTGCCCAACTCCCTCAATGTGACCTATGTCGAAGAAGTACCAAAATTTGTTGACGGTTAGATATAAGTCAAATAATATGCTTAGATTGTGGAATCCTACCATCACACAGACCACATTTGGAGAACATTGGGCAAGGGCACATCCCATGGTGCAAAGCACTTCTTGGAAGAAACGCGGCATAGGAAAAGTAAACCCCAACACAAAATAGTAAGGGTGGAACTTGATGGCTCTCCTAGCCCCATCATATGGCTCACAGCTACTACTATCCTTAACATGCTTCACACAGAATGGCATGCCAATATGCCTCGAGGAAGTCTCTAAACAAGTCATTGGAGCTCACCTTGCTTAAAGACCCGCCTTGACGATACAATGGCGGCACACCATCATCATTCTTGTGGTTCGAGGAAGACATGGTTGAAGAAATTCTACAAAGATGCAAGGAAGATTCGTTAGGTGGTTGCACACAAATAAAAAAAATTATAAAAAATTATAATTAAAAAAAAAAAAAAAAAAAGGAAATGGCTCGGCACAAGTAGGCCACACAGCCCAACAAAAAAAACAAAAAAAAATTAGAGAGCAACCTACAGGCCACGGCCTGGACCGGCCCACAACCTTTACCTTGAAGCGGCGTGAAGATGAAGCAAGCAACGAAAGACGATCCTTTGACAGACAAGATGTAGAAGATTGCTAGAGGAGAGGGGACAAATATCCTCTAAGCTCTCTCTCTCTTGTAGGGTAGAATAAATCGCTCTCCAAAGTTGATTTAATAACCACTTAAGGTGGACTTAAATAGGCTTTAAGAGAAATTTATTTCCCTTTCCTAGAAGAATCTAATTTTCTATTAAAGAGAGAATCTACATCAAAATACGAAACAATCCTAAGTTTCCTAAAGAAAGAAAATCTCTACACCTGTTGCCCTTTTCTGCGAGCAGCCCAACAGGTGTGGGGGCATTTGTGGAGCAAAAAATAATCAAGAGGCGACACGTAGATTTTTGGGTAAAAAGGACAAAATTACCCTTGAGGAACATCAAAACTCCTACGCACGAGCAGTGGACAATCATCCCTCAATCAAGTCAAAAGTACCCAAAATAGGTATTTATTTATAACCTATTTCATCCACCCTTATCATATCTTCTCCACAAGGTAACCCTCAAATCATTCCCCTTTTGTTATATTAATTAGTTAATTAATTGGTTTATTATTCCATTAATTTGCTAATTAACCACAAATCGAGAACCTAACCCAAAAAACCATCTAGGTGGCTGGTCCTCATCCTCCCAAAGGGGTCAGCCAGACCCCTATAAATACCACCTCATTTTCTCCAAAACTCAATTCCAATTCTCTTGCTAAATTCTGTAAATTCTCCAAACACTTTTCCCTTAAAATTCTAACTTTGGCATCGGAGGTTCTTCGGCCAAAGCCCATCCCCCCCATTCATCGTGGGCGCGTGAGGCTTTCGGTTGCAATTTTGTCCAAGAACAAGGGGGAAGAAATTTGCAACCACAGTTCTCATTGTCAACATTACAAGATACACACACACACACACACACACACATACAAATACAGCATTCAATCACACCTATTTCTAAAGATAGGAATTCGTGGTCTACATTGGTTGGGATTTGATCTAGACTAAATTAGGATCATAAATATTATGAATTTTATTATAATATACTAAAACCCAAGCAAGAATGCACTGTTCAAACAGTGCGCGGATGTAAATGCCCCCTAAAATGGTCTTCTCATTTTTTTCGCCCTTTTTCGCTAGTGAAATGACCGTTTTGGCCTTCGTGCCCGTGAGTCTCCCATTGCTTGGCCTCTGGTTGTTTTATTTTTGGACCAAGATTTTGTGCCCTCTCATTTTCCATCCCCTCCTATTTTTCTAGCCATTGATTTAATGTTGAGTTAATTTAATGCTCCAGATTTTGCCACCTCACACATTTTCACTCTCCTTTCTTGCTCTTCGCTTCTGCTGCTGCCTTTTCCATCACCCAACCCCATCTTTCCCTCTTCATACCACCATAGAGCACCACACAAAAACCACTCAAACCGATCATATCTCCCCCTCCCCATGCACCATTAATCACCACCACAACCACCTTATTACTCCGGCGAGCACACCCTCAAGTAATCATCATTCTAGGTCCTAAATTAAGTAAGGAAAACTCTTCTCCTCCTTCACATAGCACGGCACAGTTATTGTGCATCCATTTCCGACGACGTATCACCGTCTCCGGTGAAGGTGAGCTTCGAAACTCCTCTTATCTTCCTCCCTCGAAGGCTAATCACTTTATTGGCGATTAAAAATGACTTTGGTGAAGGTTTTAGCATGAAATACACCTCGGGAAGCATTTTTCTAGAAATCTGGAAATTCAAACCGTTACTGTTTGGCCATATTTTAGCCATTTTTCCGGCCAACCTCGTGTTCCGTCGAGCCTTCCAGGGGTATGAATCTCTTCTCCACATTCCTAACTACATTTTGGCTTTTGAATCACTCGATTGGGCTTGTATCGAGCTCGGAATGAGCTCTCAAAGTTGGACGAAAAATATGGAAAAAATCATCCATTTCCATCAATATGGCCAAACAGAAGCGAAGAGGAAGAAAGGGGAGTGAAAATGTGTGAGATGGCAAAATCTGGAGCATTAAATTAACTCAACATGAAATCAATGGCTAGAAAAATAGGCTTTTGGTTTTGCTCTGCTTTTTCGACCTCTGTCTTCCACGTGTTGATCATCGGGGGTTTTCTGTTCAGATGCTTTTTTGCTTCTTCTTTCGTTTTCATCGTTTTCTCTCTTCATTTTTTCTTTTTCTTTTTCCGCTTCTCTCATTCAAGCTTTTCTCTTTCATTTTCACTTTGTTGTCTTCGTCTTCTCACCTTTGCTCATGCGCTTTGCACGCCCATTTCTTCACTTCTAAAGTCTTGTCGTTTTATGGTTAGTTATGGGTTTTTTTGTGTACTAGTTTTTGTGGCATTTTTGGTTATTTAGAATTCGATCCTCTGTTTAAATTTGGGTTCAGGTGATTTTAAGGGTTTAGAGTTAATTGTTTCCTCTGGATTTTTTATGGGGGTGGGCCTTATGAAATACTGGGCTACTGTTTCTATGTTGGGATTCTGAGTGTCATTGTGTGGTTTGATTCTGATTTTATTTTTAGCAAACGGTGCTTCGTGTTTTTTTCATTTGTGCGTGGTTGTTGCAATTATAGGTGTATGATTTGGTTCTGTTTTGTGTTTTTCAAGAAACGGTGCTATTCGTTTTTCCCAGCTATTATGTTGTCGTTTTCCGACTGGTTGTGCTTTAGGTATGTCGTTCTTCTTTTTTCCGCTTATTTTTGCTTATTTTATGTTCTTGGATAAATTTGATGTTTAACTTTATGCACAGAAGATAGGGAATAATAAATAAATAAAATTTCTATTCTTGGATAAATCTGCTGTTTAAATTAAAGTGGAAAAAATAAGGAATAACAAATAAAAAACGAAAGAGGACAGTTTGTTACACTTAATATATTAGTAGAGAATTGATTAGTAGATTTATTGACAATAACATCTTAAATGTTTGTTCAAACTAATCACATGAAAATACAGAGTTTAGACGATGTTGCAACCGTTGAATGGCTACGACTACAGTGTTCTTCTGTGTATACTGACACACCCCGACCTAGAATGTCCACTAGACTCCGAATCAAGCTGTGTTGGCCGACACCAGGAGGGTGACGAAGCCATAAAGTGTAGTGATGTGAAAAATGTGAATGAATTTAAACCTAAAAGTGCCTAAATATAAAAGTTTGCTGGTGAGTGGGAATGAACTCATTTTACACGTGATGTCAGGGCATAAGTAAAGTATAGTAAAGTAGGATGAGAATTATACCATCGAAGCTAACCACATATACCAAGATTTGCCAAGAATTCTCGTCGACATAAAAGCTCAACACTAAGGGCTGGTTTGGTATTGCTGTGCTTTGAAAAAAAAAAAAACTGCTTCTATTATGCTGTAAGAACAAGCTCATTTTTGCTGCTTCACGTTTTCAGCTTTTTCACAAAAAACTATGAAAATAAGCTATTTTTAAGTGTTTACCAAACACCTTTTTGAGCTCAGCTTTTTTTTATACCCACTTTTTATAAATACACCTCAGTACCAAACCAGTACTAAAACCTGGAAGGGCAAAAAACAAGGGTGAGTGGGCCTAAAAAGTAAAGTTTTATAAAAACCTTTTTGAAAACATTATAACCCCTCGCCGTAAAACAAATATAGTTTCCAAAATATACATGCTACGTATAGTATGAAAATACTTACCGTAGCCTGCAATATCTCAAGACTTCAATACGTCACAAATTCGTAAATAAGCATATAACTTCTAGTAATCACAAAATCTCGCAAAAATAAATATATCACATCGAGTGCTCATCGACACATGCTGACACACGAGTTCATGCACATGTATTTTGACATGAACATGATTGGTGTAATAATGATTTATGCTCCAGTACTACAATCACGTGAAGACTGGCGCTATGCGCATCACATACGAGTCCTAATTGCCTATAGCAATCTAGGATAGGACTGGCACCTACAATGGATCCAAAGTGAGCGTACGGTGGGATGTGAACGTACACATGAAAGACTAGCCCTGGCCCGGGCGAGTACTAACACCGATGCAGCAACGATGAGCAGACAATGTAAATAAAATTATACAGTGGTAAATTGATAATGCACGTCACCATATTACTATTCATGACCATAAATATAGTTAAGGCATCAATAATAATATGCATACCTGTACATCCAGTAGGATGTAGCATAATTTCATAATTTCTATCAACGCGTTAAATCTTATAAACGTTAAGCTACTTTAGGCGTATCGTAGCAAATTCTTTATGAAATATATAAATGGAAACTAACAAACGTATAAATATATATATATACACACACTACATAAAAGAAAATACCCACTCACAAGTACTTGCGATGCCACACCGTTCGAGCTAGGAAGGTCGGAGTCTCCAATAATAACCACACCTAAGCATAATATTGGGGCTTGTTAGCAAAACTCAATTAAAATGACTAAATTTGGAAACGGAGTACGAATTTGAAATCAAAGTGTCGAATTACACTAAGAGGGGTCCCTTGCAAATTTTATGAAAAGTCAACGAAAAAGTCAACAGTTAACCCTAAAAAGTCAACCAAGACGCCCCGGTGGTCAACTATGTTAAAACTTCAAAATTTTCCTAAATGGATGTCAAAAGTGGACTCGGGACGCCGAAATTAGCCTAGCAGTGTTTCCAAGAAAATTTTGAAAAAGTCAACAAATAGTCAACAGTTAACTTACAGAATATTTTATCCCCAGACGAAATATTCTGTTAAAGTTAACTGTAAAGTTAACAAAATATTCCCTCTAAAATATGAAATAGACCCGGGTCGAATCCGAGTTAGGGTAAACGGGTCATGGGCTTAGGTCGGTTCCAGGTTTAGGCTTCTTTTTTTTTTCCAGTCAAGTCGACCCGGTCCCTATCGCGAGTCCGGTCTCCGAAAACTGGGTAGCGAACCAGAGATCCGTTCGAGCTCAAAACTCAACCATTTTCAACGAATAAAAGTCAAAATGTAACTTGTGAAGTAAGGGTTCGAAATATACCAATAGGAAACGGTGCCGTGGTCGGAGTTGGCCGGAAATGGCCTGCAAAACTCGGATGGCTCACCGGAAAACTGAGGAGTATTTCCCCTAGGTATTATGCACCAAAACACATTCAGTTTTCACATGGTAACTCAGAAATCAAGCCATCTCATTAAGAGGAAGAGAAAGGATGGACCTCGAATCTTACCTAGGTCGTGAATGGCGGAGTCACGCCGGAGAAATTTAACTCAAAACGAACCTATCCTCGGTCCATGCATGCCCAGAGAGTTCAGATCTCGAGCGAAGGAACAAGAGGGTCACGACAATCAGCGATGGTTCACGTGAAGTTCGCCGGAAGAAAGTGGTAGGTGGTTTGCGTCTTGGGTGGCTTCTCTGCACTTGCGAAGAAAGAAAAAGATGAGATGAAGTTGAGAGATGAGAGAGAATGAGACGAGGGAATGAGGGATGAGGTGGCAGCAAATGAGTAGAGCGGGTTGAAAAAAAAAAATAGGACTTCTGGGGGATTGAGAGACACGGGAGAAAGGGAAAGAGTGGGGTGTGGGCCCAAAATAACCACAAAATATCTTCAAACATAAAATTACCAAATCGCCATTCACATTCGTAAGTTCGTAAAATTTTAACTGTAGCTCTGATTTCAATACCGTTTATGCCTAAGTGTTCGTATCGTCGCGTACTACGTAATTATGCTAAAAGAATGGGACATACGTCTTTCTATATGATGGTCAACGGAAGTCAAAATCCTTGCCTTTAGGGACATTTTCATTCAAAACTTACCACATGAAACCGGTAGTTTTCATGCATAAATTAAACCAATACATGTCTATAGAACCCCGAATGTTTTACGATATATGTCTATGGGTTACCATAAGACTAATCACATTTTTTGTACCCTCTGTTTTAGGGACATGTCGAACTTGAACAAGCTCGATTTCACCATTCTGGAAGTCTTCGGAAGAAACTGCCTGAAGTAGGTTCAAGATGTAAAGCTTCATCTTACTACAAAGGGCATTAGAGCGACTATCGAGGCACCTACCGACAACAAACATGTCGACAAAGCTCAGAAAGCTACTACAATGATCTTCATTTAGACCAAGTACCTCGCTGAGGAGGATCCACGCACCATCTGACTTGTTCTGGCTGATCATTTCATTCACCAGAAAAACATTTACTTGCCTGAAGCAAGACATGACTGATAGCATCTTCGCTTCCAAGACTTTAAGTCCGTGAATGAATACAACTCTGAAGTTCTGTAAAGTGGAACTAACCGAATTAGATCTCCTGGAGAATACCTATTCGACCTTCCATGCCACCAATATTATCCTGCAGCAATAATGTAAGGCACAGAAATTCACCAAATTTTTGGATTTGATCTCTGTTTTACTGCTCGCTGAAAAGTAGAACCAGCTTTTGATGAAGAATCATCAAGCTCAACCGACAGGCTCAAACGCCGCACCTGAAGCTCATGCGACCAATTCTAGCAGCCACAAATGAAAAAACAGTCGTCGTGGCCGTGGTAATGGGCGACAGGCCCAACCACGGGCCCAAGGTCAACAGAGTGCCGACCCCAAGGGAGGAAATGTGACCCAGCAGCGTCCACCCCTTACCTCTAAGGCCCCGAACTTCAAGAACAAGGGAAAAGCTCCCATTCAATTGGCTTCCACTAAAATGGATATGTGTTGTCACTGTGGATCAAATGATCATTGGTCACGCGTATGCTAAACTAACCCCAAGGCTATTGCCCAGTATCATTCGCTTCGTGAGTCTAACTTTGCACATGTGGAACATCCGGAAGATGCGACTACATCAATGGAGATATCGAATTTTTCAGGAGGCGTCAGCTCCTATGGACGAATAAATTAGACATGTTTTTAGGGTGTTTACCTCTAGTGGCCAAACCCACTAGGAGTGGCCTGCCCCTTCCCCCCTTATTTTTCTAGGTTTCTGGTTTAATTTTAAATAATTTTTTCTAAGTCTTTGGAATAATTTGTTTGGGTTTAGTTTGTTTTGAATTATGAATTGTTATTTGATGGATATTATTTCTCGAATTGCTTAATTGAATGAATGAAATTATATTTATGCATGTGACTAATTCAATCAATTTATTTATAGGTATGTCTAGTAGGGAAGTTAGTTGTCTGACTGACAGTGCTACCACGCACACCATATTGCGTAAGTGACACTATTTTACTAAATTAATACCCAAGAAAGCACTTCTGACAACTTTTTCAGGCCCATACAACTTGATTGAATGATACGGAAAGGCTTGTATCATGTTGTCCAATGGTACTGTCTTAACCATTAAAGAGGCACTCTCTTCTCCACGTTCTGGAAGAACATTGCTGAGTTTTAGAGATATTCGAGATAATCAATATCATATTGAAACCACTAAAGATAATGGTTCTGAATTTCTTTGTATCACTTCGTACGAATATGGCCAGAAACATATTCACGAGAAGTTGGAACATCTCCCAAGTGGGTTGTACAAACAACCATTCGCGGTATAGAAGCCCACCATGTGGCCGGCCCTATGCATGAGTTCCAGAACATTTTGTTGATTTGGCATGACCGTTTGGGACATCCTGGACATGACATGATCGCCGTATCCTCAAATCATCATATGGGCATCGGTTACCTCCTAATATTGGATTCCCACCATGCAAAGCGTGTTCTTTGGGGAAGTTGAATACTCAACCCTCGATTACAAAAATCATTCACGACCCCCCTAAGTTTCTTCAGAAGATTCAAGGGGATATTTGTAGACCTATCCAACCAACATACGGACCATTTAGATACTTTATGGTGTTGGTTGATGCATCGACACGATGGTCACATGTTTGTCTATTGTCCACACGTAATGCTACATTTGCAAAACTCCTAGCACAAATCATTAAGTTAAGGGTTCACCACTTAATTATCCGATTAAGTCGATTCAACTAGATAACGTTGGAGAGTTTACGTCATAGACTTTTGACGATTATTGCATGTCAATAGGGATTGATGTGGAACATCTCGTACCCCATGTTCATACCCAAAATAGCCTAGCAAAAGCTTTCATAAAGCGCCTTCAATTGATAGCTGCCGATATATGCCTAGGGCTATGCAATATTGCACGCAGCTATATTGGTCCACCTGAGGCCCACCGCTACCCACCCTTATTCATCGTTATAGTTAGTTACTAGATACGAGCCTGACATTTCGCATTTACGGGTGTTTGGGTGCACCATTTATGTGCTAATAGCGCCACCACTACGTACCAAAATTGGTCCTTGAAGAAAAATAGGAATCTATGTCGGTTATGATTCATCATCAATTGTTTTCTATTTAGAACCCTTGACAGGATTTCTCTTTACTGCACGTTTTGCGGACTGTCACTATGATGAGACAGTCTTCACATCGTTAGAGGGAGATAAGCATGCTAACGTTCATAGAGAACAACGTGAATTGTCGTGGTATGCTTCCACTATGTCTCATTTAGATCCCCGCACTACCCAGTCTGAAACTGAGGTGCGATGAATTATAGATCTTCGGAGCATTGCTCAGAGCATGACATATGCTTTTAATGATCTAGCTACGGTGACAAGATCATATATACCTACTGCAAACGTACCTACAAGGATAGATATACCCCGCGTACGTCAACAACCCACCTGGGAAAGCTGCACCTTCCACGCGGCATGGTACATTGGCGGCTAGCCAATTATCTGCTCTGACCTTAAAGCGTGGCAGACCCCTTGGTTCAAAGGATTCACCCCTGGAAGAGGAAAACGGCACCAACTAGTGACCCTAGTTTGAATCCGACCATCGCTTACACACTTGTTCTAACGCATGAGGTTATTCTAGATTACGGCGATGTCTTAGACAAGACAACCTGACCTCCAAGAATCGTGAGATTTTGGTCCACTACGCAGTATTGGATGAGGTTTGGAATCAGAATGAGATGATCGTCGACGATGCATGTACGTACACAGTAGCTACTGACATCATGCTTAGCGATGACATTGAACCACGTTCCATTGATGAATGCCAACGTAGAACAGATTGGTCAAACTGGAAACAAGCAATCTAGGTCGAACTCGATTCGCTCGTGAAATGTAAAGTGTTTGGACCTATTGTTCCTACACCACCACGTGTGAAGCCAGTGGGCTACAAGTGGGTTTTCGTGAGGAAGTGTAATGAAAATGATGAAATAGTGCGATACGAAACATGCCTCATAATGCAAGGCTTTTCTCAGCACCCTGGGATTGATTACGAGGAGACGTATTCTCCTGTAATGGACATTATAACGTTCCGCTTCCTAATCAGTTTGGTAGTTTCCAAAAAAATGAATATGCAGCTTATGGACATGGTAACTGCGTATCTCTATGGGGATCTAGATATGAAAATATATATGAAAGTTTTAGAAGAACTTCCATTGACTGGTTCAAATAGTTCTAGACCACGAAACACTCTCTCAATTAGGTTGAAGAGGTCATTCTACGGATTGAAATAATCCGGGCGGGTGTGGTATAACCGTCTGAGTGAATATTTGACAACTCAGGGTTATGTGAACAATGAATTATCCCCATGTGTGTTCATAAAGAAGTCACATTTCAGATTTCCAATCGTTGCAATTTATGTCAACGACATGAACCTCATTGGATCTCCCACAAAGCTTGAGGAAATTGCTACACACTTGAAATCAGAATTTGAGATAAAAGATCTTAGGAAAACTCTATATTGCCTCGGTCTGGAGATTGAGCATTGTTCGAATGGAATCCTAGTACATCAATCGAACTACACCCAAAAGGTGTTGCGACGTTTTAATGAAGATAAAGTAAAGCTTTCTAGTACACCTATGATCATTCGGACTCTAGATGCTAAATGAGATCCCTTCCATCCAAATGAGGATAAGGAAGAGATTTTGGAACCCGAAGTTCCATACCTAAGTGCAATTGGGGCTATATTATACTTGGCTCAATGCATTAGACCCGACATCTCCTTCGCTGTTAATCTTTTGGCTAGATACAGCAATACGCCCATATGCAGGCACTAGAATGGTGTTAAAGATATTTTTCGCTACCTTAAGGGTACGATGGATTTGGGCTTGTTCTTTACCCGCGAATCTTCGAGTATTGCCGCCCCCTATGGTTCTCGGATTGATTCTCACCTTGTTGGTTACACAGATGCTAGATATCTGTCTGACCCACATATGGACGTTCTCAAATGGGCTATGTCTTTACCGTTAGCGACACTGCTATATCTTGGAGGTCTACCAAGCAAACGCTAGTTGCGACTTCTTCGAACCATGCCAAGATTCTCGCCCTGCATGAAGCATTGAGTGAGTGCTTTTGGCTAAGAGCAATTATGAAACATATTCGAAGCATTAGTGGTCTTACTTCCATCGTTGACCTTCCTACGACGATCTTTGAAGACAATGCAACATGCAGAGAGCAGTTAAAGAAGGGATACATCAAGGGAGACAAAACCAAGCGCATAGCCCCGAAGTTCTTTTACTCTCACCAGCAACAACAGCATCAAAACATTAAAGTTAAGCAAATCCATTCCCAGGACAACCTGGCCGATCTCTTCACCAAGTCATTGCCCAAGTCTACTTTTCAAAAGCTCGTTCAAGGAATCGATATGCGTAAATTATCTGAGTTGAATCGCTCATTCAAGGCATCCTGAAGCATACTTACTTGATCTTAGTGTACTCTTTTTCCTACGATTAGAAGCATTTTTCCCACTGGGTTTTTGCTACCTAACAAGGTTTTGATGAGGCACCCATCCTAGGATGATCATACTCTGTTGAGTTCACTACTTTCGTCATGTTTAATGTTTGTTTTAGACGTTATGCATACTTTTCACTTTTCTCACTTTTCTCCTTAGTCTATGGGTTTTCCCCATGCCTTGGGTTTTACCATAGTGAGGTTTTGTGAGTTTTACTACCCATGCATACTTTCTTTTAAATTTGAGACTCACATGCACCCGTTGTGCCGACGACTTCATCAACTGTTCTATCTCATCTGCAAAAGATCTAATGCGATGTTTTGTTTGACTATTTACACAATCGAAGGAAACAAATGAAGGAGACAATGGAAGTAGGAAAGGCTCGAAAGTTTAGAGAGAGAGAGAAATGAGAGTTTATTATTAACAAAACGTTTTCCACACACATCTTACATGCTTATCTTAGCTTATATAGCTTTGAGAGGACTAACAGATTCTCCTAACCGTTCTAACTACCTTGACAGATTAGTTATAACAGTAATAACCACAGCTGCCATGTCATCAATCTTTAACTGCAAATCTGCCATGTCAGCATTGATTGAGTTGCCAAGTCATCAGTGAGTCATCTGCTATATTCATCATCCCCCCTCAATCGTAGCTAGGATTCCCTAGTTGCAGATTGTAGCAATGCTTAGCAAACAAAGGACTATGTAGACCTTTCGTCAAAATATCAGCTGTTTGATCATCTGTTTGATCATCTGTTGGAACATACACAACCTCCAAATCTCCTTGTTGAACTCTCTCTCGCACAAAATGGTAATCAGTATCCAGATGTTTTATCCTAGAATGAAACACTGGATTTGCACTCAGTGATATTGCAGACATATTATCACACTGGATCAAATGAGGACTAGGAAGAAATACATCCAGGTCTTTCAAAATATGTCTCACCCAACTAATATCTGCAGCAGCATGTGCAAGAGCTTTATACTCAGCTTCTGTGGAGCTCCTTGAAACGGAGCTTTGCTTCATTAATTGCCAAGATATAGGGTTGGTTCCCAGAAAACAACATACCATGTCACTAATCTTCGTGTATTAAGATCTGCAGCCCAATCTGGATTAGAAAAGGCATTTAAATTCATCTCTGCATTTGCTGAATAACAAATTCCATACTGCATTGTCCCTTGAAGATATCGTAATATCCGCTTTACTGCTCCAAAATGTACCTCAGTTGGTGTAATCATAAATTGACACACTAAATTTACTGCAAATGCAATATCTGGTCGTGTGAATGTCAGATGTTGCAATGATCCAACTATACTTCGATAAGTGCTAGGATCTGTCAAGGGATTTCCTTCATTCATAAGCAAGGAAGTATGAGGCTTGCAAGGTGTTGTTGCAGGCTTACAAGATTCTAAACCTGCCTTATGTATAAGGTCTTTGATATATTTAGCTTGATTCATAAAGATATCTCCATTCTCTTTGTACTATATTTGTAGACCAAGGAAAAATGTAAGCTTTCCCAGATCCTTTAAATCAAAGACTTCAGATAACTCTTGAACAACATGATTAATCTTCAAATTATTTGAGCCTGTGAGAATTATTTCACCCACATATAACAACAATATGACAATGTCTGAACCATCTTTCCTCATGAACAAGCTTGTATCTGACAAAGATGCATGAAACCCCATTGCAAGAAGGTAACTCGTGAACTTGGAGTTCCAGGCTCTTGGTGCCTGTTTTAAACCATATAAAGACTTTCTCAGTTTACACACATGATTAGGATAGTTAGGATCAACAAACCCTTGTGGTTGTTTCATATAAACATCCTCTTGCAAATCTCCATGAAGAAAGGCATTTTTGATGTCAAGTTGCTTTAAATCCCAACGATTCACTGCAGCAATAGCCAAAACAATTTGTACTGTTGTATGTCTTACAACAGGACTGAAGGTTTCTGAATAATCTACACCATGTTCTTGTGAATAGCCTTGTGCAACTAAACGTGCCTTAAACCTTGATACACTGCCATCAGGGTTCTTCTTCACTTTATAAACCCATTTGCTCCCCACAATTGCCCTATCATCAGGCATAGGAACTAAACTTCATGTCCCTTGTGCTTGCAAAGAGTCATACTTCTCTTGCATAGCTTGCTGCCACTGTGGTATGCTAGAAGCTTTTCGAAAGCTTGATGGCTCTGCTATATCAGTATTTTGTGTAACAAAAGAGAAACCACCAGTGAATGATTCTTCTTCACTTAACTGTAATGACTGTAACTCTGGTACTTTGGCTAGGAAAGCTGCATAATTTTTCTTCTCAAGTACCCCACTTTTCAATCTTGTTGTCATGGGATGATGTGAGGTAGAACTAATCACAGATGATGAATCAACACCAATATTGTTATCATTAGGTGAAAAGGGAAGAATTACCTCTAACTGTGAACTGTGGTGGACAGGCAGCAAGGGTGACATTGTTGAGTCTGGAATAGAGTGATGATGATGAGGAATTTGAAGTGCTGAAGAGTCTTGCATTGTCGAAGAACCAAAACCATAAGAGTTCGATTGGTGTTGAATATCTGATACAAGCACATCCTGAGCCTCTTGAGAATTTCCAGAGTGTGATATGGATACATCAGTGACACTGGGAATTGGGAACTGAACCATAATCATAGGTTGTGAACACTGTGAATTTGACATATTATTTGCTTCTGGAACAGATGTCTTTTTAAATGGATACACAGTTTCATCGTGAATCACATGCCTAGATAATATCAACCTGTCATTTTCCCCATTGTAACATATGACTCATTTGTATCCAACAGCAGAACCAAGAAAAACACTCTGAGTTGACCTAAATTGTAGTTTGGTGGCATTAAAAGGTCTAAGAAATGGATACACAGCTGTTCCAAAAATTTTGAAATGATTAACTTCAGGTACTCTTCCAAACAAACACTGATAAGGTGACTGCATTTCTAACACTTTGCATGGCATTCTGTTAATCAACAAAGTGGCATGAGCACATGCATGGTACCAAAACTTTGGTGCTAAATTAGCTTTTGCCATGAGTGTGATGGCAGTGTCCACAACATGCCTGTGTTTCCTTTCAGCAAGGCCATTCTGCTGAGGGGTATATGGACATGAAACCATGTGTTTAATCCTTTTTCTTGCCAAAAACTCTTAAAACATGTGACTCATAAACTCCCATCCACCATCAGATTGAAAACACTTAATAGATGCATTGAATTGAGTTGATATAAAAGCATGAAACTTGACAAAGATATCAAAAACATCTGATTTATTCACCATTGGAAAGATCCACATGAATCTGGAATATTCATCTACAAAGTTCACATGGTATCTATATCCCTCTATAGACTTTGTTGGAGATGGACCCCATACATCCGAGTGAATCTTATCAAACATATTGCTAGCCTTATCATGATTTACAACAAATGGCTGTCTACTCATTTTGCCTCTGATGCAAGATTGACACATTGACATACTTGAACTAGACTCTTTACTAACTGTTATATCTGAAGCTTTAATCATAGCAGCTAATATCTCCTCAGACAGATGTCCAAGCCTCCTATGCCAAACTAAAGCCTGAACTTTCTTTCCCAGAAACGCAACACAATTACTCAACTTTGCAACAAAACCATTGGAAAATGTGTTGACTGGTATCTGAAACAATTCCCCATCATCACTCTTTCCTTGGTATAAAATCACCTTTGTGGCCTTGTCCTGTATAAAAAAGTTCACATCATCACAGATAAACCAACAAGCATTGTCTTTACATAATTTCTTAACTGACAGTAAATTAACAGTGATCATAGGCACATGCAAAACATTGTGTAATTTGAAGGAATGATGTGATGATGTAGGAATAATGGAGGATCCTATATGCTTGACTATCAAACCTTCCCCATTTCCAATTATGATCCTTTCATTCCCATTGTATGTAGTGGCTTGATTGAGATGATTAACATTGGCTATCATATGATGAGTAGCTCCTGTGTCCATGATCCAGGTATCCGCTGCAGAAAAACCATGACTATTTGATGTAGATGCTTGTTGATGTTCAATAATACCCTGTGCAGACATTGCAGTCAAGGAAGGAGGTGGTGAAGTCCCTTGATAAGTGAAGCTATTCCTATGGTAACATTCCAGTGCAATATGACCTCTTTTTTCACATATTTGACACACTATAAACCCTGGAGAAGAACTACCATTATCAATGCGATAGTAACAGTTAGGTGCAGCATGACCCCTTCTGGAGCAAATTTGACATTCATGAGAGCTTCCAGACTTGTAATTTGTGTTACCATTCCAATGGTTGCCTTTTGTACCTCCATTTCCAGAAAAAAAAAAAAAAAAAAAAAAAAAAAACTATTATGCCCAGAGTATGAATTTCCAGCGTTACCATTATAAGATTGTTTACCACTGCCTGAAAAATGTGAACTGTTGTTACCATCCATATTCCCATTTCTGTTGCCAAGATTTCCATTACCAGAATACTGCCTTGAATTTCCATTATTGAACCGCATATTGTTACCAGAGAAATTTCCTCTTTGTTGATAGGTCCTATTTCCATTTCCAACATATCCATTTCCTCCCAGAAAACCAAAATGATCTCCATTATAATCTTGCTGACTTCTCTGAGTATTAGAGCTATCTCCATGTTCATATTGCCCTTGAAAACGTTGAGAACCAGATCATTCTCCTTGTACCACCATTGCAGACATGGATGTACTCAAGGAATACATTCTTGCTTCAAAACTTATTTCAGCCCCAATCAGTTGTGCTCGAAAATCTTTCAAAGACATAGTTGTTTCTCTAGCAAGAATCATTGTCTTGATCATTTTAAACTTAACAGGTAATCCTGATAGCACAGCAATCATATAGTCATTGTCAGATATCTTTTCACCAGCAGAAGTTAATTGATCCCTTATAGCCTTCAATTTCAACATGAATTTCTCAACAGATTCTCCACCCTTTTGTGAAGAATAAAACTCGGTCTTTAATTGATTGATTTGAACCACAGAAACAGAAGCAAATCTCTCCTGCAAGCATGTCCATGCTTCTTGAGAAGTCTTACACCCAATGACATATTCCATGGCATCATCAGACAGAGTTGCAATCAATAAACTGAGCAATGCCAAATCCTTCTTAACCCAATTCTTATATGTTGTTGTGACTTCATTGGTGACACTTGTTTATGTGTTGATTACAAACTTTGGAGGACAAGGTGATTCCCCTGTAAAGTAATCAAACAAATCATATCCCCTTAACACCGATTGAAATTGGTAACTCCACTTCACAAAATTATCATCTTGGAGTTTCACCGTAAGCATACCCAATAATCCTTCAATCTTCACCGATTCACACATCATTAATCACCAAGAAAATGTATTATAACCCAAGCACAAAAGATTCCCAGAAAATTCCTTCACACAAATTCCTGAATATCACTACAAGAACCACTACAACAAACTTTGAATATTCTTAGCAACTTCGGCTTCGGCCTTTGAAGTGCAGAAAATCAACAATCTTTGATCTTTGATACAGAAAGAACGGCTTCGGCCTTCAATTCATCAAGAACATATACGAAACCTAGAAATTTTCTCACTTAGGCATTTAATCAAACACCTGATAGACGCAAAAACAAAGAACTAGAATCAATGAACCTGGAAGAAAATCTGCAACCTTGATCTTCAAAACCACTGAAAACTTCGAACCCAGGAGATGAAACAACCCAGAAGTCCTAGGCTCTTGATACCATCATAACAGAATCGAAGGAAACAAATGAAGGAGACAATGGAAGTAGGAAAGGCTCGAAAGTTTAGAGAGAGAGAGAAATGAGAGTTTATTATTAACAAAACGTTTTCCACACACATCTTACATGCTTATCTCAGCTTATATAGCTCTGAGAGGACTAACAGATTCTCCTAACTGTTCTAACTACCTTGACAGATTAGTTATAACAGTAATAACCACAGCTGCCATGTCATCAATCTTTAACTGCAAATCTGCCATGTCAGCATTGATTGAGTTGCCAAGTCATCAGTGAGTCATCTGCTATATTCATCAAAGGGGGAGTGCTGCAGTCCTATTAGATTAGAAATGTGATTGTGTAAATCCTAGTAGATATATGAATATCTCTTATATTCCTATTAAGAGTTAATTACTTATTAAGAGTTGTAATCATAAGAGGGTAAGGTTTTTACCTATCCTACTACTATAAATAAGGGCATAATGGGGTGATGCAACACATTACAATTAAATCTCTCTCTTCTCTCTTGCTACCGCCGGCCCCCTCCCTCTCTATTCCCTTAGAATAGTTTAGTCAAATAAGCCTACAACAAAAATGTGTTTTTTGCTTCTTTTTGTTTTTCTTGGTTTTTTTTTTTTTTTTTTTGTTTTTGACGTTTTTCCTATCCCAGATGTGTGTCTCTGTATACATGCACTGATGGTTGCAACATGTTACGACGGTGTATTAAGCTTTGGTATATTCTTAACTGATGTACCCAATTTTGTTTTCACTTATTATTATAAAAATTAGGGATAATTACAGCCATATATCAAATTTTAAGAATTTTAATTTGCATGTTCAAGTTTTTCACGACTTAGACAATTTATTTAAACATTTGAAAATGCTATATATAATTAAATGGTATTCATGGGTATATAATTTGCTTGCTTTTTTATTTACGGGAAACGACATTTATTTGTGGTTCTCCTTTTTTAGGTTATTTTTCTGCATTTAGATCAATCTTTTCTCTAAATTTGGTTTTTTTCTTTTGTATCCAGGTTAACTATGTTGTATTTCATATGATTTTATAAATTTGTTTTCTTGTACTTTCAAAGCGTGTTTTTTACTGATTTTTTTTGCTTTTGTTACATGTTGGTTGTGCATGCCTGTATACGTATGGTGATGGTCAGAGGATGTTACGACATTGTATTAACTTTGGGTGTGTTATTAGCTAATATTACAGATTGGAATTTGACTGATTATTACTAAAATTATAGATAATTACAGTGGTATATTGAATTTTAACAATTTTAACTTGCAATCGCTCAACTTCTTTTGCAACTCAAACAATTTTTGAAACATTTGAAAATACATGTAGACTGTTAAGGAAACATGATAACTTTTCGATGCAAAAGATGTCATGTTGACAACAGATTTGGAGCCTGGATCCAAAATGACTAACGTGATATAGTTATGATGATATTTTAACAGACATATAGAGGAATCAACAATTTTTGTTACTTTGTGTTTCCTCTTTTTCCGTCTCTTTTTTTTTTTTTTTTTTTTTTTTGTATTTTTAGAATATATTTTTTTGCCTTGGCTTTTCTGTTGCAGGGATGGCAATTCTAACTGTTAAACCCGATAACCGTGGATAACCGCCCGAATGGATTGTATTTGGATATGAAAATTCGGATATGATTTGGATATGGGGAAAAACCGTTTATATTATTCGGTTATGGTTTTGGATATGGTTATAGAGGTCCCCAAACCGTATCCATAACCGAATCCGATCCGATTAGTAAATAATATAATTTATATATAATATAATAGTATAATATATATATATATATATATATGTATGTATGTATTTGTATATCCATTATTCACCAAACCATTACCTTGAGAATACAAAAGTTGCATTTTGTAGGAAAGTAAAGTTTTGAATCAAAATCAATGCAAACTCAATAGTGCTTTTAGGACATAACAAAAACAAGCCAACATCATCAGTGTTTTAATTTTTATACTCAACAAGATCCATTCATTGGATCATTTTATACATCAAATGTTTAATGAAGAAATTGATATCTACTAACTTATAATTTCTCAATTGAACGAATATATTTTTTGTATTGACGAAGATGGATATACCCGTTAACCGATGGGGAATCCGTTACCCGGTGGGTATGGTTATGGATAATACCCGATGGTTAATTTGCGGTTATGGATATGGTTAATTTTCGTGGTTATGGGGATGAATATAGCATTTTCGTCCTCAAACCGAACCGTTGCCATCCCTATTCCGTTGCATTATATATGTATATATAGATACACAGATGGTTATACTACACTTTTCCGGTGTTGGATCCTATTGCGTTCGTTCTCTATAACTGAATCAGCTAATACGTCATTTGAGATTCTGTGATTTCCTTATCTTTATAATGTTCTTTTGGCAGTCAGAAGTACAATTTTGTTATATTAAACTTGGGTGTGTGCTTCATTCATATGCTAAATTGGGTTTTAGCCGATTGTTACAAGAATGAGGGCCGACACTGTCCACAGTTTTGCTCTCAGTCAAATAGTATTTTCTTCTCAATTTAATAATCGTATAATCATTTTGTATAATCATTTTGTTTCTGATGGTTAAGCTTTGTGTGATCACAGTTTCTGACACATCCCGAATCGGAATGTCTACCTGGACTCCGAATCGAGCTGTGCTGGTCACACCAGAAGGGTGACAAAGCCATAAAGTGTAGTGATGTGGAAAATGTGAATAAATTTAAACCTTAAAATGCCTAAATATAAGAGTGCTTGTGAACAATAATGAACTCATTTCACATGATGAGAATTATATCATCGAAGGTAACCACCTATACCGAGATTTGCCAAGAATCCTCGTCGACATGAAAGCTCAACACTAAAACCTGGAGGGGCGAAAAATAAGGGTGAGTGGGCTTGAAAATAAAGCTTTGTAAAAACTTTTTCGAAAACATAATAACCCATCGTTGTAAAACAAGTATAGTTTTCAAAATATACATACTACGTATAGTATGAAAATACTTACCAGAGATAGCAGTATCTCAAGAATGCAATACGTCACAAACTTCTATAATAAACACATGACGTTCGTAATCACATATTCTTATCTCAAGAATGCAATACGTCACAAACTTCTATAATAAACACATGACGTTCGTAATCACATATTCTCACATAAATAAACATATTATATCGAGCGCTCATCGACATATACTGACACACAAGTTCATGCAGAGATATTCTAACATGAACAGGACTGGGTGTAATAATAACTTACGCTCTAATACTACAATCACGTGAAGATTGGCGCTATGCGCATCACATACGAGTCCTAATTGCCTATAGCAATCTAGGACAAGACTAGGACCTACAATGAATCCAAAGTGAGCGTACGGTGCGATGTGAACGTACACGTGAAAGACTGGCCCTAGCCCGGGCAAGTACTAACACCGGTGCAAGAAACAATGAGCAAATAACATAAATATAGTCATGCCACAGAGATTCGATAATTCTAGTTAACATAATATTATTCATAGCCGTAAATTTAATTAAGGCATCCCGTAAGATTTATAATGATTTCCTAATTCTCATCGTTACGTCATTTCCTATCAAGGTTAATTTAATTACGACATTCATATAGAAAATTCATTATTAGATGAATGTATGGAAACTAAACAAATATTTATATATCAAAGAAAAGACCCACTCACAAATCATGTTGTCGGTTCGAACCCGCCTCGTGGGTATCGAAGATCCTTGCTATGCGTTTCACCTAAAAACGAAACCATTTACGTAAATATAACATACTAACGTAATTATGCGTTTTTGTACATAGTATGGCTAATAAAAAAACTATTTTAAAACGGTCAAATTTCAAAAAACGGACGGTGGATTCGGATTCAGCACATCGAGAAACCTAAGGAGGAACCTAGGATTCCTCCACGCGCCGCCACAAGGTGGCTACACTAGCAGCCACGCGCTGCACGTGCCACCATGTTGTGGCTTCCCACACGCGCCCACACACCTGCAAGTACCACAGTACTCGCCTTCTTCATTTTGCCCAGAAAATGATTAGCAGTGGTCCAGTTTTCCAAAGCCATTTCCCAGCTCAAATCTCAACCAAATGCAATGATTCAAAAGCCAACTAAAAGATAGGAATGTGGGGAATAGATCTATACCCATTTGAGGCCATGTCATGGTTAGAGTTCATAGGAAAAGTGGTCTGAAAGTGGCTCGATGACCATGGTTGGTTCCTTCTAAAAATCTGGGGAAGTCTTCCCCAACTTGTTTTCTACACTAAATCACCCCCAATCATAATTTTAAGGTTAAAACAATATTAGGGGTTCAAAATAAGAAATGTTTGAGGTTGGGGGTGGTCCCGAGGCTCACCGTGGTGGAGTTGTTGCAAGTTCGCCTGAAATACACACTGGTGGTGGTTCCTAGACTCAGGGAAAGCAAAGTGAGATGAAGGAGGAAGGAGAAGGCTCATAGATGGTGGTGTCATCACCCAGGTTGCTGCTGTGTAGTGGGCAAAGTTTAGAATCTCTAGGATTTAAGATGGGAAGGAGAAGGATGGGAGAGTGGGAGGTGAGGCAGCTCGGCGACGGAAGGTGGTCACCATTCATGTTTATGTGCAGTGGGTTGAGAGAGTGAGAATGAGGGGGTGTAGAAAACCAAAAAGTGATGGGTGGTGGTGCTCTGGAATGGTTAACTTCAATGGGAACAGCAGCTTTGCCGTTGATCATTCCTGTGTTTGCAAATAAGACAGGTTGGAGGGCTGGGAGAGATGAAGGGAAAGAGGGAGTGCCACCCGTTGGTTTCACGTATGAAAAAAAATTCTATATTAATTAATGAATTATGACACAAATTATATATCTATTAATATGTATATGGGAAAGAATAAAAGTAACAAAGAATAAATAAAGTTTGAAAGTCAAAGTGGGAAAGAGAGAGAGTGACAAACGAGAGAAGGGTCGGGAAAGTGGGAGACACGGAAGAGAGGGAGAAGTATGGGGTGTGGACCCCACGTGGTACACAGCCCAAGGCCAAAAAAACAAATCAAATTATTCCCCGTAAACGTGAAATTACTAAAATGCCCTTTATGATCGTAGTTTCGTAAAATTTTAACCGTAGTTCCGATTTCAATTTCGTTTCCACCAACGTATTCATACCATCGAGTACTTCGAGAATACGGTAAAATAGTAGCTTGTACATGTCACGAAATGACGGTCAATGAAAGTCAACAATCTCGTGGGCATTTCCGTCAATTCACTCTTTTAAAATTAATAAAAACATAAAATTAGGGGTGGGTTGCTACCGTTTTTGTATTTAAAAACTTTATATTTGTTTGACTAGGGTAAATGGGAAACATAGCTTCAATCCCGTTGATAAATTACAACCGTATACAATGGCGGTGAAGATAAGAGTCTGAATTTGCAGGATATGGAAATCGTTGATCCCCGAAACCGTTCAAACATACACAGCTCTGCACTCTGTGTTACTGATGAAATGGTGAGCAATTGTTATTCATCTATATTAATTAAGACTGGTAACAAGGGTAATTAAAGTTGCAAATAACACTTTGGTCTATGATGTTTTTTTTTTTTTGCATGCTGAGTAATAACCCATACGTTTATTTAGATGAATAACCCATACGTTTATTTCTAATCTTTTTTTTTTCTGCTTCTTTTTTGTCGTTGTTAGGTTTTGTTCAATTTGTTAGGTTTTGTTCAATTTAATCTCATTAGTTTGATTCTAATTCAATAAATTTGTGTAACGTAGGGTTTTCTGTTGGAGAATAAATTTTCTTCATACTTCATTCAGTTTTGTTTTACGATTTATGGTGCTTCAATCTGTTTTCAGTGTTCCAGTTTTGGGGTTCCATTAAGATGTGCATATATTGAAATATAAAAAGTACAAGCTTCCAAACGTAAACTCTTTGCATGGAAACCAAATTTTGTGTGTACTTTAACCATTATATAAGCAAACTTCTCTACACCAAATTCTATGTGTATTATAACGATTATACTTAGTTAGGATATATTTTTACTTTGATAGTGAATTATAAGAACTGTGGCTTCCTTGCAAGTCCTTTTTGGATAATGCATCTACGAATTTGAATAATTACCGAAGATTTGCTACAATAATACAAACTTTTGGGACGGAAGATTTCTTGCGTTTTTTAATGCAAGCAATTAGATTGCCTCTTCAATCAATTTGGCCAAATGAAAATTTTTTGTAATCAATAATTTTTTTTAATGTCAAACTTTAAAAATGTAAAAATCTAATTGAGTTCTTTTAATGCAGGCAATAAGTTTTCTTTTTCAATTATCAATTCCTTCTTTCTAAAGTTATTCTCACCAGCAAATCACTAGATTTGTTTTAGTGAATTTGACCAAATGTATAATTGTTTGGATGTGTTCCAATATATCCTAAGCTTTTGAGCAGATTCGTGGTCATTACAACAGTACAAACCTTCTTAAATTTGTTTCATTTTTCATCATTATAGAATTCAGTAGATTTTTTTGGTTTTCTCATGTTCGTTTGTACAATTGAATTGGTGTAGCAATATTAGGGCCTATTATTTTTTTCATTATCACAGTTCTTTTAGAAAAAAGGAACTCATTGCTAGTTGTTATTTCATCATTTTTTTTCTTACTGTTTTCCTACCTTGGATGGGTGATGTATGTGTTTTGGAAGTATTTCAAAACTGCTTTGACACTCATTTCTGTAAAAAAAAGATTGCACATTAGTTACAAATTGTAGGTTTTGAAAACTTGCACACTACAAGAAAAATGAGCTTTGGATATGAAATAAAGGGCAAAATTGAGAATTTTGTGTCTGTTTGACCATCAAAAAACTTAAACAGTTCCCATTCCATAGAGGGCATCATCTATTGTGCCCAATGTTAAAAAAATAAGACACAAAACAGTAATGGGCACGGAAACCATGCCGAGTGGGGTCAGATGACATTTTTTTTACCGAAGATGGGCACAAAAAACATTTTGTGTCTTTAAAAATTATTTGTCAAAGGCACTATATGTTCTCTCTCATTTGTCTTTACCTCCTCTAGCACACCAATAATTAAAATTTATAAAATTGTGGTAAATAATGGTATGGAGCTATTTATTATTGTGCAATGTTTTAGCCTCAAAATAAGTTAGCAATAATATTGTTCAAATTCGTTTTTCGCGTGAGCCGAACCTCAGATCTCTCACTTACAAGTAAAGAAAAATATCACTACACCGTAGTACTAAGTGGCGTGTTTTAGATTTACAATGGATCATTTCCAACTGCAATGAATGTTTGTTAGATTCATATCTTTTTGAACTGCTTTTTAGATTGGTATATTCCTGCAGGTTTGTTTTTTATTGTCACATCCCGGCCCAAAGCGGACAATATCGTGCTATGGTGGTGGAGCAGGCCTGGGGAGAGCACGCCCTGATTTCCAGGTCGGGGTGTGTCATTTATGCTTCGTGATATGGTTTTTGGTTTTATAGTAAGTGTTTTTTTTGAACTGCATTAAAAGTCCTTCATGCAGTGACACATAACCAACAATTGTGCCCTTAGGGTCGGTCTCCATGCAAACGCAAGTTGATCTTCAGATAGACAAATAATTGTAGATTCCTTTTTATGACACTAATGATAGAAATTGTGTCCACTAAATATTAATAAATAATAAATCAGTCTACTTTTCATTGGGTCTTCAGATAGACAATATATTTTAATAATTATAAAATCCTTTTCATGACACTGATGTTAGAAATTGTGTCCAGTAAATATTAATAAATAATAAATCACTCTATAGAAAAACAATATCTTGGCACAATTATGGATTTGTGACTATATTCTAGTATAAAACTTCCACACTCCTTCACTAATTTGTCTATGGAAAATAGAAGGTTGCTTCATACACTTGTGTTTCTTTTCAATTTGATCAAGTTCAACATCATTGAGAATGACGAACAAGCGAGGTTGCGGAGTTAGAATTGGAACCGAATCTCTAGCATCACATTCGTCTATTGCTTCAAACATTACAATAGCAAATTCCACAACGAATCATATTTATAAATATCAATAATCATTTTTTTTTAGCACAAAAAATCGTGTCACTATTTATAAATATCAGTAACCATATTTTTTTTATTAATTTAAAAACACACGAAAAGTATTTTCGTGCCCTTTGATTTAGTATTATTTAAATCATTTAGTCTTAAAGACACAATGTTCGTGTCTTCCTTTAAAGTCTGGACACAAAGTCATATTTAAGTATTAGTTTTTATCAATCCCATAACCCACTTGGTTTCAAAAGCAGCCTCACCCACACTCACTCAGCCTATTCAAACTCTCCTCCCTCAGATTCATTCTCACCCGTCTCTCTCCAACCCCATTTCTCTCACTACCTTCCCCAGATCAAATCGTGGAGGCTCTTGAGTTCCATCATCGCCAGAAAACCTTGGTAAGAACCCTCTGCACACGATCTCCACAAGAAAAAATCTCGGAGTGGCGGGGGGTTGGGATCGGCGAAAAGTTTAGAATCAGAATCGGATGAGGTATTTGCAGTTTTGGTAACTGCAGGGTCATCGATGGGCAGTTTCTAGGGTTGGAGTGGGAGGCATTCGAACTTATCTGCATCCTAATACTCGAAGTTGGTGAATGAAGGTTTGGGAAGATGGATGCATGGTGAGTCCGAATCGGGAATCGGGTTGGGATTCGGGTCTGGTAGGGAGAGATCAAGGAAGGTGAGTCGGGTTAGGAGGCGGTGGTGAGGAAAAGGCGGGTGCGAGTCGGAAGAGGGAGTGAAGAGTAGTCGTCGTTGTCCTCATTTATTTCGTCGTTGTAGCCTTCGAATTGGGAGTCGGCGACTTGGAGGGAGAAGGGAGAGTATGAGAGGTAGGAGAAGAGGAAGAGGATGATTAGTGCTTTCATCTTTTTCTCCTTTCATTTTTAAAGTATGATTGTATACTTGTAAACGTGTGTTGGTTGTTCAGGTGCCATGGATATACAATATTATTTCTTTTAGTAATCGCGTGTTTTTAAGAGAAGATGTTTTCTCTTAGTATTTGATGTTATTTTGAATTGTTTTGATTAGTTCTGAAAGCTTTTAAATATCTGTGGAGTTGTAGATCAGATATCCCTTCATTTGTGGAGTTCTGCGACCAAGGTCCTACATGGTGTATACAACTAGACAATTTATAATCAAGTTTAATTTTCCATGGGTGCAAAATTTCTTTGTGAAAGCAGACTTTAGTGTAATTTAATTGGCCAATTTAATCTCTCTTTCTATTCTTTTTTAGCTTCGAAAAGTAAATGATGAACAACGGACTGGAATTCGGAAACTTGAACATGATCTTCAAGTTGCAGAGGTTTGTTGTCTGTTTATTTGCTACTTGAAACTATCAATTGCTACATGGTATTAATTTTTTTGATATCTCGGGAAGAAATGGTGAAGGAGAAGTTTGGGATTTCTTCGATATCTAAAGATTTAACTGAGGTAAAGAAATGGTAATGCTATCATTTTCTAATGCCTGTTGTTGTTGGCAACGTTGTTGTTATCACTTTAGGTTTAATTCTTGTGTCTTTACCTCTTTTAGTGATACTAGTCAATTAGTAAATTTATCAATTGCTTAAAGGTGGATTCTGTTATGGCCCCGTCTCTTATTAATCATATGCAAACTTTTAAGCTTGAATAACAGTGAAGCGTATCATGTTCTTGTTATCATTTACAAGTGCTTTAAAATTAAGTTCACCATACTGCCAATAGTTAAATACTGTTGTGACCCATGATCAGGTCCATGGAGGATGGCTTCCACATACATTTGGAGTTCATGTAGACTATTTTCAGGTAAATCCACGCAGATTAGTTGGATAACAATGTCAGTCTAATTTCATGACAAAGTATTTATGTGCAGACGTACATGGTGACTTACTGGAATGAGCTTGGAAGACCAGCCTTCAATCTGGGAATTGAAAAGGTTTGTCTGTGATATTCCAAACTTTATTCGTTAAACTTCTCCAATAAAAATGTTCACTTGCCAGGTGAATAAACTGGAATAGCCAACTATTCATTTATTTGTTTGTCCTCAGGCCTTAAAAATGAAAGCTCGTGGTGAGGGTTGGGCTGAGATCATTGTCGAAAGAATCAGAACATTATGTTATCCCCAACTTTTCTTCATATAATACAAAATACAAAGTGAGACACGAGTTGCGTTTTATGGGATTAAGTGGCAAAATTTGAGTTTCAAAACTCGAGTTCTGAAGATGAGCATAAAGCAGCAAGAGCCTATCTTACTAATAAATTCTGAAGTCATTAGACTCAGCTTTGGTGTTTGACATCTTCCTCATTTCTGAACAATTAGTGTACAGTCAACTTTTCTATTTGAGATATTGAACCAAGTTGGCAACCTTTCTAATTCTTCCTTTTTTAATTTGAAGAACTGGATCCCAAGGTTGAAGAAACAGTCTTTGGAATTTAAAGCCTATCTTGAACCAAACATTCGATTAGTCACTGCAAAAACTGTTGATGTATATCGTTCATCAAAGAGTTCTATAGAACCACTTGTTTTCAAGGCACAAAATATGGCAGATCCTTACATTCAAGTGAGCCCCTCGAGAGAACTTTTTAAATATATGGATTTGGTGGATGGAATTCTTTCTTATGGCATTTCTATGTTATGGCAGGAAGCTAAGAAATATACCGAGCCTTACATTGGTCGGGTTGCAATGGTGACAAAACCACATTTAGATAAATTACAAGAAAGAAAATGCCAATGCAGTTCTCCTTGTTGCAAGCCAGGTGAGACATATGTACATCTATCCTCTCAAAACCTTGCACATTTCTTTTTCTTTCTAAGGTTTACTTTCTCTGACCACTATGAAATATGTTTGCCCTCCAACTGTTGAACTTCCCATCCTTGGTGAAAATGTGACTTGGTCTGCGATCTCTTGTAGGCCAAAATGACATTATTTAGGATAATTATCAACTTTTGTTGTTGTAAGTAGCAACTTACTACAAAGAAGTATCAACTTTTGTCTTGCTTATCCACTTACTGATGTCCAAAATTTCAAGGTACGATGATGTTCTTATAGTGAAAAAGCTTACATTTCAATTGCATATTGTTGGAGGTTCTATTCTTATGTATTAAGATTATCTTGTTTTACATTACTATAATCATAAAATTATTGAGTTTACTAATGTTGTTGTGTAGGAGGATAGGGAAAAACTATTTGAAGGAATACTTAAACAGAAATGGAAGATCATCTCCTGATGGTCATCTTCATTAATTCGTTTATAGAGCAGCAGAGATTCGATGAGGTGCAAGGCTTGCTGAGGAAGATGCATCTGTCCAAAAATGTATGCTTTCAAGTTCTTTTTGCATTAGAGATGAAATATGTAACATTATAATATATGTTTGTGAGATTGAGAATGTAATGTAGGCTTTCTACATTTTATGAAAATTAAAAAAAAATAAAATTAAAAAAACCTCAATTTCAGTTTCAATTTTTCAAATGATGATTTTTTTTTTTAATATTTAATTCATGCAGGCACAATTACATTTTAAGTGCCAACATGGCTGGAAAAAGTAGTATGACAACTTTGTTAGAACGTAGGCACAAAACACCCTTTATTTGTGCTGACATCATGAGCACAGAACTCAGTATTGTGCCCTCTGAGCAATGGTGACGCCAATAGAAGGCATAGACACAAAGATGGTAGTTGCACTGTTGCTATTGGTCTATGAGCACAATTGTTGGTGCTTTTTGGCCTCAAAGGGCACAAATAATTTATTGTGTGCAGTGCTCGTTTTTTTTGTAGTGGCACTTGTGTGGTACGATTAGTGTTCATTTTCTTTATTTATTTACAGTTTAATTGTGATTGAAAAATTAAAAAATTAAAATCAATACTACATTAATAAAACCCTCTTTGTCAACAAAAAAAAAAGGGTAAAAAGACAATTTTGTCTTCTACCACAAAACAAAATCATGGACGGTAAAGTAAATTCACACAAATTAAATTATACAGTTTTTTTCAAAGCCTCACCTAGGGAGACCCTAACATCCTCTAATTTTGAAAAATAAAATCTAAAGGAGAAAACTTCTCTCTCTAATCAACATTCATTTTTCTCCCCTTCTCCTTCCCATTTTAAAATAAAAATAAAAATTATTTTCACACACAAAAAGTGTGAGCATATGCTAATTTTATTTAAGCATGTTAAATTTTTTTCTCCCCAGCTATCAATTTGTTGCTTGAGGTTTTAAATTTTTTGCACATTATGCCAAAAATAAATGTAATAATACAAGAAGCTTATACTATTGGCACTTCAAATGGCATGGAAATGTCCTACATTTGCCAAACAAAGTTTGATGATGCAAGAAGTGAACAACTGTCTTTTGAATCACGTGTTGATCAAGGAAGTTCAGAAATGTTGATTAGTATATGAAGGGGCAAGCCAAAACCTACTCCTAACAAGTTGTTGGAAGTTCAGAAATGCTGATTAGTATATATGTATAAATAGGATAGTAAATTTGGTTGTATTTATGTAGTAATGGAATTGTAAACATGGTTGTAATTATGTAACTAGAGTTATAAACCCGCGGCATCACGCGGGTTTTTTTTTCTTGTATGTTAAAAAGATAGAAATTCGTGATTCCATATGGTCAATTAATTTTATGATGGAACCTTAACTTCTTCAAAATGATCTATCTTTTAGATGCACCAGCATTGATTTACTTATTCTCCAAATCGCACCTAAATAAGGATGTGTTTCTGTGATTGATGCAACTTAAATCACACCTAAATAAGGATGTGTTTCCGTGATTGATGCAACTTCGGCAATACAGGTTATGACAATAATGTAGCCACACGGCGCAGGATCAAGTTTTGACATACAACTTATCAAAATGTCCCATTCATAAGGATCTTCGTTCCAAACGTCATCAAGTATGAGAATATATCGTCTTCCTTTTATCTCTTCTCGGAGGTTTTTAAGAAGTGCATCCTGACCTTTGATCCCTAGTCTTGTATGGTTTAGAGATGTTGGTGTAAAAGGTTGGCTCGATACAAGCCAAGATGGATGTGAAGAGAGTCTAACATCAGAGACATACAACAACAATCTAATGTTTAACTATTGGTGTTCCATTTCTAATTACACCGAGGTTTTTTGAGATAAAACTTAACACCTGAGGTTCTCTGGACTTGATACCATCCAAGGGATTGTGCGTAGGTGGTTAAGTGGGAGCAATATGTATGCATGGCAGACTTAGTATTGGGCATTTATGGACCCCGTTACATAACAAGAGATTCTAAGATCCCACTTAAAATTGTATTGGCGTCAAAAGTGTTGGAAACACACACCCATGTTTGCTTATCAAACTTTTTATTGATCTCATTTTCATTGTACACTAACTTGGCCAAAGTTATCTTTCCCAGACCTGGCATTCTCACAATGGCCATATATAACCGAAAGATTTTCTTGATTGTTAGAGTTGACCAGTGCTGTAACTATATTTGTCGCTGCCTCCTCCCTTCCAACGATTCTTTCATCCTTCCCAAAGAATGCGTCGGTTTCTCTGTCCCCTCTAATTCTTTGATGCAAACCTGCTGTAGCTACAATTTTTTTTGCAACCAAACAGATCATAGATGCTTTATTTACTCTACAGATTCCGCAAAGATGAATTGATGTGTTTAATTTTATCTGCCATTTTAAGACGACATGCACCTAGATTGGAGAATGAGAAGAAGTTGAGTACCTTTTTTTGTGGTGTGGTGTTCCAGTTCTACTTTATGCCGGAGATCTTCATACTGAAACTCATCGAACACAGCGTCAGCATCCTCAGCTACATCTTTTAAGTTTCTTCGCCCACTCCTCGACTGCCTTGCCTCGACCTTGTGCTTGCTTGGAAGCATCAGCTAAGATATCTTGAACCCTGGAGAATGATTCGCTGAGCTTCGATAATTCATCCTTGAATCCCAAGGCCATTCCGAAATCTTGATGAGCGGCAAGAGAAGCAACTTTTTTCAGCATTCCCTCAGCAGCAGAAGTGAGGAGATACTCTAGCGCCATATCTCAGTAAGTATGTGAGACAAAGAAGATAGCTCGACTCCCCTCCAAACATATGGAGACCAAAAACATTGATTACATCGTAAGATAACAACCATGCTAATCTAATGTTAGCAGCACCAAAAAATACCATACTAACGAATTAAGTGAAGGTCGTCGATAATATTTCTACTCCAACCATGCATGTTCATTAGTATTAAAAATGACATATGTGCCACATCGCAGGTTGGTTTCCCTCATTAAAACCCATGAAATTCATCTAAACTATGGGGAAAGGATACGAACTTGAGTGCTGAAGGAGGAACACTGCTCTAGCTAACTTATGCAGTCGGAAATATTGTTTATTTAATACAAACTCAAGTACTCAAGCATGAGTGAGTGGGTGAAGCTGTATTGCAAAGGTTTGGTGTGGTACTAGCATAAGAAGGACGTGGCCGGGGGTGGCGTAGCAATTTGTGACGAGAAGAACAATCTGATATTCGAGGATGGCAAGCGTCTCACCGATTTGGTTGAACCTAAATTATGATACATCATTTCTCTGTCGGATGATTCAGTTAGTTACTACTTAATCAGCAAAGCCAAGCTCTTCATTGTACTCAGTTGACATGTTTTTCTGAGTATAATTCTTGTCTTCACTAGTGACTAACTACTTTCGATCAAACACAGATCGCGAAAAGACTCCCTCCTCCCAGGAGCGGCAAGCTTAGAGAGTTAGTCAACCGAGTCACTTGTCTACAAGAGTTTGAGCACTTCTCTCATTGTTCTGTGGACAGTTGCTGGATTTGAGCTTAATCGCAGCAGGTGTCTTTTTGTCCAACTTGTGCGGATTGACAATGCATGCGAACTTTCTATGCAATGATCTATTTGTTTGGATCGCATTCAGAAAATGACTTTCTACTTATCTCATAGATATCGCGAAGAAAATCTTGTTGCGGACAATCTTGCTAACATGGGCTTGTCTTCTCCATCTTTAACATGGCCTGATTCTCCTTGTCGGCAGCTCGTGCTACTTTGTTTTCAAACTATGTTGGCTTGCCTGGCCACCGCTTCCCAAATTTATGTACATCTTGATATCCAGGCTTGTCTCACTTTTTTTTTCTAACTTTATGGTGTTGTTCGACTTGTTTTGCAGGTTTAGACCTTTAGGTTTGGTTTTAGAGGTGACATGCCCCAATCCCGAGAACATGTGAAACATGCATATGCATTCATTAAATGGCTTTCGTCACCCTCGGGTGTCGGCCAGCACATGAGCATCCCGCTGTCCCTCCGACATCAGGATCGGGGCATGTCAGATTTGCTGCCGTCGTTGTCGTGGGTGGATGAGTGCGTGTGTGTCGCCGGGAAATAAGAGGGTGAAAGGTCTGAGAGTGAGAGTGAGCTGAGAGTGAGAGAGTGAGAGTTGACTCGGGGGAGAAGAAGAGAGAAGATAGGGATAGGGGCTGCCACGTGGCAGGCAGAGAGAGGAGGAAAATTTGGAGAATCCAAAAAGGGATCCAGATGTGGTAGGGGATAAGGGGGTAAAAATGTAACTTCACTAATTCTATTAATATGAAATTACATAATTTGGGACGGGGTTTCACAATCTACCCCCTTAAAAGAATTTCGTCCCCGAAATTATAATCTCAATCAAATAAGTACGGATACTGGCTCCTCATCAGTTCCTCCGTTTATCATGTCACTTCCTCAACTGCATAGTTTCTCCACAATACTTTTACCAATGGGATGACTTTGTTTCTTAGAGTTTTATCCTGTCGGTCAATGAACGTCACTGGTTCCTCGACATAACTCGCATCCTAATTCACTTCTAATGGTTCCGGCTGAATGACGTGAGAGGGATCTGATACATATTTCCGAAGCATGGAAACGTGAAATACGTTGTGAATTTGCGACAGCTCTGGTGGTAGCTCCAACCTGTAAGCAACTACACCAATTCTCTCCATGATCCGGTAGGGATCGACGTATCAAGGACTCAACTTTCCCCGCTTACCGAAACGAACTACACCTTTCCAAGGCGACAGCTTCAGAAAAACAAAAACACCAATCTTATACTCCCGATCCCTAGAATGTCGGTCCGCTATGCTTTTCTGCCGAGTGAACTGAGAGTGAGAGTTGACTCGGGGGAGAAGGAGAGAGAAGAGGGGGGATAGGGGGCTATCATGTGGCAGGCAAAGAGAGAAGGAGAATTTGGAGAATCTAAAAAGGGATCTGGATGTGGTAGGGGATAAGGGGTAAAAATGTAACTTCACTAATTCCGTTAATATGAAATTACATAATTCAAGACGGGGTTTCACAAGAGGGGTTAGGTTTCATATCCCCCCCTCTTTTCTTTATATCATGTTTGTTTTTGTTTCTAGAAGGGTAAGGTTTATATCCCCCTTCTTTTTCGTGTATTTTTTTTTTTTTTTTTTGTATCTGTTTTTTTAGGAGTAATGTTTATGTCCCACCTAACTAGATGTAACTTGTTCCAAGAGGCTTTTAGATTTTAAGGTGTAACTTGTCCCACCTAATTTTTTCGTGATCAATATAATTTCCCTCGTACCATTGAGATTTTTCAAAAAAAAAAAAAAGAAAAAAAAAGACCATGCATGCGAACTTGCGACAAGCGCTGTATGTTCTCGCAGAAACTGAAATTGACACTAGTTTAGGTTGTCTCCAAGACTTTGATATTGCTCAGATGTTCTCAACTGGCCATTGGCCACACATGTATTGATTGCCTTGTGTCAAACGGGACCTCGAAGGAAAGTTGGAAACCGGTCGCCCAGAGTTAGAAGCATAGCCGAGAGTCCTGTTGCAAATGCAGAGAAAGTATACTGCCCATTTCCAAGTGTTCAGTGATGCGCAAACGGGAGGTCTTGGAATTTACCAACAGTTTCTTTGTTAACGAAGGACGCGTGAAATGCATGAAATTTCCTCACTATTCTGCATCGACTGCAAGGTTCCTTGGACTGCCAAATGATCTGCCAAGAGTTCAAACCATCGGAGACCTATATACAATCAGATGATCACATGTTTAAGTCTCTCATGACGGAGAAATCCTGGCACCATTGCTTGTAAATTTCGTGTTTATGCTGTTACATGTTTGATTTGTATTTAAACTTAACCCTCGCAATTGGTGTTGGCAGTATTTCTTTACAAAAAAATAGGGAAATAGAGCTTTTGCCTATCAGGCCGCCCCTCTTCTTTTTTTAGGGGTGTGTTATCCACACTCCTTTTTACTTCTCACACACCCCTTGTTTTTTACTCTGAATATGATTTTTATTTTGTTGTGCTTAAACGGCACAGTTGGCGCTTGCGATGGTAGAATTTCTTCTCCGGCTCCGCAAAATAGTCAACCACAATATTTATAAACCAAAATCAAGGCAAATGCCGCAAAATAGTCAACCGCAACGCATGATGAGCATCATATCCGACATTAAATATCTAAATAGATCAAATGCAGCTCTTTCTCCTTCCCAAGTCACTTGTACATGCAATAAAGGAGAACGGAAGAAAGGCGCACGAAGAGTTGACGGCAGAACAGAGTCTATTATTACATGAAAACATACATCTCTTCAAACTTCATGTAAATGTTTAGTTGTTTACCACAATACAAGTTGAATTATCGAAACAATTCAACCTCCTCATAGACAAGATAACTAACCAACCCACATTCACGACCCCGACTATTTGATGTCACAGCAACCATACACACAAAACCACAAGTTTCAATCTAAGCACATTGCAGTACATGACAGGCAAGAAAAATCATGCAAAACACAATAAGCTTGGCTAGCATTCGAACATGGCCCATGTCATCATCGTCTTCTCGAGTGGTTTTTCACTATACATGCATTCATCGAGATGCTAGTGACCAGAAATTCAAGAGAAAAGATGGTAATGCAGCGAACCAGGACATGAAAGCCATCGCTGTAGCTGTTTCAAATTGTGCACAATGGTTGTGGGCACAGCTACTAAGATCATTGTCAATAAGAACTGTGATGCCTGCAGAAGCACAAGCTGCAGCAAATGTAAGAGTGGATGTCACCTGCAGCAAATAACAGTAGATTGCTTCAGCCATGGGGAACAAGTAACCAATCAAACTGAGACTTCTATGCAAACAAAAGGAGAACTGTTGACAGTAACAATGACAGGAATATCCGGAGCAAGTTCAGAGAGTACAATCGCATGGATTTGCAAAATTTGTTTAGCATGGTTTCACTGGGTAGGACAAATCAAATATTCAGGTCATTCAGGCATGAACTTGATAAAGAGGTTTCCTTTCCATAGAAGTTCACTGATCAACTATGGTGGGGCATCTACTTTTGTATCAATGCTCCGACTGTGACTATAATATAAAGATTGCTTCAAGTAATTAAGTTTCCAATATAATCATCTAATCGTGACTTAGGAATAGCAATTTAGCATTCAGAAAACAAAGTAGGACCCTGCAAAATAGACCAAGTACAGACCCAAAATACTTCCTACAACCGAGGTTATAACGAATATATCACTCAAACTAATGAGAGGGCAAGGTGAAACCACCATTGATTCCTAAACAAACAGAGCCATTGACTGTCAACCAATTCGTTTAGACTGAGAATCAGATCCATTATGCTTTTGCACTATCTGTGATTAGCAATAGGACAGCACCAATTAGATTCAACACTACTGATTAAAAAGTTATGCAGCTTGTAAAGAAGGCAACAACTTTTTCAGCTATTTACAAGTAAATTCACAAATGAACGACTGACAGAAACTCGAAAATGCTTCAATTTGAATGTAGAAAATTAAAACCAAAGAAAAACATGCAAGACCCACATCTCCAAATTGTTGAAAACACCGAAATCTGCAAAAATTAATTCGAATTTCGATTAATCTTACCCCATCACCAAGGGTGAAGAAGCACACAACTCGATGGTTCTGCAAGGAACGCCTAACTAGAAGGGCATAAACGTCCACAATGGCCAACGAGAAGCTCCACAAACACTGCAAACCAGTAGCTGCAACAAGGTAGCTGAAATCCACACAAAACAGAACAAACCCAAAAAACCCAATTGTTACCTGACGGAAATTAAAGCATAATTAAAGGAATTAGAGAAAAATAAGCTGAAAAAGAAGATATGGGTTCAGTTGTGGCGGCTACCCACCAAAACGCAGTGACGGAGGGGAAGTCAGAGGTGGTGGCCATGACGACGAGCGAGGCGGCGGAGAAGAAGAACTGGGCGAGGCGCAAGACGAGGCCGCCCGGGGTGCCGGGCATGCCAGGAAGATCCTTCATTCGGACCCGGGGTGGGTTCGGGCCGGCGCCGTCTGTGGTGGGTACATCTTCAACTGGGTGAACCGACCCATGGCTCACGTTCATCTCCTCCTGGGTCTTCAATTGGTCCGAACCATCGTCGTTAATCAGTCAACGATGGTGGATCGGAGCTGGGGGTTAAATCGAAGAAGTTCGGTGGTTGCGGGATCTGGGTTCGGCGGGGTTGTGGGAGTAGAAACTTCTTGATAAATCGGGGTGGAAGATGGAGAACCAGGAGATCAAATGGGGGCTTATCTCAGGTGTCAGGGAAAGAAGCTGCGAGCGACATATCGCTGTGTTATGAAATGACGGGTGGATCAAATGAGATTTTGACATTTTCGCTGCTTTTTTTGTTCTTGCTGATATACCCTGCTGGGTGCTCCCTACAGACTACAGTACAGGAATTTGGGTCATTGGGGGAGTAAAGTTTCAGTAAACTCTAACATCGTCACGTAGTGTTACTATCTATTTATCTCATACAAAATGTTATTTTAGTCACTTATTATTAAGAGCGGTTACTCACTTTTAAATTTAATATAAGAGTTGAGATGAAACTAATATGATTTTAATATTTTGATCTTAATAGTTAATATCAAATCTCTTTAGTCATTAACGTGAAGAGCACGAGACTAACAAGAGTATAGGTGGCAGATTGATTGTCACAAACAAAAAATTCTTTTACCAAACCGCCTGAAAAAATCTTAGCCACTAGAGAGAAAAAAAAAACCAAAGAAAAAATACACCGCCAAACGTAGCCTTTAGCCTTGAGATCGGCGGTAATTATTTTTTTATCTCTTCCTTCTTTTTATTTCCTTTTTTCAGTCGTGATCACTCTCTCGTTTTGTTGAAGAGAACCTTTGTGGTTGTAGTTGTGGTTACTCTCCTTTTTAGGGAAGAGCTTTTGTAATGATTATGACTTACTGCTCAACCCAAGATGTTAAAGCAACAATTATCTAAATCTAAGGTAGTGATTTTGTGATTTATGTGCTTGGCAAGGATTATGCAGAGTAAGCTCGACATTTTTTGAAGGTAACTCATAGCATATTTTTTGTCGACAATTGTAAGATCACCAAAGGGAGGTGCGATCTTTTCCTTGTGGGGTCGTTGCAGTGGCTTGAGGAATTCACATTCATGTTTTGTTGTTGTTGCAAACTCTTCAAATGATGGTATGATGTTTACCTTGTGTGTCTTGAAAGTGTTGGGTCCGACTCATAGGGTTTATGCTTTGTGAGCTTATCTTTCATGTTGTTTAGGTATGGGTCTCTCGTAGTTGAGGAATTGTGCCTCTTAAGAGTTTGTTTTGTGTTGTGTCAATTTTTTTGTTTTACTTTGGTTGTTGTTTCGTTGTCTGTTTGCCTAGAAAAGGACTATAACAGCATCTTCTTGATGTCTTGTAGCAGGACTTCTTTGCCGAATGAGCGTCGTCTTTGCAAGTTCATCAGAAAGAGATAAAATGTTTTTGTCCTCATGAGCGTAATCTTTCATTTTGGTTAGATGTGATTATGTTGGGTAGGTTTTGTATTGTTTTTCTATTGCGTTTATAATCATGAAATAGTATTCTTGATCGATAATGATCCTCGTTTTATTTCATTAATGAAATTTTATTATCTTAAAAAAAAACACCTCACTTAATGTTGAACGACAAATTATAGCAAATTGCCGTCTTACACCATGAACTATCTTGACATTGTTAATTTTACCTTTAAAATTATATTTTTAAATAAATTAAGATTCCAAACCATATGAAGTTATTTATAAGATAACAAATAAGTAATAATAGGAAATAAATCAAATCAAACCGTTGTCTACAAGACAAAAAACCTAAGACCAAATCAAATCTCTAAAATACTTTCCTTTATAATTTTCAACATATTATAACGAGTTGATCATCTTCGGTCGAAATGTAAGCAAGCGTCGTATCATCAAGAATGACATTCATCTTATCAAGGTAGTCGGAGATGACAAGTCTCCTTGGTTGCGGAAATCAACTTGAGCAAATACTTTAGGGACATACCATATCTAGCAAAATCTCTTGCAAAAAGCAAAAAAGCAAAAAGGCCAAAGCGCTCGTGCTAAGCGAGTATTTGAGCCTTGAACTGTTTTGGATAGGCAGGTGACGGTTCCATCAACGTAACCAAATAGGCCATGACTTTGTAGGATGGGTGATATATGAGCTAACCAAATTGGGTTAAGTTCTTTCAACTTTTAGGTGGATTGTTTATCTCATACCCAGTTGAAGTTTGGCACATTCTCATTCCTTCGTATTCCCATACCATCTAAGGAAACCGCCCTAAAACTTTATGTCTAAAGACTTTTGTTTTGGGTAATCAGTGACTAAAAGCCAAACAAAATATGAGGTTTTTTTCTTTTCTTTTTTTTTTTTTTTAACTGAAACAAAATATGAGTTACCATGAACAAATTGCCTTGTCATCAATTATATTTATTTTAAATATTTTCTTATTTTTGTACCGAATTTCCTAGTTCAAAGAAGAAATATAACACAATGTCAATACATGTCTCATAAAATTATGTCGTGCTTAATGTTCACAATTATATTCCTCTATATGAATAAATTTTATTGCATACAAACCCTAAACTCAAAGAAGATATTATGGCCTAGTTTGATATTGCTTTTTTCACTAAAACTTCAGCAGTAAAAAAATATTTGATAAAAGTAAAATATCTTGCTTATTTTAAAAGTAATGACCTCTAAACAACAACTTTTAAAAGCAACTTGTAGGTAGTTCTACCATAAGTATATATGCCCAATGCCCATATAAAGTTTGTGCATATATAGTTTTGGTAGAAATTGTTTTATAATTCCTTTTATGGTTGTTCACATATTAAAATGAATTACTTTAGTTCACCTTGGCAATGTGGAGTAGTTGTAATTTTATGCTATATTTATGTCTTTTTTTGTAAGACAAGAAAGAGCCACATAACCTAGGTCAACCACTAACATCAAATATCACCATCATCCCTAACCAACAATATGTCGTCATATATAATTGCAGTGTTTTATACCCATAAATTGTCACACACATCATCATCATATTTCTTTATTCAAATTAATTTTTTTTCCCCTTTTGGTGATCAGTCAATTGAGAGTAATTCATGAATCATCATAACTAATAATTACAATAAAAAAAAAAGTGAGTGAAAAAGAGAACAAAACAAGAAGAAAGGAGAATTTGTATCAAATTTCAATTTACTGATCCAATTATTGTTTTGAATACAAATCGTAATAAATTAAAGATAAAAATCTTATCAACTACGACAATTCACCACTTGTTGAATTGATCAAAATTCAATACGAATCATAAAACAATCAAAGATAACAACATAACGAACGACTATATATTAACGACATACTAAAACATGATCATAACGAATTTCTCACAAAATTTGTTAATTTGACCTCCATTAGTGCTTTGTGCGTCTCTCTCCCATCAGCAGTCGGGATTCGGGAATTACCCCAAATAAGCCAACGAGCCGATTACCCTTTTTGCGCTTATTATTTTCTTGGGCCTCATTTTCTCTGTCTCTCGATCTTCACGGCCTTTGCTCCCTCCTCCCTCATCGATCTCTCAAAAAGCTAGGGTTTCGGCTTTCGAGCTCCAAATCCACCGACCTCCTCGCCTGCTCCAAAAATCTCCACTCCCTCCTGGTGCTGCTGCTGCTGCTTCTAGGGTTTACAGATCTAAGCCAGCTCTCACTTCCCAGCTCTGCTCTCTCTCTTCATCATGTTTTGGAAGCTCACTTCTCTCTCTGCCTCATCACCTGTAACTCTCTGTCTTTTCCAATCTCTTTAATTTCGAAACCTAATTTCAGCTGCTTGTGGTCGAAATTGACTGGTGTGGTGTTCTGTTTGATCAATTTGCTAATTTAAAAGTTTAGCTGGTGTGGAGTTAATTGCTAATTAATTTTTTTTAATTGGGTTTTGTTACAAACTGGTTTAGGCTGATCGGACGTAGCTCTATTAGTTTCCGAAATTGAATGGAAAGTAGATTTTAGTGAGCTATATTTTCCGTTGGTTGGATTTACTTTCTAAGCTATATTTTCCGTTGGTTGGATTTACTTTCTAAGAGCGGTATTAATGTGATTGAGATTAAAGTTGGGTAGCTCAAAATTTTGTAATTCCGGGATATGCTATTTACCGCCTGTATTTGCTGGGGTTTGGATAAGTGGGGTCTTTTGCTATTAAGATTGTGATTGAAGTGGGGGAGCTCAAATTTGGTAATTTTTCGATGTGTGATTTTCATCTGTTTGGTCGCGAGAAACCGATGGAAGTAGTGGGAAAGAACTACTTTTGAAGTTCATAGTTTTTGGTTAATGGTGTTTAGATTTGGAGGCTGCAGTCTTTAGCTGCATCTAGTTCCCATGCGCTGCCTTTTCTTTGGCCGGCTATAAACCATGAGTAACAGTGTTTGACTGCTGTAGTTCTAAGTGTATTGAGCTCACATATGATTCTTTGCTTGTGATGGTGATGCTTCTGTTTTTATGGCCTCTTATTAGTTCTTTTTTCTTGTCGTTTTTCTCCCGTACAGGTGGAGACAGTGCTAGACAAGGAAAATTTTACATTAGAGGAGCTTCTGGACGAAGAAGAGATCATCCAAGAATGCAAAGCCTTAAACACTCGTCTCATTAATTTGTAATGTCTCATTGATGTTCTCTTTACGGATTGTACTGCTACTGATATTATCAAAGTTCCCTCCTGTATATATATTAAACTCAATACCAGAATTTGTTGGCTTTCCTTACGGTTGGGAATTTTTTGAGGAATTATACATAGATGATATCTTGTGTAATATGGAACTTGATTGTGGATGAATAACTGATCCTCTTGTGTAAGTTTATGTTTACAGTTTACGAGATAGAGACCAGGTGGAGCAATTATTGCGTTATATTGTTGAAGAAGCTCCTGAGGATGCTGAAAGCAAACGAGCCTTCAAGTATTATTTCATCTTGATAAAGCATTACTTTTGACATTTTTTATTTATACTCATATATTTCTCTCCAAAATGTTTGAGATTTTTATTTTTTTGAGTTGGCTTTTGGTTATTTGATTAAATGTTTTTTTCCTCATGATCTATAGGTTCCCCTTCATTGCTTGTGAGGTTTTTACATGTGAAATTGATGTTATCTTAAAGACTTTGGTGGATGAAGAGAAGGTATTTATGATTATATCTTAATCTTGATTAAGGAATTTGGCGTATAAAATCTTGTCTAGTCTTGACATATGCTTATTTTGTGATTGCAGCTAATGAACTTACTTTTCTCCTTCTTGGAACCAAATCGTCCTCATAGTGCCCCGCTGGCTGGGTATTTCAGCAAGGTATTTTTTTAGGATATTTACCGTTTGTCCTGCTTTATCTCGTCTCAAAATGGGTCCTTGACAAATTTTTTGGGAACTTTAGGTTGTTGTATGCCTAATGATGCGGAAGACAGTCCCACTTATGAATTATGTTCAAGTAAGTAACTCTGTTAGCGTATCTTCATATTTTCAAACTTCTGCAATTTGGTTTTCTTCATTGCATCAATTTGGGACAGTACTTTGCCCTTGGACCTGTTGGCTCTTTGCATTGCCAGCAATAGCATCTATATCACACATTTATCTGATTGCATTGCATGCTCTTCTAAGTCAAGATGCCATGGTTTTGGAAACAAAGTTTTGGTGGGAACTGTTTTAGCTGTGAAATAAGGGTGATATCCTGATATCCCTTTTCTGTTTGTGTATATGTTTTTTATTTACAATCTTTGGTGTCTGCAGGCCCATCAGGATGTTTTCCGTCAGCTAGTTGATTTGATAGGAATTACGTCCATCATGGAGGTATTTAAGAATTCGAATCGAGTTCAAAGTTTTTGGCATTTTTCTTGTAGGATCCTCTTTGGAATTCAATTTGAGGTGTTTTCATGGCACAGGTTTTGGTTCGACTTGTTGGTGCAGATGACCATGTGTATCCCAATTTTATTGATGTGATGCAATGGTTAGCTGAAAGTAATCTGCTTGAAATGATCATAGATAAGTTGAGCCCAAATGTACGTGGAAGATTATATTCTTGTTTATCTATAGAATTTTTTCTTTCCTTATCTACTTATTTATGAAACATATATGACTAGTGACTACTTATGTATTTTGTTCTGTATCCATAGCCATTAAGCATGCACCAGGGTACAATTGGTTTCTTTAGTCATTATGGTAACAATGTCTTACTTCCTCAGTTAGTGATACCTTTAGTTGAGAACAAGATATGTTGACAATATAACCTAATGGATATCCGTTTTACTTGAATGCTCATGTGTCCTGTGTCTGTCTACTTTTGCCTCTGTGCACTGCTTTAGTTGTTACATAAAAGGTGCTGCCCCTTAGATCCAGGAAACACAGAATCAGAAGTATTGCATACTTTGTCACCTTAATTGTATGCCTTTGGCCTTTCTACTTGGAGTTCTATGTGATTTTGTTGTTTTTGGTAGAAATTAATAACAAAAGAGAGACTACTGCGATTGAACTTAAAAATTTAATTGGAAAAAACACTAAATGGTAACATACTTTTTAATGAGCTTAAGAAGTTTGGAATAAATGTTAAATAACGTAGCTTTAGAGCAGCCCTGGTGCATATTCTACATCTAACAACATTCTTTTTTACTTTGGACCAGAATCCTCCTGAAGTTCATGCTAATGCAGCTGAAACACTTTCTGCTATAACTCGAAATGCTCCATCGGCCCTAGCCAATAAACTTTCCAGTCCAAGGTTTGTGATCAGAACACTGTTTTGGTTGGCTTTGAGTATTTGTTACGTTCTGGTACATTTGATTTGGATTGGTTTTTAGTTTTCTTAAATACTTTTATGCAGTTTTGTTACAAGAATATTTGGTCATGCATTGGAAGATTCACATTCAAAGTCTGGTCTTGTACACTCGCTTTCGGTCTGCATCTCTTTGTTGGATCCGAAAAGATCAGCAGTTTCTTCTCCCTTGTTCCATTCTTTTCGGAGCCAACATATGTACGAGTCTCCAATCCCTGTTAATCCAGATACTGTCAGTACAATGCTCCCAAAACTTGGTGAGTGCAAATATCTCTTGCCATAATTATGTTAAAAAAATTGTAAAAATGTACATTTTTCGAGCTGCCTTCCATGTATAATTATTCTTTCTTGTCTGCTTATGTTTATTTTATTCGGCTGATTATATTTCTGCTGTAGTTACATCATTGTTTAGTTTTTCTGTTGCATTTTTCAACAATAAATGCTGAATCTTCACTTTGCCGTTAAATTTTAATATAACTTGACCTTTTGTTGCTTCTTGAAAGTAGTGGGGGATACTTAGGGTTTGGTGCATGGAAGGTGGATGTAATCCATTGAACCTCCCAGTGGCTTTGAAATATGACAAGGATTTGGGATATGACGAAGGCTCATATCATAGGGTAAAATGATAATGTAATGTCTTGAGACTGCCAGAGGAATATGCCTCATATTTGTACAGAACCTGAGGGCTATTAGGATTTGTCAGTACAGTGATACGTTTACTCAGTCATGGGTGCAAGTTTTTCATTATAGCTGCCTTAAAGAAAAAGAACTGTTTCATTGTTGAAATTTTAAGATTCAAAGTGGTTGTCCAGGCGACTTGCTTATGCTTTTGAACGTGTCATCGGATGAGAAAACATTGCCAACAACATATGGAGAGTTGAGGCCTCCACTTGGAAAGCATCGTTTAAAGGTTGGTTTTTCGTTTTACCTCTACTGGAGTTTAGTAGTATTCTGGCTGTTTTATCTACTAAATTGTTGACGGATGTTTTAATTCAGTTCTTGCTGGCAGAATTTTTATTTGATAAGAAGTTATGTGTTAAATGAATTTTCTGCCCTAATTTACAGAATGAGAAAATGGTTAATTATTGGAATACTGTAACTGTCAATTTGCAATTTCTAAACTGTTCTGCAATTTATTTCAGATTGTGGAGTTCATTGCTGTTCTACTGAGATCAGGCAATGAAGAGGCAGAAAAGGAATTGGTTATCTCGGGAACTATCCAACGGGTTATTGATCTTTTCTTTGAGTAAGCTGTTGCTTCAATTTTTTATTTTGAATTAGTGAGTCCTGAGGATAGGTTGTTAAGGGACAATTTCTTCTCTTTTGTTGTTGTGAATGACTTACCTGTTACTAGTATCCTAATATGTTTATTTAATTAATGCAGGTACCCCTACAATAGTTCCTTGCATCATCATGTAGATAGTATAATATCATCATGCTTGGAAAGCAAGAGTGATGCCATTGTAGACCATCTTCTTCGAGAGTGTGATTTAATTGGAAAGTTCCTTCAAACAGATAAACATCCTATTCTATCTGGTGATGCTAATAAGGTAGAGAAATGGATATCTTCGCTACTTCTTTAACTGTGCATAATAATGTTGTAGGAAAATTTTAAATGCTCAACATTCTAGATTTGTTTATAATGCCTCTAGTTCCTTTGTTGGATGAGGTGTATTATAAAAGGGAGAGCATGGTTATGCTTGAGTGGAGTTTAGATTTTTTCCGTGCATGTGACCATATATCAGTGACTACCTCTAGTTGTTTGTTGATTTATTTCAAACCCTGATAATGACTTTTTCCTTGATTATGTAGCCAACAGTACCTGCTGCCGGAAAATCAGCACCACGGGCAGGAAACCTTGGGCACATAACACGAATTTCTAATAAGCTCATTCAATTGGGAAACAGCCAAAGCCGTGTTCAGGCATGCCTTCAGGTAGGTTGCAAGTCTGAACTTTAAATTACTACAAGAAGCATACATATATGGATCATGGCTTTTTTTCTTATTTGTGATTTTGACAGTGATCATATTTAATTGTTTGTAACTTTTATAGTAAGATGACTTCTTTGTGAAGCAATTCTACCATATTTCATGTCATATCTTTGCTGTAAAGTCTGCATCTACATTATCAACTCAAATTTATTGTCATTTACCTCTCTATATTGGTAAGATAGTGATGTTATCACATTTTGGGATACTTGAGTGGGTGTAGGTGTTTTTGACAGAATTTTTATTATTAGTGTTTTTTCTAATAAAACTTTTTTTGGCTTGTTTTTCTAGGAAAATAGCGAATGGAATGAGTGGCAAACAACAGTTTTGCAGGGGCGCAATGCAGTTGAAAATGTTTATCGATGGGCTTGCGGGTATGTTATTCCGTATGTCTGTTTTCAAATGTACATTATTCAAGTATGATTAGGGACCATGATGTATAAATTACCAGATTTTTCAAGTTTATATAGCATTCAATTCAAAGTAACAAAGTTGCCAGTTAGGTTAGGACGACGGCCTTTTTGGGTGTAGTCTTGCAATTATGAGATTGATGTTTTTTTCCCCTTAACTCCTCTTTGTCCCTCTTGTCGGATGCCTCTTCATCTGCTCCACACTGCGGTTATTATAGTTATTATAATATATTAGTTGAACTCTACCCTATGCAAACAATAAAGCTATTCTTAATAGTCTTAACCAGCTAAAGCATCCCTAATTCAAAATGTTTTATTTGCCTTTTGTGTGAGGAAAATATCCTAAATATTGACTTTGCCCCTCTTTTAAATTATGGAATGTTTTTGTTGTAAAGCTATATCTATCTCTTGTCACATACAGACTCACACATTGCTCTATTATTTTTTAAAACATTCGTTTCCATATTTTTTGTTTCACTTTATATTTTCTTCTCACTTACTAAGTCATAAAGAGAAAATATACTATGAATTCATAATGTCGAATTTTACTATTTCTCTATTAATTTTGATGTATTCTTAGTCGATGTATTTAATTTTGTTCGTAAATTCCATATAAATTATTTTATTTCCACAAATTCTTGTAAAAAATCGCTATTTGATATGAATCTCAATATCTTCATCAATATATCTATATTTATGAACTTAAGTATACCATATCATATCTACTATGTAGTCCTTGATTTTATTTTCTGTTATGTGATGATATATTCATGGTACACAAAGTACTTGCTTATAGTTGTTGAGAGCCTTATTAAATGATCAATGTGGTTAACCCTTCTATACATCAAACTCATTTTGTTGGATCTCAACTTCACTTATGTTTATCCTTGTTACACACAGTCGCCCAACTGCTTTGCAAGACAGGACAAGGGATAGCGACGAGGATGACATGAATGACAGAAATTTTGATGTAGCAGCTCTAGCAAATAATCTAAGCCAGGCTTTTAGATACAAAATTTATGAGAATGAGGACGCAGGAGAGGTATCTCACTTGGTCCTCTTTCTTGTTCCTCCACTTTTTTTGTTGGGCTAATGATTTGAATTTTCTGCATTACAGGACCAGGGAGCTCTTGATCGAGATGACGAGGTAATTATTTTGTTTCTATCACTGATGTTTCCTTAGTTGATGTATAGTATTTGATGGTAACCATTCTTATTGAAGCATGAGCAGTGCTCTAAAAAGTGGTCGCCGCGATTAACCTGAAATTGTTTATTAAATCGGCAAGGCTATTAGGCCGCGTAAGGCGGCTGCTTGGGCGGACGCTGGGCGGGATGGCTGACGGCGGCTGGTTTAGCAGCTTTAGTTAGGGTATTTTATTTTAAGCAGGCAACAATTGTATTAAATCTAGGAATATGAGGCCCAACCTTCCATTTGTTTAATGAGAATAAAAGGCCCAACAAAACTTATGGGGTTAGAAAAGGGTACAAAACCAACAGAATCTAAAATTTTACTCATATTCCTATATCTCATAATATATAATAAATTTAATTAAAATAAAAAAAGGCCTAGGCCCCTCCCACCGCCCGACTACCACCTAGCGCCTTTAGAACCTTGAGCATGACTAAGCTCTGTAAAAGGTTGGAAGTAGAAACAAGAAAACCCATGAAAGCAAATTTTAATTGCTTTTTATTTTTGGTTTAATTACATTCTGAAATGAGTGGGTTTGATTTGTAACATGCAGGATGTCTACTTTGACGATGAATCTGCTGAAGTGGTCATATCATCCTTGCGTCTTGGTGATGACCAAGGAAGGTAAGTTTGTAACCTTTTGTTTTGTACCGCTGTTTGTATGAAGAAAAATAAACTTTGAAATTGGGGTTCAGTAGAGAAACATTGCTTTTGAAAGGGTTTCAAATTCGTTTTGGTTTATAAAAATGTCGATTTTTCTTAAGCTCTTATGTGGGTTCTGTATCATTGTTATCTTCTGAAAATTAGGTAAAAAGATGGCCTAGAAAATTAGGTATCCTCTAAAGAGTCAATCCAAGACAATATGGATTGAAATGAAACAAATAATTAACAAGGCTTCTTAGGCTTGATGGTTATCATGCAATCCTCTAGTGCAACTAGCAGTTAGGTGTATAATGAGTTGCACCATTTTCGGAGACACTTAGATAGCCTCTAGCAGCTTGACTTGTAGACGTATAATACCACAATATAGCTAGAAAAGCTAAAAAGAGATTTATTGTATTCTCATATCTTCCATTGTTCAAGGTGGAGTATCACATGCATAACATCGTATATGTCCTTGCAATGTATTAAATATGTTCAACTGATTGCTTCACGAGGCTGGCATTTGACGTCTATGAATTTATATCTCTAGTAGTAATGTCATATGTTTATCATATTGTATATGTTTAGAGTGATGCACCTAGGTTGGAAATTGTTATCTTATAAATTTTATCTCTGGTTGTAATGCAAGTGCTTGATATTGTTGGAAGTGTCGAGTGTATGAGAACGTAGAATTGGCTCATCTGTTGTGTATTATAAGTTTTGGCGTAGAGTATTGTTAATGTGGATGCTGAGTGGTTTTAATCCTGAATGCAGCAGTTTATTCACAAATTCCAACTGGTTTGCGTTCCAAGATGATAGAATTGGTGATGAACCTGTGGGCACATCACCGTCGGAGATGGAAGAAGTAAACTTGAACGGGACTGCAAATGGCGGTAATAGCAGTAGTGATGATGAAGTTGTGGTAGGGGATGATGATGAGTTGGCCGGAAGTAAAGACTCCGTCAATGGTACATCCAGTTCCAACACAAACCTTATGAATGGATTTAGCAACAGTGGAAGCATGAACCCATATTGCGAGAAGACAAGTGCATCCAATGAATTGGGGGGTTTCTTCAGATTTGAGACATCCGATAATGATGACATGTATGGAGACAGGCCTTTGCCTGAATGGGTGGGATGGAGTGAAGCTTCAGATTTGCAATTCGGCGGCGCAAGTGTAAATCCATTTGAGGATCATGATGACTCAGTTGTCAATCCTTCCACTGCCGAGGTAGTGGCATCTGTTGTTGGTGCTAGTTTGCACTCAAGTGGAGAATCTACACTTTCAAATGGCTCTCCTCCATCCTCCACTGCTTCTACTGCAGGGTCAGCGGGCAGTGATGTGAGCCAGAGATCAGCTGCTGTGCCGTCACTGTTTGAAGAGGATGTTGAATTTGTCGGTGTGGAGTTGGAAGGTACTGAGAAGGCTATGGAGCAGGCTCTTAAAGAGGGCATAGTAGGGGAGGCAGGGCCATTGAAGAAAAACATTATGCTGAAGGTGCTAGAAAAGGAGAACCCTGCTGATGGCGAGGCTGCAAATAAGGAGTTCAATGACGCCAACTACTGGAGGGTTGATCAGGAAGTGGCTGTTTTGGAGTGAATGGTGGGTTGATCCTTCTTGAAGCTGTTTGAACCTGAAATTGGGTCCGACAGCCAGGGGCCTATGTTCGGTTGGCAGTGTCAGCGGCTTCTACAGCAGCGGCAGTCATGTACAGTATATTTTTGTTCCTAAGGTAGGTTGTGTTATGGTTATTTTCTGTTTATTTATTGTTACTCGTTGTTTACTCTTAAAGGTTGGTTTCTTCCTGATACCGGTTATGGGAATGTCCCAGATCCAAAAATGTTTTCGTATTTTCTCTCGCTGGAATCATTCGTAATGTGGGATCAATATCATTGTGGAATCCGGACCCAATTAAGTATAAATTGGTTAGGTATTGTGAGTCTATACATATCTACCGCAGTTTTGATGGTCAGTGCCTGGTCTCGCTCTTGATAGAATTTTTCTTATTAGCAAGCAAAGTGATTCAATGTGTTCATTGCCTTTTCGGTTTGGTTTGTTCCACCAAACGTAAGGGTATGAGTCGGTTTGATTGCCATTTTATGTGAGTTAAACTCGTAAGATGGTTGTGAAATCGCTCTCATTTGGTTGCTTGGCGAAGGATATCAAGTTTGAAATTTATAGCCAAATGTTTAAACACATTACGGTCTATTCCAAAGCTTATGGACTTGCGTGACAATGTTAATGACACAAAATGTTGAAGTTTTGAGCAGATGAAGAGTCCCTCGTCGTAATATGCTGCAAAATTCTAGAAACCACAAATTTATGAACTTGTGTTACCGCAGATTGAGGAAGTGGGAAAATGGATTGAGGTTGGGCTGAAAAGGGTTTATCTTCAGCGCCCTTTTTATTTTTGTTGGTACCGGTGAATTAACCGATAATTTGAACCGTGATTCCGTTACGCAATCATGCCCGCACATTATAGCTACTATAATAGAAGGTTAACCATGTAAACCGATGTTACAATAATAACAATGTCATTGTATGACCTTGTCATCATTTCTTGGACAACAAATTTATCCTTGGATACTCTATTTAGTTATCGCCCTCGGTTTCCTATATGATGAGTCATTTTAAGTTACAAGTTTCGTGGTGGTCTAGTGAGCAGAGTTAACATAAATCTTAGTTGGTGACTTCGCCACGGCAGTTTTTGACTACTATCGTGCGATTTATCAGCACCAAGAATTAAACTCATGACGTGTAATGTGAAATACAAGCTGGAAATTCGTCCCCAACTACTGGGCTACCCCGTGGTGGCTTGCATCTCAGCCATTAAGGAAGAACTATTCTTGGTGTACAAAAGTAAAAAAAAAACCATTGCTATTGCTACATCTAAGGGCTGGTTTGGTATTGCTAAAATTATTTTAAAAGCATCTTTTTTAATAAGGCTGAGGCTAAAATTGTGTTTGGTATATGAAAAAAAAAAGTGCTTTTTGTCAAAATCATGGGTCCAAAACAGCAAAAAACAAAAGTAGCTCTACCCTTGCTTATGAAAACAGCGCCTTTTTCACAATATAGCAACCCCAAACTAGTCCTAAGCCATTAAGAAACACTTACAAAGGGTCATTTTGAGATTGCAATGCTTTTTTAAAAAAAACTACTTCTGCTGTGCTTTAAGAATAATCAGCTGTAAAATAAAACTGATGAGCATTTGGTTAACTAATTTTAAAAGTGTTGTGAGTATGAAAAGCAACGCAAAAACGTTTGGTAAAGTTTAATGTAAAAGTGATATAATAGTATACAATGACAAAGGGACATGGTAGTAGGAGTGGAGACGACGACATCAGTGGTGGTAATGGTGGTAGTGGTTGTGGTGGAGGTGGTGGTGGTGCTAATAATAGAATGTGTTGGTTGGGGTGGAAAGGTAACAATGGTGGTAGGGCGGTGATAGTGGTGGCAGTTGCGATTATGGTGGTGTCGGCGGTGGCAGCAACGATGGTGGTAATGGCAGTTGTGGTTGTGGTGACAATGGTGGCGGTTGCTGTAATGGTGGTGGTGATGGCGACATCGATGATGGTAGTAATGGCGGTGGCAATGGTAGTGGTGGCGGTGGTGGTAGTGATGGTGGTGACAATGATGGTAGTGATGACAGTGGTGGAGGTTGTGGTTAGGGCGGTGACAGTGGTGGCAGTTGTGGTTATGGTGGTGTCAGCGGTGGCGGCAACGATGGTGGTAATGGCAGTTGTGGTTGTGGTGACAATGGTGGCGGTTGCTGTAATAGTGGTGGTGATGACGACATCGATGATGGTAGCAATGGTGGTAATTGTGGTAGTAATGGCGATGGCAACGGTGGTGGTGGCGGTGGTGGTAGTGATGGTGGTGACAATGATGGTAATGATGACAGTGGTGGAGGTTGTGGTTATGGCGGTGGCATTAGTGATGGTAGTGGCAATTATGGTAGTGATGACAATGGTGGTGACAAAAGTGGTGGTTGTAATGGTGGTGATGGTGTAAGGTTAGTACTTGTAGTGCTAAGTGGTAACGTTTACTTTATTCTCTAAGGGATAGAATATGTGCAGAAAGCTAAACAATGTCATTAAAAAAAAATTAATGAAGGTATTACAACAATTGAAAATAATTATTAAAGACCCAACTCTGCTTTTTATTAAAGCAGCTTTTAAAAGCAACCTACAGACTGCTTTTAAAAGCTGCTGTCTAGAACCCATTGCTTTTAAAAGAATATTTTATTTTTATCAAACATTTTTTTATTGATCAACTTTAAAATTAAATAGTTTTTGGTAAAAAAAAACGAACGGAGCCAAAGTAAATGGGGTTAAGCCCAAAAGAGCAAAAAGACGAGCATACCCTTACTGGTACATTATAGAACCTTCCAGAGCGAAGATCCAAACATTCCTCCCGTTCAGTATTTAAGCGCTCACAGCGGTTCCATTGCCAGCCTCAGGGCTTCGCAGCCTACAATCGGAGGAGGAGAATACGACGGAGCGGCGGCGGCGGAGAGAAGATGATCGAGGTGGTGCTGAACGACAGGCTCGGGAAGAAGGTCCGGGTGAAATGCAACGAAGACGACACCATCGGCGACCTGAAGAAGCTGGTGGCGGCCCAGACCGGGACCCGACCCGATAAGATCCGAATCCAGAAATGGTACAACATTTACAAGGATCACATCACTCTCAAGGATTACGAGATCCACGACGGCATGGGCCTCGAGCTCTACTATAACTGAATGGCAATGGTACGTCGTCGTTTGGCGTTGCGTGGTCTGTTGCGGTTAATTGAATTGGATTAATTTATATTGTTGGGTGGTCAATTAGGGTTTTGCGTTTTGCAGGTTTGGGGGAAAGTGCGTTACGTGTATGTTGTGTCGTTCCATTTCACGTTACGTAATTGTGTTTCGTGAACAACTAATTGAGAAATAAATGGTTTCGATTAAGAAGATGTAATGAACACTTGTTTTATGCTTTTAATTAACACTGTTTTTTTGTCGAAAACTTTTAATTAACACTTTGATTCATAAAACATTGTTACTCATAGGTTTTAATCGGTTTTGTAACTCCTATATATTTTCTTGGCCCCACTAATTAGTTTTATTAATTTTCCTTTTTGGCTTAAATGCAGTGGCGAACCTAAAATTTTAAGATCGAGAGTGTCAATGTAAAAGTTCAAAAATAATATTACAAGTTACAAAGCAAGTTACCAAGTTCAAACTTTGTTAGCAAGGTCATTTAAATTAAAAGAAAAAAAAATCTACTGCCTCAATTTATGATTCATAAAAAATAAAATAAAAACAATAATTTTACAACTAATTGAATCACATTATCATTATTATGTGTGCGAATTTTTCTTTTTTTAACCGGTACTACGTGTTTCTTAGGATGTTTTGAATGTGTTTAAAAATAGAGAAAATAATATTTAATAAACAAATTATTGATCACATTATTGTTAAAGGTACTAATTATAAATAAAAATAATGTAACAGTCCGTTCCGGAGATTTCGTACGACGGATGTGAAATGACGAAAATGTCCCTAGGCATTAATTAAGGTATGTGTGTATCTAAGTTTGGGAGTTTTGGTTGGTGGTATTTGGACCACATACACACATTCACACTCTTTCTCTCTCTCATCCACGCACTCTCTCTCTATCTCTCAAACATTCTCTCTCTCCCTCTCGGTTTCGTACGGACGGCATCCAAACCCATCTCAAACCTTGCAGATCGAGACTAAGGTAAGCAATTTCATGTTCCTTGTGATACTAGGAAGCCATTAGTGCAAGTTTTAGAACTGGAAACCTTCGATTCATCACAAAATCGTAACCTCCGATTTGTGCACTGTTCATGCACACGTAAAATGTTGTTTTTCAAGGAATTCTAAGTTCATAGGAAGCTTAAGGAGGTCCTTACGAAGCTCGGAGTGCTTCGTTAGAAGAATTTGGACGTCAGAATCGCGAGATCGGAGAGTTTCTTTTTGGCCGGAATTATCGAGGCTTTTTCCGGCGAATCCCCGGCGAGTTGGGGGTCGAGTCAGGTATTGTTGTGTTCATCTTTGTGAGATCTTCATTTTGGTATAAGGTACGTAGAAAATGGTGCAAAAATGAAAATTTTGAAAATTTTCCAGAAACGTGAGAGAATCGGAGTTTCAGACGGCGACCAGCGAGGTTCATCGGAGAAGAAGAGAGAATATTCTGACGCCGTCAGGTATCTTTAACGGTTTCTGTTACGTTTTAACGGAATATTCCTAACGGTGTTACTGTTCCGTTACACGTGGCCGGCGCGTCTGGCCGTGTCTTGGCCGGAGGGTGGCGGCGCATGGGTGGTTGGAAAATTTTTCTAAAAATATGGGGATGTTCCGGAGATTGTGTAGATCACGGTGGTATATTCATATACCCAATTTGAGCAATGTATGAGAAGTTATTTCTAAGGTTTTGATTATGTGCGTTAATTAACGTTATTTCAGTTACTTCTCATATAGGCGAGACCTATCCGGAGGATGAGCATAGCCAGGCTAGGCACGGGGGTTACGACCCGTCTACTTATCAGTGAGTGGGCATTTGTTTTTCGTATATACCTATATAAATGAGATTTTTCCCAGAAAATCAGTTTAAGTGAAATGTGATATGAAATGTCATGCAAAGTATCTATTTATTTTATTATGCGTTATTGATTGCTTATATTAATGTTGGTGCTGAGGACGCACAGGTAAGTGGCATGTAAGTTTATATACTAGTTTTGATGTGATGTGATATGATTAGAGCTCATAAACCTGCACACTGATATTAGTGCTCCCGTCCAAAGATAGGGGCTTAGTATTTCACGTGATGTTCACCTCCCGCACCGCATACTCGCCTTGGATCCAAGTTAGGTGCTCAGTTCTGTCGAATAGACCACTATAGGTGGGTTCGACTCGTAGGTGACCCGCGATTTATTGCTCAGTCTTCACGTGATTGTAGTACTAGAGTATATTAGTTTATATTCAGTGATGTTGTGCAGACCACTAGAGGTGGTATTGATGTTTGTGCTAGGTATATATGATATGATTGAGATGATTATGAGCTATATGATATGATAAGATTGTTATAAGCTATATACAGCCGAGGGCTGAGTTGATTATATAGTATTCAATCACATTCACATAGTTATGTTTTGGCATTCAGTTATGATACTTTGGCATGGCATACATACATTTATACATACATATTTTCCAACAGGATTTTGAGAATTTTATATATGAGTATATACTTTATTTCTGGGAAATTATACAGGTTTTACGACGAGGGGTTATAACTTTTGAGAAAAGAAAGGTTTTGAAAAGATTTGTTTCTAACCCACTTAACTTTGTTTTTCGCCCCTCCAGGTATTAGGTAGTGTTCGTTGGTGGCATACGAGAAGCTCATCGGACGTTCTGACAGAATTCACTTATGTAGAACCACCTTCGGGTGTTATTTCTATTTAGTACTTTTGCTTGATTGCGCGTAGACTTTTATGCTCTGTATTAGTGGAATTCACACTTCTTTTACACTAGTATTGCTAGTGTTTCGATTTTAATTGGTTCGTAAATTCTATTCTTTATTGCTTCTGCACTGTGCCCATGGTTACGTCATTCTCACGTGACGGCCAGCACGTCCCATTTTTGGGTCGGGGTGTGTCAAATAAAATATAAAAAATAAATTGTGCAAAATGAATTAATTACTAAAATAATATTGTGACCTCAAAAGAAACGTATAAGAGATTTGGTGGCATGATTTTGTAATAAACACAAATTCGTGGACATCTTTTATCAAATGTGACATAATATTTAAAATTTGGGTTTTATTTAAAAGTTATAATATATGTGGGTTTTTGTCTAGAGTTTCAGAGTTGCAAGGGTTTAAATCTAAAGAACCCTAAAAAATATAATCAAGAATATGTAGTAAAAATTGTTTGATTGATTGTGGGTGTTGGAGTGCCTCACGACTGCAAAATCAAACAGTTAGAAAAATGTTATTTCTATTTATAATAAGGAAAACTTAAGATACTTATTTTTTTTTTCCGCACAAACCACCGATTATTAAAGAATAAAAATACATTGTTTTCTCATAATCCTGCTAAATCCCGAGAAATCATTTCAGCTTTTTTACTTTTCACAAAAAAGGAGACAGTTGTTCCTTTCATTTCGACAAACTCAGCTTTCTTTGGCCGACCTTTTAGTTCGTTAAATATTATAATTATTTGTATTTTCTCAATCAAATCAAATAGATGTACATGCTAACCCGAGATCAAATCTTCTGCACCCAAAATGGGTGTGGCCTCTCTGTGACCCTAATGAGTACCTGACACTTATTAAATTCATGACAACAAAATTAAGAAAAGTTAAGATATTTAATAGGTGTCAGACACTCATTGGAGCCACGAGGCCACACCCATTTTAGGTGCATAAGATTTGGTCTCGGCTAACCCAGCCCAGCACAATACTGTACAAGCACAATTGGTTCTTGAATACCAATGACGTTGTACTTTTTTTTGGGAGGAAAATAACATGTACTTGTTATGTATCTACTTTTGCATCTACATCCGTTGTACAATTTTTTTTTAATAAAATCTTCTTACAAACGAAACAATAAATGAGGTTATTAGACCCGCGATAATACTACAAAATACAGCCCGAATGTACTTCATAATCTCTTGGCAAGGTCTAAAATATCGATGATATCAGAAATATCGGTAGTCCAAAAACACGGAAATTTCGATGGAAATATCGGGATATTATCGATATCGATAAAAATTGAATAAAAACCACGGAAATTGCAAGAAAAACTTGGAAATTTTTATTGAAACTTTGCAGGATGTTTATTTAGTCAATTATCTTTTAGTTTATCATAAAAAATTGGAAGGAAATGCATTGCATGATGGATTTAACTGATTTAAGTTGATTATATAGCGAGCTGGCAAACATTGTGAGTGTAAAAAATATATAAATATTTTAGCATATTTTCACAAAGATCAAAGAAGGGTTACAATCCAACTACCTGGATGTTGGAGGTCAACTCGGCCGCCATTGAGGCTCAAAATGGCGTGGACTTTGCAAAAAATATTTGCAAACTCTATAGGTAAGGCATGCGCTTTCTCTTCATTTCTATCGTTGCCATCCACTTGTCTGTGCATACTCATTTTTCTTTTGTCCTTTTTGTCTTGTTTGTTCAATTTTAATCAAGAACTTATCAAGGGGAAATAAAACAGCGAAGGTACTTTTTTTTTCACACACCGCTGGCTAGTAAGAAAAATAAAAATTATCTTGTTTTCTCATAATCCCCCTAAATCTCAAGAAATCATTTCCCTTTTTTTTACTTTTTACAAAAAAATGAGGCACTCGTCGCCTCTTTCACTTCGACGAACTCAGCTTTCTCTGACCTGCCTTTTACCGACAGTTAGCTAAATATTAAAACTATATGTATTTTCTCAATCAAATCAAATAGTTATACGGGCTAACCCAACCCGACACGATACCGTAAAAGCACAATTGTGACTTTCAACTAAGCAGAGAAAAAGGCTCACTATTGCTGAAGAATTGGTTGCCAAACCTTCCATCATTTTCATGGATGAGCTGACATCAAGTCTTGATGCTAGAGCAGTTTCCATTATTATGCGTACTGTGAGAAATTTTTCATTATTCATTTACAATATTCCACACATCTGTGTGTGCTAATTATTTTTTTTCATCCTATTTGTTTCGTTTGTTTAGGAGAAATCAAGAACTTACCAAGGAACTAAGCATTCCAGAACCAGGCTCCAGTGATGTTTACTTCCCCGCCCAATGCTCTCAAAGCTTTGCAACACAATGCAACGCATGCTTCTGGAAACAACACTGGTCATACTGGAGGAACTCACGATACAATGCCATTAGGTTTTTCATGACAATCTGCATTGGAGTATTATTTGGTGTCATCTTCTGAGTCAAAGAAGACAAGATGTAAGTTCAAGCACTTTATTATCAGCTACTTATTTCGTACGACATTTTCTTTGAAATGTGATTCGTTGCATGTTTTCTCCAAACATTACTACTTATACAATGTTTAACTTTTATATCTTCTTGTGAACAGACAAACAACAAGACCTGATCAATCTTTTGGGAGCTACCTATTCCGCCATTCTCTTCCTTGGAGCTAGCAATGCTTCTGCTGTGCAATATGTGGTTGCAGTTGAACGAGCGGTTTTCTATCGTGAAAGAGCAGCCGGAATGTATTCAGAGTTGCCTTATGCATTTGCTCAGGTAAGATATTGACAGCCACACTCGTTTATGTGCTTGTTTTTGTATAGTCATTATAATTTCATATCTTTGTTTATTGACATATATATTGGTGTTATACGAGGCTATTGAGACAATTTACGTTGCAATCCAAACCTTCGTCTATTCTTGCCTTCTATTTTTCATGATAGGGTACAATTTCAAGGTGGAGAAGTTTTTGTACTTCTACTACTTCATCTTCATGTGCTTTACCTACTTCTCTATGTACGGAATGATGGTTGTTGCCCTGACTCCTGGCCATCAAATTGCTGCAACTGTTATGTCGTTCTTCTTGAGTTTCTGGAACTTGTTCTCGGGCTTCCTCATTCCCAGGCCGGTATGTCATTTGAATTGTTCTCATTTCAAGTTTTTTATATGTTATTTACCTTGCTACGGATCATCTATTACTACTTTCTACCTAATATAAGTCTCAGTACTGCAGCTAATTCCCATCTGGTGGAGGTGGTACTACTGGGGTTCTCCCGTTGCCTGGACAATCTATGGTATCTTCACATCTCAAGTTGGTCACATCAATCTCATAATCCAAAATGTATTCTACTCTGTGAACTTAAATTGTTTGTCTATTACTGACAATTAGTTAAATATTAAAATTATCTGTATTTTCTCAATCAAATAGGTGTGCGGGCTAACCCAGCCTAACACAACACTGTCCAGCACAATTAGTTCTTGAATACCAATAACACGTACTTGCTATGTAAGCACTAAATGTGAAAATGATGGATCAATACATATTACACAATTATGCCTCTACGTCAACGTCTACGTTTGCATCTACATCCGTTGTACAGCTAGAGGTTAAGGATTCCTTCGCTAAAGAAAATTTATAGCTCCATCCATAATTGGAACCACAAATTCTCTTCATCATCATTTAAAATCAACTCTAGAAAAATTTATTCGATTTGGTGACCGTTTAGTTATCCATATGTTTCAAAGAAATCAACGGTTATGATAGCAAATAACAACCTCATGATGAAATGTCAATTTTTTTTTTATTCACCTACAGTCCCAAATAATTGAAAACTAAAAACTAATGAAACCACCCTCAAAATAATCCCAAAACTTGAAATACATATTTTTAGAAAGAGAATTATGGTCAGTTTTTACGAGAAAGCACAACACGATGTATGAAATGTTAAAGCCGATACGATTTACTTAAACCGTAAAACTTGAGCAAAGCACCAATGAAATGGTTCAGATCACTCTCTCAAAATGATTCCGGATCTATCTGAAAACTTGAAATACATATAATAATTATTATAAAAGAATGCGAAGAATAAAATGTCATAAAACCCTATTTTTTGAATGACTCCAATTAAATACTGTTGAAAAAATTATAACTAGTTTGGATCTGCTTTTTCAATAAGATCGCTTTTATAAAAACACATTGAAACTGACACACCCCATTCTAAGGAGGGTGTGCTGGCCGTCACGTGAAAATAACATAACTATGTGCACAGTGCGGAAGCGAAGAAGATAAATAGAAATACGACTAAATAAAAACCAACTACTAGCCGTACTATCCAAATAACATGCTAGAGAGAGAGTCTAAGTGTATAAATACACATTCAAAGCAATAAGAACGCCTAGTTGCAATCAAGGACAATTACTAAGATATCACACCCGAAGGTGAATCCTACTTTTGTGAACTCTGTCAGAACACCGTTGGATCCCTCGTGGCCACCAAAGCACTACTACCTAGAACCTGGAGGGGCGAAAAACAAAACGCGTGAGTGGGCAAAAACAAATCTTTTCAAAACCTTTTTTCTTTTCAAAGGTTCTAACCCCTCGCCGTAAAACCTGTATAATTTCCCAGAAAAATAGCATATATACATATATACTCATCTCGACTCATAACTCAAAATCATGCCAAAAGTAGTGATATGCAAGGTATATGTCATGCCAAATATATCTCATCAAATCACATAACTGTATCAGGTGAAATAAACTCATCACAGATGATAACATGTCCATCGAGTGATCAGCTCGGCTGAACTATAGCTCATAATCAATCTCATCATCACATATATATATATATATATATATATATATATATATATATCCTGCACACGAGTCGAACTCACTCAAGGTGGTCTATTCGACAGGACTGGGTGTAAATAAATATGCTCTAGTGCTACGATCACGTGAAGACTGTGCGCTAATCGCGGGTCACCTACGAGTCGAACCCACTAAAAGTGGTCTATTCGACATGACTGTGCACCTAACTTGGATCCAAGGTGAGCGTATGGTGCGAGAGGTGAACATCATGTGAATGACTATGCCCTGGCCCTGGGCGGGAGCACTAATACTGGGGTGCAGGTTTATGAGCTTTCAATACATCTCACATAATCATCATTTCATATTAATCATTCTCTATCATCAATATTTATACTCACCTGGTACTTACATGTGCGTCCACAGCACCAATTACCATTATATACAGCTACTAATGCATGAATAAAATAGATATATACTTCGCATGGCATATCATATCATATCACATTTCATATCACATTTCACTTAATTGATTTTCTGGGAAAAATCTCATTTATATAGGTATATACGGAAAACAAAAGCCCACTCACAGATATATCGAAGGGTCATAACCCCCGAGCCTCAATCGATGGCGCTCGTCCTCAAGATAGATCTCGCCTATATGAGAATTAACGAAATAAACGTCAATTAAGAGCACATAACCAACTCTAGCTAATAACTTCTCATATATTGCTCAAATTGGGTATATGAATATACCACAGAGACCTACTCATCCTCAGAAACATTCCCATATTTTTAAAATATTTTTCTGAGGTATCACGCGAGACCACGCGCCGGCCAAGGCACGACCAGACGGAACAATAACGGCAGTTAGGAATATTCCGTTAAAACTAACGGTGTTACCTGACGCCGTTAGGAATATTCCGTCAACTCTGACGGAATATTCTCTCTTCTTCTCCAATGGACCTCGCCGGTCGCCGCCGTCCGCCGCTGTCTGAACTTCGAATTTTCGCCAGAAAACTGGGAAATTTTCAAAACCTTATATCTCGGCCATTTCTCAACCAAATCTCATGAAATTTGAACCAAAATGAAGCTTATGACAAATAGAACACATCCTTACCAATTTCAAGCTCCAAAAATCACGGAATCATGCCGGAAAATTCCTCGATAATCCGGCCAAACTTCAAACTTGCCGATCTCAACTTCCCGACGTCCAATTCATTTGGTTTTTCTTCTCCGAGCTTTGTGAGGATGATCTAAAGCTTCCTATAAGCTTATAATTCCTTGAAACCTTCACATTTACGTGTGTATGAACAGTACCTCAACTTGGGTACGACGGGTTCTCGGGTTTTCGAAGGTTTTACTTCCAAAAACTGGTATGGATGAACTCGCAAGGATGAGATGAAGACAATGGTGCTAAGCACAAGCTCGATCCGTGACTGGGAGTGTGGGTTCGAACGTTGTCTGTACGACTTGTACGGACAATAGCAGAAAATCGAGAAGGAGGAGAGAGAGAGTACACGGGAGAGTGAGAGAGGGAGAGAAGGTTTTGGGTGTGTGTGTGTGGTCCTCACACTAACACATCACCAAATACCAACCACCACCATACAAAAAAAAATGTTTAGGTCCCAAAATAATCCAATTTAACTAGGGTTACTAACCAAAGCCCTAGTATTCACAATCCTTGAAACGTTCGAGGGCATTTTCGTCTTTTCACACATTCGAGAATTATTTTCCAGGACGGGCTGTCACATAAACTTTTAATAAACTGCAAGTGCTTCCTAGAAAAGCATGTGTGTTTCTTTCATAAGCACTTCAAAATCAGAAGCGCTTTTGTTGATTTAAAAATGCTTTAATCATTTTAAAAGTATTTTCAAACAAACTCATAATGCCACAAATCATAGCTGTGGGTTTTGTACGACTGTATTTAGATTTATTTTTCTATGAAATGATATTTTATGAGAAATATTTCTTGCTAGGTGTGTTCTAAGTGATTTGTAGGATTGTATTTTGATTTATATTATTATTCACACGTTAATGATCCATTAAGACAGTTTCATATCCCAATGCATAAAAGTGGGATCCCATAATATTATACGGGTTTTGGAACTGAAAACTTATTATACCAAAAACTTAGATATTTGAATGCTTCTAAACATGTTTATGTCTTTGCACGTATAATTCACGAATTGGCTCTTCCTCCAAGCCAACCCTTGACCATTTGACTTTTTGACTCTTACTTTCGATAGATTACTCATTATGTTGGGAATACGATTCAGTACATTAAGTATCATAATACAAGTGGTTGGTTACTTGAATTACACACTCCTTTTGCTGTTATTACTACTCTAATTAAGTTGAGAAATTTTCAACAAGGCCTTTAACAATAATTTTGAATGAGTGATACTTATACATAGAAAGAAGGCAACTTGTGTTTGATACTTATAACACTACTAATACTACACTCGTGTGAGTTTATAATTGCGAGAGCCATGAGTTCAATATAAGACAACTCGTGAGTTTAATATAGTGAACTCATGAGTTCAAGATATTGGTATCATACTCAAATTTTCTGGCCTACTATAGGAGTGTGATTCTTATATGATCTCAATATATTGGTATCCCACGAACTTTTTCCAGGGTGTGTCCTTCACATTCTCTACTGTTTTATTTATTTATTATAAGCGATATTTTGAGGATCTATTATATCAAGTGATATTGTTACTCTAATTAAGTTACAGTACATTAAATCAGAAGAAAAAAGATGATAATTAAACCCAAGAAGCGTAATAGTTGAATATTATATCCGCCAGAATAATTCAACACATGCTCACACTCCCTAATTAATTAGAGTAATTAACCTCAAATTAATTAAACAGATAGGGGCATTGAGTTTTTGGGTGTGCACGTATAAGTTTGAACCAATGAGATCGTTTTCAATGAATTCTAGGAGGAGGACTGGGTGGAATCCAATCCACAATCCACGGGTGTGCATGTATAAGTTTGAACCAATGATATCGTTTTCAATGAATTCTAGGAGGAGGACTGGGTGGAATCCAATCCACAATCCACAATCCACAATCCCAATCCCGCCATATTCAAATCATTCCATTAGGATTAATAAAATAATAAAGTAATAAATAAATTCAACCTGTGAATACTGACACTGAGTATTGACAATGACAATTGACCAGACGCAAATTAGAGGCAGCATGTAATGGTTCTGGGGTTTCAGATCCCTATGCCCTCACAGCATTTCTAGTAGGCTAGGTAAATTCATTTTGATGAAAAAAATTAGCTCTGATGGTAAAATTCATTTTGCAACTATTAGATATTGAATAAAATTCGTATCATCGAGTAGTTTATAGTATTACAGTTGGACTTGCTAATGTGATATATCTTACTTGTGCATAAATTGGAACTTAACGTGTAGAAACTTTTATTTTTTGTGGTTTGAATGGAATATTTATTTCTGCTTGAGATTATAATTTACAATAAAAAAGCCATTCAGTGTTCAATTTTTTTTTTTCCAATTAGCTTCTTACTAAGCTAGTATCAAAGTGATTTTTCCAATTTATGTTTTTCTTTGAAGCAGCTATGTATAATTAAACTATACGATTTAAGTGACATGTTGCTTACTCATTTGCTTTGTTAGAAACGTTGGTCACTTTGGCGATGTAGTATCAGTTCAAATTTTTACTATAGCAATCACTGTCGCTCAATAGTCGTTCAATTCAGTTACCAAACTAACTACACCCTTAATCGGATATACTTCAATATCACATCAAAAAATATTTACCAGAAAAAAAATTCACACAAAGTACACCAGATAAAAGTCACACAAGCAAACTATAGGCGACAAACAGAATAATTGAATTTTGTATACAAATATTTATTATATTCGAACCACTAGAAGAAAAGAAAGATTATAACCTGTTAATGATTTGTGATATTTTATTAAGTTTAATTTTATTCTTTGGACCAAATAAGGCAAAAATGTAGGACACTTTTGAATAGAAGAAACACCAAAAGTGTAGGAAAGTGGCTGTATTAATTGGAAATTGATTTTCTCCGGATCTCTTCTATCAAGGTCATCGGATCAAGTGATTCGGACTTTCAAATTTCATCCAACGAACAAAAAATATCACAGCTTTTAAAAGGTCAAGATAGATGAACTGTTGGATGAAATTTGAAAAATCTGGATCATTTAATCCGATAACCTTGATGAAAGAGATCCGAAAAGAATCTTTTTCCGTATTAATCTTCTCAATGCAAATCTTAACAGCGAAAGTCAATTCTATAAAGTCAAAAACTAAATGCCAATTTGTCAAGTCTAAAGGCCTTGACCTTTTTCAATCACCAGGATTCCGTCCCACCAAATCAGCGGAGGGAGATTGTCTGCCCTCCTTTTATGTTGCCATTCCCATCCTCTCATATTTTGTATGGTTACGGTTAAATCACGTCAATATTTTATATTAATTTTTTTATAGAGATAATAAGACAAAAAGTAATAAGAATATAAAATGTTGACGTGGATTAACCGTGACCGCACAAATCGGAAGGGATGGGAAGGGCACCATAACAGAAGGGCAGATAATCTGCCTCCCAAGTCAGTACGTTGAACATTGTAAGTTTGTAACCATTGGAAGTGGCTTGGAATAGGGTTTACAATTTTGGATACAAAAGTTAATCGGTTTGAAATTCGCATGAATATAGGACCTAATGTGTTCGCGATTAGCATTGTTCAACCAAAATTATATTAATAAAATGATAAATTTTCTCATTTTGATATATTTATGCGTATAGATCTGTCTGTGAATTGATATGAACACGATATACAAATGGGTAAATCTGAACAGAAGTGCTTGGCTTGCTAATGAGTCATGTCCGAAAGTGAAAAATGTTAAAACCTAAATAAAGAGAAATGTAAACACATTGTTTTATCGGTTTTTGTTTTGGAAAATGGAACATCTTAATGTTAAATAACTTGATTTTTTTGTTAGAAGTAATGTGTAGACAGTCTATCTGTCCATATACATTTGTTGGAATCTAGTTCACGTGCATGTAGTACTTAGACTTCAAGCTTTAACAACATGCATAATAATATCGTGGAAGCCAACGAAGCACCTGGCTTTCCTCAAAACGAATCCCAACAAGCACTGCCTTCATCATTTGTCTTTAAGAATCCCAACAGCCACATAATGCATACCTCGAATCTACATGATAAACCTAATCACATTGCAGGCCAAATAACCGCAATTGCTTTTTAATAATAACATATTTAATTGGTATTATATAAAGGAAAACTAATGAAAAGGGTTTGAAAACTTTGAGTTTTAAAGATAAGGACAAAATAAAGGGTAAAGTGAATAATACCATGATTGACTTTTTAATGTGAAAATGTAGGTTTTTCGTTAAAGTGAACAGTACCGAAAGTTTTTCGTTAAAGTTCCCACTATATAAAGATATAGCCATAGTACATCTTTTCTTTTCAATTTTTATGATCCATTCGGCTAAAAGAAATCTCACGTTCGACTAAAAAAGATGTGAGCAATCGTAATTCTGTTGTGGATGCATTATTTCGTTTAAAAAGCATTTAGTTGGTTTTTCTGAAGGCATATAATTGCTAAGATCTTCATGAGTAGAAAACTTTCAACAAAACATTAGGCAATATTATTGATATTGAGAAGAACATGTACACTTAACACAAGAAATATGCTAAGATAACACTGTTAATAAAATTGAGAGGAGTTCAACATCCCATTTCTCCTAACATTCATTCAGTATTCTCAAGCATCTAGTCTCAGATGCCATACTAGAGTCTATACTAAGCAAATATGCTCAAAGGACCGGTCTTATTTGTTGCTCCCAGTCCATTTTCTGCATTTTGCATTCCTCGAATCCACGTCCTGCAAAATAGTTTTCCAACTTTCAGTTTTTCGGTTGTTCACGTATGATAAACATAAGAAGCTAATCTTATGTAGTTCAAATTAGTTTGAAAAGTTTTGCGATGTTCGAAAGAAAGGAATGCGTTGGAATAAAGATCCGTAGATATAAAGCAAGATCATTTTTCATACAATTGCTTACCTTCCAATACTTTCACTGGCTGGATGTGTTATAATATTCAGTCTTTTTGCAGTTTTCATAAAATCGCTGCATTGTTCAAAAGTAGAAGGAAAAAAAAACCAAATTAATAAAATAGCATATAAAACCAATTTAGGCGGAGTTCAAAAGCATACGATTATCTTTAAGACAAGGAGATAAAAATTGGTACCTGAATGGTTCAACTCCAGTTTGTTTAACAGAACCTGTTACATCTCGGTAAAGAACATGGCTCATCATATCTGGTTTTTCTATTCCAAACATGTTGGCCAGCCTCCTGTATAGCTCTTCATAAGAACAAAGGGCCGAGAGGTCAAGAGTCCGTCCCACATCCTCTGACTCCATAAACACCTTGCAATGACCAGTTTCTAGGTCAAAGTCAGTAGCTCGAAAATCCTTGTGCCATGAGAACCCAGCACTGGTGGATTTTTCTAGCGAAACCTGTCGCCCAAGTGCTGATTCTGAACCGTTATAGAAAAACTTAGTTTTGTCTTGATTTCCTTCTTTTGAATTTTTCCCAGGAAGAAGTTGTGAAACTGCTTCGCTCAAACAACTCCGAGAAATCTGCTGCTCGGTAAGTATTGGTTGACCGAAGAGTAAAAACTTGTGTTTCTTCACATTATCAGGCTTCTCCGAGTTCTGACTAGAATTCCCCATTGTTAGTAAGCAAGATAGGTTCTCATTGCTGCTTGTATGGCCTGCTCTGATGCCATTGGAGATTCTAGAACTCTGATCGAACCGCTGGAAACTGGACGAGAACAGCCCCGACTGCAGTTTGTTGTTAAGGTGGAGATCTGATAAAGATATTCTAAATTGAGCATGCCTGGCTCCCTGTATGCCTGCAGGAGTATTGTTGGGTAAACAACACAAGGGGCTGCTGGGCCCGAGTGGGTTGCCTGAAAATGATGGCAATGTTAATTGCCCTTCAAGAGAAAAATCTGGGTGTTGCGGGAGACGCAACTTCTTTCTTGGTGGTGAGAAGGGTGACATGTGGATCATGGGAAAATTTGATACTAGCTCAATCAACCATGGGCTGACACACTTCACATTCTGTAACAAATCTGGCTCGTCCCATGTCACCTGTAAGATTGTGGTTTGTTAATCAATGTCAAGCCAGATGATTAAATGGCAGGATTTCAACAAGGTTACACTGTTTAAATATACAACAGAACGGAGATAGCTGCAACAAATCAACAATAGCGAGGAACATATAAAACAACGGAGTCTAGAACACATAAATTATTCAGACATTGCAGACATTGGAGTTCATACTGAAGTAAATTATTCTACTTGAGATCAGAGTTAAAAGTCTCCTTCCATATAGAGTTCATACTTCACACTGTGCCCGTGCAAAATACGAACTACCAAGTGAGTTCTCAACTCCCAAAGTGCCAATTTTAGACCTTAAGGACGACAATGCCATGTATGTGTTTCAATTACGAACGATGAGATCCTGGCTATTAGGCAGGTGAATTGGACATAGTCGTGTGTTATAATATTCAGGAACTTCAGCAGACGGGGAAATATTCCACTAACAGCCACAAAAGTTGGTGCTTCAGACCACATTCACCGCCAAATAACACGAGGAGGGTGGTCAGTGAAACATATCGGAAGACAAGAATGTAGAAACTCACAAAAGTAGGCTGGGGAGACGAAAATCTAAGGCAGATGAGCCGACTAAAACTCTAATCGGCTCGTGATCCAACGACACTGTGATTTGACATGCTATGAATCATTTTTGTCTTAGTCCTACAAAGATTTCGAAACCTAAAGGAACTTTACAAACATCAGAACAAGAGAACAAAATTAACAAACAAAATTCGAAAAAGAAATACTAGTTGAGCAACAAAATCACAGAAGAACAAAATACCTGCAGAAGCCTCCAAGGCGAATTAGGCCAACAAATCGGGTTAGCAACCTGAACAGAAGAAACGGTCCCCATGAACCAGCTGATCCTCGAAGAGTCCTCAGTCTCGAAAGCCATCTTAAACCTCATTCCCAAGCACCACTGCACCCTCATTGCCGCCCTCACCGCCGATGCCTTCACGCAAAACTCCGGCGTGCTCGCCCTTGGATAATAAACCACCTCAAACGGCTGCCCATTCGCCGCCATAGTCGCCGCCTCAACCACACTCTCAGGCCTCACTCTCCCCTTCCCTCTCATATTCCCATTGGGGCTCAAATTCCCACCCCCATTTCTCATCTTGTTCTCCTCCTCTCTCAGAAACACAGAGAACCCGCCGTAAGGCAGAACACAACCTCCAGAGCCGCCGCCGCTGCTGTGGCTGTTGTTCCATCCAGAAGCCACTTCATTTCCTCCACCGCCGTCTAATCCCCTCTTCGCTCTCCGAATCCCAACACAGAGATCGCCATTTTCGGCTCTCAGAAACACAATGGAGTCTCCAGCCACCAATTTCTTCTGGTTCACAAATGTGCTCCACCCAGTAGTCAACAAATGCCGCCGCGGCGTCCCTCTGTAAATGTGCCTGAACTTCCATACTTCGCCGTGGACGTCCTTCGCGATCACCGTCTGCACCGGCGGGTCCGCCGAGTAATCCAACTTTGGAAAAATGGTCTCGGCGCAGTACCTGGGGACAGAGAACCCGCCGCCATTGTTGGCGTCGGATTGGGTCAGCGTCTTGGCGAAAGACGCCGCCTTTTCCTGATTTTCCGACCCATCGGCCTCCGAACCCCCGTCTTCCGCGGCGAAGGCCTCGCAGTTCTCAATTGGGTTCATCCTAATCTTGGCGAACACCTCATCGGTTTCCGGGTCCGCCATGAACTTGATGGCGGCCACTCTGCAGAGAACCAGCGAGGGGATCCTTAGCGAGGCGGCGGAGAAATCGACGCCGCCGCCGGCTTGGGCGTGCTCGGCGTGGCCTTGCGGAAAGTAGAAGACTTTGGAGTTCACCAGAGGCATGTGGACCATGCCGCCGGCGCAGGCGTGCCACAGCTGAGGATCCAAGCTTTTCTCCGACTCTTTCATGGTTCTGGGTCGATTTCAAAACTACCCAGATGATCAAAACTCCAAAAAAATGATGGATTTCGGGGTTTTTGCTTTTCTGGATTTGGATTTTTTGTTGTTAGAGTGTCGCTCTTGTCTCAAGGGAACGATAATATAAAGGCAATGAAAGTAACAAAGGCTTCAACTTCATGACTACAAAAAGATTGGAGCTTTTTAGAGAGAGAGAGAGAGAGAGAGAGAGAGAGAGCGAGGCTTTTGATGATTTAAGGGAGTAAATGCTGTGAGGAAGAAACCCAAATCACTGCAATGAATTCACTCTTTTTTCACCTTCTTCGGTGCAACAAAATCTTCAAAAACGCAAATTTAAACAAACAAATCGTACCAAATAAATAGTCACTCTGTTTTTACTTTTGAAATTCAGCAAATTCATCATCAAATTGAAAGAAATTATAGAAAGTTTTGGTAAGATCCCGCATCCCGATAAAATAGTGGAAAATGTCGCGATCGGAACTAGTAAAATCAGAGCAGTAGTCATAGTACTTGTCCTTGCAGTAGAGAAATTTTTAATTACGACGAGAACACCGCGTATGTTTTTATATAAGCGGTGAAAAAATTTATTTTTTAAGTTATTAAATTTAAGACACATATATCACTATTTATATAACGACACATAAGGTACCATTTCGTGTGACAGTTATACTAAAAAAATCTCTCCTTGGACTGGCTCAGAAATCAGAGAAGTCAAGAGACAAACACTTAAACTCAACCCTTGAGTTAAACTCGACACGACTCTTCTCCCATATTAACCTTAGTTAAACAGTTAACTAGCCCGTCGGATTAGGACCGACGTTTATGGCTTTTGTGCACGCCATCTTTGGCACCCTTCCTATCCTCTCATATTTTGTGAGGTCACGATTAAGCCACATCAACATTTTATATTGATTTTTTTATTGGAATGGCACCATAACAGAAGGGCAGACAATCTGCCTCTGGGTTTGATAGGGTGAAAGCGTAGGCAAGAGGGATGTAAGGAAAAGGAATTACATAGAACGTCTGTATGACGTTTTTTTTTTTTTTTTTTTTTTTTTTGGTCGAAGTGTATGACGTTTCAATTAGTACATTATTGTTTTTTTTTTTTTTGGAAACAATACATTATTGTTTTAATGGAGTGGAACATTATGATCACTCTGAATCCGTTCGTGTAAGTTGTTTTCAAAACGTAAGGGGTTGCTTTGTGTGGGGACGCAGGAGGACATTCTTCAGACTCTACGAGTTGAGGGGTGTAAAAAAACATGTTAAAAAACATGTTAAAATGAAGGCTTAATTTGTGTGCCCCATGGCCACAGAGCGTGAGGTGCATTATTTGGGTACCAAAGTTCTGTCAGAAGTATTGCCGTGGCTCAAATGGATTATAATATGACCTCTCTCGAAGGCTTTTTTTGTTACAATTTCTTAAATATATTTTGGTACAAGTTCTGAAAGATTCAAGGCTGGCCTGAGTAGAAGCCATTCAAGCCAAGAGTGATGGCCATGGGCTACAAGACGAAAACATTTGTCAACATTACCAAAGCATAACTTTAGACGGGGACTAAAGAATCTCCACATCTAAAAACAAAACCATTTGATTAAAATGTTTTGCATCATTAAAAGGTTTTGTGATTGTTTTTAGAACTACATTGTCATAGACTTTTCTATTAGATTTTAAAAAATTATTAAACTCTCAAGAGGCATGTCCTTTTTATTTTTACAAGAAACAATAACGAAATTTTCTTGATCAACCAACACAAGAACAACAACTACAAAGAGGTGTCAAATCGGTATATTCTCCAATTACTAATAATTTGAATAGAGTTAATGTGTACAAACATACAAAGATAGAAAAACGCTACATGGCCACCACATGAAAAAGAACAATAGGAACCACCAGTGTAGATTTGCCACAATAACAACAGACGTGACAAGCCATCACCAGGAACACACAAAGTCATCACCAAAAGGCTAGACCACGTCGCCTGCTACATCGACACAAACATCTACAACAAAACTAAACTAATATAAACTAAGAGAAATAATCCACCAATCAACTTCATCTTCACAGTCAATGTTAAACCGCCACCTTCACTTCTATAGATATCTGTAGTAACCACATGCCAAACAAGGCGAGACAATTGCAGATCTAGAAATATAAGGTAGGACCGCTACATATTTGACTAGATAAGGCTGTATCGTCATAGATCGGACCAAATATGCCATATAAACCACGTGAACCATCATAAAAACAGGTTGAAAGGATGAATTTGGTCAACTGATAACCCAACACGCCAAAGTGACGAGGAATTTAGGGACGAGTTGGGGTAGCCTAAAATTTGATGGAGAAGAAGAGAATGAGATGAGGGAGGCCAGGAGAAAGGAGAAAGGGAGCAAAAGAAAAAGGGTGAGGGGGAGGGGGCGACACTGGGATGACGGACATAAAGAGGGGAACAAGGGATGGGCTGCCACCAACCCCAAATCGGAACAAGGAGTTCGCAGTGAGGACGCGACTAGCTCTAGGTTTGCTTGGACTGGTTATTTATGATTTTGCTTTTAATTGTTATGGTTTAAACAATATCATGTTGTATGTTTTTTCTTTAAATAATATACTATGAGCGTGAGGACCTAGCCCCAACTTCAATTGAGTTCCAATCCTCTTTACATGTTTAAATCTTATACACCAATGCATTGTTAAATATTTGTATAGAAATTAGAGTTAAAATTTAGATGGCGATAAATGAATTTGGTTGGCTAAACATATCGCAATTGATAGCAAAGCACAAGGTTGAGACAACAAGTGTATATGATGTGACCTTTGCAATTAATCTAAATTTAACTAAACGAATTAAAATTTAGCGTGGCAAATATCAAATTAGGTGGGTTTTTGTGACATTTCATTCATTCTTCTTTTCGTTTTGGATTTGAGAAAAATCCAACTTTGTGGCTGATTCCACTTGAACCTAAATATGCTTACGTGACTAAATATTTCCCTCATTGTTTGATAACCGTAGATGCGGTTCGTGTTTTCTTACCAAATTGTTTCGGTATCTTATCTTGTCAATTTGTTTACTCAAACTATATAGCTCGATTGTGAATGAAATTGCAACAATTTAACAACGTAATCTGTCAAATTTTATGAAAAAATGAACAGACTCTCCAAACGAACAACCTTAAACATTTAAGCTTAAATTACATTTTACCGCCATAGGTTTTCGTCAAATTTTAAATTCATACATCATTCAATTTTTTTAATTTCATACAACGACTCACCATTTTATACCAAGGCACTACACTGTTAATCAATCGACTCAATCCGTCAAATCGACCTCTAAATGCTGATGTGGCAAGAAAAAAAAAAGAAAAAAAGGAAAAACGAGAAGAAGAAAAACCCAAATAACCCATCGATGAGCCAAACCGCCACTTACAAATCTGATGATCAGATGATCAGAGGGCTAGACCCACAATACCCTGCAGCCGTTCTAGTTTATAGATTGTCGTCGCACTCCTCCGTCTAATCAGTTCTCCGGACGGCACCTGATTGCTGCAAACCCGAGGTGCTACTTGATTGTTGCAAACGCGATCGCGATGTGCTATTGACAAATCCCCTTCCCTCCTCTGCTGCCGGAATCCGTCGAATTCATTATAACCACCATCGTTCCCAGATCAACCCAACTGCGTCGAGACTACTAACAATCGTCGAACACCAACAAGGTCAAGAACTCCACTTAACAGATTTCCTCACGATTGTAGGACATTGGTACAAAATCTTAACCCGTTGCATGAAATTAAAAAAATTAAAAGACGTATGGATTTGAAATTAAACGAAAACCTAAGGAGAAAAAATTTAATTAATTACTAGTTAATTTTTTTTTTCTTTACAAATGACAAAGTTAATGGATTGAATTGTTAGTTAGGATAAAAAAAAAATAGTAAAGGATCAAATCCGCATCAAAATACATTGGCATAGTTGCTTTTTTAACACTGCAACAAAAGCACCATATGCAATTATTAGTTACGTGCCCGACACATTTAATTGCTAATCACGTACGTGACCTTATAAAAGAGGTATTCCGTTAGTAATTCTTGCAGGGTTTTCCACCATGTAAGGAAGGGAGGCAGATTCTCTGCTCCTTTTTTTCCATACACTTCTATCCTCCTCCTGTTTGTGTGGTCACGGTTAAGCCACGTCAACATTTTATATTGATTTTTTATAGAGATAATAAAACAAAAAGACGTAGGTTAACCGTGACCACACAAACAGAAGGAGGATAGAAATGTATAGAAAAAAAGGAGCAGATAATCTACCTCCGAAGGGCAAGGAGGCCAAGGATATGAACCATTTATATCAATTGAGCTGGAAAAATTAGCAAACAGTCACACCAATCCAAGACACGTACCATGTTTCATACTGTAAAGAGCACCGTTGTCCTCCTTTCGATATCCAATTTTGATCTTTTTCCCACCAACGACCAAATAGTAATTAATTTAGAAAAAATATGTTTGAGTTTTAAAAAAACTTGAAAGTGCTTTTTAAGTTTTTACAAGAAGTATCAGTTGTTTCTTTTTAAAAACACTTTTAAGTATTTTTTTAGAATTTATTTTCTTTTTTTCTAAGACTTGTTTCTTAAAATATTTTTACTAAAAACGTTTTCAACCATTTTAAAAAGCACATACAAATTTAGCTCAAAAACAACAGCTTTGTCTTTGTCTTTGGCCCCTAAAAACGACAATCCAACCGACGCTACTGCCGGTTAGACTATCGTTGTTCAAACAAAAAATAAAAAACATAATTAATTTGTGGGTGTTATTGTTGTCCTTTACCAGCCTTTGCTAACATGCGCCATGTGTGCCCACTTAGGCCATGTTTGGTACACCGGATAGGACACTAGATAGGATTAATAATACGGAGTACGGTGTTTGGGGTCTGTTCGTATTAGATAGCCACCAGATTAAATAATCCGAGCCTACTTACTTTATACAGTAAGCACCCGTTTCCTTATCCTCCCTAAAACCACGGTACAATTTAGTCGGCTTCCTGAGAACGCACCCGCACTGTCCTTCCTCCTGAAAACGCACTCTCGCTCTCTCTTCCTTTCCAGACGGTACAAGAAAATCTCTCGCTCTCTTCTTCCTCTCCAGCCGCACCGGTCCTCTCCATACGAACTTCTCCCAAGTTTGTCTTCTCTTTTTCTTCTTCTTCCCAGGTTCCGTCCCTCCCTCTGTTCTTCGCCCTCCTTCTATTTTTCTCGCAATTTTCTTTCAATTGTTTGAATCTAGTTATTGTTTTCTCTGTAATTATGCAATTGATTATGTAATTTTGTGTTTTAATTAGAATTTTCGAATTTAGGGTTTGTTGTTGGGGTCGAATGAGGGTTTGTTGGGGTCGAATTAGGGTTTGTAGATTTGTTGGCTATTAGTTTTGTACAGATACAATCCTGGTTGACTCTAATTTCCGATCCTCAATTTTCCCTTCTCTGCACTTCACGATCCCCCATTGGCATACTGATCAAGACTTTCCCTCCCAAAAGCATAACAAGGAGGCTCGATTTTACCCAGATTGAGGAATCCTCCGGTTCTCGCTTTTGCTACGAAAAACTGAAGTTTACCCCAAATTTAGCCTGCCCATTTCTGAATTTAATCTGATAAACTCTTGCAATGGTTTAGTTTGCTTGTCCGGACCGAAGAGGGGACCTTTTGTATGTCTGCAATCCAATTTTGGGTGAGTTCATCACCGTGCCGTGGAGTGATAGGGCTAGGCCTAATTTTACATCCGTTCGACTTGGATTTAGTGTTGGGACTAATGAGTATAAGGTGTTGCAAACGTTTGTTCCGTTGAGTGAACCCATCAGGAATGATAAGTGCAGTTATGAAGCTGAGGTATTGATTGTTTGGGCTTAGCGTTTGCGACATTAATGCATCTGGCCTTTATGATTGCAGGAAATATTTGTTTTGTTGATGCTCCCTGTGTTTGTTGGTGTTTAAGGAGAAAGCAAAGCAAAGCAGAGGGAAGAGTTTGCAGAGAAGCAAGACCAGAGTATGAAACTCTCCTTCTATTTAGTATAGTTTAATGTAGAGTATCTTAAAAAAAGGACATGTATGTGTGTGTGTGTGTATATATATATACACCTACCTGTTTGGGCTATACATATATAAATACTGCCACGAAAGAAGAATGCATACATTTTTCAAGATTATGTTGATAGGATAATTGGTTCTAAGCCTTGATTCCTTGCACAAACATATTTGTATTAGTTGCTTAAGTTCATTTTACATATTCCTCTATACAAAGAAGTTTATACTTTTCTTTGCCAAATTGATTGGACTGATGGAGAGAACAACGTGCATGAAGGAAATATCTTCCATGCATGATGAACGCTTTATTTATACACGCTTTAGTATCATAGCTTTTTGTACTTAATTGCCTCTTGAATTTTTTCCCGGAGGGAGCTTATGTGCTATTCTGTGTTCTTCTTCTTCTTCCCAGGTTCCTCCCCTCCCTCTGTTCTTCCCTCCTCCTCCTATTTTATATTTTCACTAGACATGGATGAAAGAAAGATTGTGGCATGCTTCATTGTTAAGTTGTGGTACTTGAATATTGTGACTTGGTTGATGATGTGGTTCATGATGAAACATAATTCAGCTAGAAGGCGGAATCAGCAACTTGCACTTAGAAATCGCACATTTGTTAGGAGAATGGTAGGGTCAGCCTATTTATACAGCATAATAGGATATGATGATGTTCAATGTGTGAACCAAATTAGAATGGATAGAAGAAAATATTTTGAATTTGATGTATGGAATTTACTATTTTTCTATGTTTATTTGAAAATCTGTGGGGTTTTCAATAAATATAAATATAAGAAAAGTTCAACAAACAAACAAAGATTTGTCAATTTTTTTCCCTTATCCTATCTAGTTCAGTACCAAACACAGTATAAATAATACGGTCATTAGTCCGATACTGCACCAAACGTCCGACTAATTTAGTCAGTACTATCCGATGGCTATTTATCCTATCCGACAGAAATAGTCAGTACAGTCCGAGCTGCCAAACGAGGCCTTAGCGTTGGACCTCCTCCTTATTTCGCAAGAGTGAGAAGAGACGGACAGCTAGAGACAACCCATGAGGATGAGGAGAGAGAGAGAGAGGTCATACGAGTTTTGACATAAGGGCTTTCTGATGACGTGGCACTACCACATCTGCAGAATTTTTAGGAAAATGATCCTCGTCGAATCCCTTTCCTAGGGATTCCGTGATCTTATCCGTTCATCATATATCGTACGGTCAGTTTTCATTAGATACTATTCATATTTAATTTTAAATTTTAAATTTTAAATTTTGAAATGATTTTTGACCGCGTGATATACGATGAACGGATGAGATCACGGAATCTTTAGGAAAAGATCTTGCGAGGATCCTTTCCCGAATTTTTAATGGACTCTGGTATTTGTAGGGGCCCACTCCCAGGCAACAGTCCACGAATCTCTGTCGTTAGTTTGAGCTCTGAATCGGACGGAGTTGAATAGTTTGGCTTGAAGATTGGATCTGGCGACACGTGTCGCTTAGGACGGGAGCAGATGAAGAAGGCTAATACAACACCCGACACTTCGTTAAGGAGTCGTGTCGTGGGCCTACGGCTTCTGTGTCGTAGTAAGAATGTCTGACTTACACTCATGACCCGACCCAACCCAACCCAACTCAAACCCAAAGAGATGTAAACATCTCACCTAATAATACAAGAGAAGGACTTATATGGATCTGTATACCGCCACAGTGATGTTTCGATCGTATAATAAAAGAATAAAACTATGTATAACATTGTGTTTTTAGATCGAAATATTATTGTTGAGTTATTTCATGTGAACATTATGTTTAGGGTAAATTGCCAATTTAGTCCCTGAATTATCATCTTAGTGAAAATTAGATCCCCAAATTATTTTTTCAGAAAAATTAGTCCCTGAATTATAAAAATCTGCCAATTACATCCCTAATATTATATTCGAAGCTACTATATTCAATTTTCTGTCAATTCAAGTTATGTTAGTTGCATGTGATACACATTAGAGAGTAGATTGGTAGTTTTTCATAAAGAAATAGTGTAAGTTAACTTTTGAGGGTAAATTAGACATTAAATTCACAACCTATATGAAATATTAAGGGCTTAACGACGAGAAAATGATGGTATAACACTCTAAAGTGTGTCAAGTGACTTAAGTTGACGAAAAATTGGATAAAATAGCTTTGAATATAATAGTAGGGATGAAATTAGCAATTTATAATGAATTTAAGGACTTATTTTACCGAAAAAATAATTCAGGGACCTAATTTTCACTGAGGTGATAATTGAATGACTAAATCGGCATTTCACCCTTATGTTTATATATGATCGTTGAATTGAATAAATCCCCAAAAAAAAATAAGAAAGAGAATTAAGAAAGATGTTTACGAAGAGAGAGAAAAAGAGTACGTAAAAATCAATTTCTGCACTTGCACACCATGGTAAGTTTATTTATATTTCTTTATTTGGCACAAAGATAACCTTTACTTCACTTAGCCAAAACAGTGATGTTTTTTAGAATGCTCATAATTTATTCTGGATAATACTTTTATTCGTATAGGAGAGAAGAATATATCACTCTTTGTGAATAATGTATACTTATTATATAAATTCCATAATTCGAATCTTTCAATTTATTAACCTTCGTTTAAGGATCATTCCTACAAAAATGTCGTTTGAATTGGAGATTATTTATGCATTCAAATGTATGTAACAAATCGATGATATAATTACCACATGTAACAAATCGACGATATGATTACCCATGGAGCAAACCGACGATGTGATTACCAAGTAATATATACATGATGAACCGTCCATTTATTCTATACATCTGGATGCTTAAGCAGTCTTCGATTTGAATTATTTTTGTAGGAATGATCTTTAAATAAAAATTACGAAATTGAATGGTTCAAATTATGAAATTTGGTCGTACCATACTTCACCAATCTTGAAACTATTGAGCACTGGTCAACTAAATACCTACGAAGACATATTGAATGGTTCATGCTAAAGCACCCCTGATGAAGCACATAAGTTCCTTTCCAATACAAAAGACCAATCACAACATGACACATGTCGACACCAGAATAAAGCTCCCAAACTCCCACATCGTCCGCAAACGAAAATAAGTGACTCGCCTCAAGTATAAAAGGAGTTCATTCTCCCACAATTAATCTTGAATACTATTATTCTACTTAATCCATTATTAGAACTTAGTAATGATGATTATGCTTAAACCTTTGTATCATGTAAACTATAGAACTCCTCTACCCTCATGGATGTAGTCCAACGTAGAGTGAACTATGTACATCTTGTGTTTACTTTCCTATCTCTATCTCTTTATATATTACTCTCACCAGGTGACCAAAGCAACCTTGCAAATGTTACAACCTTGACACTTTACGTTGTTCCAATCCAAAGTCCTTGGCGTCAACATTATTTATACGGTGAACACATGTCATTGGCAAAAAGTGAGATATATGCACTTCTCATAAATAAATGCTGAGTATTATTATTTTTACTTTATGAAAGATACCATGCTCCTCCTAGGCCTCCTAGGACTAAAGAGTAAGATTTACAAATTAAAAACCTCTGTACAATTACTTACCGAGTGTTATAAAAGTGAATGCAGGGCAACGTACCAACTGGTCCCGAAAAGATCTGGGAAAAGTGGACCAATTGTGAAAATAATGTTCAATTTTGTGGTGAAAAACTGAAACTCATTGGACAAAAGCCTTTTACTCTAGCACAAATCAAACAGAGAGCTTGCTGGAGGTTGTGACCATTTTAGCAAGTGGTGATGGATCATGGAGGAGGGACCAATATTTGTACCAGAGATTGATTGGTCCATGCAGCAGCAGATCAGAGAGAGATATTTTTCTATGTATCCGGAATACTCAGGTACATTATGTGTTATGTAAGTGCAGAAGAAGTTTTATTTTTAGTGTCTTTTATTTGTATTTTGAGTACACTGAAAAATCTCGAGAGAGAAACAATGCAGCCGACGATTGAAGAGAGTCAACCAAACCAAGCATCCAATTCCAATCCAATAGTTGATGGAGTGCAGGTGAACAGCCTTGCTCCAATTGATTGGTGGGATGAAGCCCAACTATTTACATTTGTTTATTAATAATCTTTTTAATCCAAGTAGCTTCTCATTTGGAGTAAAACTTACGTAATAACCCGGTCATATTTGTAAAACCTTTGTTTTTAAAATACGAATTAGATGTTCTCAATATAAATGAAAAATACAAATATAACTCTAAACTACGATAGAGGAAAACTACGATAGAGGAAAGGTTTTAACACATAATGCAGTGAATTAAAGAAAAATATCATATCAACTGCAGCGATCTACCACTTACAAGTACAAATCAACCGGTTTCTCTACTTGGAATGGGTAATTCAATTTTATATGCAAAATATAGTTATACATGTATGTAAGATCTTTTATCTCGTCATTTCAATGTTTTATGTATGTATATATGCCACACTGGGAACAAAATTAACTTAAATGTCTAATTTGTTTAAAAATCTCGATATCGATTTGGTTTAGTGACACTCAATCTTTACTTATTAAACTATGTTTTAAATCCTTAGAGACTCAAATTGCAAGTTTTTATACTACTGATGCGTGCAAGTTTAGGGAACAAATATAGTAACTATAGAATCAGGATCCTCTCCGGATCCATTCACTAGGGATCTTAGGAATCCTACAATCATATCCGTTCATCGTATATCGTGCGGTTAAAAATGATTTAAAATTTAAAATTTAAAATTCAAATATAAATAGTACCTAACGAAAACTGACCGCACGATATAAAATAAACGGACATGATTGCGGGATCCCTAGGGGAAGATCCGGCGAGGATCTTGATTCGTAACTATAATATGTTTTTGTTTTTAGTGATATGTATGTTACACAAAGAAACACATGCAAGTATGTCAACACACGAGCGCAGCCAAAGGGCCGTGTGGCCGCTTCCTCCGCCTTGTCTTCTGCGTTGGACCTTTTTTTAAATATCTCATTGTGCTTGATGTTCAATGCTCTCCTATTCACTATTTTATCCATTCACTATTTTATCCCTTCTTGAGTGTTTATGTAGAAAACGCTTATGCTCATTAGCGTTTTTGTTAGAATTTCTTTTATTTATTTAAATCATATAAGTGATTTCCACAAAAGTAATTGGAAGTATACCTCTCCAAATACTTTTCCAAAGAGCAATAAAAGTTGCTTTTAGAATCTATAAAGTTTTCATATTTTTGCAGGACCTTATAAGAAGTGTTTTTGGTTATTTGAAATTGCTATTAGCCATTTCAAAAGCATTATCAAACAAGTCCTAAACCTATTGAGACCATTTAGTCGAGTAGAAACTAGTCTCTACTTTGCTAGAGGAAATCCCAAATTCTAATCTCATGCATAACAATTGCTCATTGGAAATAAAAAACATAAAACACACTAGTTTATATTATGTTTGCTTGTGAAGATGAATGTATATCCAGAAGGCCGATGAGTCCAATAGAACCAAAAACATATGAGATGGACCATTCATTAGTCCAAGCCCTTGAAGCATGGCCCAACAACAAGCCCGTGGTAATGGTATGTGGGCCGCAAGTAGAGTCGTGAGATGCATATTTTTTCTACGGGACTAGAAATGCATTACGTAATTATTGCAAAGAAAAGAACGAAGGATTGGTAAATGACTTGTTACAAGTAGTTATTTGCAAATTTTTCTCACATGGTTTTGTTGAGAAAATTTTAGAATAATTTTTGATGAAAACATAAAATCATATGTTTTGAATTGCAGTTTATGTCGAATTTTTTCAATGTATACGATAATTAAAGGGAAATTTGCACAAACATCGTCTAGACTATTAGCTATGGGGATGTGCAATTACCGTCCAAACTAGTGTCTGACCAAAAGACACTTTTTATTTTAGGTGTACCACTACCTTTATAAATCTTTATTAGAAATTTCATCAAAATGCATCATGCGCTGCGCATTAGCTTGAGCACTTTTCATGTGAATTTTCCCATTCCAAGGCCCCTTGATGACTTGATGCTCAGAAAGGTTATTGAGATTATCCATCTTTTTAGTGGGGAGGAATAGTGTGAGAAAGGGGCGAGTTGTAAGCCGAACCACTAGGAGAGTAAGCACTTCCCACGTGTCAAAATGAATTCAGCCTCAACTAGAGAGATCAACCTTGGTGTAAGAATTTCGTCGGGTACAATTTGTTTTTTAGGAAGTGGAAGATATGTCAATGCTTAGTGCGGAACATTTGATAAAGTAAGGTGGTGCATTCACACTAAAAAAACAGTGAAAGTGGTAAATTAGCAAGAGCTTTTATTTGGACGGTATCTAGGCACGCCCCTTTAATCAAAGTAGTGTTTGTAAAAATTTTACTAAATTAAATGTAATTTAATCACTTTCAATCAAATTGGATTAGAAATTTTGAGCAGACAGGGTCATTGGTGGATCACCTCAAGTTCTCAACTCAATAATTCGCACATGGAGCAGATGGTTTGAGCAACTCAGCTCATCATCATTGTATACTATCATAGGTAAAGACAATATATATATATATATATATATATAGATCCAAATCTTGTTCTGTTTGGTGACCTTTTGGAAGAAACTCCATGTGAAAGCTTGGTCAATATCGTCCGGAGTATTTTAACGCCTAACCAGAAGAAGAATTTAATCTCTGATAAAAAAAAGGGAGAAATAATCTTTAAGCAACTTTTTCTTTGTCTTGCTTTTTTCCTTTTTTTTCTTCTTCTGGAATATACCATAATATATATATATATAGGTAATTTAGTCAAAAGTCAATAAAAACTTTACTATGAAGTCATATATCAATGTCATATTTTTATTTTGGACTTAATCAATGATATATTTTTTATTAATTAGGCATAGATCAATGATGCATTGCCACATAAGCTTTAAGTTATTATAAATAGTTAGAATTTGACTATTCTATCATTCTCTCTTTCTCTCCCTATAAATGTCATATGGGCTTAAGCTATTAAAAATACAGATTTAGATCCTCTCCGGATTAATTTTGTGAAGATCCTTCGGGCCGATGGATTTCATCCATTGATACAAATCCAACGACCAAAATCTCTTATCCTTCATTTTTTCCCCTCAACTCTTCTCTTTCTCCCTCACTTCAAAGCTTTCAACCTCGAATCACCAACTCTCCTAATTCCAAATTAAATTCAACCCCACCTCAAAATCAACCCCAACACTGCCACAACCCACCCAACCCACAACTGTCCTACCTTACCCTCTCAAAAATCAGCCCTAGTACCGCCACATCCCTCACTTGCAAGTCCCTCGACCTTAAAATTTCAGCTGATGTTAACGAAACAACAAAGAGAGGGGTCGTGCAAACCAATGTCTTCTAGTTGCAGAGATCTTTTTCATAACTATGGAAGAATTATAGAGAGATAAATCTCAAAGATGAAGAAGAAGAAAGAGTCGGCAAATAACAAGCTAAAACAGTAAGGGATAGCGAAATAATAAATTAGACTTAGAGCATAGATGACCTGCAATTGAATTGGGTTTGTTAACAACGGTGGGATGTGGGGGTGCGATGGAGAAAGAGGAGTTGAGGGGGAAGAGAGGTTGGGGAAGAGGCTTTGGCCGTTGAATTTCTATTCCTATGGAACTTATCTTGAGATGACTTAATCCTATAAATAGTTAGAACATGTATATTCTATCACTCTCTCTTGCCCTTCGTTTAGAAGGAGGAGTCTACTCAACTAAGAGAAACTAGGAAACGGACATTGTAATGCAGTGTCCGAATCCAAATGTAAAAAACAGAACCAAGAAATGGACACTGCATTGCAATGTCCGCGAATCGAAATGTAAAAAAACAGAACCAGGAAACTGACACTGCTTTGTAGTGTCCGTATCCAAATGTAAAAAAAAACAAAGCCAGGAAACAGACAATGCATTACAGTGTCTGAATCTAAATGTAAAAAACAGAGCCAGGAAACAGAAAAAACAGAGCTAGGAAACAGACACTACATTATAGTGTCTGAATCTAAATGTAAAAATCAGGAGTTGCGTGAGGTGTGAATTTTAGGAGACATGTGAGTGATGGCAAAAATAGAACCAGGAGTTTGAATCCAAAAAGTGAAAAACAGAATCAGAAAACAGACACTGTAATGCAGTGTCTGAATCTAAATGTACAAATGACATGTAAGAGACGGGTGAGTGATGGAAAAAACAGAATCAGGAAACAGTACAAATGACATGTAAGAGACATGTGAGTGATGGTAAAAACAAAATCAGGAAACAGACATTGCATTGCAGTGTCTGATCCGTATTGACTTATTCCAAATATAAAACTATGAGAAAGGGAGTGTTAGTTGAAGTGGATTCCAACTGTAGTGGCAGATTTTGTAATTTTTGTTTATTTTAAATGCATTTAAGTATCACAATACATGATTGATCTATTTATAATTAACATAAATATTATTGATTTATTGTTAATATTGTAACTTTTTATTGATTTTTCACAAAATCACCCTATATATTAAGTAATATTATCCTGCTAAAACCAAGTTTAATCTCTTTAGTGCAGTTTAAAAGAGTTTCAACAGCTATTGTGTCTGATAGTATAATTCATTTAACTGGATTACTTCCATTGATTAATTAAATATTGATAAATTTAATTTAATCCACCACACCAATTTACAAATCTTTATTTGTAGTCAGTACATTTGAATTTTGATTATCTTTTTTTCCTATCAAATTTGAAAAAACAGTTACTTCCATTTTTAATTTTGAATAGAGTTCGAACTTACTTGAGGAAACATATTTTTTTCAATGAATGTCTAATATGTCTTTCTATTTTGGTTGAAGAACGGGGCTAAAAGCAAGAGCCGAAACAAACCTACTTAATAATAAATCTGGACCAGAACATCCCAAGTCGATCCTCACGAATGAACTCGGAGATCAAGAGCTAGTTTTTTTGTTTTGCTCTTCTAGTTTTTTCCTTGATAGAGGTAACGACTGCTTTCTACGATCTTATTCCATCATGTACACAAAGAACACATCAAATAACTTAGAACAGAGAGCAATAAAACAGAGACAAAAAGAAAGGTATCTCAACTACGAAGACTGTTCTCCTTTTCAAGATATAATGAAATAAATGACTACCCCTACTGCTGCTACTAATACTATCTGAATTTCCTACTGGGCCGACGATAAAATCCCCATACTCGCCCCCTGGCAAGACTTGCTTCTCAGCTCGATGACCTTCTTGTGCGAGTTTGAATGCACTGACGCGACGAATGTAGGGCTTGCTGCAGGGCGGTACTCCGGGAGGAGGCGGCCAGACCTGTACCGAACCCCACATGCATTGCAAAGGGTCTTCGGTCCTAGTGGCCCTTCCCTCCACTGAGGGGTCTTCGTCACTTGACAATGCGTGCATCTTTTAGTCTCCCGACTCTCACCCGCTTCGTCCATGGAGAGCTTTCCCGTTTTCTTCTTCTGTTTTCTTTTGGCAGTGTTTGATGTATCCTCTGTGCGAGAGGCTTCTAAGTCAAATTCACAAGCATCCCAACGATATAAATTTTCAGAGGCCGAGGAATTGGATGAGGTACTGAGGATGAACTGTGTACTGAAAATAATTGGGTTTGCACGCCTGCTTCGTGAAAGCTTGCTTCGGGTGCGCTTTTCAAATTTGGGCTCAAATTGAGCAGCACAAGAGCCAATGCTTTCAAGGTCATCTTTGCGAAGGCTAACTCTGCTGCGGATGGTTTCACAAGTAACACTTGGGAATTGCGGTCGCTGATACATATGTCCATACTGAAAGCAAATAAAAAACAAAAGGGAGATGAGGGAAGGACCTACGTTGGCATTTGTTGGCTAAAACAGTATAAAACCTCAAATTTCTTTACAAGAATCGCCACAAGAAAAATGCACACATCTTTAAAATACAAAGTACAATCCTATCATTCCTAAACATAAAGTTGTTTAATTACCATACCTGTTTCACCATCAACTGCATGAACATTATCAGTAATTTATATGAAGGACCACAAAGCCATTATCTGGACGTCTAGTATTCAAAGGATAATCTAAAATTGAACACCACCCAGATGGATGGACAAAAAAACGCTTCAAAGGGAAGCCTAAAATTAATTTGAGACAAAATACAGATGCATATAAGCAGTTTTCTCTAAAGTGAAATAAGTATATCTTATATAAATCATGTCAACAAGAACAAGCCTGGATGTTCAATTCTATTTGTTCTCTGAGAAATCAATACCAACTTCATATATCGTTCAGATTCGTTTACAATTTAAACTCTAATACTCATATATAATGTGGTCAAGAAACAATATGTTCTATTGATGCTAGGTTTGACGGAAATCTTCCTTCAGCACCAAAAACGTTATCCATAGGCTACATAATAAAACGCTACTCAGAGAATTGCAATGCCTACGCTACTTTTCAGAACACTTTACCAATGAATCTTTGGTCTTTTCCATCATGACTTAGCAAGTCCAAGAGTCCATAACCTAAATGAAAACATATGTTTAACAAGATTTTTACCACTACAAGAACAACATAAGATTTACAACCTTCAACAACATGTCAAATTTGCAGGGCCGTAGTTTCACTTAAGGAAATACAAGAGTAGGCAGAGAAATTCAAACCTAACAGGTAATCACATATCATGGAAGCTCTGAATCCCAGAGAAATATACTTATCTCCATCCTCTTTCAAATTATACACATAAGTAGGCTATCTATCATCACTACACTTTGCCAAACCATAAAGTTCCTGGTACATGAAAACGGTTAAATGCATTCATAAAGCACTCGACAATAACTAGTTATGCATACTTTGTTCGTCCAACGAGAATAAATTGCCCATGATATACAACAATGAATAGTTATGCACGGATGAAAAATTCTTGAAACCAATTTCCGGGCCACATTAGTAGAAAGTATTCAACATAGTAGTGCCAAGCAAAACAACTTAACAGAGTAATGCACATATACTGTAAACACAAAGACAGTTCCACAGTAAAAACACAAACAGAATAATAACCCTTATGTCCCTAACATAAGATAACAATCTCACCGGAGCGGAGAGGTTCGTATGTTTCTTTTCGTCATCATAACTAAAAATTCCTGGACCAAGCAACTGATCAATGTTAGGCGGCGGCTCTATGTCTTGGAACTTCGTGTCCCAATCGTTATCTTCGACACTGTCATCAATGTCTTCCATTGGGAAATCGAGAGCGCTGAGGATGTCGGTGCTGAGGAAGCTCTCGTAATTGAAGGCCCCATCGGCGGGCAAAGAACCATCCATGTCACTAATATTCTGTTTACAGTGGCAAAAGGCCAACAGCAGAGGAAGCAAGAATTTAAATACGAAAACTTTTTTAATTAATTAAGATGTATTGACAAACAAGAGAAGCATGGCATTGCTTGTTACATATATAGTGCTAAAAAATGGAAAAAAATAAGCCAAAAAAATCCATAAAAAAGGAGAGATATCACAGTAAGAAGTCAAAAGGGAAAAGTTATCTCAGGGGGATTGGATTGGATTGGATTGGATTGGATTGGATAGTTGTGGGTTTTGGTCGTAAATTCAGAGAGGGAAAGCGTTTTCAATTGGGTAGAAAATCGTAATTAATAGAAGGTTACCCAAATTAGGACTCTGAATATTCAATCCAATTAATTTCACCATCAATGTTGAATCAGAAACAATAGCATAAAATGGTAACTTACTTTTACTAAAGCAGAGAAAAAAACAAAAACAAAAAAATTATAACTATAATTAAAATCTTATAACTGCCCACGCTCGCAATCCCAATTCCCCAAGTACACTGTTTGGCTTCCGAGAAAATGCTGGGAAAATAAAAAAATGCTTAAGAAAACCAAACACTAATTCGCACTGCATGCCAATTGCACAACTGCAGCAGCAGTACAACAAATTCCATGAATACTTAGTTTTAAAAAATTTAAAATATTAGAAGAAAATTGAAAGGGAAATGTTGCGTATTTTTCGAATTTCATTTTCTGGCGAACCAAACAGGATAAAAAGTAAAATGCGAACAGAAAATAGAGAAAATGCAAACCTCTGAAAAACCCTAAAAGCAGCGAATGAAAACATGCCATTCATTCATTCACGGAGAAGAAGATGAAATGGTAAAGAAGAGAGAGAGAGAGAGGGGGATGCGAGTGTAGGCACCTCACGCTTCGTTAGCTTGGCGACGTCAGCGGAGACAGCCGTCATTGTCCCAGTCAGAACTTTCAGAAAGCGAAAGAAGAGAGAGAGCTGGTGGTTGTCTGTTGTTTCCGAGGAGAGAGAGAGAGTTGCAGAGGAGAAGGAGGAGGAGAAGGAGAAGATGGCTCTGCGTTCTCTTTGCGTTTGTCTGAGATTGGAATTTAGGTTTTCTTTTTCTCTCTCTCCCAGCAGGGGGTGGAGGATTCACGTGCAGCGCTGCCCCACGCGTTTTTACGGTAAGGTCTCACTTCCCAGTCGGATTCAGATTTTGTTAATTTTTCAGTCAACTTCTACAACGTGCGTACTTATAAGATTTCCAGTTTAAAACTATTTTCCTCATTATTATTTTGTTATATGAGATATTCTGCACCTATTTTTGCGTGTGGTCATTCTGTGTCTTTTTTAATGGTTTTTCTGTGCCTTTTTTAATTGGCTGAGAATTTGATTTATTTTTTATTATTTTAATTATTGTCAAGTTAACATTAATTATGTTTGGTTCAATAAACAAAGACACAGAGGGGCCATATGCAAAAATAGGTGCAGAAAATCTCAACTCGATTAAATCCTATACAATAGTTATACTCTTTACTTTGCATTCAACTTTGCATTCTACTTTGCATTCTAGAGAAGTTATACTCTTTACTTTGCATTCTACTTTGTTTTCTAGTTTAAGGAATAATGAACATTTAAGGTTTAGTAATTAATTTTGAAGAATGAGTCGGTGACCAAAAGGCAATGACGTAAGTAAGAAAGTACATGGAGCGGCAACAGAGGATTAGTTTTCAAAAGGCAATTATTAGGGTTTATGGACTCAAGCCTAGGCAATCGACTCACGATGGTTGGATTAATTTTGGCGGTTGGAAAGTTAGCATTGAAACTTGATTCAGTCTCAAGAATTTCCTTAATTTTTTATTTGACATTGATAATTAGATTTTGATTCAACTATAAGTGATAATAGATTTTCATGTATCGATTGTAAAGTCTGTAATAGCTATATTATTTTTTCTCGCACAACATTTCCTCACATAACTAGTAAATGATCATTTATTACCACAAAAATCTGCACACATCCACTTCATTTTTTTCTTTATGCTTTGTCCGATCATAACAATCGTCTTGGTACCTAACCAAGTTGCGGATTCCGGCAACGGACGTTTCTTTTTATCAAAAGCTTTGAAGCAACTGAAAATTTTAAAATTACGAAACACAAATCAGAAAACATTTCAAATTCAAAATACAAAAGATTTATAATTTCTTTTTAAAAAATAAAATAATTCATCCATAATATATTTAAGTTGGATAAGAGTCGGTGGCTGTGATACGGATTCAAATCGGCAGGGTGGCAAAGGTCACATGCGGGCCTCAATTTTTTTAATGGCAAGGCAACAAAGCATCGCCATCACTACTCCACTTACACTGCTTAATAGTGCATCACCGACGATTGGGGAACATTCTTATTTTATTTTTATTTTTGGTCAAATATTTTGGACACCAAAATTCAAACCATTTTTTCTTAAATTATTCCTCATCAATTAAAATCAAAATTTCTCCCAATACGGGTTTGAAGTCTTATGGATACATGCATCTCTGCTTTGAGATACAGACTAAAAGTACGATGTCCCTTAATATGATATCGAAGCTGAATAAAAGAAAAATTAATATGTGATCATAGTGGCGATACTAGCATGTAGTCATTGGTTGTCTTTGATCTCACTAACCTTAAAAACTCTATGTACATTTGTTTATATATTGTATTTGGCATCTATAAACAGTTAAAACAAGCTAAATTACAACTTCTTCCTTCTACTTCTTCTATCATATTTGTTTTCCTTTTCTCTCTTCTTGTGTTGCGACTCTATTATGCACACCATGAGCTTGATAAATGCTTTTGTTGACAAGCCTTCATAGTCTTCAACATTATTCCACTATACTCTGCATCCACCATCGACGAGCCTCTGCAAATAATAATAGTTGTCGACATATGTTGACAATAATTGACAGGTCCTTACTAGATGTTTAACGAAATGGCCCAATAAAATTTTTTTTTGTTGATATTATGACCTTTTATTTAAAAAATTTAGCTCTGCCACTAAAAACACCATATATTAAAAAATAATAATAATTAATAATTCAATCAACCCAGTAATTTTCCGGATCTTTGTTTGGATCTTTATTCTTCTTCCCTGTTTCCTTATTGCAAGGAAAAAGCCAACTTAGATTCAAAGGGAAAGCTGCTTTTTACATTCCCCATCAGCATAAAGATACATATAGCTTCTTTCTACTTTAAACGAACTTTAAGCAAGATCCATGAGCCATGTATATACAAGTCATAATCCTTTTGAAATTACATTCAATTGTAACATCTTAATAGGAAGATAAAACCTCATATTTCCGATGATTGGTTTGGCGATCCACTTTCTTCATTGTAATAACACCAACCTTAGAAACCAAAATAAGCCCTCTTCTGGGTTAAGCTTCAAATGCACTCAAAATCACGACGAACAAAATTTTGTATATGGTACTGAAATATGATTACTGTGACCAATTACGTGTAATAATATGAGTGATTGGGTGAACGAAGACGACCCTTAATTTGTAGGGTAATATCATGTGGTATAACCAGTCTCATGTACAGTGCGAGTGGTCCGAGTAGATGAAAACCCTTAAAATTTAGTGTTTAATATTAATACATATTTACATGCACGTGAATTTTTATTTTTGAACAAACGATATTCTCTAATTAAGGGGATGTGGGCACTAGTGGATCCATATAGGGACCCGGATTTGGAAGCCTGAAGAAACACTAGTGATCGACCTTCAGGACCTTCCAACAATTTGGGCAAGTGCAGTGGAGAGGTTTGTTGTCTCCATGGATGTGCAGGCAGCAATGCTTATAATGTGACAGTCCGTCCCTGATTTTACAATTGTATAAATTTTTAATAAGTGATTTTACGAAAATGCCCTTTGAGGCACGCGCATTGTTCGAGGTTAATCGTTGTGTCATGTCACCTAAGTTTTGTTTTCTTGGCATATTCTCGTAGTACTCGTCGCTACGGACGTGTGGGCGCAAGCGGTTCGTGATTTGGAGCTATATCGAAGAAGTTATTAACTTTTAAAGTTGGGGGTATTTTAGTAAATTAATTAATTTCTAGAAAGCCCCAGATTTTTGGAGCTAAATCTGGTGTGCCACGTGGATGGCCTAGATTTAAAGATAAATGGAATGGATGGTTGAGATGGAAAGGTAAGAAGAGAAAGGGGAAATAAATGGAGGAATGAGGAGAGGAGAGAGAAAGGATTGCCCAATCAGAAACAGAGGAAAAGAGAGAAAGAAGGGAGGAAATAAGGAGGGCAACGGACGGGTTCCCTTCGACCCGTTCTCGACCCGGAACAAATTCCGGTGGTTTTCATCCCTATTTCCCACGAATTGGACCAAGCCACCACTCCCAATCATCATCTAGCCCTTCCCTCTATCCATTCCACATCAAATTTGGAGAGATTTAGCCTTGATTTTGGACAAAACCGTGCAAAGGGGGCGCACGGGTTGGGTTCCTTTCCGTCATGATTTGAAGCTATTTCTTCCAATTAATACCACCCATGGCATCCTATTGAGGTCTGGAACAAAGCCCAAACAAGTTTGGAGGCGTTGGAACAAGTTTGGAGGTCGAATCGAATCACACCAAATTCAAGGGTTTCGTACGGTTTTGACAAAATTGGAGCCTTTCTTGACCGAATTGGCCTTGGTCACAGGTATAAAATTTGTTCTACTCTTTGAGATCTTCAATTCTGCAAATTTTGGTAATTTTTGGAGAAAATTGAATTTTCCAGCAAGCCGAGGCGGCCGACCGCCACCCACGGCGGCGCGTGCGGCGGCGCATGGCCAGTGAGCCGCCAATGCTTTTTTTAGGCCATAGTTCATGTTCTGAATTCAGTTTTGGTGAATGAATGATGTAGATTGATCAATGGAACCTAAATTCGGTACGATTCGGGGTTAGGTAAAAATATGAATCGATGATCCGACTGTTGGATCGTCACCAAACTTTGATACATGGTAGTACTTAATATTTGAAGAATGTAGAAGCTTACAGATTGGGAATCTGATGTATGGATCTTCCCGAATTGGATTTGTAAGTTATAAAATAAAAGGTTAATCGCCACTCGGTTTTGGAAATTGGCGAAGATCCAACCGTTGGATTATAACGAAATTTTAGTATGTTGTCCTAGAAGCATAATGTGAATCATGAGAAGTTACGGATTGGAAATCTGAGTTGCAGATCTTCCGGATCGAACGACATAGTGACGTGTTTTATATAAGTTATATATTCTATCGATATGATTTCTGAGGCATGATTTGATGATTGTTCTAGGCGCCGATCGTCATGACGCCTTGATGGGTTGTGCTAGGGAGTTGTAGGGTGAACTCCAGGTGAGTGGGCTTTTGGTTTTCAATATATATATATATATATATATATATATATATATATATATATAATTGATTGATTTCCCAAAAATGCGTTTTAAAATGTTTTTATGAAATGAATGCCATGTCGAATGCCATAGTTATATTTATATATATATATATATATTTGTGTGAATATACATTGATGCATCGCGGGCGCCAGGTAAGTCAGGTAAGTATGTGTTTGTGATGTGATGATTAAGGTGATATCGATGAGATTGTTATATGGCTAATTACCTGCACATCGGGGTTGTGCGTGCCTGAGTAGGGCTTAGCTTTCACGTGATCGTTCACCTCCCGCACCATACGCTCACCTTGGATCCAAGGCAAGTGCCAGCCTGTCGTACAGACCATATTAGGTGGTTCCGACTCGTAGGTGACTTGCGATTCGTCGCCAGCCTTCACGTGATCGTAGCACAGAGCGTATATACCCAGCTTGACGTACAGACCACATTAAGTGGTTCCGTCATGGGTGCAGGTTACTGATTATTGATTATTGATGATTGATTGAGAGATGGATTGAGGATTTGATTGAGGAGCCATAGATTTAGCCGTACAAGTCACTGGAGGTGACTCCGGCTGATTGATTTATATATTGCCGGCATGATTTGAGTTGAGATATCACCTGATTACTTAGTGGTATTTGGTATATGTTGATTATTGGTTATGGTTCATTCGGGCATGGCATTGCTTAATTGATGAGATTGGTTGATTAATGGTTTTTCTATATTAGTACGTATATGTATTTTTTGGGGAGTATACTTGATTTACAGAGAGGGGTTACAACTTTTATATCGAAATGATTTTGATAAAGCTTGTTTTTGCCCACTCACGCTTTTTGTTTTGCGCCCCTCCAGGTTCTAGTAGCATAGTTCTTTATCGACAAGGACTCGTGGCATATCTCAGTTCAGGTGGCTACTTCTGAGGGTATGATCCTTACCCACACTACTGTACTTTACTTATGCTCTGACAACGCGTGTGAAATGGGTCCATACCCACTGATAGCGCACTCTGATAGTTAGGTACCTTTAGGTTTAAATTTATTCACATTTTCTTCCATATCATCACCTTATGGCTTCGTCACCTTCCAGGTGATTGCCAACACAGCTCGATTCGGAGTCCTAGTAGACATTCCGGGTCGGGGTGTGTCAGTTTGGTATCAGAGCATAAGTTGGGTAGTATTGCATTCATCACACGCGTGATGTGAGCATTCTTGGTTTTCGTGTCTAATATTTGGATTTTGCCACCTTGTCGATTTCGAGAAAATATGTTAGCTTCTCTAAGTTGTGGTAATTTGGTCGACTTGTTGACGTTTTAGAAAAGCATTTGGCGAATGTCTTTGGAATGAAGGTGAAGAATTTCTTTTTAAGGATTGATGCAGAGGCAAGTGGATGGCATAAATTTGGGTTAACATATTATTGGATGTTATCATATGCTTTACTAATCGATTCGATACTTATCCTCTAGCCATCAGTATTAAACGTTGAGATTGGAATCTCAGAGTAGTTTGATTCCTTGTCAGTATTGGTTAGGATATCATCTATTGGAATTCTTGCGAAGTCTACCTTGTTAAGACTCTAGGATAGTCTCGTGGGACGATGGTGCTAAAGTGGTAGTATTTAACGGAAAAGCACTTTGGGAAGATCACTTTCAGTGTACGATTGGATTTGGGAAGTAATATTGTACACTCTTAGTGCGAAATATTTTGTATATGTTGAGACTGGGAGAATCAGTAATTATGGTGCTGAACCTATGCTATGCTCATGTGGTATTTCAATTGGTGGTAACTTTGCTTAAGTGGGAAGTTGTATTCTTCCAGCCCTAAAGTTTAAAGTATTGGCGATGTTTTTCTTTCCTTAAGTGGGCGCTAAAATTTTGACGACAAAACATTGGTGGATTAGCTAAGATAGAAAGGTGAGTTGTTATTAATTTCTCTCACCTTGTGATATAAAAGTTTGTATTCATGATCTAATCAAGGGTGGAGATATAAAAGGAATTAAAGTCGAGGCTCCACTTGATATGATTGAAGGAAATTTTCAGTTTAGGCGAGTCTGCCTTTGGCTAGAGCAGAAGAATGTTTGAGGATATACAGTTTAACTTCCTGGGCAACCACAGTTTCTTATTGGTTGTTCCAAAGGATGATGGCATTATGAGGAAGCTATTTTTGGACTCTTATACTAGTTCAAGCAAGCAGAAATCAGAACAGATTACTAGCTGGATATAATTATATTTCACTGTGTTACACGTTTCATTTCTAAGCTTTGGGAAGTCTCTTTAAAAGATTATGAATGCTAGATAGTATGTGATTTACAGAAGGGCATTGTAATCAGGTGCCTGGATGACCAGAGGTTACTTTTGGGGGTATGCAAACTGGAGTGAGGTATGCCGTTATTTCTGCTGTGAGAGCAAATAGATCGTTATCGAAAGGCTGCCAAGGATATTTAGTTCATGCGGTACTAAGAGATATTACTCTGAGTAGTGTGGAAGAGGTCAAGGTGGTTAGACATTTTCCTGACGTTTTCCCTGAGAATTTATCTGGATTGCCGCCAGGCAAAGATGTGGAGTTCTCTATTGATTTGTTTCCAGGTACAGACCTTATATTAGAGATTGGTTCATGATGAGTTAAGGGAATTGAAAAGTCAATTGCAAGAATTGGTTGATAAAGGTTCCATTCGACCTATTATGTCGTCGTAGAGAGCCCAGTTTATTTTTAAGGAGGAATGTGGACATTAAGGCTATACATTGACTATGGACAATTGAATCGGGTAACGATTGAGAATCGTTATCCATTACCGCGTATTAATGATTGTTTGATCAGTTTAGGGGTGCCTGTGTATTTTCGAAGATTGATTTGAAGTCTGGTTATTACCAATTGAAGATTAAGAGTAATGATGTCCCTAAGACGGTTTTCAAAACTCATTATGGTCTTTATGAGTTTTTGGTGATGCCATTCGAATTGACGAATTTTATGAGTTTGACGAACGAAGTATTCCAGGAATATCTTGACAGGTTTGTTATCGTTTTCATTGACGATATTCTGGTATACTTAAGACTAGAGCAGAGCATGCTAGACATCTTAAATTGGTATTACAAAGATTGAGGGATTGTCGATGTATTCTAAGTTTAGCGAATGCCAATTTTGGATGAATCAAGTGGCATTTCTGGGACATGTTATATCTACTTAAAGTATTCAAGTGGATTCTTAAAAGGTAGCAGAAGTTGAGAATTTGGAACAATCGCGAACCATGACTAAGATTCGGAGTTTTCTTAGCTTAGCAGGCTATATGGACGGTTTGTGAAAGATTTTTCAGTCATTGCCTTGCCATTGACGAGATAGACGAGAAAAGAGGTTAAGTTTGAGTGGGATGAAAATGGTGAGCAAAGTTTTCAACATTTGAAATATTTCCTCACTCATGCACTTGTGTTAGCACTCTCAGATGATAGCGGGAATTATGAGGTCTATAAGGATGCTTCTTTGGATGGTTTGGGATGTGTATTGATGTAAATGGTAGGGTGATTGCCTATGTTTCACGGCAATTGGAACCTCATGAGATGAATTGCCCTACTTGTGATCTGGAATTTGCGACTATCATCTTTGCTTTGAAGTTATGGAGACATTATATTATTGGTGAGAAGTGCAAGATTTTTACGGATCATAAGAGTCTCTAATATTTGTCTACTCAGCGGGATCTTGATTTTAGGTAACGAAAGTGGATTGAATTGCTTAGCGATTATGATTGCACGACCAGGGTGATCGTGCAAATGTTTGGGCTGATGTACTTAATATGAAGACTCTCGTGAGAATAAATGCTTTGTATGCTTGTTATGTTCCTCTTATTGCAGATTTGAGTTCTACTGGAGTAAGGTTGGAAATAGAAGAACGAGAAGAAGCATTGCTTGCTAGTATCCAAGTTAGGCTTATTTTAATTAATCGTATACTCGATGGCCAGAGGATTGATGAAGAAACCAGGAATTAATTGAGGCAAAGAATATCGAGAAAAAGAAAGATCTCAGAGTTAGAGAATCAGATGGCATGTTTATGCAAGAGAACAAGATGTATGTACCTAATGTTATGGAATTAAAGAAAACAATTTTGGAACGAAGCGCACGGTTCAGCTTATGCTATGCATCCTGGAAGTATTAAGATGTATCATACTATTTAACCATTTTACAATTGGCCGGGTATGAAAAGAGAACTTGCTGAGTAGGTAAGTATGTGTATCATTGGTCAGCAGGTCGGAAAGAAAGAAGCCTTTTGGATTGATGCAGTCATTTTCCGTTCTACAGTGGAAGTGGAAAAATATTACTATGGATTATGTGTGCAAGTTTTTTTTCGTACATGAAATGGTTATAATGGCATCTGGGTGATAGTTGATCGACTTACTAAGTCAGCGCATTTTACTCCAGTAAAGAGCAATAACCTTTCCAAACAAGTGCAGCAGTTATTTATTTGTTTTGTGGAAAAGAGATTTGGGCTTACGGATCTGTTGAACTTTTTGGGTATGTTGGTCACTTAAAATTTTTGGATAGCATTTTAGGAGGTTTTGGATACAAGGTTACTTTATAGTACGGTTTATCATCCTCAAATAGATAGGCAATCTGAGAGGACGATTCAAATGTTGGAGGATATGCTAAGATCTTCAATATTGCAGTTTGGTGACGCTTACCATAAGCGGTTGGATTTGATGGGATGTAACTATAACAACAGTTTTCATTCGGGTATTGGTATGTCGCCATTTGAGGCATATATTGGAAAAGCTTGTCGTACATCTTTATGTCGGTCAGAAGTTGTCGAAAGAATTTTGCGGGCCCTGAGATTATGGATGAGTCTACTCAGAATGTTTAAGTGATTAAGTTTAACCTGAAAGCAGCCCAGGAGTGGCAAAAGAGCTTAGCAGACATGCCACTAATCGAGTGTATTATGTAGGTGATTGGGTGTGTTCGAAATTTTTACCTTGGAGAAGTGTGATTCGATTCGATAAGAAAGGTAAGTTAAGTTCTAGAGACATCGGACCTTATGTGATCACCGAGCGAGTCGATGAAGTTGCTTACAGGCTTGAGTTGCCTCCAGAGTTGTCGTAAGTTCATGATGTGTTTCATGTTTTGATGCTTCGGCACTATGCAGCGGATTCTTCACATATTATTCCGGTTTAGCCTTTGAAGATTAATCCAGATTTATGATATAATAAGGAACCATTTACTATCTTGGATTAGAAAGACAAAGTTCTAAGAAATAAGACTGTGAGCTTGGTAAAAGTTTTATGGAGGAATCATTCAACGGAAGAAGCTACTTGGAAGATAGAGGATCAGATGAGGGAGATCTATCCCAGGTAATTTTATGATTATTAATGGATGGTAATTATTGTTTAAATTTCGGGGACGAAATTTTTTTAAGAGGGGAAGATTGTGACAGTTCGTTCCTGATTTTACAATTGTATAAATTTTTAATAAGTGATTTTACGAAAATGCCCTTTGAGGCACGCGCATTGTTCGAGGTTAATCGTTGTGTCGTGTCACCTAAGTTATGTTTTCTTGGCATATTCTCGTAGTACTCGTCGCTACGGACACGTGGGCGCAAGCGGTTCGTGATTTGGAGCTATATCGAAGAAGTTATTAACGTTTAAAGTTTGGGGTATTTTAGTAAATTAATTAATTTCTAGAAAGCCCCAGATTTTTGGAGCTAAATCTGGTGTGCCACGTGGATGGCCCAGATTTAAAGATAAATGGAATGGATGGTTGAGATGGAAAGGTAAGAAGAGAAAGGGGAAATAAATGGAGGAATGAGGAGAGGAGAGAGAAAGGATTGCCCAATCAGAAACAGAGGAAAAGAGAGAAAGAAGGGAGGAAAGAAGGAGGGGAACGGACGGGTTCCCTTCGACCCGTTCTCGACCCGGAACAAATTCCGGTGGTTTTCATCCCTATTTCCCACGAATTGGACCAAGCCACCACTCCCAATCATCATCTAGCCCTTCCCTCTATCCATTCCACATCAAATTTGGAGAGATTTAGCCTTGATTTTGGACAAAACCGTGCAAAGGGGGCGCACGGGTTGGGTTCCTTTCCGTCATGATTTGAAGCTATTTCTTCCAATTAATACCACCCATGGCATCCTCTTGAGATCTGGAACAAAGCCCAAACAAGTTTGGAGGCGTTGGAACAAGTTTGGAGGTCGAATCGAATCACACCAAATTCAAGGGTTTCGTACGGTTTTGAAACAATTGGAGCCTTTCTTGACCGAATTGGCCTTGGTCACAGGTATAAAATTTGTTCTACTCTTTGAGATCTTCAATTCTACAAATTTTGGTAATTTTTGGAGAAAGTTGAATTTTCCGGCAAGCCGGGGCGGCCGACCGCCACCCACGGCGGCGCGTGCGGCGGCGCATGGCCAGCGAGCCGCCAATGCTATTTTTAGGCCATAGTTCATGTTCTGAATTCAGTTTTGGTGAATGAATGATGTGGATTGATCAATGGAACCTAAATTCGGTACGATTCGGGGTTAGGTAAAAATATGCATCGATGATCCGACCGTTGGATCGTCACCAAACTTTGCTACATGGTAGTACTTAATATTTGAAGAATGTAGAAGCTTACGGATCAGGAATCTGATGTATGGATCTTCCCGAATTGGATTTGTAAGTTATAAATTAAAAGGTTAATCGCCACTCGGTTTTGGAAATTGGCGGAGATCCAACCGTTGGATTATAACGAAATTTTAGTATGTTGTCCTAGAAGCATAATGTAAATCATGAGAAGTTACGGATTGGAAATCTGAGTAGCAGATCTTCCGGATCGAACGACATAGTGACGTGTTTTATATAAGTTATATATTCTATCGATATGATTTCTGAGGCATGATTTGATGATTGTTCTAGGCGCCGATCGTCATGACGCCTTGATGGGTTGTGTTAGGGAGTTGTAGGGTGAACTCCAGGTGAGTGGGCTTTTGGTTTTCAGTATATATATATATATAGATATATATAATTGATTGATTTCCCAAAAATGCGTTTTAAAATGTTTTTATGAAATGAATGCCATGTCGAATGCCATAGTTATATTTATATATATATATATATATATATATATATATATATATATATATATATTTGTGTGAATATACATTGATGCACCACGGGCGCCAGGTAAGTCAGGTAAGTATGTGTTTGTGATGTGATGATTAAGGTGATATCGATGAGATTGTTATATGGCTCATTACCTGCACATCGGGGTTGTGCGTGCCTGAGTAGGGCTTAGCTTTCACGTGATCGTTCACCTCCCGCACCGTACGCTCACCTTGGATCCAAGGCAGGTGCCAGCCTATCGTACAGACCACATTAGGTGGTTCCGACTCGTAGGTGACTTGCGATTCGTCGCCAGCCTTCACGTGATCGTAGCACAGAGCGTATATACCCAGCTTGACGTACAGACCACATTAGGTGGTTCCGTCATGGGTGCAGGTTACTGATTATTGATTATTGATGATTGATTGAGAGATGGATTGAGGATTTGATTGAGGAGCCATAGATTCAGCCGTACAGGTCACTGGAGGTGACTCCGGCTGATTGATATATATATTGCCGGCATGATTTTAGTTGAGATATCACCTGATTACTTAGTGGTATTTGGTATATGTTGATTATTGGTTATGGTTCATTCGGGCGTGGCATTGCTTAATTGATGAGATTGGTTGATTAATGGTTTTTCTATATTAGTACGTATATGTATTTTCTGGGAAGTATACTTGTTTTACAGAGAGGGGTTACAACTTTTATATCGAAATGATTTTGATAAAGCTTGTTTTTGCCCACTCACAGTTTTTGTTTTGCGCCCCTCCAGGTTCTAGTAGCATAGTTCTTTATCGACAAGGACTCGTGGCATATCTCAGTTCAGGTGGCTACTTCTGAGGGTATGATCCTTACCCACACTACTGTACTTTACTTATGCTCTGACAACGCGTGTGAAATGGGTCCATACCCACTGATAGCGCACTCTGATAGTTAGGTACCTTTAGGTTTAAATTTATTCACATTTTCTTCCATATCATCACCTTATGGCTTCGTCACCTTCCAGGTGATGGCCAGCACAGCTCGATTCGGAGTCCTAGTGGACATTCCGGGTCGGGGTGTGTCATATAACAAAGAAGAAGAAGAGGTTTTAATTTTTGTTTTTTTGAAGAAAAAAAAACAAAAATTAAAAACATCTTCTTCTTCTTAAAAGACCTGGCCAAAACGACAACGTTTTTGAGCTAGGTCATTATAAAAATTTTAAAAACTAAAATATCTCTGTTTTCTCTACAGAGCCCGAGAACTTTGGTCTTTTCCAGTATCTCCAAATTATATTTAAGAACTCCCAGCCCCAATCGTCGCAACCTTCCAGCTTTAAACCTAAGTTACCTTATTCCCCACCACCATTTGCCCATCTACCGTCTTTAGATGCCTAATTTTATTTCCTCCAAATTCATATAAGTTTTTTAATCCTAGACTCTAGTCTCAACTCCCAATTAGTAATATATATGTTACATTAACAAATTTTAACTTGTAGAGTTACTAATTGCGTTATGTTGCTGATGAGAATTTGTTGGTTTTATTACCTTTGAGATTAATCTTGATTTATTCAATGAACCAAATTCAATAGAAAATAATGATATGAACCAAATTAGTCTAATATATTTTTCTTTTGAACTTTTATGTTGGGACCTCCCGATCTTGAAATCCTAGATCTGTCACTGGATGTGGGAGTGGGCTAAGCCTCACAATTGGCTAGCAATAATGTGGTTCAAATCGCCTTTGGCGGGAATCGAACCTAAGACCTCTCACTTACAAGTGAAGAGAAATATCACTCGACCGTAATTCTAAGTGGCAGCTACAAGTGAATTAAATATACCATGTAAATAAAAGGTTTTCATCACAATTGGTCCCTGAGATTGACCAAACTCATCATTTTGGTCCCTCACTTTCAAAATCAAGCAATTTTGTCCCTGACATTCACCATCGCACATCAATTTGGTCATTCCATTTAGATTCCGTCAACTATTTCTATTAGTTTGCATGTGGGACCCACAAATCCAATAAAATGGTGACACGTGGATTACACAAAAGAAAGGTTTTTATCACAAATGGTCCCTGACATTGATCAAACTCCTCATTTTGGTCCTTGAGTTTCAAAAATCAATAAATTTGGTCATTGACTTTAACTACTGCACATCAATTTAGTTATTCTGTTAAAATTTCGTCAATATTTTTTGTTAATGTGATAATATGGTCCCACTGGTCTAATCATATGGCGCCATATGGATTAATTATAAAAAAAAAAAAATATTTTTTTAAGATTTAAAATTAAAAGTACTATAAGAAATAAAAAAAAAAAAACTAAAAGAAAAAAAAAACATCATCGTCTTCATCTAGGTATGCTCAAAAAGAAAAGGAACACACCATGACACCACTAAAGCTCTTGTCTTCCGTGAACTCACTTCTCATTCATTCTAGTTGGTTATAATCCTTTCAAATTTGAATTGAATTTGGATTCGATTTTATCCAATTTAGATTGAATCTTATTTTCCAAACGGGATTGTGGGATGCAAGAGAAATGTCAACGCGGAACACTCGCTAGTTGGTTCACTCTAAAAAATATTTGTTTCTTATAGTTAATCCACTTGGCGCCATATGATTGGACCAATGGGACGACATCAGCACACTAACAAAAAATATTGACGAAATTTTAATGGAATGACTCTATTGATGTGCGATAGTGAAAGTCAGGGACCAAATTTATTGATTTTTGAAACTCAGGGACCAAAACGAAAAGTTCGATCAATGTCAGGGACCATTTGTGATAAAAAAGAAGAGAATGCTTTGAATGATGATTTTATTCTTCTCAATGAGAGATATTTATACAAGGTGTACAACCCTAATGTAATAGGAAGAAAACTAATTACACGAGATTACACGGATATGATATCAATTAGGAATCCTATCTAAAATACAAAGTCAACACTCCCCATCAAGTTGGTGCATATATGTTACTCATGCCCAACTTGTGTAAGAAACATGAAAACTTATGACTTGAAACAGTTTTCGTGAGGATATTTGCCAACTGATCATTTGTTCTTATTGTCGGTAGCTCAATTATTTTTTCTTCTAATTTTTCTTTGATGAAGAACCGATCAACTTCAACATGCTTTGTTCTATCATGTTGTACCGGATTATGTGCAATGTCACGGGCAGCTTTATTATCACAAAATAATTTCATGGGCTGATCATGTAGTATACCCAAATCGCAAAGCAAGAGCCTAAGCCACAGAATTTCACAAATCCCCAAAGCCATACCTCTATATTCAGCTTCTGCACTGGAACGGGCAACCACATTCTGTTTCTTACTTTTCCATGTAACCAAGTTACCCTCAACGAATGTAAAGTAACCTGATGTTGAGCGCCTATCGTCAATTGAACCCGCCCAATCTGCATCAGTATAACCTTCAACTCTAAGATGATTATTCCTTTTAAACAAAATTCCTTTGCCGGGACTTCCTTTCAAATATCTCCAAATTCTCATTACTGCTTGTTTTCCAGGATCATGCATGTATTGACTTACTACACTTAAGGTATAAGCAAGGTCTGGTCTTGTGTGTGCCAAGTACATTAAACGACTTACTAACCTTTGGTATCTCTCTTTGTCAACTGGTACTTGATTTAGATCAACACTAAGCTTCAATCATTCCTCTAATGGTGTAGCTACTGATTGACAAGCTGACATGCCGGTTTCGTGCAACAAATCAATAATATACTTCATCTGTGATAAGAAAATTCCCGAACTGCTTCTCGATACCTCAATCTCCAAAAAATATTTCAAGGATCCAAGGTCTTTCATCTCAAATTCTGTAGACAAATATCTTTGCAAGGCCGCACGTTCTTCTGGGTCATTACCTGTTACCACCATATCATCTACATACACAATAAGTGCAATAAGTTTCCCATTTCGTCTTTTCAGGAACAAAGTATGATCGGAGTTACTTTGTTTGTAGCCAAATGCTCTCATAGATTTTGTGAATCTTCCAAACCGTGCCCGAGGGGACTGCTTCAAACCATATAAGGATTTCTTCAACCTGCACACTTTTCTTTTGTATTTATCTGGTGCATTACATCCCGGTAGAAGATCCATATAAATCTCTTCTGTCAAGTCCCCACGCAAGAAGACATTCTTCACATCGAACTGTTGTAATGGCCAATTAAGATTTGCAGCCAAGGACAACAAAACACGGACTGTATTGATCTTGGCTATAGGGGAAAATGTATCTGTATAGTCAATTCTATATTTTTGAGTGTATCATTTTGCTACTAGTCTTGCCTTGAAGCGATCCACCATCCCATCAGCTTTGTACTTCACCTTATAGACCTATTTGCATCCCACAGGTTTCTTACTGGCTGGCAAGTCTGTGATCACCCAAGTAACATTCTTCTTCAAAGACTTTAATTTTTCATTCATTGCTGATTGCCAACGTGGATCAGCTAAAGCCTCCTGCACATTGTTAGGAATAGATACCGTAGATAATTGATGCACAAATGACTTATTTGATTCTGACAAGTGACTAGTAGACATAATAGGTATAACACATTAGACTCAGGGTTGAGCTTACTCATCGGATACCTAGTTTTGCATTTAGGGTCGGCTTCATAAGTAAGTTTAGGAATACCTCGGTTGACGCGATCAGGGAGACGACGTGGTGGTGGTGCATCTGCATCCGGGATCGAAGACGATTGATTATGGTTATTGGGACTCAAGATCGACTGTGAGATAGTTGACAACATAGGACTGTCTGGTGGTGAGGAAGCTGGTAGTGAGCCATTAGGCAGTGAGTTATCTGGTGATGTTGACTCGTCCCTTTCAAGGTTTTCAACATTGTTTCCATGTGAATGATCACCACTTGTCTCCAAGACATCACTACTTAGTTCCAAATCATTCACACAATCTATATTTAGAATAGAATAATCAAGAATTTAAACTTCTGTTTGATTCTCTCCCTGAAGTGAAGACTCGAGATGGGCAAAGTACATATCATTATCATGAAACGCAACATCCACAGTGACAAACAATTTTTTCATCGGAGGGTGATAACAACGATACCCTTTTTGATTTGAGGCATACCCCACAAACACACACCGTAAGGCCCGAGGCTCAAGCTTATTTATCTGCTGTTTATGAAGATGAACGAAGGCCACACAACCAAACATGTGAAGTGGAAGATTAGGAACTGTAGGAGCATCAACATATGAAGAAAGAGTCTGGAGCGGTGTTTGAAAGTCGATTGATCGGGATGGAACACGATTTATGAGATACGCAGCTGAGGTGAGAGCTTATGCCCAAAAAGATAACGGGAGACGCGCCTCAATCAAAGAAACACGAACAACCTCTAGAAGCAGACGATTCTTACGTTCTGCAACACCATTTTGTTGTGGAGTATATGGACACGTAGTTTGATGAATAATACCATGACGATCAATAAAGGCACGAAGTTCAGAGTTTATATATTCGCCGCCATTGTCACTCCTGAGAACCTGTATTTGTGACTTATATTGTACTTGTACCATTTTATAAAACCGCTGAAACAAAGAAGTAACTTCACTTTTGAACTTCATCAAACAAACCTAAGTCATACGTGTGCAGTCATCAATAAAAGTAACAAACCAATGAGCACCACCAAGTGTAGTAGTTTTAGATGGTCCCCAAATATCAGAATGAATAATCATAAACAAGATTGAACTTTTATTCAAACTAGGCGGAAACGAAGTACGATGACTTTTAGCCATTTCACAAACACCACATTTAAAGCTAGAAATATCATGCTTACCAAACAGGCTAGGAAACAACTTCTGCAGATAGTCGAACGAAGTATGTCTAAGTCGACGATGCCCCAACCAAATCTCCAAAGTTTTATTCTTATCCCCCGGATTTCCTTCCACTGCAAGAGCTTGAGTCAACATTCGGGAACTGTTTGATGTCAGCTCCAAGTAGTAGAGCTTCCCTTTCCTAATACCATAACCAATCGTCTTGCGAGTCTGAATGTCCTTAAAAACACAAAAAGAAGGCCAAAAAATCACAAGACAATGCAGGACGACAGTTATTTGAGCAACAGATAATAAATTATAGTCAAGAGAAGGAACAATAAGTACGGTATCAAGACTAAGGGTATCTGAAAGGGAGACGGTTCCTTCCCCGATAACAGGGGCAGGATTACCATTGGCGACACTGACGACAGTTTTGGTGGATGGTTTTAGGGTTTCTACTTGTCTAGAATCACAAATCATATGTTCAGTAGTAACAGAATCAATTATCCACTTATTATTTGTAACAGAGGCAGAAACCTTTAAAGCCTTACCATTGTTACCTGTATTAGTAGAGGCAGACACTTCCGCAACCATATTTTCAGAATCTACCTTCGCATCAGCAAACGAGGTACGCGTGGTCGTATTCTCATGTCCAAGTTGGTCAGATCGATTTGGAGACGTACAAGTCCAGACTGCCATTCCCAAGCAACTTTAATCAATACGTCACTCAGTGATCGGTAAAGCCCAAATTTCCAAGCAAACAGCCCAACAAGCTTCAATTTGCACGGGCCAACAAGAAGGATAGCCCAACAACAATTAAAAAATAATAATAATCTAAGAAACCACAATTTTTTCCTTGCCGTGTGGGCCTTAATCAAACAGCCCAGTTTTTTCCTTTTTTTTTTCCTCTTCCGTTTGATTCCCCTTTTTCTTTTTTCCTTTCACCTTTTTTCTGTTTTGTTTTCTTCTCACTTTGAAACAGCAGTGGTGGTATGGTGGTTCAAGGCTCCGACAAGGATAATAGCAGCAAGGACAAATTGCAATTCAAAGTGCGAGACAAAGGTGCAGCAGTGCTGTGATGGATCGGTCAGATTAGCGGGTCGGATGAGAGCAGGTTCGTGGGTTGTTGAACCTCGAGTCGGATATGGCGCAGCAACACAAGTCAGTTGGGTTGCAATTTGTGCAATCCTTCATGGCTTCAGATCAAATCAGAAGCAAACAGGCCAATTGGTCTGTTGTGTCACACAACAGAGAGTGAAACGATTCAATGAATTCGGGTTAGCAACGACGGCGTCGCTCGCTGTTCGTTTCGAATTCAGAGATGGTAGCAACGACAACAGTCGCTCGCTGATCGAGGTCAGTGCACCACACACGGCTGAGCCACAATAGTGCTAGCACAGCTATGGTTTTTTTTCCTTTTTTCGACTTGGCTCTGTTGCCAAGAAGAGATTGCTTTGAATGATGATTTTATTCTTCTCAATGAGATGTATTTATACAAGGTGTACAACCCTAATGTAATAGGAAGAAAACTAATTACAGGAGATTACAGGAGATTACATGGAATTGATATCAATTAGGAATCCTACCTAAAATACAAAATCAACAAAAAACCCTTCTTTTGTGTAATCCACGTGTCACAATTTTATTGGATTTTTGGGTTCTATATGCAAACTAATAGAAATAGTTGACGGAGTCTAAACGGAAGGACCAAATTGATGTGCGGTGATGAATGTCAGAGACAACATTGATTGATTTTGAAAATAAGGGACCAAAATAATGAGTTTGGTCAATCTAAGGGACCATTGGTGATAAAAATCCGTAAATAAATCTAGCTAGTGTAATAAGTGGTTCATTTTTTTCGAGTGTTTGTTCTTCCGACAGTTTTAAAGCATGTTGAAATTCATAATTTAACTTTTGACACACAAAGGAAGAAGGCCGAAAGGAGTAAAACTAGAGTCACGCCTAATGAGAGGACTTGTCTGCAATTAGGTACATTAATCAAAGGAATTAAGTTTCTTTGAAACAATCAGATAGTGTGGCAACAGGGTAATTAGAAGATTACATGATTCAACATGTGAAATTTAAACACATTTACAGGGGTCGGCATAAACAGCTAAAAACAGATGTTTCTTGAACAGGTCATGCGATGTGACTAAAGCATACCAATCATATTCAAAGACTATTTTGTGAAAAAGCTGAGAAAATCGTGCCAAGAACGTGTAAAAACAAGTATGTGTACTGTAGGAACCTAAAATATCTCGACTAGCGGAAATACACTATGTTACAACTTATTAAATATGATTATTTGTTGTTGATGGAGTATACACATTATTAGTCAAATTCTAATGGAAGAACGTACCACATTCTTGACCAAGGCCTTAACACCCGACAATCAATAGGCCCCGAGCCCAACTCATTGTAAACGGTTCAAGTCAGATTGCTGCACGACCTACCCAGATTACCCTATTGTGTAATGGGTTTGCCTAGGCTTGGCAAACAGGTCGTGTCTGTCGTGTTTGTATTGTTTTCGTGTAACACCTGTTATCTTAACGGATCGTGTCGTGTCACACCTGTTATCTTAACGGGTCCTGAACAGGTCGGATCCGTTAAGAAAAAAATATATTTTTTCTTAAATTTGCACATACCACACATTACCACATAAATATTACTTCAAAACATTAAAACACATTTGTCGTTTAAATACTACATCTACACTCGAAAATAAGAGCCTAATAAAAAAACATCCATAGACTACTAGCCTGATGTGAAAATTAACTTGGCACACAAATTAAACCCTCTTTTTGACAGTTGTAGTATATGTATAAGTAGGGATCGTTCTGGACCGGGGATTAGGAGGAATTGCTAAACACTTGAAACTGACTCAAAAACGTAAAAACAAAGTTTAAAACACTAAACTAGACTCAAAGAATGCAAGACTAAATTCTAAAACACTAAAACAACTCAAAAGACTCAAAACAGCACAAAAACACTCAAAACTGCCTAAAAACACAAACTGGGCAGTTTTGGACTCTAAACACTACTTTGGACGAAAATAAGGTTTTAACTTGACTCAAGACACTTAAAAACACAAATCAAAACAGATTTTAACTAATCTAACACTTCAAAATAAAGGGGGATTTGTTTTTGACGAATTTAAAACTAAAAACAGAATCTTTGCATAAAAAAACAAACTTTAGAAAAACGATTTTGATGAATTACGATGGGTGAATGGCTAGTTAGAGGGTCCTTCTCCCCACATGATATATGCATATGAACCAATTTCCAATTATTATTCCTTTAGACATGAATGACAACACCCCAAGTTAACCGTGACTGCACAAATTAACCATCAGATTTTCCTTAGTTCATTGAATTGAATGGAAGACGCATTACAACCAAATTATCCTTATCAAGTCTCCTAACTATGACAGCATGATATAAAACATATCAAAGGTCATTACGTTCTTTGAAAATCATAAGTGTTGACGAGGCATTCGTAACTATGACAGCATGATACTCTTGCCTAGGATTTACTTAACATGATTGTGACTAGCAACCTTTACTACTTGTGAATATAAGTTCATAACGATTAGGTGAAACTCCCTTATACTCTAGCATCAAATTCATGCATGCAAATTAAGTGTCAACCCCCAATTAACACACACAAACAAGTTTTAATAACTTAGTTAAGCAAATCACATTCTAGTCTTAAGAAACAATAACTGGACGTAATCAATTCATATAAAACATATAATCATGGCTTCAAATTCACCTCTAACTAAAAAGAAATTAGTTCCTCATGTCCACAAGCAAACAAACATAAATAAACTTAAACATTGAACAAAGATAGAAAACACCTAGAAATTGCTCCAGAGTCATTCCTTCCTTGCAAGCTGCGGCATAAGAGTGTATGGCTGATTTGTGGTGTAGAGAGATGTGAATGAGAGATGGTCAGAAAATATGTATATATGTAGGGAGAGGGTGCGGCACCAACAAGTTATGTAGGAAAAGGATTACAAAATGTAGTTTGTGTAGGAAAATAAAATCACAATCCTAAGGGGAAAAGGTTTATGTAATCCTAGCAGGAAATAGGACATCTAGAAGGCCAAAAACCAAAGGGAATTAGGAGAAAGGTGCGGCTGGATCATGCATCTAGAAGGCTTGGGGCGCCACCTTTTTAGGGACTTCTAGAAAGGGTGTTATTTGGCTGATTTTGGGGTTTCTAGAAGGGGATATGTGCGGCACCTTTGTAGGAGGGGATAAGGTTCCTAGAAATCAGGTTTTTAGGTCTCCTAAACTGAAATTGAATCCCTTTTGCAATAGGAATTAGGTTTGGATAAGATAAGGATAAGATAAGGTAGTTTTGGATAATGTTTTGGATAATTCTCCTTCTTTGTAGCTGATTCCTTATCTTCTTTGACTTGGATTTATTTCTTCAACTCCTTTGCACATTCCTATCCTCTCTTGAACTTCAAATTCGTCCATCCATCTTGCTCCAATCTTGTGATATCCATTCCAAGCCCAAAACTGCTCTAAAATGCTCCAAATTGCATCTTTTTGCCAACTTTGCTTCTAGGACCTATAAACACACGAAAATGACTTAAGACACTATAATAAGCAACAAATAACTAAGTAAATGCAAGAAAACACACTAACTAAGTCGCACAAATATGCTCCTATCATAGCCTATTACAAAATATTAAATGTGCAAGGATTGCAAAATGAAAGAGTTTTTGTTTTCAAGGTTGTGAAGTCTTTCTCAAAAGTTTAAACCTTACCAATGGAACTCAAAGCTTGCATGTTATTCCTTTTACAAAATCCTCAATTTTCATCGATCATCATGAGGAAATTGTATTGGAACTTTGGCTTGATCTATTGCCTTCAAGAGTTATGTTGATGATGTTTTTAATAAGATTTTTCACGTCAAAACTCTCTTCCGCATAAACTAAATATAGAAAAACCAAACATTAAAAACCATTCAAATTATGAGAAGTTTACCAAAATAATTATGAAAAGAAATAAAACAATAGTACTATACCATATAAAAATATATTACCTCATTTTCCAAATAGCCAATCTCGTGTGCACAACAAAGCTTGAACTGTTTCTGGTAACAATGAACTACGATACTAATCTAGTACTTTACCTCCAATACTAAATGCAGATTCTGATGCAATAGTTGAAATGAGAATTGTTAACACATCTCATGCTAATTGAGAAAGTATCGAATAATGAAAACGCTCCATTTGCCACCAAGAAAGAACATCTATGTCTACTTTTCTATCTATTCTTTTATCCTCCAAATACTTCTGCAATTCATTTTTTTCAATCGAACTTGAACCATCGTAATTATTATCAAAATCCTACATCATAAAAAATAAAAACGAAAACGTAATAAGAATCATGCATCATGTTAATTTCAAATATAATATCAACACTTTTTATAGTACTACTACTACAAATATATAAAGTAAATAAAAACAAACTTAGGTTACCTTAAAGAGAACATCTCCATATTCTGTTTGATGATTAGGCATTGAATTCACTGGAGTATTTGAATTATCAAGATGCAAAAGTTTGTCAAAGTACACACAAAGAAGAACATTCAATTTGTCATTAACCTTTGTAAATTCGATTGAATTCACACCATGAAGCTTTGTGTAAGCCCAATCCACAAAATGCAATTTATAATGAGGGTCTAAGATGATTGCAATTGCCAAAATCAAACTGTATTCTGACCAATACTTCTCAAACTTCGTGTACATGTAAGTCCCCATCTTATTCATGAAACTTTCAGAGTCATCCATGACTGCCTTAATTTGAAGTTGGATTACGAACACCTTAGGGAAGGACACATTTGATGTGGGGTACTTTGTCTTAGAGAATAAGCACATAACCTCATAAAAGTACCCCAAAAACTTGGAAATCTTCATTATTTTATCCCACTCTTCAGAAGAAGGACAACTACTAAAATTGGAATCACTCAACCCTAAATGAATTAAAGTATATCGATAGAAAATTGCATTATCTAGCATAATATAGGTTGCGTTCCATCTAGTAGAGACATCTTGTCTCAAACCTCTCCTACTATCCAATATCCATACTTGTCTAGCACATTCATAAAACTTTAGTTTCCTAGCCTTAGAGCCCTTTATATACTTGATGCATTCATGAATCTTTATCACCGAAGAATCAATTTCTTTAAGTCCATCTTGGACTATCAAATTCAAAACATGAGCACAACAACGCACATGAAAGAAGTCACCATTCATCACGAGAAGACTTCTAAGATTCAATTGATTCTTCAAAATGCTAACAAAAGAAATATTTGAAGAAGCATTATCCAAAGTAATAGAAAATAACTTCTTCTCAATCCCCCATTCAGTCACCAATGCATTAATTTTCTCAGATAATGCAACACCAGTATGCGGAGGAAGCATGTGACAAAAACTGAAAATTCTTTTATGCAATTTCCAATCTTTGTCTACAAAGTGAGCAGTAAGAGGAAGATACCTATCAGTGCATTGTGAGGTCCATAAGTCTGAGGTCAAACAAATTCTACCTTTAACTGAGCCTAACAAATATGAAGCCTTTGTTTTTCATTTTTGAACATCCTCAACACACAGGCTTTAATTGTATTTCTACACGGTAACTTAATATTAAGACATATATATGCAAACAAAGCCCTAATTCCCTCGTATTCACAAAAACTAAAAGGAAGATTATGCTTGATGATGGCCTCTACCAATAAGACACAGAATACCACAAGATCAAAGTTTTGGGAACATAATTCAGACACTGACAATAATCCACTAGTCCGTCCAGGGCATGTTTTCAAATGTCTATTCATATTACCCGTCCCATGATGACTATCATCTATTACCAGTTTCTTACAATCTTTACCTTGAGCACGATTTTTACCATCTTCAAAAATAGTAGTCAATTTGTTGAAAGTTTTCCAAACAGGAGACCTGAGTGTTCACTTACCTAATTTAATCTGTAACAGCCCGTCTCGGAATTGTCGTACGACGAATGTGAAATGACGAAAATGCCCCTAGGCATTCATTTTTGGTCAGTGTGTGTTTTTACTTGGGTGTTTGGTTGTATTTGGACCACACACACACACACACACAGAGTCACTGTTTCTCTTTCTCACTCCCGCATTCTCTCTCTCTACCTCAGACTCTCTCTCTCTCTCCATCTCTCTCGGTTTTTGTACGGATGAACACAAATCCTCCCTAAACCTGGCAGATCGAGACTAAGGTACATATATTTGTGCTCCTTGTGGTACTAGGAAGCCACTAGTACAAGTTTTAGAACCTGGAACCTACGAAAACCCCGAGTTCTCACAACCTCCGATTTGTGCACTGTTCATGCACACGTGAAATGTTGTTTTTCAGGGGATTTGAAGCTTATAGGAAGCTTATTGAGGTCCTAAGGAAGCTCGAAGTGCTTCGTTGGAAGATTTTGGACGTCGGGATAGCAAGATCGGAGAGTTTCCATTTTGGCCGGAATTATCGAGGCTTTTTCCGATGAATCCCCGGCGAGTTGGGGGTCGAGTCAGGTACGTATGTGTTCATCTTTGTGAGATCTTCATTTTGGTATAAAGTACGTAGAAAATGGTGCTAAAATGAGTGAGAAACCATGTTTGGAAAAATACCCAGAAATCGACGAATAGTCGCCGGCAACCGGTGACTCGCCGGAGAAGAAGGAGAATATTCTGTTAGTTTTGATGGAATATGCTGACGCCGTTAGTTAGAGTTAACTGTTACCGTTAGGTTTTAATGGAATATTCTGAGGAATATTCTTGACGGCGTTAACTGACGCCGTCAGTGTGCAAGTCACGTGGCCGCGCGTGGTCGGCGCATCTGGCCGTGCCTTGGCCGGCGCGTGGCCGCGCGTGGGTGGTCGGAAATTTTTTCTAAAAATATGGGGATGATCCTGAGTTTGTGTAGATCACAGTGGTATATTCATATACCCAATTTGAGCAATGTATGAGAAGTTATTTCTAAGTTTTTGTTTATGTGCGTTAATTAATGTTATTTCAGTTACTTCTCATATAGGCGAGACCTATCTGGAGGATGAGTGTAGCCAGGACAGGCACGGAGGTTACGATCCGTCTACTTACCAGTGAGTGGGCATTAGTTTTCTGTATATACCTATATAAATGAGTTTTTCCCACAAAATCAGTTTAAGTGAAATGTGATATAATATGCGATATGAAATGCCATGCAAAGTATCTAATTACTTTATTATGCATTATTGATTGTTTATATTAATGTCGGTGCTAAGGATGCATAGGTAAGTGGCAGGTAAGTTTATATGTTAGTTATTGAGAACGAATGATGTGATGTGATATGATTAGAGCTCATAAACCTGCACACTGATATTAGTGCTCCCGCCCAGAGAGGGTCTCAGTTTTTCACGTGTTGTTCATCTCCCGCACCGTATGCTCGCCTTGGATCCAAGTTAGGTGCTCAGTCTTGTCGAATAGGCCACTATAGGTGGGTTCGACTCGTAGGTGACCCGCGATTTATCGCTCAGTCTTCACGTGATTGTAGCACTAGAGCATATTAGTTTATTATCAGTGATGTTGTGTAGACCACTACAGGTGGTATTGATGTGTGTACAGGGTATATATATGATGATATGATTGAGATGAGTATGAGCTATATGATATGATGATTGTTATGAGCTATATACAGCCGAGGGCTGAGTTGATTATTTAGTATTCAATCACATTCACAGAGTTATGCTTTGGCATTCACTTATGATACTTTGGCATGGCATACATACTTTTGTACATACATATTTTCAGCAGGGTTTTGAGAATTATATATACGAGTATATACTTTATTTCTGGGAAATTATACAGGTTTTACGGCGAGAGGATATAACTTTTGAGAAAAAAAGGTTTTGAAAAGATTTGTTTCTGACCCACTCAGTTTTCTGTTTTTCACCCATCCAGGTATTAAGTAGTGAGAGTTGGTGGCACACGAGGAGCTCATCGGACGTTCTGACATAATTCACTTATGTAGGACCACCTTCAGGTGTTATTTCCATTCAGTGCTTTTGCTTGACTGCACGTAGACTTTTGTGCTCTGTATTAGTGGAATTCACACTTCTTTTACACTAGTATTGCTAATGTTTTAGTTTTAATTGACCCGTAAATTCTATCTTATGTTGCTTCCGCACTGTGCACATGGTTACGTCACTCTCACGTGACGGCCAGCACGCCCCTCTTTCGGGTCGGGGTGTGTCAGATTGGTATCGGAGCATAGGTTTGGCAGTCATGCATATCTTGTGAATATTCTGATTATCTTGGTGTTTCTGTCAGAACTATGCCGCCTCGTAGAGAGCCACATCATTCAGATGAACCTAGTTTCCTCAATATAGCTCAGTTAAGGGAAGCTATAGAGAATGCTATTCAGTCAGTTATTCGCCCGCCTCAGCAGACCTCTCTGGAGTCGGTTCATAATTTGAAGATAACCACTTTCATGGGGAATGAAGGCCCCGAGGGTTCAGAGAAGTGGTTGATGCATATTGAGACGACTTTCAGACTGATGCAGAGTCAGGGAAGTCTATCTCCGGACAGATGGGTTGAGATGACTTTATGGTTTTTGGGTAAGAAACCAGCTTCATGGTGGAGTCAGTTGGCTGATGAGTTACCCCAGGAAGAATCTAGAGACTGGGAGGTATTTAAGCAGTTGTTCTATAAGAGATTCATTCCTCCTGCTTACATTAATCGTAAGAAACATGAGTTCACTAGTTTGAGGCAGAAGAAGCTGTCAGCTAACGAGTACTACAGGAAATTTACTGATTTATCTCGTTATCATCCGGAAGTTGCTGCTAATCCGGTTGAGATGCTACGTCGTTTTAAGTTGGGCACTAAGAAGAAATGGCGTACCATTGCGACTGCGATTCCCTGTACTACTTATCATGAGTTTTATGAAGCTTTACTTCAGATTGAGGATTTTGAGAATTTGCCCAGTGACAGTGAAGAGGAGGAGAAAAATGGGAATCAGAATAAGGATAAGGGTAAAGGTCATTTTTCATAGGGACTTTGCCAGACTCAGAGCTTTAAGCGCAGTGGGACTAGCTCTAGTTCTTCCAGTTGAGGTTTCAGTTCCACAGGTCAGAGAGGAGGTGGTAGGCTCTTCAGAGATTCCAAATCCCAGAGGCAGGGGAACTTTGGTAGAAGAAATGCACCTTGGTGCCGTAGGTGCAGTAGTCGACATTTAGGGGAATGTCGAAGAGGTAGCACTGGTTATTACACTTGTGGTCAGAATGGACACCTAGCTAAGTTTTGTCCTCAAGGTCAGCAGAGACCTCAGCAGCCTCCTTTACCATTGCCAGCTCCAGCTCAGCAGTTCTCAAGACAGGGTGGCTATACCCAGACAGGTCGTGGTGGTGCATACCACTATCAGGGGGATTCTGTTCCCTATTCTTCGGGACAGTACCAGTACCCCCATGATCCCTATCAGTAGGGCAGTTATGGTCAGTATTCAGGAGGATATATGCCTCCATAGCAGTACTCTGGAGGATATATGCCTCAGCAGCAGTTTTCAGCTGGTGGATCCCAGTGGCATTCTGGATGACAGTCTCAGCAGGTTGATGCTACTTCCAGTGGAGTTGGGTCTTTGAGACAGCATGGTTAGTAAGGACAGGGGCGTAATCCTCAGGGACAAGGAGTTCATGCCAGCAGAGGCAGAGGAAGGCAGCAGAACCAGGGACGTATCAACAACCTTTCACTGCAGGATGCTCAGAACAATCTGGATTTGATCATGGGTACGTTAAATATTCTTGGTCATTATGCTAAAGTGTTGATTGATTGTGGTGCTACTCATTCGGTAATTTCTCATACGTTTGCTCAATTGACACAACCTCAATCTTCACATCTTGGGTATGAGTTGGAGTTTGCTATGCCCAGATGAGAGAAGTGTTATGTAGACTATGTGTACCCAGATTGTCCCGTAATAGTGGAGAATGTGGTTATGCCTGCTAACCTCACTCCGCTAGACATTGTGGATTTTGACGTTATCTTAGGCACAGATTGGTTGCATTGCAATCATGCTAAGATTGACAGTTATGGGAAATCAGTGACCTTTCATCGTCTTGGATTACCTGAGGTTACATTCTTTGGTGAGCCTAGTGGATTGAGGCATGGGATCATTTCGACCATGAGAGCCAAAAAGCTACTAAAGAAAGGTTGTCAAGGGTAATTGGCTCACGTGGTACTGAATGATGATGCTCCGGTTAGCGTGGAGAATGTCAAGGTGGTTAGACATTTTTCTGACGTTTTCCCTGATGATTTACCTGGATTGCCGCCAGATCGTGATGTGGAATTCGCCATTGACTTACTCCGAGGTACGAATCTTATTTCTTTAACTCCTTATCGTATGGCTCCTGCCGAGCTAAGAGAGTTGAAGATTCAGTTACAAGAGTTGGTTGATAAAGGTTTCATTCAACCTAGTACTTCACCTTGGGGAGCTCCAGTTTTGTTTGTAAGGAAGAAAGACGGTACCTTGAGGCTTTGGATTGATTACAGGCAATTGAATTGGATGACGATTAAAAACTGTTATCCTTTGCCTCGCATTGATGATCTTTTTGATCAACTTAGAGGTGCCTGCGTATTTTCTAAGATTGATCTAAGGTCTGGTTATTATCAGTTGAAGATCAGGAGCGACGATGTTCCTAAAACTACTTTCAGGACTCGTTATGGTCATTATGAGTTTCTTGTGGTGCCATTTGGATTGACGAATGCACCAACAGCTTTCATGGGTTTGATGAATAAGGTGTTTCAATAGTATTTGGATAGATTCGTCATTGTCTTCATTGATGACATCCCGGTGTATTCTAAGTCGAAGGCAGACCATGTTCGACATCTTACTTTGGTGTTGAAGAAGCTAAGGGAACATCAGTTGTATGCTAAGTTCCATAAGTGCCAATTCTGCTTAGATCAAGTTGCTTTCTTGGGGCATGTTGTTTCAGCTTAGGGTATTCGGGTAGACCCTCAGAAGATAGCAGCTGTGGAGAATTGGGAATAGCCGCGAACTGTCACCGAGGTACGGAGTTTTCTTGGTTTAGCGGGTTATTATCGGCGATTTGTTAAGGATTTCTCAGTTATGGCTTTACCACTAACGAGGTTGACCAGGAAGGAAGTTAAATTTGAGTGGGATGACAATTGTGAGTAGAGTTTCCAGCAGCTGAAGTATTATCTCACTCATGCGCCTGTTTTGACTCTTTCTTATGATAGTGGTAATTTTGAGGTTTACAGCGATGCTTATTTGAATGGCTTGGGATGCGTGTTGATGTAGCATGGTAGGGTAATTGCTTACGCTTCACGCCAGTTAAAGCCTTATGAGATGAATTACCCTACACATGATTTGGAATTAGCAGCCATTGTTTTCGCCTTAAAGATTTGGAGACACTATCTCTATGGTGAGAAGTGTAGGATTTTCTCAGATCACAAGAGTCTCCAGTACTTGTTCACACAGAAAGATTTGAATCTTCGTCAGCGGAGATGGATTGAGTTGCAAAGTGATTACGATTGCACGATTGAGTATCATCATAGACGTGCTAATGTGGTGGCTGATGCTTTGAGTAGGAAATCTCAAGGTCAGGTTAATGCTTTGTATGCTTATCGTGTTCCTCTTCTTGTAGATTTGAGGTCTACTGGAGTGAAATTGGAATTGGAAGAACAAGAAAGAGTGGTGGCAGATCAAGAAAGAGCCTTACTTGCTAGTTTCCAAGTTAGGCCTATTCTGATTGATCGTATACTCGAGACTCAGATGAATAATGAAGATATTCAGGAGTTAATTCATTTGAGGAATCAAGGGAAGAAGAAAGATCTCAGAGTTAGAGAGACGGATGACATGCTTATGCAAGAGAATAGGATGTACGTGCCAAATAATGAGGAATTAAATAAGGCAATTCTTGATGAGGCACATATTTCAGCTTATGCGATGCATCCAGGAGGAACTAAAATATATCATACCATTAGGCCATTTTATTATTGGCCAGGTATGAAAAGGGAAATTGCAGAGTATGTAAGTAGATGTATCGTGTGCCAGCAGGTTAAAGGTGAATGGAAGAAGCCGTTTGGGTTGTCACAGCCACTTCCCGTTCCACAGTGGAAATGGGAAAATATCACTATGGATTTTGTGTACAAGCTTCCTCGTACACAAAACGGTTATGATGGAATTTGGGTGGTTATTGATCGGCTTACTAAGTCAGCACACTTCATTCTTGTGAGGGAAAAGTATTCTTTGAACAAGTTGGCTGAATTGTTCATCACGAAGATTGTGAAGTATCATGGAGTTCCTGTGAGTATTATTTCGGATCGAGATCCAAGATTTACTTTTAAGTTTTGGATAGCATTCCAGGAAGCTTTGGTTCGAGACTACTGTACAGCACGGCATTTCATCCTTAGATAGACGGACAATCTGAGAGGACGATTCAGACTTTGGAGAATATGCTAAGATCTTTGGTGTTGCAGTTTGGCGACGCTTGGCATAAGCAGTTGGATTTGATGGAATTCGCCTACAACAACAGTTTTCACTCGAGTATTGGTATGGCGCCATTCGAGGCATTATATGGCAAGCCTTGTCATACACCTTTATGCTGGTCAGAGGTTGGCGAACGAGTTTTAGTGGGCCCTGAGTTAGTGGAGGAGACTACTCAGAACATTCAGGTTATTAAGTCTAATATGAAAGCGGCCCAAGATCGCCAAAAGAGTTTATCAGATAGACATGCCACTGATTGAGTGTACAAGGTTGGCGATTGGGTATTTCAGAAGTTATCACTGTGGCGATATGTAGTATGATTCGGAAAGAAAGGCATGCTAAGTTCTAGATTCATCCGATGAGATCACCGAGCGAGTTGGTGAAGTTGCTTATAGACTTGAGTTGCCGTCAGAGCTGTCTAAGGTACATAATGTGTTTCATGTATCGATGCTTCGTCACTATATGGCAGATCCTTCACATGTGATACCTCATCAACCCTTGGAGATTAGTTCGAATTTGACTTATGATGAGGAGCCAGTGACTATATTGGATTGGAAAGAAAAGGTTCTGAGGAATAAGACAGTGCAATTATTTAAAGTTTTATGGAGGAATCATTCAATGGAAGAAGCGACATGGGAGACAGAGGATCGGATGAGAGAGATGTACCCGAGGTTGTTTTATGAGTACTACTGGATGGTTTTGGTTATGTAAATTTCGGGGATGAAACTTTTATAAGGAGGGTAGATTGTAACAGCTCATCCCGGAATTGTCGTACGGCGAACCTGAAATGATGAAAATGCCCCTAGGCATTTATTTTTGGTAAGTGTGTGTTTTTACTTGGGTGTTTGGTTGTATTTGGACCACACACACACACAGAGTCACTGTTTCTCTCTCTCACTCCCGCACTCTCTCTCTCTACCTCAGACTCTCTCTCTCTCTCCCTCTCAGTTCTTGTACGGACGAACATAAATCCTCCCTAAACCTGGCAGATCGAGACTAAGGTACGTATATTTGTGCTCCTTGTGTACTAGGAAGCCACTAGTACAAGTTTTAGAACCTGGAACCTGCGAAAACCCCAAGTTCGTACAACCTCCTATTTGTGCACTGTTCATGCACACGTGAAATGTTGTTTTTCAGGGGATTTGAAGCTTATAGGAAGCTTATTGAGGTCCTAAGGAAGCTCAGAGTGCTTCGTTGGAAGATTTTGGACGTTGGGATAGCGAGATCGGAGAGTTTCCATTTTGGCCGGAACTATCGAGGCTTTTTCCGACGAATCCCCGGCGAGTTGGGGGTCAAGTCAGGTATGGATGTGTTCATCTTTGTGAGATCTTCATTTTGGTATAAAGTACGTAGAAAATGGTGCTAAAATGAGTGAGAAACCATGTTTGGAAAAATACCCAGAAATCGACGAACAGTCGCCGGAGAAGAAGGAGAATATTTCGTCAGTTTTGACGGAATATGCTGACGCCGTCAGTTAGAGTTAACTGTTACCGTTAGGTTTTAATGGAATATTCCTGACGACGTTAACTGACGTCGTCAGTGTGCAAGTCATGTGGCGGCGCGTGACGGCGCGTAGGTGGTCGGAAAAATTTTCTAAAAATATGGGGATGATCCTAAGTTTGTGTAGATCACAGTGGTATATTCATATACCCAATTTGAGCAATGTATGAGAAGTTATTTCTAAGGTTTCGTTTATGTGCGTTAATTAACGGTATTTCAGTTACTTCTCATATAGGCGAGACCTATTCGGAGGACGAGCGTAGCCAGGCCAGGCACAGAGGTTACGACCCGTCTACTTACTAGTGAGTGGGCATTTGTTTTCCGTATATACCTATATAAATGAGTTTTTCCCAGAAAATCAGTTTAAGTAAAATGTGATATGAAATGCCATGCAAAGTATCTAATTACTTTATTATGCATTATTGATTGTTTATATTAATGTCGGTGCTGAGGACGTACAGGTAAGTGGCAGGTAAGTTTATATGCTAGTTATTGAGAACGAATGATGTGATGTGATATGATTAGAGCTCATAAACCTGCACACTGATATTATTGCTCCTGCCCAGAGAGGGGCTCAGTCTTTCACGTGTTGTTCACCTCCCGCACCGTATGCTCGCCTTGGATCCAAGTTAGGTGCTCAGTCCTGTCGAATAGGCCACTATAGGTGGGTTCGACGCGTAGGTGACCCGCAATTTATCGCTCCGTCTTCACGTGATTGTAGCACTATAGCATATTAGTTTATTATCAGTGATGTTGTGTAGACCACTAGAGGTGGTATTGATATGTATGCAGGGTATATATATGATGATATGATTGAGATGAGTATGAGCTATATGATATGATGATTGTTATGAGCTATATACAGCCGAGGGCTGAGTTGATTATTTAGTATTCAATCACATTCACAGAGTTATGCTTTGGCATTCAGTTATGATACTTCGGCATGGCATACATACTTTCATACATACATATTTTCAGCAGGGTTTTGAGCATTATATATATGAGTATATACTTTATTTCTGGGAAATTATACAGGTTTTACGGCGAGGGGTTATAACTTTTGAGAAAAGAAGGTTTTGAAAAGATTTGTTTCTGACCCATTCAGTTTTCTGTTTTTCACCCCTCTAGGTATTAAGTAGTGAGAGTTGGTGGCACACGAGGAGCTCATCGGATGTTCTGACAGAATTCACTTATCTAGGACCACTTTCGGGTGTTATTTCCATTCAGTACTTTTGCTGGACTGCACGTAGACTTTTATACTCTGTATTAGTGGAATTCACACTTCTTTTACACTAGTATTGCTAGTGTTTCAGTTTTAATTGACCCATAAATTCTATCTTATGTTGCTTCCGTACTGTGCACATGGTTACGTCACTCTCACGTGATGGCCAGCACGCCCCTCTTTCGGGTCGGGGTGTGTCATGATCACTCTAGCCTTTTTCTTTGCCGAACTTGTATTTGTATTTTCTATATTTTCACTTTCATGATCAGGTTGTATTCCCATTGTAACTTCCACTGACCTTCCATCACTAAGGTTCGTAAAATCTTGCTATGCAACATCTATTGCGTCAAGAAAGAAAAACAAAACTGTAAAATCTTGTTCATACCAATTTCATACCATACCCATTTCAAATTCACATATCCATTTCAATTTCTATTTCACAAATCCATATCCATTCAAATTCACATATCCATTTCAATTTCAATTTCAATTTCACATATCCATTTCAATTTCACATATCCAATTCAATTTCACCTATCTATATCCATTTCAAATTCACATATCCAATTCAATTTCAAAATCCAATTCACATATCCACAAATTCACATATACAAGCTTCGGTGCAAATGGACACTTTTGTATATCTAACATAGTTTACAAAGAACAGATGGCATGGGAAAATGGGATACAAATTCAATATCTAAAGCCTTATAAGAAGGCTTATTTATACACAACAGAAATTGAAGAACTTTCAGCTAGCACATGCACTGACAGCTTGCACACACATTCATAATCTTATGGGCTAGCACATGGAGGGAGAACGTATGGAGTCAGAACATGGAAGCATGGAGCCAACACTGTGGAGAACTCATATTGCCCTGAAATCCACAATAAATTTACCAAAGAAAAAAGTAAAAAAAAGAAAAAAAACAAGGCATACGACTTGCAGAAAACAAACAGAAACCAACACGGTTGCACCCACCCTAATTCAAAACCCATATAACCTCAAACCTTCACAAATCCGAAACCCTATCATATAAGAACCAACATCCAATTTTATCTGGAGATTTCGACAAAGTACTCAGAAATCAACATGCAAGTTGACCCTAAACCCTAAATAACAAAAACCCATCGAAAATCAGAAACCTTTACCTTGATTTTGGGACTTGATTCACGTCGGCTTCACGTCAGAGAAGATGTGCTTACTTCTCTCTGTGTGTGGCTTGCTTGTGGCTGGCCGGATTCGCGTCAGAGAGGGTGGACGGAGGAGCGGCGTCAGAAAGGGTGGGTTTCAGTTTGAATTTGCAGACGATTTAAGAATGAGAGAGACAGAGAGAGGTTTGAGGGAAATAGAGACTTAATTTACAATGGATGGTTGAGATTAAATCTTAACCAATCCAATGGTCACCAATTTTTTAAATTTAATATATGTATATAATTATTATAGTTGTTAGGGATATAAAATTGTTAAATTAATATATATAATTATTATAGTATTTTTTTAGGGTTATAAAATTATAAAATTAATATTTTGCTTATCGTGTATCGTGTTACCCACGTGTATACTCGAACCAACCCGTTATCTTAACAGGTGCTTATCGGATTACCCGATAACGACCCGATTCGTTATCGTGTCGACCCGAACACCTGTTAATTTCGTGTCGTGTTGTGTCAGGAATTGCCAGGCCTAGGTTTTCCTATCAATCTCTTTGGCACCCACGAAACACAAAATTTCCTTCCCCATTCTCTTCTTCAATTCAAGATTGGTGGAAACATAGAGAAAGAACTGAAACGACGACGACACCAATTCCAAATTCGGGTCTTTATCTTGCAGGTTTTGGAGAAATTTTTCATTGTGATGGGAACACGATTGGTACACCACATGTTTTTATGTAAGTGGTGGGAAATTTTATTTTTTAAGTTATTAACTTTTGAACACATATATCCCACAATTTGTATAGTGACATGTGGTGTATCATCTTGTGAGCCGGTCACACTAAAAAATCCCTCCGGGTTTTGAACCAATTCCACCAGCCCCACTCGCGGCCTGAGCTGCCATAGCTGCCGACGGTGCTACTTATCACCACCACGAGACTGGTACTGTTCCCCATGGGACTCACGGTGCCACCCACCGAAGCCTTCACGACTTCCTTTGTCCCCCAAGATGCAGCTCCCTCAAATGGAGCACAACCTAAAATCAAATGGAGCATAACCGATCACCTCAAAATTTTGGTAAGTGCGATCCATGTCTCGTCTAATATGAATGCGCAACCCAAAATCACACAGCGATAGAGAGAGACGAAGCTTGAGATCTGCATGAATGGGGACATCTTCAAATAACAAAGTCACAAATTAAAAAGTTCAAGAATGTACTCACAAAACACTTATATATTAATCCATAAGATTTTTTATACAACTTATTACAATATCTCTTCACACGTTTCATGTTTTGAAACATTGCATGGCAATTTCATTACTAATACGGTAATACCATCAAAGCTCTCTCTATAAGAAAATAATCATGTTATCATTCATCCATTAATCTCCCATCTAATTTCTCAATCAATGTTCAGAAATTTTATGATCGAATATGCTCTTTTAAAGATGACATAAATTTTATGATTGAATATGCTCTTTTAATGATATGTTCAGAAATTTTATGATCACATAAAAGAGTTAATACTACTGTCACAAGCAACTAGCTAGAAGAGTATATTTTTTCAACAAAAAAAATTGAGCCTAAGTGTAACAGCCTGTCCCGAGATGTTTGTATCATGGACGTGAAATGACATTTTTACCCCTGCATCGGTGGTGACGTGTGTATGTATTTTGGGGCTTGTTTTGGAAATTGGGCTTGGTGGTGTGGCCATAATATGGTACACGTACACACATACACCATATCTTTCTCTCTTCCTTTCTCTCGCTTCTCTCGGATTTTTCTTCCGTTTAGCCTCAAACATACGGACGCCGTGGTTGTGGGTGATTTTGGCATAGATTGAAGTCGTTCTTGCTGGATTCGTGACCCTGGTAAGCTCACAATCACTCCTATACCTTTGGTTTAACTTGAAACCTTCGAAAACAAAGGTTTCCCGTGAGTAGATCTAATGGTACTGTTCATGTACTTTTAATCTAGGGAGTTTTAGGACATTCTAAGATCACAGGGAGCCTTAGAATGTTCTTGTGAAGCTCGGAGGACAAAATTGGAGGTTTTTGGACGTCGGGATCACGAGTTCTGAGTTTGGCCGAAATTCGTGATTTTGCTCCGACGATTTTCCGTCGTGTTTTGTGTTTAAAAGAGGTATAGACTTGTTCCTCTAGTCCTAAGCTTCATTTTGGTGTTAATTTCATGAAATTTGGTTGAAAAATGAGTGAGAAATCAAGGTTGGAAGTTTTACCTAGTTTCTGGCGACGCAGCGGCGCCGACGCCAATTGCCGGTGAACTGGCGAGGAAGATGACGGAATATTCCGTCAACTTTGACGGAATATTCCTAACGGAGGTAACGGCGTCAGGTTAAAGTTAACGGAATATTCTGGAGATTTAACGGAATATTCCCTAATGGCGTTAGGGTTTCCGTCAGCATGCATGGCACGTGGCCACCCATGGGTGGCGCGTGTTACCGTGCCTTGGTAGGCGCGTGGGGCTTCAGAAAATTTTTCTAAAAATATGAGGGTGTTCGTGGGTTTGAGTAGAGCATGTTGGTATATTCAAACACACCAATTGAGCAATGTATGAGAAGTTATTACCTAAGTTTGGTTATGTGCGTAATTAACGATTGTATAGTTGTTTCGCATATATGTGAGATTTATCCTGAGGACGAGCGCAGCCACACTAGGCTTGGGGGCTACGATCCGTCTACTTATCAGTGAGTGGGCTTTTGTTTTCAATATATATATATATATACACACACACACACACACACACACATACATATATACATACTTGGCTGATTCCCAGAAATACGTTTTGAATGATTTTATGAAATTGAATGCCATATATATTTATGCGATTATATGTTGTGGCACTGCGGACGCCAGGTAAGTCAGGCGAGTATGTATTTTTGTTATGATGATTATGGAGATATCGGTGAGATTAGCATATGGCTCATTTACCTGTACATCGGGGTTTGTGCTCCGCCAGAGTAGGGCTTAGCTTTCATGTGATCGTTCACCTCATGCACCGTACGCTCACCTTGGATCCAAGGCAGGTGCCAGCCTGTCGTACAGACCATTATAGGTGGTTCCAAGGCAGGTGACCCGCGATTTGTCGCCAGCCTTCACGTGACTGTAGCACAGAGCGTCTTATATACCCAGCTTGTCGTACAGACCACTATAGGTGGTTCCGACTTGGGTGCAGGTTATTGATTGAGAATTTGGATTAAGGATTTATTTAAGGAGCCATAGATTCAGCCGTATAGGTCACGATAGGTGACTCCGACTGACTTGTATGCATTGCCGGCATGTTATGCATTGAGATATCACCTGATTGATTTTGATGATATTTGTTGAATGCTTTGATATGGAATATGGTTTATTCGGACATGGCAATATTTGAATGTTGGTTTTCGGTATGAGTACGTATATTTTTCTGGAAAGTATATATGTTTTACAGAGAGGGGTTATAACTTTTATATCGAAGTGATTTTGGAAAAACTTTGTTTTTTCCCACTCACGCTTTTGTTTTGTGCCCCTCCAGGTATTAGATAGCATTGGTGGCAAGCGAGGTTTCTAGGCAAATTTGACAATGCACTATCCATGTAAATATTCTGGTTATTCTATTAAATCATTCTGGACTGCACCTAGGATGCTCGAACCTTGTAAATTATGCTTTTGGTCCTTCACACTTTACAATGATCTTTTATCGCTGGTTATGTTTTTTTAGTACTTATCATCTTTATATATTTTCCGCACTGCGCACATGGCTAAGTAAAGACCTCGGTATTGTCCCCAACGACACCAATATTGTCCCCAACTTATTAATTACCACCTACACAATCCGACAGGTTTGAGGTTTTATCACAAAAGACCTCAGTATTAGTTGGAGTGGATTTTATTGAACCTAAGACCTCTCACTAACAAGTAAAGATAAATACCACTAAATTATAGTACCACGTGACAGTTGAAGTAGAGTTAGAAAATTTAAACTATTATTTCTTTCTCTGACCGATATGAGATATTCACATCAGTTCAGTCAGTTATATATGGAAGCCTGATTTTAGAAGCTAACCGGTTGAAATATGATAAGGCATAATTGATGCTTAAAGATAACGCTTAAGTTTCCTTGATAGAAGGAACTTATCTGTTAGAAACCTATATGAGGTGAAGTCCCCGCACTCACAAACACACTTTCAATTAGTAAAGACTGAGAGCTCTTGGGAAGATTAAAGAAATAATCTGTTGTTCTTTAGTAAAGAATTCGTCCAATAATTTTCTAAAAAGTTCGAAATTGAGAGTTCGTTGACAATGGCCTCATCTGGTAAGCACACTCTCTCTATTATTTAGTTCATTTATTCAAACACGCTATTTGTGTCTCTAATGTATATATGTTCTACGTAACTCATTGAATGCTTATATTATATGGTACTCAAATGGTAAACATAGAAAGACAGAAAGAAGTACAAAGTCTAGGGTTTTATAACCACCTTTGCACCATGCCACAAAGGATGCATGGCGGTCAAGGGAGATAAGACTTCTTCTTCCCCTTCATTTCCATAAGTTGATTCCAACTTATAAAAAGCTAGGAAGTGAAATCTCTCAAACGGATGAATGATTACTAGGACAAATGCCAAATTGAGATTGCCGAAGAGGGTGGTGGAAACAGTCTGCGGTCGAAACATTGGTTTTAGTGGAGAATTCTAATAGTTGAACCTGTCTAGAATCGTGTCATATGATCGATAGCAACGTAATCAATTATCCATCTATTATTCGAAGTTAATGTAGAATTTTGAGAAACCTTACTGACATTACCTGCTACGATTGCTAAGACGAAGGCCTGATCAGAATTCTTCGAGGTCTCTTCAGTCTTCAGCAACACTAGCAGCTGTAGTGCGCTAGTGAGTGAATTTTGTTTTCGGGGAATCTTACTATGATCCCACCATTTCGGAGAACCCATAAGTTCATAGCAGCAGGCTTTGGAGTGGCTAGTTTGACAACAATGTCCACAAACCCCTTTAGATGGAGTTGAATATCAAATTATCCGATGAACAAGACTATTATTAAACAAACTGGAATGCCGAAACAGCTATAAAACCTCAAGATGTTACATTGTGACGAACTTATTCTACATAGCTACGAAGCATTATATTTATAGAGAACAAACCTAACCCTAATACTATCAGGCTAGGCCCAAACTAAACTTACAAGAAAACCTAAACAATATAATACCTAAAATACTAATATTTTTCAACACCCCCCATCAAACTCATGGCGGTATACGACATGGGTTTGCAAACAAGCAGATACGGACTGGCTCCGTTAGGTGGACAAGCAAATTGAACTTGCCTTGACTTGACTGGATTGGACTTGACTGGCGAACTGGTAAACTTGACTTGACTTGACTTGCAAAGTGATTCTGATTCTTACATGTTAAAGTTGGGAGTATGGAAAGAAATCACATGAGTTCTCCCCGTCACTAAACGAACGAGATTTTCATTTCTCAGCTGTACCAACAAACGAACAACATCAACAAATTCTGGCAACTATCACTCGAGTGGTCAACACTCCAAACACTCGAATAACGGTCACAAAACAATTCCAAACATGCGAACAACTCGTGTGGACCCAAAAACAAACTTAACCATTTTTTCCCTTTGACCGTGTGGGCCTAAAGCAACATCAAACCATTTTTTTAATTTCCTTTCTCTTTTTGCCTTATTTTCCCCTTTCCTTGCTCCTTATTTTCCCTTCGTTTACTTCATCGTCCTAAACTAATCAAACAAAAAACACCATACCAATAGTCAGATCAACAAGGCACAACAAATGCAACTTGGCAGCAAGAAAAATTAGCAGCAACAGAAGAAACAGGCAGCAGTGGTGGTGGTTTGGTTGCAGCAGCAAGAGACGCAGATCGTGAAGATGGTGGTGGTGTGTAGCAGGTCTGATGTGGGCGAGAGCAGCGGGTAGACGGGTATGCGGTGGCAGGATGGATCTGGGTTGCAGTTTGCATCGGGTACGGCTTCAAGATGGTGTGATGCGAGTCTGGTATAATTGAACAGGTGTGGCAAATCTGATGCAGGTCACGATTCGAGCGGTGCCAGCATGGCAGGTTTGTGCAGGCGTGACTGGTCTATAAGGAACATGAGTCACATATCATTATTTGTCAACAGAAACGCTGACAAACCGGCGATATGTGAACAACAAATGCGAATTGCAGCAGTGAGGTTCTAGTCTTTAGAACGACGCGATACCCGTGGCTTGGTGACTCAACTTCAGATTTCTAGCAATGTGAATCTTTTTTTTTTTTTTTTTTTACATATAACAAAACCCTAACTACTACAAGATAGACAAACCAACAAAACATACCATGACAAACTAATACGCAGCGGGCAAATGGATGAACAAATTGATACCCACCCAGAACATATTAAATTCCAAAGAATCTAATTTGCTCTGATACCTAGTTGAATATCAGATTACCCGATAAACAAGACTACAAAATAATAAGAATATTATTAAACAAATTAGAATGCCGAAACGGCTATAAAACCTCAAGAGGCTACATTTATACATAGCTATGAAGCATTATATTTATAGAGAACAAATATAACCCTAATACTACCAAGCTAGGCCCAAACTAAACTTATAAAAAAACCCAAACAATATAATACGTAAAATACTAATATTTTCCAATAGGCGGATGGTCCCATTATTTGAAAGGGGAGTACTGGCGGGAGTTGCAAACATACATGTACAGTTTGATGGAAATAGGGGAATGAACAGGATCATAAAACCGATGTCACATGGACTATCGATCACCATATATATGGTATGAGGATATGAATAAGAGAGTGTGAACAATTATCATGTTGGAATTGAATGCTTTGACAAGAAAGGAATTTGGTGAATATATAGAGATGAAATACTCTTTCCGGAGGAGTTGTTTTCTTCAGGGGAAGTTACAACTTCTCTCGTTGAATACAACTATTCAGTTATATCCAATAGTCATATCCTTTATAATTAAGGAATGGAAAAAAGACTTAATCAATTCAGGTCAACCAACTTCCATGACTTATGGTCAAGCGGCATTAACAATGGATCATTGCCTGCAAAGTTGGCTATCGAAGAAATTCATAAGAATCATAAGAAAAAGGAAATTGGACAGGGCAAAGTTAACCTCAAAATGCAGAAAATTTTCAAAAAAGCAAGCCAAACATGCGCAAGCCACATAGCAACAAGCGCCAAAACTTCAAAAAGTTGGAAAGCGCGAGTAGAACAAGTTCAAAGTAAAGTAGAGTACTGCATGTTTCAACTATGGAAAGATGGGTCACTATAGGTGGAAAGATGGGTCACTATAGGTTTAAGTGCCCCAAACGACACAAGAACAACAAAATTCTTAAATAGCTGAGATTGACTGTCTTCGAAGCACTCATTGCTAAAGTCAAGGACAATGGTGGATAGACTTAGGAGCAAACCCAACACATATATAAGGACAAAAGTTGCTTTATCAACTTTAAGGAGAAAGCACTGGGAGAGCATCATCTTTACATGGGCAATAATACTTAAGTCAATGTTTTAGGTGAAGGAGATTGGAAGATCAACAATAGTAAGTCTACCATTGTACTTAAAAATGTTCTGTTTGCACCAAACATTAGGAGGAATCTTGTCTTTGTTTCTGTCCTAGAAAAGAAAGCACCAAACATTAGGAGGAATCTTGTCTCTGTTTCTGTCCTAGAAAAGAAAAGTTTTGAGACAAATTTCATGAATGTTGTTGTCATTTTTGGGAAAAAGGGTTATACTTATGTAAGGAAATAAGAGTCAATAATATGTACTCAGTTTCTATTAATAAAAAATTTATTTTCCAAGTATGGTACTTCATCATGCGAGATCTTAGAATGACACTTAGTTGGTTACTAAGGCATCGTCCTGGTGAGTCTACCAAACCCACAAGAACATCGTATGGTTTCCAATGGTATATCTATAGATATTCGCCATATCTCGTTGAGTATGAAATGAATAGTAGCAACCAATGGTGTGAAAGTGTTTGTTAACTAATACATGTGAATCATGTATTACAAGAAAATGACTAGAACGAGGCTAGTTGAGACTCTTCATGGACTCTCTGCCACCTCATGTTTTTGACACAATGTTTTATAATGTTGGCACGTGAATTGACGTTAAACTGTGGTAGTAGAGAGTCCATGGAGAGTTTCGCTTTGAGAGAGTCCCCTTAGCATTTCTAGAGTTGATAATGAAGCCGACTTTTTAAGTTCTGCATTTAATTTTGTGCATTATGTGATTTTATGCGTGTATTTTATTGCTGTTTGGAAATTTGTTGTAATTGTTCTCTACTTGGTAAATTCTTTAATATAAGGTTAAATTGGTGTTGATTTTATGCTTCAACCTGAAATTATGCCTCGAAATTTGTGTAAAATTGAAATAATACATGATATAATCAGTTCACGTGTTATAAGATGAGTGGATACGATCATACAACGTACTAGCTCATTCACTTCACAAACAACTCACTACATGGTATCACTTGAAAAATCTGTGTTTTCTCCTTTGTTAAGGAAACGAAAAAAGCACTCATCAACTCAAAGTACAAAGAGCAACAATTAAACTTGGCAACAAGGAGAGGCATTGTCATTAAAAAAAAAAAAAAAAAAAAAAAGGAACTTTAACGAAAAATCACATTTTTACACTAAAAAGTCAATCCTAGTACTATACACTTTACCCTTTATTTTGTTCTTATAGTTAAAACTCAAAATTTTTAAGTTTTTTTTATTAGTTTTCCTAAAAAAAAAGGACTTAAAGAGCTGAAGGGCGCTTTGTTTTTTTGAAGCTCGTAAGCTTTCTTATCATCATGGCCGTAGACAGACCAAACATGATCATCATCTTCCCGTTGCTTGGCCGCCGCTGCTGCCTCCTTCTCGGTCTCCTCCTTATTGTTGTCGTAGTATGGGAATCATTGACATCCGTAAGGGTAACAGTCCGCCAAGTATCTGGATCGTCGATGGAAGCCTACAAACAGAAGGTGTGCACAGTAAGTAGCTTGTTGAAAAATCGAAAGCAGTATATCTTGGAAAATTAAAACACACTTATTGTGCACCTGGCGATTCAAGACGCAGGGAATCCCGATCGCATGCGAATCTCCATTCTGAAGCAAAAAAAAGAGAAAAACAATCATTTTCATTAGCAACAAATCCCATAATTTGATAGGAGAAAGAAATTCGCATATGTGACACATCATTTAAGTATCACAGTCTTCATTCAATTATCATAGGAATTCCACGTGAAAACCGGAGTGCTTGCTGTCAAGGCCTATATAAAATATTAAAAATCCTTGGATTATTGCGGATACAAAGAATAGCAAACTCACTGAATTGCTAACTCTTATACGCGACAAATTTTTCATGCTGGGGATCAAAGCCTAACAGAAATGATGCATTGCTTATTACATTGTTCACAATATATAACAAAACTAAATAGGGAGAGAAGAACAAGAATTGTCAATTAAGGAAAATTATCTCATGGGTTAGATTCTTACCTTTATTTCTCTGGGTGGCATATTGCAATAGAAGGAAACAGTATTTATTGGGTGAAATCCTTGTGCATTGAATGTTACCCGCAGCATGATTCTAAATTATTTCTTTCGTTTGGCCAAAAAAAAAAAGAGAAGAAAAAGAAACAAAAACAGAAACATGACTCTAACTGAAAAAATAAATGTTCTAATACGCATTTAATTAACGTTAGCGATGGTGTTCGTTGTTGGTTTCGAGTTGGTGTTGATACTAACTATAGCCAACCCTAAGTCGTGCTGTTTGATTAATTATATCGCAATTTCAGAATTTCGACCAAGCGATAGCAGAACAACGGGGGTAAACTGCCGGACTCTGGCCAATATTTTTAGCTAAAAGAATGTCTAGGATAACTCAGGGAGCTCTCTTCAAACAACTAAACGAACGCAGCTTTAGAATTCTCCTCTTTGTACATGTGCACAAGCTTATTCTAGGCAACGCTGAAGAAGTGTCATCACCCGATTTAGCACCGCCACCTCAATATATAGAACCAACCTCGGCAACCAGCAAGATCCATCCCTTCTCATGCTGCCAAGGCCCTTGAATCCTCAACATACGAATTCGACTTTAGGGTTCATGCAACCCTAAACCCTAATTCCCAAACAAACCAAAAAAATCAAGAAAACGTCTTTTTCGAGTGATGCAGCAAAAACATGAAACGGGTTAGACTAGTGTGCTAGATCCAAAATAAACTAGAGCACACTGCTAGCATGCCGCACTCCTTTGAAAAAGGGAAAACTCTCGGACTTTTGTTATTAATATGTTAAAGCGCTGGAGTTTTATGAGTCTGTTGAAATAGAAAATATAAACCCTAATAACATAAGAATATTAAAAGGAAGAAACTTACCTATTTGACTCTGAAAATATCAACATTATAAACTTACCTAACCCTTAATTTGGAAAGCAAAAAACACACTTACCTAACCCTTAGGTGACTAGAGTCTAGGAACCCTAAATATCTACATGAGGTTTTGCACAAGTACCACCTGAACTTGTAAGTATGTGCGTTAATATTACCTACACTTTCAATTTTTTATTTTTACCACCTACACTCTCTTAACTGTTGGAATCTACCACCTACGTTACTTTCCATCTATTTTTCCGTTATAATATGTTACATGTCCTTCACATGGGGGCATATTTTTGTCAATTCACTTCTTAGGGCTCACTAGAGTCAATTTATACGAAGGCAAATGACATTTTTTTAGCCGCGTTGGAGTCAGGTCATGAAGAGAAAGGGAGAAGTTGATTTCGGGTTTGAATTTGGTAAAGATTGTAGAAGAATTGAAGTGAAATTATACAAAAATATAGTCTTTCATTTACAATGAATAGTGTGTTGGGTTTCTACCTATGCGTCCTGCCTACATTTATTGTAATAGTTTCAAACCTTTCCCCCTCCCCCTAATAATAAAAAAAAAATTAAAATAAAATAAAATAAAATTACAATGAATTTTCAATTTTTTCTGTAGGTTAGCAATCGGTCTGTGATTTCCTTAATTTATTAAAATATTAATTTTTCAAACTCTTATGAAGGGAATTTGGTTGCAAGTCGTAGATTTGCACCAAATATGAAATTTGGGTATCTATTGCCAAAATATAAAGTATGGGTGGTTATTGTGCACATACCAACTAGTTCACGTGGTACTTGTGCAAAATTATCAGTTTTTTTTAACATAAAATGTACCTTTTTCTATGAAATGTAAGGGAATTAACTTTACCCATCAATAGTTGAGGAAGAGTTCCTCCTCAATTTACTTCATAGCTAATTCATGGAACTTCAGGCTTATAATCGGTACCATTAATATTATAAAGCACTCTAGATATCATCTTTGTAAAAAATAATAAAATATAAAATCATTTAGTCATCAAACTCTACAAAAATAAAAGGACAAATTCAATAAAATAATTATGAACATCTATCTATTTATTATTAGTGATTGATTGAACAACCTTCATTTTAATTTATTTTTTTATAAAGATGATATTCACACAATGATATATAATATAAACAATAACGATTATAAATACAAAGTTTTGCAAATCAAACACTTAAATTGAGGAGAAACTCCTCTGCAATCTCCTGTCTTTTGAGCGTAATAAGAAAGCGCTAAAGGTTATTGCCATTGGCTGTTAAAAGATTGAGTGTCCTAAGTTATAAAAAAAAAAAAAAAAAAAAAAACATAAATTGAAGGTTAATTGTCCTTGGTAAAGATATTGGAGTGCTTGTTTGTGTCATATGGTAATATGTCATGTCCTTGTATGCACCATGAAAAAACTATGAAGCTGTTAGCTTTCTCGTCTAGGACTGATAGCAAACGATCAAAAACGAAGACCTCCACCGTAATTAATTGGACCTACATTAAAAAACACACATGAAATAAACACAAAGGATGAACACTTAAGCAAATGTGATACCTTCTTTCCATCTCAGTTTCTCAATACCAGGTTTCTCAATATTTCTAAACCGGTGTGATCCTTAACAGTCTATCAAGGTACATTCATATTTTAACTTTTGACGTTCTTCTTTGGGCGTTAACAAATACATAGAAGGCCAAAAGAAGTAAAACAAGAGTCGCGCCTAACGAGAGGACTTTTATGCCCGTGCCATATGTGCTGTTCTGCATCCCCTCCCAAACTCCCTGCAATTTCGATGCATTAGTTGATGGAACTAAGTTTGTTAAATCAAATTAGTTGGGGTGCTAAGAAGGCTAAATTTCTTCCTGCATCTCCCCCCAACTGGACAACACAGAAATACAAACTTCAGTTTTCCGTAAACAGCTAAACCAAATAATGAAGCAGATATGTTCGGGAACATGCCATGTGGCCAAAGCATCGCAATCATTATGAAATCCTATTTTGTAAAAAGGCAAGAGTACAGGATCAGTTCAATGATTATGTACAGACTCCGTAAAATAAGTAGGCAACATGTTCAAGAACAAGGCTATCACCACACTTCAAGGCGATATATAAAAGCTGGAACACGAAATAGGCATAAAAGAAAATAACCACATACGTACTAATAAGGAGACTAGATAGAGGTTCCCAGTGAATGTCTAATCGTTATCGTACTTGTGGAATAAACCCAAGCTACTCTCTCATGATAGAGAAACAGCCGGGATATGATATTGGACAGAATAACCATGATGCTTGGTTGAATACAATTCACAAGACAGACTTGAGGTCAAGCAGCCTAAAGAAAGATTTTCTATAGAGGTGTGCTATCCACACACCCCATTTTACTTCTCACACACCCCTTGATAATTTCTGTCCGTTGATCTTCTTCAATTCATCCGATCTGACAGCCGAAAATTAAAAAGGTGTGTGAGAAGTAAAATGGGGTGTGTGGATATCACACCCCCTTATATATTCTAAATCCAAACCACCATTAACAATTTCCAGCAACAATTACTATTTCAATTCCGAAACCCCATTATAACAGAGTTTAAAAGTTGATGGTGGATACCACCTGTAAAACATCTAAACAAATTCTAAACATGAACGCCGCCTATAAAAGGCTTCATTTTCCTAAAAATTGCAAATTATTTTCTTCGACCACAATTACATTTTCTCTTCCCCGGCCCAATTTTTAGTCTGACAAAACTGAAAATGTGATGGTTGGCTGTAAATTTACCAATTAAGATAAAAAGCACACAGTATAAGATAGTCTAACACATCCTGCCACATGCATATGTATTTGGCACAGTGAATTATTAGCCTTGAAAAAGAGACTTACTGTGATGCCAAAAGTACGCTTATGTTGATTTGCAAAGATATTTTGCGCATATTTATAAAGCTCCACATCAAGATGGTTAAGTTCCCTTATCTGCTGGAGGACCATTTCGGGAACCTGGAGGCGTGCCTGTAAATTTTAAGGGTCAGAATGACATCTAAAAGGAGAAGAGAGGACCCAAATTGACTATTTTGCCTCTTGGCACGTCATCGTGCATGCCAATTGGCCATCCAATGTAGACTCTTTGGTTTGTGTTTAATTATGCAGTTTACTAATTTATCCGTATTATATGAGTGTCTTGTTCACTTTAGCACTAAAGTGTTATTTTTGGTATTTTGATAGTTTCACCTAACTCCCCCTCTCCCTTTATATAGGATAGTGCTATTCACACACCCAATTTTACCTCCCACACACCCTTGTTAATTTTTGGCCATTGATCTTCATTTTATTTGATCCGATGGCCAAATATTGAGAGGAGTGTGTGAGAAGTAAAAATGGGCGTGTGGATCGAACTACCCTTCATATATAAAGAAACAAAAAAGGTGGGTTATAGCAACTCAACACCGATATAGCAAGTTCAAGTGCTTAGAAGGTAGTTTGCAAAGCAACATGCAAATAAGGGCAACGGTCTTTACAATATTTATTCTGATAAATCACAGGTTCATATATGTTCTAGATTACATGTGCATCTAACCAAGAAGAGAATGAGTACAAGGATGAATGGATGCTGTGCACACACATTAATGAATGATGCAAAACATCATCTATTGTACGATCTACTTTGAAGAAACTAGAAACTTCATGCTACCTGCTTTGTAAAGTTTGCCGGGGAGATTCTCTTCAAAGAAGAGGTGCGCCGGTTTGCTTGGGTCTTTCGTAAACTAGAAATGCAGTCTTCATAAGCTTCCATAAGCTCTCCCACAGTCATCTAATAAGGTGTAGAGAGGATCAAAGTCAACAAAGTGGAAGCCAGATCAACTATCATTGTGTCAATATGCAAAATGGCTTACATTTCCTTTCACTGCTTCAACAGTGTCAGGTGAAGCAATCTCACTTTCCTTTCCATTTGGGGTCCTGTCCTGTCATATACAGAAACACTGCAGTAAGAAAGCTGCTAAATCAATTTACAAATACGAAGCAATCCACGTACTGATGATGGTCTTTTCTAATTACCCGAAGTTCATTATTATCTGACTTGGAATCTGAAACTGAGTAGCTCTGTTCTGCAGCACAAGCAGAGGAATAAGATAAATGCCAGATTGTAGTGTAAATCAACCCTATATAGCAATTATAAAAAATCAACATGTTACCCAAAGTACTATGCAAATAATTTGGTAATCCTAAAAAACTCAGCTAGAGGCATTAACAGTTAAAAGTTGAACTCAATGTTCTCAACTTTGTTGTGCTCTTAACGCTGAATATTTTTTTAGAGTACTACACCTGAACAAGGTTAAATAACAGAAATTTTAAGTAGATGCCACACTGACCGGATTTGCTGTTAGCAGCACTCTCCTCGCTAGAATTTGATCCTCCTAGCTGTGAAATCACCTGGGCGCCAACTACATTTGCAAACATGGTTGCAGATTCTCTGTGCTCCTCAGTGAGACCAACATATAACATATCATCCAACCTCTTCTGAAAAATTTACAAATGCTACAGTGATTACAATCACGGGAAAATGGATTATGAGAGAAAAAACATTTATAACAAAATTGAAAATACCATGGAAAATTTTTACCTTTGCGACTTCCAGGACATGTTCACCAAGATGTTTATACCTCTGTACGCAATGGCGCACTTCATGTGATTCTGATAGATAGGAGTTGTTTGTCAATCCTGCAACCTTTTGAACTAGAAAGTCAACCATATAATAAATTAAAGTATTATATACAGATGTGTGCATAGTGATGCTTCAACATAACGAAATCTCATAAACTCATCATTTTATAGCCACTAGGGGGTCCGCATAGAAGAAAAATCAAACAAAAAGGTTTTACGGGAGGAATCTCATTATTAATAAAAATATGCAACTATTTAGTATCTAAGACTCTTAGCAAAGCTTTCTAGCATTTTCACAAGTCATGGATGGAGCAAACTAAAAATAAGCACTAAAGATTTCCATGATGTTATACAAAACTATAGGAGGATAAACAACCTGGAATGTTTCTCCGTTGTGAACAATTTCTTGAGCTATAGGGTCATTGATGTACTCGTGTAATGGCATCACAACTTCCTCCATGTTGTACGGGTCACTGCTCTGAACATCATCTGAGCCTCTATGCCCTTGACCATCTCTCTGTCCAGAAAAGTCAGTACATTACAAATAATATGCAAAGAAGAAATACTGCACTTCAGCAGAAATATACCAAAAGTGCATGAGAGCTGCAGAACCAAAAAGGTCAACTTGTCCAAGCAGTACATAACCAAAATAACATACCCGAGCAAAAAGGTCTTCCCTCATCCGTGGAACCAAATATTTCCATGGCCAGATATCCAGCGTGCTTACTCCTTTAGTCTTTGAACGTATACGTCTTGCCATTTGTGTTGCAGAAGTTAAATTAGGATGTACCAAAAACCTAGCAGCTACCTCTACCGAAAATTCGTAAGTACTAAAAACACGGTGAACCGGATCCCTAAGTATTGTCACAACTGATGTTCTCTCCCTGGGAAGTTTAGACATCATGCTATAGTCATCATGAGTAACCAACAACCTGCAATGTCGCTTTCTGCAAAGGGTACAGAATTAACATCTATTTAAAATGCAAATATATGCAAAATTAGCAAAGGAAAGGGTTAATAAAAGGGTGACAGAATATTATAGTTCTGTCAGCATCCAACTTAGTAGCTGACTTCAGGCTTAGTTTTACTTTTTTAGATGCAAACCTAGTAGAAGCACATATGATACCCTTGTGATCTTTCTTTTAATTGTATTTTTCTCCAACGTATGACTCAACAAGTAGAATATCACAGTCAAAATAGAAAATGATGGCTGAAATGATAAATCATAAACCTTTCCCCTCTCCAAGAAATGGAGCTACCAAATTCTACTGTATCTGATAAAAACAGCCTTCCTGCAAAACTTTCTTAACACAATTCTACAAACCACTCAAGCCTACAGACATCTCAACTGTAAATCAATCACACCCTTGTAACATTTCAATGCTTAAAAATAAAATAGTATATACTTGAGTTTACTAATTCTTTGTTGACAAAATTATTTGAACTTAGAACTTAAGTGATGCTAAGTATTGAGAATTCACTGAATTGAAAATGTCAAGAACAAAAGTTAACAAATAGAACACAAGATGTTACCTAGGATCAAATCGCAGCTTATCATAAGATCGAGGGCATTCCAGAGAGCTGTAGTACAACCTTCTCAGGAAACTGCAAGTGTATTTATAGCCGGAACCATGCATTAATACAGTTGTCAAAATTATGGGTGTCAATCTAGCTTAAAAGTTGAACCTATGCGGAATTACCAGTGGAAATAAGTACGCCCTCCTGTTCTGGGGACATGAAGAAAAAACAGCAAATCCCCCAGTGTGTGTTTGTCTTCTTTAACTTCTTGTTCAAGTGAAGAAGAAGCCCATTTTTTGACAACTCTTTCACAATGGCCAAAATCATTCCTAAAAGGCGAAGCATTTGCTGATACAGAAGGTGTGGATGAGTTATAAGAACCCCAAGAATAGCATCCTGACCAATATAACTAGGCAAGTAATTGCAACGAAACAAACCAAAAGAAAACAGAAAGAAAGTAACCAAAAACAATTTATTCAAAACAGCACGGTCCCCATTTCGTTTGTCACTCAAATGGGTTCAAATTGCGCAAGCATAAGAGACATAAGTTGTGTTCGATACATACCAAATCCGAGAAGCAACAGCAGGATAGAGAATTTTAGAGTAAGATCCATACACCTTATTCCTATTCTCCAACCACTGCTGCAAACAACAAAATCAACAATATCCAAAGTTGACATCTTTCAAAAGAGTTCAGAAAAATAAAAATATGTATATGTATGTATATATGTATCAAATGAAAAATGAGTATCTATCAGCACACCTTTAAACTAATTCTATTAGCTGGTGCAGAATTTTCCCAGAAAATTCTCTTATTTTCCTATCAAACAAACAGGATTAGAACCCAAAACCTCAAAATTCAAAACAAAGACCAGACATTTCCGGAATTACAAAGCCGAGATATGGAAATATGCAAACTTATAAGAGCCCACAAAATTGAAACCCTAACGACAATAAAGGGGAGCGAGAAAAGGGGGGGAAAGGAACAAAATTCGATACCTGTATCGAAATCGGGGGCGTTGTGTTCATAAACGGTGTTGGGAGTGTAGCAGACAAACGGAGGACGATGAATGAGGGATGACGGATGTGGTCCCCACCTGTCAGAACCTTTAGAGATCCTGAAAAGGTAGGTCTGTCCAACCCACCCGGATTCAAATTTTCTCAGCAACCAAACAGCCCGATTTTCCCAGGATTTTTATCTCTCAATCTCTCTGCGGTTACGTGTGAGGATGGTCACGTAAAGATACAGTGTATCCATCTGCGTGTGTATACAATTGTGCGCGCGCTACTCCAAATGGAAAGTTTCGTTGCAAAGAAAGAATGAAATAGTTAGAAGATTGGGTCAAAAAGGTATTGGTAGTGCGACTGTGCGAGTGCGACACAGGGTGTCCCTCTTATCTCATGGTTGAACAACGGTGGTCCATCACAATTGTCATTTACCTTATCAAAACCGTGTAGTTATAATCTGTAATGGTCCTTCCCTATGACTCATTTAAACAGAAGTTCTAATGGAGTTGACGAAAATGATTATAACTACAAGTTTTTATGATTTAATAAACTAATGGCACGTTTACGTAAGGGTAATCGGAATAAAGAAAGGGAATTGAATTCCGATTACGGAGTACTCTGGTATTTACTAAATATTAAGGAATCAAAAAAGTGGTGGACCCCACACGAAACAAGGAATTCAATTCCTGAAATTGGAGGAATGGGATTCCCTAGTTTTGTGAGGTATTTGAATTCCTTGAGGGTAAGGGAATCATGAATGCATCTTTTATTCCTATTATGCCCTCACTTGTTGCTTATTATTCCAACATTGCCCTTCCTTTGACACTCATTATGTCATTTTTAATAAATAAATAAAACCTATTTATATATTTTTATATAGATAATTTTATTATATAAATTTAATTAAGAATTTAATTAAATTAATTAGTATGAAAATAATTTATTTATGTAAGGGCAATTTAGTCATCAACTTAGTTTTCATTCCGATTGAAGTGAATTAGTAAATAACTTATATAGACTCAACATCATTCTTGTCATCTTTTAATAAATAAATAAAACCTATTTATATATGCTTATATAGATGAATTTTATTATATAAATTTAATTAAGAATTAAATTAAATTAATTAGTATGAAAATAATTTATTTATGTAAGGGCAATATAGTAATCAATCCAGTTTTCATTCCGATTGAAGTGAATTAGTAAACAACTTATATGGACTCAACATCATTTGTACTCCAATTCCAGACAGTTTTAGTAAACAACTTCAACAGGAATCTGATTCTGATTCCACCTCATTTGAATTCCTCTTCAATCCAATTCCCCCTCAACCCAATTCCTCTCAATTTGATTACGGATTAGTAAACGCGCCATAATAGTTACAAATTTTTAATTAAGAAATCAAGACTCTAATTAAATTAAAATTAAGAGATCATTGCTACAATTTTTCTTAATAAAATTGTCATAATAATACAAGGGTGGGGCGAGAAGAGTGGTGCCCTTGTCGATCCTCGCTTGCTGTTTTGTCACATGCAATGCTCCTTGTGCCTTGTACTATTGTTTCTTTCATTTTCCCAGTGCTACTGCTGCATACATCATATGTTAGTTCCATTTCTAATTTGCGTAAATTGTACGAATGGTCCCTCAACTTTAATCAAATTGGAGCAATGGTCCCTTAACTAAAAATTCATTACCATTGGTCCCTCAACTTATCAAAATGTGTAGCTATAGTCCTTTTCATAAATTTTGTCAAAATTTTGTCAAAATAAGTTATATTGGATTGACCATTTATACAGTTAAGGTCTCTCAACTCATCAAAGTGTATAATTATGGTTCTTTTTGTCAACTATGTCAAAAATTTTGTCAAAACGAGTTACATTGGAAGGACCATTGCTACAATTGGGTTAAAGTTAAGGGACCATTTCTCCAGTTGAATTAAAGTTGAGGGACCAATGGTAATGGATTTTTAGTTGAGGGACCATAGCTGCACGTTTTGATAAGTTGAGGGACCAATGGTAATGAATTTTTAGTTGATGGACCATTGCTCCAATTGAGTTAAGGGACCATAGCTACAATTTACTCTTCTAATTTTGAGTTAATTGAGGGATGGAAACCCATCAACTTTAGAACTATTGCACCACTTACCCTATTAATTTATTGAAATGAATTTAGTCTCGTGAAACTATATTTTAGGTTGTCAAAAGAAGTTTTGAATTTAAGAACTTGTTTGATAAGTGCTTTGTTGAAGATCAAATTATATAAATTAACAGAGTATGTAAGAAGTAAAAGTAAAGTTAAAAAAATGTACAAAACAAACTAAGAGTCACAGCTGTTTTTTTTTTTTTTTTTTTTTTTTTTTTTTGGAAACTAGAGTTATAGGTGTTTCTAGGCCTCCTGCCATTTTGTATTTTTTGGGCTTTATCCCCGTTTTCTCACAAAAACAAAAAAAGTAAAGAGTTTTAGGAAAAACAAACGATACATATGGCATCATAAGTTCAAAACCTTACCAAGGTCATCTCAACCACGACACCCACTATTATCATTGCCATAATCACCACCATCTTACCAACGTCGTCATAATTACCACACTTAGTATCATCATCGTTGAACACCTATGTTGCCTCCACCATTACCATTGCCACAATCACCTATGTTGCCTCCACCAAAGTCACTTCCAAGATACAACAAAGTATGAAATATTCGATTAGCAAAACCGAATTGTATTCCCTTAGAAATAACTAGAAAGAAATTGTATGAATGTGATGGAGAGAAAAGAGAGTAAGGAATGTAGAAACAAATTTCTGAAATTGTATACGAAACATTATGCCACAACATGTATTTATAGACATCAAAGTACCTGCTCATCGAGCCCTTTCATTTTAGTTGAAGATACATAACCCTTCTTAATAGTGTTGACCCAAAAGACATGTCTTCTATTTAGAATTTTCAGAAAATAAATATTGATTATTTATATCTTTTAATTCTATTCATACAATTTGAGTAAGCATCATGTCTTTTAATCAAAAATTGTAGTTCAACCAAAAGATACAACCTTTTGGTACCATCATTTTCGCATACACATACAGCACAATGCAGTACCAATATATATTATATATATTATATTCATATATATACATATATAACATATATATAAAATATAGTATGTCATATGTTGCAATGCATAACTCGAAGAGAAGCAACGGTTGGGCAAATACCCAACTTTTCAGCCAACAAATATATGAATATATTCTTGAAATATTCAACAATCCTTTCCTATTTTAAGAATATATAAAAATAGTATTACAATAATTCTCTCTTTATAATTAATCACAAGTATACCGATATAATCATGCATACAATAAAGGTGTCTTTCGAATTAAACCTTTAATTAGTGTAAGTAATTCAAAGTTATAACGAATGCGATGGTGACCTAAGTTTCAACCACTTATTCTTATGTTAAAACATGAATCACTACACACATGATTATGTCTTATTTCCTTAAAGAAATTTATAAACTCATTAAGCACTATTAAATTAAGCACTATTATGGCCTTGTGCTTCATCCTGGTTTCATGAACATTTACAAGAGAAAACCCAACTCTTGGTAGAAGCGGCACCACTTCTTATGTTCATATAGGTGAGGTTCATTCCCATGTCTTTGCTACTATAGACATAACTACAAATAACCTCATTAAGAGATAAAACTCATCCTCCTAAACGTAGCAGTCTTGCACTAATCATCCTAGAATGAGCTATATATTAATTTTCAATGCTTTCACAACCACTTATCAATAACTTGTTATTACCCATTAAACTTTTAAACTAGTGATGTTCTAGACAAAGTCGGGTTACCATTATTGGTGGCTAATTTTCAGTAAAGGGTTTTAGCCCCATTCCACTAGATGTACTAACTACCAAAGCTCTTGAAAGTGCTTTCGTTAACGGATCCGCTAAGTTATTACTTGATTTAACATAAATAATATTAATAACTCCATCAGTTATTAATTGCTTGACATATTCATGTCTCAAGCTAATATGTCTAGACTTTCCATTGTATACCTTATTGTATGCTCTAGACAAAGTAGCCTCACTATCATAGTACAAAGAAATGGATGGCATTGGTTGTGGCCACAACTCTATTTCCAATAACAAATTTCTAATCAATTTCGCTTATTTACCTGCTGCCGCTAATGCTATAAATTCAGATTCCATAGTTGAATGTTCTATACATGTTTGCTTCTTCGAAGCCCAAGAAATTGCTCATCCGACAATTGTAAAAATTTACCCTGATGTAGACTTATTATCATTAGCACTTGTTATCCAACTTGCATCTGAATATCCTTTAAGTACTGCTGGAAACTCAGAGTAAGTTAAACTCAGGTTAATAGTTCTTTTAAGATAACCAAAAATTCTATTTATTGTTTTCCAATGAGCAGTACCTGGATGACTAGTGTATCTAGAAAGTTTGCTTACTGCAAATGCGATATCTGGCCTGGTACAATGCATGGCATGCATTAAACTTCCGATTACACTAGCATACTCAAGCTATGCAACGGACCTACCAGAATTATTAAGCAAAGTCTCACTAGGGTCGTAAGGGGTATTTGCTTCTTTTATTTGTAGATGCTTAAACTTACGAAGCAATTTTTCTATATAATGTGACTGACACAAAGCGTAACCCCTATTATGCTTCTTTACTTTAATTCCCAAGATAGTATCTACTTCATTCAAGTCCTTCATTTTGAATTTTGAATTTAGATACTCTTTAATTTCAGATACACCTTTCAGTTTGTACCAAAAATTAGCAAGTCGTCGACATATAAACATATAACAACACCATAATCATTTGTGAATTTAGAATATATGCATTTATCAGCACTGTTATGTCTAAATTCATATGATAAAATGACAGTGTCAAACTTTTCATGCCATTGTTTTGGTGCTTGCTTCAATCCATATAACGACTTGACTAATTTACAAACTTTCTTTTCATTCCCAGGAAGAACAAACCCTTCTGGTTGTTCCATGTAAACTTTTTCATCCAAATCACCATTTAAAAATGCGATTTTCACATCCATTTGATGCACATGCAAATTATATAAAGATGCCAATGCAAACAATATTCTAATTGATGTGAGCCTAGCTACTGGTGCATACGTATCAAAATACTCTATTCCCTTTTTCTGCTTAAAACCTTTAGCAACCAGCCTGTCTTTAAATGTCTGAATAAACCCATCTATACTGTATTTTCTTCTAAACACCCACTTACAACCTATTGCTTTTGATCTTTGGGGCAAGTTTACTAAAACCCATGTTTGATTAGATATTAATGATTCAAATTCATCATCTATAGCCTCTTTCCAAAAGGCTGCATCTCTTGAAGTCAATACTTCGCTTAGACTTTTAGGATCATCCTCAACATTCAACAATATTCAACAATATGGGTATTTTTTTAAGAACCTTTTTTCTATTTCCTTCGACAAAAAATACAATAGATTGAGACAAAATAAAATCAGAGCCTAGAGTCTTTTCTTTTCTTACTCTTTGGCTTTTCCTTGGTTCATTAATAGTTTCAGACTGTTTTCTTTTCTCACCTTGAGAATGACTAGTAGCCGGATTAGAGAAAAGTGTTTAATCATTCTCTTTTCCAAACATTGAGTAGTCGTTATAGAATTTATTTTCTATAAATTTGACATCTCTAGACTCAACTATTGTATTTGAGTCTAAATTAAGCAACATATATGCCTTTGAATTTTCTACATATCCTACAAATATGCTTTTAATTCCTCTTGGACCCAACTTGGATCTCTTAGGGTCCAGTGCCTTGTAAAAGGCTACACAACCCCATACTCTCAAATATAACAAATTTGGTTTTCTTCCTTTCCAAATTTCATATGGTGACACATGTGTCTTCGTAGATGTAATTCTATTGTGTATATAACATGCAGTAAACAATGCTTCACCCCATAAATATTTAGGAGTATTAGCATTAATCATCATAGAATTAATCATTTCAGTGAGTGTCCTATTTTTTCTTTCTGTCAAACCATTTTGTTGTGGTGTATAGGGTGCAGTTCTTTGATGTATAACACCATGCTCTTCACAAAAAATATCAAATTCATGTGAAAAATATTCACCACCTCTATCACTACGAAGGCATTTAATTTTCTTTCCTTTTTGGTTTTCAACTTCAGCTTTATAGCACTTAAAACATTCAAAAGCTTCATCTTTATTAGACAATAAATAAACATAAGTGAACTTAGAACAATCATCTATAAATGTGATAAAATATCTTTTTCCTCCTCTTGTTAAAATACCATTGAATTCACATATGTTAGAATGTGTTCAATCTAATAAATTTGTATTTCTTTCGGCAGTTGGAAAAATGTTTCTTAGTCATTTTCGCTTGAATACATGTTTCACATTTATCATTATAATCATCATTACAAGCAATTAAACCAAGTGTGCGCATGTAATTTAAAGATCTAAAATTTATATGTGCTAAACGTAAATGTCATAAATGAGAGGAAGATTCAACAATATAAGCAGAAGAATTCACTTTATTATTAATACTTAGTTTGAACATCCCATCACAAGAATATCGCTTCCCAACAAACATCCCATTTTTCGACATTATTAACTTGTCAGAATCTAGAACAATCTTTATACCGTTCTTACATAATAAATTTGCAGACACAAGATTCTTTCTAATTTCTGGAACATGTAGTACTTTGAGCAACGTCAATTTCTTCCCAGAAGTAAACTGAAGTTCAACGGTTCATTTTCCTAGAACTTTGGCAGAATTATGATTCCCCATTAAAACCTCTTGATTGGTCGTTGATGCTTCATATGCCTTGAATTGTGCCTTATCATTGCACACATGTATAGTAGCTCCTGAATTGAGCCACCAATCGGAAGATTTTATTGCCGCTGCCATATTCAGTTCGGTAATCATGCCAATATGCATCATTGATACCATTGCAACTATGTTATCAATTCCAGAATTTTCCACCATATTTGTGCTATTGGTCTTATTGGCATATTCCTCACTTGCTTTTCTGTGTCTACAATCACGAATGTAATGGCCTTTCTTTCCATAATGGTAGTAGACACCATTTGCATTCTTTTGATTGTTGTTGGAATTGGTCTTCTTAAACTTCCCTTTTTCAATTTTGACTTTGAAGTTCTTTTTATATTTGTTTCCTTCGACAATGTGAACTTTAGAGGAATTTTGATTTGCAAAATTCTTATCACGATTTCGAGTTTCCTCTTCAATTTGAATACCCTTTTGCAAATCCTCCAAACTAATATCTTCCACCATGTGTAGAAGTTTCTTTCTATAGTTATTCCATGTTTGGGGTAATGTTGCCATAATAGCCCCAACTATTGTAGGATCCGGAATAACTATTTTAAGTTCACGAAACTTTGAGACCAAGACCAATAATTCATGAACTTGTCTAGGATGGGTTTGTTATCAAACATAGTGAATTCATAATATTTGAACATTAAAAATTTATCAGTACCTCTTTTCTCCGTTGTGTACTTGTGTTCAAGTGCTTCAAAAATTTCCTTTGGAGATTGAATGTGTGCGTACAGGTCATATAAGCGATCATATAATGTGCCTAAGATGTGTCCTCGACATACCAATTCATCTTCTTCACGCTTCTTTCGATCGGCAACTATTTTGTCCGAGTCTTTGTCACTTGGTTCACAAATAGGCTCCAATTTTGGGTCCAACACATATATGACATTTAGAACAGTAAGCATGAAACACATCTTGTCCTTCAATCGGGTGAAATTTGATCCATCAAATTTGTCTAGCTTGTAGACATCTTGATTGATAATCTTCAAAGCCATGTTATCAGATTTGTTCTCCATGACGAAAATAACACTTTAAGATTGTTAGAGTAAAATGTAGAAGTATAGAGAATAATCCGAATGATGACTTTGAGGTACGACTTAAATTGTTTCCTTAAAGTGTTATTTGGCCCCACTCGAATGAGTTTGCTAAAGGGTTATTGGCAAGTCACTTCCAGGATACAACAAAGTATGGAATATTCGATTAGCAAAACCGAATTGTATTCCCTTAGAAATAACTAGAAAGAAATTGTATGAATGTGATGGAGAGAAAAGAGAGCAAGGAATGTAGAAACAAATTTTTGAAATTGTATACGAAACATTATGCCACAACATGTATTTATAAACATCAAAGTACCCGTTGATTGAGCCCTTTCATTTTAGTTGAAGATACACAACCCTTCTTAATAGTGTTGACCCAAAAGACATGTCTTATATTTAGAATTTTCAGAAAATAAATATTGATTATTTATATCTTTTAATTCTACTCATACAATTTGAGTAAGCATCATGTCTTTTAACCAAAAGTTGTAATTCAACCAAAAGATACAAGGTTGAATTAAATCCAACCTTTTGTTACCATCATTTTCGCACACACATACAGCACAATGCAGTACCAATATATATTATATTCATATATATACATATATAAAATATAGTATGTCATATGTTGCAATGCTTCACTCGAAGAGAAGCAACGGTTGGGCAAATACCCAACTTTTCAGCCAACAAATATATGAATATATTCTTGAAATATTCAACAGTATCTTCCTTCCACAATCATCCATTGTGTTTTTATCTTGGCTGGCATTGGATGCATAATAATATTGCATGTTGACAAACAATCATTAACGAGGATGGGTTATTAGGCGTTTAGTTTAGCCTACCGTTGTTGCTAGACGGTCGTCTGGCATGCAGCCATTCAAAAGACAAAATCACATGGCAAAGATGAGATAAAGCTAACTAGCTTAAGCTAAAACGTCTTTGTCTTGTGCACGACATGACTTCCCAAATTAGGTCAACCATATAATAAGTGCTCATTTGCACATATAATAAGTGCTCATTTGCACTAACGGGGCCTGTGTTTTGGACTCACAATTCTAGTATGGGCAGTCTAGCAAAACGATTTTCTAACATTTTTTTACTTCGGCATAACATTTTTCTTCTTCACACTTTTGTTAATTTTTGTCCGTTTTTCATTCTTTAATTATTTAATCCAAGTGTCAGAAACAGAAATAAGGGCGCGGGAACCATTTCGCTAAACAAATTATAAGACCAAAAAGAAGAGAGAAAAATAGAAAAAGAAATGTTAACCGGTAATTGTACATATGTAAAGGGTAAATTTATTAATTCAAAGACTAAAAACAAATTACAACTTATGGGGAAAAGACTGAAAACTCAGAGTGCAATAATACACATGCAACCATTGATCTGAAAAAACCCTATCAATCAAACAATAGAGTTCTTAGTTAATTTCTTAACCTCATGGCTATCTTTATCTTGGCTCAAAAGTGGAGTGCCATCCTTATCTTTAGTCTGAGATCCAAATGAGAGGTCACCACCAGCTTGTTTCTTCTTGTTTTCCTGAGCACAGAAATACGAATACAATCCCATCCCAAAAATGGCAACCAGAATTCCAATTATGTTCTTCTCAGTGAAAGGGTCATGGAGTAATGTGTAGCCAAACCCTAGAACAAGGCATGTCTTGAGGTGGCCTAGCACTTGATATGTAACAGGTGATGTCTTGCCAATTACTAAGAAGGTGCTGAAGTTTACAGACACAGCTATTAGGCATGAAAGTATGATGAATACCTGCACACATAAACAAAAAATAATGCAGAAAATGTTAGAGTCTGAAGCCACATATTAAAATAAGAATCCACCTAATTGATGATGTAGATTGATTGTTTGACTATGTATGGCAAGAGAACATTCAATTCTGTGTATTTTTAACATTTAGATGAGCAACTTCTCTTGTTAAATAGCTGAGATGTTACGTTGTCATATTTTATATCAACAAGAACTATGAATCGTGAAAATGTTTCATTGAAATTAATCATGCTCACTCTTCTTAAGTAGTCTGACATGTTATATAAACTACTATTAGCACTCCAAAAATCTAATTAATAAGCACTCCTCATAAGTGTATTTTTCTTTTTAAATATAGAGTTTGAAGTGCACAATTAGACTGTTAGATTATAAATAACAATTCCTTACATCCATATATATATATATATATATATATATATATATATATATGTTTTCAGATATCAATCATAACCATTAGTCTTCTTATCTTAATAAGCCTGACGTAGATGAACCAGAACAGTTATTATTTTAATTGAATTCAATCATGGAAATATAAATTTTAATTAGTATATTTAAAGAAGAATCTACCTACCAAAACTATGGAAGAATAATTGTGGGCAAAGACATTTTTCTTGGTGAGGAACTGGTCGACCACAGGGCCTGATACAAAAAGAATAGCTGCTTGAAAAGGGGCTGATTGGTAAAGAAGCTGAGTAGAGGAGACATTGAGCCTTTTCTGTATTGTGTTTGTTAGCTGAATTCGAAGCTTAGTTAAGAATTGACTTGTTCTACAAGCAACTGAGCCAGATGAGCCACCCAAAAGAGACTTGAAAACAGAAGGTAGTTGGAAAATAAAGAATAAAAATTTGAAGTGCAATAAAATAAAATAAAAAAAATATCAAGGATACAATTTGTCCAACACAGGTTGTCACGATGGCTAGAAGAGAGAGAATAGTTCCAACAAAATTGAGCTGGAGGTCTGTCACTGAGGCAATTCCAACTCCAACAACTAATAAGAAGAGAGAAAACTTGATCTTCTGGCTGCAATAATTAAGATAAAAATAAAAGGGTTACTAATTTTGAAATATATATATATCAGGACCCTTACCAAGAGGGATCCTCATTTTTCTAAAAAAATGAGGACACCCTCTTCACCGTTTGATTGATTTTAATGAAATTGTGTGGTTGAGATTAAAACACAGGCCACACAATCTCAGCCACACAATTTCATTAAAGTCAGATCCAACGGTCAAGAAGGTGTCTCCATTTTTTTAGAAAAATGAGGATCCATCTTGTGAAAGGTTTCATATATATATATATATATATATATATATATATATATATATATATATATATATATATATATTAGTATATATAACTTGTGGAACTTCCATTTAAAAATCCTTGATACCTGAATTGCTTTTTAAGGAAAAGAGTTTCCAGTAACACAGTAAAGGGTATAATTGCAAGCTTGGTCATCTGCAAAAACAAGAATCCAAAATGTTATAACAAAGACAATTGTGCAGAACATATGACACTGGACGGTGCTACATGTACTATATTTACCGCTCATCTTTCCCGTACAGATATGACCTAAAACTAGAAAACTAAATTAAATTACCTGGTAGAATCCAATGGAGTTGAATCCGAGGCTCAAGTTTAGCAGTCCAATGGAAACACCATTTAGAATACCAAAGAGCATGACAGTCTTCATGTCAATTGATTTACTCTCGAAAAATTTGAGACGTTGTGCCGCATGAAGGGTGCAAAATGTTACCATCAGATGCCAACTGGTAAGTGTTGTTGCTGCAAAAAAAAAAAAAAAAAGATTATTGAAATGAAAAAAGAAAGCAAATTAGTTTATTACCAAATGAGGAAAGAGAAATTGATCTATTACCAAAAGGGAAGCCGAGATTGCTCATCAAAGCTTTGTTGCATATAACAATAGAGACAGATGATGCCACTGAAAGAAACAGTGCACCAATAACGCCCAATTGGAATCCAGCCATTTCTCCCATGATAGGATTGTACGAGTTTCTGCTTTGGACACTATGATCAGTAAAGAATCGATGAGAATATTTTTTTTGGTCAACGAAAGAAATGATAAGAATATGACAAGGAAAATAACAAATAGATAGATGAGTAAGTACCTTGAATTCAATGAAACCAGAAATCCTGATGGGAGTTTAGGAGCCCCAGAAACCTCAGCAAAGATAACCGATTGCAACAAATGATCAAGGCTACTTGTCAACCTTTTGAGATGATCAAATGTGCCAATTATGATTTTCTAAGGATACATATGTATGTATATATATGTACAATACGTAGCTCAGAATCTTACAACTCCATGCAACCCTAGCTTTACAAACTGATGGTGGAGTTGGATATGAAAGACCAAGCTTTAATTGAACCACGAACTCAGAGAGAGAAAAAGAGAGAAATGGAGAGAGAGAGAATAGTATTGCCGTGGCAATAATTGACTTGTATAAGAATGCAAAGGTTTTGCACCCTTTTTATTTTAGATGGTTTTTGTGGTTGGTGCCAAACGCCGTTAAATTTAAAACAATATTATTTGGATCTTCTGTTTATCTTTTTTTTTTGGGTCGAAGGATATTTTATTTATCACATGTTCCTTTCCTGTTTATTCAGAAGCAAGTTAACGGAAACTATAAGCAAACCTTGCAACAGACAGTCAAATAAAAATGACCGTTAAGATGTCAACCTGATATTAATTTGAATTCCAGAAAGAACCTCCCACTTCCTAGTTGGAAAGTGAATTGGAAAAGAGTCTTTGATGCACATGATGAAATTTTGTTCACCAAGTAATTTACTTTACATTTGAAGATGACTTTTAAGTATTAACTCTCAAACGTATGAATTGGATTCATTGCTTGGTAAAGCAATTTTTGATAATCTAATTAAAAAACCATTTTTAACCAAATCAAAAATCCCATTTTGACACCAAAAAAAAAAAAAAAAAAAACCTAATTAAGATCTCTTTTGCTGATTGATCGAATTCATATGGATTTTGGCATGATGTAAGTCCAAAAATTACCGCCATTTAGTACTAAAATTTGGTAGTATTCCTCTTCACTTGTAAGTAAAAGGTCTTAGGTTCGAATCTCGTGGATGGCGAATTCGATACCAAATTAGGTTGTGTCATTGTGTCGCTTAGCCGAACTCCCTCTTCTCTTAATGTAAAATATATCGTTATACTAAAAAAAAAAGTCCAAAAATTACCATGGTCAATTTTTTTCCGTCAACAATTGATGTTTCATCTTCTAGCTAGCCAATAATCATTAGCGACTGAGACTGATCAAGTCTAATTAGACCGATCATGTCCGTGTATTTGGTAGGAGGGAAGACCAATGGAATTTTCTTTGATAAACTTCTTTGCACACCATGACACTGATTGAAATATTAACAAGTCTTAGCAAACAAGCCAGGAGGGTGAGGTGAAACGTTTCTTTTATGAGGGTGAGGTATCTGCAATTGCAAGCAAATTGTTTGGCACCCTCAACCTCAATTAGTGTCTGGTGAAAGAAGAAACTTGAGTCCCACTCCAATATTTTTTTTTTTTTTTTTTTGGTAAACAAAAGAAATATTGGCCCATCGTTTGCCCCTTTTTATGGCATCACACACCAAGGCATATAAATGGAGCAAACAAACCTACCTTTCAGAATCTTAAAACACGATAGGCTTTGGGGTGATACGCATTGTAGTTCATGAATGTGAAAGTCATAACATTCTATATGTATATATGCATGGTACTGCAGTCTTGAATCTTAGCTAGTGTAAAGTGATGTCTTCTGATCATCTAGCTCAATGTAGCCTTATATCCTAGCTAGAACGTATACTTTCCAAGTAAACATTGACTTAGAAAATGAGTTCAAATGTCAATGGCCATTAATTTGATTTACTAGTGTGTTCAACTTGACCTTTATTAGAAGAGAGTCTGAGTTCAAATATCACATGTGATTATGGGTAATAAAATCCTCACAATAGTTTTTGTTATTATCCCTGCAGTCAAGGAGGGAATAGATAAATTAGAACTCAACACACCGGTATGGTGTGAGGCAAGGCCTATCTGATGTCTAGGGTAGATTCAGAAGATGAATGAAAATTCAAGAGTTTAGGGTTTCTTGTAAGAGGAAACCGTTACTTCTCATGAGAGCTCATGGTGGTGCATGTGGTGTGCTTTGGTTGGAGGGTTTGAGACCTATTATCACGCTTGTCAAGTCAATTAGATAAAGCATCTCCAATGAAGATGTCAAAAGAAGAAAAATGTCAAATGTGAATTTGAAGGCCTATATGGCAATGCCAAATTTTCTTTTGCTCCAACCCATATGTTTTTATTAATATTTGTAAGAACCACTCTTCAAAAGCAAACCAATCAAAACTAATTTTCATGATTTTTGATTGGTGCATTATTAGGACCCACACAACAAAACATCTAAAAAATAAAAAACATCAAATTTTCTCATATGTCAAAATTAATAGCACACAATTCTATGCCAATTTATGTAGGTCAGACGATTCTTAGTAATGTAGCCAGCGGCGGAGCCACCTTGTAGTTAGAGTGATTTGACCTTGTGAACTTTTAGTGATTCCATTATTAATTTATTAATGATCTACTATATTCTTATATATTTAACCTTGTGGCTAACTAAACAACTTAATCTCTATTTGTTATTTGACCGAAGAAACGCAAACATAAAATAAAATTCTTTTAGCCAAAACCCAAGTCCTTACTGCTGACAAGTTGCTATAGTCACAAGTGGTGTATGAGAAAGGCTAAGACCTGGCGCACCTTTCCTGATTCGACAAGGAGATATTCTTAAGAAGTTCAAATTCATACGAGTTTCCAGATTTGAATTTCAAAAACCCTTCTTCTTTCCTTTCTTTTTTCTTCAAGTATATTAGTCAATTAGATCAAAACCTCCTATAGTCCTATTCCAACTTTCCAATACTCTTTGCTTATAAATACCACTCATCGATCTCCTTCTCTTTCCCATCAAAACTTAAACAAACAGATGGAGAAACAAGAACTACTTCGTGTCTCTTTTGTTAGCAATGCCTAATTCTCGTATGCAGTTTGGTACGTATCCGCTTCCGTCTCACAGACCGACAAATCATTCGCTTCTTTCTCCACAAGATTGTTGTTGAAAGAAAACCTTTGATGCCGCGGTACGATAACCTTGTGCATGAAGAGGACCTCTTTGGCACCAAAGAACCATGGAATATTTGGGAAGAATACGGAGGAAATTAACACTATAATCAAGAACTATATTTCTTATGCAAGGTCAAGAGGTTAAACTCGATGGGTTCGCACATTGATCGCAAGACTGATCATGCAGGTACTTGGATTGAACTCAGTGAAGAAGAACTGGTTTACTATGCAGAGGAAAATGGAGATCTTAACCCTGTCGGGCAAAAAAGAAAGTTTTTGTACGAGAATCAAGGCTCGGAGCAACACGCAGGGTGGTGTTTAGATGAATATAGTCTGCTTGTTGGAGCTGATGGCCACGATCCAAAGGTCTCCAAGAATTACTATACTAACAGTTATTTTGATCTTGTGATTTGTCGGTTGAGGAAGAATGAGAGGTCTTACGGTTATAAGAGAAAGTACAGATCTACGAAGGAGATCACAGCTTAAGATACAAGGTCGGAGTCGACCTGTAAACGGGTTGGTTTACTGGGTTTGGGTCGGGTTTAACCCGGCCCGTTAATTTAATGGGTCATCCAAATCTAACCTGTTAAGCTAACGGATCATTCAAACTTAATCCGTTAATCTAATAAGTCATCCATTTCATCCGTTAACAATTTTTTTTGTTTTTTTACATTTCATCCAAATCAAATATAGCCCCGTTTTGTATAGTATAATTCGACTTTCTATCAACTATATGCGTCTCCAAATCTTAACATGGTTTGGAAAATTGTTTATCAAGTAAAACACAGTAATTCTTTTTCTCAACCAATGTCTCACTACAATGGCTCTCTTTCTCCATCAGCGTCTCACTGCAACGCTTCTCTTTCATAACGAAAAATTCATCCTCCCTGCAACTAAAATTTTCTCTATGTCAACCTTCTTCTTGCATTGCATCCTCTGCTGCTTTTTTGCCTTCAACATTTACAGTAACAAGGCTTTCGTCCCTTTTTCTTTGGGGTGGGTTTTGCAGCGTCTTCATTCACCTATATGGTTTAAAATTTTCAGTCAGAGAGCAAGGAGAGACGTAATAAAATGATGCAAGGGGACTAAATTGGAACTATTTTTCCTTGACAAGTCAAGGCCAAGGTGGTACTTAACAAGGTGCAAACACAATTATATCACAAAACACAAAGGATGCATGCATCGTTAATTGTTTCTATTCATTTGCCTCAACAGAAAGAAAAAACTGGATAAAGAAGTGAAATTTCCATTAGTTTTGATACCAAATGAACAATAAAAGTAAGCATTAATCTTGCACAATTTGATATTCTACTCTAAACTACTCTAGTTTACGACTCGAAGGGAATTCTACTTCGGGTGCAAGGGGTGGGCGCCAAATGGCCTAACTCCCATCTACCAATAGTTTTGACCTTTTACTTCCTGGAACATATATATTGCAGCCCAAAAAGCACCCAACTGCTGAAGTTTAGCTCAAAAATCGACATATCAGGTTCCAAGAATGCAACCTTTAACTGGGAAAATTAAAATGAGATCAATACAATCGTGCTTAATAGTAGGAAATGGGTGGCTTAAAAATTCAAGGGTGGCTTAAAAATTCAATATTTTAGACTTTTCAAAGATTATAATTGCTAAACAGACGAATACCCAATTGGTTTTGGGCAAATTAAGAACTTCAATGTTCAACTAACTACTTATAAGGTTGAATAAATGCAAGCTCAAATTAGTTTTATTTATAAAAAAAACAAATTGTCAATCCAATAACAGCTAATCCTCAATGCATAACAAAAGTAATGCTTACAATCAGTAAACTAGATTTTAGTATCGAGGAGACTGGGACTATCAAGCATGCCAGCAAGAATTGAGAATATGAAATAGCAAACGAATCTAATTTCAATCTGCATTCTCTAGAAGGATTAAAAGGGATTTTCAGAGAATAGCACCATTATGCTCGATACCAGGAAGGTTTGAGTTGGCATAAACAATCCAATTAACGAGAATGCAGATGACAACGAATGCATTTTCAGAGAATGCAGAAGATAAGCTTCCATAGCCTCCCATAATACATTCACATGTAGCTAATATCATTGAAACCCAGTTAATCAAATAGCATAAACAATCCAATTAACAAGAAAAAAAATACAAAATATGCCGAATAAGTCACGTAATTTAATGATCATTGATGAGTCCATATTATATCATATATTTTACCCTATTCTTAGTTATAGTTTATTGGTTATTTTGGTAGAATTTTGATACTTTGTTATATATTTTCAATGTAGGATATTCGACTTTCTCTGGAACAAAAAGTGATCTAACGGATGAATTTTAGAGTGAGTCCAATTAGAGGATGTTCGTGACCCTTTCAAGATGATTGTGTCAAAGTTTTAGATTTTTCTACGAAGCCGTTTGACCGTGGCAATGAAATAAAGGCCTAGCGTGGAACTTTTCCAGATTGACGTTTTTGGACATTTTGGGTAATTTGGAGATTAAGATGGCATATTTTGAGGAATATTCCTTCTGAGGATTTGTTAGAAACGTCTCAAGCTTTAAAAAGAGACATTTTAGGACTAAATCGGAGTTGATTTGGTCGGTCATAAGCCTGATTTCCTAGTTATCTTATTTTATTATGTTTCCTAGTTTTATTCTAAGACCTTTTAGGGTTTTATTTTGTAGTAGTATAAATAAGGCTATTTAGCCATTAGAGGGAGAGGCATCAATTTGGAGAACGCACGCACTAGTTTGGAGAATTGCTTTTGACAATTCAAGTTTATTTTCAAGGTGTGTTTTCTATTCTTGTTTTTAATAATATTTTGTTTATGGTTGTTCGTAACTAATTTCCGTTTGCTAGGGCGAAGCCTTGAGTCTTAGCATAACTATGTAGTATTTATTTAATTGCTTATGATACTATGCATGTTTACTTTGAATTATTAATCACTGCGCTTAAACTATCTCTATATCTTAATGTTTAGCTACCATTAGGATGTTTAGATAAGTAATCCGATGCAATTCGGTCGGAATATCACCGGAGGATTGAGTATTGCTTCTTGTGGTTAATAATTGTAATTTCACCTAAGGCGAATATCACGCTCTTAGGGGTTGCATGACTTTTCAAAAGGTATTCACAAAACTTAATGAGTCTTGTATGTTCATATTTGATCTAAATATCACCAACGAATTGCATGTTAGATATACGTTCTATCTTGAATATCACGAGGAGAATATGCATAAGGAAAACCTAACCTTCAAAGTTGTATGTGTAATTCATAAGTAATTGGTAAAACTATATAGGATTGTTAGGGTGACGGCGGAACCCTAGGCTTTTAACTTTATTTTCAAAACTATTTTCTTTAGTTTTTCTTTGTCAATTTATTTAATTATTTTTATTTAAATTCGTTTTTAATATTTTAAATTCCATGTACTCATTCTCAAAAAATATTTGAAATTCCAAAATCAACCTTTTTCGAAAATTTGTTTTAAATAATTAATTAAGAATTAGTTTTAAATACAAATTATTCATTCAATCTCTACGGAAAACAATCTTACTTGAACTGCTATACTGCGATAACCTTGTTCTCTTGCAAGTATTTTTAAGTGTTTTCGTTAGGGTTCCCATCAGCACGTGTGGTCCGTGTGAACAGGCTCAACAACTTATGTTGTTCCAGCAGCTGCACTTTAGTGCTTTCTTTTTCTCGTTTTTCCAGGGCCTCTGTTTCTTGCACCACGTCGCCACTTCGAATCCTCCCCAGGTGCATCCTTTTCCTTCTTTTTGTTTTATTTTCTGTTTTGTTTTATTTCTTTCCTTTTTGTTTTATTTTATTTATTTTTGTTTTTAATTGTCTTTTATTGTCCGTTTCTTTCATAATATTAGCTATTGTTTATTTTTATTTTTCTTTTTATCGGCCTAATTTGTTTTGTGTTATTTTTATTTTCTTTTCCACACCTTGAGGACAAAGTTTGATTTAAGTTTGAGGGTGGGAAATAAGAATTTTTAGGTTTTTAACTTTTGAGTTCATTAAAATTTTCATTCTTTTTAAGTTAATATCCATAAATTATTTTAAACGTTAGAACAAATGGACACGGTGAAGATTAATCCCACAGTAGAGTTTTTTCTATTTATCATTGCTTAGACACTAATTCATGAATTGTACTTTGAAAATTTGCACGTTCACACCAACATGGTTTGTGGGGAGTGAGATTGAAACACTTACTTTTAGTCTAAGTGTATTTTAATTTTTGTTCTTAATAAAGTAAAGTTTAGTATGTGTTAAAAATAAAGTAATAATTGTTTCACCCGAGACTTTGCTTAGTAAACGGGCCAGTCCTGCCTGATCAACAGTGATTCTCGCGTCAAATGGTAGAGTCTTGGCATATGGCAGGGTGGTTAGTTGGTTTTGTAGCCTTTTCAGCTTGAGTTAGTAAGTCCTTAGGGGTGTTTTACACCTAGTGCCCTAAAACCTTTGTGGGCAGCACAACAAAACCCTAGAAAGCCCAAAATCTCCAATCTAATCACACGTAAACCCTAGTAATCGCCATGGAATAAGAGGTGGAAGGGAATCGGAGTTTACCAGAGAGGGTGGTGGAGTTCCGTAAAATTTCTGAGGGAGAGAACGAGAGCCAGAACCAGAAGCAAGGAGAACTTCTTAGAGAGCAGTGACGTGCAATGTGAGACAGAGTGAGGGTCTTCTATTATTGACTATTGAAATTACACAAAAGCTCTTAATAACGGGTGTTAACGGGTTTCGTGGGCACCCAAAATGACCCGTTATTTAACGGGTTGACCCGTTAAACACTCACCTGAATACTCATTTTAATAGGTCAGGTCGGGTCGGGTTAATGGGTCGGATTTAAAATGCCAGGTCTATTGGAGTGTACGCAGGACTGAGTGGCACTGAAAATCTGTACCAAAAGTTTGATAGAGGTTGTAGTTTCGTTTGTTCATTAGTGTATGTAATGTTTCTTTTGTCGTTTATTCTTTTAGTTTATTTCTACAAACTAATTTACAATGGTATGATTCTACTTCGTTTACTCTTAGTTTATCAATTTTCCATATTTTATATGGAAAATTTACATCCAGAGACAAACACAAAGCATAAACTTAAATCCACTCACCATATCCGCATTGATGGAAGTACGAATTTAAAAAGAAAAAACTCATAATAAAAACTCTCAGAATAAGGTTACTTGCAGAACATGTCACTAATTACTTAACATCCTAGTTCAATTGCCAACCTATCATCAGGGAAAGCACAATCAACTACTTCTTGCTTCCTCGGCAACAAATCGCACGCCTTTGGAGTCACATTGCTTGTAATTCCCTCAACATCAGTGCAGTTCCATTGCATGTTCATTGGCTTCTCGGTCAGAGTGATTGTCCCATCATTAGAAATGATGCATATCCCCCCTGAAAGGATCATTAGGAATTCCCTCAAGTCTCGCTGAATAAGTAAGGTCATCTCCAACTGAAGAGTCCAAAGGGCCAGAGGGTCGAAAATAGACATAAAACCGTCTCCAACTGAGGGCCAGGCCAAAGGGCCAAAGGGCCAACCGGCCTCTGGCCGGGTTGGAATTCAAATGCAATGGTTAGCTAGCCGTTATTTTTGAATTTTTTGAATTTTTTTTTTTTTTTACAAAATTTGTTTAAAATTGTTTAAAACCTCTTTTTTTCTTTCCCTATACCTTCCTAAACCATTAAACATTACATAACATTAAGTAACATGAAACAACATTAAATAACAGAGCCACCAGCAACAGAGTTGGGGTTGAAGTAGTTGTTCATCAGATTGGCATGCGTCATCGCTTTGTTTCATGGTTTGTAAGAGCGACTAGCAACAGAGCCACCCCATTAAGGTTGTTCTTGAGTTGGTTGACACACCATGGCTGCAGCCATGGTTGCTGCTCTATTTTGTGTGTTGCGCCATGCTTTATCTTCTTCATCAGACTTCTCATCTTCTCGTCTCATCTGTGCCCATTTTTCTTCCAATTTGGAATTGGATGAGGACCCCCAGTTGGAATCCGAAGAGGATCCAAAGTTGGAATTCGTGGCCAACTTGAATTGAAAGAGGTTGAATTGAAATAGATTGAATTCAAAGGTGTGTGAATTATAACCCAATATCCACCATGTTTATAGCAAAAAAAATATTCAAATCCAACGGCTAGCTGACGTCACTTAGTCGTTGGATTTGAATTTAAGTTGTAGTTTTCAAATAATAAATTATGTTTGGCCCTATGGCCCTTTGACCCTTGGTTGGAGACGGTTTTTTGTGACAGGGCTAAAACGAGTCCTTTGGCTCTCGGTTGGAGATGGTAAGAAATATGGCCTTATATTGTTCATTAAAATATTAATTTCTTGGAGGGCTAGAGGACTAAAACGAGCCATCTGGCCAGACTTCGGTTGGAGATGGCCTAACATTCTTAGCCACAACTTGTTTGTAGTTGACATTTGTAATCAAAGGCAATGCTTGACGATCGAAACTGTGGTCCTGTTGGATTTTTGGATCGGTAGGCCCGTGGGGTCCCACTATAACGACACCTATACTGTTTCCAACTTTACCACATGCCTAATCCGTTAGGTGTGGGGTTTTACCACAAAAGGCCTCGATATTAGTTAGAGTGGGGTAATCATATTTAAACCCATGGTTTTCTTTTTCATCCACATATGTGGGAACTGGGGTCCTATTGGATTTTTGAATCGGCGGGCCCATAGGGCCCTACTCTAACGACACCAATACTGTCCCCAACTTTACCACCTACCAAATCCGTCAAGTGTGGGGTTTTACCACAAAAGGCTTCGATGTTAGTTAGAGTGGGGTAATCATATTTAAACGCATGGTTTTCTTTTTCACCCATCGATGTGGGATTTCAACACTCCCCCTCACGTAAACTCAGAGGTCGACTCTATGTTAAGAGTCGAGACTAGAGGCCGTCTCTATGTTAAGAGTCTTGGCTTGTTTCCTTATTGGTGACAAGCTCGTTTGCACGGGCCTAAACCTTGGCTCTAATACCATGTTGGATTTTTGGATCGGCGGGTTCCGTGGGGCCCCACTCTAACAATACTGATATTGTGATCGTAACCGTTAATTGTACATCGTGTGGTTAGTTTTCGTTAGATATTATTTATATTTAATTTTATATTTAAAATGATTTTTGACCGCATAATGTACGATGAACGGTCACGATCATGGGATCCCCAGATCCTTTTCCACCCGTAAGAGCCAGTCATCCAAAAACATACTTCAGTCTTCAGGTCCTCCTTAAATAGATATCTTTGACATAAGCTCCTCTTCCTACTGCAGTTTGATCCTCACGCTTGAGTGTGAATGGCTGTCATGATGCCCTCAGCTCTAACATCGCTGATTCCACTGCCTAGAGCAATGGTAGCATTGTCAGGTGAAAAGCAGGTGAGTCTTCTGATAAAAAGGTTCTCAGTTGGGATTCCAACTTTGATTCCGTATTCGGCCTATCCACTCTTTACTGCAATGCAGTCATCTCCGGATACTATGTAGCAGTCTTCGATTCTAGTTTGTGAACAAGAATTTGAAAGGAAGCACACGAAAAGGTTAGATAGATAGTTAATTAACCATTCTTAATTCCCAACAATTAAACACTAATAACCAAAAGCTAGAATAAAGAAGCCAAATTAACCAACCTGGGTCTATCCCATCTGTGTTGGGACTTGAGAGATTCAATTGGGTAAGGATTGTGAGCCCTTGAATTTGGTATATTGCTGAAAAAAATAAAACCACAATGTCAGCGACATTTTTAAGTATACACAATAAATGAAGAGTGAGAAATTTTTTAGCATGTGGTCAACACTGTAATGTAATGTGATAACACCACGCGTTGATGTGACTGTGATTTGGTGCAGTAGTTAGAAAGAAGGTAAAAACTTCTGCAAATGGGGTGAGCAAACCACGGAGAGTTGACCAAAGGAAGGTTAGAGTACATTTCTCTCGGATTAAAAAAAATGAAAACTAATGAAAAGTTCAAAAAAACTTATCTTTTAACGAATAATCATTTTTAAAGGTATAGTGAATAGTATCAGGTAAAGGTAAAAAAATTATTTTTCGTGAAAAATAAACAGTACCGGAAGTGTTTCGTTAAAACTCCATAAAAAAAAAAAGGTTAAGAGTACATAATCTCAATCATGTATGGTCGGGTTTGTTCAATTGACCCTTGTGGAACTTTTCCCACCAAGAAGCACCTTGGACATCAATTCTGCCATTGTTACCGGTAGGAGAGCTTCGTTCAGAAGGTGAGACTCTAAACCTTCCACCAGGAGCATACCTGCCTCTCCCATATAAGGCAGTACTAGAAGAAGAGGCCACCCTAACTCATTCTGTTCATAAGCAGGTTAAAAAATAAGCTCAATAAAGAAAGGTAAATGGTAAACAATTCATAAACTGCATGAAAAAGATGGTGTGATAAAAGGAAGGGAAATTAAGGAAGATTACAATCTAAAATATAAATTCAGATTTAAAGAAAAATTGATTACATAATTGTCTAATCACCATAGGTTTGCCAGTTATATATATTACTTCCCACAAATATACACCATAGTAGAGTAAATTGTAGCTATGGTCCCTTAACTTTAACTCAATTGGAGCAATGGTCCCTCAACTAAAAATCCATTACCATTGGTCCCTCAACTTATCAAAACGTGCAGCTATGGTCCCTCAACTAAAAATCCATTACCATTGGTCCCTCAACTTTAATTCAACTGGAGAAATGGTCCCTTAACTTTAATCCAATTGTAGCAATGGTCCTTCCAATATAACTCGTTTTGACAAAAAATTTGACATAGTTGACGAAAAGAACCATAATTATACACTTTGATGAGTTGAGGGATCCTAATTGTATAAATGGTCATTCCAACATAGCTTATTTTGACAAAATTTTGACAAAATTGATGAGAAGGACTATAGCTACACATTTTGATAAGTTGAGGGACCAATGGTAATGGATTTTTAGTTGAGGGACCATTGCTCCAATTTGATTAAAGTTGAGGGACCATTCGTACAATTTACTCTACCATAGTACGTACGTTGGTGTGCTTCAGTTTCATATAACTTCCCTATCACAACTCACAATATATACATAGTATTTTTTTTTAATTCAAGTACGATATTCAATGATGAAGAAGGAAAACATACAAACAGATGGATAGGATGCTAACAATGAGTCTCGATAAAAACCTTGTCGGGGATTTAAAACCTGGACTAAGGCAAATTGACGTTCCGTACCAAACAAATTATAAAATAGCGCTATTCTAAAAAAGAATATAAGAAACTACATCTAGAAGTTCTTCAAACTAAGTTATTACTTGATTATCTAGAGTCAAGCTCAGTCTTGCAAATCGATGTGTCACCTTATTCGTCCCTCTTCGACTAAACATGACCTTCCAATAGAGGAAGGACTTCAGTACATGCCGGGCATCATGTAGAATATGCCCAAACGGGCCATTATTGACTTCTACATCCCTTTGAAGTGCTGCTACCATCAGTGCATCCCCCTCAAGCTCCATCTGTGTTCCCCTCAAGTTTGGTGATAGAGTTAGAATGATAATTTCTTAAAGTTATGGTTGACAAATAGAGTTTTGTTAGGTGGTTTAGATCAATTAAATAATTATGTTATTTATATGAAAACTATTATTGGCACTCCAAAAGTCTAATTGTGTACTCATCATATAAGTATTTTTCTTTCTAAATATAGAAAATTTGGAGTACAACTAGATTTATATTATTAATTAATTAATCTATTTTCACTACAATCGTGTGTATCGGTGCACCAATATAATGGTGTATGTTCACACATAATTTAAAACCATGTCATTGTTCCAACAAATCCTATTCCTAATTGACAAAAAAAAAAAAAAAAAAAAAAATCCTATTCCTACTCCGATACTCGTTATAAATCCTAGTCCTACTCCTATACTCGCTGCTTTCTTATAAATATTTTGTTCTCCCCCCCCCCCCCCCCCCCTCCCCCCCCCTCCATCAAAACTAATAAGCAAACAAATACAGAAACGAGAGAACTACGCTCCTGCTTCGCTCTTCTTTGTGTTAGCAATGGCCAAAGCGCCGTATGGTCTCCGCTTCCAACCCACCGACCAACAAATCGTCCGTTCGTTTCTCTACGAGATGGTGGTTAAGAACCAGCTGTTGGCAGCGAGTACGTGCATGAGGAGGACCTCTTTGGCATCAAAGAACCATGGGAGCTCTGGGAAGAATATGGAGGAGATCAAGACTTATATTTCTTCTGCGAGCTCAAGAGGTTAAACTTGGCTGATTCGCACGTCCATCGCATCGATCGCAAGATCGGGGGAAGCACTTGGAGAGAAGGAGATCCCTTCGAACCGGTTTATGATGACAACGGAAACCCTAACCCTATTGGGAGGAAGAGAAAGTTCCGGTACGAGAATCGAGGGTCGGAGGAGCACGACGGGTGGTTTTTAGACGAATATAGTCTGCTTGTTGGTCGTGTTGAAAAGGCCTCAAGGGATCACTACGATTTTCCTTTGGTGATTTGTCGGCTGCGGAAGAAAAGAAACAATTGATTAGTTGAGGAGAGATCATGGAATTTATGATACTAATTAAAGTGATGGCGTTCAAAATCTGTAACAAAAGTTTTGATAGAGGTTGTAATTTCGATGAGTAAATTGTACGAATGGTCCCTCAACTTTAATCAAATTGGAGCAATGGTCCCTCAACTAAAAATCCATTACCATTAGTCCCTCAACTTATCAAAATGTGTAGCTATAGTCCTTTTCATAAATTTTGTCAAAATTTTGTCAAAATAAGTTATATTGGATTGACCATTTATACAATTAGGGTCCCTCAACTCATCAAAGTGTATAATTATGGTTCTTTTTGTCAATTATGTCAAAAATTTTGTCAAAACGAGTTACATTGGAAGGACCATTGCTACAATTGGGTTAAAGTTAAGAGACCATTTCTCCAGTTGAATTAAAGTTGAGGGACCAATGGTAATGGATTTTTAGTTGATGGACCATAGCTGCACGTTTTGATAAGTTGAGGGACCAATGGTAATTGATTTTTAGTTGAGGAACCATTGCTCTAATTGAGTTAAAGTTAAGGGACCATAGCTACAATTTACTCTAATTTCGATCACTACGATTTTCCTTTCGTAAATTTGTCGGCTGCGGAAGGAGAGAAACAATTGATTAATTGAGGAGAGATCATGGATTATGATACTAATTAAAGTGATGGCATTGTAACAAAAGTTTTGATGTAATATGTTCAAAAACATTAAAGCTATTCGATTTGTTAGGGCATTACAATAGCTAATGACACTAACTATAGAATATTGGCCAATTGTCCGTTATGTTGTAACTCCATATTTATGTTTATGTTTATGTCTTTAAGATGTAACCGTAGAATATTAGATACTCACTTGTATATTTATATTTATGTTTATGTTTATTCTTGTGGCCAAGGGATTTCACCGACAATATGGGTCGGTTATTTTGATACATTCAGCCCGATTGCTAAACCAACTACGATTCGAATCATGCTCAGTCTTGCAGTTAGAGACAAAACTAGTTTTAGGGTTTCAATCTATTACTCTGTATTATTCTTCTCCGTCTAATATATATATATATATATATATATATATATATATATATATATATATATGTATATATATATAGGAAATTGTTATTGGCACTCCAAATTTCTCATTCTACACTCCAAACTTTCTATATTTAGAAAGAAAAATACACTTGTGAGGAGTGTATAATGAGATTTTTGGAGTGTCAATAATACTTCCCTATATATCTATATATCAATCACATCTCTTGTAGTACAAATAATAATTAATGACTCCTAACTAAACTAGGAAATACAATAATAACAATTATATTCCTAATCAAACTAGGGCTCACGCCAACACTCCATCTCAAGTTGTTGCATAGATATTGCCTAAGCCCAACTTGCCAAATGAGTCCTGAAATCTTCCAGCGGAAACTGTGTGTGTTATCTACTAACTGTTCTTTCATCCTTATAAACGAAATATCAACCAGCTTAATATCCAACTTTTCTTTCATGAAGTGCCTATTTACCTTAACATGCTTGGTCCTATCATGTTGTACTGGGTTGTTAGCTATCTCCCTTGCTGCTTGGTTATCATAGTACAATATAGGTTCCTTAGGCTTGAATCCAATTTTAGTAAGTAGAATCTGAAGCCACTAAAGCTCACAAATACCAAGTGCCATGCCCCTGTATTCGGCCTCCGCTAATGATCTCACTACCACATTATGTTTCTTACTCCTCTAGGTCACAAGATTACCAGCAACAAACGTAAAATAACCTGATGTAGACCGCCTATCAGTAATATTTCTTGCCCAATCTGCATCGGTATATCCTTTCACCCCCTATGTGTCTATGTTTTCTGTGCATTAGCCCTTTTCCAGGAGCCCCTTTTAGGTAACTGAGAATCCGCATTACTGCTACCATGTGATCCTCACTAGGTGCATGCATGAATTGACTTACTACAATTATTGCATAAACAATATCAAGTTGTGTAAGTGACAAGTAAATCAATCTTCCAACTAACCTCTGATACCTTTCTTTATTTGTTGGGACCTGATCCTGATATATCGCAAGATGATTATTCTGCACAATCGAGGTATCCGCCGGTTTACATGCCAGTTTCTGATAACAAATCCAACACATGCTTACGTTGTGATAAGTATATGCCTTTTCGAGACTTAGCAACTTCAATTCCTAGGAAGTATTTGAGTCCTCCTAGATCTTTCATCTCAAAATCAGAGGACAAGTACCCTTGTAGCCGTTCAATCTCCCTTGTATCATCCCCTATGACAATCATATCATCCACATATACAATAAGTAAGATCGCTTTACCATCCTTACGCTTGATGAACAAAGTATGTGTAGACATGTAAATTTCGTTGCATACAAAAGGTGCATCACAAAGCTCCATGTGGCATATGACTCATCACAAATGGACAAGTCATCAATGACATGTGGCATAAATCAAGCAAGGGAAGTATAAAACATTCCCAAAATTCGGCAAAAGGGAGAAAACTCCCTTAAATTCGGCAAAAAGGTCTAGATTAGTCCTAAAACCGGAAAGAAAGTTAAGGCATCTTCATAAAACAAGCAAGAATTGAAGATTGCTCAGAAAATAGGCAACAAAGGCCCTATAATTTGGCCAAGGGAGTAAAGATGGCTGAAATTAAGACACAAAACATGCCTAAATTCTCCCATGGACGAATCAAGACACAAATAAAGGCCAAATCCACCCAAAGGCAAGACTTAAGAAGCCTATAAATACAAGGTCCTTCCACAAGCATAGGGGTCGAAAAATCTCTACACAGAAGAACCTCTGCCAAACCTTTGAAGACTAGTACGCTGCCAAAGCTCTCATTGAAGAACATTCAACCAAAGCCGAAGCTTTATTTCGACCAAAGCCAAAGCACTTCTTTAAAGAATCAACAAGCGCTCGTGCCGATTCCTTCAAGATTTTGTTGCAAGCTTATAAACTTGTAGCAACGTTCATTTCAAGATCAAGTAGCCAAGACCTTTGAAGCAATGAAATTCCGCATCAAGTACTACCCTTTGCCGCACCTTTGAGGTGAAGATCATCCACGCGTTGTTTTTAAGCTCAAAACTTAAAGCAATCGTTCAACCGTTTGTCTGAGATCAAGTCATTGTGATCCTTGGATCAACAATCACGCATCTACATCAAATTTGAAGACTGAATCAGAGGAAAATTGTAAACAGAGATAGTAACCTACAAATTCAAATCAATACAAATTTACTTTATACACGTGTTCTCGTTTCATTCAATATAGAATTTTCGTGTTTACAAATTTGGCATGCCCAGTGGGACATATCTGCCTCTCATCTCTGTCTTCAAATCCGCAAAAAGCACAAATGGCATAAAGAAATGATCAAGCTATTCCCGCTACCAACGCAAAGAACAAGGGCATCCTTGCCACAAGTGGTGGCACTTTGGGCGTCACAACCTGAAGCAAGGCAAGAACTCTCTCTGTCGTGCCTTCCACCCTTCCATCAACTTTGCTGAAGGAGCAAGAGAACCCGAGGCACGAACTTGTGATCATGTCACGCCCCGACCTGCAAATAAAGACTATTCACGAGCTAGGGTGTGAGTCATATCTTAGCTATCGAAATAAATTCTACAACCAAGATATGGTGGAAAATAAAATAAAACTATAACTATTACACCACACATCAACTAAATCTTACAAAAAAATTTATTGAATACACAGCGGAATAACTATTGTGCACAAATTAATTCACAACAAAAACTACCAATTCAACAATAATTAAATTGTAACAATTCTTTCAAATGCATGAAATATATGCAGATGAGATGGATGAATGTACTCACTCCCTTCTAATCCCGTCAACACATACCTAAGGCACCCAAGCCTGCAAGTCCCATACCATGCTTATACCACTTGGCTCCGGATACGTTAGAGTCAATTTTTGTAGTTAAACTCTCAGTTTCCACTTTATTATACATGCATTTCCCCCGACGCCCAATTGTATATTCAAGCCATTCCCCCAACGCTTGACATATACAAGATTTCATTATTTTATAATCAACCAATTTGTATACTCAAGCCCTGCACCCTACGCTTGACATATACATAGTTCATTATTATTCAAGGCAAACTTTAGCCCTTGAATATCCTCACAACTTAAACACTTTACACAAGTGAGCACTTGACACGACACAACTCTTTTTCTTGCTTTGCATGAATGTTTATGTTTATGTCATGTTCATATAGATATCAATACTCACATGTTATCTAATAAACCTGCAAGCTTCAACATAAATCAAATTTATTAGTAACAAAAGTAGTATAATCATAATATTAACAAAATAATAATCTTTAATATAAATGATAAGCAATATGTTACCATTTCCTCTTTTTTTTTTATTGTTTCAATTTCATTTCCTCCCTCTTGTTCTCTTTCTTCCTTCACCACTTCCCCTTCCTCTTCTTTAATATAGCTGAAACTCTACATATATAATAGGAGTTGGATTGCTGAAAAACTTCCATGAAAGCGAAAGAAACTAGAGATGTTGGCCATGCAAAGAGGTTGGTAGAGAAGGCTAGCTCAACCGAACATCAGCTGTTCGAACTGGGGTACAAGTCAGAACATAGATTGGAGTGTTGTGATTTTTGGATATGTTATAGATGAGATGATAAGGAACAACTTTTGTGAAGGAAGTGTTTTGATCGGAGCTCTAAAAAATGGGGTTTTGGTGCTCATAACATGGCTGTCCAGTTTTCTTTGGTATTTCAAACATATTGGATGATCGCACCGTTGGATATTCCTGAAATTTGGATATATCATGGTAGAGAGACAGACAAATGACTCTCATGAAGAAAGTACTATGATATAATCTATGGATGATGGTGTTTTGATCTGTTAAATAGGCTGGACGAATTTCTAGTTTTTGGATATCTTTCTTTTGATAGATGGAGTTTGGTGGAGAGATTTGTTGGATAAGGTCTCATGTATTTTTCTGGGATTTGTCTCACACTTTTGTACATCATTCTCACGGGAAATAAATAGATATTTTTGATAGTTTGGTGGAACTGCTTCTCATGGAAATGATCTCCAAATGTAAATGCATAAACAACACAAGATTTAAGTGGTTCGCCAAATTGACTACATCCACTGGGGTTTGCTTTCATTGTATTTCACTATATATATGAGGGACTTACAAATACAATGAAAGATGGCTTAAAGCCCTAAGAACATTTTAAAGAAATATAAGAAGGTAATATGAAGGGGAGAATGGCTTTCTTTTTGGAGTGGTTCTTTCTTCTTTGTTTTTTTCTTCTTCTTCCTCTCTCTTTTTCTCCATGTCCTCCGTTGGTTTTTTGCTCCTTCCTTTATAAAGATTGAATAACCTCTTCCTTCCCATTTAGTTTGAGGAGAAAGCTTCCAAGTGTGCCAATAGAAAGAAAGCAAGTGTTGTGCCAATCATTAGACATAAAATGTGTTCCAATAGAAACACACCAAATGTTAACCTAATCATTGATAATGGTATGTGTTCAAATGGCAAAGAGACATGTGTGAAGTTAATCAATATTATGCAAGGTGGATACAAGCATCCAAGGCCACGTTCATCTCTAAGGGATATGAATCCCACCTCTGCAACTTTTGGAGGGATGAATCATCACCAAACATTTAACTCTTAGATTCCTAATGAATACAAACTTGCCAACTCACCCTTAAGTAGACTTCCACCTTCACATTTAGAGTGGCGAGTAATCACTAAGTCATTAAATCCTAATGTTACAAACTCTCCACCTCATCTTTGAGAGAAAATATCAAGACAATTACTCACTTAGTCCAACCTCAAACTCTCGGCCCTTTGTGAGGAAAAATCAAACCAAACTCATTTAATCTCCCTTCTCCAATTCAAACTAAAAATATCTCTAATTACATATGAACATGAAATAGCTAGTTTTTGAAATAATTTGTAGCAAAAAGAATTTTACATATCAAAAATAGGTTCTTGTATCGTAAAAATAATTACCCACATACATACATATATATATATATATACATACATATAACCATTTTTTTTTAAATACGGGGTATTACAGATCACCATGGCCTCGCTAAGAGCGCCAAGGGAAGAAAGTCCGAGGAAGTACTCTGAGTCTTTGACTTCTAACGCCGACTCAAGTAGCTCGTGTCCCGTAGCCATGCAAGTCATGACTACTGGCATCACTTCCATCGAGGAGCTGCATGACTAACAAGGATCGTGGAAGAGAAAGACTTGCAAATTGCTACACTCGTCAATCGTCTGGAGGTGCAGCACGACGAAAAAATTGACCTGAAGGTTGATCCACCAAAGGAGGAAACCGACGAAAATGAAGAACCTCTGGTGGAGAAAGCAGAGGAGAAACTGGACCAAACAACAATACTCATGAGGTTTCTCTCTATCTAGTAGCTACAGAAGATTATCACTAGCACCATCAAGGCACAGTACCAAGGAAGCTCGCATGACTCCATGCTGCACTTAAAACTCTACTCCAAGAAGATTGACGCCTTGAGGATGCCAAAGGGTTATCAGCCGCCAAAGTTTATGCAATTCGATGGAAATGGTAATTCGAAACAACATATTGCTCATTTCATCGAAACTTGCAACAACACTGGGACAGAGGGAGACTACCTCGTCAAGCAGTTTGTGCGTTCGCTGAAAGGTAATGTCTTTGACTGGTACACCGACCTCGAGCCCGAATCCGTCAACAGTTGGGATCAGCTTGAAAGGGAATTCCTCAACTGCTTCTACAGCACTCACTGCACTGTAAGCATGCTGAAGCTAACGAGTACGAAGCTATGGAGGGATGAACCTGTCGTCGACTACATCAACATATGCATTTAAGGCATGCACTGAGGGCTACACTACATCCTTCAAGGCATAAAGCCAAGGACATTTGAGGAACTGGCGACTCATTCCCACGACATGGAGCGGAGTATCACCAACCATGGGAAATGAACCAATCACCGACTTCAAGAAGGACAAGGTGTTCATTTTGAAGGTAAATAAGACTGTAAAGAAGCTCGCCAATGAAGCTTTTGCCATCAACACTACCCCCATCAAGACCTCCCCTGCGCCTATCAAGATTTTCTCCAAGAACAAAGCGAAGGAAATAAAAAGAAGTAAGCCTTTTCGCACCTAAGATAGGTACAAAAACACCTTGAGGGAGTTGGAGCAAAATATGTACCTTTTTCTGAACTCTAGCGTGGCCGCAATGCTAGACGACTTGTTGAAGAAAAAGGTGATCGAGCTACCTGAGTACAAACGCCCCAAAGAGATAAATCACGTTAACGATCCTAAGTATTGCAAATACCATCGTATCGTGAGCCATCATGTTGGCAAGTGCTTCCTCCTTAAGGAGCTCATCATGAAGCTGGCACAACAAGGGCAAATTGAACTCGACCTTGAAGACACAGCTGTAACACACATTACTTCAATTATGTTTGGATCATTCGAACCCGTGCCTCTCCAAGTAATGCATGCTCATTCTCGTTCATGCTCAAGCCACACGACACCTTCTACACAACCATCCCTAGGGGCAAGTGACCAAAATGCACTTACCGATGATGAAGAGGGGTGGACACTGGTGACTTACAAAAAGACAAGGAAGTCAAGACCACAAGCCGCAAAGCCAAAGGTGGAACAAGCGAGAAAGCACTGCCGCCGCAACAATAGGAAACCCAGGAGAAACATAAGAGCTACTAAGCCAATGTACGCTGGGGAACCTATGGAGCAAGAGCAACGCATTTTCGTCTCATTGCACGAGTACTTCCCGAAGGATTTCTTCCAACAGTGCACTATCGCTGCCTGTCATATGGTTGAAATAGATATAGAAAAGCCCTCAAAAGGCAAAGCTATCGCCGTCGAGGAAGAGAAAACGCGTACGCTTGAAGAAAGCCTGGCGTCATACTTTAGCATCGAGGAGGTGCTGCAATTACCCAAAGAGATGCGAAGAGCACTAATAGCGGTCTTGGCGAGTCCCGACGTCCACGAAGCACAAGAAAGCAATCACGAAGACTTAAAGCTTCGGCCATATGAATATGCCATATGCTGTGCCACCCATGATGCAATCAACTTCACTAACAAAGACCTGCTGATGGGATCAAAGCCTCACAACCGTCATCTATTCGTCTCTGGGTAAGTAAGGGAGCACAAAGTCAATCGCATGCTTGTGGATGGAGGATCAGCCATAAACATCATACCAAAGTCAACAATGACTATAATCGGCATCAAGGTGGATGAACTATCTCGAAGTCGCCTCCTAATCTAAGGCTTTAACCAAGAAGGACAAAGAGCGATGAGCATGGTTCGCTTAGAGATGACCATTGGCGAACTCAAATCAAGAATGCTATTCCACGTGATTGATGCGAGAACTTCTTACAGCTTGCTCTTAGGAAAACCTTGGATCCACGAGAATGGGTTAGTGCCGTCCACCCTCCACCAATGCCTAAAGTTATACCGAGAATGAGTGAAGCTGATACAAGGCGACACTAAGCCGTTCATCGAAGTTGAATCACACTTCACGGATGCCAAGTTCTACATGGATGAAGAAATGGTGCCCAAAGCTCTTCCATAAAAAATAAAATCCATAGCCAAAGCCGCACCTAAGAAACAAGAGTGGCAAGCCATGCCCAAGAAACGAGAAGGGGAAGTTATGCCATCTTCAAGCAAAAATGACAATGAGCCTGCTAAGTCCACAACAATCAAAGGGAAAGTGATGCCCTCAAAAGGACCAAACACATCCGTCTTCTGATACATCCCAATGTTGAGAAGAAAAAATGGGCAATCCCTGTTCGAAATTGGAACAAGCAAAACCAACACACAGCTGCACAAGGACGATGTAAAGCTGCTCAAGACAAACGCTGTTTTACCTCTGACACAGTTAGGCGACACTAAAATTTCAAAACCACCGCTAGGCTTCGTAAAACCCCTACCAAATGGGGCAGAACCGAGCGCTTCTCTAACCAAGAGGACCAAAGAAGGTTTCGACCCAAACGCCTACAAACTCATGTCAAAGGATGGGTACGATTTCGCCTCCCCTTTAAATCTTGGAAGAGAGGTTTCAAACACCATCAACGACAAAGAACGTGACCTCACCGAGACTCAGAAGAAGTTGAAAGAGTATTGTTACGGAGTTGACAATAACAAAGCTGGACTTGGCTTCCCACCAAATACGCCCGTGAAGATTTCAAGAAAAGCAAAAAAAGCTAGTGCTCAACGTATTAGCGTGAATGTTGAACAAAGTTAAGAGAAGCCTAGACCCGCCCTTCGAACATCAGTCTTCGATAACCTGAACCATTCAAAACCCAGAATTTCGGCACTTGATCGTATTGGTGATCAAGACCAAATCTCCATCTTCAAAAGGCTTAACACGCCAACACCTCAAAGCTCTATGCTCGAAAGGTTGTCAAAACCTAAGAAACAAAGCAACATGGCTAGCTCTCTTTCACGACGGTCGGCCTTAGAATGACTTGAAGAAACCAAAGAGCCTTCAAGAAAGAGGAAGACAACGCTGAAGGAAGAAAAACTCGACGGTCTAGCAGAAAAAGACGATGTTCGAAGCTCGATTCCTTCAAGGATGAAACCCCAAACAACCCTGGAGGGTGGACACAAAAGGACTACTGAAGGTAAGGAGGTGCACCATCATCTACACTGGCCAATCTTCACATCAACAAGCCCAAAAGGACGACATTGAAGAGGAAGTCCAAGACGGCTTCCACATCATAATCCAAGAACACAAAGAAGACGAAATCCCCGAGAAGGACGTCACTCCTGCACCACCACAGCTCGAGGATGGGGGGCAAACTACGGTTGATGATCTCAAGGAGCTAAACTTAGGCATAAGCAAGGAACCAAAGCCTATCTTCGTAAGTGCATCACTAAGTGCGGACGAGATTAAGGAGTATTACCAAGTGCTTCTGGAATACAAAGACGTCTTTGCTTGGACCTACAAAGAAAGGCCTGGCCTTGACCCTACCATCGTTGTGGATCGTCTTGCAGTCAAGCCTGGAACGCGACCGATAAAGTAAACTCAAAGACGTTATCGATCTGAGCTCATCCCATAAATTGAGGCCGAGATTGACAAGTTGATCGAAGCAGGCTTCATTCGAAATGTGTAATATCCTAAATGGATCTCTAACATCGTCATTGTCCTTAAGAAATCTGGACAAATACGTGTTTGCATAGATTTTCGCGACCTCAACGATGCTTGCCCGAATGACGACTTTCCCTTGCCAATCATCGAAATCATGGTAGACGCGACCACTGGCCATGAGACGCTATCATTCATGGACGGCTCATCCGGGTTCAATTAAATCTGTATGGCTCCTGAAGACGAGGAATTAATAGCCTTCCGCACTCCAAAAGGTATCTATTGCTACAAGGTAATGCCCTTTGGCTTGAAGAACGCTGGAGCTACATATCAACGCGTAATGCAAATGATCTTTAACGACATGCTACAAAAAAACGTAGAATGTTACGTAGACGATGTAGTTGTCAAGACCAATAAGAGATCTGATCATTTGAAGGATTTACGAATGGTGTTCGACAAACTAAGACACTACAACCTTAAAATGAACCCGTTAAATTGTGCATTTGGTGTCACTTTCTGGGAAGTTCCTCGACTTCATTGTCAAGCACCGTGGCATTGAAGTGGACCAATAAAAAATCAAGGCCATTCAAAGCATGCATGAGCCAAGGAATCTACACGAGCTGAAAAGTCTACAAAGATGGGTAGCCTTCATTTGGCACTTCATCTCCAACCTTGTTGGACGCTGTCAACCCTTCAGTCAACTCATGAAGAAAGACGCTCCATTTATATAGGATGACGCATGCCGCAAGGCCTTTGAAAGCATAAAAAGGTACCTGGTAAGACCACCTGTCTTAGAAGCTCCCATGCCTAGAAAACCGCTCATCCTATACTTTGCTACACAAGAAGGTTCCATTGAAGCACTCTTAGCACAAGAAAATGAAGACCAAAAGGAAAGAGCATTCTACTACCTAAGTAGAACCCTCACTAGTGCTGAGCTCAACTACTCATTAATCGAGAAGCCTCGCCTTAGTCTTTGCTGTCCAAAAGCTTAGACACTACATCTATGCTTACACCATCCACTTGGTTGCCAAAGTTGACCCGGTCAAATACGTCATGTCCAAGCCAGTTTTGACAGGGCGACTAGCGAATTGGGCATTGCTTCTCAATCAATACAAGATTATCTACGTTTCAGCTAAAGCCGTCAAGGGACAAGCGCTATCAGACTTCCTTGCCGATCATCCAATCCCAGCCGATTGGAAAATCTCAGATGACTTGCCTGACGAGGAAGTGTTCTACGTCTACATCTTCCTGACATGGACAATGCTCTTTGACGGAGCCAGACGAGTAGACGGAGTGGGGGCAGGAGCAGTATTCATGTCACCACAAAGACAAATACTACCATATTCCTTCCGACTAAGCGAGCTATGCTCCAACAACGTCGCTGAGTACCAAGCACTAATTATCGAACTCCAAATGGCGATTGACATGGAAATCACAACGCTAGAAGTGTATGGCGACTCCAAGCTCATAATCAATCAACTCTTGACTGAATATGAAGTGAGGAAAGATGATCTCGTCCCATACTTCCGCTAGCAACTCAACTGCTACAGAAATTCGAGGCCGTGTTGCTAGAATATATGCTAAGAAAAGAAAATCAAATGGCAGATGCTCTCGCTAACTTAGCTTCAAGTATGGCACTAGGAGAAGACGAAGCTGCAGACGTGCCAATTTTCCAAAGATGGGTGATTCCGCTCGTCACTGAAATGCTACTGGATGATACAAATGTCATCTCAGTACTTCTAGTCGACACTGAAGAGTGGAGATAGCCGCTGATCAAGCATGGAAAGCTTTCATACTATCCTAGACACTGCTATGAAATACGTCGACGAGCACCTCGCTTCCTTTACTACAAATGAACACTCTACCAATGCTCATTTGAATGAGTACTTCTAAGATGACTAGGTGAGGAAGAAGCTAATCAAGCCATAGAAGAAGACACTCAGGCGTATGCGGAGCGCATCAATCTGGACCAAAGCTGCACTTCCAACTCAAAATGATGGGCTACTATTGGCTACACATAGTGAAGAATTTCCTGGAACACGACAAAAGGTGCCAAGCCTGCCACTTCCACGCCAACTTCATACATCAACCACCTGAGCCATTACACCCTACAGTTACTTCATGGCCGTTTGATGCATAAGGATTGGACATCGTAGGATCGATCATACCAAAGTCGTCTGTCGGAGAAGCCTACATCCTAGCAGCAATAGATTACTTCTCCAAGTGGGCTGAAGCCGTACCCCTAAGGGAAGTCAAGAAGGAAACTGTTGTCAGTTTCGTCAAGGAGCATATCATCTACCGATATGGTGTGCCTTGCTACATCATCACTGACAACGAAAAACAGTTCTCCAACCGACTTGTGGATGAGCTCTGCGAGATATACAAGTTTAAGTAGCACAAGTTTTCTATGTATCATGCTCCGACCAACGGTCTTGCAGAAGCATTCAACAAAACGATGTGCAACCTCCTTAAGAATGTGGTCGGCCGAACAAAGAGAGACTGGCAGGAAAGAATAAGCAATCAATTTAGGCATATAGGACGACACATATGACTCCTACCCAAGCTACACCTTATTCTCTCATATATGGCGTAAAATTTATCCTGCTACTTGAAAGTTAAATCCCCTTACTAAGGATGGCTATACAAGAAGGCTTGACTGAAGAGGAAAACGCAAAGCTGTGACTTCAAGAGTTGGAAGCACTCGACGAAATGAGGCTCGAAGCTCAACAAGACTTGGAATGCTACCAAGCACGGCTATTCAAGGCGTTCAACAAGAAGGTCCGCCCAAGGTCTTTCTAAACCGGATATCTTGTCTTGGCATTACGAAGGCCCATCATCATAACTCACAAAACAAATAGCAAGTTCACATCAAAGTGGGATGGACCTTACATAATACAAGAGGTCTACACCAACGGTGCCTACTTAATCATAGCGGAAGACAGCTTGAAGATCGGCCCCATCAAAGGTAGATTCTTGAAGCGCTACTACTCCTGAGGGGGCACGATGCTCCTCGTCTGCATGAGCCTAAACTGCAAACGGCACCAAATGACGCACAACGTTCCTTGTTCACACAAGCTTAAAAGGCAACACCCAACGCTCCTGGCTCGCAAAAGCATAAATTGTGCACGACAAAACAAAAAACAAAAAAAACAAAATCACCATCATAATCACCATTACAATTGCCAACATCCATCACTCATTTGAACTACGTCATGACTTGATCCCTCCTCAACCAAGGGTACGTAGGCAACTTGAAACTTCAAAACTTCAAGTACAGTCACATCACCAACAAAACACAAAACCCTTTGAAGAATAAAGAGCAAATTCAAATATGAATACTTTATTTCTTTAAAGGAAAAAAATTTGGCTATAAGCAAAGGCAAAGAAGGCTTAAAGCACAAAAATGGAACACACTACTTGAAAGCTATGTCCCTAAAACTACGACGACGATCTTCAAGCAAGCCTTCCAAAGTCTTCAAAGTCTCTACATCGGTAGGAGACAAGGTGGGCACTTCCATGACCGCACACTTCTCTTGCTCTAGGCGTAAAATCTCCTCTTGATGCTGGGAAAATGTAGCTTCCTACTCCGGAAGAACACTTTGAAGTCGTGATGCTTAAGTTTCCAATTGCTTTTGCTCATGCACCAACACTTCTAGTCGTGCCTGGACAGAAGCCAAAGAAGTCCTTGTGACTTGATAACCTTCCGAAGCAGCTTGCTTAGAAAACCGAACGTGGGCAATTGATAAGTCTATTGCCGTAAGTTGTTGAGCTCTAATCTTTGGACTGAATTTCTTCAAGGAAATAGCGTGCAAGGAAGAATACTCAGTTGAGGTAGCCATAAGTTTGGCAATCTTGGCTCTCAAGAGCGAGGAATCAACGTTAAGATTGTCAATTGCAGAAACACGCTTCAACAAGTCCTCCTTGAGCAAAGCAAGGTCCTCAAATGGACACTTAAAAATCCTCTTCTCAATATGGCTCTTAAAATCCATGGTCGTGCGAAGTTTGATACGATGGATAAAATGCTCAATGCCACTAAGGTTCGACCTTCTTAGAGAGATCTCGGAGCTAGCTGGCAAAGGTGTTGGACACATGACAGGCTCTTGCGTCTCTTCACCTACACACAGCAAGTTTGCGCAATTTGGCAGATTTGGAGCAGGCTTCGCACCGGGTGGGTCCCTAATTTCCTCATCTGTAGGTAGACTGCTTCCAAACAACATCTTCGTAAAGTAATAAGTGCCCATGTTCGCCAAGTCAAATTGAGGAGGACTAAACACTTTCTTATTCGTATGACAAAAATTGACATCACTATCGTCCAAAGCATCTTCATGCGGCCGCTTGTTCAAAACTTGTTGACGCTGCTGCAAAATAAGTTCATCTTCATGTGAATCAACTTCGTCACCCACATCTTCAGAAGCATCCAACTGTTGAGAAGGCAAGCGTGGACGTTGATAAGCTAAAGTCGCAGGTCCATCTTGCAAAGGTGCTGTACTCGCACAATCAAGATGTGCCAACTACACAAGAACCGTAGAACAACCCTTTCTTGGCGCATCATTGTGTGAATGAGAATAATTGGTACCACTTGCCGTCCCCAAGTCACCGCGGTGCACCTTTGACTACTAACTTACGTAGGCACGAGTCGCTGGATTACTCTTAAACTCGTCTTTGGCCAGCAAAGTAATAGAAGCATTTGTGCATGCGCAGGTATAAGACTCCCAATGCATATACACGGCTTGCAAGGATTCCGACTGTGTATTTTCCTTCAGCTTGCCTGACACGTGCTAGACAAAACCAAATTGCCTATTGAAATAGTGAGGGTTGTACGACTGAATGATGCATCGGTCTCTTTGCCGCGAATAAACATACCCAGAGCGAAGACTCGTAAGATAAGACAAGTCGGAAGAACGAAGGTGCGAGTCATCTACAAGACCTCGCCGCGTCGAGCCAACTCTCGCTAGGTGGTCTATCCTCAAGACGTTACAACTTCTAAACAGCGCTTGGGCCTGGAAATCATCAAGACTCTTCGCGAAAAGCACGCCAGAATACTTCGTCATTAAAGGCCCTAGCTTGACTGAAGCTGGTGAAGAAGGCCCTGACTTGTCTAAAGTCAACGAAGAAAAATAAGTGCCGAAGTACTCACCCAACCAACCATACACATAGTGGTAAGGAAGTACCGCATCACGATCTTCGATGCTCGTCGAGGTCGAAACAACATTCAAGCCGTTTTAAATGCTAGCTAAGACCGAAATAGCAAGACTAAAGGATTCACCTACAGCCATCTTGCTAGCAACTTTGAAGACTCCGGGACGGATAAGGTTGACGTCGTCTTTAGGGAAAACAAACTTACAAAGCTAACAAGCTAAGAGAGCGGCTAGGTAAGATTCTTCCAAGTGCTCTGACGCTATGCCAAGATCCTCAAATACTTTCAACCCAGCAGGGATACGGTGCCCAGCTGGACCAATAACACCTGACGGATCCGAGTCTCCATTCGGCCTGGTTGTCTTGTTGCGGCCACTTTTCTTCGAATGCCTCTTGTACTTCATGGCATCCTAGTACCAAAAATGGATCCATGAAGAAATCTTTATGCTTGACTTACCCTAAGCCTCCTTAGAAAGCTTGTGATAAGCCCAAAACAAATAGCGGCAACTGCAGGCAATCCTCGGCTGTTGCGATGAGAAAACTCATCCACGCTAGGAACAACCTAGTCATAAAATTTCCCTTGGATCGGCAAACCTCCTATCTTATGGAGATTCCAAAGTGAAATCGACATCTCCCCATAAGCTGTGTGAAGTGTGTTGGTTGCTGAACACCAATGCTCGAAGAACGCACGAAGGATGGAATAATGACGATCATAGCTAAACAAAGATGCGTACACAGCGTGATAAAGGCCTACACTGGTAAACACATCTTTGGATCGGCTCAAGACATCTTTAAGCCACTCCCGATAAAACTCAACATAGGTGACTTTTCTAGTAGTCGACAAGGCGCCACTCTAAGTCAAGGTTCCGTTACGGATGCGTTCACCAAAAAGCTCAAACGAAGCCGGTGAATTGTCACGAGCATGGTGCGAATGATTCAAAATAAGAATCCTTGATGTACACGCCTTCTTCTTCTGAATGGGTATTATTCTTAAAGCACTTGAAAAATAGTAATGGGTATTATTCTTAAAGCACTTGAAATGGGTATTATTCTTAAAGCACTTGAAAAATACCATGGCTGCAACAAAATAAACAAAGCAACATAAGCACAAAAGTAGGGCGGCAAAGAAAGAAAGAAAAAATCGTTTCACTAAAGTAGAAGACATGCGAGATAAACCTCGTGAACGTTGAAGAATGACAATGACGAAGTCACAACTACAAGAAAAAATAATCAGCCACAAAGCTTGATCAAGCACGGCAAAAAAGGCAGCTACAATATGGTTTTTCAAGGCACACTACAGTAGCAAAGAAAACCAAAACGCCAATTAATTGCACTACGCAACCCTGCAGCGAATACGTACGCAGTTTCTTGCACTGCACGGTGAAGAGAGCAGCTACATGATGGTCCTTCAAAGCGCACTACAGTAGCAAAGAAAACCAAAACGCTGCGTAATCACACTACGCAACCCCGTAGCGATTACGCTAGCAGTTTCTTGCACTGCACAACAACGTCACCACCGAGGAACGCTGTGACCAAAAGGCACTACATAGCGTAAAAATGCTGTAGCCTTTCGCACAACCCACACGGTAAAAGTGATGCACTGCAACAAGCTCCAAGCAGCGGCAAGAGGCACGACAACGTCACCACCAAGGAAAGTTGTGACCAAAAGGCACTACACAGCGTAAAAACGCTGCAGTCTTTTGCACAACCCTACAAGGTAAAAGTGACACATTGCAACAAGCTCCAAGCAACTGTATGGCATGGCAGTAGTAGCTATTGGGCACGATATCAGCAGCTATTGGGCACGGCAGTAGCAGCAAACCCACGGCAAAAGCTTCAAACTAGTCCATGGCAAGCAATTGTGTGTGTGAAAACAAATATACACCCAATGGTCCTATATATAGGGGTCAATTGCTTCCTAATGCTATAAGGAAAATACATACCCAAATAGAAAATGGAAAATCAAAACAAGGAAGCACATTCCAACCAAAAGAAGGAAGCAAATTCTAAACTAAAAAATGGCAAGTTTCAGCCAATCTGCACAAACAGGACGTTTTTGGTAATAATTTAACTTTCCAGAAGAGTTTTGATGCAAGGCCAATTAGAGAAGGAAGGGAAGTGGCAAGGATCATTGTGTCCAAATTTCATAATTTTCCCTAAAGCCAAACGTTCCAGTTTTCAAAATCATTCCCGCAAAAGTTGATTTCCCGTCAGGATTGCGCAGCTGTAGGAAAATGCAAAGTTGAAGGCCTTCCTGATTTTTCCTAGTAACATGCGATATATGCCTGAAAAGATAAGAGACAAAGCTATGTTTCCCATATTTTTTCAGAATTTTCCAGAAGAGAAATCAATCTCAAACTGGGCGTGCAAATCAGATGACATGTTTCCCAAAACAAAAAAAAAGGGAAAGGAAAACTCCTTCCTTGCCGTGGGAAATAAAAAAAAGGAAAGAGAATTGTCCCCCTTGCTGTATAAAATCAAAACAAGGAAGAAAGACTCCTTCCTTGCCGTGGGAAAACCAAAACAAGGAAGAAAGACTCCTTCCTTGCCATGGAAAATCAAAACAAGGAAGAAAAAGACTCATTCCTGGCTGTGGAAAACAAAAGGGGAAAGAAAAATACCCTATTTGCCATGGGAAAGAAAAAGGGAAAGGAAAATGCACATCATACTCACTCAAAGACAAGCGTTAAATCTTTCCAAAACCTTGAAGGAAATCATCAAAAGCTTTCCAACACTTTGAATGAAGTAATCCTCGTCACCTAAATTGAAGGGGATTCCTATCGAAGGAAGGGAAACATTTTTTTCCTAGAACCATAGGGAAATATTCAAAATACGCCAAATGTATTTTGTCACAATTATGGAAAATCAATACGCACAAGAAGTATGTGCCGATTTATCCATTTCAAATTTTCTTTCAAGATCAAGCCTCTACGGCCATTGGAAAAACAATGTCATTTCTTTCAAGATCAAGCCTCTACGACCCTTGAAGAAACAATGACACTTCTTTCAAGATCAAGCCTTAAACGGCCCTTGAAGGAAAAAAGGTCGTTTCTTTCAAGATCAAGCATCAACGACCGTTGAAGAAATGTTTCGTTCAAGAAATACGCCTCGACGATCCTTGACGAAATTTACCACTTCAATTCAAGATCAAGCCTCAATGGCCCTTGAAGAAAAGATTCAGTCAAGAAACATCAACAGCCCTTGACAAAATTAATCGTCTCGATTCAAGAAATACGCCTCCACGGCCCTTGAAGAAGCAAACTAATTCAAGACCAAGTCTCGACGACCCTTGAGTTAGAACATTCACATTGCAGGACTTCAAAACACGTTTCCTACATGTGACAAGCACATGCCTACAACGCACCTTGAACTGGGGGCATTTGTAGACATTTAAATTGTGTTGCATACAAAAAGGTGCATCACAAAGCTCCACCTGGCATATGACTCATCACAAATGGACAAGTCATCAATGACATGTGGCATAAATCAAGCAAGGGAAGTATAAAACATTCCCAAAATTCGGCACAAGGGAGAAAACTCCCTTAAATTCGGCAAAATGGTATAGATTGGTCCTGAAACCGGAAAGAAAGTTAAGGCATCTTCATAAAACAAGTAAGAATTGAAGATTGCTCACAAAATAGGCAACAAAGGCCCTATAATTTGGCCAAGGGAGTAAAGATGGCTAAAATTAAGACATAAAACATGCCCAAATTCTCACATGGACGAATCAAGACACAAATCAAGGCCAAATCCACCCAAAGGCAAGCCTTAAGAAGCCTATAAATACAAGGTCCTCCCACAAGCATAGGGGTCGAAAAATCTATACACATAAGAACCTCTGCCAAACCTTTGAAGACTAGTACGCTTCCAAAGCTCTCTTCGAAAAACATTCAACCGAAGCCGAAGCATTCTTTCGACCAAAGCCGAAGCACTTCCTTGAAGAATCAACAAGCGCTCGTGCCGATTCCTTCAAGACTTTGTTGCAAGCTTATAAACTTGTAGCAACATTCGTTTCAAGATCAAGTCGCCAAGATCCTTGAAGCAATGAAATCCCACATCAAACACTACCCTTTGCCGCACCCTTGAGCTAAAGATCATCAACGCGTTGTTTTAAAGCTCAAAACTTGAAGCAATCGTTCAACTGTTTGTCCGAGATCAAGTCATCGTGACCCTTGGATTAACAATCACGCATCTACATCAAATTTGAAGACTGAATCAAAGGAAAATTGTAAACAGAGATTGTAACGTACAAATTCAAATCAATAAAAATTTACTTTGTACACGTGTTCTCGTTTCATTCGATACAGAATTTTCGTGTTTATAGTATGATCTGAGTTCCCTTGTCGGTATCCATACTTCTTCATAGCTTAAGTGAATCACCTGAACCAAGCTCTCGGCGATTGTTTCAACCCATATAATGCCTTCCGAAGTCTGCACAATTTTGCACTGGAGTTCTCAGTGCCATATCCTGGTGGAAAATTCATATATACCTCTTCCTCTAAACCTTCGTGCAAAAAGGCATTTTTCACATCAAACTGTCTTAGTGGCCAATCCAAGTTAGCGGCAAGAGATAACAAAACTCTAATTGTATTCATTTTTGCAATTGGAGCAAATGTTTCCTGATAGTCAACGCCAAAGGTTTCTGTATACCTTTCAGCTACCAATCTTACCTTGTATCTATCGATCATCCCATCCGCCTTATGTTTGATGGTAAATACCCATTTGCATCCCGCATATTTTTTTCCATTAGGGAATGTGACCATACTCCATGTTTTGTTCTTCTGTAACGCCTCCATCTCAATTTGCATTGCCTTTGTCCACCTCGGATCTCTCAAGGCTTCTTCCACTTTGGTAGGTATTTTAATTGTTTCCATTTGTTGAACGAGTGCACAATATTTTGACGAAAGTCGATGAGTGGATACATAATTTGCAATGGAGTACCCCACTTTTCCTTCTGGAGAGTACATGTCTGGTGGTTTTCCTCAATTTTGTCGAGGAGGTAACACATAAGATGATTTAACAGTATATGAGTGAGAACTTACCTCAGGGATATCCATTGGACCCTGGACGTGTACTTGAGGAGTATGAGAGGGGTTGACATGTTCTTATTCACTGTTACTGCTCATTTGTTCATTTAATTCTGGAGCTGCAATCATCAAACCAGGCCCACTTGGGCCAACATCAATTATTCCCACATTCGGTGCAGCCACTGTCTCTAATCCAGGCCCACTTGGGCCGAAGCCCATTATCTCACTCGGTGCAACTACATGCTGAAAATTCGTAGCAGTGGTGGATTTATTAAGCCTACATGGGCTGTCACAATTTGAGCTCTCACAAGGCCCACATGAGGTGGCACAGGTTGGGCATTCAAATGGCCCATAATTTTCATGATTTGTCTGTGCAGCAGGTGCAAGGCTGCTGCCATCTAAGCTGCCAAGCCCACTAGGGCTGGCATAGTTTTCTACAAGGAAACTCTCCACTATTCGGTTCATGAGATAAATGGCATAAGTTATGGCATCGGCCCAGTAAGTTTTAGGTGGACACGCACCAATGAGGAGGGAACGAGTAATCTCAAGTATGTGTCGATTCTTGCGCTCAGCTACTCCATTTTGTTGAGGGGTCTGAGGGCAAGTAGTTTCGTGGAGAATACCCTTTTCTTTGAAAAACTGAGATAGATTATGATTAAGATATTCACCTCCATTGTCGGACCGAAGTACTTTAACTGATAGCAAATATTGAGTGTAAATCATATGATAAAACATTTTGAAGATGCCACCCACATCACTCTTATTTTTCATGAGGTACAGCCAAGTGATCGTAGTGCAGTCATCAACGAATGTTACAAACCAACGCACTCCATGCTAAGTAGTAACCGGAGATGGTCCCCACACATCAGAATGAATTAACTAAAAAGGAATTGTTTGTCTATTAAAACATGGAGAGCACAAAGCACGATGACTTTTAGCTAATGTGAAAAATTTACACTGTAGAGAAGAATCTGAAATATTACCAAACAATGACGGAAGTGATTTTCGTAAATACCCAAAGGAAGCATGACCAAGACGACGATGCCACAACTGAGCAGTCTTCAACTTTTCACAATGACGACCTTGAACTTGATTAACACGGTCATATGCAACATCGTCAACATAGTACAACCCCCTCCTCTTAGTTCTACGCCCAATGAATGCCTAAGTTCGGATATCTTGAAGTAAATAGAAATAAAGAAACATTAGCACAATGCAGTTTAATTGTTTGGTAACCTGTCCCATATATAGTAAGTCGCTAGAGACTATAGGAACAAGTAAGCAGTTGCGTAAGGAGAAAGTAGGAATGAGTGCAATCGAACTCGCTCTTGTAACCTGGGCCACACCGTCATTAGCAGTGACAATACTATCTCGAGGTGGATGTGTTGTAGAGTTAAAAAGAGACTGATCATAAGTTATATGATCAGTGGCTCCAGAGTCAATAATCCAACCTATGTCAAGATCAACATATGCAATTAAGGCTGTGCTTTTGTTACCTGGATTATTGGACTGCTCTTGAGAATTAATTAAATTTAAAAGGGACAGTTCCTGGCCCAAACCATCTGGATTAGGATCAATTGTACTGCCCAAATTATGATGGTTTTCTGCTGGTGGGCTCGACATGCCCATAATCCCTGTGCTGGTGTTCTTGATGTTATAAACTGACCCAGCATGTGTGTCAGCGTGTGCTGCTAATTGCCCCACTTGGGTTTAGGCTTGATAATCAGCCATGGAAGAGACTGTCAGTACTTTACCGTTTGGTACGCAGACGGGACGGGACGAAACTGGACAGATGTTCGATGTTATGTTTGGTACGCGCAGGACGGAACCAGATGGTTGTTTCATTTTGCATTTGGTAGCGCATTAACGGAATGGAACCGAAAGATTAAATGACTAAAATACCCATGTTTCGTATGTTGTTTGGTACAATATTTATGCGTGGAACATGATGAGAACTTAGAACTAATAGTCATATTATTTATACTGTCTTTGTACTGTACTGGATAAGAGAACTTAGAACTAATATTTTTTTTTTAGAGAAAAAAAATTAATCATTAATGAAAAAGAAAAGGAATAAAAAAACAAAGAACCTGTCAAATGCAAGAACCCAGTTTGATGATTAATGGAAAAGAAAAAGAATAGAAAAAAAAAAACAAAGTTGTCAAATGCTTGTCAAATGCAAAAAGAACCCAGTAGCCATTACACCAGTGTGGGTGGATGGTGTCAAGCAGCGGCGCAGAGTACAGACAGCGGGTTCAAGTGGTACAGGCTGAAGCAGAGGATGCGACGGTAAGTTTCCAGGAGTGAGGTTCTCGGATTTGGGTTTTGGCAAACAGCGACAACAAATTGTGACAGAAACGAGGGTCTGGGTTCTGGGCTTCAACTCAACGCAACTCGATGTTATAGTTGTGGTTATCTTAATCACAAGCTTAGTTTTTAAATAAGTATTTTGGATTAGTCATGCCAGCTGGCTTGTAGTGTTTGGGAAACAATATATGTAACCAATTGTGGTAGTATTGAGGACAATGAATATTCATCAGAAAATATTAAAAATATATCTCTCGTCTCTCTCTATCTCATTCGTTTCTCTATCCCTCCATTACTACTGCAACTTGTAGGTTGAGTTGAGTGATTTGTGAGTAGCTACATATCAATTGGTATCAGCCTTCTCGATCCTTGATTCCCTCTTGTATGCCCTATCACGCTCCGACGACTCGATTTTGCCATGGATGCTCATCTCTCTGTCGTTGAGGAACACTTGGCGGATCTTCCTAGCTTCATTTTTTCCTCCATCGCCATCGCGAACGCTGATCTTAAGGCTGCTCTCTCTGTCAATTTTGAGGCTAAATTAGCCTTCTCCTTCGAGCCATTTCACCGTGAGCAGTCCTTTCAGGGCAGGGTTGGATCTTCCAATCACGCTCCAATCGTGGCAGATTCCGATCTGGAGACTTTGCGTCTGGCTCGGCGTGATCAGTTCGACACTGGCGGGGGACAACAGCGACTAAAGTGGCATCAACGTGTGGATTTTCCACGTTTCTCAGATGGACCCTCTCAATTGGATCTATAAGGCGGAACAGTATTTTGTTTGTTACAATACGCCATATCCTCAGAAGGTCCTTACAACCTCTTTTTACTTGGACAATGAAGCAATGCAGTGGTTCAAATGACGCGACTGTCTTCATACTACTCCTATCTGGGAGGAATTTACTGGTGAACTTTGCAAGGAGTTTGGGCCTTCCGAATTTGAGGATTGTACAGAGGCTCTTTTCAAATTGCGCCAAACAGGTACTCTCAATGACTATATCACTAAATTTCGTAGGCTTGCTAATCGTGCTAGAGATGTAGGCCCTGTGCTCCTTAAGAGTTGTTTCCTTGGTGGATTAAAACGTGAATTGATCTATGATGTCAAGTTGTTACGGCCTGCTACTGTCCACGATGCCATATCCATTGCTGTTCAGGTTGATTCTAAGCAATCTAAATTACGTACGCTCAATCCTCGAACCCTTCTTTCTGCAAAAATTACTCCACTCCCCATACTGCCTCCCAAGCCTCAAACCCCTATGCTCCCATATCGAAAACTTACCCCCGAGGAGGTTCAGCGCAAGAAGGATAAATGGGAATGTTGGTTTTGTCCTGAAAAGTGGGGGAAGGGGCACAAGTGTGGCCACAAATAGCTACTTCTGTTGGATGTGAGTGGGGAGGGTGATTTATGTGAAGATTTGGATGAAGAGGTACCGGCTGAAATCCAGGGTATGACAATGAGTGAATGTACATTTTATGGGGTGCAAGGCACACAATCTTTACAAACTATGAAGGTTTTGGGCACTATTAATAACCACTCAGTGCGCATACTTTTTGATTCAGGTAGTACACACAATTTAATTGACTCTAGGCTTCTTAAGACATTGGGGTGGTCTTTGTAAGCAACCAAGCCTTTTGAGGTAATAATTGCCGATGATGGGAAGATTATGAGCCAAGGGTGTTGTAGGCATATACCATTGGAGGTCGGCGGATATAATTGTCACACTAACTTATTTTCGCTTCCATTGGGGGGTTGTGACTTGGTTTTAAGGGTGCAATGGTTGTCTACTGTGAGTCCTGTACTTTGGGATTTCCAGTTACTTATAATGGAGTTCCAAATGGGCAAAATGACGTTTAAATTGACTCACAATTCACCACCACAGCTGGCAGTTCACGAAATGGCTCTGCAGCAAGTTGAAAGAGAGCTATCTCAGTATAATGTTGGGGTTCTATTGTATTCTCAAGAGTCTAATGAAAAGGGAAATGATACTGTTAATTCTCAACAAGTAGATGAGGTACAGGTAGTTTTGCAACAATTTGATACATTGTTCCACGTCCCCTCTTAACTACCCCCACATCGAGCACAAGATCACAAAATCCCACTCATCTCTAGTTCAAAGCCCCCAAGTATTAGGCCCTATCATTATGGACTTACACAGAAAGATGAGATTGAGAAGGCAGTGTAGGAGCTTCTTAAGTTAGGATTCATACGTCCTAGCCACAGCCTATTTTCCTTTCTGGTGTTGTTGGTAATGAAAAATGAAGGAACATGGAGATTATGCATGGATCATAGAGAGTTGAATATCATCACATTTAAGGATAAGTACCCCATTCCATTGATTGATGATCTACTTGATGAATTATATGGGGCAAAGTAGTTCACTAAGCTTGATCTCAGATCCGGGTACCATCAAATTAGAATGCACGAGAGTGACATTGTAAAAACAGTTTTTAGAACTCATGAGGGACACTATGAGTTTCTGCTAATGCCATTTGGCCTCACTAATGCCCCTGCAACATTTCAAAACCTCATAAATGACATATTCAAGCCCTATTTGAGGAAGTTTATCCTTGTGTTCTTTGATGACATTTTAATCTACAGTGCTAGTTGGAATGAGCACTTAGTACATCTACAACAAACACTGAAGTTGTTACTCAAGCATCAACTGTTTCTCAAAAAATAGAAGTGTTCATTTGGACAGCAACAGGTGGAGTATTTAGGTCACATAGTGTCCACTAAAGGGGTTTCTGCGGATCCTACCAAAATTAAAGCTATTGTCGATTGGCCTGCCCCTAAGAATGTGAAGGAATTGAGGGGATTTCTGGGTTTGACTGGTTATTACAGGAAGTTTGTTCCTGGTTATGGCAAAATATGCCAACCATTATACAAGCTTACTGGTAAAGACGGATTTCTTTGGGCACAAGCCACGGAGGAAGCCTTCCAACAGCTAAAACAGGCCATGACTTCACCCCAACTCCTAACTCTACCAAACTTTGCAGAGCCATTCATTGTAGAGTGTGATGCTTCTGGTTTAGGCATTGAAGCTGTTTTGCAGCAACAGGGCCGACCTACAGCTTTTGCAAGTCAGACACTTGGTCCTAGAAATCAGGCCTTGTTCACATACGAAAGGGAACTCATTGCAATTGTGTATACAGTTAAAAAATGGCAGAGTTATCTCCAAGGGCGCCATTTCATCATTAAAACGGACCACAACAGTTTGAAATATTTCTTGAGTCAAAGAGCAAATACCCCGTTTCAACAAAAATGGGTTTCCAAGCTATTGGGGTTTGATTATAAAGTGTAGTATAGACGTGGCAAGGAAAATATTATGGCAGATGCTCTCTCTAGAGCCCCAGGTTCAAACTTCCTTCACGTGCTACCCTTGGAAGAAGACAAGGAAGTGTTAGCTATCACCTACCCCTACTTTGGGTGGTTGGATGAGTTAAGAAGAGATTTAGAACTCGATCCTTGGGTTAAGCTAAAAAAACAAGAAGTTGAAAAGCAGGCTCAAGGCACTGGACAAGGTGTAGTTACCTCTAAGTATCACATTGACAATGGGTTTTTGAAGTACAAAAGGAGAATTGTGTTAAGTGTGGATTCAGTTTGGAGGATAAGGGTATTTGAGGAACATCATTCCACTCCCATGGCAGGTCATGAGGGTAAGCTGAAAACTTATCAGTGGCTGAAAAAAAAAGGTTTTTATTGGGTTGGGATGAAGAAAGATCTCAAAGCTTGGATATCCGAGTGCAGAATTTGTCAACATAACAAATACAAAACTATCTCACCACCTGGGTTATTACAGCCCCTTCCAATACCACAGCAAGCATGGAAAGATATAAGCATGGATTTCATTTGTGGCTTCTTCTCTTGCAAAGGGAAATCTGTGATTTTGGTGGTAGTGGATAGGCTATCAAAGTATGCACACTTTATAGCTTTGGGACGCCCTTACACTGCTAGCATGGTAGCCTAAGAATTTGTAGAAAATATCTTTAAGCTACACGGCATCCCTCAGACCATTGTTAGTGACAGGGACACTATTTTCCTTAATGCTTTCTGGAAGGAGTTTTTTAAACTACAAGGTTCAAAATTGTGCTTGAGCTCGGGGTACTATCCTCAAAGTGATGGCCAAATAGAAGTTGTCAACAGGTGCTTAGTAACTTATCTGCGGTGCTTTACTAGTTATCAACCCAAGAAGTGGCTCAAATGGCTCTCATGGGCGGAATTGAGCTATAACACCTCCTTTCACACTGCCTCTAAGTTCACTCCCTTTGAAATCGTGTATGGCTTCCCTCCTCCACACATTTCTTCTTATGAAATTGGTACGGCAAAACTGGAGAGTGTGGAACAAGGCGTGATTGCTCGAGACAAACTGTTGAAAATGCTTAGAACTAACTTGGCCATCGCGCAGAATAGGATGAAGGTGCAAGCAGACAAACACAGGAGTGAAAAAACCTTTGATGTGGGAGATTTGGTTTATTTGAAGCTCATCCCCTATCAACTACAATCACTAGCAATTCATACCTATCACAAACTGCACCCTAAGTTCTATGGCCCTTTTGAGGTGTTTGAGAAGGTTAGTGAGGTGGCCTACAAGTTAAAGCTTCCTAAGACCTCCAAGATACATCTAGTTTTCCATGTTAGTTGCTTAAAGAAACACATTGGTCCTGATGTTAATCCGGTGCCATTGTTGCCATTGGTGACTGATGATGGTTTACAAGTCCAAGATCCTATGGCAGTGCTGCAGAGAATGATGTATAAGAAGAACAATGTTGCTAGGGTGCAAGTGCTGATTCATTGGAAGGACAAGGATGTTGAAGAATCAACTTGGGAGGACTATGATGAATTCACTGCAAGATTTCCAGATTTTAAGTTTTAGCTGCAACCTTGAGGACAAGGTTTAATTGAAGGATGGGGCAATGTTATAGCTGTGGTTATCTTAATCACAAGCTTATTTTTTAAATAAGTATTTTGGATTAGTCATGCTAGCTGGCTTGTAGTGTTTGGGAAACAATATATGTAACCAATTGTGGTAGTATTGAGGACAACGAATATTCATCAGAAAATATTAAAAATATATCTCTCGTCTCTCTCTATCTCCTTTGTCCCTCTATCCCTCCATTACTACTGCAACTTGTAGGTTGAGTTGAGTGATTTGTGAGTAGCTGCATATCACTCGATTTCATACTTCCAACTCCCACATGAAATCTCTCACAATTTTGAATTTAATCCCCACACCCCAACAAAATCAATTAGCAATTAAGCCACAAACCCATATATTCAAATCGTGATGCCCAGGAACGGAGGACACAGTGCCCACCTGGGTTTGATCTGCTACCTCCAGTTCTATGTTCATATCTGCTTGATGTGGATCGTTCGATCTGCTACCTCTGAATCTATAGTCGTATCTGCTTGGTGTTAATCGGAGGTTGCGACCTCCAAGAGCTGATGGTGTAAATATTGAAAAAGACAAGGGGTATTTTTGTCTTAAAATAAATTAGTGTTCCACAGACGTGGAACAAGTCGTTCCAGGGGGGAGGCAGAATGAAAAATCATCCAAAACTTGTCCCATGGAACAATGCGTTCCACCTGTTTTAAGCGCACCAAACATGGGACGGAACACCTCATCCTACTCCGTTCCGTCCCGTCCCGCGTACCAAACGGTAGAGTCTAGGTTGACAGCGTCCCTTGCTTCAAGACACTAGGCTTTAGTTTTCCTAGGTTTCGTTGCTTTCTAAACCTTTCCAAGCAACAATGTCTCTTGCTTCGAGACACTTACTATAAAAAAAAAAAGTTTCATTTTGGGTTTTGGGGACTTGCAACCACGGCAAGGCTGCAAAATTGTTTCTTTTGGTTTTCAGAGATTTGCAGCAACGGTACGGAGAAATAGTCATGATAGGAACCTGCTCTAATAGCAAGACAAAACTAGTTTTAGGGTTTCAATCTATTTCTCCTTCTCCGTATTATTCTTATCCCTTCTGGTGGTAATATATATATATATATATATATATATATATATATATATATATATATATATATATATCAATGTTTTAAAAAACTCGCTTCAAGGCGCGCCTAGGGCGCCCTTGAGGCTGGGCGCCATGGATAACATCTCAGTTTTGCTGGAGTGGGCGAAAGGTTTCGCCGAAGCCGCCTAGGCTCGCCTAGGGCCGCCTCAGTGGCTTTTTTTTTTCTTTACTCCCAAACCCAAATTTTGGGTAGGATTTTAACTACCTCATACCTCTTCCTTGCACTTTTGTCTCTATGCCTTTTTTCTGATTTTTATTTTTTATATAATGGATGTGCGTTATTTGTGTGCATTGTTATATGTGTGCTCATTGTGCTTTTCATCCTCTATTTTATACATATATAATATAATATATGTATATATATGTGTGTGTGTGTGTGTATATTTATAATATATGTGTGTGCTCAGGGTGATTATTGATTAATAATCTTCTTCTTTTTAATATAATATATGTGTATGCTCAGTGTATATATTAAAAAATTTAGGTCCTGTGAGGCTTCGCCTCACGCCTAGGCCGGACTTCCCCTCGGACGCCTCGCCCATGCCTCACGCTTTTAATACATTGATATATATATATATATATATATATATATATATATATATATCAATCACATCTCTTGTAGTACAAATAATAATTAATGACTCCTAACGAAACTAGGAAATACAATAATAACAATTATATTCCTAATCAAACTAGGGCTCACGCCAACAGTTAGTTCCGGGTGGTCAATTCGTCAACTCGATGTCCAAAATGCTTTTCTCCATGACGCCTTATCTGAGGAAGTTTATATGAAACAACCTCCTAGGTTTGTTGATCCCAGCCAACCCAATCATGTCTGCAAACTTCACAAGGCTATATATGGTCTTAAACAAGCACATCGTGCTTGGTTTCAATGTTTTAGCCCATTCTTGATCCGTGTTGGTTTTACTCAAAGCCGCTCTGATGATTTCATGTTTGCATATCAGGATCAGTTTCATAAGATGATTTTGCTCCTCTATGTTGACGACATCGTGCTCACATGTAGCAGTCAGTCCTATTTACAAGCTTTTATCAATACCTTGGGCACTGAATTTGACATCAAGGACCTTGGCCAACTCCATTACTTTCTTGGTATTGAGGTTACATATGAGAAAGGTTATGTTCATCTTAATCAGGCCAAATATGCTCTTGACGTCCTTCAACGCAATAACATGTTGGCCTGGAAACTGGTCTCTGCACCCATGTCGTCTAAAGGCAGCCTCTTCCGCACTCATGGTACTCCCTTGCCAGACCCCACCCCATATCAACAGATTGTAGGTGTTCTCCAATATCTCACCATGACTTGTCTCGACATTTCGTATGTGGTACAACATGTTTCTCAATTCATTGGATCTCCCACTGATGTTCACTATGAAGCAGTCAAATGCATCCTACGTTATCTCAAAGGTACACATGGACATGGTCTCCCTATTCACTATTCTACGGATTCCTCATTTCTCGTTGCCTATTCAGATGTAGATTGGGCAGGTTGTTCCAGATACTCGTCGGTCCACTATTGGGTATTGTGTCTTTTTGGGACCTAATTTAATTTCCTGGAGTGCAAAGAAGCAACGTACTGTTTCACTTTCCAATGCTAAAGCTGAGTACCGAGCCTTAGCCTATGCATGGGCAGATACTATATGGATTCAAGGTCTTCTACATGAACTTCGGCATCCTCTCACACATCCCATTATTCTTAATTGTGACAATTTAGCTGCCACATTTGTTGCTGCCAATCCTATTTTCCATGCCCTCACCAAACACATAGTTATTGATTACCACTTTGTTCAAGAACATGTCACTTCGGGCAATCACCGGGTTCGCTTCATCCCTTCTACTCATCAACTAGCAGATGTTTTTGCCAAGGGATTGTTTGCTAATCATTTTGGGTGTCTTATTTCCAAACTTGTCTCTTTTCTCAAGTGTCTAGTTTGCAGGGGGATGTTAGGGAGTTACAATAGTTAATGACACTAATTATAGAATATTGGCCAATGTCTGTTATGTTGTAACTCCATATTTATGTTTATGTTTATGTCTTTAAGATGTAACCGTAGAGTATTAGTTACTCACTTGTGTGTATATATATATACACACTGTATATTGATGCTGTAATAATCAAGGAAAATCAGTTTCTACATGATTAAGAATATATACTATGATTGCTATCTATTAACAAAATTTTCTGTCAAACAAAAACAGTTGAAAAAACGATTTGAGTCATCTATTCACAATTCAACAAAAATATTTTTAGGGTAATTTTGCACAAAAAGAATTTTACTTTTTTTATTCTCTTCGCGTATATAAACTTCAAGTTATCCAAGGATTAGTATAAACTTCAAGTTATCCAAGGATTAAGATCTAGTTCCCTATTTCTTTAATCGTTTATTGATTTCTGCAAACAAATTTATTGATGGTGTTCCTACTTTTTGTTTCCAGTTAAATTTACTCAGAGTTTCATAATTGATGTATTGTAGCTAAATTTTAAAATTTCACACTTTACTTTTGATTTGCACCCAGAATAAACGTTCTTAATCGCTAGTTCGACCTTAAAATCGGTTTTAATAAATCGTTTGGTTTACCAAAGCTTAAACATTTTGATCTCCAAACTAATACTAAATACGTAAGAGTAAATTGTAGCTATGGTCCCTTAACTTTAACTCAATTGGAGCAATGGTCCCTCAACTAAAAATCCATTACCATTGGTCCCTCAACTTATCAAAACGTGCAGCTATGGTCCCTCAACTAAAAATCCATTACCATTGGTCCCTCAACTTTAATTCAACTGGAGAAATGGTCCCTTAACTTTAACCCAATTGTAGCAATGGTCCTTCCAATGTAACTCGTTTTGACAAAATTTTTGACATAGTTGACAAAAAGAACCATAATTATACACTTTGATGAGTTGAGGGACCCTAATTGTATAAATGGTCATTCCAATATAACTTATTTTGACAAAATTTATGAAAATGACTATAGCTACACATTTTGATAAGTTGAGGGACCAATGGTAATGGATTTTTAGTTGAGGGACCATTGCTCCAATTTGATTAAAGTTGAGGGACCATTCGTACAATTTACTCAAATACGTAAACATGTAAAAAATAATTTACAACTTCTTCAACACCCGATTCTTATCGATATGATCAGCCTTTTAACCCAGTCACAGTTTAGAGAAGAAGGAAAAGCAACAAGCCACATAAATTGATGTGCTGCATTGTATATCAATAGTTTTAACTCCAGAATCCATACAAAATTGGAATGCAACTCCCTTTGCAGACCACAATCCCTCGGTGAAAGAAACTGGTAAGGTAAAATTTCTGTACCTTGGTGACAAAGAACAAGGTAGAAACTCGACTCTATCGATCTCAGGCAGGCTAAATTTCTCTCCTCTTATAAACTAACAACGTTTAAGATACATCTCAGCAAAGGGAGAAACTATTACAGTAGGAATTTGGACTCTTCAACGCACCCCCTTTGTGGCCGAGCGAAAAAATGTACAAAATGAGACGGGGGATGTGTTGGGGTGAGGGTGGAGGCTTTTGTGTAACGGGATAAACGTATATTTACCCCTTTCCTTTCTTAGAAAGGTATGCCTGGTCTGCGCCGAGGAGGCGAGCCTGGAATTCAGCCCACTCATTTTTGCACCTTGTTCTCACCTGCATGAGGAACCAGCCAAAGAAAAGTAACAAGTCAGTCACAATCACAAAAGTTTTTAGTTTTTCCCCAACAATTATGAATGCAACTATGCAACGATTTGGAAGCAGAAGAAAGTATGAAGAAAGGGTTAATTTACTACTCCAGTAAATATATCGAATGGAAGCCGCTAAAATCATGGGCTGTTATAGTCTACATGGCCATAACCATATGAAAAAATCTATTGCAAATAATCAAGAACGCGGCTAAACTTATACAAAGGTAAAAAACAAAAAGAGAAAAAGCGTAGAACGTATAATAGGATCTTATTTTACCATATCACGTACCCCTTCCCATGGAGCTTTTCCATCCTCCTGATTTCCCTGAAAATTGATGATGATTTAAGAAGGATCAAGATTAACAGGTTCTTTTATTACAGCAATAAGACAAGTGTTTGACATAATTTCACGACTACAACAAAAAAATGTAGCTACAAAATGATATGATAACCTCCACCTTGTGCTAATGGTCTTTCAAGGTAGAGAATTGCCTTGTTAACAACTTAAAAATAGAAAACATATCGAGAATAATCTCACATCAGACAAAGTGCTAACGCCATCGCATCAAAAGCACGAAACTATTATGCTTCCCCGTCAACACCTATTTCTATTCTTGTATAAGATAAAGATTAACCAGATATCAACCATTTCAATTTTTATATAATATTCTAAACCTAACCAAATCAAGATACATCCCTTGCTTACTTTTACTATACCCCTATACAGGGCAGGGAGACAACTATGTATGATTTTTGTTTTGGTCATAATCCATGTACGATATGAATATAAATGTGCCTATACATATGGATTATCTATCTAGAAACGATACCAATGATCACTTACCTGGCCCCCAAGAGAAGGAATTACTTGATGAACAATCCACTGTGAATCAACTACACCAATCTTTTCATGAGCAGGCTGGAGAGACAAAAAAGAGGTTAGGCATAATCCTGTTGACTAATATTTCACACTTGTACTTTAAGCATTTAGTTAGTTATCATTTGGACTGGTATACGGTTGTCACTCATTTTCAAGTTCCTTGGTTTTGAGTCTTATGACACATGCTCAACAACAAACCAACAATTGCCACCTTAGTCTCAGTACGTTATTTCTTCATTTTAAGGGAATCCTCTGCAGATACTAAATGAAAACTAACCTTTGAACTTTCAAGGGAAAGAAGTAAGACTATCACTGAAGGCTAAACAAAGTTTGTCTTTTCCTTTTAAGTATTTTTCAGCTAGTGAAAATGGAGAGGGGCAAAAGACAATTAAATGGAACTGTGAGCTAGCAGGCATCTTCAAATGCAGGTTTTGGAAGTGAGCAATTGAAACATAACCAGCAATATAAAGCAGACAACATAGCTGCAAAAACCATAAAAAGATAATACGAAGAGAGGAGCAAATAAAATGCAAAAACTGCTAACCTCTACACATCTTCTGAGAGCAAAATCCAATCCCCATCCATGCACTAAATCATTCTACAAGTACACAACAATGCATTTCATTATCAGTTGCAGGGAATCCTTGAAAAGATAAAACGATCATTCAAAAGAGAAGATCGTATGATCTGCAAGATCTTGTAACTGACTACGTATGAATAGCTGAGCCAGAAATTACAACTATACACCATACTTGGATCATATGCCATGCGCAACGCCAAGCTTCCCGCGAAAAGACAGGGGCCATTATTTCCACAAATCTGAACACCCAGATGGAAGTATCAAACTGTTAGAATCATTCTGACTATAGCTTGAGACCAGAACTAAGGGAAAACAAATTTCCTTCTTTTCCAGTACTGAATCTGCCTTCAAGCTAAAGTTGTTTATTCAATCTTGCGAAAAGCATAACCATACTAACAAGCACACCCTCCAAACAACTTAGTAAACTTAGACTGAATACAGCTCATGTTCAAAATTGACCATGTTAATTTAAATTTTTTTCTAGAAGCACCCAAGATATTTGCACATTGTTTGAGAACAGGCAAACTTACACAATCTTAGACAGTTAAGAACCATATGCATGCACATAACAACATACATGTCCACACACAGGCATGCTCATGGTACATGAGAGAGAGAGAGAGAGAGAGAGAGAGAGAGAGAGAGAGAGATCATACGCAGCACAAGGAGGAAGATGTGGGTCACTACACCAGCCTGGTTTTTCTTCTGTATCCCTGTTTATCAATCCAGACATAAGGAAATGTGGAAATAACTTCCAATACATGGAACATTTATTGCTGCATGATGATTTGAGTGTCAGTGTATAGGGGGCAATGGGGGTTGAGTGAAAGAGGAGAAAGAGAGTACTTGTGAACTTCTCTGTCACCTCTCCTCTTTGTCATCTCCCATGTCAGTCCATCATTGGGCTCAAGACCCGGTTGAGAGATCTCCAAACCATATTTCTTGACCAACTGTATATACCTGGTAATCATGCGGAACATCAATTGGAGAATAAGGTAAAAGGGAATGAGAAGAAAACATGAATGGATAAAGTAAGACCAGAAACCATGATTGTTGAAAAAAAACGTACTTCTCTGCATTGAAATGTTCTACTCCCAAATCTTCATCCCAAATGAAAATATATTCATAAGCTGCCACGACATCAGGATGTAAAAATCTCTTTGCATACCACCTGCAAAACAATGGAAAGTATGACAACTGGCCGCAAAAGATCAATTCCTAAATGACAATGCAATAAGAAAAAAGACTGCAACTAGTTTAAATTTTGAAAAGCTTGTTAATTGAAAAAAGTCACATAATGAGATTTTTGCAAAGCACCATTGAGACTTACCATTTTGCTTGTCTCTTCACACTAACATGAATTGCCCTCTTTGACCACTCAAACTCCTCCCACTCACTAGTCCGGCCATCATAGTGAAAAAGCAATATTGTGAAGTTCTCGGAGAACTACCAAATGCAAGATCGAACCTCAGTATTCTTGAAAATCAAATCAATAAATAAAGAGAAAAAAAGAAAGGGGATAGCACATTTTTCAACCTTTTTAACAGCTGCATCAATATTCATTTTCTGATTTATACCAACAGTAAATGATACCAAATACTTTGGCGTTACTTTCAGATCCTGCAGAGTTCAAGATTGTCAATTAAAAGCATTTTTCAGACCAAGATTATTAAGCAACAAGCACAATTCATAACGGTCTCCAAGATGGAGTGTAAGAGTAGGACTACTACTGCAAGATCACGCACAGATATATCCACATACAGACTATTATATGTATGCATACAAACAAAGTTTGACAAGAAATTTCCACCATATGCCTCCAACCAATCTTTCCTTCCAATACCCATCTCCATAATCCGCCCCTTCTACTTAAACCAAACCCATGAATCCTAATTCATTCAGACATGTGAATACATCATAAATAATAAAAATAATAATGTTTTGAAAATTAAAATATACAGCTACTTTCACTATGATATCAGATATCATACCTCACTGGGTTCACCCCACAATCTCCGGATATAAAGATCAGATTGAGGAACAATAATTCCTGGGGGTAGTGTTTCCGCACCATGCGGGTTTGTTGGAACATATATCTGTCAGAAAATTAACAAAACGATATGAAAGGACTATTACTTGGAATGTAATGGACATGAATTATGGGTGAAAAAGTAGCACTATGAATAAATGTTTATGACCATGGCGATCTGGAATCCCAGGCTACACTACATGCATGCAGCAACATGCAACCACATCAATCGGAAAATGCCACCCATGCCAGAGTTCTGGGAAAGAGAAGACTGTAGTCGTTCTTTTATCCTAAACTTTTATCTTGGGTCGCAGTCAGGCCGAGATAAGCGTTGTCAATAAGACAGATTCACCACAGATGCACATACTCCTGTGAGGCTACCACCCATTATTTGTCTGAACTGATATGCAGTGGATATGATCAGGGTACAACATATGTCATCTTGTAATTCTAATCAAAATAAGGTATGATAGTGGTTTTAAAATATGATTTTAGAGCCACAGGGAGCCATTCTTTCTCTTTTCCTCACTAGCGTGACAGATAAAAGATAGATATGGGTTATTATATCTTATGTTTGTTTTTTTGGTGGTGATGAAAGTGAACATGATATAAGAACAAGAAATCAATAGGTATGCTATTGATTTAACTTTTTATTTAAAGATATAAATAAATATAGTATATACTACTTCTATTGCTGTATTTGTACCCATGTTTTTGGAAATTTGCCTATTATTGTATCATACTCTGTATCGAATCTATTGTTCCAGCATAGTTTAAAATGTGTTGTTTTGATGTCTTCAAGGTTTCTACTGCTCAACAATGAAGAAGAGTCTTACCTACAAGAATAAGAAAAGAAAGAATTTCGTAACCCAAAATCAATCACCTAATAGTCAAACTCAATGTATGTACTTAGGATCACAAAGTCAACAAAGATTATCAGGACGAAGTGTATTTGGTCAGACAACTATTACAATATGACAGTGCAAAGACAATCATAAGGATACATCTTAGACAAAAAATCATCCTAAATACGCAACCATGAAAAATTCGGCATAGATGAATATTTGCAGCATCGGCCTAAACAGTTTCGGAACTGCTTATTGTAGGATTATAGTTGTTTGGATGTGCTTTCAAAATGATTGAAAGCGCTTTTGGTGAAAATGTTTTTAGAACCAATCCTTAGTAAAAATGCAAGTAAATCATGAAAAAAGCACTAAAAGTGCTTCCTGGAAGGAGCACATAATTGGTGCTTCTTTCTGCAATTTAAGTGCTTTTAGAACCCAAAAAACATTTTCTCTAAAAGCACTTTCAGTCATGTCAAAAGCACATCCAAACGAGCCCTTAAGCAAAACACGGATTCCGTCACCAAATTTAATATTGAATTGCCACAATTATAAAATATCTTATACAAACAACAGTAAAAAAATCAACAAGAAAATACACATATTCAGAGATGGAGCACAATAAGTACCTTAGGGACACCCTCTGATCCTTCATCTTCAAGACTCTTGTTTGAAGGGGGAGGAGTACTAGGTCTACGTAGTTGGGTGAAGGCTACATCAAGAGATGTTATAAGGCTTGAAGGTAACCTAATCTGTGAAATTCAAAACAAATCACATACATATACACGTCCAAATTCAATATAGCCACATACTGATGAAGGGGAATATACCTTGCTTAGAGAAACCATCGGTAATGACACACCAATAAAAAATCCAAAGACAACTCCCAAAATTGTAGTGAAAATAAGCCTGGCACTGTCATTTGATTTTTTAACCCCACTGAAAAATTCAAACAAATCAAACAAATTCAAAAAACAAGACTAATGATGAACAGAGAGTTAATGTAACAATCTTCAGGAAGCATCGGTATTTGGGATCATCATGTTAATACGCACATACCTGCGATGTACAGTGCCCATTATTGGTGTTGTGTCTGAGACTCAACTCAAAAGCTCACACTCCCAGAAAAACCTCAATTGATTCAGCAACTTCTCAGGCCAATATTGCATTCTTCTTCAACCCCACAATCTTCTATCAAACTAAAAATCCCCAAACTTTCACTCCTAAAATTAACATAAAAAATCACAACCAAATCAATTTAGTAATTTAACCCTGCTCACTTCTCATTCCTCATGTCACATTCTTCATCAAACCCATAATTTACTTACATAAATATCAAAATTAATTCATATCCCAACGTTCGATAAAACAACAAAATTCAATTGCAGCTATACGAGCCTAATGAAACGGAAACAAATGGAAAAAAAAGGAACAGGAACTAAAATTCACATTCTTCCTCTTTTAACGATCAATACATTTGGGAATCAAATAATTCAAAAAACACGAAGGGCATTGCGGAGATTCTATGGTTTGGAACTTACGGCGGTGGCCGGAGATCGTATCGGAGACGGAGAGAGAGAAAGTAGTGGCACAGCGTCTGCAGCACCTCCCCGGCTACAGTTGTTGGTTTTACGTTTTTCTCCAGTTTTGTGTTTGATCAATTTTTTTGCCCGCTTCGCTCCTCCAGCTTTGATAAACGTACCCGGCTTTTATTTATACTCTGCTTCTATGCCTGCCACGTACGTGATTTATGCATTACGTTTTATTTTTGGGCAACGTACACTACATTTTAGGTGTACACTTTCCAAAATACGATGAACATATCACATTTCTAAATCTTATTAGGTATATTTTTTTAGTTGAGATATTGTTACGGGTTAAGCAATTAATTGTGAGGGAAGAAAAAAATCGGTAGGAATCAAACTTGCATCAGGATATATAAATATAATTATTTTCTATCATTACAATAAACCGTTATCCACAATCTAACAACAGTATAAAATTATGTGTTAGTAAAAGAAATAGTAATAGTTGCAAAATTTAGCAGATACTACAATTTTTCATTTCATTTCAATTTTGGTTATATTCTTTGTCATGTTTCTAATTTCTATGGGGTATAATATAGTATCCTTCTCTATTTTCCTTTCATTATATTGATGGATCGAGACGCTTTTCAATTTCATTTTTTACATCGTAACCCAAAAACTATGGGTCTACTACTAGTCAAATTGTAACGTAGGTGCATTCATTATGGTCATTGGATTTGCTTGCAGTGTCGACCTTGGCTTTTTGGTTGCACTAACTAGGCCCTTATAATGCAAGTCTCTACAAGAATTACCCTAAATGGAGAAGTCACGTGTTGCATCATTCAATATTCAATTCTCTTTTTCCATTAATTGACATGACATGTACATATCACTTGTTGCATAAGATAGTAACAATGTCAATGTGGTGCGTACAAAAATACGATATTCCTAACATTTTCCTTAACTAAAACATAATTCGTAACAAGTAGAGAGGAATATCATAGATTGTAATGTTGATCTTTCTTTTAGGCTTTTTTACCATATTATTGAGGTTGGCTATAGGGTTTGTCAAGGTCATTTTTGTATGAACTTCTTACCTGTGAGAAATTATTGTGTAGTATCGAAATTCCATCATGCGGTAAATAGTTCACCATTGTTTGAACACATTGATGGATTATATTACTATAGCCCAAAGCATCAATTAGTTCACTCATATTTATAACACGTAGATTTGTTATACCATGTGGCTATGTGCCAAATATACACTAGTTTCTGTTCCACTGGGCCTTAATTAAAAAAGACGTGGGAACTTATATGAAATCAATATCGCCACTTAGTATTGCCATATAGTAATATTTCTCTTCACTTGCAAATGAGGAGTCTTAAGTTTGATTCTCATGAATGTCAAGTTCGCTACTAATTTATTCTTCCACCGCTTAATATGAAAATGTGAGACGTTCCATTTTGAGAGCAGAGTTTACTAAGGGTGGTTCAGTATGGGATCCCAAACCGAAAATGGAATCCCGAATCCCAAACGGAAAATTTTTGGAACGGGAATTTGAAAACCAATCCCGAACAGAAATTTATGTATTCTCAATTTTCGAAATTTCTAAAAAAAATTCGGTATTTCGGGATGAATTGGATTGGATTGGATTTTGGGTTTTGGGTTGAAATTTGAGATTTTTTTTATGTGGGCTAAATTTTGGGCTCTTGGCCTAAAATTTTGTTCCTCAATTTCATATCAATTAGAATTTAAGTTTTTCACCTCATTTTAATTTTGAAAATTCATACCGATTAAAATATCAATTTATTCATACCAAGTTAAATTGATGTTGCAAAGTTTCATACTACTTAATTTCATAATTCTATTTGTAATATAGTCTACTATTAAACTACTTAAATTTAACATTCAACATGCATGCAACCAAAATAAATATATATTTTTTCGGTTTGGTTCGAGATTCCTGAACCATTGAATATGTAATCTTGATTCCCGTACCAAACGGTTAGGTATGGATCCCAAAATTTCGGTTTATTTGTTTGGGAATTTTTCCGTTTGCGAATATTTCGGTATGGGATCAGAAATTTTTTGGTTTGGTTTGAGATTTTCGGGAAAAAATTCCAACCCTAGAGTTTACATTCATTGAACAAGCTTTTCCTTTGCTTACAAAGTCAAATACAAGCCAATTTTTTGCTGCATTACAACATTAGCAACACAATCCCAATTTCCCTTGCCAAAAATCTGTTTTTCCTCCACTCACCCAAATTGTTCTCAGCACCAACCCCACTCACATAAAGCTTAAAAGAAGGAAAAAAAAAAAAACAGAAATTACAGAAAACGTTTGTTTTTGTGTATAAATAAAGAATAATCAACTGACAACAATTCAATTTTTAAAATTTGGCACACCTCGATGGCAGACCTGTTTGATGATCAACCATCACTATCTCTGTGGTATTATTGCATCCAATCACATCCTGCCCCAACTTTGCCCCCGCTGCCTTTAGGCCTTTCAGAGAGACTGGTTGGTTGAAGAGGTTCAAAGATGGCAGCCTTGATGCTGGAGGCAATTTCCCACCTGGCAAAAAGTTTCTAAAGTCTTCCTTCAACAATGGCACCTCAAAATCTGACTTGTCATGCTTCACCACATTGTCCTTGGCACTGATATGTGCCCCGGGTTCCATATGATTAGTCGAAAAGCTTGCCTGGTTCGGGAAGTTCGGATAGAGACTGACGTACCCTCTGAGGTACATCATGTCTATGAGGAACTTTTTCCATGAAGCCTGCCATCCATTAGTCCTGGACTTGGGAATTTGAACTGGGTTTTTCTTGGCATCTTCGGTGAATCTCATGTTCATGTAGACGTAGAATTCTCTCCATTGCTTGGGGAAGAAGACTGCACCCCAACTGCAGGGTAACTGATGGAAATAAGGTGTGTTTGGATGGATGTTCTTGAAAAACTCGGTTGGATTCCACCTAGGCCTTTCTTTCACCACTTCAACCAGCTTAGGGGTGTAAAGAGAGATTGAGGAGAGCTCTGGGAGGGACACTTGGGGGTCATAGTGGTAGGCTAAGAGGGCATATTTGATCCATAAGTAGTAGTAAGGAGAGACTTCGATATCATCCTCAAGTAACAGACCAAAATCATCGTCGGATGAAGGGTACCAACTCTCGCTAACAGCTCGAATAAGCCCTCCTTGGATGATTCGTCTTTTGAGGGTTTTTGGACCATGAGGCCAGTCAAAGGAACTTACTAGTCTAATTGTTGCCTCATCCACTTTACTGTCCATGTTAAAGCTGATAGGTACCCCATCACCAAGATAGTAGGCATCACTGAGAGATTTGAGCAGCCTTGTAAGTGAGTGAACTCTGTTTTGGGTGATGATGTTGATAGATATTCGCATTCGGTTCCAATCTGCATTCGAGAAATTGGTAGGTTAGATGCATGCTAAAAGAAAGTACGAAAGGGTACGGAAAGTTAATGATATATTTTTAAGCATATTTGATAACCTAATTGGAGTAAAAAGCTATCAATTCAACTTACTTGGCAATGCTGTTGTTCTAAGATCAGCCATCCAAAGAACCTTCGAAATCGAAGGCCTTGGTATAAGAACCAATGTGGTGGCATTCCAATTAGTCTCTGTTGCCATTTTCAATGCTTTCTTCACATTAGGATTAATGTCAGCCACTGTGATCACCACACTTGGGTTATGAATTTTGATCAATCCTTTCATGCTGGCATACACTCCTTGAAGCACAACCACCTCCGAGTTTGATACTCCCGAAAGAGCTCCCACAGCCAAATCGAATATCTTAAACCTTCGTTCTTTACAGACCAACTTAGGCCACTTGAGAGCAGTCGCTGCATCTTCACAAGCGCAGTAGTTGCCACCCGAGACAGCGATGTAAGCTTTCTTGCCAACGGTAGACCTGAATTTCTCAAGAAGGGGTGCAAGTGCCTTAACTTCATCAACCGAGTGAGCATAGAAGAGAGCATCAATCTTCTGAGGATACATTGCTGCCCACTGAGTGATATAACCTGTTGATAGTGCTTTCCACCATTGATCATCTCGGACTTGAACGATATCTTTGAAAATTACAGTGGTTTCGGACACATAAGCAAGTCTATGTTCACTGTCACCCCAAGTTTCCTTATCATTTGAGTCAACTGGAAGAACAAATGATCCTGCATTTCTGTACTTCTGAAGCTGGTAGCTGCATTTTCAACAAAATAACAAAGCAACCATTAGAAACTTGTTCAAATCGCTAAATATAATCCATTTGAGAATTGTATGTCCAGTTGATAACAGATTACTCAGAAAATGCCTTAGTGTGTGAACTATTCTACAAGGTCAACCTCCACCATACGACCAGTCACTTCAATGTTCTACTTAGTTACTAGCCGGCTCTTTTAGGCTCAGTGCCACAAAAGTTCCTTAAAAATATATTACATGGAGAATGGTACATAATTCAGAATTTAACGTCCACTACACTAATAATATTTTTTTCTTTGTTTTAACTTGTAACCAATATTCCAATGTTTTTGCAGGAAATATTTGAAATTTTGGTTGTTGGTGTGATTGCTGCGGTTGGTAATGACCAAGAACCCTAATGTCCTCCAACCCAAATGCAACGCAATAATAATCCCACAATGCTGAAGGGAATCTGGAAAATTTAAATATGTATAACGTGGGAGTATATAATGTACAAGAGACAAGCAAGTGGATGCAGAAAATCAACTAGTGGAAGAATTAGCAATATTAAATAAAAATATCAACGTTTACATCCACAAAGGTCAAGTTGACCACATTATTAGAGCAATAGCGTTAGATTCCTTCACACAAACTAATCCCAATTAGAAACAAAATCTGACTAAGTACAGAATTAAAACTTGAAAAAGGCCAATTGGTGACACAGTCAATCTTCAACTTTTCTGGATTTTGTGTTCACGGTTTATTCCAAATCAATATTCTAAAACATGCCCGAATTAATTAAAATTTCCATCTATGGAAAATTTCTGATTAAATACTTGAAAGTGTTGCCCGCTTGGCTGAATTTAACAAAATTACATTGGAATTCAACTGTAGTTTTCTCTAGTAATTAGTAATATGAGCCTATATCAAGGTAAAAACTACTAAGATGAAAATAACTAAGCAGACGCGAGTTAGGCCAGTTGGGTAGAGCAGGGTGCTCTTCCCTTCACTCGAGTTTGAATCCCCCTACCGTATATTAGAGCAGTTAATATTATCGTGTCTAAAAAAAAACCGATGAAAAGCAATAAAAAAATGTACCTGAGGTGCAGATCTTCACCGGTCGAAAAGGTGAAGGGTGTCTCAGTGAAAAGTGTCTTGATTAGCTCTGCAGACAAGAACCAAGAGCTGGAAAGGAAGTCCACCTGCACAATTTTATCCAGTGTGATATCATACGCAGGGTCAGGCAAATAAAGCCCTGCCTCCTTAGACCTGAACTTTCTGTAGCTTGGAAAGGTAAAATCCTTCTGCCTGAATGGCAAAATCCTCCCTATGCTGCCCAAAACCGAGTTCTTGTACTTCTCCGTCCCCGCCACATGTGACAAAATCTGCAGCATTTTCTTCCCAGGAATCATGTCATCGTCAAGAATGTACACAAGATCAGCTTCGGTTTGTAAAGCCATTTGGAACCTTCCATAGTACTTGAAGTCATAGCTTGAACTTATGAAGCTTATGCTCGAATCGTTGTAGCTATCGACAATTCTCTTTAAAGAGAGCTCATTTGGGCTCCCAAATGAAAGAACCCAAGCATGGTGGAAAGGAAGGGATTGTTGAAGCAAAGTGTCCAGCTGAGCACAAAGTGTTTTTCTCTTGAAGTGGTTTAAGATCACTGTGACTTTTGGCTTGTTGGGGCCTTTCAAATCCCATTTTGATTTCATTGCAATCAGCTGAGCAAGAGTTTCCGTGCCGATGGATTTGCTCTGGAAGTCCAAAACCTCATTGTAAAGCTCTGTCTTGAGCTTGATCATCTGAGCATCATTGGACTTCTTCTGCATGAAATCAATCTTTTCGTGCTCACAAACTAATGAGGGCGTGATTGGAAGGCTTTCGGTTCCAACAAGAGAAGCGGATTCTTGATAGTGTTTGAGAATGTGGGGTTGGATTATATAGTGTTTCCATTGCTGTGCAATCTTTGTAGCCCATGCAAAGTCTGGTTTGGCTTGTAAGTCGATTGAAGGGCTCATGTAGTAAAGGAGGAATGTTGCATAAACTGCAAAGGCAAATTGGAGACAAGTGAGAGCAGTTACAAGCCTAGCAGAAGTACTCTTATGAGCCTTCAACTTGACCTTCCCTCCCACATAATCATTTAGCATTCCTTCCAAGTAATCTGCACTTTTCGTATTCGAATTTCGAGCCATCCCCCTCATTTGAATTCAATCTAGATCAATCACACCTGAAAAAGATGAAATTATCATCAAACACATTCATAAATCGGTCATCAGCCTTGGATCATGAGCTGAGAAAACAAAACTTGTAAAGCAATTAAAGCTTGAAACTCACCAAAAACAAGAACCCAAATGAACAAAGACAACAAATATGAACTTGTTAGAGTGCTAGCTATTAAATAAGTGGAGGTTGAGATTATTATTTCAGAAATTTCATCAAACACTTGGACTTCACCACCACCAACCACGTTGAGGAGAAAAGCTTTTTAGAGGCCAAAAGGGCTTTGAAGTAAGCTGGTCCTAATTGTGTTGACAACCTTTGAAGGGTCATGTATATATATATCTATATACTTACGTATATGTAGTAGGAAAAGTACAAGAAAAAGTGAAGGGGAAGCACCCCCATGGAAAATGCAGCAGAGGTCACATGGGGCAAAACGCATATAATTAAAAAAGGACTGTTAGGATTAAAGTATAACAAGAGAGTTTTTTAGACGCGTTCCCTTCACTACAACTCTTACATTTCCACCCTTAAGACATCCATTGAAAGCCGGGTTTGCTGCCGCAGATAAGGGCTTCCCCTGCGTTTTCGGCACTGCTATGTGACCAAAAATTCTCTCTCTCTCTCTCTCTCTCTCTCTCTCTCTCTCTCTCTCTCTCTCTCTCTCTCATATTTACTGCCCACTGAGACCCCAGAAGCCAATCGAAGTCTATAATCAATTTTTAACGGACATTATAGAAGGATTATTGTTAGGTAGATCAATTTTTTAGAAGAAATTTGCAAATATGTGATGTGTCACAATAGAAAATAATTAAGCACATTAATCAACACTTAAGTAATAATCCAATCATTAACAACCACTTCATATGATTTACAAACTATTGTTTAAATAGATGCATGATCTCTCTAGCAGAGAACATCGAAACTAATGAGATGAAATTTGTCAAAATCTCAATTCCCAAGAAAAATTTGCTTTCGGTCTCAGTTTGTTATAAAAGTTATTTATTCACTACAAGCAAAACAATTAGAAATTTGCACATCATTTAGTAACCAAAGTTGGTGTAATAAGTTTGTGTCGTTGTACTATTGAATGAAAAAGAACATGTATCATGCAGGGGTAAGACTCATACTCGCTACATTGATTACGAAGGGAAATGAATTAAAAAGTAGTACTAGATACATTAACTTAAGAGATGCAAATTGATGTGTCAGTGTTTTATTTTTTATTTGATATTTGTTTTGATCGGTTATAAAATTTATTTACTCATAGAAAGTAAGAAATTTCCGCGTCAGTTAGTTATAAGAGTTAGTGTAATATGTTTATGCTTATAGTATTATATATTGAACGAAAAAGAACATGCATCTTGACCAAAAGAAAATGAAGATAACGTAGAGGTAAGACTCATACAAGCTACCTTGATGATGAAGGAAATGAGTAGAGATGAGATCATAAGAGAGAAGATCCTCTTTTTTCAGCTTTCTGCTTCAGCAAAACAAGCTAAACCTAAACCTAAAATTCACACCACCATCACAGAAAAGTGGACGAAGAGCTGCCGCGTTAGGGTTACAGAGAATTGAAGCATTTGCATGAGAGGCATAAAGATTGAGTACTAATTAAAGCGATAAATTAGTTGACAAAATAACTAAATAAATCTTTATGTGCATTTGAAATATGTAGTTTGACCGTATCAAGATAACTAATTGTACATTGCAGCAAGCTTTAATTTGTTAATGTTTTTTTGCCAAACTTTGACAAGTTGAATGCAAGAAAGCTATTTCGCTGTGAATTTTGCTTACAGTAGGGATAATACAAATGGATTTTTGCCCTTTTATTCAAGGAAAATTAGAAATTAGAAGGCAAAGTGTGAATTGAAAAATAGAAATTTCTTGTGTTGCATAAATTGGTCAAGTCGTATTTTTTTGGTGAATTGCCATTAGGGTTGCAGAAGCTGAATAAGAAGAATGGGATATTAGGCCATCTCCAACCGATGGTTGGCTAGAGGGCTCGTTTGAGCCCTCTGGCCCTCCAAGATTCTCCAAGATATTAATATTTTAATGAACAGTACAGGGCCATATTTGCCTCCGTCTCCAACCGAGGGCCAAAGGGCTAGATGGCTCATTTTAGCCCTGTCACAAAAAACCGTCTCCAACCGAGGGCCAAAGGGTCATAGGGCCAAACATAATTTATTATTTAAAAACTACAACTTAAATGTTTAAGTTTTATGTTGGTTAATGTTATTTAATGTTGTTTCATATTGTTTAATGTTGTTTCATGTTACTTAATTTAATTTAATGTTGTATAATGGCTTAGGAAGTTATAGGAAAAAAATGGAATTTGAAAAAAATATGAAACAAATTTTGTAAAATAGAAGTTATATGAAAACAATATGAACCAAATTTTGTAAAATATAAGATATAGGAAAAAAATAAAATTTAAAAAAAATTGAAACAAATTTTGTAAAATAGAAGTTATAGAAAAAAAAAGAAAAAAAAAAGGTTTAAATTCATAAAAAAAAAAAAAAAAAAAATGAATACAACGGCTAGTGACTGACTAGCCGTTGGAATTCAAATTATAATTAGTGTCGATTATAACCGACACTATTCAAATTGCTATTATATTACATTGTCATTAGTGTCGGTTATAACCAACACTAATAATATATATACATTATTTATGTCGGTTATAACCGACAGGAATAACAAAACATTAAAAAAAAATAGCCAGCCCTCCCAGATTCCAAGGCCCTCTAGCCTAGCCCTCAGTTGGAGATGGTTTTCGGGCTATTTTCGGCCCTCTGGCCTTCTGGACCCTTCGGTTGGAGATGGCCTTAGGTTTCACAACATTTGGAATGAGGAGAAATTCTATGTTTACACGTTTACTCACTCACATCGTGACAATGTTGGTAATTCAAAAATGTGTTACAAAATAGATTGAGTGATTGGAAATTATTGAAGAGCATTTCTGTTTAGAAGAAGGGTTGAGAAAATTAATTAGTTATATTAAGAAAACACTTCACTACTATCTTTAAGAATATAATTAGAGCAAATTATATGAATGATCCCTAAATTTCAACAAAAATTTCATTTAAAAAAATGATAGTTTTTAATAAATTTTTTCTCGTACTGTTAAGGTACCCTTAAATAATAAAAAAGAAAAGAAAAAGAGAAAATGATTGTAAGCCATAAAATTGGAGGGAAGAGTTAGAGAGAGCTTCCACTTTTTGATTTGAGAGACTGAAATGCCCTTGGATTTAGTGCTTGATGTTGCACACAACTAAACTACTTGTAATGGAAAGGTTTGAGTAGTGTTCAAATTTTGGACATGTAGACTTACAATTAATTAGTCTAGTTTTTGAAGGTTTAGATTTTAACCAATCAAGGAAGACTCGAGCGTACTGAGAAGTGGTTTGATCACTGCTCCAAAGGGTCGAGAACTTCTGGATTGGATTTGGAACTCGAGTGACTGTACTTATAAATATTAAAAAGAACTAGGCTACAATTCTTTAACTTGTCAAAATGCCCTTCCTAGACAAATATCTCAAAGTATGGAGATACAAATGATGGCCATGAAACTTGAGCTAAGGACCAAATTGAAACTTGAGCTAAGGACCAAATTGAAACTTGAGGCAATAACCCGCTAACTACTGATATATTATTATATTTCATCGGCTGAAAACCCTTTTTGAAAGAATTTATTTTTGTAAACGGTAGTCTCTTAAGAACAAAACTGGAGCATTGTTTCTTGGACTTTGATCCAATTAGAGCTTTAATTTCTGAACTAAAAAACTGTGAGTGCTAATTTATAAACTTGTTAAAAGGTGGAGCAACGGTCTTTTGGGTAACACAGTTAAAAGTTGGAAAATTTTATTTGAATCAAGTTACTTTATCTCTATACCCAACTAAAAATTTTCTCCACTAAACTTCCAAGTTTGCCCTTAAATAAATAAGAAAAAGAAAAAAACAATTGGTGTTTTTATCTCTACACCCAATAACAAAACACCTAGCACACCACTGCACTCATATTATTTCCGGCGAAACCCACAACAAATATTCTCTTGAGGTCATCAACGACCGTGGGTGATGGTGTCTCTCCAAAATTTACAATGGAGAATTGTTTATTGGATTTTTTACGGGTAAATCATCAAGAACATACTTTGGCAGAGCAAATCCATTTTGTTTACTTCCATTAGTAATATATTCTAAATCCAATCATACAACATTGATGAAATAATTTTGGATGACTATCACAAACTGACAATTATGAAGAAATTAAATTGGTCATACGGTTACCTTCAAGCCTTTGGTTACTAAGAAGAGGAGATTCTGATTTGAATACGGTTTCTAAAATATTGAGATTTATAATTTTTCTTTGTGTAGATATATTCCAAAAATTTAAAAGAATGAAAGGAGATAACGGTCTCTGGCAGCCTTATGGGAATAGTTTGCCGGCACTTGGGTTTGTTTCGCCGAAAATAATGAAGGGGCGCAGTGGATTGCTAGGTTTTGGGTCATTGGGTATAGAGATAGAAACATTAATTTTTATTTTTGTATTTATTTATTTAAGGGAAAACTTGAAAGCTTAGTGGATAAAACTTTTTAGTTGGGTGTAGAGATAAGATAATTGGGTCTAAATAAAATTTTCCTAAATGTTTCATTCAAAATAAAAGGTTTAAAGGGGCAAATAAGGAATGTAAGCTTTGGCGCAATTACACCAAAGATCCATTGCTCCATATTGTGATAATTTGTGGACTAGTACTATTAGGCTTTTAGTTCAGACAACAATGCTCTAATTTTCTTATTCTTTAGTGTAGTTAGAGCAACAATTTTGATTTTAGTACTTTTTACAATGAATCTTCAAGAAAAAAGGGTTTGGGGGTTGAAAAACTGTCTGATTGAATTTTCTTTTTTCATCGATTGAATAATAAGTAAGGAAACTCAGCAAAATGGATCAGTAATTTCGGGAAAATGATTACTAATTGGAAACATGGCACTCCTGTGATGCTTTTGATTTTCTGTGAGTAGGTTCATAGCTATTACTGGAGCCTGTTTTGATCAGCTAGATATTTGTCGCTAACACTTTTAACTTTGTACATTGATTTAATTCATGTTAGAAAATTAAAGATTTTGATAGCAAGTTAAAATCAATTTGTTCAATTAATATCCTCCGTTATCCTAGAATAAAAGATAACATAAAACTTCTGTGCCAAAAAAATAAAAAAGATATATCTCGAATTATTGCCCTAAATAAAGATGACACCAGCCAGCTAGACTCTTTGTTTTTTCTCCTTGATTAAACTTATTCGATGTTTTCATTGGCCAAAATTAAATTTAAAAGTTTTCATTCTGTCCCTACTATATTTATCTTTTGAAAAATGAAAATTCTGCTTATGTAATCATAAAAATTAAAACAAAAATTAGGATATAGGATGAAATTAATCGCCTACCATATATTATATATAGAGCATGCATGATGCGGATAAGAACAATGCAAAACAGATGAAATTAATCTCCTACCAATAACATTCAACTACTGCCTATTTTCTCATTGGATAAACGCGATCCAATAATACATATATGCCAAATATGAATCATGGACAAAAATTATATGCCAAATAAGAGAAGCAATAATTGATTTACACTTCTTTTTTCAGGAACGAGCCTAATTAACATTAATAACAAAATGAATTATAAACAAGGAGCTAATTGCCATATACTGTGCAGTTTATTATTTGTTTATGTACCTTATCTTCACAGTTCACATTAAAATAGGAAAAATGGAATTGTATTCTGTTTTTCCCTTTGGCTGCACTTAAACGTAAAATTAATTATTGATTTTTGAGATTTTGAGATTTTTCTTCATTTTCAAGTGATTAATAAAACCATTTTTGTAATATCATTTCTTTCATTTTAAACGTCGCAAAACATGCATATCCTATTTTAATTTCCAATATATTCAATTTCTTTTTAGTATTTTATAACTTGATTAAAATATTAAATTATTCAGTAATAATCAAGGTATTAAATATCGATGATATCGGAAATATCGATGATATCGGAAATATCGATAGTCTGAAAACGTGGAAATATCGATGGAAATATCGGGATAATATCGATATCGATAAAAATTATATGGAAACCACGGAAATTGTAAGAAAAACTTGGAAATTTTTATTGAAACTTTGCAGGATGTTTATTTAGTCAATTATCTATTAGTTTATCACAAAAAATTGGAAGGAAATGCATTGCATGATGGATTTAACATTATCAAGTTGATTATATAGCAAGCTGACAAACATTGTGAGTGTAGAAAATATGTAGTAATTAATGAAAGAAGTTTAAACAAACCATAATCATTTATATATAATGAATTAGTACAATATTTTACACTTTATACATTGCATGGTAAGATACATGAGTGACTTAGTACCACATAGAGTTCCTATGAGGTTCAAATTTTTCACTATCTTCATCATCTCTATGTGTAGAGTGAGTGTATTGTGAAGAGTAGTTATCAAATGATAAATCCCCAAAATAGTTTTGCATGTAATTGTTAACATGCCACCCATATAGATCCGAGATTGGTTGACGTTGTCCATAAGCAAAATCATTTGAAGATTGAGTCTCGGATTGTTTCCATGAGTCGCTCGATTCCATCCCAACAGGAATGGGATATGAAGGGTAGGGAAATGGTTGGTTATGAGTATAACCATAGTTACTACTTCCCACTCCAACAAAGTCCGAAGTTCTAGATAACGAGTCATCTTCTTGACTTGACAAAATCCCCTTGCCTCTTTCTCTACGAGTATAGTCTTTCCCTATGGCACCAATTCCTGGTCCTGCCCGCCTACTACCATGGTCATCATCATGTGTTGCATGCGTGAAGTTTGCCTCACCAGTGAAATGGCTCATAAATCCGAGAAGTGGTCCAACATAGTTTCCATATCCACCACCACTACCTCCAGCTCCACTATATCCTTCATCATTCCCACCTCCAGTGGTAGGTGAGTCTTCTGATCTTGTACTAGAGCTATCATTAGTATCAGCACGATGTTGTGGTTGTGTAGGATTGGAAGAAGGTGGAATTCCAGTGTTTCTTGGTCTTGAGCGCAAAAGTTCTTCCAAAGAGTTAGCGCTGCTAGATCCCACCTCTTCCTCTAATACTCTTTCTACATTTATCTCTTCATTACGTGCTTCTTCAGCAACTCCGGGAGCTGGGTTGCCTTCATCATCATCTAAATGAAGAGGTCTAATCCATTGATAAAGTTGGTTACCCTCTGTATCATCATCTTCAGCAACAATATCAAACACATCTAGTGGGTCACCACGATCGACATGATCTATTTCTGCTTCCTTATCTCGAATTTGAAGCTTCATGTTGTAGTAGCAATAAACTAATTTTTCCAACCTACTATGAGCCAACCTATTTCTTTGCTTTGTGTGTATGAGTGCAAATGTGCTCCAATTTCTTTCACAAGCAGATGAGGAAGTTGTTTGTGATAATACCTTGATTGCTAACTTTCTCACAGTTGGTGCATCGGTCCCATACATGATCCACCATTCAGCTACAATGAAAAACAATGTTGATAAGCCTAATAACTCCAACAAATTCTATTATAAACTTATAGTGAAATATGTTTACACTCACTAGGAGACATTTTTGTTCGAGCAGCAACTGATGTTGGTTCTCCAAAAGTTCTTCTTGCATCTTTAAACCATGTTAGCTGAATTCAATAAATCGTGTTAGTTTAATCCAACAAAGTAATTATTATAATTTAAGTAATTGTGTACCTCATTTCCAAATTGGCCAACTGCTGGTGATGCAAGGTCTAATTTAGAGTATACATTATGTACAGCACGTATAAGGGTACCATTATCTCCAACACCGGGTCTGTATTGGTATCGAGGATTCAAATAATATGCTGTTCAAAGAAACACATACTCTAATAAGAGAAATAATACTTATGCAACTAAAGAAATGAATTGCAAATTATGACATAATTTATACCTGCTGCATGCAAATCGTGGTATAATGTTTTATACCATCAGTCTTCAATTATCTTTATGACCCACCTTGCACCATGTTTTCTTTCCAATTCATCCTTCACTACACGCATCAACTCATATATTGCCCCCATAGTAGGATACACTTCTGTGTCAACGATCCGTAAAACTTTGTAAAGAGGTTCAAACACTTGGCACACATGTTCTGATTGAGTCCAAAAAGCATGATCAAGCACTATACTTTCCACCATACGACCTGCATTTGAGCGGCTCAAATTGTGGTTGGCCCAATCGTCACTAGTGAATAGTTGCTTCAACTCTGCTTTCTTCTTAAGTAGGCTGTCTAATGCAATATAGTTGGTGGCGAATCGAGTCAGAATCGAGTGGTAGCTGGACGAATAATTTCTCCTTTGCAAAATTCACGCATCTTTGCCAACAACCAACCGTGATTGTAAATATAATTTGTGATCGTTCTAGCTCTTTTTACCACAGTAGCGACATTCTCTCTCTTCCTCATTGCCTCAAACATGAGATCAATACAATGTGCTGCACATGATGTCCAAAACACATTATGATGCTTCATTAACTTTTTTCCAGCTTTGACAAATGCAGAACCGTTGTCGGTCACGACTTGGACAACATTATTTTCTCCCACCTCCATGATTACATCCCTCAATAATTTGTAAATATACTTGTAGTTCTTTATATGGTCTGAAACATCAACAGACTTCAAAAAAATTGTCTTTCCCTTGGAGTATACCATGAAGTTTATGATAGACAATCTGGTCGGGCCAGTCCATCCGTCACACATAATTGTGCAACCATTAGTTTCCCACTTTGACCTCAACTTGTTAACATACTCGCCAATGTCTTTATACTCCATATCCAAAAATTTGTTTCTTATCTCATAGGGAGTGGGAGGTTGTACTCCAACACCGGCCTGTTGACATCCCACTACCATATTTTTGAAATGATGTGATGATGCTTTCTGAGCAGGGACATTTTCATAGATAAAGAACTTGCTAATTAGACGCCCCATTCCCTCCTTCACATTACCTCCAGTGAAATAACTCCAAACACTCTTTTGATGTGCTTTGGATGACTTATATAAACTTGGGGCTATTGGTGGTGTTGGTTGTGATTCTCTAAGACTGCCTCCTCGTCTCATTTGTGCACCACCACTTGTCCCGGAACCTTGTGCTCTATTAGGAATTTTATGAAGGTGTTCTCTTTCCCATGCTGACTATTTGGAGGCACGTAATGCTTGTTTCAAACTACGTCGTTCTTCAGGTCCCATGTCATCATCACATTCGTCCTCATCGTCATCATCATCACTATCAACCGCTTGGCCAATGACTTCTCCTCGTAGCCCAGCTCGAATATTTTCCATTCCATGTGTTATCTTTTCCTTCTGCTGTTTTTTATTTTTTAATAATGTGCTGATGAATGCCTTCACTTCTTGGGGGACATTATCGCATTGTTGGACATTTTTTGCTGGATCTAATCCACTAAGATGGTACTTAAGTCGTGTCACTCCGCCACTCTTCATTACCCGACCACAATATTTGCAAATTGTGCCATGTTTGTTTCCGTTTATTGGGTCTCCATGTTCCCAAGCTGGATCACGTTTAGTAACTCCACTGGACATCTTAAACGTACCTATATTTATTTTTCATGAAAATGATACAATTATTTTTTGGCCAAAAAATATAGTAATGATGACGGTTATATAAGAGAACCTAAACAATAAAGTTATTCTACAGAAGAATTAAATACGAAGTAAAGAAAATGATTGTAAAAATTTAAGTAATTATAAAAATAATATGAAATAATAAAACCTAATATTAATGAATAATAATCCAATTTGATAATAAAACCTAATATTAATAAAATAATAAATAACATTAAACATATTAAAATTATCCTAGGGAATAATTATACAACATTACTTAATTACTTAAAAAATTAACATGTAATTGTTAACATTACTTAATTACTTACAAAAATTAACATGCAAGTATTAATTACTTTAAAAAATTAACATACGAGTCCACACAAATAATAAAGTTATTCTACAGAAGAATTAAATATGAAGTAAAGAAAATGATTGTAAAAATTTAAGTAATTATAAAAATAATATGAAATAATAAAACCTAATATTAATGAATAATAATCCAATTTGATAATAAAACCTAATATTAATAAAATAATAAATAACATTAAACATATTAAAATTATCCTAGGGAATAATTATACAACATTACTTAATTACTTAAAAAAATTAACATGTAATTGTTAACATTACTTAATTACTTACAAAAATTAACGTGCAAGTATTAATTACTTAAAAAAATTAACATACGAGTCCACACAATTTTTTTTGTTGTTGTATAAATTACAATAATATAAATATAAGTTTGTAAACTTACCTTAAATATGGATCCTTTTGTGTTCAAGCTCTGGAATGGATCTGGAATGGCTTTGAAAAGGGTAAGGGAAGAAGAAGAAACGAAAATGCTCTGAATGGCTCTGATACTCCACCTCTTTGAATGTGAAAGAATATAACAGACAGTGGCACACGGTTTTGAATGTGAAAGAATATCACAGACTCACAGTGGCACACGGTTTCATTATGAAAGCACTATTATTTTTGTCCATGGTCTGAAATTGTAAAAAGTGATTGTAAAAGTTGTCAGGTGAGTGAGGTGAGTCAGATGACCCAACCACACACACACACACGCGCGCCACCACACACGCACACACACATGCCACCACACACGCACACAAAGATCACACAAGCACACAGACATCACACGCAGACACAGACAGTCTCTCTCTTTCTCTCGATCATTCTCTCTTCTCTTCTCTGAGCTCCCTTCTCCCCCTTCTCCATTCTCCCACACACACACACAGATCTCCCACACACACGCACAGAGACCCAAGGTCTGTTAATCCTTCTCCCACACACAAGCACAGAGACCCACATCGCCTTACATCGCTTTCTGCTCCTCCCTCGTCGGCGCCGTCTCTCTCCTTTCTCTCTGCACCGAGGGTCCGAGACCCACATACACACACGCACACCATCGCCCCGAGGGTCTGAGACCCACAACCTCATCTTTCTCCCTCTCATTCTCGTCTCTGCAACTCGGCGAACGCAGGAACTTCGGCTAGTTTCTTGAATTTCTCCGGTTAGGTAAGCTTCGGGTTTGCCTCTTTCTGTTCTAGATTGAACCTTATATGTGAAATTTAAGTTCAAAATCGTGTTTTTGCAAGGTTTTTGGGACGAAATCGGCTCGGGAATAGGCACACCCATCTCCGGCAAGGCCGTGGTTGTCGACGAACTTTCCGAACACCTCCGACCGTTTCACGGCAAGCGGAATATATAAAAACATTCATCTCGTCTTCTATTTCATTTTGATACCTAGATCGGAGTCTAGGGTCCTCTTTTACAGTCGGCTGGAGCTGTAGAAGCTCTAGCGTTCTTCTATCGATAATATCGCGATATTTTGGCAAAAACCCGTTGGATACCTATTAAAATATCGGTCCCATTAAAAACCAATAATATCGACGAAATATCGCCGATATTATCGGCATTTTGTTCACTGGTAATAATATGACTTCAATGCATTGTGTCTAGAACCTCACCCTCTCATTAATTAGTGAGAAAAAACTTTTTAATCACGGGCAAATCCATTAGGGGGCAAGTTGACCACCCAAATTCTCGTGAATAACCACGGATGACTTGGATGCTGTCTCCTTGAAGGTTGGAGTTGTCCTTCATACATACGCTTGATATAATGCCTCAAAAAGGAGTTGCCGGTCTTATAATATTTTTTTTTAAATATCAACTTGAGCATTATACCATTCGTTCAAGTAGTGAATTTCTCAAATGAAAGAAATTGGTAGTCTTGCAAGAAAAAAAAAATGATGGAAACATGGAGGAACATAGTATATAATCATGTGTATTTGCTAATTACATTGACTTTGTTTTTGCTGGTTGCTACTGCTTCAGTGGAGAGAGCCTTTTTCGCTATGAATATTGTGAAAAGTATATTGTGGAATTGAATGGGAGATCAATGGTTGAGTGATAATATGATGGCTTATACTAAGAGCAATGTTTTTTTATTCCACTGATAATGAAGCTATAATGCAGTGTTTTCAAAATATGAAAACGCGTCATGGACAAATGTTTTTTCTACAAAGTTAAGAATGATAAACTATGGTTTAATTTTTAAGATTATTATATGTCTAAAAAAAATATGACCCTCCGACTGCATGCAATGTTGCTTTTTGTTTAGGAACTAAAACCACACACATAAATATTAGGGTGAAGTGCTAATTTAGTCCCTGAATTATCACCTCAGTGAAAATTAGGTCATTGAATTATTTTTTTGGTAAAATAAGTCCCTAAATTCATTAAAAATTGCTATTTTCATCCCTACTATTATATTCAATTTTTCTTTAACTTAAGTCACTTGACACACTTTAGAGTGTAATACCAACATTTTCTTGTCTATAAGCCCTTAACATTTCATATAGGTTGCGAATTTAACGTCTAATTTACCTCAAAAGTTAACTTCCACTATTTTTTTTTATATGAAAAACTACCAATTTATCCTCTTAACTCCATACACTATTCTTTATAAAAAAAAAACTACCAATCTACACTCCAATGTGTATCACCTGCAAATAACGTGATTAAATTGGTGGAAAATTAAATATAGTAGCTTCGAATATAATATTAGGGATGTAATTGGCAGATTTTTTTAATTCAAGGATTGATTTTTATGAAAAAAAAAATAGTTTAGAGACCTAATTTTCACTGAGGTGATAATTCAGGAACTAAATTAGCAGTTCACCCTAAATATTATTATCTTCGATCAACATTATTTACCGTCTGCTGCTCTGCAGAGGATCTAAGCATCTCACAGACGTGCCCACTGTTAACTACATTGCAAAAGATGAAGAATTCGTACAAAGAAGGAGGAGGATGATAGAGAGAAACAAGAAAGATTGTATTGATTTATTAGAGAAAATGTATACAATGGAACTTAAGGAAATGATAGCTATACAATCCCTTATATAGCCATATATCCCAATTACAATAATACCCTTCTAACTATATTTTTATTATATCAGTTATTACTCCCCCCTCAAACTAAACTTGGAGTATCCAAGTGAAGTTTGAACTAGCCAGGTATTTGAGACTGATCTGGAACTACTAGACTAAGATGTCTGCAATACTTTAAGAACATTGGACTGGGCAATCCTTTTCTAAATACATCGGCAATTACTGTTATGAAGCTAATCATGGAAATCATGGAAATCTGCTGCTGGGTCAAACCATAGGTTAATCCTTTGCTCTCTGTCGCCCACACCATTTACATTTGTTTGCAATGTGATTTGCTGACCTTCTATGTGACCCAAGAATTCAAAGTCTAGTTCATCACGCTGACTACTATTAGCCTTTGACATGACATAAAAAATTTATGATAACTCATGCATTATTCCCTGGAATCTTCATCCTCATATGAAAGAACCCAGAACTATAGTTTAGGTACGATCCAAACCCATACCCTGATGTTGTTGTAGGAAGTGACAATGTGGCTCGGAGAGAGTCAACTGAAAAGCATTCTTTGTTGCCATCTGAAAGGCCATTAGTACCAGACTATTGCTTTACTTATGAACAAGGCAAATCGAAAAGACTGTTTGCAAAGTTATTGTGGGATGAGACAGTGCCCACTGTGCTTACTTTCCCAAGTTGTCACAACCAAGTAGTATTACATCCAGAGCAGGACCGAATTCTCACTGTACGTGAATCTACAAGATTGCAAGGCTTTCCTGATTATTAATGAGCTTAGCAATACAATCAAATCTGGTCTTGGTTTGAACGTACCCAACAAGTTTTTGACTTTGAACTGAGAAGCCATAGTAACACACTCACTATATATGCAAATTATCCCTCCTAAATCTTGACAGAGACTAGCACCAAATCAACTAAGGAGAAAGACACTCCAAGAAACCAAATCAACCAAGGAGAATGACACTTCAAGAAACCAAATTAACCAATCTTCCCAGATACTAACACCAAAATTAACCAAGAAACCAAATATAACCTTCACATGAAAAATCTTCACTGAGACATTAACACAAACAGTTGATATGCTAAATTGAGGAGTACTCGAAACAGCACCTGATGACCATTTCTGATACCATTTTCAAAGCTCGAACTCTGTCTCCACAGTTCCATAGTGCACTGAACATGGTGTTGTATGAACTCAAATCATAGAAAGTCCAATTCACAGAAATTGCAGATATTGCACAAATTTCTCATATCAGAGAGCTCCTAATTCTCAAATCGTAGTAAACTTCTCAGACAACATTATAGATTTGCATATAGGTACCAAGAACAAAATCACCTGATTTACACCAGAGATCCAACGTTACTCCAAGCGCCCGTGATGGTTGTCAGTATGGAATCTTGAAGAAAACGCTTCTTTGACTCCAGCCATGTATGAATGGTGTATCAGATTTTGACAGGCAACGAGAATATGGATCTGGTTAGTTAGTGGAAGCTCCATAAGCAAAATGTACGCAAAGTGAGTTGGTACTATATGTCTTAAATAGTTTTATGAGCTGATCAACTCAAATGTGTAATGAGTTCTGAATTAAATTTGGCCTACATAAGATAATTGATTGTTTATGAATGATAAGTTAAGTGGTCATATTCTGTAAATTGCATCGAGATGTTTTGAGATAAAATTACGCATGCAAGTCTATGAAGCTTATCTCAGCCTTGTTTTGAATTTATATACGTAATTTCTTTGAGAACAATATCACAGAACTATGAAATGAGCTAGTTTAGAATGTAGACTTTAACAAGAATAGGAACTAGCTTTACGTGACCTAATTAACAATACCAAAGAAATTTGCAATTCAGGAAAGTCTTACGAATCTCCATGTGCAATGTGCATGCTCCTTTTTAAATTACAAGCATATACTTGTCCTTGTGCCTTGTGTTTTGTCCTTTTTGTTAGTCAATATGACGGGTGATTCTTGGTCATAATTAGTGGGCTTTTGTACATTTTCTCGAGGTATTTCGCATATGGTCTAGAGAAAGAGGAGGATTTTGAAGGGATCTAAATCGAGATCGGGATTACTTGAGTCCCATAAGTTTAGGGTGTACAAATAATTATAGTTTAAATTCTGTTTGGCGTTGACTTATCTAGAATACGCGTTTTATATCAGTAGCCTCTTCGCATGCACTAATGTGCATGCGAGAGGCATTTTTGCATCACTGGCGCTACATGCCCTTAAAGGTGTATTGCATTAGTTTTTTTCCATTGAAATTGTCAAGATATATTTTAAATGGATACTTTGGATGCGGTCCATAATCCTTAACATTCTTTGATTAAAACCTTAATAGTATTCAAAGTTTGATCAAGGTCCCTTGACTTTGTACACCTCATTATATTACTATTAATATTTATAGTTTTATAGTTTTGACATTAATTGTTTGATATTTTATGAGATTTATAATCCTATAAATTTAAAATCCCTCATTATAATACTATTAGAAACGGTTACAATAAAAAAATTCAAACATTTTGATTGAATAAATGGATAAAAACTATGTAAAATTAAGAAATAATAAATGGTAAAAGAATGTATCCGTAGTGTTAAAAAAATTGGTACATTTTACAAAAAAATTGGTACATTTCACATATAACAAAGTGATACATTAATAAAGAAGAATAGGTACATTATAAATAAATTAGGGTACATATAAAAGATTAAAAATTATGAGTACAAATGAATTTTTAAAAATATAGGCGCTAAAAGAAATTAATACATGGGTACAAAATAAAACTAAAAAGAAAATACAACAAATTTAAAAAAAAATGTTGCAAATTAAAAGTTGGTTCAAACTAAAATATAAATATATGATACAAAGTTTAGGCATAAAACATAAATATACCATGTGTAATTTTTCTATCATTGATTAAATATACAATGTCACGTGACGGTAAACACACGGGTACAAACACAAATAAAACTTTAAAAAATATGGGCACAAAAAGAAACTCATATATGGGTACAAATTAAAAATGAAAAGAAAATTGGTACAAATTAAAAAATATTTGCAAATTAAAAATAGGTACAAACTATATATGATAAAATATTTAGCCATAAATATAAATATACTAATTGTAACATTTTGAACACTAAAGGAATATATTTAAAAAGAAAAATATTTTATCATTCAAATAATTAATGATGTTATTAATACCCAAGGACTTTGATAAAAAAATTCAAAATGAACAGGATTTTAATCAATGGAGTAACAAAAAGAAGGTTGTGAACCTAATTTTCCCTATTTTAAATGTATTGTGCAAAGAGGAACTTTTTCTTTACCATGCACGTTCTAAAAAGTTGTCATGTTTTTCATTTTTACTTTGCGTAAAGTAATGATTTAAATGTTATTCATGCAATTGTCAAACAACATAGGATTTTGGATGCAAGTTCCTACCTAAAATCCATGAACAATAGTAAATAGATGGAAACAAACAACTTGTCAAAAACTTTGGATGGGTACAAGGAACAATAAACTGTTGGATGGGTACAAGGAACAATAAACTGTGATACAAACTAAACTTCTTTTTTTATATTTATTATTTATTTTTTATGATGGATACTAAACTTCTTGATTATCATTCTTTTTGTAACATGTCTTCTAAATAAAAGAAAGTGAATGATGATAAAACTTATGAATTTTTCACCTTATTTGCTTGGGGTATATTGTTCAACATTATCTCTTTGTAATGCAAGCTTGTATAAACATGATTTTACTAACAAATTCAAGCTACAATGAACAATTTTAGTCATTAAACAGTCTAGAAATATAAATTTATTTTCAAAAGAAGATAATAAAATATAAGATTCTCTCTTTTCCTAGGAATACATTGAAGAGATACATAAATTTATACATACTTTCAATGGACTCATGATTTTGCATCTTCATACGAACTACAAAGCCTTTTTTCTCTTCATAAAAAGATAATAAAATTTCCTGTATTGGCTTTCTCTTCTTCACGAACCAATGGAGTGAAACATTGTTTTTATCTATTTTAAAATTTATTGATCTGCAATTGCAATCTATGAAGAACCAATTCTACCAGAATCATGTTATTATATTTCTTAATAGAAAAACCAACACAAAGCAAAGGGATTCCAAGGGGAAAAAAATGTATTAACCAAGCTAAGTTGGAACATGTCGTTACAACCACAATCATCTAACTCGTCGATCAGAAAGCATACATCAGTACTCTCGCATCCCAAACCCAAGTAAATAAGCCATAGAAAGCAAACCTAATACTCTCCCATAAAAATTGAAATTAGAAGACAAACGGAAATGAAAAAAATAAGAGACGTTGGGACTGAACACACACCTTGTGCAACTACTACAGATAAAGGACTATGATTTGAAGAAGTATGGTTCTTTCTCAAATTGTTCCAGAGCCTCATGTGATCCTTCATCGCTTCAATCCTTCTTTGTAAATATGAGAAGAAAAAAAAAAGAATAAGCCGCATAACCATATTAGTGAACACTAATTGCACTGTATGGGGCTAAAATGGTGTTCTTTGCTGTATTTACAAATTGAATGAACTCACGCAGGTTCTGCACCAAGAAAGGAGAGAGAAATCAAAACCTTATAATTATATTGTGGCTTTTATTGTGATGGAAGGAATCATCACAATAGCAAATCCGTTGGGATTAGATATATAGATGGTATCAACAAAGAAAGGAAAATGTCGTAGTTCCTACCAAATTAAAGAAAAGAACTAAATTAATGATAATAAAAATCGATTAAAACATAAATCGGAAACACCTTTTTCGTTCAATGTGATAGTATTGATGCAATACAAAAAGGTTGGAAATTAAGTGATTAAGGTTGTCAAAATAAATAACACAAATAATTAGACTAAAATGAAGACAATGAACAATGTTAAGCAGAAGGGGCATTTTAAAGGTTGATTGGTTAATAAGGGTTGTTTTAACTCTCGTCAAGAGGTTTCAACCTGAACTTGCTTTGCGAGGGCGAGATGCATGATCCATTAATCCCCACAGAGATTCGCAACTAAATGTGGCTTTATTATTTTGTCATCATCTCCGCTGTCTTCTTGAGGACTGCTTTTGCTGCTTCAAATGTCAGAAACACGAAATTCTTTAACTCCTGTCAACAAAATTAAAGCAGAACTTATAGAACTTGGGAAGAGAATACTTACACAATTAAAGCAGAATTTATAGAGCTTATAGAACTTTAAGAACTATTGGGAGGAAAGTCTGAGACGTACCTGTAGGAATTACCGACCCACAGAGGAATTGCAATTTGTTTAGTTTCATCTTCCCTCGCGAACTGCTCGTTTCTTTTATGATGTTGTGTTTGAGAATAGCATGCATGGGAAGAGTAGCAGTTTTTTAAGTTCTCCATTGAAAACGTGTTTCATATTTCTGAGAGTGGGAGAGTGGGAATGTACGTGGATAATTGCCATGCGGTCTCATACTCCTGTTAAACTGATCTTAGTTGTGTTAATTTTTTTTTTCTTTCTATTTTTAATTTATTTTTTTATTATTAAAGTGCTGATTTTTGTTTTTATTAAAATGTTGTATTTTAGGGCCTTAAGGGCACGTTTGTTTGGCTTCACTAACCTGGACTGGACTAATTTTTAGTGTAATCCTCTGTTTGTTGGCTACCAAAACTAAGTTTAATGGTATTAAGTGGGACTCACTTTCACTAACTCCCTCGTTAGGTGGTCTTAGCGAGACCCCCCAAATACGAGCGGACTAGCTAAGAACATCGTCGTCCTCCTGCTCGCTCGCCTCTTCGTATTCATCTTGTTCGTCCTACTCGCCCTTCTCGTCATGCTCGTCTTGATCGTTAGGTGGTCTTAGCGAGACCCCCCAAATACGAGCGGACTAGCTAAGACCGTCGTCCTCCTGCTCGCTCGCCTCTTCGTATTCATCTTGTTCGTCCTACTCGCCCTTCTTGTCATGCTCGTCTTGATCGTCCTGATCGATCTCATCCTGATCGCTCAACTAACTACATCGGCCACACTCGCTCACTCGAGCAGGCCAAGAAATCATCAGTCTCTCTCTCACCCATCATTTACAAATTCCATTTGTTGTTTTGATTATGTGAATTGCTTTGATTCTGTGAAATCTGGGTTGGTCTTATGCTGTGAAATTGCTTGTTCTTCAATGATTTCTGCTTCTGGGTATTTTATGATGTAGTTGTACGGATTTGATTTCCTCTTTTGGGTATTTATTATCGGTTGTGGTTGTATATTTATTTCTGTTCTCTTCCGCTGAAAATTGGTGGACATTTGGTCCCCTTAAATTTCTTTCCTTTTCTGCAGCCAAAAGAGAGAACTTTGTGCAATGGCTTAATTCAGAATTCTCATCTGGTAAAAATTATCAAAACCTAGATATTGTAGCTAATTGAATTCTCAAACTTTTAACCAAATAAGTTGTAGTATCTATTTATATGGATCCCTGTTTCATGACAAGTTAAGCATAGAGAAGATATCTCCAGGCATGAACTTTTTATGATTTGTAATTTTCTTTTATTTCAAGGTTTTAGGCAAACTTGTGTTGTTTTACCTACTTTATGTTAATATAATCAGAAGTGGGCTTGCTATTTGTGTTGTTTTACCTACTTTATGTTAATATAATCAGAAGTGGGCTTGTTATTTACTGATATAGATGTTGTTCTTCTACTTTGCAATGTGTGTTCTTGTAACTTCAAGTTTTGTGGAAGTTGTATGTTATAGATTATGGGGATCTGTTGTAGTGGAAGGATATGGTGATCTTAAAACGAACTGGTACTCTTGCTACTTTTCATTATGTTGATGCCAATAATTATATTTCTCAATCCATCTACTTGGATCAAATGCTACAGCTGCCAGCTCTATATATAATATTGAAAGTATATATGGCTGGTGCCTCTAACATGGAAATCGCTATATGGCTGGTGCCTCTAACATGGAAATCGCTATGGAACATTGTAGTCTAAAGGGGAGATTATAGACCAATGATGTTGATATTGAAAATAGTGGTGGAGTTATGGTTCATTCGTTTAGTTGTTACTGCTCTTATTCTTATTTTTAACTTAATGGTTGATGCCAATTCAAATTTGAATGAAGTTGTAGCTCATGGAATGACTAAAGATGATTGCATGTGATTTTGCATTTGCTAATTTCCTATCCTTTGTGATACTGCATTTGCTAATTGGTAACATCTTATCGTTGTATTGAACTTCGATATCACCAACCAGTAGGTAATATTGAAATCTTATGCCAATGGCCGGCTTTGTAAAATACTTTGCTAATTTGGACGTTGATTCTATTAGTCTGCCAAGTTTCTTATTATGTTGGTTTTTTTTTTTTTTTTTTATGCAGGTGATGGTTATGCATTATGACAGAAAGCGTTTTGACCAGACAAGTATCAAAATAGCTTAGTTTTGAGTTTATTTGTTTAGTGAGCTATATTGTATATACCTTTACTTACAATTATGTTAACATTGGGATGAATGAAAATGGTATTATTCATGGATTTTGGGAGGCTGTGAAGAAGAAATCGAAATTTTCTTCCTCCAAATTTGTGGTCTGATGAGTTTGAGTTTTTAACAATTTTGGGACATTTGGGTTGCTGAACGTTTCAATGTTTATAGATTTCTCAATTTTAGAGGCTTAGAGGGATTTTAGACCAAAAAGTGAGAAAGTTGGATGTACTGATTCTGAATTCTTAAGTTGTAGTTGAAAGCGCTGTTTGTTTTTTCAAATTGCAATGCTACAATGCACAAAAACTCAATATTTTCTTTCGTTTCCAAGCAATTGCCGTTGAGTTTAATGCAATTATATCATTTGATTTGATTGTGGGTATTTTGCAGTTGAGTTGGATGTAGTTCTATCGTTAAAATTTACAATTTCACTATTTTTCATTATCCTGCTTCTTAGTCCGACACTGCACCAAACGCTTCACTAAGTTAATCCAGCTTAGTCTAGTCTAAACCAGTCCAGCTTAGTCCCTGAAGCTAGTCCAGTCTAAGACAGTCTGATGCAACAAACGCACCCTAAAAGAAAATGAGGAACTGGACGCACTTTTTTCTTTGTTTTACTTTTTAAATCGCAAAACTGCTAAATTTTAGAGGATAACTATAATGCTTGTCTTTTTTTTTTTTTAATTTATTCTTTTCCAATACAGTTTTTTTTTGTTCGGTTATGTTTTTTTTTTTACCAATTTGTCCTAGTTTTTTTTGAACTTTTGAAGGTTTGATTGTGAAGAAAACAAAGGGGCTTTCTTGGCATTTTGAAATGCTTCACCTATTTGATCTTCTCCCTTTATATATATAGATTCATAGATAGGATTTGTTTATCGTAATTAATTACGTATAAAACCTTTAATAAGGATTAAGGAATTTCTTTCTAACCATTAGATTAGATAAGAAATGATCCAATGATGATAAGAGTTAGGTTTCCTTTGACGATTAAATAAACAAAAATGCTACTCTTACTACATATTTGTACCATCTTATCTTTTTCTGCCAATTTACCTCCTTCACTAGTACGAGGCTGCCAATTACCTCCCTGTCAAAAGATTTTAAAGAATTTCATCCAAATTTCCATTAAGTGATGTGAGATGCATATGACACAGCTTCAAGACAAACTTAGAATTTGACTCTGGAAAACAATAAGATTTTTTTGGGGGGGGGGGGGAGGGTTATCTGCCAATACCCAAGGGAATTGTAGATTGGGAAATACTTTTCACATACCTTTTTTCACTTCATACACACTTTTTTTATTTTGTGGTTGTTATATAGAACAATATACAGTAAAATTAACAGCCGTAATTTACAAAGAAGTGACAAAGTTAAAAGGAGAGTGTTGAAATCACTACCCTTATAAACAATCTGTTTGCAAAATAGATAATTTGCCAAACTATTTAAGTACTTTTTATCCAACTAACATGGGATAATTTGAAGAAAGTTGATGATCCACATTAAAATCAATTGACTATTGGAGAGTTATTTAACTTCTAAACTTTGCAAGATTCCTTGATTCCCAAATATGTGATTCAAACTCTCAACACACCCCCTCATGTATGACGTTATTTAAGCCTAGTTCGTGAACAGCATATATTGGGTGATGTGAGAACAAGTGAGTTGTTGGCTAAACACGTGAATTAACCTAACTTTGATATCATGAAGAAAATTGAGGTTCCAACCTAAAATTTAGCAAGGGAGACACCCTTGCAAGGTTCCTTAATTCCCTATGTGAGATTCACAGTCAACAGAATTCTCTAATCCAATTAGTTAGTGTCTGCATGGATGATTTTCTCTTGGATTTTCAATGCGGGCGTATGAGCAGTCACTATAACCCTTTTCTCAAGGGTCACCCCTAAGTTGAAGAAATTTTTTTAGTGTCACCACCGATATCATAAATTAGTACTGTTATTAAGACAAGTGTTATAATATGGAAGGACGAAATGATAGATGTTTCATTTGGACTTAAGGTATAATTTTAATGAATAGATACATGTACAAGTTAGTGATAGCATATGATGATCATACCAAAATATTCCTCTTAGACTCAAGGGGAAATTTTACAGGAATCAAGAATGGCGCCATGTCCCTTGTGATGTTTTGACAAAACAATAATTGTTAATTTGTTTTATTGTTGCACAAGACGATATTCTAAACTACTCTTATTCACAAAAATGAGGAGAATTTTGGTGAAAAGAGTTGAAACAATGTCTTGGCTAACTCACCTAATCTATATATATTCTTTTTATCACCATATGAGGTAGACATGGCGCCTACTCTATATATATCTATATATATATATATATATATATATATATATATATAGACACACACATATTTTTTAAGGGAAGGGATCTCCCTTTTTTTGAAAAAAAAGGGATTAGTTGTGGAGTCCACACCACATCGAACTTCAATGATTCAAACCGTCTACTTTTAAGTTGCACCTCATAAATCATCCTTACAAAATATTAGCTAAATCAGAAATATTTGAGGCTTCTAATTGAGTTCAAAGACATTGACGAACACTACGTTATAAAAACATTGAAAATTTATTGTAATAATTAAATAGACAAATGATTTCAGACTGAATTGAATTTTTGCATAGATGATCTATGAAGATCCCTTCTCTTAAAGGGTTTGTATATGTATGTATGTGTGTGTGTGTGTGTATATACACACACACACACATATATATACATACATATATATATAATGTAACTTTATTGACATCTCGCATTTTGTTGAATACACCCCAGATAATAAAAACACCTCACAATTATTTTTGAAATTAAAAAAAAAAAGAAAAAATCTTAATACACCTCATTTACTTACCCCAAACTATCATCATACACCACACTTTTTACATAAAGCTTCAACTAGTAAAGGAGACACCTATTGCAATTGTGCATATTTAGTAGGCTCCAACCCAAACGTACATAAAAAATGATGCCATGCAAGTTTTCGACAAATATCCACCCGAATGTCTTAACCTTTTCGGTAGAGGCCTACCAAAATATGTTCACAATTTTTATAAAGACCTATCAAAAGTTTACGTCGGGATTTAGAGTTTCGCAAACAGTAAGACGCCATTCAAATTTATGCGAAATAAATATGAAGTCATACTTTATGCGGATCCCCCCAAATAGTCAATCCTATGTCCATTCGGAAAAAAAAAGTTTTTTTTCATCAATGTGTGAAATATATTGCAGAAATATACCAACTATTTATATGATCAAATACAATAAATTAAATGTATAATCACTATCAAACTTATAAAAATTAAATTAGGAAAAAGAAATAAGAATATCTGGCATGTGACCGAAGAGAGGCGCGATATCCCTGCCCTAAAGCCATAGACGCCTCCTACATGCAGGTTATCACGGTGCCTACAACTCCAAAATACAACCCAAAGCCTCACATGATGTCTGATCCGTTATGCACGCCAACCGAAGATGGGATTGCCAAGTAGTGATCAATTGCCTAAGAATTATAAAACAGGAATTGTAGGAATGTAAATTGATTGATAGAGATGTGAGAAGTGAATGAGACATAATAGTTTTTAACGTATTCTATTTTCTGTCTGAGGTTTCTTATTTAAAGAACTTCTCATACCCCTTTAGAAAAAGATTATGACTCTTCAAATAAAACACAACTCTTAAATATTAAAAATAAATAAAACAATAATAAGTTTTGAATCTTTAAAATAAAATATAATTAAAATAACCAACAATCCCCCACAAGATTCAAAACTCTATGAGGAATAAAATAGACACAATTGAAGAAACGGAAGTTTGGGCAATTTGTGTACCATGCAATGGGTGTAGGTGTCCTTTGGACTTGAACCTACACTTAACATTCATAGTTTTCACCTGAAGGAATAATTGTGAACTAAGTATTAAACTATATTCCTCTAATTCAGATTACAATATTTGACACAAATAGTATTGATAAAAAACTTGGCATGGGTTAGCGGTATTTATGGCCATGCGCTTAATCTTGATTCTCATGAGTGATTTTAGAGAACAACCCAATTCTCACAGCCACGGCCCCACATCTACTATCACTTAGGTGAGTATTCCAAGAGTACATGCGACCTGTACTCTGCGGGAGATTGCCCGCCTTGGAACGCATTCAGGACAATGTCCTCCCTTAACATCACATATCATCAGCACAAATGTCATAGGGATGCGCATGGAATTTTATTTCAAATCTCCTATTTTAGAGTGCTGAAATATAAGTCACGCAATATGGATTGTTTCTTCCCATTGAACCTTGTTCATGGGATCTCCAATCACAAAGGTTGGGTTTCCCCCCTAGGTGACTTCCTTATGGTTTAAGCCCATCCCCCTTGACAAATCTAGGACTCCATTCCCAGATAGACCTTTGGTTAATTGATCAGCAATATTCTTTTTCGACTTCACATAGTCCAAAGAAACAACTTTTTTATTTAACAAGCTTCTCACATATTTGTATCTAACATTGATATGTCTATTTAATTTCTTATTTGTATGTGTCAGCCTCACTAAATCTATCACGGCCTTATTATCACAATGTATGGAGATGGCATGTATAGGCTTGCTCACCAGTAGGATATCAAGCAAAAAATTATTAATCCATTCAACCTCTATACATGTAGTATCAAGAGCTATGAGGTCAGATTCTTTGTACTTATGGAAATTATTGTTTGTTTCTTAGATCCCCAAGATATAGCTGCTCCTCCCAATAAAAATACATATCCTGAAGTAGATTTTATTTTGGAGCTATTTGTGATCCAATTTGCATCACTGTACCCTTCTACTACAAAAGGAAATCCTTTATAGTTTATAGAATAATCCAAAGTTCCTCTTAGATACTTAAACACTCGCCTTAAAGCATTCCAGTGTTCTTTACTTGGATTATGAGTGTATCTACTTAGCCTTCCAACCGCATAAGCTATATCGGGTCTAGTTTTATTTGCCATATACATCAAAGACCCAATCATTTGAGAATATTGGAGTTGACACACGGGTTCACCACCATTTTTAAGTAAGCACACACTTGGTTCATATGGTGTCGAGACATGATTGTAATTGAAAAAATTGAACTTCTTAAGCATTTTCTCAATTGCACTAGCTTGGTTTATAATAAAACCTGCTTGTGTTTTTTATACTTTCATTCCTAATATAATATTGGCTTCTCCTAGATCTTTCATATCAAACCTCCTTGATAGATAACATCTTTCACAATTTCCAGACTTGTTCTAAATAATAATACAGCATCAACGTAAAGACATAAAATAACACATTGTCCATTGCATTCCTTATAGTAGACACACTTTTCATGATCATTAATTTCAAAATCCTATTCTAAAATGACTTTATCAAACTTCTCATGCCATTGCTTTGGAGCTTGCTTGAGTCCATATAACGACTTAACCAACTTACACACTTTATGTTCTTGGCCTTTCACTATAAATCCTTCGAGTTGCTCCATGTACATTTCTTCATCTAAGTCTTCATTCAAAATTGCTGTTTTAACATCCATTTGACGAACTACTAAATTGTGTATAGAAGCTAATGCTATAAGAATCCTAATTGTGGTAATCCTAGACACAAGAGAGTAAGTGTCAAAATAATTAATTCCTTTCTTTTGAGTGAATCCCTTGGCAACTAGCCTAGCTTTGTACTTGTCTATAATTCCATCAGGCTTCAGTTTCTTCCTAAATACCCACTTATAACCAATTGGTGTAGTACCAGGTGGTAAATCCGTTAACTCCCAAGTGTTATTTTGTAAAATAGACTCAACTTCACTATTTATAGCTTCTTTCCAAAATGGAGCATCGATGGAGGTCATGGCTTCTTTATAGGTTGTTGGATCACCGTCAATTAAAAAGGTATAAAAATCGTCACCAAAGTTCTTCTCCACTTTAGGTCTCTTACTCCTGCTAAGTTCTATTGGAGGCTCTTCTTCATTTGTAACTTGATGACTAATACTTGTGGAGGCTTTGTCAGTAATAGTGCATGATCTATCTGTCACTTGCTTTTGCATTCTAGTCTTGAAAGGAAATATGTCTTCAAAATATGTTGCATCCCTTGACTCCAATATAGTGTTATTTGAAATTTCATTTATTTCAGAGTTGATGACTAGAAATCTATTGGCACTACTATTATGAGCATAACCTAAGAAAATAGTTATCCATAGTTTTAGGTCCTATCTTCTTTCTCTTAGGTTCTGGGATCGCAACTTTAGCCAAACACCCCCACACTTTCAAGACTTGAAGATTTAGAGTTCTCTTTTTCCAAATTTTATATGGAGTAGTAGTGTTGTCTTTAATGATTACTCTATTTAATATAAAATATGCAGTCAAAATTGCTTCCCCCCCCCCCCCCCCCCCACAAATTTTCAGGTAATCCAGAACTCAAAAGCATTGCGTCTACCATGTCCAATAAGGTCATATTCTTCCTTTCTGCAACTCCATTAGATTGAGGAGAATAGGGTGCTGTTACTTCATGTATAATACCATGCTCTTCACAGAAAACACTAAGATCAGTAAGAGTGTACTCACCACCTCTATCAGACCTAAGTCTCTTTATCCTTTTCTCTAATTGATTTTCCACTTATGTCTTGTAAATCTTAAATTTACCAAATACTTCATCCTTAGTCTTTATCAAATAAATATAACTATACTTCGAACAATCATCTATAAATATGACAAAATATTTATTACCAGTTCTAGTAGGTGATCTTTTTGAGTCACAAACATCACTATGTATAAGCTCTAAAATTTGGGTATTCCTTTCACCGGACTTAAAAGGTTTCCTAGGTTGTTTTGCTTGTACACAAATTTCACACTTATGCTTGAGATTCATGTTTGACTTGGGGACCAGGTCTAAATCCATCATTTTCTTAATTTTGAGCAAGTTTACATGTCCCAACCGTCCATGCCAAACATTACTAGATTCAACATTGAGAACTTTTGGAAGAGTATTGCACTTGGAAGAAACACTTAACTTAAATAATCCTTCACTAATAAAACCTTTTCCAATAAATACATTTTTCTTGGTTATTACAACCTTATTTGATTCCATTACAACTTTATAGCGTTGCTTTACTAAACATGATCCACTAATTAAACTTCTTCTAAAATCAGGTACATGTCGCACGCCCTTCAAAATTAAGACCTTTCCATATGTCATCTTCAATTCTATGACTCCAATTCAAAGCATTTGAGAAATTGAATCATTCCCTAGAGTTACATGTCCTCCACCTGATTCCTGGTAAGTTTTGAAACATTCACGATCAAAACAGACATGCACATTAGCTCCAGAATCTACCTACCAATCCTTATTTTCATAAGTAAAATTGACAAAAGAATCATACTTAAAATGTGTTTGAGAAGATTGTTGCTCCATCAGCATATTCACTTGAGCTTTTGGACCACTATGATTTGACTTAGAGTTGTTCTCCTTAGTCTTCTTGTAGAAGCTATCCTTAGCTATATGATTGGTTCTTCCGCAAACAAAGCAAACCCCCTTATCTCTCCCTTGATCCTTAGTCTTCTGGAAGTTCTTATTTTGGTTGGGTGATATGAACTTAAAATTTATTCTTCTGGGTTTGAAATTCTTCTTATTATTTCTGGTGAACTTGTTTTTGTTTTTGCCATTTTTGTTGGTGTCATTCTCAACTAAGTTCACAGTTGTTTGCTTTTCGGTTTCCTTCCTTTGGCTTAACCTATGTTTCTCTTCGACCTTTATTGAATTCATGACTTGAACCAAAGGAAGTTCTCCTTGTTTATGCCTTAGGGTTCTAGCAAAGTCATTCCAAGATTGAGGCAGTTTATCAATAAGGCAGGAGACTTTAAAGTCCTCACTGAACTTTGTTCCTTTCTTTTCAACTCTTCTTAATAGCTCCTGATACTCATGTATTTGTTCCCCCACAAACTTGTTATCAACCATCTTATAATCATTAAAGTTTGAGACCGTGAACCTATCCATCCCAGCATCTTCAATTCCATATTCCGCTTCTAAAGTTTCCCAAAGTTCTTTGGCAGTGGATGTAGTAGCATGATACACATCATAGAGGTGATCAGAAAGGGCACTTAAGATTCTGTTGTGACAATGGTATTCTATTAGTACATGGGTTAGTTTAGAAGATGACTCTTTAGAAGAGGAATCTTTGTTTGATTAAGTTTCTTCAAGTGCGGATACAAGTCCCAAGACAGTTAACCAATATTTCACTTGTTTTTGCCACCTACGGAAATTGTAGCCACTAAAATTTTCAGGCTTAACACTATTGACTTCTTCTAAACTTGCCATTTTTTATGTAATATTGACTAATAATAAGTGAGAGAGAGAAATAAGATTGCTACAATATTGTAGAAATTAAAACAAATTGTCACTCAAAAGTTTTAACAAGTATAGGATAAACTATACTAGTGTACAATAACCACATATCAGTTAATAAAGATAATTACGCACAAATTTAATTAAAGCATAAAACAATTCATATATATATCAGTATGCAATGTTAGTCAAATCACGTATGTTCCAAGAGTTTATAATTAAAGCAATTCAATTGTACTTTAAATTGATGACAGTTTAATATTTAAGAATTAATTGCAATTAAACTATACAGGGATTATCAACCCCAGAAAATAAATGACAGATAGGCAGTATTAAAGTGCTTTGGTACCGAATAAAAACAATATGCAGAGAATCAAAGATGCAATGAAGGCAGTATTATAAACACACTTTTTTGTAACTATATTAGTAATTTAAGAACCAAATAATTAACGGCAGGAGTAAAAGGGTTCAACTGCTATTTAGATGCAATCAACGAAGGGCAGGGTTAGCCTTTCCCAGACAATTCAACGATAGGAAAACTATAATTATTGGGCTTTCAAAGCACTGTGAAAACAGATTGTAAAAATTTGCAATTATATTATCACTTCAATGGCTTTAGATTGTCAAATATATTGCAGAAACATACCAACTATTTATATGATCAAATATAATAAATTAAATGTATAATCACTATCAGACTTATGAAAATTAAATCAGGAAAAAGGAATAAGAATATCTGGCCTATGAATTGAAGAGCGGCATGATGTCGCTGCTTTAAAGCTGTAGATGCCTCCCTACGTGCAGGTTATGGTGGTGCCTACAACTCCAAGATACAACCCAAAGCCTCACATGATGTCTGATCCGTTATGCACGCCAACGGCAGACGGGATTGCCAAGTAGTGATCAATTGCCCAAGAATTATAAAACATGAATTGTAGGAATGTAAATTGACTGACAGGGATGTGAGAAGTGAATGAGACATAATAGATTTTAACGTATTTTATTTTTTGTCTGAGGTTTCTTATTTAAAGAACTTTTCATACCCTTTTAGAAAAGGATTATGACTCCTCAAATAAAACACAACTCTTAAATATTAAAAATAAATAAAATAATAATAAGTTTTGGGGTAAATTACACTTTCATACCTCAGGTTTGGGCTCTATTTCAATTCCTTACAACATCTTTAAAACATTTCACTTTCATACCTTAAGTACGATTTTATTTCAAAATAATACCTCCGTTACATTTTCCATCCATTGATCCGTTAAATGCTGACGTGGCTGCCACATATATGCCACGTGGCTGCCAAATGTCTGCCACGTGGCAAAAAAAATTTTAATTTTTTTTTTTAAAAAACCCTGAATTTTTACAGAAAAAAAGAGGGTAAATTACACTTTCATACCTCAAGTTTGGGGTCTATTTCAATTTCTTACAACATCTTTAAAACATTTCACTTTCATACCTTAAGTACTATTTTATTTCAAAATCCGTTACATTTTCCATCCATTGATCCATTAAATGCTGACGTGGCTGCCAAATGTATGCCATATGGCAAATAAAATAATTTATTTATTTTTTTTAAAAAACCTGAATTTTCTCAAAAAATGAAAAATTTGAAACCCACATCTGCAAGAAGAAGAAGAGGGAGGAAGAATATAAAAAAAAATTGTCCCTCCCCCACCCCCCAAGCGACCCACATCTGCAAAAAGAAGAAGAAGAAGAAAGAAAGAAAAAAACCCCAAAATCCCACCCAAGCCACCCCTCCCAAAAATCCCGCATCACCCACCCCCAAAAATCCCACCCGAGATTAGGTGGATCTACCACAAAACCAGTCCAAAAATCATCTCAAACTCAAACTATTTTCAAAACTCACCCACACTGAAAATCACCAGATCGCGGACGGAGGAGGGTCCCTGGGGGGGGTCGCCGAGCGGGGGTTGGAAGGGCTTTTCTTCTTCTTCCTGCATATGTGGGTCGTTGGGGGGAGGGATAATTTTTTTTTCCTCCCTCTTCTTCCTTCCTCTTGCAGATGTGGGTTTCAAATTTTTGTTTTTGTTGAGAAAATTCAGGGTTTTTAAAAAAAATTAAAAAATTATTTTATTTGCCACGTGGCAAACATTTGGCAGCCACGTGGCATATATGTGGCAGCCACGTCAGCATTTAATGGATCAATGGATGAAAAATGTAACGGATGTATTATTTTAAAATAAAATAGTACTTAAGGTATGACAGTGAAATGTTTTAAAGATGTTGTAAGGAATTGAAATAAACCCCAAACCTGAGTTATGAAAGTGTAATTTACCCTCTTTTTTTTTGTAAAAATTCAAGTTTTTTTTTAAAAAATTTTAATTTTTTCTTTTGCCACGTGGCAGACATTTGGCAACCACGTCGTATATATATGGCAGCCACGTTAGCATTTAACGAATCAATGGATGGAAAATGTAACCAAGGTATTATTTTGAAATAAAATAGTACTTAAGGTATGAAAGTGAAATGTTTTAAAGATGTTGTAAGGAATTGAAATAGAGCCCAAACCTGAGGTATGAAAGTGTAATTTACCCTAAGTTTTGAATGTTTAAAATAAAATATAATTAACATAATTAAAATAACCAACACAATGTGTTAGTGCCTTTAATGGTTAAAGTTGTGTTCAACAATAGAGAGAGAGAGTAAGTTTGAGAACTTAAAAAAAAAAGGAATGTTGGGATGCATGTTATCCAACATTAGAAATGGCTTATGTGTACTAAGAAAATAATTTTAAAACCTTCTACATCTTAAATAGTCATTTCATACAAGGACATAAAAGTTATTTAATTGAAATTTTTTAATAAAGTGTATCCAAGAAAATGGAAAATGTAAATAAAACAACCAAAGATCAAAACATACAAGTTATCAAAGAGATGGGCTAAAGGTCCACTTTCAAAAACATCGATATTGTCCACAACTTAATAATTACCACCTGCACAATCCGTCAGGTGTGAGGTTTTATCAAAAAAAGTATCAGTGTTAGTTGGAGTGAGGTTATGATATTTAAACTATTATTTCTCTTTTTGTATAGCCAATGTGGGACTCAACACAACGCCTCACGTTGGACCCAATTAGTGGGTCACACGTGGAAGGTCCATACATCGGCAACCAAGTAGAGCCAAAGGAACTCATCCTACACACGGGACCAAGGGACCCACCATCATCGCTTGGGGCCAAAAGGACCCACTCATCACGTGGCAGTACGATACTAGCCCGCTCCCTGGCTCTGATACCATATCGAATTATTAGAAAGACAGGCTACGGGCCCACTTCCAACAGCACCGATACTATCCCCAACTTGCTAATTACTACCTGCACAATCTGTCAAGTTGGGGTTTTATCACAAAAAACCTCGTTAGTTGGAGTAGGATTATGATATTTAAACTATTATTTCCTTTTTTGTATAGCTGATGTGGGACTCAACATAGACACAGTCAAACTCACCAGGTACGGCCCATGCTATTTTTACTTTTTAGTTGACCTCTATTTGGATTTGTGCTATGGAGCTAGAGAAGAGCATGAGTGCCAAAATCCTCGTTTGAGATTGTTTCCGTAAAAAACACATGCTCGTAAGCGCTTCTATTACATGTATTTTCATTATAAATATTTAAAAAATAAATAAAAAGAAGTAATTAGAAGTGTTTTTGAAGCAACATATTGCAGGTGCTTCTTCAAAAATAAATTCTACGACCCATAATTACTTTAAGTTTTCTATGCTAAACGTAGGCATAAGCGCTTCTTGATTGTCAAACAACATTTTCAATTAGCTTTTCCAAAAGAAATCCTAAACAATTCCTAAAATTTAACGTAGGATGCTAAACTTGTGTTCCATACAAGGCCATTTATTTGCTACATTATAACGAACTACAACTTTGTTTGTTAGAGATAATTGGCTTGAATAGTAGTATTTACTTTATTGAAGGCATCTTGACAGAAGAAATTGATGACAACTTCTATATTTTGTTCAAGTTGAAGCTTAGTCATGAAAAAATTACATCCCAAATGAATCCCCACAAAAAAGGTAGAATTAAAAGGGACAACTTTTTTCATGAGTAACCTTCAACTTGGAGAATATAAAGAAGTTGTCATGTATTTCTTCCTTGATGCCTTCAATATAGTGAATAATCCTATTCAATTCGATCATCTCTACCAAACGAGGCATATATGTGTAAATTGGTCCAAAGTAAGACCTAGACATGAAAGGTGAGGACACATAGATTTGATAGATTTATCTTAACTTCAATATTTTTTATTGAAAAGTGAGATTCACACACTTTTTTTTTTTTTTTTACATTGTACACTTTTGTTTGTTTAAGCAAGTCGTCATATTTCTACCAAGCTTGGCACTTATTAGGTGTGGTGATTGTTTTGTCCTTAACCCACCATATGATATACTTTTTAGAAAGAAAAAAAAAATTATTATTGAAGAGGGGGAGGATTTGAAACTATTACATCAATACAGGGGAGGGAAGAGTTTCGAATCCAAGATACATGGATAAAAACTCAATACCCTATCCACTAGGATATTAGACCACATATACTATATGATAATTCTAATTTCCAATAAATGTTTGGCCATGTATCCGCCTCTTCAGCCTTTATCCATCTTGGTTCATAAAAAGTCCAAGGGATGCAAAATGAAAAAGAATACATTAGCTTGTCTATAACTATTTCAATTTATGTTTTATTTGTTATTTTTTATATGTCGAACGTGGCGAAAACATATGAGGGGAATGAAGAATGAAGAAGGGTGGTGAGAGTGCGGGAAATAAATAAAGAATAAAGATTGAAAAACAAAATCTTGAAAGTGTAAATAACTTAAAATAGTTTTCGGTTTGATTATTTAATTTCCATTTTGCATGTCTTTTCTTTTACATCTCTTCCATATCACTCATACAATCCTTCTTCCATTTCTTATCCATCAATTTTCTCATGTATTTTTCTCTATTTCTAACACAAAAATAATCAAAAATTAAAAACGAAATAGTTATAAAACTGTCTCTTACATTTTTTATGTGTTATTCCTTTATATATGTACAAAATGTAAGAATATGAGCTTGAGATTAGATGTTTTGTCACTTGCTGTTTAAGTCCAATTAGTATAAAGAAAGTTTTATTAGAAGATGAATGCTAATTCTTGTTTATAAAGGATTCTGTTATAGCATTGAATTGATAAAGGTTAGAAAACACATAGTTTTCGATATGGATTCTAATAGGGGTCCTTATTGGGTGATGACAATGATTATATATGTCTATATATATATATATATGTATATATATATATATATATCAAGACCTTTGCTCTCATAGTACTACGCTCTTTTCTGGAACTAAATCCTATTATTAGTTTGAGCACAAAGTGTACTGACAGAGAAGAGAAGGCCCTGCTGTGATTGATCCGTTCCATAGATTCATGGCTTCATCAAGTGGAAATTCTTTTGCTGTATTTGATTAATGGATTAAGGCTTTGTGTTTTGTCTAATTGTAATTCATAAAACTAAATCTTCGTTGTGGGTTAATGTTTTATATGTGATATCAGAGCCTAAAATTTTAGTTCTTGAATTCAATTGTCAAAATCGAATGAATCCTCAGATTAAAAAAAAAAAAACACCAACGTTCTGCAGTTACTAGGTTTCGAAACTGGTTTTGAAAATTTTGTTATAAAACCGGAGCTTCATAAAACGACAAAGCATTTCCAGAAATTAATAATTTTTATTCAAACTTTTGTCCGAAGAACCATACCTTGTTTAGTCTTTTGGGGATTGATAGTAAGGTCAGTGGCTAGTGCAATTTTGGTTATTCTTCGTTCTTGTTGCATCGGTGATCTGGCTTTTCTCTGGTTCCTCAATACAATCTTATGAGTCATTGATACATATTAATTTTTGCTTCCCCTGACAAATGTTGATGCCCTTCCGATATTAAGGTATGTGCAAAATTCAATTTTGATCTCACTTTAGTTTTGTTTTACGATTCTTACATAAAGATAATCAGAGTAGATTAAAATTCTTTATGAATTAATTTCACTGATAGAATAAAATTGAAGCTGAATTTATCAATCTAATCATCCGTGGGAGAAGTTAAGTTTGGATATTTAAACAAATCATATGTTCTTTTTCAGTTATTGAAATCTGATATAATATGGGGGCAAGTCCTTACGAATGAATATAATGATAGTCTATGATTCTTCAGTATGAAACTTTGGCATTTTTCTGTGAAATTCTCTTATTCTATATGTGCTTATCAACTATTCGTTGTTAAGATTATGTATATGAATAATGGATTTGAATTATGACGTGCAATAGACTAAGAAAAGAAATCAGGAACCTAAAAGTTCATAATGTGATTTCATTGGTTTTCTTCATAGTCTGCAATATCTATGAAGACCTTGAATATGGCCAACATTCCAATTCTCACTGGTGGTAGCAATTACAAAAAGTGGAGGAGGGAAATTGGTCTGCTGTTAACTCTCAATGAGTTTGATATAGCAATTGACAATCTCAAGCCTATCATTACTGATTAAAGTACAAGAGCTGAAAAGACAGATCATGAAAGATGGATGAGAGCTAACAAGGTAGCAGTTTCCATCTTGGAGAGTGGTCTGACTGATACCATTCAAGGTGGAATTAAGAAACACGACTTGGCTGTGGATTATCTGAAAGTAATTGAAAAGAAGTTTAAGGAATTTGAGAAGGTTGAAGTAAGTCAATATATGTCCTTATTAGCCACTTACAAGATTGAGGGTATTGGATCAATAAGGGACCACATCATGAAGATGACTAATGCAGCAGAAAAGCTCAACTCTATGGATGTCAATATTGGTGAAAAACAATTGGTGTTTATGATTCTCCAAGCACTGCCTATGAAGTACATCCAATTGAAGGTGTCTTACAATACACAAGACAAAAGCTGGGATGTAGATGAGTTAATTGCAAAGAGTGTACAAGCAGAAACTCGGCAAAAACATGAGAAAGGTAAGGAGATAGAGGATGTCAATTTTGTGCAAACAAGAAAGGGGAAGGAGATATTCAATGCTGGAGATTCTTCCGATTCTGGTAAGAATTCTAAATTCTCTAAGAATTCTAATAGATTCAATGCATCTGTTAAAGTAAGTCACTCTCTTAAAAGATCTAACAAGTTTAAAGTTAAAACAAAGGCTTTGACTAAACTTAAATGTTTTTGGTGCAAAACTAAGGGTCATTTGAAAAAGGACTGTGAAGTTTTTAAGGACTATTTAAGGAGTAAAGAAAAAGATCAGGTGCTTGTTTGTGTAGAATCTAATCTAATTGAGGTACATGTTGATTCTTGGTGGTTTGACACTGGATGCTCAGTTGATGCAACTAATTCTTTGAAAGGTTTTCATAAGCAAAAGGAAATTGGAAATGGTTTTTACAATGTTTATGTGGGGGAAGGGACTAAAGTTGCAGTGGTATCTATTGGGGTTATGAATTTAAAACTGTATTTTGGTTTTGTTTTAAAATTGAAAGATGTGCTCTATGTGCCAAAGATGAGAAGAAATTTAATTTATGCTTCCAAAATAGTCAAAGATGGCCTTGCTTTTCTTGCTGATGATGAATGCTTAAAATTTGTCCAAAAGAACTGCCTTAATTCAGTTTTAGGGACTGCTCTTTTGTTTGACAACTTGTGGCAATTTGAATGTTTATTGGAGTCTGTTAACCATCCTGTTTTAAATGTTAGTTCTAAATGAATGCTTGACATTGACACTTCTTATATTCTCTAGCACAAAAAAAAAAAAAAAAAGATTAGGGAAAGAAAGAGTAATTAAACTTTCAAAGGCTGAGTTAATTCCAAAGCTAGATTTCACTGCTGCAACTGAATATGTTGATTGTTTAAAAGGTAAGATGACTAATTTTAGGAAACTTGATGCTAAGAGAAGTTAGGGTTTACTTGAAATAATACACATTGATGTATGCGGTTCTTTTCTAGTTAAAACTACTTGTTTCCGTAAATGGTTTTAACTGGAAAATGACCGTAACCATCAGTGTGTATTATTTCAAGTAAACCCTGACTTCTCTTAGCATCAAGTTTCCTAAAATTAGTCATCTTGCCTTTTAAACAATCAACACACTCAATTGCAGTAGTGAAATCTAGCTTTGGAATTAACCCAACCAATTATATTCTGAATCGAGTACCAAGCAAATCAATTTCTTCAACACCTTTTTAATTGTGGCATGGAAGAGTTCCTAATTTTGGGTATTTTCATGTTTGGGGATGCAAAGCTAAAGCTCGATTTTACAACCCAAATGAAAGGAAGTTGGATCCTAGAACACACTTTTGTTATTTTATAGGTTATTCTGAAAAGTCAGAGGGGTTTAGATTCTATATTAGAATCATACTAGGATCCAGGAAATACACAATGCAGCTTTTCTTGAAGACCAAGATATTTTTGATTTGTTAAAAGAGAATTTTGTCTTTGAAGAGATAGATCAACCTCATGGGGTTTCTGCAGGAATTGATTACAATCAGCTTATATTATTTCCTTAATCACTGCCAACTAAAAGAGAGGAAATGACTGAAGATTTAGAGTCTCCTATTGACCACACTATGGAGATTGATCATCAAACACATGCTGATGCACCTGTTTCAGATTTAGAACAAATTTCAGTGAAAACCAACCTCAACTTGAACCAAGAAAGTCCACTAGAGCTCAAATGTTTATTGCAAATAGTGATTATGTTTATCTGCAGGAAAGTGATTTTGGCATTAGAGATATTGATGATCCTATTTCATATTCTTGGGCCATAAAGAGTTCTTAATTAGTTTTGTGGCAGAATGCAATGAATGATGAATTAAACTCAATGTTCAAGAACAAAGTTTGGACATTAGAGGAGTCTAATTCATATATTAAGCCTACATGCTGCAAATGGATATATAAAACTAAAAGAGATGCACATGGGAGGATTGAAAGGTATAAAGCAAGATTGGTTGCTAAAGGATTCACAAAAAGAGAGGGAATCGACTATAATGATACTTTTTCCCCAGTATCTTCCAAGGATTCCATGAAAGTGATTATGGCTTTGGCTGCACATTTTGACTTAGAATTGCATCAAATGGATGTTAAGACAACTTTTCTTAATGGAGATTTGGAGGAGAACATCTACATGCGACAACCAATTGGATTTATTGAAAGGGGGAAAGAAAACATGGTTTGTAAACTCAACAAATCAATATATGGCTTAAAGCAGGCTTCCAGGCAATGGTACTTAAAATTTGACTAGATTGTTACATCATAGGGCTTTGCAGAGAATAAATCAAATGACTGCATTTATATCTAATTCTTTGGATCAAAGTTTATCTTCATGGTATTGTATGTAAATGACATTTTACTTGCCAGTTCATGTCAACATTTGCTGAAGAACACCAAAAGTATGTTGAGTAAAATTTTGAGATGAAAGACGTTGGTGAAGAACATTATGTACTGGGAATTGAAATTATTCGTGACAGACAGAGAAGGCTCCTTGGTTTATCCTAGAAGGGTTATGTTGACAGGGTGCCGGTTAAGTTTAATATGGAGAATTGTAACAATGGACAAGTACCAGTGAACAAAGGTGACAGGTTTTCGAAGGATTAGTGTCCTAAAACTGATTTGGAGTTGAAAAAGATGTAGGCCAAACCTTATGCATCTTTGTTTACAAGTCTTATGTATGCCACCATTTGTACATACCCGATATTGACTTTATTGTAGGCATGTTAGGTAGGTTTCAATCAAATCCAGGTGAAGCACATTGGATGTGGCCAAGAAAATATTGAGATATCTGGAAAGAACCAAAAATTTCATGTTGGTTTATGGAAGAAGTGATTTTCTACAAATTGTGGAATATACTGACTCAGATTTAGCTGGAGATGTTGATGATAGAAAATCAATTGGATGGTCTATCTTTATGCTAAATGGAAGGGCAATCTCATGGAAAAGTGCAAAGCAAACGGTCATTGCAACATCCACTTTGGAAGCTGAATTTGTGGCTTGTTTTGAGGGCATGAAACATGTGGCTGGGTTAAAGAATTTTGTTTCAGACTTGAGTATTGTTAGTTCAATACAGAAGCCTTTGAAGTTGTATTGTGACAACAACTCAGTTGTGTTTTTTTGCCAAGAATAACATAAGGACTTTCGGCTTCAAGATTAATGGATACAATGTTCCTTAAAGTTAGAGAACAAGTCAAGAAAGGAATAATTAAAGTGCAGCATATAAGTACAATTATGATGATTGCTGATCCTTTGACTAAAGCATGGCCAATTGGAGAGTTCAAGTCACATGTTTCTCGAATGAGAGTGCTAAAAGGTTTTGATCAGTGGGAGTAATTGGTTTTTTTTTCTTTTTTCAAAAGGTTGGGATTGCTACTGCAAGATTGAAAAGGTCTGATGCAGTTAGTTTAGTATTAATGAAGTTAAGGTTAAGTTATTCTTTTTTATTTTAGCTAGTTTTATATCTAGTTTTGATAGTCATTTTCTGCTTCAATAAATGTCTTCGAATTGAGGCTCAATTCTTTAGTTTTGAAGTTTTGAATGACATGAAGTTTTATGCTTGATTCATTTGATGCTTGGAAAACAGCTTGTCTATTTGAGCTATTGGTTATGAATTGTTTTTTGTTTAATTGTCAGACATGTTGCTTTCAATTGTGATTAATATACATTGGTCTTTTGAAAAGTGGGAGCAAATTGTTGAATGCCTGTTTATATATCGGTTTGATCATGAGCTAAATTTGCATATTGAATATGTGTGAACTTGGAATTAATACTGCATTTGGTTTGCAGTTAGAGGTTCTTAGTTTCTATATTTTGAGATGCAATGGAACATTAGTCATGATGGAAAATTCTTGAATAAGGCTATATGATCACTTCTTTGTAATTGGTGAGGCTGTGTCTAAAATTGATCTCATGCTTAAGTGGGAGAATGTAAGAATATGAGCTTGAGATTAGATGTTTTGACACTTGTTGTTTAAGTCCAATTAGTGTAAAGAATGTCACACCCCAAAACTCAATGTGTGAGATTACGAGAGATAAATAGAACAAACTGGGTGTTTAAGGGTGTAAAAAAAAATTAGCTTAAGATTATGTCAATGAAGATTTAAACTCAACAAATACATTAAACCAAACTACAAAGGTAACTTAAAGAAATAGAGTTAAAGACTCCTTGCAGTAATACAAACTGCAGAAACCTGTACCGTAAAATTCACCAACATAACTCGTCTAACCAAAAAGTACGAAAATTTCCAGATCCAAAGTAGACATATAAAACTAACTTGTGTTAAAATTTCATGGATTTTCGAGTTCGGGAAGTATAGTATAATTTATATCTAACATTGTCATGCTGCTTTTTTTTTTCTGAAAAAGTCAAATCTCATCAGCACCAAGTCACTTTGGAAATAAAGCTGATTATGTTTCAAAGGGTAAAAATTTGAAATTTGCAAAATGCAACCTAAGTAGTAAACCTACAAATTTAACTATAACCAAGTTCATAATGGTTCTCAAAAGGTAACTCAATAAGCCTTACAAATTATAATGAGTTCACAAAAGAACTTCAAAGCTTCTTATAAGAAAACATGTTCAGGTCATTTGATGAAAAATGTACAGGAGCATAAATTATACAAGTCAAAAGATAAGTGAACATATATTTCATGGCTTTCACTGCCCAGGTAAGTAGAGACACTAACCCATAATGGCCTACGTCTTCTTAATCTACAACACAACAAAAGGATCATTTACAGACTAAAACTAACTTTACAAAATACTTTGGTAGCTCACCCAAAAGATATATATGTTTGGACTCCCTTTTACTAGTCCACAATGCTGCGACTCAAAACTCAGCTAGTCAACCTTACACCTCCTGAAATACATTTTTAGAAAAACAGGTAAGCATAAAATGCCCGGTAGGGGCTTTTTGGTAATTTCGTAGTCATTTAAATTCTTGGTGCATGCCGAAAAATGATAAGAGTAATTTGAAATCATTCACATCCACTACTATGTAATCCAACAACGGAAATATGCTCTAAAATGCTTGGAAGTAAACATATTGTAGGAAAACCAAAGTTTCAGAGCATTAGTAGCTTTGATAACAACACGGTAGAACACACAGTTCAAAATCATTTCTTTTGTTATAAGGACAACAAAGCCATTATCGTTTAAAGAAAAATAGCACAACTAATCACAAACATTTTCTTTAAATCCCAAACAAGTGACTAGCAGATTAGAAGAATCGTAATATACCTGGCCAATATACATATCACACATATTTATCACATTGATAACTCATTCTCGCAGCCCACACATGGAGCTTTCCCCGGGGAACATTACGTCATTGTGCCCATATTCTAACAATTTCACGGGTCATTGTGCCCATTCATACATTTCTCAACATTCTAAATTGCACATGTATTATACTACTTTCCATCTACTTTCACAATTAAACAACCATCTCAACATGCTTCAAAATCTTATAATGAGTAAAATAAAAGGCATGCACGTTAAAAATGAAATCTTGAAAAACCTTTGCAATTACTTTAAACTCACCAAAGTTGTAGAAAGAAAATTAAAATCATTATAATCAAACCATAGAGAAACATTTGCTTCACTTCTTTCACATAATCGAAAATGGAAAACATTTGAAGTAAGGTTGAAATAGTAATCAAATGCCAACAATCCTTTATCAAGTAAAAATAGAAAAATATTTTTATGGTTGAAACTCCCCTACCTCAACAAAATTTGTTGATGTTCAGTTCCCACAGTGTTCGTCGACTTGTTCCGTAGTCACCTTGTCCTTCTCTTCCTAATCTATAAGTAAGAAAAATCATCACACACTGCTTATACAAAATACCAGACAACATACCCTAATTCAAGGTTAATTGGGGACTTTAATCAAGCACTTGGTGCTCATCTCTAAAACTATAACATGAAATATGATACTTTCATGTTTCCTACTCCCACCCAAACTAATTCATGGGTTATCAAACCAAATACCAAATAGATTTCCAAGGTAAGAAATAGATACCTCTAATGGAGACAAAGGAAGGAACCTCACTTATCCTAATCTTCACAAACAAAGGAAAAGAAAACTAAGTTCCTCTTCCTTAAATTTTCTTTTCGGCAAATTAAGAGCTAAAAGAGATGAACCACTTCATCTCCTTCGGCAGGAGAAGAGCAAGAAGAGAGAGTTCTCTAGAAACCCCATTCCCTTTTATCCTTACTTACCAACGTAAGCATCCATTTTTTACTTTTCTTTGATTTTTTTCCCCTTCTTTTAGTTCTTTTCTTTTCTGGCCAAAGCTTGGTCTCAATAGTGGAAGATCTTTTAATGGGGCAAAGGTCAATTGATCCAAATCTCAAATAAGGTAAATTAATTTTGCTAACAATGGCCACAAGTAATCCACTCTTAATCACCACTTAAAATTTTCGGCATATTACAAAGGAAATTTTATTAGAAGATGAATGCTAATTCTTGTTTATAAAGGATTTTGTTATAGCATTGAATTGATAAAGGTTATAAAACACATATAGTTTTCTATATGGATTCTAATAGGGAGTCCTTATTGGGGAGTTGGATTCTCTCCCCTTTTTTTTTCCCTCCCCTCCTATTTGAACGATCACAGTTAAGCCATGTCAACATCTTCTATTAATTTTTTATAGAAAGAGAAAGACAAAATAGAGAATGTGAGAGGAGGGGATGGAAGGGGATGTGAAGAGGAGGGGAGAGAATCCTAGTCCCCTTATTGGGTTATGACAATGATTATATATGTCTATATATATCAAGACCTCTGCTCTCACAGTACTACGCTCTTTTGCTGGAACTAAGTCCTATTATTAGTTTGAGGACAAAGTGTACTGACATAGAGGAGAAGGCCCTTGCAATGATTGATCAGTTCCATAGCTTTGTGGCTTCATCAAGTGGGAATTCTTCATGTTGGTTTGTTGTATCTGATTAATGGATTAAGGCTTTGTGTTTTGTCTAATTGTGATTCATGAAACTAAATCTTCGTTATGGGTTAATGTTTTCCACAAATCATATTTGATATCAGTAACAATCTTATTTTTATGATTTTGACTAGTGTTTTGTATGATTGTGACTTGTGGTCAAGGATAAAAACTAATTGGTGTTCTGAAAAAATGAGTTTAAGAAAATCGCAGCATTGATAAGCGAGATAATGGTGGTGGGAATTTTGAATGCACAAGCTCAAGTGCAAAGATAAAAGCTCTGAATCATTCGAGCGACAATTACCTTGTATTGAAGTATATTAATTTATAAAACTTTGCAGTTTTACACAAGTTCTAAGTTACTGGCAAGACCAATGAGAGGAATGATATAACTAACGAAAAGAGCTTTACAATATTTTTACAATTATTTGAGCACAATTGAGCGTTATAACTAAAAACCAAATCTCAAACTGAAGACAGTAATTAATCAAGTTACATAACTTGTTGAGGTCAATTAATTTTTGTATTTTTTCTTTCAGTTTTAAACTGACAGACAGGGAAATGCAGAAAAATGGAATTCCCAGATCAGGAAAGTTTCAGTCATCTAAAATCTAAAATTAATTCATTTCAGCACTGAAGAGCTAAGCCATCCTCTTTCTGCCAAGTCCCTTATATTATGCTCACCTTGATCTGTCACAAATTGTGGGATAGCCTAACTGCTCAATTTCCCAGCTTAGCTTTGAAGCAACTCTTTCATGGCGTGGAAAATATTCCTGATGAAAAATAAAAAATTATGCAGATCAAGTTTAATTAGTACATACAAATACAGCAGAACCAAATAATGTTTCTTTATATTTTAAGATTGACAAAAGTTGGAAAACCATTTTGATTAATTACCTCCATTTTCTTCACTAACTCCTTGGCAGTAGGAGCAGAAACAATTATGTGGCGGGCTGTTGGACTAATGAAACCTTCCTCTACTGCCTTATCAATAAATGACAACAAGGAGTTGTAGTACCCATTCACATTCAGCAAACCCACCTGAAAAATAAAGGACATTTTTAATCCACATGTTCACCTCATCCCGATTTGAAGAAATAGTGAGAAATAGTTTTCTTGGAAAACTTTATGTTTTCAGACTGTAAAATATAGAATGTAAATTTATTCAAAATCAAACATGACTGATGATAAAAATTCACAATTTTACACAGCTTGTCATGAGAACATTTCTCATGATTCAAAGATGTTCATAAGATCATAAGACCTCAATTTGAGTTACTCCAGTTTAAGGTGTGATACTGTGATGATTTGAACTAATGGAGTAACTTTAAGTAACAAGGTTATGAATAAATTAACTAGGCACAAACACAAGCATTACCGGTTTATCATGAATGCCCAGTTGAGCCCATGTTATCACTTCAAGAAGCTCTTCAAGAGTTCCATAGCCACCTTCATACATTCAAAGAAAAAGGAATAAATAAATAAACAAATAATAATAATAATAATAATCTAAACTACATATTAATAGAACCCTATTTGTCAACCAAAAATCAATGAAATTACTATTATACCCTTTTATACATAACTAAAAGAAAATATTAGAAAAAAAACAAATTGGACATTATAGTAATTTCGCACAAACAAATTTTTGTTGGTTTGGTTTTTTCTTGAATTTTAATCATGTCATCCTATCACTACATAAACTCACTCTTTCTCTCTCTCATTTGCACCCACCCATGTTCACTTTTTTCCCACCTTTTCTAACTTCCCCGATCCACTAATTTTTTTTTACATGAATTTAATTTAATTCAGTTTAAAATTTTAAAATTACACACATAGCGTGTGTACTGCATCCAGTAATAGTAATGATAACCTGAATCAGTATTTTACTACTAACACAGTCCAATCTCCTTTTCTTCTTTCCTTTTATTAACTAAAGTCAAATGGGCTGGCCACTTTGTCTGTAGCTTTTAACTGAATGAGCTGAGTGAACCCAATTAGAGTGAACTTGAGGCCCAAATGTAGGCCCAATATGGTAAATCTTAAAGGGTTAGTGACTGTTTTTTGGAACTAAAAAAGGACGGATTCTTTTCCTGGGGATCCTATGATTATGGATGTTAATCGTATATCGTACGGTCAGTTTTTGTTAGGTACAATTTATATTTAATTTTAAATTTTAAATTTCAAATGATTTCTGACCGCACGATGTACGATGAACGGACATGATCATAGGATCCTCCGGATCTACAGGAAAAGGATCCGGCGAAGATCTTTTTCCCTAAAAAAGGTTAATTATTTTAACCTACCTCTTTTAGGCTTTTAGTTTGCTACTTAGAGTGCATATGATTAAAATAGGAGTACCGAAATTTTTATTCTGTAACAATAGTGGCACGATCTTCTACACAAATCACTCTGGAAAAGGTGCCCAGAGTACCCTTTGAGCAAACTTTTAGTAGTGAGTTTGGATTCTACATGGATTAGAATTAGGATAGGATTGAAAAGAAAGAGTTTTCAGCTCCTAAAATATCCCGAAAAATTAAAGAAAAATAAAGGGAGTACAAGTTGGTTAAAGGGTTAAGGCCAGCGTGAAACTTTTATGTCTTATTTCATGTGCAGGTCACATCTTACCAAGGACCATTTTCATTTGGCATTTGGTTGATTTGGTGAAAGAGTTATAGTTTATTACTCCCTCTCTCTTTTTCGTATTTTAGTGAATGGATGGGAGAGGGACAGGCTAACGAACTGCTTTTAAAGAGGCAGGGGTACCACCCACGTCGGTTCTCTCTCTCTCTCTCTCTCTCTCTCTCTCTCTCTCTCTCTCTCTCATATGTTTTATATTCTAGTTTCATGAGTTTCATGGTGTCGGTTTAATGATTTTTCAATATTGATCAGAATCTAAATATTTTTGGATTAAAATGTTTATAAAATTAAATTAGAATAGTATACATAATTCTTATTTTTTTTTAAAAGTAACTTAAAAAAAAGTTTAAATTCCTTTCTTTAATAATTTGGGGATAAAAATTTAACCCAAAAGAGAGCAGAAAAGTTTTTTATAGATTAAAACCTAAATTTTCTGAGTTGAAAATTTTAGATTTAAATCGAAAAATTGGAGATGGTCTGAGTGAATAAAAGCAGTGGACAAAGAGAAGAAAATAGACTTATGATTTTGGTTTTTTTGTGTCTAAGAAGGCCTGGACTACACTACACTCGGATTACAAGTTATCAAACCCGTATGAGTTAAAAGTCGTCGGATTTTATTAGTAATTCGTTAATTCTTTATTTAATAATTATTTTGGTGAAGTTTTTTGTGTGTCTTTTCTTTTACTGCTGCAACGTCGGCCAAAGCCAAATATTATCCCTGCAGGAGTATAGTTACCTTTGGGCTTATTTGACTGGGGCAAAGCAAAATTTTCATAGTTGACACTTGACACCAAGCATGCATAATGCATTAACATTTAACAGTACCTTTGCAGCTTTCTAAACCTGTACATATGGTTTACTGCTAAGGGCCACAACTAACACCTTCATCTTTTATGTTTTTTGTTCAGAGAGATATGGAAGAGATTACACCCTATCAAATGAGTGTATATAGTCATGTATCTTAATTTCTTATTATACGATAACAAAAATACAAGCGAGAGATGAGAGATGCAGACACACTGAAGTGACACAAGGTTTGTCACTAAAGTGAACCCTAAATAGGATTCGTCACTCTTGGAGAATATTCTTTAGCAAAATTTCGGTAGGACTAACTTATTTTCAAATGTTCTTTTCAGCTTCATGTAGATACCTTTAATTATGCACAATATGGCCCATGTCAACTAAGGTGACTTTTGAAGATATATAATATTCTTGCTGGGAAATAGTTTCTTTCATTTTATAAATCATGTTATTTTACGGCCACTTTAAAATTTTACGGCCACTTTAAAATTATACTTTCATATATTCGAACTTTGAGCCATCACTATATGTCATATTGTAAATAGAAGTATGTTATTAAGGTGTATTAGCGTGAAGTATATTTATGCCAGGTTTTATACCGACCGGGTAAGGCAATAAAGGCATCGGAGTGCTTTGCCATCTCTGCCTTCCTTTGGTGCATGTCTGCTACTGCTTTCACTTCCCCCACAGTTTCTCCAGTTATCTGAAAACTCAGTTAATACACACAAATTGGTCTCTAAAAAAAGAAAAAATTAGGCAGAAAAACAAGCGCAAAGGAACAGTGTGTGTGAGTGTGAGAGAGAGAGAGAGAGAGAGTTTTCATGGTGCTGGGCAAAGAGAAGCAATCATGAGTGGTACACAGTGGTGGGCTCAATCTAATATGACTCAGCAATTCCACACCAGGCAAAAAGAATTGGCGAAATCTTGAGTGCAACAGCCAACGGGGTTTACATTCTTTTGTGCTTATCTTCTCACATAACATATTTTGTAAGAGGGGGAGAGATAAATTTCACAAAACAGATATCCACCAATTTACATCTAAGTTTATGACAAAGAAGGGGAAGGAAAATATAAGAAATTAAAGGTGTAAAAGGCTGATATTTTTGTTCCATGAAGAATCTGAGTAACTACTAGTGGGATATATAAAGCTAGTAGGAAGGACAAAAATGTTGAAGACCCAAGATTAGCAAGGTGGATCTAGGGATGAATTAAAAATCAATTCCACATGTAAAAGCTGAAAAATTTGGAGGACCAAGCATATTTCCAAGCTAGAGAGATCCTAGCTGATTCAGTCTTGAATTCCAAAAGTGGCATGTGGGAAAACCAGAATTTTAAGATAACAAAGGTGAGGCAGAAATTCATCGTTCATGTAAATGTGGCTACCAAAAGCTACATGAATAATATTCCAAAGTACTCTAATAAAAAGAGAGAAAAAGAAGTAGATAATTCTCTCTCTCTTTCTCTGTCTCTCTCTCTCTCTCTGTGTATTTTTAGCACAAGTTGTATTGTATGGTCATTTTCATTATACTGTGTTAGAGTAAAATGTCATGGGAAAAAATAATAGAGAACATACCTCTCTAGGCATGAGTGTCTTGGGAATAACTCTACAAAAACAATAACATGACAAAATGATCAGTTTGAGTTGAAGACCAAAAGCCAATAATATCAATGAATGAAAGGCAAGGAGGAAGAATTAAGATCCTCACCCAATGACATGTCTACCACCATCATAAACAGCTTGGGAAATCAGCCCCATCAGTCCAACACTCCCTCCTCCATATACTAAATCAATATTCTTTGAAACCTTTTGTATATGAACCAGACAACAATACTCAGTAACCGAAAAAAACTTCGGATTGTTATTTGTGATCCAAAAAAGTCATTCTATACCTTTTTGAGTGGAAAAAGTAAAGATAGAGGTGCATGACGACTATTTAGGAGTACAAACTAATAAAATTCTCATCATACTAGAATTACCCCATTATATCTCTGTGTGCGTGCGCGCGTGAGAGAGAGAGAGAGATATTAATCAAATAACTACATTTGGTTGTTCCATGAAAGTGGGAAGGATGGATAAAAAAATTCATTGTTGATTCCCAGCCTTCTTTATGTATATAGACGTATATAGATTGAGAAAAACTAATGGAGCTATCATATGAAGGGTTTTCTTTGACAGAGTAAGATACATGAAGCAGAGGCTTGAGCTTGAAAATGGTCAAGATTAATAAGCTTATGTCGATTTAAGGACATCATTTGAAAACATGAACCCAAATTACACACACACACACACACACACATATATATATATATATATATGTGTGTGTTCATGCGTGAATATATTATATATGTATATATATAGAAGAACAATGAAGATCAACCTACTTGAATTTCAGCTAGAAAACCCAAAAAATCAACCCAAGTTGAAAAACGAGTAAAAGGTTTAAAAAACAAAAGCCAAATCTAAATCCAAATTTAAATAAACAGAAGTATTGTTAGTATTAGTATTAGTATTACCAATTCTTCTCCCAGCTCAATAGCAGCTTCCTTATAACTGCTTTTCTTTCCTGGACTACTTCCACAGAACACACAAATCCTCTTGAATTTTGATTGCTTCATTTCCTTCTCCATCTTTCTCTTAATCTCTCTCTCTCTCTCTCTCTCTCTCTCTCTCTCTCTCTCTCTTTCTCTCTCTAACAGCTTGAGAATTTGGAAGTGGTTTGGTTTGATTTGGTTTCATGGGGCTGTTTTTGCACATATATATATAATGGTGTAACAGCATAGAGGCGTATATTAGCACGCGCAGTTCCATACTCATTAGTCCGTCCATACCTTTGCGGACCAGAGAGAGCGAGGGGCTTATTTTATCACCCGACTTGTATCCATATCTCTCTTACCCACCAATCAGAATGAGACTATCTTTTGTTATCAATTTTATTATTATAAATGGGATTTTGTAGTCCAAATAGTTCATGAGATTGTCATAACTCATCATTTTGGTATTTGACAATGAAAATCGATAGGAGTGGTCTCTGAATTTGTCCACCTTAAATCATTTTGATCATTATGTGAAAAAATATGTCAATATCACCATTAAGTGGATTGGTTGGTTTGACAAAAACTTCCTTAAAAAGATGGTTATGTGATCGCTTACGTGGTAATTTAATGAGGATATTGACAGATTTTTCAAGGAAGAACCAAAATGATTTACGGTGGACAAACTTAGGGACCAGTTCTATTGATTTTTATTATCAGGGACCAAAGTGAAAAATTATGCTAATATCAAAGACTAGTTTAGCTAAAAAAACCTTATATATGTGGTAAAAGATAATTAGACAAGGCTAGTGTCATGCGAGCCTCGGTTGTAAACTAGAGCTAACTACATTTCACATTTTATATTGGAGGCAATTTTAAATGGGATATTGTGTTTTAATTTTATCATATTTTGCATTATGAGATATTGAAATGATATCAATTTATTTGTTTTAGTCTGATTGACTGTTTGATTCTTCATTTGTGCTTGGTGGCATGTAGTTTGAAGACACGAAATATGATTTTAAAAAATGAATTCACAACTTCACTTTAAGTTAGGAAACAACCAAAAATATAATTTTTGAACTCCAAATTTGAGCAGTGAGTCATAGTCTTAACAAAAATTTAGCAACCACAGAGGTTGTAAATAATCACTTGAAAGGGAGTCATTTCAAAATCCTTTATTTAGTCACTTTCTAATGCTCATTAAGTGCATTTTCATTCGCTCTATTTAAAGTTTAGTGCATTTGTAACTAACTTAGCCTAATCTCTTAATACTTGAAAATTCCTCTACCAATCACAACATTAGTTTTCTAGGGGTGAAAGTGTTGAGAGTGAATCCCACATCGGAGAAATGAGAGATTTTGTATGTGCTTATATGTAGTTGGGCTACTCTCCATATTGCCAATTAGTTTTATGGTAGAGCCTCAACTTTTTTCATGATATCAGAGCAGGTTGTCCCATGTGTGAAGCCCAACGGCCGGCCACACGTACTCCACGTTGTCTGATTTGTGTTGTCCACGTGTTAAGCTTAAAATTCGCCACATGTGAGGGGGCGTGTTGAGAGTAAATCCCACATCGGGGAAAGGAGGGACCTTAGATGTGCTTATAAGTAGTTGAGTTAGTGTTCATATTGCCAATTAGTTTTATGGTGAAACGTCATCTTTCTTCATAAAGGACTTGTCAATTACATGTTGAAATGTATATGTAATATCTACAAGTATAAGATGTGTGCGCACTGCAGCTTCACATGAGAGAGCCATGACCCCATCTTAGATGTAGCCTCAGCCACCCTCCTACCTAGACAAAGTTGTTGTATGCGTAGGAAACATTTATATTTTACTTGCAAGAAGGAACAAGATCCCTCCATTTCCCCACATTCTCGCTCTCATCTGGACCAAACATGCTGTCTTATCCTCATCTCTGGCCTACAAAAAATGCTTTGCTTCCTCCTCTCCACTCCAAAAATTCAATTGTTTTTTTACTACTCAAATATTGCTCAGCAACTTTTATGGACTTTTTGTTTGTTTTACATATATATACATAAATTTATATTTTTGATATCCATTGCCTGGATTGTTGGAGCCGTATCCTTCCTCTTAAACTAATCTCTGTTGTCACTATAATATATATACACGAACCTCTACGTATCCGACCTCAAGTTGAAGATAAGGAGACGTATAGAAAACTAAGACAAGAATAGTAGAATTTAGTGGATGTGTGACTAGCTAGTGTAATTACATGCCTCAACTTTATTGTTCGATCATATGATTAAAGTAGCAACATGCCGACATCCCATGGAATTTCCAACAATTCACTTGGCCGCCACATTAGCAAATTTTATTATGACCTACATGTCACTAAGACTGATCATGTATTTCATTTAAAAGTTTAGGACGATTAGTCCATACTGGATATGGTCAGGGACCAAGTTAAATCAAATTAGTCAGGACGGGCCTCACTAACATGGGACTACCAGTCCTGAGCTTCAACTCGAGATTGCAAAGGAACCCTGCAATCCGGTCTGCAACTTCAGTTCACGCCCCACGAAATCCCGATGTGTCGATTTGGTTCAACGCTTGAAATTTTGACGCCGTCGACTGCGTTCGACGTTAGAAATTCCGTGAGAACAAACCCATAAAATTATGATCAACTGGAGCAGAGCGCCTATCAAGATTCCGACGGTGGGTTTGTTGCTTCTCCTTCCTCCTGCTCATTGAACTGACGGAAAAAAAAGAAAGAAAAGAAATTCAACACAATAATGGACAGTCTGATAATGTGTCATTCACATATTGAATCAACTAAAGTAAAGGAAGAGAGCGTGGGGTTAGAGAAATGAGGCGGACCAAAAAAGTGTTAATTAAAAATAATAAAATATTAACTTTTTGTTTTTTCTTATTAAAAGATGACAAAAAATGTTGGATCTCAAAAATAAAAATATTAGGGTATGTTTGTTGCACCTGACTATTTCGAACTGGACTAACTTCAAAGATTAAGTTGGACTGGCTTAGAATAGACTAAACTTGACTAAATTAATGAGACGTTTGATGTAGTATCAGACTACAAGCAGGATAATAAAAAGTAATTTTTTCTTTTTCTTTTCCTATTCTAGAACTCTATCCCTCTCTCATGAAACCTCTCTTTTCCCTCTCCCTCTACCTCTTTTCTTGTCAAACCCCATCTCCCCTCTTCTCACGAATCATAAAACATAAAGCCCAAATTTCACAAGTTTATCACAAATCACAAAATTCCAATACCAAATTTCACAAGTTTCTCAACCTCTACCCCACCATTGACGAAAACCCCCAATTGGTTGGTACATTTTTGGTCTCGACTTGCGTTTGGGTCGTGCGCAAACGCGAAGATCGGCGTTGAGCTTCTGGTGATGTTGTCTGGCGGTGGTTTGGTGGTTGCAGTTGAGCAAGACGAGTAGAGAGGGAGAGAGTCTTGATGGTGTTATCTCGTTGGAGATAGGACATAGAGCAAAGAGGGGCCGGAGTAGGAGAGAGGACAGAGAACAAGTAGGGGACGCTAGTAGGAGAGCAGAGACGAAGCCAAGGTCTTAGCTAGTCCCATGATTTTTGGGGGAACTTGCTAAGAACTTCTAGTGACCCCCTTAGTTTGGGCGAGTCCCTCCTAATCTCATTAACCTTTGTCCCGTGCGGTAACAAACATGGGATTGGACTAATAGTTAGTCTAGTCTAGTCTAGTCCAGTGATAGTTAGTGAGGGCAAACAAACCCCCTTATAGTCTATTACTTAGTCTGACATTGCACAAAACGCTTCATTATTATTGTATTATTTAGTCCAGTCCAAACTAATCTGTTGTAACAAACATACTGCCATTTTGTTCTGTCAAAACCTCCACAAGGGTATTCAACAAATTTAGTTAACATGTAGTCAATCTCATTTGAACATATTGGCACAAATGTGTCGACAAAACCCTAACCCTAGCTACCATTTAAAAAACCCTAACCCTTCTTACCTAGTACCTACCATACATACATGTTCTAAAACAATATTTTGTTGCACATGACAAGCATTGAATCGAAGCGAGTGACGCAATCTAACTAATCAAAGCGAGTGAAGCAATCTAACCTAACCCTCAGGCCTTCTGCAATGTAAAGCCATTGTCTTAGTGGCCTTTTCCTGTCCATTGCATTAGTGGTGCGTGAAAAGAAAAAGCTATTTGGTCACGTATTTACGGGATTAGTTAGATGCGAGCAAGAAGCTTTTCTAAATTTGGATATTAGAAGGCTATTAATTGCGGGAATGACAAATGTATTGTGCCTTTAAAAGCAACATATAGGTTACTTTAAAGGTTTTTCTTTAATAAAAATAGAGTTGACCTTCAATGTGTTGTAGGCCTATTTGATTGAACGATCTAAGGTTTAGAGAGAGAGAGGGGGCCGGCGGTATTGAGGGAGAAGAGAGAGTGATTTAATTGTGAGGTGTGTTTGATTCACCCCATTGTGCCTTTATTTATAGTAGTAGGATAGGTAAAAACCTTTCCCTTTAAGATTACAACGTTTAATAGGTAATCTACTCCTAATAGGAATATAAGATACTTTCTCATATCCTCTAGGATTTACACAATCACATTCCTATTCTAAATATGATTGCAACACTCCTCCTTGAGTGTGTAAATACTAAACAAACCATCGCATCAGATCTTCAGCAGATAAGGTAGAATAGTTGATGAAGTCATCAGCACAACAGGTGATCGCGAGTCTCAGATTTAAGTGAAGTATGCATTTGTAGTAAAACTCACAAAACCTCACTATGGTAAAACCCAAGGCATGGGGAAAACCCATAGACTAAGGAGAAAAGTGAGAAGTATGCATAATGTCTAAAACAAACGTCAAACAGGACGAAAGTAGTGAACTCAACGGAGTTTGATCATCCCAGGATGAGTGCTTCGTTAAAACCTCGTTAGGTAGCAAAAACTCAGTGGGAAAAATGCTCCTAATCGTAGGAAAAAGAGTACATTAAGATCATGTGAGTATGCTTTTAGATACTCTCCCTGGGTTAGACATAACTTCTAGATAAGAGAAGTACAAGCGATTCAACTCAGATAATTTACGCATACCGGTTCCTTGGATGAGCTTCTAAAATGTAGACTTGGGCAACGACTTGGTGAAGAGATTGGCCAGGTTGTCCTGGGAACGGATTTGCTTGACTTCAATGTTCTGATGCTGCTGCTGCTAGTGTAAGTAAAAGAACTTAGACGCTATGTGCTTGGTATTGTCTCCCTTGATGTATCCCTTCTTCAACTGCTCGATACATATTGCATTGTCTTTAAAGATCGTCATAGGAATGTCAACGACTGATGTAAGACCACTAGTGCTTCAAATATGCTTCATAACTTTTCTCAACCAAAAGCACTCACGCGATGCTTCATGCAGGGTGAAAATCTCAGCATGGTTCGATGAAGTTGCAACTAGCGTTTGCTTGGTAGACCTCCATGATATAGTGGTGTCTCAAACGGTAAAGACATAACCCGTTTGAGAACGTGCTCTATGTGGGTTAAACAGATATCCAGCATCTGCGTAACCAACAATGCGAGAATCAACCTGAGGACCATAGGGGGTCGACAACACTCGGAGATTCGTTGGTATAGAACAAGCCCAAATCCGTTGTACTATTGAGGTAGCGGAAAATGTCTTTAACACAATTCCAGTGCTTACGTGTGAGCGCATTACTATATCTTGCCAAAAGATTAACAGCGAAAGAGATGTCGGGTTTAGTGCACTGAGCCAAGTACAATAAAGCCCCAATTGCACTTAGGTAAGGAACTTCAGGTTCTAAAATCTCTTCTTCATCCTTCTTTGGACGGAAGGGATCTCGTTTAGCATCTAGAGTCCGAACGACCATGTGTGTACTCGAAGGCTTTGCTTTATCCTCATTAAAACTACGCAACACCTTTTGAGTGTAGTTCGATTGATGTACTAGAATTTCATCCGAATAATACGCGATCTCCAAGCTGAGACAATATCGAGTTTTCCCAAGATCCTTCATCTTATATTCTGATTTCAAGTGTGCAGCAATTTCCTCAAGCTCTGCAGGAGTCCCAATGAGGTTCATGTCATCGACATAAACAGCAACGATTGCAAATCCAGAATGTGACTTCTTTATGAACATGTATGGGTATAATTCATTGTTCACATAACCCTGACTTAGACGGTTATACCACATCTGCCTGGATTGTTTCAATCCGTAGAGTGACCTTCTCAATCTAATTGAGAGAGTGTTCTGTGGTCTAGAACTATTTGAACCAGTCAATGGAAGTCCTTCTGGAACTTTCATGCAAATTTCAGTATCTAGATCCCCATAGAGATACGCTGTTACCACGTCCATAAGTTGCATATTCAGTTTTTCAGAAACTACCAAACTGATTAGGTAGCAGAATGTTATAATGTCCATTACGGGGGAATACGTCTACTCGTAATCAATCCCAGGGCGCTGAGAGAAGCCTTGCGCTATGAGGCGTGCTTTGTATCACACTATTTCATTCTTCTCATTACGCTTCCTCATAAAAACCCACTTGTAGCCAACGGGCTTCACCCGTGGTGGTGTAGGAACGATAGGTTCAAACACTTTACGTTTCGTGAACGAATACCTAGATTGCTTGTTTCCAGTTTGACCAATCGGTTCTACGTTGGCATTCATCGACGAAACATAGTTCAATGTCATAGCTAACCATGATGTCAGTAGTACTGAGTATGTGAATGCATCGTTGACGATCATCTCATTCTTATTCCAAACCTCATCCAATATTGCGTAGTGGACCGAAATCTCGCGATTCTCTGGAGGCCGACATGTTTCATTTGAAGCATCACCGTAATATAGAATAACCTTATGTGTTGGAACGGATGAGTGAGCGATGGTCAGATTCAAACTAGGGTTACTAGTTGGTGTCATTTTCCTCTTCCGGGGTTGTGAATCCTTTGAACCAAGGGGTCTGCAACGTTTCAGGGTAGAGCTGATAATTGGCTAGCCGCCAATATACCTTGCCCATGGAGGGTGCGGCCTCCCCACCTGCGGGGATGGTTCCGCCTTTCCAGGTGGGTTGTTGATGTACATCTATCCTTGTAGGTGTGTTTGTAGAGGGTATATGTGATCTTGTCACCTTTGTTAGATCATTAAAAGCATCCGGCATGCTTTGAGCAATGCTCTGAAGATCTATAATTCGACGCACCTCAGTTTCAGACTGGGCAGTGCAGGGATTTAAATGAGACATAGTGGGAGCATACGACTACAATTCGTGGCGTTCTACGGGAATGTTAGCATGTTTATCTCCCCCTAGCGATAGAAAGACTGTCTCATCAAAGTGACAATCTGCAAAACGTGCGGTAAATAGATCTCCTGTCAAGGGTTCTAAGTAGCGAACAATTGATGGCGAATCATAACCGACATAGATTCCCATTTTTCTCTGAGGACCCATTTTGGTACGTAGTGGCGGCGCTATTGGCACATAAAGGGCGCACCCAAACACCCGTAAATGTGAGACGTCAAGCTCATATCTAGTGACCAACTGTAACGATGAATGTGGTTGGGTAGCGGGTGGGCCTCAGGCGAACCAACATAGCTGCATGCAATATTGCATAGCCCCAGGCAGATACTGGCAGTTTGGTTCGCATAACCAAAGTCTGAGCTATCAATTGAAGGCGCTTTATGAAAGCTTCTGCTAGGCCGTTTTGGGTGTGAACATAGGGTACAGGATGTTCCACATCAATCCCTACTAACATGCAATAATCGTTAAAAGTCTGTGACGTAAACTCTCCAGCATTATCCAGTCGAATCGACTTAATCGGATAATCAGAGTGGTAAGCCCTTAGCTTAATGATTTGAGCTAGGAGTTTAGCAAATGCAGCGTTGCGTGTGGACAATAGGAAAACATGTGACCATCGTGTCGATGCATCAACCAACACCATAAAGTATCTAAGTGGTTCGCATGTTGGTTGGATAGGTCCGCAAATGTCCCCTTGAATCTTCTGAAGAAATTTAGGGGGGTCGTGAATAATCTTTGTATATGAGGATTGAGTATTCAACTTCCCTAAACAACACGCTTTGCATGGCGGAACTTCAACATAGGGATGTAACCGATGCCCATGAGATGATTTGAGGATACAGCGTATCATGTCACGTCCAGGATGTCCCAAACGGTCATGCCAAAGCAACAAAGTGTCCTTGAACTCAGGCATAGGGCCGGCCACATTGTGGGCTTCTATGCTGCGAATGGTTGTGATGTACAACCCACTCGGTAGACTTTCCAACTTATCGTGAATACGCTTCTGGCCATATTCGTACGAAGTGATACAAAGAAATTCAGAACCATGATCTTCAATGGTTTCAATATGATATTGATTATCTCGAATATCTCTAAAACTCAGCAACATTCTTCCGGAACGTGGATAATAGAGTGCCTCCTTAATGGTTAAAATTGTACCATTAGACAACATGATACTTACCTTTCTGTATCCTTCAATCAGGTTGGATGGGCCTGAGAGAATTGTCAAAGGAGCTTTCTTGGGTATCAAGTTAGTAAAATAGTGTCATTCACGCAATATGGTGTGCGTGGTTGCACTATCTGCCAAACAACTAACTTCCCCACTAGACATACCTAGAAATAAATTGATTGAATTGGCCAGATGCATAAATATAAGTCCATTCATTCAATTAAGTAATTCGAGAAAATAATATCCATTCAAATAACAATCCAAAATTCAAAACAAACCAAAACCAAACAAATTATTCCAAATACTTAGAAAAAATGTTCAAAATTAAACCATAAACCTAGAAAAATAGGGGGTAGGGCCGGCCACTCCTAGTAGGTTCGACCACTAGGGGTAGACACCCTAAAAACATGTCTAATTTATTCATCCATAGGCGCTGACGCCTCCTGAAAATCTGATATCTCCATTGATGTAGTAGCATCTTCCAGATGATCCACATGTGCAAAGTTAGACTCACGACGGGAATGATACTTGGCAATAGCCTCAGGGGAAGCTCGGCATACATGTGACCAATGATCCCTTGATCCACAACGATAGCATATGTCCAATTCGGTAAAAGCAGCCTGAACGGGAGCTTTACCCTTGTTCTTGAAGTTTGGGGCCTTAAGGGGCGAGTGGTGGACGCTACTGGGTCACATTTCTTCCTTTAGGTGTGGCACTCTGTTGACCTTGGGCCCGTGGTGGGGCTTGCTACCCATTACCGTGGCCACGACGATTCTTGTGTCATTTATGATTGTTAGAATTAATCGCATGTGCTTCAGGCATGGTGTTCGAGCCAATGGGTCGAGATTGATCAAAAGCTGGTTCTGCTTTTCAGTGAGAAGTAAAACAGAGATCAAATCCAAAAACTTGGTGAATTTATGTGCCCTATATTATTGCTGCAGGACAATATTGGTGGCATGGAAGGTCGAATAGGTCTTCTTTAAGAGATCACGTTAGTTCCACTTTGCAGAATCTCAACAGGGAACGGATTCTACAAACTTCAGAGTTGTATTCATTCACGGACTTAAAGTCCTAGAAGTGAAGATGCTGCCAGTCGTGTCTTGCTTCAGGCAAGTATATGTCTTTCTGGTGATCGAAACGGCTGGCCAGAGCAAGCCAGAGGGTGCGTGGGTCCTCCTCAGCGAGGTACTCAGTCTGCAGTGCATCATGGATGTCTCTTCGAATAAAGATCATTGCATTAGCCTTTTGAGCTTCGTTAACAAGTTTGTTGGCGATAGGTGCCTAGATGGTGGCTCTAATACCCTTTGCAGTTAGATGGAGCTTCACGTCTTGAACCCACTTCAGATAGTTTCTTCCGGAGACTTTTAGAGCAGAGAAATCGAGCTTGTTCAAGTTCGACATGTCCCTAAAATGGAGGGAAAAACGTGATTAGTCATATGGTAAGCCGTAGACATATATCGTAGAACATACAGGTTCTATAGACATGTATTGGTTTAATTTATGCATGAAAACTACAGGTTTCATGTGGTATGTTTTGAATCAAAACTTTAGGTTTCAAAGGCACTAAATTTGAAACTACAGGTTCAATTTAGTTTTTAGGAACAATTAGTTCATAATGAGAGGTTCCTGAAAGAAACACAGAATGCAATATACTAATTTAAATATAATGGATTTGAATTTCTTCGGGAACTCAAGTGTGAGAGCTTCGTTACTACGAAAGTATGTCACGGTTCAAAGTATGTCACGGGTTGCATGGGGAGCCCAGCCGCATGGGCTGGCTGCATGTGATGGGGAAGTGGGCAGTGACACGGGGGCCGAGCAAGCTAGGCTTATTGGCTGTGGATCGAGAACCAAGGCTATAGGCCCGTGGTTGGGGCGCAAGTCCAAAAACCATAAAAGGTTACGGCATGCGTGACGAGAAGGGAACCCAGGCAATTGGGCTGGTTTAATGAATGCGGGCCAAGGCAACGATTTGGGCTCGGGGCTTTAGGCCCTGCCGAGGTTAATTCCAGGCCGAGGCTTGGTTGCTGTTTCCACAATGATGGTGCGGTGGGTGTGACGCACCATGTCCAATTCCCCTTTTCTTTTTCTTTTTTTTCGAAATCCCTTAGGGTTTAGGAATCCCTAAATATGCTTCTAATTTAATTTGATACTTTGACTCATATATTCCACATAACAATTTAATTGTGCGATGAACGAAACAAATATATATATTGACAAATATATGAACATATACAATATATATATATATATATATATATATATATATATATTGTAAGGAAAATATAAACATAGAGGGGTTCATGTATCATGGGGAATGTTTTCATGCTTCGTGGACGTTTCAAATATCTTCTTTTATTTTAAGCGTACCTGATTAGCAGAAAACGAATAAGCCTTTGAATTTGGTGGATGATAGCCTCTTCCTACAATGTGTCAATTCCTCAGCTTCTGGCAAGAGGGTGCTGATAACGTGTTGTAGGCCTATTTGATTGAACGATCTAGGGTTTAGAGAGAGAGGGGGTCGGCGGTATTGAGGGAGAAGAAAGAGTGATTTAATTGTGAGGTGTGTTTGATTCACCCCATTGTGCCTTTATTTATAGTAGTAGGATAGGTAAAAACATTTCCCTTTAGGATTACAACGTTTAATAGGTAATTTACTCCTAATAGGAATAAGATACTTTTCCATATTCTCTAGGATTTACACAATCACATTCATATTCTAAATATGACTGCAACACAATGGATATTTTTACTTATTGTAATACCCTCATTAATTACATTATTTATCTTTCTACACACGTTCTCTCCATTAAAGAACAAATTGACCACCACATATACCACTACAACCATTAACCATTAACCTTACATCACTACCACAATTACCGCCACCATAATCGTCACCACCGCCATCACTACCACTGTCGCCGCCACCACTACCAACACCACCACAACTACCACCACTGGCACTATAATCGTCACCACTGTCATTATCACCATATCGTTTCCATCACCACCGCCATAATCTATTACTACCCCCCACAACTTTTGCCATTGTTACCTCTGCACCACATCCTATTACTGGCACCAACAACGATACCCCCACCATTGTCATAGCCATCAACTCCATTGCCTCTGCCATAACTGTCATTGCCACCACCTCCATTATTATGTCATTACATACAATTATATTATTTTACATTAATGTTTACCAAACGCTTTTACAATGTTTTTCATATCAGCACTTTTAAAAGGGAGCATTTTTGCTCACCACCATTTAGTGTGGTGTATGCTTACCACCCTATTTATCACCGTTAGATGAGTTTGAATTTCGAGATTCGTGTAGTGGATAAGCACAAATCTCAAAATTCAAACTCATTTGACGATGATAAATAGGACTGTAAGCATACACCACACTAAATGGTGGTGAGAAAAAATGCACTCCTTTTAAAAAATACAATTTATCAAACGTTCGACTACCTTACTTTATATCTAATTATTATTAAGGCGTAACATAAATATTTTTTTTAACTACAACAATCCCAAACTCGCCCTCAAAAGTTTCCCTGTGATCATCACTTTCCGTTGTGCTTTACGACGAGATGATTTGTCCTTGATTGTTGGAGTTGCCGTGAAATACTTGGTCATTAATATTTGAGACAAATATGAACCTTCTGTTGTCAAAGGTAAATAATTCATCCATATTTGAATTGAAACATTAACATCCGATGATAGAATATTAAATGACAATTCGAGTTCAAACACATCCCAATGATAATACTCACGATGTCTAGAAACATACAGGGCGACAGCATGACAATTTTTAATACATACTCTAGGTATAAAAAACTCCCCATTTTAAAATATGGTTGCCATTTAGTACTACGATTTAATGGTATTTCTCTTCAATTGTAAGTGAGATGTATTAGGTTTGATTCTCGCCAAAGGCGAATTTGAATCACATTATTGCTACCTCATTGTAAGATTAAGCCCACCTCCTTCCCTTTAGTATAAATAATATCGTTTGTTAAAAAAATAAAATAAAATGATGATTGACTGCCACTTAAAATGGTGGAATTCCAACTCAGGAATAAACTGATCCACTTCCTTTCATCTCCGACCAGTATGTACCCTTTTCTAGCTACCTAATGAATTTACTATCATCAAATATAAAGCTGATATAAGAAAGGTATTATATATATGGCCATTTTCTAATTCCACTTACAAAACATCTATTAACCCCGTGATCACGTTTTGTCCCTAAAATTAGGAACATCCATTTTCTTCAATTTCATCCCTTCCCACTTTGCATCAACTTATGCTATTAATTTCGAATTATTTGGACTGCTTCATGAATTTACCTCAAAATTAATTGTGTTTTACAAATTACAAAATGACATGCATGCATACATAGGTTTATACCTAGTGGTAAGGGTGCAGACTGCGGCTCCTCAATAAACAAAAAAATATGGGAGATCCCAGATTCGATGCTCTGAGCTGGTGAATCTGCTTGACTGGGGCCACGGACAGGATAAAATTCTCTATAGCCTCGTTGGGTCCGGAAAGAGTAGATAACTGTGACTTTTAATCAGTTGTCCCTTTTTTTTTAAAATAAAAAAAAAGGTACACATACAATTTAACTTTTTTGGTGCTTATAGAAATGAAAGTTAAAACCTATAAAATATAAAACTATTTAGAGATTTTTCACTTTCAATAGATTTTATTAAGATTTTATTTTCATTCATTATCGGTTTTTTCTTCCCCTATCTCCTGTCATCATAGCTTATTCATCCTACCCTTCACCTATATACTTTCCTCCCATATCAATAACAAAAAGTAAATGATGCAGAACATATGGCAGAGCAGATAAAAGAGCATCTCGGAAGATGCAAAGCTGACAGCAAGGCTGCTGGAATGCAGGTTTGACAGTTGGTGTTAGAATACGGGTTATAATGTTGTTTCGAAGAGAAAGACGTAAGGGTCAAGACACACAAGCTTTGCTTGTAATATACGGGAAAATTTGGCCAAATTCCTTCCTTTACTATCCCAAAACAACGTTTAAGTTTTAGACATATTTTGGAACTTTGTTAATAGTTTGTTTTGTTTTCTATTTGATTGTTAAGACCTATTAGGTTTGAATTTGTATTTGAACGTACGCCTTCTTGTTGTAGGGTTTGTCATCTTTTGCTTATTGTCAATCAAAATTGAGTTTTTCTCTCTCTCTCTCTTTTCTTTGTTATATCCCGCTGCTTTAATAAAAAGTGAAATTAAAACTAAAATGGTCATCAAATAAACCCTTTGATGTTTGTATATATGCAAAAAATTCTCATACCACAATACTATATGCATGGTCTAAAAAGGAGTTTGTTACGTGGACGCCCAAAAGAACTTCTTTAAGGATATATTGTTGTAAAATAAAATATAAAATAGATTAGTGCAGAATAAAATTCGGGATATCTACAATTAGCATATTGAAAGAATTTTTCTCTTTGTTTATTGTTTTGCTTCTTTTTTTTTTTTTTTTTTTTTGTTGTTGTTGTTGTAATGAGCATATTGAAAAATTTAAGGTTCGTTAAAGAGGGGAATAATGAAATCATCAAATAAATTTAATATATATGTTTTAGTTCTCAAGTTTACGTACGAAATAATATTGTGATGGTGATTGTATTGTAGTGGTTACGGTGAAACGGATTAGTGCATCAGCGCGCCAATTTTAATTTAGATGATAACAAATTTAGGGTTGGAAGATGGAAACGTAGGAAAGTTTGGCACATTGGCATTATTGTTAATGAAGATACAATGCTTGTCCGAAGACATGCCTTTTGGATAGGGAATATATGTATATATATATATATATATATGTATATGTATATATATTTCTCTCCCTTTCAACCCTTTATATATGTACCAATATGTGCTTTACATCTGTTAATTTGAACATGCTGTGTCTGCATGTGACCACTTCTCTAGAAATGAGATGTCCTAAACATAATGCCTAAAAAATTCTTTCAATTTGCACTTTTTTGAAAGAGCATTCAATTTGAATCCTTCTTTATATGAAAGGGATAATATTCCATCTAAGACCATATCTAAAGCAAATGTCAAATATGCTAAGTAGGATTAAAAGATATTCAAGTGTTCTCTAATGGATATGTCATATATGATGTGGCAATTGAGTCATTTGACTCCTTACTCTCTAGCTGTCTTTTTTAGTAGCAAACAAAGAAGGAGTCAAATATATTTTATTTAATTTTTTAATGCATGAGTACCATTAACAACCAATAGAATAAAAATTAAAATTAATTTTGGTTATTTTTTAATAATTAATGTAACTCTAGGCCCAACAAAATAATAATATAAATATTTGACACATTCCTTGGAAAAAAAAAAAAAAAAAGGATTTAGCACTTGTATTCAATTTGCCACATTAACCATCAAATAAAATTTTGATATATTATATTTGATATCTCATTTGGAGATCCTCTAACACAAACCGCCAACAATACTTTATTATTGATATTTATGTTTCATTAAAATCTTCAAAAGCTCACCCTTTCTTTGCACCGCCATTCAAAGGAATATATGGGGTTTTATTGCTTTTTGGACTGTATTTCAGCCATCATTTTACAGGTTCAAATTATCATTCTCAAGCACTAATTAAACTGAGATGAAAGTTTGGACCAAAAAAAACTGAAGAGATAAAAAATAAAAAAATAAAAAAATAAAAAAAATAAAAAAAACTGAGATGAAAGTTTCTTCCAACTTCATTCGATCCATTAAAACCCAAGATTTCAACTACATTTATCCCAATTGACCTTTTGAACTTTGTATATTTGGTCAACGTGCTTTTCTAGGATAATATTTTTTTTATGGGTCATTTTGATTTCGATCCCTAATCAACCTAATTGTTAGACTAAAACCTTATTTGTTTAAATATTTTGATCGAGGTCCTTATCATCATTTAAGAGATTTAAGTCATGCATTTAATGTCCCACAAATTATGAAATTTAAACAAATTCAAATAATATTTTTAAAATATAATAAATACTTTTTTTTAGGAATGCTCGATATTTTATTAACTTCAAAGCGAAACTACGACAAATCTTGGTAGAGGAGGTCCTGAAGAAAATATAATAAATACTTAAAAATAAATAATAGAGTAACATTGTTCTTCACAAAATAACAGCAAAAAAATAATGTACCCACATAATTATTAACATGTTTTAAAAAATAACTACTGATTTATTTTAAAAATAAAATAAATACATATAATTAGCATGGGTACATTTAGTAAAATTAAAAATGGGTACAAATAAACTTAAAAAATATGGGGACAAATAAAACTTTAAAAAATATGGGTACAAAAGAAATTAATATATGTGTACAAATTAAAACTGAACATAAAATTGGTACAAATTAAAAAAGGGTTGCAAATTAAAAATGGGTACAAACTAAAATTACAAATATATGATAAAAACTTTAGCCACAAATATAAATATACCATATGTAACATTTCTAACACTAAATTAATATATTTCGAAATAAAAATATTATTGAAATAATTAATGACGTTTATTAAAACCTAAGGATCTTGATCAAAAGTTGAAAAGAAATAAGGTTTTAATCAATGAAGTAGCAAAAAGAGGGTTAAGAACCTAATTTTTTTTTTTATTGTATGTTTGTGGATTAGAGAAACACTTCCTTAGACCATCTCCAATGACACACCCCGACCGAGATCGAGGCATGCTGGCCGTCACGTGAGCATGACGTAAGCCATGTGCACGAAGCGGAAGCGTTAAGATATGGAAATTTCGATTGAATAAAACCAAACATCCAGAATGGCTAGAAAGAAAAATAAGTGTTAATACACCTTCAGAGCATAATTAAGTCTAAGTGCAGTCAAGCATAGAAATTACTAAATCAAACAGTAACCAATAATCCTACATGGATAATGTACTGTTAGAACTTCTACCTAATACCTGGAGGGGCGCAAAACAAAGTTGAGTGGGTCAGTAAAACAACGCTTATATAAAACTTTATTTTCCTTTGAATATACTAACCCCTCGCTGTAAAACAAATATAACTTTCCCAGAAAATAGAATACGTAAATATAAGTCAAATCATGCTCAGAAAATCAAGATTCATTTGAATGTATGCCATGTATATGCTATGCCCAATATCACAATATAATAAATAATAACGAGCCAGGTGATGCAATTCAATATAAATAATCTACTAGCCGAAGTCACCTGACGTGATCTATACGGCAGAACTAGAGCTCAATCTCATATCTCAACATATTTATACATATCTGCACACAAGTCGGTACCACCTCACGTGGTCTGACCAACAGGCTAGGTGTATAATGAATACGCTCAAGTGCTACAATCACATGAAGGCTATGCGCTAATCGCGGGTCACCTACAAGTCGAACCCACTAAAAGTGGTCTATACGACAGGTTATGCACTTATCTTGGATCCAAGGTGAGCGTGTGGTGCGAGAGGTGAACGATCATGTGAAGCTATGCCCCTAACTCTGGGCGGGAGCACTAACATCGGGGTGCAGATTATTGCTCTATTATATCTCATCATCATCATCATCACATTTCATAACCATTACCAACATAATATACTCACCTGGGCCTCCGCAGCACCATGCAATAATATGCATAATTTAGATAATGTATATGCTAAAAATGCAGGCATAACATGGCATTTAAATCACATTCCATTAAATACGTTTTCTGGGAAAAACGTCAAGTATATACATATATATATATACTGAAAATAATTGCCCACTCACTGGTATGTAGTCGGGTTGTAACCCCTACGCCTAGCCTGGCTACGTTCGTCCTCTGGATAGGTCTCGCCTATATGAGAAATAACTATAACAACGTTATTTTAAGCACATACACAATTCTAGCTAATAACTTCTCATACTTTGCTCAATTTGGGTATATAAATATACCACAGTGATCTACATAAACTCAGGATCATCCCCATATTTTTAAAATAATTTTCCGACCACCCACGCGCCCCCACGCGCCGGCAAGTGCACGGCCACACGCGCGGCCACGCGCAGGGGACCCTGACGGAAACCCTAACCGCCGTTAGGAATATTCCACAGAATATTCCGTTATATATTAACAGAAGTTAACGGCGTTACCTAACGCAGTTAGGAATATTCCGTCAACTCCGACGGAATATTCTACTTCCTTCTCCAATGGACTCTGCCGGCGACCGCCGTCTGCCGCCGTCCGCCGCCGTCTGCAACTCGCCGGAAACTGGAAAAATTTCAAATCTTGATATCTCACTCATTTTTCAACCATTTTTCATGAAATTTTTACCAAAATGCCACAAATCACGAGAGGAAGGAGATTATACCTCTTTGGAGCTTCTAATCTTTCGAAATCTCGTCGGGAAAATTCTACCAAAATCGGCCACTTTCAAACCTCGTGATCCCGACGTCAAAATTGAGCCAACGAAGCACTCTGGGCTTCGTGGGGACCTCCTAGAGCTCGCTAAAAGCTTGGATTATCCTAAAAGACAACCATTCAAAAGTTCATGAATAGTGCTCAACTCGGAGCTCGAGTTTTCAACGGGTTTTCGAAAGTTTTCTTACCTGAAACGGGTACCAATGTGTTCGTAGGGACGAGATGAACACAATGGTGGTCTTCACGTCCACGATCTGCTAAGTTTAGGGAGGTTTTGAGTCTCGTTCGTACAAAAGCCGAGAGGGAGAGAGAGAGAGTCTGCGAGAGGGAGAGAGAAAGCACAAGAGAGGAGAGAGAATGAGGTATAAGGTTTTGGATTGGTCAATAACCCTAAAATACACAAAACCTAATCCTAATTGGTTCCACACAATTAGGACTTCATTTAATTGGCCCAAACCAAACTTAACCAATAATACAACTTAATTTCCAAGGGCATTTTCGTCCATTCACATCTACGGTACAAATTTCCCGGGGCGGGCTGTTACAATCTACCCACCTTATAAAATTTCGTCCCCCAAATTTACATAACCAAAGCCATCCACTAGTACTCATAAAACAATCTCGGGTACATCTCTCTCACTCGATCCTCTGTCTCCCAAGTCGCTTCTTCCACTGAATGATTCCTTCACAAAACTTTAACCAACTGCACTGTCTTATTCCTCAGAACCTTTTCTTTCCAATCCAGAATAGTCACTGGCTCCTCATCATAAGTCAAATCTGAACTAATCTCCAAAGGTTGATGAGGTATAACATGTGAAGGATCTTTAACATAATGTCGAAGCATCGAGACATGAAACACATTATGTACCTCAGACAGCTCTGACGGTAACTCAAGTCTATAAGCAACTTCACTGACTCGCTCGGTGATCTGATAAGGTCCAAAGAATCCAGGACTTAGCTTGCCTTTCTTCCCAAATCGTACTACACCTCGCCACGGCGATAACTTCAGAAATACCCAATCACCAACTTTGTATACTCGATCAGTGGCATGTTTGTCTGCTAAACTCTTTTGGCGATCTTGGGCCGCTTTCATATTAGACTTAATAACCTGAATGTTCTGAGTAGTTTCCTTCACTAACTCAGGGCCCACTAAAACTCGTTCGCCAACTTCTGACCAACATAACGGAGTCCGACATGCCTTGCCATATAATGCCTCAAATGATGCCATACCAATACTTGAGTGAAAACTGTTGTTATAGGCGAATTCCATCAAATCCAACCGCTTATGCCAAGTGTCGCCAAACTGCAACACTGAAGATCTTAGCATATCCTCCAAAGTCTGAATCGTCATCTCAGATTGTCCATCTGTCTGAGGATGATATGCAGTACTGTAGAGTAATCTCAAACCCAAAGCTTCCTGGAATGCTGTCCAAAACTTAGAAGTAAATTTTGGATCTCGATCTGAAATAATACTCACAAGAACTCCATGGTACTTCATAATCTTCGTGATGAACAACTCGGCTAACTTGTTCAAAGAATATTTTTCCCTCATAGGAATGAAGTGGGCTAACTTAGTAAGTCGATCGACAATCACCCATATTCCATCATAGCCGTTTTGTGTACGGGCTAACTTGTACACAAAATTCATAGTAATATTTTCTCATTTCCACTGTGGAATGAGAAGTGGTTGTGATAAACCAAACGGCTTCTTTCTTTCAGCTTTAACCTACTAGCACACGATACACATACTTACATACTCTGCAATTTCCCTTTTCATACCTGGCCAATAATAAAATGGTCTAATGGTATGATACATTTTAGTTCCTCCTGGATGCATCGCATAAGCTGAAATATGTGCCTCATCAAGAATTGCCTTATTCAATTCCTCATTATTTGGCACGTACATCCTATTCTCTTGCATAAGCATGTCATCCGTCTCTCTGATTCTGAGATCTTTCTTTTTCCTTTGATTTCTCCATTGAATTAATTCTTGAATTTCCTCATCATTTATCTGGGCTTCAAGTATACGATCAATCAAAATAAGCCTAACTTGGAAACTAGCAAGTAAGGCTTTCTCTCGCTCTGCTACAGCTTCTTCTCGTTCTTCTAGCCCTAATTTCACTCCAGTGGATCTCAAATCTACAAGAAGAGGAACACGAGAAGCATACAAGGCATTAACCCGACCTTGAGATTTCCTACTCAAAGCATCAGCCACTACATTAGCACGTCCAGGGTGGTATTCAATCGTGCAATCGTAGTCACTTAGTAACTCAATCCATCTCCGCTAACGAAGATTCAAATCTTTCTGCATGAACAAGTACTGGAGACTCTTGTGATCTGTGAAAATCCTACACTTCTCACCATAGAGATAGTGTCTCCAAATCTTCAAGGCGAAAATAATGACTGCTAACTCCAAATCATGTGTAAGGTAATTCATCTCGTGAGGCTTTAACTGACGCGAAGCGTAAGCAATCACCCTACCATGCTGCATCAAAACATATCCCAAGCCATTCAAAGAAGCATCGCTAAAAATCTCGAAGTTCCCACTATCATCGGGAAGTGCTAAAACAGGAGCATGAGTGAGATAATACTTCAACTGCTAGAAACTCTGCTCACAATCACCATTCCATTCGAATTTAACTTCCTTTCTCGTCAATTTTGTAAGTGGTAAAGCGATGATTGAAAAATCTTTAACAAACCGTCGATAATAACTCGCTAAACCAAGGAAACTCCATACCACGGTAACGGTTCGTGGCTGTTCCCAATTCTCCACAGCTGCTATCTTCTGAGGGTCAACCTGAATACCCTGAGCTGAAACAACATGACCCAAGAATGCCACTTGATCTAACCAGAATTGGCATTTACTAAACTTAGCATACAGTCGATGCTCCCTCAATCTCTTTAGTACTAGAGTGAGATGTCGAGTATGATTTGCTTTCGACTTAGAATACACCAGAATGTCATCAATAAAGACAATGACAAATCTATCCAAGTATTGTTGAAATACCTTATTCATCAAGCCCATAAAAGCTGCTGGTGCATTCGTCAAACCAAATGGCATCACACAAAACTCGTAATGACCATAACGAGTTCTAAAAGCCGTCTTATGGTTGTCATCACTCCTGATCTTTAGCTGATAGTAGCCTGACCTCAAATCAATCTTGGAGAACACACAAGCACCTTTAAGTTGATCAAATAGGTCGTCTATACGCAGCAATGGATAACGGTTTTTAATCGTTACTCTATTCAATTGCCGATAATCAATACATAACCTCAAAGTTTCGTCCTTCTTTCAGACAAACAAGACTGGAGCTCCCTATGGCGATGTACTAGGTCAAATAAAACCCTTATCCACCAATTCTTGCAACTGAATCTTTAATTCTCTTAACTCCGCAGGAGCTATTCGATATGGAGCTAAAGAAATAGGATCTGTACTTGAAGTAAGTCAATGGTAAACTCCGCATCACGATCTGGCGGTAATCCAGGTAAATCATCAGGGAAAACGTCAGAGAAATATCTGACTACTCTAATGTTCTCCACACTTGAAGGATTATCATCATTTAATACCACATGAGCTAAGTAACCTTGACAACCTTTATTCAACAATCTCTTGGCTCTCACAGCTGAAATAACACCATGTCTTACTCCAATACTTTCCCCTACAAACTTAACTTCAGGCAATCAGGGGCGATGGAAAGTCACTGTTTTCCCATAAGAATCAATTTTGGCACGATTATAATACAACCAATCTGTGCCTAAAATCACATCAAAATCTACAATGTCTAATGGAGTAAGATTCACTGGCATAAACACATCCTCCACTACAACAGGACATCCAGAATAAACATTATCTACATAACACTTCTCCCCTCTAGGCATTGCAAATTCTAACTCATATCCAAGGGGTGTAGACTAGGGTTGAGTCAACTGAGCAAATGTATGAGAAATCATAGAATGCATAGCACCACAATCAATCAACACTTTAGCAAAATGACCAAGAACATTTAACGCACCCATAATCAAATCAGGATTGTTCTGAGCATCCTGAAGTGAGATGTTGTTGACATATCCCTGAGCTGGTTGTCTCCCTCATCTACCTCTGCTAGCATGAACACCTCGGCCCTGGGCACTACGTCCTTGACTTGCCTGGCTGTGCTACCTAGATGATCCTGCACTGTTGGTAGCAACATAAATCTAGTGTGGCTGTCATCCAGAATGCCACTGTGACCCGCCAGTCGAGTACTGGTTATAATCACCTTGCTGATAAGGTACATATCCTCATGAGTGTTGACCATAGCCACCTTGCTAATACGGATCCTGAGGGTACTGATACTATCATGGGGCATGAGAAATCAGATCTCCCTGATAGTGGTAAGCACTACCACGACCTGTCTGAGCATAACCACTTGGTCCTGAAAATCGCTGAGTTTGTCCTTGCGGTGGCATAAGAGGTTGCTGTGGCTGTTGAGGCCTCTGCTGATTTTGAGGACAATACTTAGCCAAATGCCCCATCTGTCCACAGGTATAACATCCACTGTTACCTTGACGACATTCTCCAAAATGTCGATTATTACATCTTCGGCATAAAGGAATACTAGCACCACCTGAATCCCTCGGCCTCTGAAATCTAGGGCCTCTAGAAAATCTACCTCCTCGCCTCGGGCCCGTGGTACTAAAGCCTCCACTAAAAGAACTTGAACTCATACCACTTCTCTTAAAACTCTGGGTCTTGCGAGGTCCTTGAAAATACTAGCCTTTACCTTTATCATCTTTCCTCTGATTACCTTCTTCCTCTTCACTATCACTAGGCAAATTTTCTGAGTCTTCCACTCTCAACAGAATCTCATAGAACTCCTGATAAGTGTCACAGGTCACTATAGTAGCCATAGATCACCACTTCTTCTTAGTACCAAGCTTAAAACGACGAAGCATCTCAATTGGATTGGCAGCAACTTTTGGACCACAACAGGACAAATCTGTGAACTTTCTATAATACTCATTAGCAGACAGTTTTCCCTACTTCAAATTAGTAAATTCCTGCTTCTTCCGATCTAGATATGCTGGAGGAATGAATCTCTTATAAAATGCCCGTTTAGAATTCTGCCAAGCACCAATCTCCGCAGCGGTCGTCTATAAGTCTCCTGGCCCTACCAAGATGCAGACTCTGGACCTAAAAACCAAGTAGTAGTCTCAACCCACCTATCTTCGGGTAGGTTTCCTTGACTGTGCATAACCATGAACGTCTTCTCAACCTTTTGTAACCACTTTTCTGCTCCTTCAGGTCCCTCGTTACCCATAAACTGAGGCAACTTCAAATTATACACGGACTCCAGAGGAGTTCTCTGAGGAAGGCGAATTACAGACTGAAGGGCATTAGTAATAGCTTCCCCCAACTGAGAAATATCAGGAAAATTAGGCTCAACCGCACGACGTGGCTCTCTACGAGGCGGCATAGTTCTGAAAGAAGACATCAAAATTAATTAGGGCAATTAATAACATATGCAAGACTGCAACCTAAGCTCTGATACCAAACTGACACACCCTGACCGAGATCGAGGCATGCTGGCCGTCACGTGAGCATGACGTAAGCCATGTGCACGAAGCGGAAGCGTTAAGATATGGAAATTTCGAATGAATAAAACCAAACATCCAGAATGGCTAGAAAGGAAAATAAGTGTTAATACACCTTCAGAGCATAATTAAGTCTAAGTGCAGTCAAGCATAGAAATTACTAAATCAAATAATAACCAATAATCCTACGCGGATGATGTACTGTCAGAACTTTCACCCAAATCCTCGTGAGCCACCAACAAAGCTACCTAATACCTGGAGGGGTGCAAAACAAAGCTGAGTGGGTCAGTAAAACAATGCTTATATAAAACTTTATTTTCCTTTGAATATACTAACCCCTTGCCGTAAAACAAGTATAACTTTCCCAGAAAATAGAATACGTAAATATAAGTCAAATCATGCTCAGAAAATGAAGATTCATTTGAATGTATGCCATGTATATGCTATGCCCAATATCACAATATAATAAATAATAACGAGCCAGGGGATGCAATTCAATATAAATAATCTGCTAGCCGAAGTCACCTGACGTGATCTATACGGCAAGCCTAGAGCTCAATTTAATCATATCTCAATCTATACGGCAGAACTAAAGCTCAATTTAATCATATCTCAATCTCATATCTCAACATATTTATACATATCTGCACACAAGTCGGTACCACCTCACGTATTCTGACCTACAGGCTAGGTGTATAATGAATACGCTTAAGTGCTACAATCACATGAAGGCTATGCGCTAATCGCGGGTCACCTACAAGTCGAACCCACTAAAAGTGGTCTATACGACAAGCTATGCACCTATCTTGGATCCAAGGTGAGCATGTGGTGCGGGAGGTGAACGATCATGTGAAGCTATGCCCCTAACTCTGGGCAGGAGCACTAACACCGGGGTGGAGATTATGAGCTCTATTATATCTCATCATCATCATCATCACATTTCATAACCATTACCAACATAATATACTCACGTGGCTTACTTGGGCCTCCACAGCACCATGCAACAATATGCATAATTTAGGTAATGTATATGCTAAAAATGCAGGCATAACATGGCATTTAAATCACATTCCATTAAATACATTTTCTGGGAAAAACGTCAAGTATATACATATATATACTGAAAATAACTGCCCACTCACTGGTATGTAGTCGGGTCGTAACCCCCACGTCTAGTCTGGCTACGTTCGTCCTCCGGATAGGTCTCCCCTATATGAGAAATAACTATAACAACGTTATTTTAAGCACATACACAATTCTAGCTAATAACTTTTCATACTTTGCTCAATTTGGGTATATAAATATACCACAGTGATCTACACAAACTCAGGATCATCCCCATATTTTTAAAATAATTTTCCAACCACCCACGCGTCGGTAAGTGCACGGCCACACCCGCGGCCACGCGCAGGGGACCCTGACGGAAACCCTAACTGCCATTAGGAATATTCCACGGAATATTCCGTCAACTCCGATGGAATATTCTATTTCCTTCTCCGATGGACTCCGCCGGCGACCGCTGTCTGCCGCCATCCGCAACTCGCCGAAAACTAGAAAAATTTCAAATCTTGATATCTCACTCATTTTTCAACCATTTTTCATGAAATTTTTACCAAAATGCCACAAATCACGAGATGAAGGAGATTATACCTCTTTGTAGCTTCAAATCTTTCGAAATCTCGTCGGGAAAATTCTACCAAAATCGGCCACTTTCGAACCTCGTGATCCCGACGTCAAAACTGAGCCAACGAAGCACTCCGAGCTTTGTGGGGACCTCCTAGAGCTCGCTGAAAGCTTGGATTGTCCTAAAAGACAACCATTCAAAAGTTCATGAATAGTGCTTAACTCGGAGCTCGAGTTTTCAACGGGTTTTCGAAAGTTTTCTTACCTGAAAAGGGTACCAATGTGTTTGTAGGGACGAGATGAACACAATTGTGGTCTTCACGTCCACAATCTGCTAAGTTTAGGGAGGTTTTGATTCTCGTCCGTACAAAAGCCGAGAGGGAGAGAGAGAGAGTCCGCGAGAGGGAGAGAGAAAGCACGGGAGAGGAGAGAGAATGAGGTATAAGGTTTTGGATTGGTCAATAACCCTAAAATACACAAAACCTAACCCTAATTGGTTCCACACAATTAGGACTTCATTTAATTGGCCCAAACCAAACTTAACCAATAATACAACTTCATTTCCAAGGGCATTTTCGTCCATTCACATCTACTGTACAAATTTCTCGGGGCGGGCTGTTACATCCAACCCTTAGGGATAAAGCTTCAAAATTTAAGCCATAAAATTTTAAGCCATAAGCCAGAAATTACTTTTCTCCTCCAACCATTGTAGCTTAAAATTTTAGCCCATGATGATTAAATAATGATTTTAGCCTAACTTTTTGTTTTCGGTAACTTTCTTTTTATAATAAAATTTATGTAGATTATCTTAAATTACTTTTATGAACATTTTAGTCTAAAAATATTTAAATTCCGATAAGTAATTAAAAATCATACAAATACATAGGTATTTATAAAATTTTAAGTTAAATTATTTTCTTAAATTATTTTAGATGTTGGATATAATTTTTGACCGTCAAATCTTTTTTTTACTATTAGATTTGATTTCATTTTATCATAGCCGTTAGATTATAAGTAAAAAAACAAAAAAAGGTTTGAAATATGACAATTTGGTGGGTCTAGAATAATATAAGCCAAGCTTAAATTCTGGGGGAAATCTAGCCCAAAGATATATTTTCTACCCAGGGTTTATTTTAGCTCGTGGTTGGAGACGGCTTGGGGGTGGGGGGTTTAAAGCTTATAGTTTAAACTTTATCCCATGGGTTGGAGATGGTCTTAGAATAGCACATTTATCCCAATTGACCTTTTGAACTTTGTATATTTTGTCAAGGTACTTTTCTAGGATAATATTTTTTTTATTGTGTGTTTGTGGATTAGAGAAACACTTCCTTTAGAGTAGCACTTCAACGTTGTTTATGAAAGTAATAAGTGGTTATGGGTGCTTTTACCACACTCTACGGATTGAAAGCACGTTATAAAAAGCACTCCTGAGTATGCTGTAATTAATTGACGTAAAATGATATGCATTTTACTTGTAACTTTGGGTTAATTATGTTTGAACCATACATACACTTAGTCAAGCAGAAGGACTCTACGCATTGAGCCTATAGGGACATTTCTTTTTATTTTGCCATGGAAGAAGAAATGAATGGATTGAAGTTCCCTACGTGTACCAGTTCTTCATCACACTCTAAGAGTAGTCTTCGGCAGCCATGTATATATGCATGATGTCGGCGGATAATATTTTGATGATTTGGAATCGATTAGCAATTCTCAGTGATCCAAGACAATAGCAAAACTGTGTTAAATTTCAGGTAGACGGGCCGAGGGCTCACTCTAACAACACTGATACTGTCCCCACTTGGCCACCAGCTTAATCCGTTAGGTGTGAGGTTTTATCACAAAAGGCCTTGGTGATAGTTATAGTAGGGTAATTGTATATAAAGGGCTTGTTCTCAAGCCTTTTGGCCGATGTGGGACAAAGGAATTCTAACACTCCCCGACACGTGAGATCCCATTTTATGGGTCACACGTGAAGTTCCACACATCGGCAACCACGTGGAGCCAAGCCGGGGCTAACCCGTTCGCGTGGGGCCAATGGGGACCCACCCATTCACGTGGCATCTCTTGGCCTACGTGGAGCCAAGTCGAGGCTCACCTGTTCGCACGGGGTCAAAGGGGACCCACCCGTTCACGTGGATGTACGGGCCCGTCCCCTGGCTCTGATACCATGTTAAATTTTAGGTAGACGAGCTGAGGGCCCACTCTAACAACACCGTTACTGTCCCCACTTGGCCACCTGCTCAATCCGTCAGGTATGGGGTTTTATCATAAAAGGCCTCGGTGATAGTTAGAGTAGGGTAATTGTATATAAAGGGCATGTTCTCAAGCCTTTTAGACGATGTGGGATAGAGGAATTCTAACAAACTGTATGGAAAATCTATTCGGAAGTTGTTTTCTTCTTTTTTTTCCTCTTTGTTTCCTGTTCAGACTTTAGAATCTATTTGAAAGTTTAGATGTGACTATCCCACTCACCTTCTCTATGCAGAAAGGTATTTTATGTATACAGAAAGGGGATTTGGATCCTATCCAGATCCTCTTTATAAGGATCTTAGCATCTTATCCATTCATCATACATCGTGCGGCAAGAAATTATTTTGAATTTTTTTATTTAAAATTAAACACAAGTAGTATCTAATGAAAACTGCCGCACGATGTACAATAAACGAATAGGATGTGATGATCCTTAAGATCCCGATCCATAAAAAGGTACCCTTTGTTGGAAATCCCACATCGGGAGTTTAGCCAAATTAGTTACAACTTATAATGATATAATTCCTTACCTAATAATTACACTGAAGTCATTTAGAATAAACCTCAATTTTACTAGGCTAGCAAGTGGTTAAATTGAGAACAATATCGGTGTTGGATCATTTGACTCATCTCTCTGAAACTTTGAGTCTTCACACTTTTTGACACTCTTTGCCATGGAAGATGTGGCACCTATCACCTATGGTTCTAACTTCAATATTTTGCACCTCCTCTTAATATGAGGGATAGGTTTTTTACTATGACTACTACATTTAACACTTTTCACGACGAAGGACAATTCGTCGCGTTAAGCGCCATAGTGTTGCATTGGAATTTATGCGACCAAATTGTCGTTGCACAAAGGTCGTGAAAACAGACTTTGCGCGACGAGAACAAAAAATTTGTCACACAAGAATGAACTTGTGCGACAACAGGGACGTTGTCACATAGAATTTAAAGGAACGACTGCAGTTTGTCGCGCATAACCTGATGCAACAAAGTAAGCTGGACGTGATAGAATACATGGGACAGTTGGTTGTGGTGGCCATAAAGTTTGCATGACGATTACCTGATATAGGACAATAGTGCACAAAAACTTTACTCGACCAATATTTCGTCGCGTAATGTCATTCGTTATTATTATTTTTAACTTAAAAAAATAAATTGTCGATATTACTTTATGCGACGAACAAGTCGTCGCGCAAGGAATTATTTTTATTTTTATTTCATTTGTTAATTTATTTTTTTCCTTTTTTTTTTTGTTTTCGTTATATAATTTATTTAAATAATAATTACTTTCTTTTTAACATTTATATATCAAATAAAAATGTACGTACAAGTAAAAAATTTAAAACTAAGAAAAAAGAAACCTATAATCTATTTGGTCATTAAATGGGGTTGTCTGCGGGTCGGGCTAGAAGTCGGGCTACGAGTCGAGCGGCGAGTGGATGTGTTGGGGAGGCTAATGGTTGGCTTGGTGGATGGGCTCAGAGGTGGACGGGTTATGTGGCTCAGAGATGGAGGGGACTGCAACGCTGGGTATGAGACGTATGTTATTCAAGCTCAGGGCTTCAACGATCAGCTGCTCGACAAGCTCATCCACGGGCCGAACATAAACGTCCTTGAAAACGTCTTTCTCGGGGAACTTAGAACCCCTTGGAATAATAAAAATTTAAAAATTTTAAAAAAAAATTTAAAAAAAAAAACATAAAGACAGCGGAAAATAAAATGATTATTTGTAAGAAATTGGAGGCACGAATATTAAACTCTCATTACCTGTTGTTGCGCCTCCATCATATGGGAGAAGGGTCTCGAACCAGAATGGTGGAGAAGAGTTTTCTTCTCCCAGTTGATCTTGTTCACCTTCGCCTTCTTCTGTTAACATAAAATAAACATATTAGTGTAATATTTAAAGATAATGAAACATACGCATAACCCAAAGTAGGAATAATTTTTTAAAAAATTAAAATTAAATAAGTAATACATATATAAAAATGTACCATATAGGCGGGCTCCTGAAAATGGCTGTAGAGCCATGCCCACTGGTCCGGCTGATCCTCCAAATCCAGCGAGCAACCCTCCTCTAGAGCGACCTTTAGATCATCAAACAACTCATCATGTTTGTGGAGACTACACTTCCACTACTTGTATCGCTCGAAAAACAACATGTCCAGGTAGCTGTCCATCGACTCGTTTATGTCGTCAAATTGTAGTTTGTCTACAATTTACCGAGCATTAGATTAAAATAATAAAAACCAAAATTAAAATTGAAGTTAAAGTTGAAAAGGAAAAAAATTAATATAAAAATATGAACTTGATATATAATTGAATGAAACAAAGTTAGGAACTTATCGATAAACAATTGCGAACTAGGTTCTTCGTCTTCGTTAGGATCTCGTGCCACAATTTCCACAACATAAGGCACTCGGTCCTAATGACATGTCCCACGTCGTGGGCCAATGCGCTATGCTACTCCACTGTAGGTGCAGCTCCACTATAGGTGCAGCCCGATGCCTTTCGTCGTATCCTATCGTGATACGATCATTTGTCACCCGGGTGGCCTACTCCGTCTTCAGTTGTCGGCAAGGTCCCCAGGTTTTTTTCTTAGCTGCAAAACAACAAAACAAACGTCAAACATCAAGTTAATAATTTAACGAAATTTTGGCAGAACCTCCTCTTCATTTATACCAATTCCCAAAACTTGCAAACAGTAATAAACAATAAAGCATAGGCAACCAACATTGTGAACAATTTTTAAAGGGGCGAAAATTGGATTTAAATGTTACACAAGGTTATAATCTAAAAAGCATCTTTTTTTTAGATAAAAATCAAATTTTCTAAATATATTTAACTGGTCATTTAGCTGGGTTTAGGCGTCGGATGCAGATACGGATGTCGTGTCAGGAGTCCGAGGACGCTGGTGGGTACGACTTGCACTAGGTGGAAGCACCACCGAAGACGTCGATGATGCCAGTGCCTGTGCCACGTCAGGCCTCTTGATGCATCCGCGAGAGGATCCACTGTTGCTGGAGCGCTCCTTACAGTAGAAGGTGATGGAGGAGGTGTGGGGGACCCATTGCTCGCAGCCCTCCGGGTAGATATAAGGCGAGACATCTACAAATTGAAAGAGAAATAAAGTTAAAACTAAAATTAATAATTTAAAAATTAAATCGTATGAGTAAGCAAATTTAAAACTAAATGTGTAATTACAAAATAACAGTATATAACTATTTTGTATAAATTGAAATTAATCTACCAGAACCGTAACCTATTCTCCTAGAACCTTAACCCAATCCGGCCACTAAAAACCATCCCTAACCTTAATTTGATAAGTAAAAATAAAAATAAAAACCCTAATCCCCCAAATTACATTTTCTAATTAAACTCCCCCTAATTAAAAACTACCCCTAATTACAAATTAGTCCTAATTTCATTGAGCCCTAATTATATACCATTCCCCTAAGTTAGAAAATTCCCCTAACCTTAATCTAATTCGTGGCTACACCTAACCCTAATCCCCCAAATTACATTTTCTAATTAAATTCCCCCTAATTAAAAACTAGCCCTAATTACAAATTAGCCCTAATTTCAATTAATCCCTAATTATATACCATTCTCCTCAATTCGAAAATTCCCCTAACCCTAATCTAATTCATGCCTACCCCTAACCCCAATCCCCCAAATTACATTTTCTAATTAAATTCCCCTAATAACAAATTAGCCCAAATTATAAAATTAACCCTAATTTTATACCATTCCCCTAAATTAGAAAATTCCCCTAACCCTAATCTAATCCGTGCCTACCCCTAACCCTAATCCCCTAAATTACATTTTCTATTTAAATTCCCCCTAATTAAAAACTACCCCTAATCACAAATTAAGGCCAAATTATAAAATTAACCCTAATTATATAACATTCCCCTAATCTGGAAACCCTAATGTCGAACCCTACTCCCACATTTTTAACCTTAATCCCCAATTCGAAATCCTAATTAGCAAACCATAATCCCCAAATCAAAATCCTAATCGGCAAAGCCAAATCCCTTCATCTAATAAGCCTAAATAACTAATTAAAATGAAATTAAGAGAATAAATAAAAGCAAGATACTTGAGAATGGAGGACGGTGTCTGGATTAACGGACGGTGAGAGAGAAAGGGACGCACGGCGTGGGTTGCGCGAGAGAGATAGGAAGGAAGACTGTGCCTGAAAGAGGGAGAGAGCAGGTGAAAGAGGGGGAGGGTGGGTGGGAGAGAGGAGAACGGTGACTGAGGGGCAAGGAGAGTGCGTTTGAGAGAGGAAGAGAGCGACGGAGAGAGAGAGTGCACAGGCGAGAGAAAGCAGAAAGTGAAGGGAGAGGAGGAGGGTTGTCTAAAATAATTAAAACGAATATCTTTGCGCAAAGCAAGGTTTGTCGCGCAGACGTCGCTTAGTATTCCGCGCGACAATGTCATTCGTCGCGCAAACCCTAAAGTTGTATCGCGTTTTTTTGAATTTTTATGGAAATTAAAAATTTTCAAGTAAAATATAACGGTGCGCCAAAAATTAGAAATTGCGCGACAGAATATGATAGTTCGCCGCGGAAAAAGACTTCACGCGACAAATTTTTGGTATTCGTCGCGTAAGAATGTGTAATAATTAAAAAAAAATCGAATATTTTCAGAAAAAAAAAATTGAATTTTTAGGACAAGAATGGTGTCCCCGCATAAAATTAAAAACCTTGCATGACGAATTTATATATTTCGTCACGCAAGTGTGTGAATTTAAAAAAAAATGATTTTTTTGGAAAATCCGGCATTAAATAAATACATAAATTTACATATATTTCACTAAAATTATATTATGATAAATACAGTTGCATTTAATTTACAAAACAATTCAAAATTATATTAATTAATCATCGTCCGAGCTATAATAACTTTCATTATCATTGATATCATCATCTTCGGTGACCCATTCATCCTTGTCGATAGGTACGCCACCGTCGTCGTTCGTAGCCTCTGATGGATCATATCAGGGAAGATCACCAAGGTTAATTGAAATTGAGTCAATTGGTATTTCGATTCCAGCAATGCCCGGTATCTGAAATGGTTCTTGGACAAGATTATTATCTCGTACCATTTCCCCACCAATTTCTATCGAAGACTCAAGACATTGGTCTGTGAAGTTGATGTCATCCCCGTCGGAAGTTGGATCTCGATCCAATATAGCATACACATTCCTATGCTCAATCCTTTGAACAACTTTCCAACCTTTTCCAGCCTTAGGGTCATCTACATAAAAAACCTGTTTTGCCATACTTGCCAAAATGTAAGGGTCCTCATTGTACCAAGTTCTGAGTGTTGACTGAGAGAAAGCAATGGTCCCTCTTAACACTTCCCTACCTATGTGGGTTTGTATCAAACCATCAGCATTTAAAATTGATAACTTGGTAACGGTCTTTGTACGACACTTGATAGTTTGCCATAAAACTCAATGTCTGTACTTTCGCCAACACCCGGGACATAGACACTGCTGATTTGTGTACACAACTTGTCAGCACGCTCAGCCCCTAAAAACTTGAAGCCGTTAACATGGGAACCGAAGTACAATTCTGCCCGAATAAAACCGAATGCCAAGTTATATAACTTTTCAGTGTAAGCGGGTGAATTGGATGCTTTTAACTGATTTACCTGACACGATAGCGAAAATAACATCTCTTTTAGCCACTTCGAATATATTGATGAAATTACGACAACATGTTCAATACAAACACATAAAACTTACCTATTCGAGAAACCACCGAGGAAAGAATTCATGGTGCTTATTCGCATATAGATGTGAGGGATAATCCCGCTTCATCATTTGTTCATGCTCATCCAGGTAAATCATTGTCTCGTCACAATTGTTTAGTATGAACCAATGGGCAACCTCCATGTCCTTTTTGGTAAATGACTCCCCTCGAACAGGCTCGCCCAAAGGTCGTGCGACTTGGGCAAAAATAGAAAAAAATTATTTTCCCACACCCCTGTCATTATTACGTTAAAAACAATTAAAAGCCATATGAACATCTTTTAGATACATTCCAAAAAATCTAAGGAACTCGTATGTGACCCAAGCCTCTATAATGGATCATTCGGGCTTGGCCCTATTTCTTACACTTTTTTTAGGTCGTCGAGAAGCCTATGAACATACAAACACCGTTACCAAAGAAATTAGATAAACATGTCATATGATGACGAATAAACATTTGAATACGAGTTTATACCTTTCTATTGGGTAAATCTATCGATAGTTAACTGGTCCAACAAGTAATGCCTCCTCCAATAAGTGAACCATAACGTGGATTATACTTGTGAAGAAAGCTGGAGGAAATATTTGTTCAAACTTGCAGAGGACTTGGACAATGTCGTGGTACAATGACCTTGCAGTTGATTGGGAAAACAATACAGACAGCAATATGATTGGCTTCACGACATCATTGGGTAACAGGTGCCGAATACTAACCAGAAGTAGGCGTTATAGAATGACATGGTAATCATGACTCTTTAGTCCTGAAAGTTTTCTGTCATCAACATTCACGCAACGGCCAATATTTGAAGCATACCCATCTGGAAACTTGACTGAAGATAGAAATTTCAAAATATCTTTTCTATCTTTTTGGTTTGAGTGAAAAAAAATGCAAGGAACCTTCTCGCTGTGTCGCCGTCCCTATTCATCCATAAATGAGGCCGTATTCCCATTCGTTCCAAATCGAGATAAGCTTTGATAGTGTTTTTCGCCTTGCCCTCAATATCTAGAATTGTGCCCACCAATTTGTCAAACACATTTTTCTCAACATGCATAACATCGAGGTTATGTCTCGGTTTTAGCTTGGACTAATACGGGAGTTCAAAAAACATAGACTTGTGGGTCTAATACAGATGGGTTGCTAGTCGGGATCTAGTTACAGTTTTTTCGAACGAACCGAAACCTAAACGGTTAAGTTGTTCTAAAATTTGGTCAACGTACCACTCTCTGGTTTAAGCTAAGGCTGTATTTTGTCGTCGAACTCTTTGTCATTCTCACACCATCTTTGATGACTAAGATAGCAAACTTGTTCGGCGTGCCAACCAGATGTGACGTTATCCTTACAAACTGGACCTGCAAAATAATCTTTAGTGCTCTACCTGGAAACCATGGCATATGCTAGAAAATCATTTACCATCCACATCACAGCTGCTGGCATTATGAACATCTTCCTAGTAGACTTATCGTACGTGCGTACACCATTTTCCCATAAATCTTTTAGCTCATCAACCAATGCCTGCAAATAAATATCAATAGACTTATCAGGATCCTCGGTGACCAAAAGAGTCATTATCATATATTCTTTCTTCATGCATTTTCAAGGTGGCAAATTATAAGGAAAAACAAATATCGACCAAGTGCTGTTGTATTGGTTTAAAACCCCGAAAGGATTGAATTCATCAGTGGCAAGTCCCAACCTAACGTTACGAGATTCAGCTACAAAATCAAGGTACATCCGATCGAACTCTTTCTATACCTCTTCATCTGCAGGATGCCTCATCATGTCATCATCCACCCGACTTTCTTTGTGCCATCTTATGTCACTTGCAGTGTGCGTCGACATATACAACCGTTGCAACCTCGGCTTTAGTGGCAAATAACGCATAACCTTCTGTGGAATCTTCGTCGGTCTATTCTACGATGTCATTTTGAACTTTGACTGGTTATATACTGGGCATTTTTCCAACGCTTTATTCTTCTTATAGAACAATATACAATTATTTTTGCAAGCGTGAATTTTTTCATAACCAATCACAGACCATGCAACATCTTTTATGCACTTTTATGGTATTTCAACAAACTATTGTCCTTTGGCAGCATTCTCTTGAAAACCCCTAAAAAATAGTCTAAGCACTAGTTTGAAATTCGATACTTTAATTTGCCATGCATCAACTCCACAATGGTCGTGAGCACCGAATAGTCTTTGCATCCAGGGTAGAATTCTTGGTTGGCACTTTTTAACAATTTTTCATATTGTTCGAAAGCTTCACTGTCCATGGGTTCAAGCACATCATCATCCCCTCCCTCGTTCGTATAAATTGAGGGAAATGGAAAAGCATCATTTATAAAATCCATAACCTATTCGTTAGGATCCACATTAGGTTCAACATTTTCCATTCGTGTCACGTTTGACGACGAAGCATAGTGTAATTGTTCTCCATGGTGATTCCAATTCGTATATGTGTCTGTCATCCCATTTCTTAGTAAGTGGAATCGAACATTTTCAAAATTCTCCTTTAAGGTGTTGTTACACCTTCTACACGGACACCAGATTCTAGTTGCCCCTGGGTTGTGTCTGGATGCGAACTCAATAAACTCATTTATTCCATCCAAGCACTCTGGTGCACATCTGTTCGGATTCTGTATCCAATGTCTGTCTATAATGTATGCAAGCATAATAAAATTGTAATCAATACACAACTCCAACAAGATATTGCCACTTCTACCTCCGGTGAGGGCCCTAATCCTATTCAGGAATGCACAGTTATGTGATGCAGTTTACGGCTCAATCGAATTAGATTTCGACGTGGAAAAATTTCGACAGCATCTCCTTACAGTTTTTCAAGTGTCCGACGTATATATCAAAATACATATCCAGCACTCGAAGAACGTAAAGAGATGTGATCGAAATTCCCATAATCGAAACATAATCCTTGAACCGTAAACTATGCCCCACAATTGGGCATTCCCAAATTGTCTAAATAATGGGACAATCCAAGAATCAATTGGACCGCAGTCATGCTTTCGCATCCATGTGCGAAATCCAACTAATCCTCGAACATGAGACTAAGCTTTTATTGAAAATACGCGTACGAAGTTAATTACTATTAACTCAGTACAACACAAAACAATTTTGTACGGGACGTACACTTTTGGTTTTCATCCAAAAACCAAATACGAACAATACACCTCTAATTAACAAACAAATTAACAATTTACCTCTAATTTGTTGTAAAATCAAATAACTCCTAATTAAAAAACCAAATAATGTACATCTAATTTTGTTGTTCACGGAGTGATTATCGTGGATACCAACCCTATACACAACAAATTTAATGGCGTTAGTTTGAATTCACAACAAAGTTTTGAAATATATAACAGAAACACTTACTGAATACAGTAGTGAGGAAGGATGGCAGAGGCAGCAGCTGTAAAATTTGCAGTTTCTGCCTCTACACCTGAGGAATCTGATTATAAAGATGAATAATTTGCGCGACGAACAAGCCGTCGTGCAAAACATACAGGTTCGAAATATGGTGCCAAATTTAACTGCGTTTTTTACCCTTTACGCAATGCACCATTCGTCATGCAAAACATATAAAGTCGAAATATGGTGGTAAATTTAACCGCGTTTTTTACGCCCTTTACGCGACAAATTGTTCGTCACGCAAGAAACTTTGTAGGATGTAAAAGTAATTCATCGCACAAAATTTATAGTGACGAACAGATACGTAATTGATTATAATTATAATATTTATTCTAAAAATAATAGAAAACTTAAATAAATTAAATTAACCAAATCAATTTTTTAAACAACAAAACATGAATTACAGGCTAATTAAGTGCAAATACATAACTTAAAAAACCTTAAAGTAAATGTTGTCCTCAAAAACATAAATTTAAAAATACTCCACTGGTCCTCCATTCTGCTCCACGTCATAACGCCATTGCTTGTAACCCCTTTTCAACACCTCCTCCATCAACTTCATCAATTGTTCGTTCGTATCATCAAGAGTATAGTTACACCGTTACACATATATGCAAATAATTATTTACAACATATAAAAAAACAATTTCACAAAATTAATTATTTTCAACATTTGTCACACTAACTAATAATTGATCAATCACACCTTCTTCATGTCCTCGGGCACATATTTCCAAGAGTGCCACTTAGTAGTTGGACAATTGTTCCGCATTGCTAAACTAATTGAATGGGAAAACTCTACATACTTCATCTTATCATGGGGCCCGGGGGCATGCTCTGCATAAGGTTTCTTTCCTCCATTCGAGCCCGGACCGCCGTTTTCCTACTGTCCCTATTATCTACCATCTGGTATACCAAAGAATGTGAAGAAAAATGCAAAACAATATGTGCTTATAAAGAACACGTAACACTTTACGTGATGAACAGTTCGTCGCGTGTTGATGACCACAACCTTTGAGCGACGAAACCTTCATCACGTAAAGTATGAAATAAATACACAATAAATGACACGAGTTCAATGCCACCGACCATGGCTTTGCGTGACGAAATTTCATCCCTCAACATTTTCGTCATATCATGGGGCCCGGAAGGCATGCTCTGCATACGATTGCATGCGATTTCTTTCCTCCATTCGAGCCCAGACCGCTGCTCTCCTACTATCCCTATTATCCACCATCAGGTGTACAATAGAATGTGAAGAAAACTGCAAAACAATTTGTGCTTATAAAGAACACGTAACACTTTACGCAATTAACATTTCGTCGCACGTTGATGACCACAACCTTTGCGCGATGAAACCTTCGTCGTGCAAAGTACAAAATAAATATGTAATAAATGACATGACTTCAACGCCACCGATCATGGCTTTGCGCGACGAAATTTCATCCCTCAACATTTTGTGCGACCAAAGCTTCGTCATGTAACTAAGCGGTAAATATATAGTAAATATGACGACTTAAATGCTAATTGACCGTTTGACAGTGTTTTCACGCGACGAAATCTCGTCCCGCAAATATTATAGCGACAAAGGTTTTGTCGCATAAAGCCTTGCGTGACTAATTGAAAATATTTATTTTATTCCTTCTCGAAAACTGTTTCTCAAAATACTAATGTCACTATTATACTATTTTGGAAATCTGTTTTCGAGACGAAACAAAATAAATACAGTACATACAAATTTATTCTTCCAAATAATAATTCAGTGTCATTATTTAATAAACCATAAATAGACTAATAAAATAAAAACTATTCTAATCATCCGCTGGTCCAACCACTCATGCTGCTCTACGTCACGTTCAACATCAAACTTCAACTCCTGGAAACGATACTTGAACAATACGTCGATGCACTTTATCAGATTGGCGTCACTTTTGTCAATGTCCCAATCAGGCTAATATGCAAAAATAAATAAATTATACATATCACTATTATATTTTATCTAAAGAACTAAATTATTATTTAACTAATTAATAATTTACATGTACCGCTCACGCTTCAATCATACCCGTCTTTATCTCCTCGGGGACGTCTCTCCAAGACTCCTAATATACTCCGCATTTGTCACGCACCAATACCCAAATGTCGGCCCTAAACTTGTTCACCATATCCGACTTCTCATATCCTACTAATTCTGCATAAGTGATTCGGCGACGGCTCTTAGCAGAACAAGTGTATCCAATGCATGTTGTAGCTCTCTTCTTTTTCTTGTCTACCAACAAAATAAAAACTTATATTAGTCTACTTAAATATTTAATTAATTACACAACGAACAAAATTTAGTACGTATTACCTTTCTCAGAACCTTCTCCCTGTACTCTTTTTGACGAACCACCAGAGTCTACCATCGCGTACGAAAGAACAAACAAAAATTGGAATAATAATTCGGTGAAAGTAAAGACTTTTGGGATTGAATTGTGAAGCGAAACAACGGAACTGTCAATTTAAAGGAATTCTGGCTTCTTTGCGCGACGAGACCTTTGTCGCGCAAAACCATAGAGTAAATGCTGAATTCAACACATTGACTAACAACTGACAGTCTAGTAAATGTTTGGACCTTTACTCGACGAAGCATTGGTCGCGCAAACTGACACACGCCGTATTTGTTTTGGCACCAAAATACAAGAATTCACGCGCTTTTTTGCAAACCTTTGCGCGACGAAGAAGTTTTTTTTTGTCGTGCAAACTGCTGTTGAGTGACGAAACATGATGTTGCGCAAGTTTTTTGTCCCATTAAATTATTTCTGATGAAGTTGCACGATGGAATGGTACATTCGTCATGCTAACCTATTTTGCGCGACGAGTTTCCTTTCGTCGCATAAAGTTTGGTCGCGCAGATGATTTTTTCTACTAGTGTATCTAATTATGTCTTAAACTTTCTTTTAATTACCTTAGTACATGTAAATGTTAAATAGTTTATCAATTTTATAGGTTACTATGTTGATTACTCGAAAAAAAAAATGAAACTGAAGAAGAGTAAGGAATTGATGAAAATAACATAAAATGTTGGTGACTACGGAGGTCGAGTGGTTGTCAACTTTTTGACAAACAAGTTGTTCCGATCTGGACCAAAGTGACCACCGATTTCTCATTTGTCCACAGAGGACAATTATTTTCTTTTAATTTCTTGGTTGGTCAACATCAGAGAAGATTCAAGGCCACTCCAATGTTTTCAAATAAAGGAAAAACAGATTGGAGAATCAAAACTATGCACGTAAGTGGAGTATATTCGATTGTATGCTGGTGAATGTGATAGAACATGTGGTATTGTTCACAACTCATTTGGAAAATGGCATATCATACGTTATTTCACGGATGATTATGATTGTTCAGTTGTCGATTGGCCAAGAAAAGGGTAAGCAAAGGTTACTTCAGTTGTGTTTTCTCAATCTTATTTATTTATGTTTGATGTAGAACAAATGGTAGAACGGATCGGAGAGAAAATGGACGGCCGGAAGACAAAGAGACGAGGTGCAAATTTCCAGATTTGGCGTTCAAGCTCCGATTTAGGCCCGTAATGCATTTTTGGAAAGTGAACAACGCCACAAGTCCAACAATCCGCTTTGCTAAGAGAGACAATAGATTTTGGCCATTTGACGTCGTTTCAGCCTCTAAAATAGTGTTTAATGTTTCGTAATAAAAATCAAACTTTTTGTTTGTTGTCCGATTAATTTTTAATTAATGTTGTTTTAATGGAAGTCCTTTGAGTTATTCTAAATGTTTGTAATATTTATTTAAGCCATCTGGACATATCAATGGCATTCATTCAAGAATCATCAAATACAACATTTGATATTTCCATCAATTTTCTGGTGGGTTCCAGACTTTGTTTTACAAGAGATTACGTTGGTAACCCTTTAATCACTTTGTGCTGCTTCACTACTGAAATTTTACTTAAAGCGCATACATTGTTATTAGCATGCTAGCTTTGTTTTTATAAATAACTAATCAAATGATAATTAACTGTACCTAAAGTAAACTCGTATTTTACTTTCATTTAGGATTTATGTGGAAGTGCTTTAAAAGAGCTAAAAGCGCTTTCATATTAACAAAAGTCATGTTTGGTAAAAAGAATTAAAGTGTTTTTGAGTTTGAAAAAGCACTCAAAGGCTCATTTGATGTCTAAGATTGGCTTGCCTTGGACAATTTACTATAAGGAAAACTAATGAAAAGGGCTTGAAAACTTTGAGTTTTAATGATAAGGACAAAATAAAGGGCCAAGTGAATGGTACCAGAATTGACTTTTTAGTGTAAAAATGTGGTTTTTCGTTAAAGTGAACAGTACCGGGAGCTTTTCGTTAAAGTTCCCTTTACTATACACTACAAGACAACATGGATTAGGAGACGGAATTTTTTGTGGCGTGTGCAAATTCATCACATTTGGGTAAACTAGGTGACGCTTTTTTGAAAATCGTCACATTAAGATTTTCGTAGGACACCAAAATATTTTGCATCACTTAAACTTTTAGATTCGTCACAAATAAGTGAGCGGGAAAGTTTGCCGCCCAATGAAATGTGAATATGTGACGAAATTTAACATTCATCACATAACAAAAGAGAAGGCCACTTGTCCATTCCTCACATATAACATAAAATTAAAAAAATTAAAAAATATTGAAAGTAACTATCAAAACCCCTAAATTGTAAAACCTATTTCACTTTGTTCTCATCCATCCCATCTTCAGCACGCCTTCGTTCTACTCCCTCGCCTTCACTCCGACGACCAGCCACCTGGTGGTTGCCAGTGACGGCGACCTTAACCTCTCATTCGTCTCACTCCCTCAGCCACTCGCCCGTCTGCTTTCCGTCACCGTCGAACTGCTCGAGCATTCAAGCTCTGAAATCCCCAATACAGGGGGCTTTTCTGCTTTCGTTCTCCAAAACTTTGGGTATGTTCTCAATCTCTAGATCCTATCCTTTTCCCTTTAGCTTTTTGTTAGTCTCAACTTTATGGTGCTTTTCTTAGATTTGTTTTATCATTGTAATTTTAAGTTATTTTAGGTAATGAATTTGGTTGAGAATCTTAGTTAGGTTTGTAATTTTTTTCTTGGTTGCTTGGGATTGAGGATGATTAATCCACTTTTTGAATTTTAATTACTTTGAACTTTAATTTTTGGGAAACTGCAATTTCAAAAATCCAGACATGATTATATCTCCATAATTTCTATGACAGAATGTTCGCAAAAAGATTCACATGTACTGCCAGATTGGATTATTTGCCTTGAATCCTGAGGTAGATCTATAAATGTGGACATTTTGCTTAGAATAGCTTCCACCTCAATGCTTCAGTCATGTTTTGTGTCTTTAAATCCAAGAAAACTGACTAAACTAAAATAAACTCTCCCAGTCATTTACCATGGGTGGTGAGATGAGGCCGGAGGAATTTTGTTCATTTTCTGGTCCACCAATTTTAAAATAGCCACATAGCCCAAAGAAAATAGACAGCAAGTGGTTTCCAGCAAGCTGCCATTTTCACATCCAAACTTGTTTTCCCACTTTACAAATATTCATTCGAACTTTAATTTACTGTACTGAACCCCTCACGCATTTTGTTCAACAAGCCTAAGACTTAAGTCATAAGTTGCTAAGTCCCATAAACATATAGCATCTCTAGCAGCTTTAGCTTTACCGCATCAACACATATCCCAAACTCTAAAGATGAAACAAACTAGTATTAGAATGTGCCTCGCATCATTTCTAGCCCATCATCATCACAAACGCTTAAACTGACTTGAATAGGGAAAAATGAAGGAAGAAACACTTAAAAGATCTCTACTATGGACAAAGGATATGAATATAGCCAAGGCCTTGGGAGAATATTCTTCTGAATATAAAAGAATTAGGTAACCATGAACGTTCAAGCATTCTGTCCTAAAATTCTACGGGCTGACTATTAAGTGTGTACATGTTATCCAACACAATAATAAACGTCCAAAACTCTAATGGAAACTGAGCACGTAGAGATCTGTCTTATGTTCTTAACATTCAATTGCAACATAGTGACTTGAGATAACCCTTCTTTTTATAGGACCAAATACAGAGAATAACAGGTAGAAAGTAACATTAAGGGAGAAGAGGCAAAACAAATGGTAAGCACTACTATTCAAAATTTAGCTGGCACAACTGACTCACTTGTTTACATCTAGGTGAAAAATTCTTGCAAGCTTCCGATAAGATGAAAAGTGAGAAGTATACAGTAGAAAAATTAGAAGACGATAATCCAAAAGAAGAAAAAACAATACCCAAGAAAAACCAAAAAACCACAAACCATGATTTATTCAATGCTTCAAGCCACTCATTATAAGTTATTCGATCTTTCAAGCACACAAATATCACACTAGATGCTTTATGTATCCAAAAAGTGATAGGAGCTTAATTTTATTTTCTGACTTGTATAAATACCAAAGCATTTCACATGTTGCACCACATCAAGCAATACCCATGTGTAATTGATTGTGAGTCTTTTCATTTTTTGTCCATTATTATTCTATTTCTATATAATCTTTTTAATTTCAAGCTTGATAACACAAGTCACTTTAAGTACTTATAACTTTTAAGTGTTTGGTAATGGTGAATTTTTATTAAAGTATGTCATATATTATCCCTCTTGTCTATGTTCGTGTTCTTGTTTATGTTAAATGTAATATAAGCTTTTTAAATAATTGAGTTTGCATATGTGGTATTTTTAATTTTGAGTTGTATTAGATGATATGGGGTGACTGATGGTGCATAAGACTAATGCTGCATATGACTGATGCTGCATCAGTCACCCCATATCGTCTAATAACCCTAAAACCATATGCAGCATCAGTCATATGCAACATCAGTCATATGCAACATCAGTCACCCCATATCGTCTAATAAGTTAGCTTCAGTGCAGTCTATTTGGACTAAGTTGGGAATGCTCATTTTCTAGTTTCTGTATTCCTGACCGAGATCATCAATTTGAGCAGCTTTCCTTTTCTACTACACTATGATGGCATGCCTATTCACACGAGAACAAGGTAAAGTTGTAATCAACTATTGAAAGTTCCTTCATCATTAACTGGTTAGATTCTAATCCCAGCCTCTATCGAAATGTTTAGCAATGATACACATTCAGTTTAGTGATTTGGATACATTTTTCACTGGCGTGTTTAAAGGGCCTTTATTTATCTTCTACAAAAAAAATACTTGTATAGAAAGAGCTTGAGAGGCAAACGCCACCTGCCCTATGAGAAGAAGCGCAAAATCAAAAAAGCTCTCGAAGGTTTCCTATCTCTAGATGCATATGTGTGTGTACTTTGTTTCTTATTTGAAATTTTGTTTTGGAGTCATTCGATTCGTAACAATTTTGAGACATCTTTTTCTGTGCAGATGGGAACCCAATACCCACCGAGCTTCAGAATGAAAAGGCTGCTCTTTGTGAAGAGATCGATTTAGAGGACCAAAACACAGCCGGTATGGGGATTTATAGTCGTTTTTGGTGGTACCATGCAAGGCCTGTGTTGATGATTGATATATAGTCGTTTTTACTGCATGTGTGTTTATAAGATATTATGCAAGGCGAATGTTGATTATTGACTGTCATTCAACAACACTGTCGCAATAACTGAAACTTGGTTTTCCCAATACGCAACAAATGAATTGTGGTGGCTAGGTTGATGCAGTTTTTGAATGAGCCTTCTAACTATTAATCATCATTAACTCTGTTAAAAGCTCTCCATTTTCAATCTAACTAGAGAGACTAGAAATGATCGACTCTTAATCATCATTGACTCTGTTAAAAGTTCTGATGCTTTGGTCATTTTCCATAGTTAAGCATCTACTGATCCATTTTATTTTTTTTCAAATCTTGTAGGTTATTTCTGAAATTATTGAAATGTCGTGGAGTACCAAAGTTCTATAGAAAAATGGAGTTCCTATTTATGTTCATATTCTTGCAATCGTAGATTAGTTTGGAAGTTTAATTATAATTTAAGTTGTTTTTGTTAATTTTATCTTTTGTTAGTAGATTATCTAGTCCTGACATTTGGAGTCTTGATAACTTACTAGGCTACGATAAATTAGTAAAATCAAATACGCAAAAGAAGAATAAAGATATGATAGCACAACTGAAGGGTTGCAAGCCAAGGGCAGACCAACAGCATCTCCAGAGGTAGTGATATCAGTTTAGCCTTCATTAGTAGTGATATCAATTTGATCTTTATAAAAGTTGAATGCTTTAAAATAACAGTGAATAAGTAGTTTATGATACGAAACTAGATATATTTTTCTTGTTAATTAATGGAATTTTAATCTAGGATGTTTTCAAGCAAAATTCATATAATCATAAGAAACAAATTAAAGTATTACCACAAGGGGACAAAACCATTTCATCCAACATGCAATGAAGGCTCGGTAATGAAATTAAAGCACATATAAAATTCTTTATGTAATTTAGATAGGCTCATCTATTATGTTTCATTCTTCTTACTGTAACTATTTCTTCAATTCATATTTTCTTCTCTTTTGTTAATGTTATTCAAATTATCAATGCACCTGCTATTGTCTAGACAAACATACACCAATGTTTTCTTCTATTTTATTATGTAAGGATAAGATGAAGAAAAATAAGGATGGAATTAAAGGAGAAAGTATTCAAGAAGCACCAGAGGTAGTGATGGTGATCTTTCAAATGACAATGATACTTGTGCTGAATTGAAGACCATGATACGGTTGATGACTTATGTATTTTGTTGTTGGTTTCAAACATGCACATGGTATACCTGTTTTATTACCGACTTAGTGGCGTAGAATCTTGTTAGCATCTCAATATGTCTAGAGGTGTTTGGATGCTTATGTTAGCTTTTGGGATATACACTTGGTGTATGTATTGGATGTTACCTAACTTATTGATCAATGAAATGTGATTAACCAAAGTATTACCTCATATTGTTATGAGTGCTAATTCTAGATGATGAAGCAGGGTATGAATTGTTCCTAATAGGTATATGCAGTTGACACATGTGACACAAATTACGCCACATGCCAAAGGAATATGCGACGCTTTCAATCTCACGTATCATCAGCCATAGCATTCTACGATCAGATTGCATGATGATAAATTCCTTACTTATACATTTGTTATGTGATGAACTTATAGGTCACTAACTTTTGTGTTTTGTGACGCTTATTTCGTCACACGTAAAGTTATTAAGTGACAAATGTGGCGTCACTTATACTAACAATATGTGGCGAATGAAAAAATTCGTCACTAAACTATAAGTGATGCTGTATAGGTGATGCACATAGTGACGCTGGATTTTCGTCACATATAATCAAATGTGACGAATTTTCATGTTTATGTGACGAATGTCTGTCGCCACCTAAGCCATGTTTTCTTGTAGTGATATTCAAATGAACGTTGAATAAAAATATGAATGTCAACTTGCGTAACTTGTCCAAGTAAGGGTAGAAGATGAAGAAGTCATGAAGAAAACTTGTCCCTCTAAAATCTATCATTTTTTTTAGGATTATGATGGATAAGTTTTTTTCATGATTTCTCTATTCTACCTTCACATGGACAAAATATGCACGGTTGGCGTCATCCATGTTTTCATTCAACATTCATTAAATTTAGTGAGATGTCAAGCCAAGCTAAAGTTCGTTTGGTGTTTATGATTTAGCTTGGCTTGGACAACTCACTAAATTCAATAAACGTTAATAGAAATATGGATGTCACCTTGCATGTTTTGTCCAAGTGAAGGTATAGAAGATGAATATAAGTCATGAAAAAACTTGTCCCTCTTAGACTTGCCATTTTTATGGGGATTAAGAGGATAAGTTTTCTTCATGATTTCTCCATCTTTTACATGAGTAATGCTAGGGACTAAATTTGTAGATAAAATATAAAACTAAATTATCTCTCACCAACAGGAAATGGGTACGTTTATCCACGCTTAATTAATAATTCAAACACCAATTTCCATGCCATTTAGTTTAGTAAATGTTATCTACAAATTTAGTCTCTCTAACATTACTCTTTTTACATTTACTTGGATAAGGATAAGTTACGGAGGCGAAATTTGTAAATCAAAAGATGTGTCACCAATAGGTAATAAGTACGTTAATAAACACGTAAGTATCCACATCATTTGATTTATAAATTTGGTTTTCCTAGCATTACCCTTTAGATAAATATGCAAGTTGGCATCTACAGTTTCAATCTACATTCATTAAATTTAGTGATTCCAAAGTCAAACCAATTCTAAGCATGAACCGAGATTGTGCTTTCAAAAATTACTCGCATTTTTATTAAAAATATAAGTGGCCTTGTGGAAGCGCTTCTGAACAAAAATACCTTTTGAACGGAACCTAATTGTACCTAGCAACTAATTTTGACTTTATACTGATTTCCCCTTATTAGACACCTTCAAAATAACAATTGATTCCTGAACAATGAACAATTTATCGTTCTTTGGCTAGCGTTGATCACACAGGTTTAATAGTTCCCTCGGTTTTCCTTGGTCACATCACATGCATGCTATTAGTACCACACATAAAGTATTGTCCTTGCATTGAAAATGTCTTAACATATTATCTGTCATATGCCATTTTAATTAAAGTATTACATCTTCTAAAGTTGTGACTAATTCTAACTACCATATTAATCACTGTCACTATCATCAATTGTATTATTTGTCTTAAGTTAATCTCCCTCGCGTGAATGAAAATGAATGTAGACGGTCTTCTTCATAAGCATGCTTTCATGCATTGGGCCAATGTGGCTTTCGAATTCTCAATGTGTACTCTGAAATGTTTGGATTACTTATTACAAAAAACCACTATCAACTAATTCTCATTGTCTTATGTTTCCTGTTCCAACTCCTATTGTAACCCAAAGTCTACATATAACAAGACTTTAGGGGGTTGTAGAACATGGAGAGAATTACCAAGGAAATAGTTTGAGTGGAGTGAGAGAGGTGTGAGAGAGATTAAAACCTAGGGTTGTAGAACATACAGAGCATTACCTAAAGAAAGTTAAGATTACACAATAAAATTAATTGACAATATGGAGACTAGTTCAACTTACTTATAAGCCCAGACAAAGTCTATCCTTCCATCAATGTGAGATTCATTCTCAACACGCTCCCTCACGTATGATGAATTTTCAAGCCAAGGATGTGGACGACACAAACGGGTAACGTGAAGCACGTGTGACCGTTTGGCTTCGCACATGGGACAACCTTATCTAATCCCGTGAAGAAGATGAGTTTCCATCATAAAATTAATTGATAATATGGTTTCGACCATTAAATTAATGGGCAATATGGGGTACCCTAGTTACCTATAAGCACATGCAAAGTAACATGTGGACAACGTAAACGGAGTGACGTGGATCGCATGTGACCGTTTGACTTCATACGTGAGACAACCTGCTCTGATATCATGAAGAAAACTAAGGTTCCACCATAAAATCAATTGACAATATAAAGAGTAACCCAACTTATTTATAAGCCCATGCAATATTCTTCTCCCGTCAATGTGGGATTCATTGTCAATGTTACCGAATAACTAATTCATGATTACTAGTGAATTTCTTGGGAAAATCACCAGGCGTAGAAATTTTTGGGTGAACCACATACATGTTATGTTTGTGTGTTTGCTTTTGCTTAGTGGTTAATTTGGTATGTCCTTGCGGTTAGTTTGACTATTTCCTCAAAATAAACCATTGATAATAAGATTCATAAAGGCATTTGAACAATATGCTATGTATGCAATTTAACACCGCCTCCATCTACCGTTCCCTGTATGTTATAATTTGAGGTGTCGAAATTTGTTGCCATCTCACATGGCAGCATGATCCAAGTGTGGGGTTTGGCAATAACGGGGAAGAACTTTTATGAGTTCTAGTTTCGTATGCCTTTTTTCTCAAAAATTAAACGTGTGTGTCCATAAGTGTTATCTTTGCTAGTAGTTGCAAGATCCTATATTACACAGACACACCATACCCCTCACTAATTATTGATATTATCACCGACCTTTGAAATTGAGTGTGCTATTGACCTGTGCCCAGGAAAATTGTGTGGCATGTTTGGATGCACAATGTGATACGTAGTGCAGTCCAATTGAGCATAGCAATCTAATTGTTTGGCTGCTTCCATGTTGAGTCAGAATCCCACGAAGGAAGAACACAATCCTTTCTTATTTTGTTCAGAAACAATTGATGAGATGCAGGCAAGATCGGTTGCAACATTCATTTTCTAGTGGAGTTTGCTGGTCGCTAGGACAAGAAAATTGAGCAAAAAATTGGATTTCTGTCATTTGTTGTTGGTGGATGGGTATATTCTTCTTTGCTCTGGTGATTATTGTTATTGTCGTTAACTAAGGCTGAGGAAATCACATGAAGACAGAGTGAAAACCTTAGAGCAAGTATAAATATAAGATGAGTAATTGTAATATTAGTTATCTGCATGCAAGTTCTTGAATTGTTGGTTATCCAAAAAGTTCATGGATTGATTTTCAAACACTTAAATCATGGGCATAATAATTATTGCACTCTTTCGACGAATAACAACCACTAATTAGGTGTTTTGGGTTTATTGAAGATAATGGGGCTTTGGTTAGGTTTGGGTGATTATTTAGGTTTTAGTCGTGACATCTTTTCTCAAAAGCAGCACAATTAGGTCAGCAACCCTCCTTATCAAAGCTTTAATAAAAATTTGTCTGTATTAAATGTGTCATAATTCAACAGCTATAGAGATGCTTCAGTTAATTTGACTTTAATCACCCAACTCAATTTGTCATATCCCAATGTTAATCACGGACATGCAACTTCTTTAGATTTTCTATTGGGGAACACAATACTAATCCGGACAGTAAAATCATTAGGGTTGTTACTATGACTGTTTCTAACCTAATTTGTTCAAGTAACTTGATTGTAGACAGATGAGTGTCAAAAACCTAATCTTTAAGGGAATAATTTAACAATGTGTAACACGTTATAAATTAAAAATATATAGGACACAGAGGGCTTGAGTTTTCGGATCTAGAACCTCTTAAAGATTAAAACTTTAATACAATATTGGTTAGTTGTTTCTAACTTTGTTTAGGTACCTTTAGGTTTTAATATGTTTTAGTAGAAATTTTGGTATGAAATAATACTAATTTTGTTCGTAACTTATCCAGATACATTCCCTACAAACCAAGCTAGGCCGTTGGTCAAAGTGGGTCCATAGATTCATGACTTTTTTTTTGGTCTAAACAAGTTTCATGATGACTAGGTTCTCACCAGAAGGAATGATTTGTAGTCTGACTGGGACAAATGGACCCATAAAATGTCTCTCAAAAGAAGGTTAAGAAGTTTCGGAGGAAGAATATGGGGACTCTGACTAAGTCTTTGGGACCCCATTTTGCGCCCTTTTCTCATTCATGTTGTCACGCTTTCGGAGCTTAATTTATATTTCATCTCATGAATTTGTCTACCACCCTCTCAACTCTCAAGTATATATGAAGAACTACCAATTCCCTAGATAAAAGGAAAACTAAAAAAAAAAAAAAAACTTAAAAACTTTGAGTTTTAACGATAAGAACAAAATAAAAAGTAACGTGAATAGTACCAGGATTGATTTTTACTGTAAAAAAAGTGATTTTTCGTTAAAATGAACAGTACCGGAAACTTTTCGTTAAAGTTCTTATGGATAAAAGCAAAGAGACAACCTCAAGCCTCTCTCTCAAACCTAGCGGCTTAATTTATGTCATCCACTAATTACAATTGGAACATTTTTGCTCACCAACATTAACTTTAGGGTATACTCACAACAACCAATCTTATAGCATGCCTTGTTCCTTCACTTAACTCTAGTTACCCATTATAATTAGTGAAAAAAATATCAAACATGCATACATTATTAGTAATATGTGCACTAAAAATATTTATTTACTGGTTAAGTGGAGAAATAGTTCACCCTTTCAACCCTAGCACCTCTCTCTCATGTGAAAACATAGAAAAAAAAAAAAAACCTCCTTCCAGCCGCTGGCCTACAACTCCTGCTTGGGGCCCGTGGCAGTCACCCTTTCAACCCTTCTCTATCCTCCTCCTTCCTATTCTCCTCCCCCTCTTCCTTCCCCACATCTGCAAGGGCCCCGATTCCTATCAGGGAACAGTGGAGCAACCCACCTTTTAGGAGTGGTGTGAATGGAGCTCTCTCTCTGGCCAATATGCTCATTGTTCAAGGTATTACACCTCTGATTTGGGGCTTTTTTTGTCATGATTTGGGGATTTTCCCTCAAACTCTCCGGCAATTCCAATTCAAACCTCCAACCCTTACACCAGTCATTGCCATACCCTTCAGATTCAGCGGATCTCATTTCAACACTAGTTCGCAGCAATGTTCGAGCTTCTCTGGGAAGACAACTATATGTTGTCACCTAAACAAAAGGCTTGAGGTCTCGTTGACTTGGTGTTTACACCAGCTGGCCTTTTTCATTTCTACTTGGATTGGAGCATTTAGCTGTCTTTTGTGTGTTTATTTTCAGTTGAGGACCGGAACTGTGGTGACTGGAATGGGCGAGGTTCTCTAGATCTGCAGATGTGGCTCCTTTTCATTGCCGTCGAGACAAAGAATGGGCTTGAGTTTAGCTTTATGCGGTGTTCTTTCTTAATTTTCTGTTCTCCGGTCGTCTCCACCAATTCTGCAACGAAGGCGGCGGTGGGTGAACCTTCTTTTAGGGTTTCTAGGCTTTTCTGTGCGGTCTCCTTTGTGCCTTTTTGTGTGTGTCTTAGCTTTTGGGCTGAGGTGCATTTTATGTAATTTTCTATTTTGGGAATAGATGGAAACATGTGTTGAATGTATAGCTGACTTCCCTTTTGTACCTACTCCAATTTATGGGGCGGTTACTTTTCATTTTTGTAATATGTCCTTTTGGTTTGTTGTAAAAATTCCCATTGACCAAAAAAAGCTGGAAGAACAACTGCCTTGATCAGTCTTCCTTGTTCGTTTCTTTTTCTGTTTAAAATTTGATTCAAGATGGTGAGTCAAATATTATGGCTCCCAAAGTCCATGAAATTTTTCATCTTATTCTAATTTCTTCTTTTTATCACTTTCTTATGTTAAGATACAAATGTCATGCAAAAGCACATATACTTTTGAATCAACATTGGGTCTTAGGTTCGGTCTAGTGATATTTTTTCTCCACTTATAAGTGAGAGGTTTTAGGTTCGATTTTCGCTAAAAGCATTTTGAATCAAATTATTGTTAACTCATTGTGAGACTTAGCACTCCCCCACCCTGTAGATAATATCATTTATTAAAAAAAAAAAAAAAACTGCAAAAAAAAAAATTCAAACTTGAATGTAAGAGAGCGAATAGAGTCTTGGCCAACCGATCTCACCCATTTGCAAAAACATAAAGTAAATTAAGCTTTAGACAAGGCTTTGGGGATTTGAAATGGAAGTGGAATCTTGCAAGGCCCAGATTCTATATTTGGATCACTAAAAAAGAAAATTAGAAGGTAGGCCCAAAACGAGCTCAGTTCTCAACAATAAGCATTACATTATTCACATATGTGCATCTCCGTTTGAAAAATGTAAAACCTGGTCCGGTGGTCCTTATTATAAGTTGGAACAGATGCTAATAAATTTCTTCACCTTCAAAGTTATGCAATAATTATCAGTACTCGGTACAAATTGCCATCTGACATGTAAATACGGTCCCCTAGTTTATCAACATTTATATGAATTATATTTGACCATCATATTGTGATTGTACCAAGATAAAAATAAGTAAAATATTTACTGCATAGCTCATTCATCTATGTTAAAACCTAAGTTGTAAGAACTCTCCAATCATTCCTCATCAACAGAAAAATCAGGTTCTGCTGTCTTCTGCAATGAACTTACACCCCGGAATCTGACCCTGAATGCTTTCTCATTGTCAGCCTGTCAAGTGCTTGCAACTAGCCTTGGGATGTAAAGTCTTCTGAATTGGGATGCTACAAACTTCAAGTTATTAAGAAAATCGTGTTCGTTTACCCAAACAAAAAATCTTGTTCCAGCGTGAATAGCCACATGTTTACTTAAGTAATACGAATTAAAGTCATTTTGATTCTTGAGTTTCATGCGTTTTTTAAAATATACGTATGAGAATCATTTCGCTTATAAATTTTTCCATGTGCTTTCTAACACATAAGAAATTTGAAAACTGTTAGCTTCTTAAAATCCGTTATCAAATATCTAACACTACACCACAAACCACCTTTTATAGCATTCAATAAATCCTCTAAAAAGTATTCCGTAGCGTTTTCTCCGATGTTATAGTAAGCCATGTTATAGAAAGTGTAAAATGCTATAAAATATATATATATATATATATTTTTTTTTTTTTGAAGAAACGATAGTATTTCATTAACATAACCAAACACTTACAAGGATGCTAGATGGGTACATATACTTCAGTGATCAATTTCTTGATCTGAAGGTAATAAGCACAAATACAAATGATTTGAAAGACCCCTATACGGCCATCACACAAAACACACCACTAGAGCCAGGAGTTCCGAGATTGATATGTCACATAGACACGTGACAGACCAAGCACCGAAACCAACACCAAAACCTACGCGAGACAGCGAGGCTACAAACAAATTCGCATAAGCGACACAAAGGCCGAAACAACATGCCAGTAATAGATAACTAAACTAAAAAAAACAAAAGAAATAGGTGGTGCAACTGCAAGTTGGCAAAAGGCATGGAGAGCAAAACCAGAGGCACGTGTAGAAATGTCGAGAGAAGAGTGACGCCAACTGTAACCGGGACGACCTGAGAGAGGTGGGGAGGAAAGGGTTTCATCTAGAGCCACCGCAAAAGTCGTAACACCACCACAAACCAAACCAACATAAAGTACCAAGGGCCACCAGAGAATCCCCAACTTGAGTTGGTCGTAGTAATGGCAAGAAAAAAAGGCAACGACATGGGTTGTAAAGGGTTTGCCAAGCCAATACCCCCCATGCCACTGAACCGCCATCCCCACCACCACCACGAACCCAAAGAGGACATAGCGATATATCCAAGGGCAGAGCCCTCGGATGTCCAAAGAATCGAGAGAAAGACGCTGGCAAATATGCACACCCACCCAACGGGAGACCAAAAGCCACCGCCGGGCAGCTCCGTGAGCAAACCCCACCCAGGAGTTACACGAAGCCAAAAAACAATAACCCCCGGAGGTGAGACCGCCACCAACCATGAAAGAGGCTACTGCACAGATTTGGAGTCCCATCAGCAAGTCAAAACAAGGCAGCGGAGCTGCACAGTGAGACCCCGGCGACAAAGACCCAAATTTGGAACAGCAGTGGACAGGCGCAGGAAGGCGGAAGGTTCGGGGGGGGGGGGTGGCACGGGGAAGGGGAGGGAGTGAAAACGTGGGGGGAAGGGGGCGGCGAGAGACGGTGGGAAGAGTCGAGTGTGGTGAGGGGTGGAAAATGGCTGAGATGGGGAAGAGGGAAAAGAGGAAGGGAGGATGAGTTAGGGAAAGAAAGGGAGAGGCTGCCACCGGCCCCCAGCCATAGCCAGAAGCCGACGACGATAGGGAAAAACTAGGGTTTGGTTGGGTTTTTGCTGGAACGGCTAGTGAGAAAGAAAGGATGATGGGGAAAAACTAAAATATTTTTTTTTTATAGCATTTGAATAATCTTTCAATTTTGTTTACAAATAAAATTAATTGAACTAAGCAATACAAAGGATTTGAAATCATGAATGAGAAAACATCAATGAAAGCATCATTCATTCTCTTCTCTGCCCCTTTAACCATTGCACGCAGCTCTACTTTCATCCCTCACTCATTGAAAATAATAGAAATCAAAGTCACTCAATGATGAAAATCCCTCAAAATAGACCACAGCAACATGTAATCAGCATAGGCAGACTATTTTTGGCTCAACGGAAACTGAAAAATGAAAAGAAACAACCGAAGGAAAATTCTAAAACATGATCAAATCCGATTCCAAGCAGTAACATTTGATAAAATCTAATAATGTTTATAAAGAAAGAGTCATTATTCCTAGCAACATTCTTTGGATTGGATCTTTCGAACTGATAAGTGTAACATAAAGCTTCTTTTAATATCCGATATTCACATCACAATCCATGTCACCAGTCACGGATCCTAGTCTTTCTCTAGTCACTGAAACTGACAAAGTTTTCCAATTGAATTTCCACCACCCTTTCTCAAATTTTGAGTTTGCCATCATAATCGAAGCCAATAGTACTTAAATCTTATTAGAAACAATCATACTGCTGCTTGTATCATATAATTAACAATAACAGTACCGCAAACCGAAAACAATTGGACAATAAATCCCACACATTCACACAACTTGATTGTACAAATGCAAAACTCACTTCTCGAATTTGAAATCGAACAACCAAAGTTTGAAATAGATATACTAGCGTATGTAGAATTAGAACAAGAAGCAGGTTAATATATTATGTATAAGAAATCTTAGATATATATCTCATTATCTGTTATAATGTTTCCAATCTTTATCCATCCATATAGAACTAGCATTCAATATCACAGTGCAAACTGAAATAAAAGAAACAGAGCGGTAAATTTCAGCACTACATCCAATTTCACAACAAAAAACCAACATTCAAGTTAACAATTTTTATTAGCTACTCTCACCAGATGACATCAACCACCAATTGTTATGTAATGCACATGCCTGCCACACATTAAGAAACCAGTAATCACACAATTAATAAATAGTGAGTTAGAGATACGAAAGTGATAAACCCCTTCAAAATAAGTAGAATACTAAGTTGAACTGCAGCCTAACTTTCTTGCAGAGGAATATCCCAAGTTTTAGTTTAATTTTTCTTCTAAAGTGTGGGTTAAGCTAGAAACAAATTTTAGCCAGAAATTTCAGAAAAATAAATTTCAATCAAGAGAAAGAGACTAGAGAGAGCCATTAGTCCCAAATGCCTTCACAATCCAACCGAGCAAACATGTAATCGCCACCATCATTATCACGTTCATTGCTTTCATCCATGGAAATTTCTAGTTGTGGTCTATGCAAGTTATCAGTGTTCTCATCATCTATTCTAAAATCAATAAAGCCGCATGGAGGCACCTTTAATACAACATATCAATTTGATACTTCATCTTCTCTTGAGTAAAATACTTGTGTCACTTGTAATGCTAGGACAAAGGGGTCTCTCCTGAATTGACTTTGTCCTTCATGGAGGTTAACTAAGTTAAAGCCATCTTCAACTTTGACTCATTTTTCACACTTTCCCAATCACACCTAAAAATACTATCACCTTAAAAGTATAGTATTCCAATAAAATACTATCTTGTACCACTCCATAATAAGTGACTATATCAACTACTTGTGCAGTATCCTTAGTACTAGTTTTGCAAGGGGTCTTGGCATCAATGGAAAAACCACTGTTTCTTTGTTGATTTCTCAGCCTCCTCCATATGGAATTAGCGTCCATTGACGATGTATCCGAAATATGAAATAGCTTGGTTCCCAGGCCCATGAGCTAGCCAATGTAGTGTGCTTGTTGGACATAGTGTACTATCGCTGGTCCAAAAATAAAAATAGCAACCTAAATACGCATTAGTAAAGTGTTTGAGAACATAGAGACGCAAAGTGAACTGTTCAACAAACATGAAAATCACCATTATTAACACTTGTACGTTAGTAAAGTGATTGAAGACTGTGCAATAATATAGAAAAAGCAGTCATGTCAATGTAGTAGACATAGCCCTTCATCGTTGCAAACCTTTTATTAGCATGGTTTGGTTGGAAAAAGAAAAAAAAAAAAAAAAAATTAAAAAAACAGATGCAATTAAAACGAATGCGCTGTTTTGAAAAACTATCAGGGGCAAATCACTATCCCCCCCCCCCTCTTAAAGCCAAATTGCTCTCTAGATTGTAAGTTGTATAAGCAACCATTCATATTCCTTATAAAAATTCAAGAACATAATTCAATTGGAACTAAACCAAACACCAAAGTCTAACATTTTCCTTCAAGTAATCAGAAAATTGGTCTGAATGTTTTTTTTTTTAATAAATAAGCCTGCATCTATTCGAGTACGTCTATCTGATTGCTTTAACTACTGCAAGTGCATGCATTCTAAAAAAATAATAGGATTAGAATGATGTGATTGTTTTATATAATGCTTTATTAGTATAAAATCATTACTACATATATCTAACTACAACCCCAATGACAATCAAGGTCTAAAATATCGATGATATCGGAAATATCGATAATCCAAAAATACGGAAATTTCGATCGAAATATCGGGATATTATCGATATCGATAAAAATTGAATAAAAACCACGGAAATTGTAAGAAAAACTTGGAAATTTTTATTGAAACTTTGCAGGATGTTTATTTAGTCAATTATCTATTAGTTTATCATAAAAAATTGGAAGGAAATGCATTGCATGATGGATTTAACTGATTTAAGTTGATTATATAGCGAGCTGGCAAACATTGTGAGTGTAGAAAATATGTAAATATTTTAGCATATTTTCACAAAAATATAAGTGATATGGTGATCAAGGTGTTGAAGGAGTAAAATGGGAGGGGTTCGAATCCCCTTGGCGTTTTTTTAAATATAGAAATTTAAAAAATACGGAAATTTCGATGGAAATATCGATGACATCGGAAATATCGGTAGTCCAAAAACACGGAAATTTCGATGGAAATATCGAGATATTATGAATATTTTAGACCTTGATGACAATAAAGACAAAATGCAATTATCATGTTATGGACTATTCACAAAGAAAGCAAATATCCAAATTCAAGAAACATATTAGGAGGAGATTCCTAAAACTTACTCTAAATATGTTAAATAGCACATTTCGATGTGCACTTTTTAAGGTCTTATCATCGATTGTAATTGGTTTTCCCACTAAAATTGAGCCCTCTTCAGGAATCACATCATTCTCAGAGTCTTGATTTTGATTCTGTTGACTTTGCTTCATATACCAATTATATAATTTCATCTGCTCGCTTGCTATATAACATTTTGCTATGCAACCATCTGGATTTGCACTATTTCTCACATAGCCTTTAAGTATTTTTATATGCCTAGTGAAGCAACACAAATGAGACGTAATTCAAACACAACATTTTTCAGGTATGTAAACAGATTATAAGACATTCATATACAGTGCCAACCTCTCAAAAGGATACATTCAACAATATTGCTCTAGTCCATATTGACTTGCCACTCGTGCTAAATGGATCAACAAATGAATACTAATACAAAAAATGATGAGGGAAATATCTTTTTAGTTCGCACAGAATTGTAGAAACTTCACTTTCAAGATCAACTAGCTTTTCGATGCTGATACTTGGCTTACATATTTTGTTAAAATACGCACAAAGCCTTAGTATAGCATTTCTCGATTCATTTAGGAGCAATCCTCTTAAAGCTACGATCATAAGTTGTTGCATGATGCACAATATGTAAGCACACAAATTAAACCCTCTTTTGACAATTGTACTGTATGTATAAGTAGGGATCGTTCTAGACCGGGGATTATGAGGGATTGCTAAAACACTTGAAACTGACTCAAAAACGTAAAACTAAGTTTAAAACACTAAACTAGACTCAAAGAATGTAAAACTAAACTCTAAAACACTAAAACAACTCAAAAGACTCAAAACAGCACAAAACAAGCTAAAAGACTCAAATCTGCCACTAAGAGTAAATTTGGACGAAAATAGGTTTTGACTAGACTCAAAACACTTAAAAACACAAACTAAATCAGTTTCTAACTAATATGACTCAACAAAGTAAATGGGGATTGGGTTTTGACGAATTTGAAAACAAAACAAGTAAATTAAAGAACTAATGAAATCTGCATGAATTTGGGTAAAACTATGGATGATGGGCAAGCTAGGAGGTTCTTCTCCACACATGACACACTTGCAAAGAAAACGATTTCCAGTTGCTTTTCAATAAACCATGAATTCTCAACACCCCAGATTAACCGTGAATTGCACTAATTAACCCTCAGATTTTCCTAATTTCATTGAATTGGATGATTGCATACAACAACCCAAAGCATTCTCCACAAGTTCCCTACATGAATTGCATAATAGAGATACAAGCAAAGATCATTAAGTTCTATGAAAATCATAAGCATTGACGAGGCACTTGTAACTATGAATTGCATGAAACTTATGACAAGAATTTACTTAACGCGATTGTGACTAGCAACCTCCACTACTTATGAATATAAGTTCATAATGATTAGGTGAAACTCCCTTATATCCTAGCATCAGATTTATGCAGGAAAATTAAGCGTGCACTCTCAACTAACACACACAAATCAGTTTTAATTCAAACAGATAAGTAAATTGAATTCACAACTTATGAATCACAACTGGATGTAATCAAATCATATTGCAAGTATAACCATGGTTTCGAATTTCCCCCTAGCTAAGAGGGGTTTAGTTCCTCATACTCACAAAACAAAGATTATTGAATTGAAACATTGAAAACAAAAGAAAGATTACACCTAAAACGTTCCAGCAATCCTAACTCGAATGGCAAGCACGTCTAAGGGCTCTCTTTCTTCCTCTTTGCTGCGGCACAAGGGTTGGTGGTGAGTTTTGGGGGTTATGAATGGTGTAGAAGGCTGGGTTTATGGTTAGGATATGTGTATGGTGCGACAAAGGTTGAATAAGGTCAGAAACTATGGAGAATGGTGAAGGATGGATGCGGCAGAGAGAGGGGAGTGATTTCTGGCGTGAATGAATGAATGAATGGATGATTTTGGGGCTGGAAGTTTATTTAAGGTTTTCAGAAATTAAAACCCTAACTTATTTAGGTAATCAGAAATTAAGTCAAAAGCTTCTAGAAAGAGGAAAATAAAATCAGAAAACTAAGGGAAAGTGCTAAGATATGCGGCAGAGACTTTAATTAAAAGGGGAATGTGCTTTAATGCAGGAAATAGGAAAGAAGGACTCTCCCTTGCACGGCAAGGAAGAGGAAACCAAGAACAAGGTGCGGCAAGGGTCCATGGGTGTTCTAGGTCCTTTAGTTTGTGTCCTAGAATGCATAGGAGGCCTTCAAGGTTGCTGGAATTTAGGGACAGTTAGGATTAGGAAAGGTCAAACCAAAATAGGAAACCTTGGCTTAACTTTCCTACTTCAAATAGGAATCCTTGTGTGAGTAGGAATCCTCATTCTTCTAGGAATCCTTCTTCAATTAGGAATCCTAACATCTTCAAATCTTCAATTTCGTCCATTCATTTTGCTCCAAGCATGTGATATCCATTCCAAGCCCAATTTTGCTCCAAAAGGCTCTAAAATGCACCTTCTTGCATACTTTGTCCTTAGAACCTGAAAACACACGAAAATGGCTTAAAAGACTAAAATAACCAAGAAATAACAACGTAAATGCACAAGAACAAGCCAACTAAGTCGCCTAAATATGCTCCTATCATTGCATCAACACACGACAATTGTGAGACTTAAGATCTTGACTTATGCACTATCAATTGATACATAGTTCCCATTATTGAAGCTATATTTATATGGTACTTTCAAATTGAATAACCTCTTGCAACATATATGCTTCTCTGCCTTTGATAGAGCATGTGGTGACGGTGGCATTGAGAAATAATCTTTTCATTGATTTAGAATAAAGTTACAACCCGTATATATACAAGTATTACAACCAATGAGAGTAGCACCACTACATTCTAACTAACAAAACAAACTATCCAATATCTAAGTAGGATCTTTTACATCTGCATTTACATTTGTATCCTCAATATCCCCCCTCAAACTGATATGAGGTTGCCGAAGAGCAAGTTTGTCCCTGAGAAACAGAAACCTGGATTTGGACAGAGCTTTTGTACAAATATTAGCCACTTGATCCTATGAACAAACAAAATGCAGAGAAAGTTCATGTGCCAAAACTTCTTCCCGAATGTAGTGATAGTGTATTTCGACGTGCTTAGTACGAGCATGGAAGATATGAGAGATAGCTAATATATTATCACACCACAACTTTGGTTTGCAAGGTAATTGAAAACCAATATCAACTAGAAGCTTGCAAATCCAAGTTAACTCTGCAGCAGTGTTAGCCAAGGACCTATATTCAGCCTCTGTGGAGGACCTTGCCACTGTGGATTGCTTCTTAGCACTCCAACTGATGATAGAGTTGCCCAGAAAAACACAAAAGCCACCAGTTGATTTTCGATCAATAGAACAACCTGCCCAATCAGCATCGGAATAGGCAGTGATACTTGGTGGTGAGGAACTTTTAGAAAACCAAATACCATACTTAATGGAACCTTTGAGATACCTCAGAATTCTTTTGACTGCTTGAAGATGAGAGATTCAAGGACAGTGCATAAACTGACAGACAAGGTTCACTGCAAAGGAGAGATCTGGCCTGGTCTATGTGAGATATTGAAGTGCTTCAACAAAAGATCTATATTCAATAGGGTCATCCAAGAGAGGAGAAGAGTGATCAAGTTTGGATGTACTAAGTGGGGTAACACAAGGTTTAGCACCATCTATTTTGGCCTTGTGCAACAGATCCACAATATATTTGGTCTAAGAAATGAAAATACCCTTGGAAGATCTCTTAACATCAATTCCAAGGAAGTAATGCAAGGGACCATGGTCCTTGATTGGAATTTGACCAATAACAGAATTGCAGGCTTAAGAAGAAGGGCTTGTGACAAGGATGTCATCAACATAGATAAGGATAAACACCAAGTAAGGATCTTTCTTGACAAACAAAGAATGATCTGATTGTGATCCAACAAATCCCAAGGAAAGTAATGCACCATTTAGTTTTTCATACCAAGCTCTAGGAGCTTGATTGAGACCATACAAGGATTTATGAAGTCTGCAAACAAAATTAGGTTGTGTAGAGTCCTGAAAACCTGGAGCTTGTTGCATGAATACAGATTCTGTAAGAGTACCATGCAGAAAGGCATTGCTTACATCAAGTTGGTTAAGAAACCAATCATATTGAGCAGCCAAGGTGAGTAAAAGTTGAATGGTTATAGGTTTGGCAACAGGACTGAAAGTCTAAGTGTAGTCTAACCCTTCCTGTTGATGAAATCTCTTTGCAACAAGCCTTGCCTTGTACTGATCTATAAAACCATCAGGTTTGCGTTTGATTCGAAATACCCACTTGCAGCCTACTAGGTTCTGAGAAGGAGAATAGGGAACCAAGGACCATGTACTATTGTTCAGAAGAGCATTGAACTCTTCTTGCATTGCTTCTTTCCAATGAGGATATTTGGATGCCTGATGATAAGTGGAAGGAACAAAATCAACACTGAGATGAGATGGAAGATGATGTTTTGTGGCAAGTAAGGCCTTAGGTTTGAAAATTCCAGATTTGGATCAAGTTTGCATTGGATGAATGTTGATAGGAGATGGTGGCAGTGATGAAGAAAAAGAAGATGAAGAGATATTTGGGGAAGAATATGTATTTGGTGAATGAGATATGATGTTTGATGATGCCTGAGAAGGATGAAATGAAGTAAATGTGAGATTAGATGGGATATTATGTGATGATGAAAAAGATATAATCTGAGAAGAGGATGAAGGTGATGGAATTGGGTTATGAAAAGGAAAATTGTTCTCATCAACTATGACATGCCGAGAAATATAGATTTTGTGGGGGAGAGGATCGAGACACTTATACCCTTTGTGATTTAAACTGCACCCCAAGAAAACACAATGTTTGCTTTTTGGTTCTAATTTAGAGGTGGTGTAAGGCTTTAACCAAGGAAAGCATAAAATCATTACTACATATATTTAAATACAACCCCAATGAAAATAGAGACAAAATGCAATTTTCATGTTATGGACTATTCACAAAGAAAGCAATGATCCAAATTCAAGAAACATATTAGGAGGAGATTCCTAAAACTTACTCTAAATATGTTAAATAACACATTTCGATGTGCACTTTTTAAGGTCTTATCATCGATTGTAATTGGCTTTCCCACTAAAATTGAGCCTTCTTCAGGAAGCACACCATTCTCAGAGTCTTAATTTTGATTTTGTTGACTTTGCTTCATATACCAATTATATAATTTCATCTGCTCACTTGCTATATAACATTTTGCTATGCAACCTTCTGGATGTGCACTATTTCTCACATAGCCTTTATGTATTTTTATATACCTAATGTAGCAACACAAATGAGACGTAATTCAAACACAATATTTTTTTGGTATGTAAACAGATTATAAGACATTCATATACAGTGCCAACCTTTCAAAATGATACATTCAACAATATTGCTCTAGTCCATATTGACTTGTTGTTCGGGCAAAGATTTCTTTGGAGAAGGTTCCTCGGACCTCAGCATAGCTCCCCAAGGGATTGGCACTTTGGATGTGTAGTCGGGCTCTTGCTTGTTAATGTGCTACAAGAAGAGAACAAAGTTAGTTCTGAAAGGTGCCTTTGTGGGGCCTTAGGTGTAGGCCTTAAGACTCGTAATCAAAACTAACTAAGTGCAAGGCGTGCCATTGCTATCTTAGTATAGCAGATGTAGAACAAGTGTGTTTTAAGTCAATTACTTATGCCCCAAGTTACTCAGACTTCTTGTTATCAAAGGATTGTCGTGGATGGGTTAAGTCCACATTAGTTCTTTTTCTTGCCTTGTAAATAAGCACTTTTAGTTTATAATCTTGTATGCTTGAATGATGGGAGTTTAGAGCCTTTTAAGTCATTTGTTTGATCCTAGATTGCTTTTAATGAAAACATATCCATTAAACCAACCAGATCCAGATGCAAATGGAACTTCTTACAATAGAAAAACAAGTGGGAATGTCTTGAATACATGCTGGAGAATGCATTAAGCAATAGATCTACTAATTTAGAAAACAAACAAAGAGCTTCGGGCAAGATTTCACCTTGTCTGGCAAGGTTGAACTTCTTGCAGTCACTTCTCTTTGTATTTACAGGGTTCATATGCTAAAAAGGGATGGATGGTAAACAAGTTTACACAAGGGAATCGATACTACACCACTTGAGGGAGATAGTAGAGCTTTTATACTAAACAAGAGATAGCTTGTTTAGAGAACTATTGCTAAAAAGACTGAATCTGGGTTGATTTCAGCTTTTAGATGCAAATTTGGCTTGATAGCAGAGTTTATATGTTTGTTTGTTTGATTGGTTAAGTGTCCTTGTCTTTAGGGCCTCTTCTTCCTTTTATAGGCAATTTGGCCCGACTGCTGCAACTTTGCTCTTGCCTGAAAGCACTTGGAGGGTAGTGAGTCATTAGCTTTTTACTTGTAATGCCACTGGAAAGTGTTCTTTGGCTGGTAGTAGGTTAGTTTCCATCACTTATCATTTTAATTGTGAGCACGTGGCTTGTATCTTGGCTGAGAAGGCTTCAATTGGCCTCTGGTTTTGATGCTTGGCTTCGGGCAAATCCTCTTTTAATTGGCATCTTTGGGCTTTCCTTCATTTATGCCCAATGTTCAAATATTAACCTAAACAGTGCCCTCTTTAATCATTGTTGAGTCTGCAAACTGATGCGTCAATAATGATTAAACAGTCATCGCGTGCCTTCACTCAGGACTTGCCATTTAAGACAGCCGTTATTTAACAAAAACCTTTGCACTAACCCACGATTTCCAACGTTAACTAGCCATTTACTATATAATCTTCACTTAAATCCAGACAGCCGTTATTTAACAAAAACCTTTGCACTAACCCACGATTTCCAACGTTAACTAGCCATTTACTATATAATCTTCACTTAAATCCCTCGGCCAAGTACCTTAGCAATCTCAAACCTTCAAATTTCCAGAACTTCCCAGAATTCTCAGATCTCCAGAATTTTCTTGCTTCTTCTTGCCTTCTACCTTCGAATTTCTTCTGTTTTCTTTCTAAACTCACTCAATGGCATCCAAAGCTATTCAAACTCAATCTCCCTGCGAATCAGGCGAGGGCATCGCCACTATGCGTCGCTTACTTAACAACATTCATCGTCCTCGGGCAGGCCTGCAGACTTCACTTATCTTCGAAGAGGGTGGGGTGCACTCCTTGGGGCCTGCATGGACTTCTTAGGTCCCAATTACAGTAGAGACCAACATGCGCAAGTCGAATTAGTTCACCCCAAACCCATTTCAAGCCGAGTCTGGCATTTTAGCATCCAAGTGGCCAAACCACCATCGTGGCTTCCCTTTGATGAAGAATGAATGATAAAGGCTGGGCACAATGGATAAATGAGCTCGAGCCTATCTTCAAGCATAAATGGATGAACAACGGCATCTATGAGCTCATTATGCTCTCTAAGACTACTGTCATTTTTAAGCCCGAGCTACTCACCACAGCTCTCCTCTTCTGAAACTCGGGCACCAATACTTTTGCCTTCAGGATAGGCCCCATGTCCCTGACCATTCTTAATATGGCGCAGGTCTTTGGGCTAAGGCCCTCGGGCAGAGTTGTGGATGTCACTCGTGACTAGGCTTCTCTTTCTTGCCCGACCGCTGAAAGCTAAGGCAGCTCTAATCCTATAACTCAGCTAGACTACAATTTTTCTACCTTCAAGAGTTATGGGACCTCATTCACGGGTTTTATCCCTTTTGTTAAGCAGATTATTGGCCCAACTTCCTCCACTGCCAACAGAGATCAGGAACATATGTATTTTCTACTATACTGGTTCAACAAACACGTCTTCCCGAACAAGTCTAAGGGAGTGAAAGTCGAGTAGATCCCTCTAGTAGAAGCTCTACATAATTTTGACGATGTTGCTATTGGTTCTTTCCTCCTCACTCATCTTTATCACCTTCTTGATGAAATAACCAGAGGCATTCCCTTCAAGACCAACCTTAATAGGCTCACTTGGATGATCTAATTGTGGCTACAATGGTATTTCCCCAAGCTTCGAGCTCCCAATCTTGAATTCCTCGAGGGTGTTGCCCTTGCCTGAATTTTGGCCGAGGCTTCCCCTATCAACCATTCTACCTTATGCTGCCTCTACTTTTTCAAAGTTTGCAGAACTCGAGCAGACCTGGAGTAGGGAGCATCAGTGCTTAGGAGATATCCTTGGTTCTCCGACCAAGCTTTTCGAGATGCATTCGGGGAGGATGCCAATGCCTTTTGCAGAGAGAAATTCATCAGATGCATTCAAACCAGGGGCCTAGCCTAGGGAGTAAGGAGCGACCACTACGAGCGCAGGCTAGAAGTTTATCATCCAAACTTCTGTAGCATGCAGCTGGCTTTAGGCAGGCTATTTCCGTTCCATTTTTTGACCCCGTACATTGCGGTACCTTCTACCGCTTTTGCTCTCCACCAGAAGCCACATTTCGGGGTTGGCCGATGTAGTCTGGAAGTCATGAGTAAAGTTGCCCGAAAGTCCATAGCTCTGAACTTCGAATGCACCCCAACCTTCTCTCTTGGTGGAAAGCAAAATAGACCAAGAAGTATGGAGGAGATTTGCGTGAAGCTCATGATCGCCTCTTCAAGCAACTCTCCATCAAGTCATATCCTAAGCCTAATGAACTTAAAAACTGGAAGGAAATGATTCACCAAAAGAAGCAGCTTCTTCTGATAGGTATCTCTTATTTCCTTTACTTGAATTTTATGATATTTTATGAATCTCTAATCTTTTCTTTGGTTTCTTTACATTTGCAGCCCAAGGCAACACCGAAGATGTGGACGTCGGGCTAGATGAAGAGGCTAGGGATGTCTTCGTCCTTCAAGAAGCTGAGGTTGAAGTGGCGAGCAAGGCGCTGGAGAAGGCAGAGATGTATCTGAGCTGCTTGGAGACTCGGAGGGTGAGGTTGAGCCCGTGGTGGAGACTTGAGCAACTCGAAGAACAAGGGCGACGGTAGTAGAATCTTCAGAGTCCAAGCCTGAAGAGCGACCTTGAGCTCAACTCTCCATACCTGGTTTGTGAGCAACTTCTACCAAGAAGAGGACTAGAGCTCAGACTTCTAAAGCCTCCAAATCTTCCAAGTATTCCACTGCAGTTGAAGCGGGCAGAAAGAAGCAGAAGGTTTCCATTAAGTGAATCTTGTTCCAACCTTCCTTTCTTACTTGTACTTTTATATTATGGGCTAAAAACTCTATTTTCTTTAAAACTAGGGCCTCAAGCAACCAAGAAGCCTACTTTTGTGCTGAGGGAATAGCCATTGGGTGCAGAAATACATCAGAAGGCTAAGGATTTTCTTGATACCACTCTTGAAAACTGGAGGTATGACCTATGTCTTAAGTCACTCCTTTGAAGTTTGCTTTTCTTTCATTCTATACTCATTTTCTCTTGTTTTTCTCCCAGTCTTCCCCAGCATAAGAGTCTCATCTACCAGCAACATCTATATTTGGGGAGCTTATAGTCCCTGAGATCCCTGTGGTCTCAGAGGTAACTAGCCCGCAGACTTCTCCTCAAATAGCAGCAACTATAGAGGAGCTTCCTCCTCTCATTCAAGATCCTGCTCAGGTATAGAAGTAACTTTACCTCTATTTTCTTTTCTTCATAACTTAGTTACTGACATTTGCCCTTTATCCTTGATATTTATAGGCCTTTGGTGAGGGTTCGGGCATAATTCCTCTTTCTCCAATAAGTAGGAATGTTCCCCCCCAGCCATTAAGGGAAACAACTCCTCATCCACATCCTTCTAAGGCTTCAAGCTCCACTTAGGTATATTATCTTCTCTAATATTGTTTTCTTTCTTTTTAAAATGTAGTCTTTTTCTTAACTTTGTTTTTCTTGGTTTGCAACAGAGCCTTGGAGAGGAGGCCATCTTTATAGAGAAGGCCATCACTGATCTGTTCAAGGCTAATCAATTATCTAAAGTCCAGTATAAGTCATTCATATCTTACTTTGAGAACTTGAGGGCTCTGAAGGATCAGCATCAGCGGGCTGAGAGGCAAGCCAATCGAGTTAGGTGCTTTAAGGTGAAACACACCAGTACTTCAGCTCATATCCAGCAGTTGGTGGATGAAGGTTCAGCTACAGAGGAAAGGATCAAAGTGGTGACTTCTGAGATCCAGAAGCTAAATGAGCAACTTGCTGTGCTGAAAGCTGAACAGATTACTCTACTCAGCAAACTTCATCAACAAATTGAGGAAGTGAAGAAAGCAAATTTGGAGATGGAGGATGCTGAGTCTCAACTTGCCAACAACAGCACAGGTTTGGCCGAGCCTAGCATAATCTTTACAATTATGCAAACTTATCACTCCAGAATAATCACTCTAGGTGAAGATGTAAATCTGTTAGGGTAGGGCCATTGTAATCTTTATATGGAATGAAATAAGTTTCTTCTTCATCTTTATCTTGTCTTATCTCCCTTTGAATTTTAACTGTAGTAATCTAACTTCAACCCTCCTTAACTTGCTTAGATTTCCTCGATATAACAATCTCTTGCATCCCATAAAGTTGGATGGTATCTCTTTAAAAACTTAGCATTAACTGGGTGCCTTTGCAAGTTCCATTCCAAATCTGCCAAGTAATGTCCTCCCTTATCTAGGACTTGATTGACAATGAAAGGACCTTCCCTTATCTAGCACTTGATTGACAATAAAATGACACTCCCAAGTAGGGCTCCACTTCCCAAAGCCTGTAACTTGAGCTCCTAATGGTAGAATTGCCTTCCACACTAATTCTCATTCCCTGAAGGTCTTTAACTTCACATTCTTATTGTATGATCGGGCAACAGCTCTCTTCCTTTCTTGAATTTTATTTAGAGCTTCAATTCGGGCTATATCTATATCTTCAACGTCTTGACACATAGCCTGAATGTATTCTTCACTGTACAGCCCAAACTAGTTTTGAATCCTAATAGAACTCACATTAATCTCCATGGGGGGTACAACATCTTGCTCGAAGGTTAAGGCATAAGGAGTAGTTCCAGTTTCTGCTCTTTTGGAGGTTCTGTATGCCCATAAAGTATCTCCTAACTTCTCATGCCACTTCTCTGGACTATCTGCCACCATTTTTTTAATAATGTTCACCAAGATCTTGTTGCTAATCTCTGCTTAACCATTTGACTAAGGGTAGTAAGGACTAGATTGGATCATCTTTATCTTGAACTTACTTGCAAATTCTTCTACTTCATTTGAAATAAAAGATGGTCTGCAATTTGTAACAATTGTCTCGGGCACCCCATATCTATGTAAGATCTTGGTTTCAATGAACTTCTTGACAGTAATCGAGGTGATGGTCTCCACAGCTGAAGCTTCCACCCACTTAGTGAAGTAATCTGTAGCCATAATTATGAATGTATGCCCCCTGCGAGAAGCTGGGTAAATTTGCCCGATGAAGTCTATTGCCCATCCTCTGAAGAGCCAAGGTTTGACCACAGGGTTCAAGGGCACTGAGGGCACATGTTGGAGAGGTTCATGCCTTTGACATTCCTCACACCCTCAGGCATAGGCTTTGCAATCCTTTTCTATGTTGGGCCAGAAGTAAGCATATCTCCTGAGCAACCATCTCATCTTAGTTCCAGCTTGATGTGCTCCACAGATTCCTTCATGTACTTCAGCCATTACTCTCATTGATTCTTCATGGCCTAAGCATTTTAACAATAGTTCATCTTGAGTTTTTCTTAACATATTATCCCCCCACAGAACATACTTAGTTGATTGATGTCTATTCTTCTTACTTGTGGGGAAATAAGGGTTTTTTAAGTATTGAATAATAGGTGATCTCTAATCTTCTATCTCTGGTTCTTTAGTCATCACATCTAGGCTGAATTCTCTATCAAAGATAGATGAGAGATTTCTCATTTGTACTTCCACCTCTAAATCTTCTTTCTTGGATCTGTGCTCTAGAAGCCAACTACGCCATCTCATTAGCCATTGCATTTGATTCTTTGGGAATATGACTGACTAATACTTCAGGGCCCCAATAACTCAATAACTGAGTGGCTGTCAAATAATAACCAGCCATAGTAATGTGTTTGCACTTGTATTCCCCATTTAGTTGATTGATCACCAACTTTGAATCACCAAACACTTCAACTTCAGTTGTCCCCAACTCTATCAAGATTTCTAGGCCAATTATCAATGCCTCATACTCTGCCCGATTGTTGGTAATATCTTGATAATTTAAGAAAAATGAGTAATAGTGTTGAACTTCCTTGGGATCGATGATAACAATTCCAGCTCCAACAACATTTTGAGTGCAAGACCCATCAAAATACAATCTCCAATGAGTGATCCAGAGACTAGCTATCATCTTTATTTCTTGCTGGATCCACTCTTCTTTGCCCGAGAAGGCTTTGTTTGGCGGGATCCACATACTGGCCACTTCTAGAGTTCCTGGGATGTTGACAAGCTCAGCTTGTGACTCTTGGTGCTCATCTAAGAAGTCTGCAATTGCTTTTTCCTTGATTTCCCTTTGAGGCACATATTGAAAACTAAACTCTGATAGTGCTAGAATCCATTTTCCAATCCTTCCAGTTAGCATTGGTTTTGACAGCATGTATTTGATCACATAAGTCTTGGCAATAATGTGGATGTGGCAAGGCAACATGTAATGCCTTAACTTGCAGACAGTGAAGTATAGAGCCAAACACAACCTCTCTATTGGGGTATATCTTGTCTCTACCTCAGTAAGGATTCTACTGAGGTAGTATATTGCTTGCTCCTTCCCACCTTCATTGTTTTGAGCCAACAAGCTTCCCATTGACTTTTCAGAGGAAAAAATGTAAAGCTTTAAAGACTTCTCTATCTGAGGTGACATGAGCAGCGGTGGAGAAGTCAAGTAAGCCTTTATTCTGTCAAAGGCTTCTTGGTGTGATGGGCCCCACTCGAACTTTTCTTTGTCTTTTAATCTTAACAAAGAAGTTAGCGGCTGAATCTTGCCCGCCAAGTTAGCAATGAATATCCTTAAGAAGTTGATTTTTCCCAGTAGCCTCTGAAACTGTACTTTATTAGTGGGAGGCGGTGATTCCATTATTACCCGAGCTTTATTTTTGTCGACCTCCACCCCTTTTTGGTGAACAAGGAATCCCAAAAAGTTGCCCGACCTTACTCCAAAAACACATTTCTTAGGATTTATTTTTAGCTTATGGGTCCTCATTCTTGTTAAGGCTTGTCTGAGGTCTACTAGGTGTTGTTCTTCAGTTTTAGACTTCACCACGATGTCATCAATGTATACTTCCATGCTATGGCCAATTAAGTCATGAAAAATGGCATTCATTGCTCTTTGATAAGTTGCACCAGCATTTTTGAGCTCGAATGGCATGACTAAATACTCATATGCTCTAACATAGCCTGGACACCTAAAAGTTGTTTTATGTATATTTTTTTAGCCATTTTTATCTGATTATAACCAGCATCCCCATCCATGAAAGATAGAACTTTGTGTTTTGAAACTGCATCTATGGATAAGTCAGCCATGGGCATGGGATATTCATATTTAGGCATGGCTCCATTAATGTTTCTATAGTCAACACAACACCGAACTGCATTAGTTATAGTTTTTAATATAGGTACAACGTTGGCCAACCACTCGACATATTTGGTAGGCCTAATAAATCTAGCCTTCACCAGCCTTTCAATCTCTTCTTTGACTTTTCCTTCGATCTCTTTTGACATCCTTCGTGGTGCTTGATTCACAGGTTTATATCCCTCATTAATAGGCATTATGTGTTCTACTAAGGTGGAATCTAAACCTGGCATCTCAGTGTAATGCTAGGAAAAACAGTCTTTGAACTCATGCAGAAGGATCTTTGCCCGATCTCCAGCTTCTAACAGGCCACTGATTTGTATAGGTCTAGGATCTTCCTCAGTCCCCAAATTAATGGTTTCTATGGGGTCTTATACCTCTGGTGGTGGTTTGTCAGGTTCTGCACACAAAAATTTGAATAGCTCCGGACTCTCAGGCATATCCTCGGGCCAGTCCAAGTCATATATACATTCCGCCATTTGTATGGCTACTTCCAACTCCTTCTCAAAAAACTCTTTACTGTCTTGGTTGCTTGGAGTCTCCTTGCTCCACTCTTCTTTTTCCTCAACTGAACTCTCCATTTCTTGCTTCCTCTCTCTTCCATACACCAACAATCTCTTAATTAAGGACCTGACTGCAACTACTTGGTCATTTCTTCTTTGTTCTAACATTACTGGTGTTGGGGAGTCGGGACAATATGGGGTCTATCCAATTCCTCCCTTGTGAGGAACAATCCTTGTTCTAAGAGCTTTTGGGCCGTCACCTTAGTCGGGCGACTATTCTCATCAGCTCCTAAGCACTGGAGAATCCTAATACTAGGATTGTAGAAACTAGCTTCTGTAATATTGGATGTAGGAAAGAATGGTAGTGACTCGACCTCCACCATTTCCCAAAATCCTGGTCCCCTAGTTTATTCTTCGTGGTAAACAGCTACTTGTTGATGCAAGGTGGATGGTATAGAAAGACTTCAATGAATCCAATACCTACCAAACAAAGCTCCGTAAGTAGAACTAATGTCCACCACAAAGAAAGCTAACATAATTTGCTTGGAACCCAAGTCAACCTCCAGAGGTAATATTCCATGAGTTATGGTAATGGCTCCAGAAAATCTAGAGACTGTTAAGTCAGTAGGAATAAGATCTTCATCACCTCTTCTTAACTTATTCATCTATTTTAATGATATCACATTGACCGCAGCTCATCCATCAATCAAAACCCTCTTGAAGGGTATTCTCTCCAAATAAGCAGTTACATATATGGGCTTGAGATGGTTAGCTAAGGCCATACTCGGGCGGCTGAAGACCATTTTATCTGAATATACCCTCTCAGGCTCTTTCTTTGAGGGCTTGGACAAGCCTGTTCTGCCCGTTTCTCATTTTTCTGCTTTCTTAATACTAACATGTGCCATCATAGGTTATGTTGCCAAGTAATCACCCTCCATAGTGGCAAGTTGATCAGGCTCGGCGCAAAACATGGCAGATAGAACATATGTCATGCTTACATAAGAGTTGCTAGGTTCAGGTAAATCCGTCTTCTTGCCCCCAATTTGGTCAATGAATTCATCCAACTAGGCCTTTGCTTCTTTTGGCAACATTAGCTCGGGCAATCCTTCATCTCGAGCCATACCAAAGTTTGGCATTTGTTCTGGAACTTCGCAAAGAGTATCAATCAACAAAGGTGAGGGCATTCTCCTTTGAGGCGAGATAGTCCCAAAACATATGGGTTATGGGCTTCATGTTGGGGTTGGCATCGTTACCATATCCCTTTGAGCTATTCTCCAGATTCTGTACTTTCCTGGATGAGCTCTTCTTTTTTATTCTGATATTTCCACTAACATAGCTTGGCCGGGGAGGTCTCACGTCTACCCATTTTGGCATTTTGGTTTCTTTGTCTTCCACTTCTTCAGAGGCTTCGTAATTTCTGAATACCTCTTACAAGCCCTTTGGTTGAGAATCCCCTCCCAACCTTTGGAAAACATTTCTGGATGTCTCTTTCTCAGCTGCTGGCATGATGCTTCTGCGGACTTCTTGCTCTTCTTTCTCTTTTCTTCTGATCAACTCTTGATCAATAATAGATCCTGATGCTAGCACCTCTAGCTCACATTCACACTGGCACTTGCTACACAACACCAGCCATTTAACTATAGCTGCTTTGGGTTTCTCTAGCAACTTGACAATTCCTTCTGCTGGTCTCTTAAATTGCCTCATTTCTGCTTTCACTTCCCAGGTGGTTTTTCCTTTCCCTTTTTCAGCCCAAGTTACGTTAATCATGTTTATTGGGGTTTCTGGGAAAGGATCTGTGTCAATCATTATATTGGCAAGTGGTTTCTCCAACAACAATTTTCCCTTTACTATGAGGTCTTGTATCCAATCTTTGAACTGGACACAATTAGTTATAGAATGGTTGAAGGTATAGTGCAGCTTACAATACTTCTTTCCTCTTAATTCTTCTGGCTTAGGCATCATCTTGGTGCTATCGGGCACAATCACTCTTGCTCGCACCAACTCTTCATAGATTTATGAGGCTTTAGTCAAATCAAAAGCCTTAGAAATCCACCATCATTCATCACCACCTTCTGATCCTTGACTGGCTGGGCTAAACCCTTCATTGTTAATGGTTTAAAAGGTGTAGTCATCTCTGCTGCACACATGTCAATCCCTTCTCTCTCATGACCTTCACTTTTTTCTGCCTCTGCTCTTTCAAACTCTATTTAGTGAATTGCAGCTTTACTTTTGTAGAAATTAGGCACCTTAGATAAGTGTTTCACTTGTTGTTCTTCAATTAATAGCTTTTCATACTTTGTGGCAGCAATTACCAACTCTTGCAGCTCATTGAACTATACATCATAAAATAGACCTGGCAATTTCTTACACGACCCGTTAACACGACACGTAAACGGCACGAAGGGTTTTGGGTCAACATGATAACTAATCGGGTTATTATTGGGTCACACGATAATAACCCGTTAATAACGGGTCCTAAACAAGTTTACACGAGAGTGACACATGGGTAACCTGTTTCAACACGATAAGAAAAAAGTTATTTTGGTGATTTTAACTTTTTAAACTACTAAAAAAAACTTACTATAAAATACAATAGATATAATGAATATGTATATATTGTTTGTTAATTATTATTCTATATAAATTTTAAAATTTAAGTTTTATTGATTTATTTATTTTTATAGTATATTATAGGCAAAGATTGAGATTAAAAATCATAAAACACATTAAAAATAAAAATATCAAGTAATTTAAAAATACCAAACACATTAAAAAAAATTATATTAATTAATCTACATGTGCGAAAAATATGAAAAAAATATGCAAACCCTCGTAGTCGCATCCTCTACGCTTTGAGGATGGGTGTATGATCATTTGAATTTTTAAAACCATACAAACTCTCATGAATAGTATTTTTAAGGGAGTTCAAAATAAACAAAATTCATAATCGTTAATGTATAAGTCTGAAAGATGTGAAAGCATAATAAACGTTCATTATTGCATCCTCAACGCTTAGACGATGGTTACATGGTTGTTTAGATTTTTGAAACCCTCCAAATCTCATGAACAATGTTTTTTATTTGAGTGCAAAATTAATAATAATTATTGTAGAAGTGTGAAAAATGTAATCACTCGTAATGAAAAGCTTTACAACTTTCCTGAAGGGGTCAACTCCGAAATTTAGTATGTATATGCTAATTTAGTATTATGTGTTACATTTTTTTGGGTCAAATTATGTTTTTCATTTTCATTTTTATTGATTTAAAATATATTTTTCTTAACGGGTAACGGGTCGAGTCATATTACCTGATAATATTAACGGGTTGATTTCCGGTCGGGTCATATTACCCGTTTACTTTAATGGGTATTACACAACACGACCAGTTAAGCTATCGGGTATGACACGAAAACGACACAAACACGAGAAACACGACACGAATGCCAGGTATATTATAAAACATTTTCCTTAAAGGCGGCCTCAAAGCCTTTTGAGCAATGGATATAAGTTGTGCATGATTAATAGGGAATCGGCACCTCATCCTTGTCTTTCTAAACCTCATCATGAAGTCATTTGTAGACTCATGCTCATATTGCTTCACTTCCACTAGATCATTGATAGTCATCTCGGGCTCTACTCTATAGAACTGTTCATGAAAACCAACTTCATTTGCCCCTAGTTGGTAATAGAATTAGGGGGCAAAAGAGAGTACCACTGAGATGCTAGACCAACCAACGAGTTCCCAAACAATCTTAACTTATAATTAGGATTGTCTTCGAATGCCACGCAATGGTTAGAGAACTTGAAAATGTGATCTTTAGAGGATACACTGCCATATTCCCCACTAAGTTGAAGGGAAAAGGATTATGTTCATCAATATACTCAGGATATGGCTTCTGGTAAGTGATCCTAAACAGTGGGCGAGCCTAAGGTTGAGCATTATGGAGCACCATTCTTCTTAACTCGGCTAACTCATCTCTGAGTTGCTGGTGGGCTGTATTATTAGGTGGGGTATGATGAGGTTCCCACTTTGGGCTACGATCATTGCCCGAGAAAGTTTCTTTTTTTGGGTCAGGCTTCCTCTATCTGGATCCTCCTCCCTTATTACCCAATGATGGTGGCCTATAAGGGGGAGGTTTGTCCACTGTTGTGAGCTTTGATTTCCCACTGGATTGTCTAATTACTTGGGGCATCCTAAACTTTTTCCTTTCTTGCCCGCTATGCTCCTACTATCTAGTGAGAATAGGGAGTCTGGCAACTCCGCTTCTAGGATTTCCTCCAATACTGGCTGACTAACTTCATATTCCTCCTTATTTTTCCCCTTATTCATCTTTTCCTCAAGCAAATGAAATAGGGGGATAACTGGTTCTTTCTCAGGGCTTGCTTCTTTCATCATTTCCCTGGCATAACCATATTTTGGAGTAGAGTACTCCGGATCTAATCTTCTTCGCAGACTCCCTGTTAAGGAACATAGTCTACTCATTTCTCCTCTGGTTTCCAGAGTGATATTTTCCATAGTTTTCAATACTTGCATCATGGTGGCTTGCAAGTCTTGATTGGTCACCTTTCCTCCTGACTTCTTCGATGAAGTTGGGCTTCCTATAATAGTTAGTCCTCGTAAGGAAGAGAAATCTTCTGGTTGATCTGTCATGCTTGATCTTGGTAGACACTTGGGTGGCCCGTATTTTGTGTTCCACCTGAAGGTTTTCTCATTCCTCTTCCTTCTGGCCATACAAGACTAAATGTATCCCACCGGGCGTGCCAAAACTATGTTCGGGCAAAGATTTCTCTGGAGAAGATTCCTCGGACCTCAAGACAGCTCCCCAAGGGATTGGCACTTTGGATGTGTAGTCAGGCTTTTGCTTGTTAATGTGCTACAAGAAGAGAACAAAGTTAGTTCTGAAATATGCCTTTGTGGGGCCTTATGTGTAGACCTTGAGGCTCGCAATCAAAACTAACTAAGTGCTAGGCATGCCACTACTATCTCAGTATAGCAGATGTAGAACAAGTGTGTTTTAAGTCGATTACTTGTGCCCCAAGTTACTCAGACTTCTTGTTATCAAAGGATTGTCGTGGATGGGTTAAGTTCACATTAGGTTCTTTTTCTTGCCTTGTAAACAAGAACCTTTAGTTTATAATCTTGCATGCTTGAATGGAGGGAGTCCAGAGCCCCTTAAGTCATTTGTTTGGTCCTAGATTGCTTTTAATGAAAACATATCCATTAAACTAACCAGATCCAGACGCAAATAGAACTTCTTACAATAGAAAAACAAGTGAAAATGACTTAACTACATGTTGGAGAATGCATTAAGCAATAGATCTACTAATTTAGAAAACAAACAAAGAGCTTCGGGCAAGATTGCAACTTGTTTAGAAAGGTTGAACTTCTTACAGTCATTTCTCTTTGTATTTACAGGGTTTATATGCTAAAAAAGGGATGGATGGTAAACAAGTTTACACAAGGGAATCGATACTACACCGCTTGAGGGAGATAGCAGAGCTTTTATACTAGACAAGAGATAGCTTTTTCAGAGAACTATAACTAAAAATATTGAATCTGGGTTGATTTCAGCTTTTGGATGCAAATCTGGCTTGAGAGAAGAGTTTTTATGCTTGTTTGTTTGAGTGGTTGAATTGTAGAAACTTTACTTTCAAGATCAAGTAGCTTTTCGATGTTGATACTTGGTTTACACATTTTGTTAAAATATGCACAAAGCCTTAGTATAGAATTTCTCGATTCATTTAGGAGAAATCCTCTTAAAGCTACGATCATAAGTTGTTGTATCTGTTTGGGTTAATATTTAAACCTTGGGCTGTCAGAAAGGGAAGCTCAAAGAGAATGCAAGAATGAGGTTTTACCCGAGGCCCATCACCTAAGCCCAGACTATCCATTTCAAGATTCATGGGCACTCCCCCATTAAATGCAAAGGCCAGTGGCTTGTAAGAAGTGACAATTGATGGAAATTGATCTACTCTCAGCCCAAAAGCACTTTCTGAATGGCAGAGCATGTAAATTATTGATGAGTCAGTACCCTTCAGTTACTTTCGGGCAAGAACAAAGTTGCAAGCAGTCGAGCTAATTCGCCTATAAAAGGAGGAAGAGGGCCCAGAGACAAGGACACTCAACCAATCAAACAAACAAACATACAAACTCTACTCTCAAGCAGATTTGCATCCAAAAGCTGCAATCACCCAAGATTCAATCCCCTTTGTAGCGACAAGCTATCTCTTGTCAAGTTTAAAAGCTTTGCTACTTAGTTGCAAAGAAGAGAAACTGCAAGAGGTCCAGCCTTGCCCGACAAGGTTTAATCTTGCCCGACTCTCTTTGTTTTGTCTTTCAGTTAATAGATCTGGTGTTGTAATGCGTTCCTCAATATATATTTAAGTCATTTCAAGTCTTTTAATGATCCATAGCTCAACTTACACTCAGATCTAGTTTGATTAATGGTTTTACCATCTTAATAGTGAACTAACCTAATGACTTGGTTAGATCTGGACCTCTGCCCCTTTACCATACAAGATAAATGTAAGTCCTTGATCTCAAGGCATAGAAAAGAACCTAATGTGGACTTAACCCATCCACGACGATCCTTTGATAATAAGAAGTCAGAATAACTTGGGGCGCAAGTAATCGGCTTAAATCTACTTATTTTACATCTGCCATACAGAGATGGCAGTGGCAAGCCTCTGCACTTAAGCTAGTTTTGATTGCGAGCCTCACGGCCTATACCTAAGGCCCGACAAAGGCAGCTTTCAGAACTAACTTTGTCCTCTTCTTGTAGCCCGACTAACAAGCGAGAGCCCGACAGTTAACCAAAGTGCCAACACCGTAGGGAGCTATGTGCTTAAGCCAGGAACACCCACCAGCGATATTCCTGCCCGAACATAGTTTTGGCACACCCAGTGGGACACACATCTTGTATGCCAAGAAGGCGAAGAAAAGAACAAACCTTCAGGTGGGGAGCAAAACACACGCAAAAACTTAGCATGGTAAATTTCCCCGAAGACTTGCAAGGACCTGTCTTAACAGAAAGCCTGACTCATTCTGAAAAATCAAAATGAATAGTCACGAATGAAGACCTACAGGCTACTATGATGGATATTCTGAGAAGCATGGAGAAAAACTCTCAGAGCATGGAAAGAGACTTCCTAGAAACAAGAAAAGAAGTCAATAGACTCTTTTACCCAACAAAGAGTCTACAAAGAAGACTAGATGTGGAGTATTCTACCTCAAAGAATAATCATGCCGGAAAAGTAATGAGGGAAACTAGTCCTGAGGAAGAGCCAGCTATTTTGTTGTTTCCTTTGCCTAATGGAAGAAAGAGTGAAGAAAGAAACAATGAGGAATCTGGAAATAGTCAGCCAGGGTTAAAGACAATCAAGAAGGCGAAGCTGCCCGACCCCGTGTTATTTTTATCAAATAACATGGGGCAATACGGGTCAGAAATAGAGCAGTTACGGAGAGAATCGCATACTAGTGTAACAATAAATGCTGATTTCTTTTTACAAGCCCCAGTAAACATAATCAACCTGACGTGGGTAGAGAAAGGAAAAGAAAAAGCTATTGGGAAGTTAGAGCTAAAAGGCGACAAATTGATAGGCCGACGGAAATGGCTATCAAGTTGCCCGAAAAGACTAAAGCAACAATAACCAAATGGGTGGTTTTATGTAGTAAATGTCAATGTGAGTGCGAGTTGGAAGTACCAGTTGTAGGAGCCATCCGTGATCAAGAGTTGATTAAGAGAAGAGAAAACGAAGAGCAGGAATCTCGCATAAATATCATGCGAGCGACCGAAAAGGAAACCTCTTGAAACGTCTTCCAGAGGTTAGGAGGAGACTCTCAGCCGAAGAACTTGTTAGAAGTATTTAGAAACTATGAAGCTTCAGATGAAGTGGAGGACAAGGAGGCCAAGACTACAAAGTAGGTAGACGTAAGACCACCTCAACCAAGTTACGCCGATGGAGATGTTAGAATAAAAGGAAGGATAGTAAACCCGGTCACTAAGAAGAATGTTGCCCGACTTAGGCGGATATAGTATATAGTTGGAATGGATGGAAAGCCCGTTAAAGAAATGAGAGCTTCCATGATTATAAGGGTCCAAAGACAACATAAAGCCCACATGAACTCATTAAAAGTCCCTACCACCTCAGAAAGCTCCAAGAATGTAAAGATGGACAAGATGCTTGATGAAAGGAAAATTCAGTCCCGCTGGAGAGCCAAGAAGGAGGTGGAAAAAGCTAATAGTAAGACCGAAAGGGAAGTAAACCATGCGCCACCGAGCCTTCACCCAGGAAAATACAGAATCCTGAGAAGAGCTCATGAGGATATGGTAAGGATGCCAACACCTAAGTGGAGCTCGGAACCAATTTGTTTCTAAACAATCTCGCCCGAGAAGAGGATACCCTCACGATTGCTGGTTGACACTCTTTGTGAGAACCTAGTGCAGGTGCAGAACTTTGGCATAACTCAAGAAGAGGCGGTGCCTGAAATGATGTTGCCAGAAGAAGCACAGGCTTGGTTAGATGAGTTTATGAACCACATAGGGGGCAAAGAGAGAAATTTACCTGGACCCAGGAACTTCCACATAAACATGATATATGTATTATCAGCTATGTTTCGCACTAAGCATGATAAACCTCTCATGATGAAAGGTGATTACCTGACGATAGAACCTATGATGGCGCATGTTAGTATTGAGGATGCAGGGCGAAGAGAACCCGACCGAACAGGATTGCCTGAACAATCAATAAAGAAGCCTGAAAGGATATACTCGGACAAAATGGTTTTTGCCCGCCTGAGTTCAAGCCTGGCCAACCATCTCAAGCCCATATACGTAACTGCACACTTGGAGGGAGTACCTTTCAAGAGGATCTTGATTGATGGAGGGGCCGCAGTTAATGTGCTGCCATACAAGCAGATGAAGAGAATGTGTGGGAGTGAAGGGGATCTTATCCCCACCGATCTGATAGCTTCTAGTTTCGCAAGAGCTATCACCAGGACGCATGAGATACTGTCATTAGAGGTGGACTTGGGTTCAAAGCAAATCATGCTAGCCTTTTTTGTTATGGATAATACTTCCACTTATGGGGCTTTACTAGGCAGAGATTGGATTCATCAGAGTCTCTCTGTGTCATCTACCTTACACCAGTAACTGGCTGTCTACCATGAAGAAGGGGAAACAGGACCTGGGTTCTAGGAGATTGTAGAAGCCGAATCATTGCCATTTCTCCCTATAACCAACATCGCAGAAGCCAACTTTTATAATCCCAGTATTGGGATTCTTCAATGCTCAAGAGATGATAAGAACGACCGCCCAACTAAGGTGACGGCCCAAAAGCTTCTAGAGCAAGGGCTAGCTCTTACAAAAGAAGAATGGGATCGGCCCTATATCATCCCAACTCCCCAACACCTTTAATGTCAGAACAAAAAAGGAAGGACCAAGTGGTAGCAGTCAAGTCCTTAATAAAAAGACTGTTGGTGTATGCGAGATAGAAAAAACAGGAAAGGGAAAACTCGACCAAAGAAGAAAATAACTGGAGCAGAAAAACCTCAAGGAGCCAAATGAATAAAGAAGAATATTTCGGGGAAAAGCAGCCATCCAAATGGCTGAGTGTGTATATGACTTAGACGTACCAGAGGATTTGCCCAAGAGTCAGAGCTGGTTGAGTTTTTGTGTGCAAAACCTGATAAACCAGCCCCAGAAGTGCAAGATCCCTTGGAGACCATTGATCTGGGAACTAAGGAAGATCTAAGACCTATATAGATCAGTGGTTTGTTGAAAAGCAAAGATCGGGCAGGGATTGTCGACCTTTTGCATGAATTCAAAGACTGTTTTGCTTGGCACTACACCGAGATGCAAGGTTTAGACCCAACCTTAGTAGAACACAAGATGCCTATCAAAGAGGGGTTTAAACCTGTCAAACAAGCACCACGGAGGATGTCAAAAGAGATCGAAGAGAAGGTTAAAGAAGAGATCGAAAGATTGGTGAAGGCTGGATTTATTAGACCTGCCAAATATGTTGAGTGGTTGGCCAACATTGTTCCTGTATTAAAAGCTATAACTAAAGCGGTTAGCTGTTGCGTTGACTATAGAAATATTAATGGAGCCACGCCTAAAGATGAATATCCCATGACAATGGTTGACCTATCCATAAATGCAGTAACTAGACACAAAGTTCTATCTTTCATGGACGGAAATACGGGATACAATCAGGTAAAAATGGCTAAAGAAGATATACATAAAACAGCCTTTAGATGTCCAGGTCATGTCGGAGCATATGAATATGTGGTAATGCCATTTGGACTCAAAAATGCTAGTGCCACTTATCAAAGAGCGATGAAAGCCATTTTTCATAACCTAATCGGCCGTAGCATAAAAGTATATGTTGACGACATTGTAGTGAAATCCAAGACCGACGAGTAGCATTTGGTAAACCTCAAATAAGCATTAACAAGAATGAGGATCCACAAGTTAAAGATGAATCCAAAGAAGTGTGCTTTTGGAGTGAGATCGGGCAACTTTTTTGGGATTCCTCGTTCATCAGAGAGGAGTGGAGGTTGATAAAAACAAAGCTCGGGCAATAATGGAATCACCTTCACCCACCAATAAGGTACAACTGCAAAGGCTGCTCAGAAAAATCAACTTCCTGAGGAGATTTATTACTAATTTAGCGAGCAAGATTGAGCCGCTATTTTGAATAGGGCCCACCACATCAAGAGGCTTTCGACAGCATAAAGGCTTACTTAGCCTCTCCACTAGTGCTTATGCCACCTCAGAGGGGAAAGCCATTAGAACTTTATATATTTGCCTCGGAGAGGTCAATTGGAAGCTTGCTAACCTAAAACAACGAAGGCGGAAAGGAACGAGCCATATACTACCTTAGTATAATCCTTATTGAGGTAGAGACAAGATGACACTTATTATTCGATATTTAAAAGATCCTTCATTCCCCACAAGTAAGAAGGATAGACAGTAAGCAACTAAGTACGTTTTGTGGGAAGAAAATCTACTAAGGAAGACTCCAGACGGGTTAATGTTGAAATGCTTAGGCCAGGAAGAGTCTATGACGGTCATGGTCGGAGTGCATAAGGGAATCTGTGGAGCTCATCAGGCTGGAACCAAGATGAGGTAGCTGCTTAAGAGATACGGTTATTTTTGGCCTAAGATGGAGAAAGATTGCAAAGCTTATGCCTGTGGATGTGAAGAATGACAAAGACATAGACCACTTCAACATGTGCCCACAATACCTTTAAACCCCGTGGTCAAGCCTTGGCCTTTCAGAGGGTGGGAAATGGACTTCATCGGGCAGATTCACCCGGTTTCCAGCAAAGAGCACATGTTCATAATCATGGCGACGGATTACTTTACCAAAGGTGCAAAGTGATATCCCAATTCTTGGCACACCAAATCAAGTTCCAGAATGTGTTAAACTGTTCGACGAGAATTGTACATCAAGAAAAATGATTCAAAAGCAAGAAGTGGCTGGAGCATATGAAGAATGCATCGAAGAGGATGTTCATGAGACAACAAAGCCCAAAGAAGTTGAATTTTATGACACGAGACAAGTCCCAACCATCACATTCAATCTAGCCAAGTGCAAAGTTCCTGAAACATTCAAAGATGTGGTGTTTGTAGTTGAGTTTGTGTCGGAGCAAGCAAGTAAGCCATCTATTTCAATTGCAATTTTGTTTTCTACTAACGGGCTGATTTTGATGATTCAGGCACCCACACTAAAATTTAAACCATTGCCGGATCATTTCAAGTATCACCTTCCATTCAAAGATCAATTCCCTGATGTGGCCTCCAATGAAGCTTAATTGGAGGTATCGTCCGGCTGCACGACGTAAAAGCAAGCGCTTCTTGGGAGGCAACCCATGCATTCAACAAAGGAGGACCTAGGAATCACTCCAATTCCAGATTTGTGTTCCTAAACCCTTCTCTTTGTTGTTGTTTCTATTCTGCCTTGTTTAGTTTGTTGATTCATTGTTAGTTGTTTGTTTGTTTGTTTTTGTGAGTTTATGCTTGAAACATTGAGGACAATGTTTGATTTAAGTGTGGGGGGGGGGGGGGGTAACAAAGTGTTTTTGATGCAAATTCGTGGGATTTTATCACCCATTACTTCAAAAGTTGTTCCTTGCTGTTTTTTAAGCTGTTTTGGAGTACTTTTGTGTGTTTTGAAGTAAAAATCCGAAAATTTGAAGGAAAAAAAAATCAGTTTTTGAAGTGTTTTTAGATTCGTTTTGGTGTGTTTGTGTCTTAGGTACCTTCCAACACAATGATGAGGATTTGGTTTTTAATTACATGACTGTTAAAGAGAGTTGTAAACATGGATGAAAGTTTGATTTACTCTTTGGTTTATGCTTGGTTGTGGTTATAATTATGAATTCACATGCAATCATAAAGGAAAAAAATCAGTTTTTGTGACATGCTTGAAGGAAGGAACTCAAATTAACGCTACATCCTTGTGAGACTTGAGCCTAAACGTTCTTTTGGAGAGTTATTGATCTGTGAATCTTTGTTTTCTAAAGTCGTTGCATGATCTCATTATTCTTTGCTTGGTTGCTACTTAGAAGGCGTTTCATCATTTAGTTCCAAATACTAGAACTCATGCCCGTTCCATTCAAAGCATGACATTGATTTGCATAACACATATCACGATGAAGTTGTTTAGTTGCCACCAGAGCCAAATAGCCGAACCCCCCTTCTGTCATTTGTTTTGTAGGTTTAAACCCCGTTGAGGCTTGTTTAGCCTATTTTCTTTGTGAACCATATCATCCCTACCTAGCCTAGATTAGGACCATCCATACCCTTGTTCTTAAAGCATAGTGAAGCATGACTTAAAATGAATTCCTTTTGATTGTCCTTTTGTAGAAAAACGAGTGTGGGGGAAGGGATTTGTGTGTGTGTGTGTGTGTATGTGTGCCAAGAAAAAGAAATAAGGCACGGGTAGAAAAAAAAAAAGAAAATTTCGTGGGAAAAGAAAAAGAAAAAGAAAAAGTTATGAAAATAATGAAAAAGAGTTGAAAATTATGAGAAAAAGAGTTCTAGAGTGTTGATTGTTCAAGGAAGGGTCCAAAGCATCAAATCTGGCCCTAAAATGTGTAAATCTTCCCTTTTTGTTCAAAAATAAAATTTCTACATTCCAAAGTGAATTCTAAGTGTTGATTTCATTGTTTTGCTTGCTATTCTTTAAGAACCCTTGTTTTACATATCCTTTCTTTCTTACCCAACACCCCAAGCCCCGTTACAACCCTTTAACTTCAATCTTGGGTGTTGTGTGTTTCAATATGTGGAGTTTGGAATTGGTATGAGCATATGGTGTCACTGGTTCTCGCATCTAAGTAGTAGCATTCCATTCATGAGATCATATCTAAATATGCTTATTAACTCCAGAAAGTGCTTTCTTTGTTGCAACATATGTGCGTATTAGTTTTCATGTTTACATCAATCTTCTCACATATACCTAGTGTAGGGTGTGTAGTCAGAAAATTTGAGTGAAAATTGAGTGCATATCTAGTAAGGAATTGAGTGAATTCTCTAAGGCATGTTACTACATTCAAAACGTTGTTTTAATTGATTGAATGCGAGCTAGTGAATGGTGACTATGATTAAGTATGTGCTCAAGGGTAAGGATGACTAAAATCTGTGCAAGTGATGATTTTTAATATGTCATGTGCATTGGAAATCCCTAAGGCAATTGTTGGAAGGTTTAGATTGAGTTTTGTTTCTTTTGTTTCTTTTGTTTTGCTCGAGGACTAGCAAAAGCTAAGTGTGGGGGTATTTGATAGGAGCATAATTACATCACTTAGTTAGCTTGTTTCCTCGCATTTAGGTTGTTAGTTCTTAGTTATTTTAGTCTTTTAAGCCATTTTCGTGTGTTTTCAGGTTCTAAGGGCTAAAGGAGCAAGAAAGTGCATTTTGGTGCCTTTTGGAGCAGTTTTGGGCTTGGAATGGATTGCACATGCTTGGAGCCAAGTGGATGGACGAAATTGAAGATCAAATGAGCTTAGGATTAAATGAAGAATGAAGAGTTCAAAATTGGAAGCCAAAGTTTCCTAATCCTTCCTCACCTATGTTCCAGCCATAAAAGGGTTCCAAAACATGTTAAGTTGCCTCATTACATGTTTCTAGAAGTCCTAGAACCTTTCCCTAACCTTGCCGCATATCTCCTTTCCCTTTCTTTCAAAATCTGCCACATAAGTGCCTTTCCCTTTCTCTCTACAACCTTGCCGCACAAGGGATCCTTTTCTTTCCTATTTTCTGACCCAAAATCACATTCCCTTTGTGTTCTATGCCTTGCCACACAAGGAGGAGCTTTTCTTACTTATTTTGTGCCTCAAAACACATTCCTAAATCTGTCTTACATATATCGCCGAATTTCACTTTCTTATTCTCGTTGATTTTCTGATTCTTTCTTACCTATTAAATTGTGAGACAAATTAGCTAAGTTATGAACCTTTCCTATTATTTTATGATTGCCTTTCAACCTTAGCCCTATAAATAAAGCCATCCGCACCATTAGTCTCTCTCTCTCTGAACACATTCTCTGTATCCATTCCATCCACCTATTTACCTATCCATCCTCTACCACCCATCACCACCCATTCTACACACCTTAACCCCTTGTGGCGCAACTCTACAAAGGAAGAATGAGAGGATTAACTTGAAGCCGTGCCTAGCCATTCAAGACGTTGGATTGCTGGAACGTTTCTAGGTGTAATCTATCTTTGTTTTCAATGTTTAATTTAATTTCTCTTTGTTTTGCTGTGAACATGAGGAGCTAAACCCCTCTCGGCTAGGGGTGATTTCAAAGCCACGATTATGTGTGCAATTTGAGTTGATAAATTCCAGTTATGAATTCCTGAATTGTGAATGCAATTGGCTTAACTGTTTGATTAAGAACTTATTTGTGTTTGTTGATTGAGGGTCGACACTTAATTGGCATGCATAAATCTGATGCTAGAGTATAAGGGAGTTTCACATAATCATTACAAACTTATATTCATATGCAGTGAAGGTTGCTAGTCACAATCGCGTTAAGTTCAATTCCTAGCATGAGTGACATGATGTCATAGTTGCAAGTGCTTTGTCAACGCTTATGATTTTCATTGAACGTAATGATCTTTGATTGTATCTCTATTATGATGTCATGTAGAGGACTTTTGAAGAATGCTTTGGGTTGTCGAATGATGTCATCCAATCCAATAATACAAGGAAAATCTGAGGATTAATTAGTGATGTCACGGTTAATTTGGGGCATTGTCGTTCATAATTCAATGAAGGATTAACTGGAAATCAAGTCGTTTGCATACATGTCATGTGTGGAGAAAGAGCCTCTAGCTAGTCTATCATCCATCCAATTCACCAATTTCGTGCAAAATCTGTCTAGTTTTAGTTTCTGACTTGTTTTACTTTAAATTCGTCCAAAACCCAATCCCCCTTTAATTAAGTGTGTTAGATTAGTTAGAAGTGTGTTTAAATATGTCCAAATTAGTGTTTTGAGTCTTACTAGTCTAGAATTCGTCCAAATCAGTCCCTAGTGTCTGTTTTGAGTCTTTTTGGTTGTTTTAAGCTGTTTTGAGTCTTTTAAGTTTGTTTTGAGTCTTGTGAGTCTTGTTAAGTGTTTTTAACTTTGTTTTTATGTTTTTGAGTCAGTTTAGAGGTTTTAGCAAGCCCTCCTAATCCCCGGTCCAGAACGATCCCTACTTGCATCTATACTACAATTGTCAACAAGAGGGTTTAATTTGTGTGCTGTTTTACGTCGCATCACCGATTTAGATGGGAATTTGCAGAAACATCCAATTAATGCCAAGTTTCTGAAGAAATACCGTCCAACCTTATGGGATGTTAGGGATTGTTACATTGAAGAAGTTTAAAGCATTTTGAAGAATCCAAAAGTCAGTTTGTGTCTTTATCATGGAGGAACTACGAAAAATGGAATTACAAATAAAAAGAATTAAGGAGACCATTTCCATTTCATTAACTGATGAAGTTACATAGGGATCAACTCAGAAACTTTTACATATTTGACTAAAGACTAATATCCTAGGATGGATTGCATATATATCAGAAGATCTACTTTGCTCCTCCAATACGATGAGATCCACAAAAGCCTATCTGTGGAATGGAAAAATTGGAGGGTAGAAACTAAGGTGAAATTGCTGATTTCCTGGCAGAACCCAACCTTTGGATCAGCAAGAAGCTGATAGATACTTTAATGTCCAAACAAGGGATGGCTCGGGCTAATGATGGTCATCCTCGAAACTTTGTGGTTGATCCTAAAGCATACACCTATGATGATGAAGTAACCAAGGATATATAGGCTATGATTTACCTCAAGCATGTTGCTTGTTGCAGCTATTGAAGCCTAAGGTATCCATCCAGACCCCAAGGAAGGCGTTCATCCGTCACTAAAGAAAAGCTTGGTGAACGGACTAGCCTGAAGGCGACGAAGATTACTAGGTAAACGGCGCATGGTGAGAATCTCCTCACCAATATCACAAAAGGATTAACTTCAAACTCTGAGTGGCATCAAGAACTGAGAAGGACAGGGAGGATTTTTGAAGATTGTGAAGGATCTGGTAATTCTGAGGAATCCAGAATATGTTGAAGATTTGGGGTTATTAAGGTACTTAACCAATTGATCGAGAGAGGATTTATAGTGAATAGTCGGCATGGAAACAGGATTCGTGGGGTAGTGCAACGGTCTGAAGTGCAAAGGTCGTTTTAATTAATAAGAGTCCCGAGAGAAAGCGTGTGCACGCGGCTGCTGTTCAATCATTATTAGCAGCTCAGTTTGCAGGCTTAACAACGATTGAATAGGGCACTGTTTGGGTTAATATTTAAACCTTGGGATGTCAGGAAGGGAAGCCCAAAGAAAACGCAAGAATGAGGTTTTACCCGAGGCCCATCACCTAAGCCCAGACTATCCATTTCAAGATTTATGGGCATTCCCCCATTAAATGCAAAGGCTAGTGGCTTGTAAGAAGTGATAATTGATGGAAATTGATCTACTCTTAGCCCAAAAGTACTTTCTGAATGGTAGAGCATGTAAATTACTGATGAGTCAGTACCCTTCAGTTGCTTTCGGGCAAGAACAAAGTTGCAAGCAATAGGGCTAATTCGCCTATAAAAAGAGGAAGAGGGCCCAGAGACAGGGACACTCAACCAATCAAACAAACAAGCATACAAACTCTGCTCTCAAGCCAGATTTGCATCCAAAAGCTATAATCACCCCAGATTCAATCCCCTTTGTAGCAACAAGCTATCTCTTGTCAAGTTTAAAAGCTCTGCTAGTTTCTCCAAATATTGTAGTATCGATTCTCTTGTGTAAACTTGTTTACCAACCATCTTCCTTTAAATCCCCAAATCCTTGTAGTTGCAAAAAGGAGAAACTGTAAGAGGTCCAGCCTTGCTCGACAAGGTTTAATCTTGCCTGACTCTCTTTGTTTTGTCTTTCAGTTAATAGATCTGGTGTTGTAATGCATTCCTCAATATAAATTCAAATCATTTCAAGTCTTTTAATGATCTATAGCTCAACTTACCCTCAGATCTGGTTTGATTAATGGTTTTACCATCTTAAAAGTGAACCAGCCTAATGACTTGGTCAGATCTGGACTTCCGCCCCTTTACCATACAAAATAAATAAAAGTCCTTGATCTCAAGGCATAGAAAAGAACCTAATGTGGACTTAACCCATCCACCACGATCCTTTGACAATAAGAAGTCAAAATAACTTGGGGCACAAGTAATCAGCTTAAATCTACTTATTTTACATCTGCCATACAGAGATGGCAGTGGCACGCCTCTGCACTTAAGCTAGTTTTGATTGCGATCCTCGCGGCCTATACCTAAGGCCCGACAAAGGCAGCTTTCAAAACTAACTTTGTCCTATTCTTGTAGCCTGAGTAACAAGTGAGAGCCCAATAGTCAACCAAAGTGCCAACTCCGTAGGGAGCTGTGTGCTCGAGCCAGGAACGCCCACCAGCGATATTCCTGCCCGAACAGCATCAACACATGACAATTGTGAGACTTAAGACCTTGACTTAGGCATTATCAATTGATACATAGTTCCCATTATTAAAGCTATATCTGTATGGTACTTTCAAATTGAATAACCTCTTGCAAGATATATGCTTCTCTGCCTTTGATAAAGCATGTGGTGACGGTGGGAGATAAGTTTTCTTACCTTTCTTCCTTGAATTTAGATATTTTTCTAATTCTTATGTCAACTAAATCCTTGTGAGCATTCATTCCATCTTTTGTTTTATCTTTTGACATGCAACAATGTGAAGATGATGCTTTCGCACACATTCTTTTCTAAATGCATCACATCCAAGTTATGTCACAGAAGTAACACTTGAAAATATAAAACCTTATTATACTTTTTAAGTCTAAAACATTTATTTAGTGAAATTGGAACTTGAACAAAATTATTGTTTACCACCCAGTATGGCAGACAAAACAAATTGACATCTTGTTCCAACTTTTTTTTTTTTTTTTTGGTCAAAGGGTAAAATTCATTACCAACAAACACAAGTACAACAAAGGCCCAAAACAAGTTATACATAAACAAAAATGGGCCACACACAAACAAAAGGCAAAGCTCCAAGCCTAACCTTGGAGTACAGCACACACAAACAAACAACACAGAAAAAACCTAAAAAACTAGTCTTCCAGAAGTTGGAGATGCCGAAACCGACACCGAAGAGCCACCCAACAAACGTCACGATCAGCCTCCAATCACGATCACTTAAGATCACACCACCAAAAACCCTAGAAATGATGAAGACAAAAGCCACAACTTCCTTAAAGTACCAGCAAGAACCGCTGTCAGGAGAACAAGGAAGCATGCAGGGAGAACCCATGAGCAACAACGCCGGCAAGGGCGAACTACGGGAATGACCAATAATGGTCAACAAGGGTGGTGGTGCGAACACCCGAGCTAAAGCTCTACACACCCTCCCAAAGAGCCGTGGTAGATCATGGTAAATGGAGACGGTAACCAACCGGAATTGAGGACAAAGGTAAGGGCGAAAGATGGGGGATGGATGGCTGGCCAAGATGATGCAGTAGATGGAGGGGGTGGGTCAAAGAGGGGGAAAGGGTCAAAGAGGATGGAGGAAACGGGGGATTGAAGGTTTGGTCAAAAAAAGGTGAGATCAAAAGCAAAAGGAGAAATGATAGAAGTAGATCGTGAAAGTGGCAGAGAAGGGGAGGAAAACATACAGGCAACAACAAGAAAAAGTTGAAACCCAACAAAACACAGAAACAAAGCACACATGAAAAACAAGGGACTGGCACTGACCCTAACCAAACTAAGGCCGGCGCCGACGCAAATCAAAGAGAGCAAAAGACCACTCACACAACAGTGAGCCTTTCCAACTTATTTTTTTAGCAGCCCTTTTTTCGTTTTTTTTCTCCAACCTTTCTCCAATCAGTTTTTACATTCCTGAGAACATGTGAAATATCTACAGTAGTCAATGGCCTAGGTTGTCACCTCTTCTTTGACTTTCTGATGCGATGTAAAACAGCACACAAATTAAACCCTCTTGTTGACAATTGTAGTATAGATGCAAGTAGGGATCGTTCTGCACCGGGGATTAAAAGGGCTTGCTAAAACCTCTAAACTGACTCAAAAACATAAAAACAAAGTTAAAAACACTTAACGAGACTCACAAGACTCAAAACAAACTCAAAAGACTCAAAACAGCTTAAAACAACCAAAAAGACTCAAAACAGACACTAGGGACTGATTTGGACGAATTCTAGACTAGTAAGACTCAAAACACTACATTGGACAGATTTAAACACACTTCTAACTAATCTAACACAAGAAAGTAAAGGGGGATTGGGTTTCAGACAAAATTAAGCTAAAAACAAAACAGAAACTAAAACTAAACAGATTTGCACGAAATTGGTGAATTGGATGGATGATGGGCTAGCTAGAGGGTTCTTCTCCACACATGACACACTTGCATACAAATCGATCTCCAGTTGCTTTTTCAATAAACCATGAATGACAATGCCTCAGATTAACCGTGCCATCACTAATTAACCCTCAAATTTTCCTTTAGTTATTGGATTGGATGGACATCATTCGACAACCCAAAGCATTCTTCAAAAGTTCCCTACATGCACATCATAATAGAGATACAATCAAAGATCATTACGTTCTATGAAAATCATAAGCATTGACAAAGCATTCGTAACTATGACATCATGATACTCATGCTAGGAATTTAACTTAACGCGATCGTGACCAGCAACCTTCACTACTTGTGAATATAAGTTTGTAACGATTATGTGAAACTCCCTTATATTCTAGCTTCAGATTCAAGCATGTAAACTAAGTAGGCCTCCTTAATCAACATACAAGAATAAGTTATCAATAAAACAGTTAAGCAAATTGCATTCACACTTTATGAAATCACAACTGGAATTAATCAATTCATATTGCAAATATGTTCATGGCTTTGAAATTCCCCCTAGCCAAAAGGTTTTAGCTCCTCATGTTCACAAAACAAAGATACATAAACTCAGACATTGAAAACAAAAGAATGAAAACACCTAAGACTGTTCCAGCAATCCAATCTTGAATGGCAAGCACTCCAAGGGTCTTCCTTCTTCTCTTTGCTGCGGCACAAGGTGTTGAAGATGGTTTGAATGGTTGTTTATGGTGGTGAATGGATATGGGTGAGTTATGGTGAAGGGTGGATGGTGGATTTTCGGCAAAAATTGTGTAGAGAGATTTAAATGGTGCAACAAGCTTTATTTAAAGGGCTAGGGTACTCAGAAAATAATAGGAAAGGTTCAATACTTAGCTATTTTGGTTCCACAATTTAATAGGTAAGAAAGAATCAGAAAATCAAAGAGAATAAGAATGTGAAATTCGGCAGAATATGTAGGAGAGAAAAGGAATGTGTTTTGAAGGTCAGAAATTAAGAGAAAAAGGGAAAGAAGGTGTAGCATTGATTTGTAAGAGAAAGGGGAAGTATTTTTGGGCGGAAAATAGGCAAGAAAACCTCTCCCTTGTGAAGCAAGGATTAGAATAAAAGAGGAATGTGTTTTATGACAGAAAATAGGCAAGAAAACCTCTCCCTTGTGCAGGAAGGATTGAAACAAAAGGGGAATGTGTTAGGCACGGTTTTGGGCTTCTAGAATGAGTAATTAGGCAACCTACATGTTTTGGAAACCCCAAAAATGGAAACTTGCACAAATGGAAACCTTCACAAATAGAAACTTCCAACTTTAGAAACCTTGGCTTCCAATTTTGAACTCTTCATTCTTCATTTGATCCTAAGCTCATTTGATCTTCAATTTCGTCCATCCACTTAGCTCCAAGCATAAGCTAACCATCCAATGCCCAAAACTGCTCCAAAATGCACTTCCTTGCTTACTTTGCACTTTAGACCTACAAACACACGAAAATAGCTTAAAATACTAAAATTACTAAGAACTAACAACACAAATGCCAAGAAACAAGCTAACTAAGTTGCATAAATATGCTCGTATCACTTTCCATCAAACCATGTTTTGTTTCTTCGATGATGATAATTAGGGGCTAGAAAGCGCCTATGACCCAAATATGCAATCTTGTCGCTAGCTTTTAACCATTGTGAGCATGTGTTAGTGTCACATATTGGACACGTCATCTTGCCATGTGTGCTATACCCAAAAGTTTTCGTATGCTAGAAAATCATTGATGGTCCACATCAAAATTGTTATCAAGTTGAAAATTTTCTGCTGAGACCCTCAGAAATACACACCCCATCACTCTATAATTTTTGCAAGCCTTCAAGCGATTGCAAATACACATCAATGTTACTACCAAATTTTTTTAGAGCCCGGGATGAGTAAAGTTAGCACTATGTTTACCAATCAATTGTCTTTGATCATGGATGCACCACCACCACGTCGTCTCTCTAACTGTGTCAACTAAGGTATTCCTAAATTTTAACAAGCTGATCGTAAATACAAAACTAGGTATCTGGTGATGTGTTATACCCGTTAAGTAATTATGTGTCTACCAATCATGGACATAATCAAATAAGTCATTTGTGTATTAACTATCAACTATATCTATTTATAACAGTGTGCAAGAGATTTTTGTTGATCCACGCTAGCAAACAACAATAAATGAAGAGTTGAAGTCTTTGAAGAAGAATGCTACCTGGGAGATCACAAACTTACCATCTGACAAGAAACTTGTGGGATGCAAATGGGTCTATATTGTGAAGTACAAAGCTGATGGGACGGATGATCGCTTCAAGGCTAGGCTAGTAGCAAAAGGGTACACTAAAAAAATATGGAATTGTCTATATAGATTGACATGCCTGACCCTCATATCTTCCAAACACTAGGGTAGGCACGTGCTGGCCGACACCCAAAGGTGACGAAGCCATACTAACATGCATGAGAAGTAACGAACATAATTAAAACTTATAAATTTAAATACAATGATTGTGCAATTATGGAACGTGTTCAAAAGCATACAACTAATCCGAGACACTAAAAAGGAATAATATAAAATTGAATGAACAAAGAGATGGGTCCTACACCGAGAGGACTCGAAGATGCCGATGCGGGAGTGCCTTGAAGCCGGGATTGTATGCCTCGATTCTAAGTCCCGAGGAGGCGCAAAACAAACATGAGTGGACCAAGTTGATATATAAGTAATACTAAAACAATTATTTCTCAATGTACTAACCCCCCAAAGTTTATGAAAACTCTATAGTATAATATATAGGTTTTCCGAAAACCCTAGCATGCCATAAAACCTTCGTAAAACATATATTATATATAGTGTACTAAGTAGTGGTATCAGTATCGCCCGAAGGCATATTGAACACTTCATTTAGAATAGTTCATTCGCCCGAAGGCCTTCAATTGCATGTAGGCTCCTATAGCACCCACCCGAAGGCATATAAGTATCAATCACCTGTAGGCTCCTACAGCACCCACCTGAAGGCATATATAGAAGTTTCATTCGCCCGTAGGCAGTATCGTTTGCCCGTAGGCAGGACATTCGCCCGTAGGCAGTATCGTATGAGTAAGCACTAAATAAGCACATAAAAATATGAACATAATATTTCCAAAATATATGTATATAGACTCAAATCAGAGCTCAGTAACTAAAACGTCATATCGTCAAACCATGTTCATAAGTAGGTATATAGTCATCAATCATATATACCACAAAGAACGTAAAGTCGATAAAGCATAATATATCATAAAGTGTGAATCTAATTTACTCATAAACGTTTCATAAAACGTAGCTATTAAAACATGCTTTTCATGTATGCATTTCTAATAGTAAAATCATGCATTTTAGAAGGGGTCCACTCACCTTACACTGTTGGTGAAGAGCCATGCAAACAAAAGAGGACGGAAATTCCATACATAATTGCACCTAATCACATAAAGTTACCAATTAATAAAACTCTATTATAACGATTGAATTTCGGGAAACGAAAGTCATAAACAAATTCAGGACGTCGAAAAACATAAAGGAGGACCTTCTTCCACGCGCTGCCACGGGGTGGTGGTCTCGACGGCCACCCACCATTTTGAGTCGCCAGAAAAGTCGTCGATGCCGCCGGGGACGACAGCGGAGCACAGTACCTCTGGTGGAGGCGCGTGTGCTCTACGCGCCGGCCAAGGCAGATGCCCACGCGAGGCCTGGGTTCTAGGATCTGACTAGGTTGGGCCGAATTCGGGTTCTGGGTTGGGCTTGGTTCCTGGGCTAAGGCCATTGGGTTTTAGGTTTGGGCTTGAAACTGGGCTGGGTTATAAAGGTCACAATTATGGATTTGGGCCAAAAGTTTGGGCAAAGGTCCATGACCCAAAGATTTGGGCCGATTAGGGTTGCGGGCCAGGTTTAACCCATTTTCAGGCCAGTTTCGACGGAGAAGAAAGTCGGAGCTTCCCCAGCTCTGGTCAACCTCGAACCTCAACTACAATCTACGATCTACCCACCAAATTGAAGACAAACAAGTGTATATTAGGATTATACCTTTGGTTTCTCCAGTAGTGGCCGGAGTTGGCCGGAAAAGTCATCTGAAAATCATGGCATTCTCGCCGAAAATTTGGGAAATCCTTTCCCGACAGTTCTTTGTCCAAAAACCACAAAAACTACTCAGAGACGTCACAAACTCACTCCTAAAACAATTTATGGGGTTCTAGAAGCTTACCATGGTCGAGGGTTAGTCAGAGGAGGAAGTCGTTGTTCCACAAGGTTATGGGTTCGAAGGTAGGTATCCGTTGAGGATCTTTCTTCCTCCACTGAGATGGCAACTTGGTGCATTCATGTAAGCATATATGGGTGTGTATGGGTGTGTATGTGTCTATGTTGTTTTCAGAGAGGATAGGAAGAGCGCATAGTGAATAGAGAGAGAGGTCTGAGAATGGTTAATGGGGAGGAGAGGGAAGAGAGAAGAATGAGGGAGGTGAGGGATTTGGGCCGGGGGACAAAATCAAGGGTGGGCCCCCTTGGCCACACCATTTAAGACCAAAAGGAAACCCATTTCAAAATATCTAGCCCAAAGTGAAAATTTACGAAAATCAATACAGTCCATGTTTTATTGTCCTTGGTTGCAAATCAGTTCGATGTGAAGAATACCTTCTTTCATGGAGATTTAACATAAGAGATTTATATGAACCTTCCACCTAGATGGAATGCTTCAGATAAATACAAAAAAACTGTGTGCAGGTTAAAGAAATCCTTGTATGGTTTAAAGCATTCTCCTTGAGCATGGTTTGGAAGATTCACGAAATTTATAAGAGCATTTGGTTACAAATAGAGTAACTCTTATCATACTCTTTTCTGATAAGAAGAAATGGGAAACTTACGATGATTATTATGTATGTAGATGATTTAGTGATAACATGGAATGATCCGGAAGAACGTGCAGCCTTGCAAAGATACATGTCTAACTGAATTCCAGACAAATGATCTTGGATTCCTAAAATATTTTCTAGGCATTGAGGTATTAAGAAGTGGTTCTAGAAATTTTTTTGTCTCAGAGGAAGTATATTATTGATCTGTTGCATGAAATCGGCATGTCAGCTTGTCAGCCAGTAACTACCCCACTAGAGGAAGGATTGAAGCTTAGTGTTCATCCTAATCAAGTACCAGTTGACAAAAGGAGATACCAAAGGTATGTAGACCATTTATTGTACTTGGCACACATAAGGCCGGACCTGGCCTATGCCGTAAGTGTAATGAGTCAATACATGCATGATCCTGGAGAACAACATATGAATGCAATGATAAGGATTTTACGATATTTGAAATGAAGTCTGGGGAAAGGAATTGTTTAAAAAGAATAACAATCTTAGAGTTGAAGTTTATACTGTTGCAGGTTGGGCAAGTTTAGTTGATGATTGACGCTTAACATTGGGTTACTTTACATTTGATGAGGATAGCTTAGTCACATAGAGGAGTGAGAAGCAAAATGTAGTTGCCCGTTCTAAATAATTTATGAATTTTATTCTGGAGCAGATTGGGGTGAAGGAAAGAAGACCATGGAAAAAGCCTTTGTTTTTGTATTTCAAGAACACTGATCCTCCAACCAGTGAGCAGAGCTGCAACAAATTTTTGTTTTAGGCCGTAATCAGCATAATGATATCCATCCATCTTGTTCCTAAATTGTTTTAACAACTTTAATTTTTCCAATGTTATTACACACAAATACCTTGATGTCTCTAATCGATGAGGAAAATTTGGATGATGAGACTTCTTAACATCACCTATAGTGGACAAAAGAAAGTAGGCTAGACAAATTAACAGCTAGGAGTCAGTGATGTGACCTGCTTAGAGGATAATGAGTAGTTCAAGACTTAAAAGTTAAAACTGATATCGAGACCAATGCCATCACACTGGACTTTAAATGCATTGAGTTGAAATACTGACTTTTCTTAGAGATGTTTTATATATGATGTCGGATCCAGACTTCTAATATCGCATAAATTTTATTATGAATCATATAGATAAGTGCCTATTTGCACTCAAAATTATACTAATTTTCCATAAGCTTTTTAGTCAAAATTGTTCCTGAGATTTGCATAACGAATCACTTTGGTTCCTGAGATTTGAAATCAATAGAAGTGGTCTCTGAGATTGTCCACCATAAATCATTTTGGTCATTTCGTGAAACATTATGTTAAATAAGAATCAAAATGATAAAATTACCCTCAATTTAATAAAAAATAGGCCAAAATAATTTGACAAAATTGAGGGTATTTTTGTTATTTTATTCTTATTTAATGGAGATTTTTCACGTAATGACCAAAATGATTGATTGTGGACAATCTCAGAGACCATTTCTATCGATTTCAAATCTCAGGGACCAAAGTGAGGAGTTATGCAAATTTCAGGAACCATTTTGGCTAAAAAGCCTTTTTCCATATAACATTCAAAAAATATCAAAACTATTGCTTTAGTATTTTAGTGAATTTGATGGTATGAGATGAAAATTGTGATTACGAGTTCATAATACTTTACGAAATATTTTTCAGAGATTGTATGGTTTTATAGTGAGTTTAATTTAAAAAATAATGGTGTATATGATATAAACAGTAATGGTTGTGTAATAAACATCCCCTTATTCATTAAAATGCTAGGCAACATAACCTGATTGGTGACCTTCTTTGGGCTCATCTTCTTTTGAAAATAGATATTTTTATTATTCAAAACTTCTGTTGCACAACATTTGCACAACCATGGTGATCTTCTCTCTTCCACCACCTACCCATGGTCTTCGAAAGTCCTCACAGACACTTCTTCAGACTTCTAAATGGTCTCGGAGCCACCCGGGTCCATGCATCTATCCGCTCCTCTGTGTGTGTATATATAATATTTTAAGACTTGAAATGATGATGAGAAGCATTGGAGTTTAAATGCATGGGGTTTAAATGTTTTTAATCCTACTATTAATTGTCTAACGTTTATGATAATGTGATCTAAACTCTTAGTTTACGTTAAGTGGGATTTCAATTCGGATGTAAAGTGGCAGGCACAATACCGTAACCGACTGACCTAACCCACGTTTGGTAAACATGCTCCTCATTTTTGTATAAGTTGTACCAAATGCTAATAGTTGGCCTCACCTTCAAATTATCTATTCTAAAATTAAGGAAGGAGTTGAGTGCAGCTTAGCTACAGTCAAATTTTTGTCCCTTGATTTTGCCTTATTTACACTACTCCCACCAAATCTATGGTTGGGTTGGGGTTTGGGCTTCCTTCGTTTTTTTCATGGGCTTCGTTGGTGTTTGGTAAAAGCTCAGTCCTCAGTGATTTAATTACAGTTTTGCCCATCAAAACTTAAAATCCGATGGTGGGGATGGTGTGTTAGGAAGGGCAATTTTGTCCTCTAAGCTTGGAGCGAATTGGGGGGTAGGTTTGCCTTCGTTGTCATTCGATGCGGGTTTCAGGGATGGAGGCTCTAAGAGAGAGAGAAAGAGAGAGAGAGAGAGAGAGAGAGAGAGAGAGAGAGAGAGAGAGAAAGGGACGGAGACAAACAGATCGCGATGGAGACAAACAGATCGCGATGGAGAGAGAGAGAGAGAGCGAGGGGGAGGGGTAGGGATATTAGCGCCGTTGCTGCATATGGATTTCACGAGTGGGAGTGATAGGATCAGACATGGTATAAAAGGGAAATTGCAAGAAAACTAATGCAGGAAATAGAAAAGGAAATCAAAGGAAATTCATATCTTCATTCATACCCAATTTAGATGAACATAGTGGTTTAAATACACAAAAGGATAGCTAGGGTTTAGTAGTCTAAGTGGGCTTAACATTAGCAATGGGCCTAATAAGTACTAGTAACCTATGGTGGCCCAAAGGGTCCTAACAATCTCGCCCCCTTAAAATAAGGCTTGTCCTCAAGCCTCTCAAACTGGGAAAGACGCATTCAGCCGTTGGGAAATAGGCCAGCCATTACCATGTCCTTCCAAAACTTCTTCAGTGTGTTCACCCAAAAAACAAATATCAATAACTAATATCCTGCCAAAATGAAATCATGCAGATTTGCCAAATACGCTGAGATGGAAGAAAAGAGTTGGAGCACACTAATCTTGACAACATTGAACACGATAACAATTGGCATTGGTGCATCACCGACCACCAACTCCCCAAAAGAATGAGAAATGTTGTCCAAATAGTTTTCGGCATTTTGTGCAGCTGGTACCCAAGTCTCAGTACTTGTGGTCAAGAGTAGCCAACTTCGAATATTGGTATTCAGATTTTTAAGCTCAGTAACTCTCATTGGGTGGTCAATCCAACTTGTAGCGCTACGGATAATGAGAACAATGTTGGTGCTCATAAACAAATGCTCCCATAATTTGCAGACCCAAAGCTTAGTGAATAAGAATACCCCAAACATGGTGAGTGAAGGCCAATTGTTGTTCCGTAATACACCAGAAAATGTTGAAGAAATGTCCCACCAGTTGAGAGATTCCATGGAGGATTGAATGTCTTGATAGTTGGTGAAGTAGAGCAGCGAATCGGCACTGAGCATCGTATAAGTTGTCATTTGATGGTGCAAAAAGAATGCGAAATCAGCAAGACCCTTCCAATAATCGAAACATTTTGGTACACCATCAAATGGGTTTGTCATCTGGTCTACTACAGAGCAAACATGTCTGATCCAAGCTGTCGATGAACTATCACTTATGAGGAACCATATTACAGCAGCTTCATTACTCTGTACTGCATAGGTGAAGAAGTGAATCAGATAAGCGTTACGCTTCCACTCTGTCTTATTTGACCCATGTCCACCTCGTGAAAGTAATGTTTGTATTCCCCTGCCATTAAGAAAATGGATCAGTTGCACCGGAGCTAGAGGAGTCCAAAGATTCCAACCAATAATAGGAAGTCCCTTGTACACTAGAGAAAACCAAATTGCAAAATCTAATGCTGCTCTTAAGTTCTCTGCACTGAAATATCAATTCGGGCATCCATGATTATCTCCTACACCGGGACTAGATGAGATGATTTTGGGACAGGAACAAGGCGTGTAATCCATTTTTTTCCGCTCTCTTTCATAATTGGGGTGTATGCCATATGAATACTCTTTGTCAAACCTGTCAGCACCAACTTTTTGCGAGAGCTCAACTTTCCAAAACACAAGGGCATCATCCAACTTCAACCCAACACCCTTGAGAAAGAGACCTAGCTGCATTCGCCCTCCATGCTCTAAATGATAATCTTCTCCCCACTTGTCAAATAGGTGGCGCATACACAGAGGAAATGAGCTATTGGATGCCTCATCAATGTCTTTTAGGAAAATTTGACCAAACTCCTTTTGCTTAAAATATGCAGGACCCAGGTAAGTTGAGGATATGGCTTTAACAATAGGTGGTAATGGATCCGTCTCTTGTTCTGCTGTAGTTGTTGCCCATTTTTTGTTTGTCAAAATAAGTGCCTTTGATAGAAGACTGCGGAATTGTGAGGCAACAAGGGGAAACACCTGATTTATTGCTATATAGGCATGCCCCTTACTGATGAATACTCTACGACTGGCTACCAGTTCTGGAACTTCTTCAAACGGTGCCGTGTGGAAGATATCACTAGCCGTTAGTGGAGATTGAGCACTGAGCGAACGTGAAACCAGGACCAATTTATCTAATACATTCTTAAGTTCTGAACCACTAAGTGCCTTGTATGAAAGACCAATTTCTTCCATGAGTGCCTGCTGCGGTTCAGGTTATTCAATCATAAATCGGTAACGAAATAAGGTAGGCTTCAGGGAAAGAAACCATTTTTTCATATCTACTGTCCTGCAATAAACTAGTCGCAGAACAAAGTGTGATATTATGTCATTGATGACGACCTCAGATGCTTAAGGATGCCTCATAATTGTCATCCATAGTACTTTTGCCAATTTCGGCATTTCCTTAGGTTTCTTTCCACAAGATAATCCATCAGAAATCTCTTTAAAGCAAAAGTTTATGGAGACCCCAAAACTGAGGGTGCACAACAAAATGGTTCTCTTTGCCCGTAAAACATAGCATCAACTCGAAAGTGTTAGTTATAGCATCACCCTGATCCCTTACTGGCCGAAAATCAAGGTGACGAGTGAACAGCAGAGAGAAGTCAACATATAGATCCATAGCCAAGGTATCCAATTGGCTTACTGGGTGATATATGAAATCAAATAAGGTGCCTCATAGACCTCACGCCATCTCTTAGACTTTTCTTCAAACAGGTCAGCTGCAATCAAAAGACCTTTCTCTAATATGCCCATAGGGTACGGACAAAACCACTCACTTGAATCACTAAAAAGAACATCATATGGGAGCCAACAAAATAACACTCTCCAATTTCCAGAACAGTCATGCAAGGAATTAAATATCTCAGGTCCAATTTTCATAGTGTCAAGAAAAAAGAGCTTACGAAGGCGAATAAGTAGCAAATTGGCTTTGGAATATGTGAGCGAGAAACCCACACTTGTTACCCTTTTGGCGAAGTCGTTATAACCATTCAGATTGGGTAGTGCATCCTTGGAGTCGGTGGAATTTGGGACCAACGACAGCTCGTGAGAAGGCAGAATAGTATAGGCAAAGGTCGAGGACAGAGAGCCCAACCTTGACACAGTGACATTTGGTGGCGAACCGAGAACGACTGCAACCTTTTGTATTGCCTCTGTCACATCTTTGTGCTTTCTCCCTGGTCGAACAAGCCTTAATGTAACTGTAGCCGCAGCATTAGCAGCTGCAATAACATCAGCAGCCATTCCTGTAACCGATCCTGCTTGAAGAACATGAGTATGTGAGACTATGGCAATGAACCCATCAATATGACAGCCCACATCAATCTTCGGAATATCGCCTTCTTCAAACACTGACTCATCGCTGGCAAGAGGAGAGAGATGACATACAGTGTTGTTCACAGAAATACAGATCAGAGAGGCAACGCCTCGTTCGATCTTCTTCTTCACATTTGTGGACATGTTGCCAGTTTGTTCTTTGATATATGAATCCCTTTTCTCACAAAAGTCCACAATCTTCGCTTTCGGTTTGCATTCGGATATTACCAGCTGCAGAGCCTTGTTAACAAGTCCAGCGGCGCTCTTGTATTTGGTGATGATCTCCGGAGATGTGAGATCTAGCTCATTCTTCTCTCTCTCATCGTCCGACAGCGTTTCGAAGCGCAGTGAATTCTCCGACTTCGAAAATCTGATTGAGGGAAATCTGAGCACCGATAAAGGGAGTGCGAGGGCTGAAGTACCGACACCCGGTTCTGGCACGGTAGCGCTTGGTTGAGCTTGAGACGATGGAGCATGTGTAGACTCTTTTGTCAAAGATAAAAGGCCAGCAGAAGAAGAAGCAGTAGCTCCTGAAGCAGTTTGGAAGGAGAACGAGCTTACAAGCAAGCCCCCGGAAGAAGCTGCTGAGCTCGCAGGGGTAGCAATTAGAGCTGTTGGTGCAGCGGTGCTAGGAGCCGTGTGAACTATTGAATTGTAACACGGGACAAGTTCGTAAGGAGAAACCTGATGGAGGTCATTAAACCGTAGACGGTTCTCAGAATCGAAAACCCACAAATTTTGTTGGTCCGATGCTGAAGAGTAAATTTGAGGGTGGTGAAAATTAAGGTTTGTGGCATAGGAATGAGGGATTTGAGGGCGTCCATGGAGTCCGAATACACAACGGAATGTGGTGCGGGGTGTGGGAGGAAAATGGGACTGGTATATGAAGGTGTAACAACCCGTCCCGATAAAAGGGGTATTTTTGTGAAATTTCACCTTGGGCTAGATCTTATTCTTTTAAAATTGGTTTTTGGGTCTTAAATGGTGTGCCCAAGGGGCCCACCCCCTGTTTTGTCCCGCGGTTCCTTTCCTTTTTTTTCTTTTTTTTCTGATTTTTGGCACACTCTCTCTTCTCTTTCTCTCCCTCTTCTTTCTCCCTTTTTCTTCTCTACCCGTGAGCTCTCTCTCCCTTTCTCTGCAACTCTCTCCTTCCCTCCTCAAGCAGCATCGCACACTCACACACTAGGACAACAAAAACACCATCACCACCATCTCTATGATCTCAGAAACGAAGAAAGAACACCCTAAACTCTTCCCTCTCTTTCGGCCGATACTGTTCATCGTCTTCCCCGACGAGTTTCATGTTATTCCGACGTTGGTAAGCCTCTAGAAACCCTTGGGGTATGTATTAGGGTTAGATCGAAGCTTGTTTTAAGTGGTGTATACGTTTGAATCGCAGAAAATGGCTCGAAGTAGCTTTTCCAAATTTTCCCGCGAGCACCGCCCCTTTCGAGGCAATTTCCGGCCAAACCACGGCGAGTTGGCCTGCGTGAAGGTATCAATCTCTTCGTCTCGCTTAGTACTACAACTTTCCTTTTTGTTTCACCCAATTTCATCGAGTATTGAAGAAGTTATATCCATTTGAATCTTACCCAGTTTCCGGCGACCTCCGAGGCTTTCGAGGCGTTTTCCGGCCAAACCACGACGAGTTAGACGTCGTGAGAGGTACCATTCTCTTCGTATCTTCGAGAAATACAACTTTCATTTTTGAATCACTTGATTTCGTTGAGTATTGACAAAGTTATGGCCGTTTAAAGTTGTGTGGTTTTCCGGCCGAATTCCGGCCTTCTTCTTCATGGGTCCGGCGACCCACATTCCAGACCAGGCCTTTGGGCCTTTCTGCCGAGCCCAACCCAAACCCATTTTCTTTTATTTTGTTTTAATTTGAATTGTTTAATTATAAAGGCCCTTGGGCCATATCTGTTAGGGCCCTAAGCCCAAATCCGAAACTCATTAACCCTAAATCTAAGCCCAAGAACCCAAGCCCAACCCGGATCCAAACCCATGACCCGTTTGACCTGATCCGACCCGGACCTTGACCAGTTGACCCGGTTTGACCGTTGACCCGGTCAACGTTGACTTTGACTGGTCAACGTTGACCGTTGACTTTGACTTCGGGTTGACTTTTTGGGTTTTCGTCCGAGACCTCTCCTAGGCTAATTTCGACGTTCTGGACCCGTTTCTGAAGTCCGTTTTCCCAAATTAAGTCGTTTGAGTAGAGTTTGACTAAATGTACCTCTTTATGTGCTTAGGGGCAATTGTTGTGGCGTTTTCATCTTCGCTTGTTGTGGCTTTTCGGCAGCTAAGTACTGTGAGGGGACCCCTTCTAAAATGCATGTTTTATAGTAGAAATGCATACATGAAAAGCTTGATTTGATGAGTATGTTTTATGAAATGCTTTATGAGATATCGTGCATATTGAGGTTATTTTGAATTATTACTATTTTTCCTATAACCCGTATTCTTATAGAATATCTGATGGATGACGATATGATATTTAGAATACGTTTCGAACACCTCTTTATAGTATAGATGATGGATGACTTTATACTATGAAGAGACTTTATACTATGAAGATGCTTTTCAAATGTACGTATGTTCAATGGTTTTGTACTTACCTAGTGGTCCTTACCACTACGGGGCGTAGGGATAGTTTTCGGTCCATCCTGGGCGAAGAATTTGGTGTTGGCATAGGGCCTGTAGGGTGTTTCCTCTGGCATTTAAGACCAGGGATGGGGAGCCGGCATGGGGCCTGGGGGTTATTTCCTCTGACTGTCTGCTCAGAGATGGGGAGCCGGCATGGGGCCTGGAGAGTTATATTGGACATTCACTAGAGATTATTATATAAAAGTTATGATTTGAGACAGAGCACGGCATGCTAGGTTTCGGAAAACCTATGTTTATCATGATATATATGTGTTTTCATAAAACCTGGGGGTTAGTACGTTGATAACTGTTTTATTATATGTATATCAAATTGGTCCACTCATGTTTGTTTTGCGCCCCCTTCAGGACTTAGTATCGAGGCATACAATCCCGGCGTCAAGGCACTTCCGTATCGGTATCTTTGAGTCCTCTCGGTGTAGGACCTATTCCTTTGTTCATTCAATTTTATATTAATTCTTTTAGTGTTCTAGATTAGATGTGTGCTCTGAACACGGTCTTTAAATGCATACTCTTTATTTTATATTTATAAGTCTTATTTATTCCTTATTCTCAGCATTTGCATTCAATAAATGGCTTTCGTCACCTTTCGGGTGTCGGCCAGCACGTGTCTATCCTGGTATTCAGGGAATATCGGGATCGGGGCGTGTCAGAAGGAGCGACAGAAAGCTCAGGCATATACGAGGCTGGGTAATCTGGTGGTCGATAGGTAAGATCAGAGGAGAGAAATGTGGGTTTATACTCGAATGGAAACTGGTAGTGATCAGGAGGAGGATAAGGTGGTGGAGGCAGAGGCGGATTTGGATGTTCATACTGAGAAACATTGGTTTCTGGATTCCAATAGAACACCATACTAGTGGAATCATCCATCACACTTTTCCACGGTGCTGGAAGTGTGGGATCGACGGGTCCAAACCATAGATTCATGGTGGATCTCTGGCTCTGGTACCAATTGATAGGATCAGACATGGTATAAAAGGGAAATTGCAAGAAAAGTAGTGCAGGAAATAGAAAAGGAAATCAAAGGAAATTCATATCTTCATTCATACTCAATTTAGATGAACATAGTGGTTTAAATACACAAAAGGATGGCTAGGGTTTAGTAGTCTAAGTGGGATTAACATTAGCAACGAGCCTAATAAGTACTAGTAACCTATGGTGGCCCAAAGGGTCCTAACAGGGAGATAGGGGACAGTCAGAGAAAACCATAAGGCCGTCGGGAATTGAGGGAGACGGGTAAGGGTCGTGGATATAGGCAACTGAGAGTGATGTGTGCCAGATCTTGCACTGCATGTCTGGATTTCCCAAGATAAGTTCAGTTTTTAATTCGATTCTTTACTGTTAGCTTAGGTTGTCATCATTTTTGCCTTTTTTTCTTTTTGTAAATGGCTATGAATTATTTTCGAATTTTTTAGTACTGTTGGGTCAGGTTTTGGGGGATCGTTGTTCCTCTATTTATTTATTTCATTTTCTCTCATTTTGCGTATTCTTCTCTGTATTCTGGGTATTTGTCCTTTGTTTTAAGGTCAGTTGCCTTTTTTTTTTTTTTTTTTTTTTTTGGATTTTCAGTTGGTTAATTTCTGACTCTGTGTTTAGATTTTAATTTTTAGTTTCATATATGATTAAATCGATATTAGGTTTTGGTTGTTGAAAATATGATTTTTTGTTGCTTAAGCTTCCTGCTCATTTTTTTTGTTTGGGATATTTAGGCTTTCAGTTGCAAGGGTAACAGAGAACCCTAAAATCCAAAAATCAGTATTGGCATTTGTATTAATGAATTTCCATTTTCTCTCCCAAAACAATTTGTTAATTGAAAATTGTTTTTTTTTTCTGCAGAAGGTGGTGCTGAAATTGGATTTACATGACGACAAAGAAAAGAAAAAGACCTTGAAAGCAGGCTCCAGCCTTACAGGTATCAATTGTTTTTTAAAACATGTTGGTTTAATTTGGCTCCGTGAAAAACCTAGAAAATAATAAAAATGTAAAAAAAAAAAAATCTGGGTTATTTCATTCATCAGCACCTGCTGAGTTATTTGTATTGTTTGAGAAGTTCTCTTCGAAGAAAATGGATTGGAACTTGGTTTTTAGCCATGGTTTCAGCCACATTCATCAGAATAGGACTAAATGGGAATGAAAATTTGTCCAGTTTTATGTTTTTACATCAGTCTAAGCACTCTCCAAACAATAGGTATATATTTGGAACTAAAACGTGCAGACCTTTGCAGACCAATGGCTAAGGTTTTCTGTAGAATTATTCCAAACAAGCAATACATAATATAGCAGGAGTGAATTAGAGTCACAGTACCAAGTTCAATCCTCCATATATTGGATAACTTTCAGTACTCATAATGCCACAAGAAATAGAATTCCTCTAAGCTTATTAACAAAACTTTTCCATAGCAAGATTCACACAATATATCCGGCTCCAATGTTATCTTCATACTCATAGTCTAAGAGTACTTTCAACATAAATTAAATGGGAACTTTAAATGTCACAACAAAAATTAATCAGGCATTCGACTTCGACAATACTATTTACATTTCAGAATTTAATTTATGAGTAAATTACATTTTCATATCTCAGGTTTGGGCTCTATTTCAATTCCTTACAACATCTTTAAAACATTTCACTTTCATACCTTAAGTACTATTTTATTTCAAAATAATACATCCGTTACATTTTCCATCCATTGATCCGTTAAATGCTGACGTGGCTACCACATATATGCCACGTGGCTGCCAAATGTCTGCCACGTGGCTGCCAAATGTCTGCCATGTGGCAAAAATAATAATTTTTTTTTTAAAACCTGAATTTTTACCAAAAAAAAAAATTTGAATACCCAGATCTGCAAGAAGAAGAAGAAGGAAGAGGGAGAGGGCTCCAGCGGGGGGGGGGGGGGGGGGGGGACCGGCGGAGGGCGCTGGGGGAACGGGAGGAGGGTCGCGGGACTGGGTTTCACGGGGATGAGGGGGTGCAGGACTGGGTTCTCACGGGGGGGAGGGGGTGCGAGAGGGCGCTGGGGGGACGGGAGGAGGGTCGCGGGATTGGGTTTCACGGGGAGGAGGGGGTGCGGGAGGGCGCTGGGGGGACGGGAGGAGGGTCGCAGGACTGGGTTTCGCGGGGAGGAGGGGTTGCGGGACTGGGTTCTCGCGGGGGGAGGGGGTGCAGGACTTCTTCTTCTTCTTCTGCAGATCTGGGGTGCGGGACTGGGTTCTCTCAATTTTTTTTTTTTTTTTGTAAAAATTCAGGTTTTTAAAAAAAAAAAATTATTATTTTTGCCACGTGGCAGACATTTGGCAACCACGTGGCATATATGTGGCAGCCACGTCAGCATTTAACGGATCAATGGATAGAAAATGTAACGGAGATATTATTTTGAAATAAAATAGTACTTAAGGTATGAAAGTGAAATGTTTTAAAGATGTTGTAAGGAATTGAAATATAGCCCAAACCTGAGGTATGAAAATGTAATTTAGTCTTAATTTATTTAAGTGTTTTGCTAAAACACTGAGACTTGATGGTGGCCTGCACTATGCAGCCACAACTAAGACCAAGGGGTTGATTTTCAGTTTCCTTTCCTTACGAATTGGAATAATGTGCAACCAACCAGATAAGTAGTTAATTAGTTATACTACTAAAGTAGTTAAGTTATTTTTACATATTTTTACAGCGGGAAATTAATGAACTAGATTTCTTGACATGTATGATTGGTTTGTGAGAAATGAATGAAAAAGAGAGTTAGAATACCCTATTTTGGATTTTGAAAAAGAGAGTATAAGGATGTGGATTTTATATTCCCTGTTTTGGATCAGTGTGTGTTATTTGAAAAAGAGAGTTAGAGATGAATGATTAGTGTGTGTGTGTGTGTGTTATTTGTTCAAGGGGACATCCTTATTTGGGTTTTCTCACAATCCCAGTTTATATACCCTGTTTTTATTCCAAGGCGACATCCTTAATTTTTGGCTTTTCTCCTCTGTGAAACAGAGAGCTAGAACTCATTTTTTTGTGTATTCTCTAATTTTTATGACGTTTGATGTGTATTTTATTGTTTTAGTGTTTTGTGGCTTTTAGGATTTGGATTTGGTCTAAACTATTTGCACAGATGTTTTCGTTTTTTTTATTGTTACTCAAAGATAATGATGAAAAGAAGCATAAAAGCAATCGTATGTGTGTGTCTGTGTGTATATGCATATGTATGTATGATATGTATATTTTTAATGTTTAGGGAAGATTTTGAGGTTTGTTACTGTTTCAGGATTAGTGCTAATGGATTTTCTATGTTTGTGACTTTCAGAAATTTGGATCGTTGGAAGAAGCATTTGGGACTATTGCTGCAGCATTTTCAGTTCTAAATTGCTACAATTAAGAATGCGATTGTGTTGCTGCAGCATTTTCATTTATTTTTTCTGTGGATATTATTCATGTATGTTGTCGATTATAGTTTGAAAACTCGCAGCAAAGTGCGGGCATTCCTGTTAGTTCATGCTAAAATGGTCTTGAAAGTGTCACGAGTAGTCAAGCATTCCTATGAGAGAGTAATTTACAGCATAGATCATCCAAATAATTAAACAATTACATTAAGGCATTCCTGAATCTGATTGTATATGTCCTACGAGAGAGTAATTTACAGCATAGATCATCCATTCAAACCTATTTTAAGGCCCCTAGTTGTATGGATTCTCCATTCGTTCCTCGTCAACAAAAAAATAAGGTTCCGCTGGCTTCTGCAATGAGCTAACGACTCCAGAATCTGACCCAGAATGCTTATTGGCACCCCGTCTGGTACTTGCAGCAAGCCTTGCTGCGTAAGTAACCAAGCCCAACACAGGTGGGGTTTTTGCAGGCTCAGTTTCTTTGTGGTTTTCTTTAGCCTTGAGTTCGGCTGCTTCCCTTCTTTTCTTACATCGACGCCATGCTGCCTGTATGAAACAAGCAGACCATAATCTCCATTGGTGCGAGTAGAACCGGAACTTGTGTCTAAGTTGCTTGCTGTGAAGTCTTCTGAACTGGGATGCTACGAATTTCAAGTCATCTGCTACTAGAGCAAAAGCTTCTACTTCAGAGATGGATTTGACCGTGCGCGTTGAAGATGGCAGGATTACACTTGGACGAGGGTCCAAGGCCCATGTCAGAAGTTCCTCACCACAGAAGTCACCTGGACCAATGCGGCATGAATTGAAGAATCCAGTTCGACCACCATTGGTGGTGTAAGAATCAAGGTTGCCCCGGATTATGAAGAGCATTTCATTGACAGGGTCTCCTTCACGGACTAGAAATGTGCCTTCAGTACACAAGGCCGGTTTGAGCCTTTCACATATTGCATCTAGCATCCTTTCATCCATTTGATCAAACAAAGGAACCTGTTCACCAAATGAAAAAAGAATACACAAAAGTTTGTATAGTTACAATTAAAATTACATGCTAGTATCAATAAAAATCTATTTGTGCTACCGGTTATCAAGATAATAATAACTTACCCGACGAACAAGGTCAAGGCAAAGGTGCCGCTTGATGTCTCTTCGAAGATCCATAGGTAGGCCTTTAAGAAGAGTTTCCTCATCAACTCCTCGAGTAGCCAACCACTTGTATTGATCATACTTCCGTACAGACTGTCTTAGTTCTGGAGGCAGCTGCCTATGACGCATCCATTGTTCGGTATCAGTTCTCTTAATCCTCCACTCTTCTAGTCTGACAGTTGTGGATTGGAGGTATGTCTGCCATTGTAAAGAAACAGCGATCGGAACTTGGAAATATAAACTTGAGAAAAACTCCAAGAATATAATGGGTTGCATAGTAACAAGCCTACTGAGACATCACTGACCAACGACTTACTTGCATATTACCAATCAGCAATGCGAACAGAACCAGCCCAACAGTCGCAATGATTATCGCAAACATTATCTCTCCAATGTAAGTACTTGTTGAAAGATTTTGCCCCAAAGAACTGCACAAGTTTCAAATAAAATAACTCAATCATCTACTTTAAATTAGGCAAGCCTAAGCTTTGACCTGCACTAAACATTGTTAGCCCCTTTGCAAAAACATCCAGTGAAGAAGATTTTAAAAAAGTTACAGATATAAGTTGCTCAAATTTCTACAAAGAACATAAGGTGGTAATGTTAAAAGTATTATTCACAAATGTGTTAATGCCCATTACAAACAGATATAGAAACAAACAGCTTACCTGAGGTTTCTTAGACCCCACCAGAGACAGTAAAAGTATCTGTTGAAGAACGACGAGGTTGTAACATCGTATGTCACCGCATCGCCATACATACCAAACTTATGATAGCTGTTATCTGGATTACATAGATTTGTGACATTACTCGACTTGTACCAGTACTTCCTGTTAGGGTCTTGAGCCTGACGGCAATCAAAGTAATCAGGTTTACACAATGTCTTCTCAAGATCACAAACACTTCTCCAACAAGATTCTTGCCGCTCAATTGAAAGAAGGTACCAACAAGCTCCTAAAACCTTTTCACAGAGAAAAATAAAATAAAAAATCAGCAACACACAGTAGGTTAACATTTTCCTTAAATACTTGATTGTTCGATGAAAAAGAAAGGTGTGAACAGGTATTTGTCAAATGTCTATTAGACAGTCAGGAAGATGAGCTGGGCAGTTTAATTCAATACGAGAATAGGAATTGAGAAATTTCAAATTTGGTCATTATATGCAGTGACAGATGATCGTTTCAGGTTTCTACCAACCAAGCAAGACTTAGACTGAAAAAAACTCAGATTCGTAGATTAATAAGAGTCAAATAAATCCATTCATGAATTATGACAGCTGAAAACTGAAAATAACTTGTCATTTCCATATGTTTCTGAAATACTTTTAACTGTAACACATTTTGCAAAAACCACGTAAGTTTGTAATTATTCCTCTTTTTGTGTTTCTATATGATGGAGAAAGATAAGGTTCAGTGAAAATCCTTTGGCTTAGCCACTCAGTCTACACATTGACTGTAGTTTTATTTGTGATCAAGCTGTAGGTGCAAAACTAGCTATCTTATTCAAAGTTCCGAAAAGAGAAACAACGGGTTTGTTTAGACTTACATGACTTGCCAACATGTATAGCATCAGATTATATGCAGCCCCTGCCCATGCTGTTTCTGTCACAACACCAGTAGCCTTAACTATTTGTGACGATAGCGGAAATATAAGAAAGAGCCTTGGTATGTATTGAAAGATTACAATGAACCGAAGGAAGTTTTTTGTGTTTGTCACTGTCGAACCCCTAAGGGTTGGGATTACAATCCAAATCAGCACCTGAGAGGAAGACGAAAATTTGAAACTGAATTTAGTGCATATTAGCTTTGTCTCAATGGTGAACAAGAAGTTTTCAAGTAACATACCTGAGGAAGGGGCAGGGCAGCAATGAGGTCTATCCAGAAATCCAGGCGTAGGTACCTCAATGCGATCTTTGAAGATTCTATTACAAGCTCTCCTCTCCCAAATACACGAGAGGAAGGTGCAATATAAGCTTTACGAAAGTTAATAAAAATTTGAATTATGTAAAATACATCAGCCACTGATCGAACAATTGTTAGAACAACTTCAAGTGGGATTCCAATACTAATGCAGAATTCATCTCTCGTCGATGGCAAGTAAAAGAATAGAGGGTCCACGAACAGAGAAACTAAACAAGTTACTAAGAAAATCTTGTTCCAACGGTGAATGGTTGGCCCTCGAGGATCTAATATTTTCTTCTGCACTCTCTCATAGTCCTCAGAAAAGACTCTGGACAGAACTTTAGCTTTTAAAGATTTTCTAGTCTTCCCAGGAACCTCCTTTTCGCAGGGTTCTGCTACTTGTGCCCCATCAATCTTGTACTTAAGCTTAACCACACCAACTCCATTGACCGAAGGTAGCTTTGCTAATTCAACACCATCTTGAAATCTGAAAATTTCAAATTTCAAATTTCATATGTGAATTAAAAAGAATTTAAAAAAATTTAGAAACCAGCTTATTATGCTAAGCTATATGGTTAGACTACAAAACTCATAACAAAAACAGAAACCCAATTGTAAAATATCGTTTAGAACACGGTAACATAAACTAAGATGACCAAACTATTGGTTGAAAACGAAACAGAATTCGGAAGAAAGATGTACCTTAAAGATTTTGAATTACCATAACCCATGGCAATCTTCTAGGAATACCACTTTGCCTTCAATTAACAGAATTGACTGTAGTAAAACAACACCGGATAATCGAACATATATTAGGCCATGAATCAACTGTATGTAAATATCTAGGCTCTTCGAAATAAAAACCGAAAAATGACGCGGCATTAGCTCAAAGCCACAAGAACAGGGAAGATGTTGCAGCCATGGATACTCATTCACCAGGAATCATGTGAACATGTGAAATATATAAGGAAGATGTCAACTTGGAGATGAAGCTGTAAAGACTCTATACCCCCCAAAGTGCAAGTCAAACATGTGACTGCCTTAAGATTTTTGTGTATACACATTGAGGGGGAAAAAGGTTTATTTTATGATTAATAAAAAATAAAAATTAGTAGGCCTCCTAAAATTCCTGTATGTATATTGTGTTGAAGCAATTGAATAAGTCAAAAATGTAAAGCGCCCTGAACTTGCGAAACTAAATAGAAATTTAACCAAAATAATTTGAAATAAATAATTACAGTTAAATCAATATTCAAATCAAGATTAATTAAATAAATGCGACAGGTTTAGCACTCTGGGAATCTGGCAAATGGGTTTTACTTAAAACCCATAAGAATAGGGTGGGGGAGAGAGAGAGAGAGAGAAACTTACAAGTTTTTCTGTCTGCCATGGCCAAGCTTCAGCAAACTATGAAATCACTCTCTCTAGTTTCTTACAGATTTCAGCTCAAAACCGAATTGCTATTACTCCAAAATAAAATATTGTGAAAATAAAATAATTAGAATGAGCTCAAAAAATAGAAAGTCTAAAATATGGGTGAGAAAAGCAATGCTGGTAAGAGCCCCGGCGATGTTCTTCCCGTCAAAATATTTTTTGGAATTTTGAGAAAATGACTGAAGTATTAACCTATATAAGGAAAGTAATAATTATTTAATTTTCATTAGCATATTCGGTTCAAAATATAAAGAAATATTGTTAGCGGTTTATATCTTTTCCATAATTCCGTTGTCAATGGATATAAGAAAGACAGAGAGACAGAGCCATAAGAGTGTGTCCAAATTTTCCAAAGACGAGAGAGATCAAGAGAAGGTTGAAAAAAGACAGGGAGAAGCTTCATTGCCTTGCTTATTCGTTTTGCTTTTAATCTAATTCTTTTTTGGGTAAAGTACAAAAAACTACCTCAATTATTGATGTCACGACACTTTCATACTTTTTTTTTTAAAAGACAATGTCATACCTCATCTTACGAATTTGTGTCAATGTCATACCTCCGTCAGTTTTTCTGTTAATTTTTCTGTTAAGTGCTGACGTGGCTAAATACGGGGGCCACTCACTAATCCAACTCGATTAAAATATAATTAAATATATATTTTAATAATTAAAAATTAAAAAATTAAAAAAAAATTATATTAAATTTCTCTCTCCTCTCTCTTTCATCTCTCTGGCCTTTCTCTCTTCTCTGCATTCATCCCTAAACCCTTTCCCACCTGACACCCCCCCCCCCGCGACCCCTTCTCACCGGTCCCCCCCCAACCTTCCTCCACCACCCTCTCTCTCTCTTCTCTCTCTCTGGACACCCACCTGCATCCCTCAAACCCTTCACACCCATCCCCCCCAACCTTCATCCCCCTCACCCTTTCTTCCCCTCGCTCCCCGTCTTCCCCAAACTCAAAACCAGAACCACCCAACCCAGATCCCACCCCGTTCCCCTCTTCTCCGTCTTCCCAGAACAGTTTGGACCACACCTAGATCCAACAATCCGTCGACCCGGTGTACACCGTCCCATCGTTTGACACTGCCAACGCATTCACGACGTCCTCATGCACCTTGATTGACTCGACGCAGTGGAGATCCGAGTCCTGCCAAATCCTCAGGCTTGACGCAGCGGCAATCCAAAGGCATTTCTCATGGCTCGATGCAACATAGAAGAGGTTGTGGTTGACGGTGAGGCAGGTGATTGAGAGGGAGGGGCGGCGGGGCGGGAGAGTGGCGAAGCAGAGGTGGGAGACGGAGAGGTCGAGGGGCTCTAGAGGGGAGAGTTTTTGGAGGGAGAGGTTGCACAGAGAAGATGGGAGCGGGGGGAAGAAAAGGTGAGGGGGAGGAAGGTTGGGGGGACGGGTGGGAAGGGTTTGAGGGATACAGGTAGGTGTCCAGAGAGAGAGAGGGTGGTGGAGGAAGGTTGGGGGGGACGGGTGGGAAGGGGTCGCAGGGGGGGTGGGGGGTGTCGGGTGGGAAGGGGTTTGGGGATGGATGCAGAGAAGAGAGAAAGGCCAGAGAGATGTGAGAGAGAGAGAGAGGAGAGAGAAATTTAATATATTTTTTTTTTAATTTTTTAATGTTTAATTATTAAAAAATATATTTAATTATATTTTAATCCAGTTGGATTAGTGAGTGGCCCCCGTATCTAGCCACGTCAGCACTTAATAGAAAAATTAACAGAAAAACTGACGGAGGTATGACATTGACACAAATTCGTAAGATGAGGTATGACATTGTCATTTTAAAAAAATGAGGTATGAAAGTGTCGTGACACCAATAGTTGAGGTAGTTTTTTGTACTTTACCCTTCTTTTTTCGAAAGGAATTCAGATCAGATGTTACTATATTTTACCTTTTTTTCTTTTGCAGATCTGAGGAGGAGTTGACTACGGTAGATATGCATGCTATTGGAATATCGACATGTGTCTTTCCTATGTTTTGTAGCCTGCTTTTCAAGTTGTGATTGAGTCATTATTCTAAAACTTCCCGCCTAGCGCTCCCTAGGCCCCCGCCTAGGCGCTAAGCTATTGGCCACCATTTCGATTAATGGTTACGCGTTTCAAAATTAAGAAAGGGCGCCTGGACCTACTGAGGCGCCTGCCTAGCCCGCCTGGGCATCGACTAGGTTGTGACTTACTTAGACAGAAAATCAATAGCTTTCATTTTGTATTTTATTTTTTTCCAATAAATTGTAAAACTTGTTGAATACTTAAATGAACACAAATTATATGCTTGTTCCCCATGTTTTCATTATGTCTAATACTTCTGTTTAGGCCCAAAATATTAGGTTGGGCCGAATTGGAATTGTTCTCAGCCCAGAAGGTTTTATTTGGAAGCTTGTGGGTTATTTAGCCCATGGGCCGAGATCGGCCAGGTCTGGTCAGGAAGATAGCTGTTTGGATAAAGGCGAAGCAGGCAGAGTCCTACGGATAGCATGAATCCTGATGCATTAAGGGGTCTCGGCGAGGATAAGGTTGACAAAGATATGGAGATGTGTGCGGCATGATAAAGGCTAGGTTCAAAGTCTTGATTGAAGAAGGATTAATAGAAGTAGTTTTGGATCAGAATGAGGAGTCCTAATTCAAGTATGACTTGGACTTGATTGCAGAGACGCTCCTATAAATACAGAGGCAGTGGCACCATTCAAGCCCTCTCCAACTCAACACACAAATCTGCCCTGCGCAAACCCTTTCTCTACGCGAAACCTCTCAACAACCTTGAGATTTTTTTATTTTCCTTTTCGCCAACACACCTTCAGTTTGGATAAACAGCACTGTGAAGGCAACCGGTGGTATCTTCAGTTTGGATAAACAGCACTATTACCGTAGAATCAGCCGACCGCGGAGCACCTTCAATTTGGATAAACAGCACTGCGAAGGGGCCGACTGGTTACCTATCCAAGTCTCGGTCGAGAAGGATTTTCGAATCCTTATTGGCAGAGGTCATCTCATCAGCCTTCTCGGCAAAGTGAAGTGTTACAGTTTATTAGGGCTCGGTACATTGAACGCTGAGTTGTCGTATGATTGGATACTCACAAGTGGGCTTTAAAGTTCGGCATTCTGACGGCCGAACCACATTCACCATCAAGACGTACATCCGCTTTGAGTATTTGTGCCCTTACACTTTAGTGTCGATTCGGCGTGAGTTTACTCTAACGAACACCATCACTGTGACCGAATCCGACGACAACGATCTGTGAACTTCGCATATTTAGTAGCCTTGTCTTCAGACTTTAGAATCCGAGAGCTGAGTCAAGTTCCTTCCTCGGCCGCAATCGCAAGACGTAGAAGTCAGCAGCGCAACCAACGCAACATAAACAAATTTTACTCATCGGCCGAGCTCGGCCGACTAGTTGGCACGCCCCGCACACAACCGAATGACGTATTTAGCTTATTAGTTACTCGACCTGCGAGCCACGTAGGCTTGGTAGTTTTTAAGGTCAACATTTGGCACGCCCAGTAGGACCCAGTGCTAAAACTACGAAGTTCATGCCAATTGAGACACGATCAGTCAAGAAGAAAGCAGTTATGGGAAAATCAACGACTGATTTGTCAGTATCGCATACACAAAACCCCATTGTTACCGCAACACCAGAGTCGGCAAGCACGACACGTCGAGAAAAGAAAGCTGGTCTTGGCGGTCAGCCTCGCAATGCAGAGGCTCCTAGCAAAACCGCATGCATTTTCAATGAGGTGGTAGTAGAGGACTGCGATGAAGATGGTGGTGAAGGCGCTGATCCACCAACAAGGTCGTTTCTTCGAAGACGACTAGATGAACAATCTCGGCAAGTCGAACAGGTATTCAGCCGAGGAATAGACAGTCTGCGCGAAGTAATAAGCAGTACTAATGAAACACACACCAGATTGCTTGAAATGCTGGTACACAAGATCTGTGAAGATAAACCCTCCGATCATTTTCGGCAATGGCCACTAAAGAATGATCTTTTACCGATAGTACGGGCCGAGCCAGTGCCTGCTCGGCTCAAGTCAATTGACCTGGAAAAGAAAGGAGGATCGAGCAGTAGAGCGGATGGATCTGACCAGAAAGTAGAGACGACATCCATCGATGCGACCGAGATCCAGAGGATGATCGATTCGGCCTTGAAAAAAGGGCCGAAATTCCCAAAATTCATCTACCCGTACCCTACCTATGTCGAAAAATTTGAATATCCCAAAGGTTGTAAAATCCCAGATTTCAGTCTGTTTGCCGGAGAGTCGTATTTGTCCTCGTTAGAACATGTGGCCCGGTTCACCGCTCAATATGGCAACGTTAATAGCGATTTCCATAAACTGCGGCTATTCAACTTCTCATTGACAGGCTCGGCCTTTGCGTGGTACATCAATCTCCCACCAAACTCCATCCAGAGCTGGGAGGAGTTAGCCGAAAAATTTCATGAGCAATTCTATCGGCCGGGGATGGAAATGTCGGTTTCATCATTAGCTAGGATGGCTCAAGCATCAGATGAGTCGCCAATGGATTACCTGACCAGGTTTAAGTCAGCAAGAAATTGGTGCCAAGTACCCTTTCCTGAAGTCGAATTTGTTAGACTAGCTTTGAATGGGCTGGACGTGGAGTACAAGAAGAAATTCCTAGGGGCAAACTTCCGAGACGTGTATGAATTAGCTCAACACGTGGAGCAATATGACTACCTACTCCGAGAAGAAAAAGTCTCAAAGTCTCCATCCCGAGGAACCATCTATAAAAACCCCACGGTTAGCTATGCCTCGACTGAACCTGAAGAGTATGCTAATATTGATGCAGCCGAGATAGTCATCGATAAACCGTATGTCTGCAAAGCATTGACGTACGCCAATCCCAAGGATGTAAAAACTCGCTCGGCCACCGAAGAATCTACCACCAAAACATCAAAGGTTTATACTTTCGACATCACTAAGGCCAACGCCATCTTCGACCAACTGCTGCTGGCCAAGATCATCAAGCTTCGGCCTGGGCATAATATTCCTAAGGCCGAAGAATTGAAGGGAAGAACATATTGCAAGTACCATAACTCGAATAAACATACGACAAACAACTGTGTCATATTTCGAGATGTCGTCCAAAGCTGGATCGACAACGGTAAACTCAAGTTTCCAGACAAGAAAATGAGCGTTGATACCAACCTGTTTCCTACAGCGACGGTTAATATGGTAGATGCCCGTCTACCTAGAGACAAAGGGAAAGAGAAGGTCGAGCCCGTCTCAGTGCAACACTTTCGAACGAAGAGTTCTCAGCCACGGCTCAAGATAGATTTATTTTCGAACGAGCCACCCGAGGTTCTTTCAGGACCGGCCATCATCCAACCTATGACAAACTCCAGCGCCGAAGAAGAAGATAAATCAGTGATTCTTTGCAGTTGGTGTAAGACAAACGTCGACGCAGGGCCAAACAAAAGGCTGTTTTAAGTTAAGACAGACTCGGCCACAACACCTCAGAAAACACTTAGTGCGAGCCAACGCCAGGGAATTTTCGACAGACTCGACCCCAAAACGCGGTCGACCGAACTACCCCTAGTTAGACAGCGCCTCAACTTCGATGCGCCATTCTATAACGAGGATTATTACGCATGAAGTTCTAGCAGCTCGAACTCATCGGCAAAGCGGAAAACCATCAAACCTCCGGAACCGCGTGATCAACGTTGGTACACCTATCATTCCCCTAAAGGTGTGTACACTGCACTATCCAAATCACAGAAGTGTCGGCGCCAAAGAATGGACTGCATGGCTCACCGACAAGCAGCTCAGGAAACTTCGGCCCCCAAATGGCAGCCGAAGAACAAAACTAGCAGTGATGACGAGCGACAACCCCTAACCATCATGACAGAGTTGCACCAAGAAAGACAAGTGATCAATCCTGACGTGGAAACCATATTTGAGGAGGCTGATAAGCGAATCAAACTTCTCATTCGACCCGGGGGAATGAAGGCGCGCCTTGAACAGTTGAAGGCGGAAGCCGAGAGTAAACTCCCCCCGCTACCTATACAGGAGCCTTTGATCAGGGTTAGACGGAACTTGCATCCACCATTCCTCGGAGAGGCATTGGAGTATATGCGAGAGTGTCACAAAAAGCATTCGGCCAACGATCTATACGGTTTGCCGAAAGCCTGCCAAGATACGATTGATCTCGTTCTGGCCTGTCCAGATGCCGAGCGAATTATTTAAAAGAATTCAGACCTAGGGCTAAAAGCTAGGTTCCAGCACATACGAGAGGCTCAAATCCTCGGCTTTGACGTCGACCCATATACCGATATCGAGACAAGCGAGCTCCCTTTTTCTCTGGAAGATCTCCAGCACTTGCGATACCATTTCGAAGTTTTTTCGGCCGTTTCTCTTTTCGACCTTACGGCCGATGAGACGAAGCGCGTGGAACGCTTAGATGCCTACCTAGACATCAGGGACGCCCGCATTATGTATCAAGAGCAGGCTCGCGGCACAACGCAAGTCTTAGACCCTGTTATGGTTCCCAATAAGCCTGTGCCCCTCGACCAACAGAAGGAAGTCCTCCAAGACGCCTTGCAAGAACATACCTCGGCAACAGTCGATGAGGTCAACCCAAAAACTGTCCATGACAGGAGTCCGAGGAGAAAAGCCCGACAAACGAAGGACCGTCAGAGATGGGAGATACCGGGCCGATGGGTCCTTCGGTCCTCGACAACATGGAAATCAGTATGGTCCATGTTCTGCCTGCAGATTTTCAACCACGCACGTCTCAACCTAACTTCCTAGACGGTGACGTAGTGGCCGAGGAGGCTACCCAGGCCGACTTCGTGCTCCCTGCCGAAGTCGAGTTAGCGACAAAAGAAGATAACCTCAAGGCAGCTCTCGCCAAATTATTTCCTCGTTCGTCATCAGCTAATCTCCATCACCTAAAGCCGTTATATGTTACGGCTCATATCGAGGGATACCCAGTGTTCAAAATTTTCGTTGACTGCGGAGCAACGGTCAATATCATGCCTGTGACAATCATGAGGGCGTTATGTCGTTTTAACGACGAGCTCATTCCATCAGGGATTACCATGAGCAGTTTCATTGGTGACAAATCCCAAACTAAGGAAGTTCTCCCATTAAAGGTGACCGTCGCAGGTCGCAACCACATGACCGCTTTCTTTATAGTTGACTCCAAAATTGAGTACAATGCGTTGCTTGGCCGAGATTGGATTCACCAAACCAGTTGTATCCCTTCATCGCTATATCAAGTTCTCGTCTTTTGGGATGGCAAAACAGTCGTGGTTCACCCAGCCGATTCTCAGCCATTCAAAGCTAACATGATCCAAGCACGATACTACGACGATTATCTTGGATACATCACGTTACACGGCCTTAACGAAGAAGGTCGGCCAACGCAGATTTCTGTTCAGAAGGTCATCGAGGTTGGCGCCGAAACCGTTCACCAGGATTCGGCGAGCCTCGGATTGGCCAACTTCATCCCCAACCCTGATGTCTGACACTAGTCAAACCGCACGCCGAGCTGCAGTTTCATCAACCATGGAACGGTTGCTGGCTCATTGGTACGTTGTCTCCCAACAGCGGATTCAGGCGTCAACCTCATGGAATTCCTCGTCGAAGGCGACAATGGCCCTGTTCTCTCTCTTGACAAAATCCAGGCTGCCCAGGTCGAACTCGAGGATAGCCGGCCCCAAGTCAAAGACCCATTGGACGAAATAAATGTGGGAACGGTCGATAACCCTCGGCCATTGTTCATCAGTGCTCTGTTACCCCAGCATACTAAGACCGAACTCTGCAAGTTGCTTGGCGAATTTAAGATTGTTTCGCTTGGAGTTATCACGAGATGTCTGGCCTTGACCAAACCCTCGTTGAGCATAAATTACGCATCAAACCTGGTTGCAAGCCTTTTCGCCAACCTCCTTGACGGTTCTCAACCGAAGTTCAACTCGGCATAAAAGAAGAACTGGTTCGACTTTTAAACGTCGGGTTTATTCGAACTGCCCGATATGTCGAATGGTTGGCAAATATCGTGCCGGTGCTGAAGAAAAGCGGTGCCTTACGCATTTGTATTGATTTTCGTAATTTGAATCTGGCAACTCCCAAGGATGAATACCCCATGCCAATCTCAGATTTGTTGATTGACGCCGCAGCTACTCATGACATGATGTCTTTCATGGATGGCCATGCCGATTATAACCAGATCTTTATCACCGAAGCCGATGTTCATAAAACTGCGTTTCGTTGCCCGGGGGCACTTGGAACATTCGAGTGGGTGGTTATGCCATTCGGCCTTAAAAACGCTGGGGCCACATACCAGCGTGCCATGAACACCATCTTCCATGACTTGATTGGCACAATAGTTGAGGTGTACATCGATGACGTGGTGGTTAAATCGAAAAGCCGCCGAACACATCTAGATGATCTTCGGTAAGCTTTCCTTCGCATACGACGACATAATCTGAAGATGAACCCGGCTAAGTGCGCCTTCGGCATATCGGCCGGTAACTTTTTAGGTTTCCTTGTGCATCATTGAGGAATTGAGGTGGACGAAAACAAGGCACGTGTAATCATTGCTGCCCCGCCCCCAACGACAAAGAAGCAATTGCAGTCCTTACTCGGTAAGATAAATTTTCTCCGCCGTTTTATATCTAATTCGGCGGGAAAAATGAAGGCGTTCTCTACGCTTTTGAAATTGAAGGACTCGAATCAGTTTGAGTGGGGCGAAGAGCATCAAGCGGCTTTTACACAGATCAAGGTTTCCTTCACCACGCCACCAGTTCTCATACCACCTCGGCGCGGTAAGCCTCTAAAGTTGTATATTTCAGAGGCCGAAGAGTCTATTGGCTGCCTCCTCGCTCGAGACAACGAGGCCGGCCGCGAACAAGCTATCTTTTATCTCAGTCGGGGTCTGAATGCGCCTGAGATCAATTATTCGCCTGTCGAGAAACTTTGCTTGGCTTTGTTCTTCGCCATTACATGCTTCCGTCAGTCACGCAAGTCATCGCCCAAACCGATGTTATCCGTTACATGCTAACATGGCCCATAGTAAAAGGCCGAATCGGGAAATGGACAATGGCGTTGTCAGAGTTCAGTTTGCAGTACTTGCCTCAGAAAGCCGTTAAAGGCCAAGCTTTAGCCGATTTTTTGGCCCAACATCCATCCCCATATGATGTCGGGGGCAATGACGTCGAAATCGGCATGGTTGAAGCACGCAATAACTACTAGACAATGTACTTTGATGGGTCTAGTACCTTAGACTCGGCTGGTGTTGGCATCGTCATTCAATCGCCTAGCCACTGCCGCTGGTCTTTTTCTCTTCGGCTCGATTTCGATTGTACGAATAATTAGGCCGAATATGAAGCTCTTATCATCGGCCTTCATGTCCTCCATGACTTACGAGCGACCCGTGTCCTCGTCCTCGGTGATTCTGAACTTGTGATTAACCAACTCAATGGGTCTTTTCGATGCATGAGTTGTACTCTGGCACCCTATCACATGATTGCTAGCTATTTGGCCGAGTCCTTCGACGGCATCACGTTTGAACACATTTCCCGGGTTCATAATACAGACGCAGACGAACTGGCCCAAATCGCTTCCGAAACACAACTCCTGGGGGGCAAGCTAGGCCAGGAAATACCTGTGTTACGACGACTATACCCGGCCATGGTTAATCAGCAGGTCCTCCGACGCGATAACGTGATACACACAAGAGTCATGTCATTACCTTTGTTGTTAGACCGACAAGACCCTATAGATGTTTGCGCAGTTGAGGCAATGCCAGATGATTGGAGGAAGCCTATCATGCGGTATCTCGATAATTCTAATAGCAAACACGACCGCAAGACAAGGGTTCACGCCACGAATTATGTTATGTATCAAAATGAATTATACCGAAAAGGCGAGGATGAACTACTATTGTTATGTCTCGGCCCCTAAGAAGCTGCTCGAGCAATCACGGAAGTTCATGAAGGAATTTGCGGATCTCATCAGTCGGGCTGGAAAATGCGAAGGTTGTTTCGACGGCATGGTTATTTTTGGCCAAGCATATTAAAAGATTGCATTGAGTTCGCACGGGGATATGTGCAATGCCAAATTCATGGTCCCATACAAAGAGTCCCGGTCGAATCACTGCACTCGGTCACTAAACCATGGCCATTTAGAGGATGGGCTATGGACGTAATTGGCAAAATCACGCCGTCCTCCGGGGCTGCCAAGCATGCATGGATACTTGTGGCGACCGATTACTTTACCAAGTGGGTCGAGGCAAAATCGTATGCCGAATTAACGTCTAAAGAGGTTTGCGACTTTGTGGAGGATCACATTGTGACCAGATTCGGGATACCAGAAACCATCATAACTGACAATGACACGATCTTTACAGCCGAGAGGTTTAAAGAGTATGTAGCGAATCTAAAAATTCAGCTTGAACAGTCCACGCCGTACTATCCACAAGCAAACGGACAGGCCGAAGCAAGTAATAAGGTGATGATCGGTATTCTTGAGAAAATAATAGGGGAAAGGCCTGGCATGTGGCATTTGAAGTTGAATGAGGCTTTATGGGCTTATCGAACATCGCTTCGGTCCGCGACTGGGACAACTCCGTACGCACTAACATACGGGCACGACGCAATGCTAATAGTCGAATTAAGCATAAATTCGTTGCGAATAATCGAGCAAAGTAATTTGTTCAGCGCCAAATATAGTCAGTCTATGAGGCAAGAGTTAGAGGATTTGGAAAAAGCACGGCTTGATGCATACAATTTATTGGTAGCACAGAAAAAGATTGCCGAACAAGCCTATAACCAACGGGTTAGACAGAAAACATTCGGTGAAGGAGATTTAGTTTGGCAAATTGTGTTGCCTATGGGAATTAAAGATCCTAGATTCGGCAAATGGTCGCCGAATTGGGAAGGACCGTTCATCATTTATAAAGTGCTTGGCAAGGGGGCATATCACCTTAAAGATCGAGCCGGCGCAGTTCACAAGTTACCAATCAATGGGAAATTTTTACAGAAATACTATCCGACTACTTGGGAGATGCGAGAATGAAAGTTCTTATTAAAAAATTGTCAAAAAGTACAGTTTGAGCTGGTCGGTCAGTACATAAGTAAGTCTAGGGTGACGGGGGAAGAAGAGTTTCAAGCACAGCCTTCAGCTCCAGCCACCTCACTTCGCCCATGGTGACCTCGGCTTGACGGATCCTCTTATCCATTTTGAGCTGTTCGACCCGCTTCACGCTAGCTGCATAGTCAGACAGGCAGGATTTGCCACCTAGCTCAAAATCCTTCGCGAGTTCAGAAGCCACGGCCGATCTCCGTTTTTGAAGCTCAATGATCTGACGGTCCAGGTCGGCCAGAGCGTCCTTTTTTGCTTTCATGGCTTTACCCTTTGGGCGGAGAGCTTCGAGAACGCCCGACGCGGCCTTCAAGTCGTCTTCGGCCCGAAGAGCTTTCTCGAAAATGCCGAAGAATTCTCGAGTCTGCTCCAAGGTCGAAGATGCCCGAGTAATAGCTTCAGGGCTCAACTGACCATTAAACGTAAGGTCATTGAGGCATTCACCGATGGAGTCGAGGCCCTTGCGTTCGAGAACCTGAGAGGCCGAAAGTGACAGAAGCTCTTGCAGCTTGACGAGAGAAGATGAGTCGACCGAGGACCCAATCGTGGTCGTCGAAGGGCCAGCAGTTCCCGATGCTGCTAAGAAGAGAACATCGACTTCCCACGAAGGCTACACAAAACAAAAAGGTCAGAACATATCGAATCATCAGACAATCAATTAAGAAGGAAATTTTAGACCTGCTGAGAAGAGACTTCGGCCATGTCTGCTGGATCGTTGCTTGAACCCAAATAGCTCAATGGCCGAGCCCAATGTTTTAGACTACTTCTTAATTCACGCGGCCGATGAAGGTTATCTACATTTGATGGCCACTTAGGTGGCCAAGAGATATAGATAACGCCCTTCGGCGCATAAAATTTTCGGTGAAAGGAGAACGCGGGCACCTGACATTTAGTATTTTCTGGTTTAGCGTTCCAAGCCAGAAGATTGATAAAAGAATAGTGAGGAGGGTGCTTACATAGGTGGAGGTGGCTTCCTGATGAGGCATGCCGAGGTCTTGATCCTGTGGGTGGATCGGCGTTTCCGCCGTTGCTTCAGGCTCGGCGGCAAGGCCTTTCCCATGTGCAACTGCGGGAGGATCGACTTGGCCGACCGCTTCAGCTGTTGCAGGAAGCTCGACCCGGACTGCTGCCTCGACCGACGGAGGAGGACTGTTGGGGTGGTTGTCACTATCATCATCCTCAAATAAAGGTGGTTAAAATTGCTCGAAGTTGTTCGAGGAAGAAGGAATTAATAACCGCATCGTTATACCTCCATGATGATTGCCCACTGTCTTGGAGCCTTGGAAGGGGTTCTTCTCGTCGCTGCGGTTGCCCCTTCCAAGACAAGGGCCGCGACCAGTTCAGAAGTGGCCGTTCTCTCAACCGGTGGGGAAGCAGCTGGTTCGGCCGGGGTTGGAGATGCCGTACCCTCGACTAGCTGGGAAACTGCCGGCTCAGCCGTGACTTGTGGTTCAGATCGAGCCTCGGGTGCTTGGCCAGTTTGGGCCCGCCGCACGACCGCCTCAGTGCCGATGAAAGGAGAGACGTCAGCTGCGGCTGATCTTGTCGTTTGGCTATCAACGACATGGATCTCCCGCTCCCCTTTCTTTGCCAATTTCTTGACACGCTTGGAGGGTTGAGGGGCCACGGCTGCTGTTTCGATCTCTTGTCGAGGTCGTTTGCTTGGCCTGGATGAGGGAATTGATTTCTTCTTCGCCACAACGGCAGCCACCACCTCTACTCTCTTCAGCACTCGGCTGCCTGGGAAAAGATAAGACGAGTCAGTAAAATTATGATGATTTCTCTCAAAAGCAAAGTAAAAATAGCCGTATACCTTGGGCCGCTTCTTTAGGCGGGAGAGCCGTTCGGACGATCACCGAAGAGCCTGCTTATGATATCTTCGACCGGTACGCCAAAGAATTGTTGAGTGCACTCTTCCCATCAGTCGCCGAAGGTGTCAGTGCTGAGGGATTCAGGGACGACCGGTCGAAGGCGAAGTTTCTGGCACCGTTCTTGAAATTCCCTCTTCGCGCCTTTGCATTCCTTTTCCGAGGAGTCTGAGAGGCGTCATTGGCTCAAAAGAGTGCAAGATGAGAGAAGGGGGACCGGGCAGCCTTGAAGGTAGCCGAGCTGCCGGGTGGTGAAGTTTGGATGATAGACCTCCCAGCTGGCTCAGTGGGCGTCGCAGCCAAGGGAAAGGTCCCGGGCAAGCACGAATGATCCCCAGGATTGACGGAGGTCGGCATCTTCCTTCGTGTTCCACGCTGACGAGGGGAGCATGACCGACGAGGGTATTCCCGACGACAGCAGATCAGAAATTCGTCGTCAGAGAGGGCATCAAAGGTGAAGAGGTATTTGAATACTTCCTCGGCCTTGTGCGGGGGCGCTGGTCAAGAAGCCAACTGAGGACCAAGTGCCTCGATAGGCAAGAAGTTGGCGGTTTCTGGCCGAAGGGGGACAAAGTAAACCTGCAGCCAGAGCTGGAAGACCCAGAGAGGGCCGCTCTGGTGCGGGTCGACCTTGTGAAGGGTCATCTTGGCCAGGCAGCGGAAGATGTGAGCGAGGATCGTCGGGCTAAGAGCCAAAGTGTGGCCGCTAGCCAGAGCCTCGGCCACTGGCATGTTCTCGACGAGACACTTGTTCGACTTGGTACAACAGATGTATTTGTTGTACCAATAGAAGAGGAAGGCCTCGTGTTCCTTTTCTCGCAGATCCTCGTCCACTCGGCCGGCGAAATTGAGGTAGAGGGTGTTGTAGTTGAACAAGTTCTTGTGGAGTTTTTGAACCTCTTCCTTCGAAGGTGTTTAACCTTCGCCGCTCAGAATCTCGAGGGCCCGCTTGTCGAAAAGCGCTTTCAGGTCAAGATTCGACAAGTACCCGGAGAGGGCGGCATCAATTAGAATGCCAGATGGGGAGGTCCCCAGAAAGGCCGTAACATCAAGGATGGTGGGACTGATGGGGACGAGTGGGAGGACCAGGGTGTTGGTAGCCGAGCACCAGAGGCTTGTGGTGGCTATGAGGAGCTCTTTGTCCATGACTATCTCTAGTGATAAGAGGCGGATGACGTCATAAATGCCGAGTGTTTTCCACTGCTCGTTGAAAACCTTTTCCATCTGCTCGACCCAGGCCGCCCAGGTTGTAGTGGTCGAGGGCCAGGAGCCTTGAGGTTTTGCCGAGCTCCATCTTGACCACTCAAAGCCTTGCAGCAGGAATTTCAGGCTCTCGGCTTTGAAAATTTCGGTAATTGGGGACAGCACGGCCGCTTTGAAAAGAGGACCGAGGATCTGATAGGGGGTGTTCATATCGCATTCGAAGCGAATGGTTTTGATGGCGCAGTGATCGACAGTTTTCTCGCATTTCTTGCATTCTTTGGAGAGCTGGGAGGTGAAGGAAGCCATTGCTAATAGTCAGAAGGTTTTTGGAAAAAGGGATTTCTGGTTTGGAATTTGAAGGCAAGGATCTGGGAGAAAAAAAGGTTTTTCTGGTGTTTCGGGAGTGAGAGCAAGAGATTTCAGAAAATTGGAAAGTGTAAAGGTGCAAATGAAGAAGTTCTGATATTTATAGGGTCCTTGGAGGAAGATCAATCGTTCCAGAATTCGAAATAAAAGGGAAATTAGTCGAAAAGTCTCTAATCATTATGAATATCCGGAGAATCCAGGTGAAGAGATCGAGTTTCTTGATGCACGTTTGCGTGTGGCGGCGAGTTTTATGGGAAATGACATTTTGATGCTCGCACGATCGTCAGGTTAATTAAGAGTCTGCGGATCGAGGTGCAATGATTACGCTTGGTAAGAGATTCGACGGTTTAGTGAACCGCACGCTTCAGACGTCATTATTGGGAGCAGTTATGGCAGAAGACGCCACGTAGTGAGACGGTTGGCAGAAAGAAGATAGTGCAGTCGTGCTTCATAAATGCTCCTTGGAAATCGAGGGCTGAAATTATGAGAAGATTCGCTTCTTCAAGGTCAGGGCTCGGCCGGTAAATCTTCTGGCCGAAGACCTCAGAAGCGAGGGGGCAATGTTTAGGCCCAAAATATTAGGTTGGGCCGAATTGGAATTGTTCTCGGCCCAGAAGGTTTTATTTGGAAGCTTGTGGGTTATTTAGCCCATGGGCCGAGATCGGCCAGGTCTGGTCAGGAAAATGGCTGTTTGGATAAAGGCGAAGCAGGCAGAGTTCTACGGATAGCATGAATCCTGATGCATTAAGGGGTCTTGGCGAGGATGAGGTTGACAAAGATATGGAGATGTGTGCGGCATGATAAAGGCTAGGTTCAAAGTCCTGATTAAAGAAGGATTAATCGAGGTAGTTTTGGATCAGAATGAGGAGTCCTAATTCAAGTATGACTTGGACTTGATTGCAGAGACGCTCCTATAAATATAGAGGCAGTGGCACCATTCAAGCCCTCTCCAACTTAACACACAAATCTGCCCTGCGCAAACCCTCGCTCTACGCGAAACCTCTCAACAACCTTGAGATTTTTTTATTTTCCTTTTCGCCAACACACATTCAGTTTGGATAAACAGCACTGTGAAGGCAACCGGTGGTATCTTCAGTTTGGATAAACAGCACTATCGCCGTAGAATCAGCCGACCGCGGAGCACCTTCAGTTTGGATAAACAGCACTGCGAAGGGGCCGACTGGTTACCTATCTAAGTCTCGGTCGAGAAGGATTTTCGAATCCTTATTGGCAGAGGTCATCTCATCAGCCTTCTCGACGAAGTGAGGTGTTACAGTTTATTAGGGCTCGGTACATTGAATGCCGAGTTGTCGTATGATTGGATACTCACAAGTGGGCTTTAGAGTTCGGCATTCTGACGACCGAACCACATTCACCATCAAGACGTACATCCGCTTTGAGTATTTGTGCCCTTACACTTTAGTGTCGATTCGGCGTGAGTTTACTCTGACGAACACCATCACTGTGACCGAATCCGACGACAACGATCTGTGAACTTCGCATATTTAGTAGCCTTGTCTTCAGGCTTTAGAATCCGAGAGCCGAGTTAAGTTCCTTCCTCAGCCGCAATCGCAAGACGCAGAAGTTAGCAGCGCAACCAACGCAACATCAACAAATTTTACTCCTCGGCCGACGAGTTGGCACGCCCCGCACACAACTGAATGACATAGTTAGCTTATTAGTTACTCGGCCTGCGCACCACGTAGGCTTGGTAGTTTTTAGGGTCAACAACTTCATAATATATATATCATTCTATTTTGTAGTTTCTGATGAAATTATATATATTTTAAGTATAGACAAGCACTTATTTACACGAAATATAATATATTTATTTAAATCTACCTAGTCTGCCTAGGCGCCTTTCTAGGCCCCGCCTAGCCACCTAGGTGCTAGGCTCCAGCCCGCCGCCTAACTAGCGCCTAGTGTCTTTTAGAACTTTGGATTGAGTAGAGTAATTTATATTTAGAAAATACACCTTTGAATAAAAGGATCTCTATTTTTGCATAAAATTGAGACTAGTTATAGGGTAATTTCATGTTGAATTTCAACGATTCAAATTGTTTATTTTGTAAATCTCGATTCATTGATCATCCTTGCAAAATATTAATTTAATTCGAAACTATTTACCTTTTTAATTATCACGTTGAAATTTCTTAAAGAACAAAGTGTTTGTCAATTTCTTTGAACCCAATTAGATGCCTCAAATATTTTCGACTTGACTAATATTTTGTAAGGATGATCTATGAGGTGAAATTTGAAAAATAAACGGTTCAGATCGTTGAAGTTTGATGTGGTGTGGGCCCACCAACTAATCCCAATTTTTATAAATAAAATAAAATTAGGAATCTCCTCCCTTAAAAGCTTCCTTTAAAGAATTCATATGTTATTAAACTGTTAATTTGAGACAGATGTGACTACAACATACATAATTGTATGATCTAAGTGAACTTATAGTGGGAATTATTATTAGCAATCGAAAACTCTCATTGTGTACTCTAAATTTTCTCTATTTAGAAAAAAAATTACACCAATGAAGAATGCAAAATAAAAATTTTAAAGTGACAATAACATTTCTTTCCGTCAAAATTTGTATATGTATGCATTCAAAAACACACAGTATTATCCAAGATTATATTAATACGAATTGCCAGCTTGTTTGACATAAAAGAGGAAAAAAACCCTCCACTTCTATATATTTTCTTGTATATATTTGTCACATGACTCGCGGAGCAATGAGCATTGCGTACGGCACCGAAATATATAAGATTTGCCTTGACACCCTTGACGGTGACCCATTTGTTCACTTCTTGACATTTGGCTTTCTAGAAAGAGCGACCACTCCAAAACTTCAAGAAGTTGGACTAAATCAATTCAAAGAGTCCGCCCTTTGATTTTCCCTCTGTGAGGAAAAAAAGTAGAGGCTTCAATGGCTCTGTGACCTCTACTATAGCAATTTGTATGGTGTGCGTACATTGCTACGATGATCTTTTGTGCAAGCATACAAAGAAACATTAACACAAAATTTTATATTATTAAAACAAAATGTTATCGTGACAGTATACTCGTATCATACAAAATTTTCTCGTCCAGTACATGTTCAACCACCAACCAAAATTGACTCACTTATGTTGCTTGTTTATTTATTTTTAGGCTATATTTTCCTGTTAAATTTTTTTTTTGGTGAATTTTCACATTAAATTATATTGTATAATTAGTATTACTTTATTTTTATTTTTTTGTGTATTTCTGGCTGCTGGACGGCAGCTTCAGTTGTGATACTCTTCATCCTCTTCACAAAGTGATCAAAAGATATTGTATCTCAAGTTCAACTAGTTAAAGGAAAATAAGATTGACCCTATGGAAGGAGAAGTGCATTTGGGTTTCGTTGGGGGCGCAAGTACGTACGTACTCTACTACGCATGAAACTGTCGTCCATTAATAGTATGAAATGAAACGGAGTCGGATTCTATTAATTTTTGGACGTAAAACCCAAAAATAACGAGTAAGTATTGAGAAAAACCATCCCGATTACTTCTTAAATGAATAATTGGCCACAATAATATGCTTCATCACGTGAACTCAAGTTTGAATCCTTTTTGTTTTCACCTATTGCTTGTAACTAATTAAGATATGCGTGCATGAAGGTTAACGAACTTACGACATCTAAATTTACAGACCATCACACGCTTCATTTTTTGTTGGGACACTTGTCGATTTACGCTCAATTTTTTAAAGTTGTATTTTATTATGACCCAAAAAAACAAAAACTTCCATCAAAAGCATGTCTCCATTTTCCAGGAAATAAAAAACTTATCACATCCATGCATGCAGGCCATACAACTTGATTTGAATTAGAATAAAGTTTAGAAATAAATTTTGTACTCGTCTTTTAGCTTCTTAAGTCACCAAAGTATAAATCGATCGATGCTATTTAGGTTAGGCTATCAGGCCAGCTTACAACTTGTCCACGTCATGCCAGTGGTACATATACACAAATTCAAACAACTCTGCGGGCTAATTTAGAAAAATTGAAAATATTTGTTTAATGATGGATGATCATTTACTCTAGACTAATCCGACAAGCCAGCGAGATCTCGACCCCTCCCACAGGCTGGCATGTAGTTGAAGGCCCCGCACCTTACCAACGAACATAGGAATTAAACATGCTTTTGTTTGGTATAAGTCTGGGTAAGTATATCTAATCTTTTTAAGAGTGATTTTAAATTCGTTCAAATAACTACCTTTTGAAAAATGTACATCTGTTAGGTTCATTAGTGTTCAGTGATGATAGGGACTATATTAAGCGTGTTTAACTCTCAAGCCATCTATGGAGATTTGAATCTCTAAACTGACGTCATTTAGCTAAGCAAATTTATTGTTTAACTTGGATAAAATGGGTCAATTTGGGAGATTAGAACTCCAAAGACGTCGATTAGTGAAAATCAACATTAGTATTTGTCCACCTCATCATTTAATGCTAGTAGCATCACTGTTGTGGATGCAAATTTCCGCCGTCAACACCTTTGATCAGAGACCTAAGCCTCACGCGCCCACGCGGTGAGGGGGGGGGAGCGGGGTTAAGTCAACGGATCTCTGATGCCTAAGTTAGTTTCTCTGTGAGAGTATAGTGTTTAGACTTTTTAGGGTTGCAAAAGCTCTAAAAAATTGGTAGAATATGAGGTATTTATAGGGCTAGGGCCGGCCATATAGGGTTTAATAGAGAAATATTCTCTAAATATTCCCAAGATATTTAATAGGAGATAATATCTTGACATAATAGGGTAATAACCCTTAATTGATTTAAATTAGGTTTACTTACTTGATTGGAGTCAATCTTCAATTAGGATTGTATTAAAGATAGGATTTGGGTAATTAATCCTTATCTTTAATTCCTTGCCAATGGCAGGTGAGCTGTGGGCAGTCGTGTTCAGCTATTGAGTCCTCCAAGGATGTGAGCTGAACGTGGGAGCATCTGAGAAGCCTGCCCAATTATTGAGGGCAATCTTGTCTTTCTTGAATAAAAGTCCATGTGTCGCCTCTAGAATTTTTGGGATTATTTTTGGCTCCACAACTGTGGATGCAAATTTCAGTCGTCTTCTCTTTGACGAAAATGCACTTGCAAAATTATAACACCTAAGATTAAGGCCAAAAGCCTCACGCGCCCACGATAAAAGTGGGGGGGGGGGAGCTTTGGCTGAAGAATCTCTGATGCCAAAGTTAGAATTATGAAAAGAATGTTTTTAAGAGTTTGTGGGTAGCAAATGGATTAACTTTTTAGTGGGAGAATAGGGTTATTTATAGGGGAGTGACCGGCCCTATTTGGAGAATAGTGGTCGGCCATATGTGATGTAATTGGAGAATAATTGCAAGATATTATATGAAATAATATCTTGCAATTAACATGGCCATTAATCCAAAATTAAATAGGAAAATTGGGAGTTACCTTTTGAATAAGGATTTGATGAGGAGTGATGAGAGTGATTTGAATAAATACCATTTTGATCACCTTTGACTCTTCCTTGATTGAGCTGTTATTGTCCGTTGCATGAGCGTGGGAATCCTGGTGTGCCTAGAGGGTAATTTTGTCATTTTAACCCAAAAGTTCACGTGTCACCTCCATAATTTTCTTGATTATTTTTGGCTCCACAAATGCCCCCACACATGTTGGGCTGCTCGCAGGAAAGAGCAGCAGGTGTAGAGATCTTCCCTTACATTAGGAAACATAAGATTGTTTCCTATTTTGATGTAGATTCCCACATTAATTGGAAATTAGATCCTTCTAGAAGAGGGAAATAAATCACTTCCAAAGTCTATTTAAGTATACCTTAAGTAGAAGATTAAATCAACTTCAGATGGGAATTTATTCTACCCTTTAGGAGAAAGAAAGCTAGAGGATATTTGTTCCCCCTTCCCTAGCAATCTTCTACACTTGCTCGTGCAAATGACCATCTTTCGTTGCTTTCTTCGTCTTCACGCTGCACCAAGGTAAGGAAAAATTAATTTTCCTTGTCTTCTTAATTTTTGGGAGCCTCGGGGCTTGAAATTTGGCTCGACGGGGGTCGAGGATGTGTGAAAAAAATAGCTAGAGAAGCCATGGCATGGCTGCTACTGTGGGTGGCTGTTGTCGACTTGGTGCGGCAGCAGCTCGGGGTGGGTCAAGGTCTGGGTGCAACGGCATGGGCCGCGGAGATGAGTTGGGGCTCGACTTGGATTCGGCTGGCATGAGCCAGGGACCACTTGGCTTGGGCCAAGGCTGGTGAGCGCTGGGGCGCGAAATCTGGGCCGTTGGGCTCAGGCCCGTGCAATTAGGCCATGGGCCATTGGGCTGGCCCGCATGAGAGATGAGAAAGAGAGGGAGGCGAATGGGCATCAGCCCCCCTCCAATGAGGTTGGGCCATAAAGCCTGCTGGGCCGAGAAAGAGAGAAACGAGAGCTAGCGCGGGCTGGGCTCCCTTGGTTACTGCCCTTGGACCGTAGGGCCTGCGGCACCTTTTTTTTTTTTTTTTGTGCTGTGTCTAACAATTCTTCCTCGCGTCTTTGTAGAATTTCTTCGAGCATGTCTTGTTCAAGCCACAAGAATGATGATGGTGTGTTGCCGTTGTATCATCAAGGCAGATCTTTGAATAAAGTGGGCTACTTCAAGGCTGCTCACTTCCAAATTAATTTTGATGACTCGTTCAAAGATTTCCTTAAAGCATATAGGCATGCCATTCCGTCTGGGATGCGTGTGAAGCGTGTCAATGAGGGTAGCAACCGTGAGCCATGTAGTGGGGCTCGGAGAGCTATCAAGTTTCACCCCTACTACTTCGTGTTGGGATTTACTTTTCCCATGCCGCGTTTCTTTCAAGAAGTGTTTTGCTCCATGAAGTATGCCCCCGCTCAATGTTCTTCAAATGCGGTCCGTGTGATGGTGGGATTCCTCAATCTAAGTCGATTCTTGACTTAGATCTGACCATCAACGAATTTTGGTACTTCTTTGACATAGGCCATATTGATGGAGTTGGGCAGCTGCGATCCCGTCATAGGCTCTTCGATCATTCGAGCAAGGGAGATCATGACTAGGCCAATGAGACTTTGGAGATAAGTGGAAAGTGAGAGTTTGATTCGTCCTCTGAGCTACGCGTTTCAACAATTCTCATCACCGGTAAGTAGACCGTTTAGTCTCTAGGCTGCTTTGTGCTTTTGCTGAGCTGTTATCTGATTTGTTGATTGTCATCTTCTGCTTATGTAGATTCAAAATTTGGTTCAACTCTCAAGACTTCTCCAGATATGAAGAAAGTGCATGTTGCTTTAGGTATCCCTGCTGAGTACCGTGAATGGCGTTGGCTGCTTAGTCCTCTTCGCCGAGAGAAATGTAGGCTACCCCCGAGAGAGGAGATAAAGCAAATCAAGGCGGAGGCATTAGCTCGTTCGATTGTTGTCATGGAGTCTGCTATGAATGAAGGTGGAAAGAAAAGATCTTCCCCGCCTGCTCAAAAGATGCCGATTAAGAAAAAACCAAAAGCTTAATCCGCTGCTCGTGAGGGTCCGCCTGCTGCTGATAGGCTTGTGATTAACTTGACTTTTTCCAAGGGGAAGAAAGATGAGGCTGCTAGATCTGAGCCAGTGATGCCTTCTATGCCGAAGATAACTAGTACGATTGTTGATAGGATTGCTCAGCGTAGAGGTTCCGTCGTGCCTCAAGTGTCAAAATCTGTGCCAAAATGTCTATTGGGAGCTAAGTTCGGTTCACCTTCGGAGAGGCTTGCTACTATGAAGAGCGATAAGGTGGACTTTACCGTTAAAGTGGCGCCAAGGCCTATTCCTCTTGCTGCTGAGACTAGTTCGCCTGTTGAGAAAAAAGAGATTGCTCATGTGGGCAGTTGTGAGAAATCCACCAAGCCTGTTTCTGGAGAGGTTGCTGAGATCTGTACGTTTTTAAAGCCAGTTCAGCTTAAAGACATGGACGCGTGTACTAAGCTTGTTGATGGCGTTAGAGGGGTTGTCCACCAAGCTCTACTTGCTATGATGCAAAAAACGGTGATTCTAGTAGCCAAGTCTATGCTCATTAACCAAGAGGATACCAAGGCTGCCAAGAAGATGGCAACGACTATGGCAGCTAAGGCTTATTCTTTTGCCAAGAAGATCAAGAGGTTAGAGTCTGAGCTCATCACTTTGAAAGGGTCCAATATCTCTGCCCCCACTTCTCTGCAGCTTAAAACCGCTCACCATGAGATCGTTGACTTGAATACTAGGCTTGACAAGATCCAAGTTAAGTATGAAAGTGTAGAGAAGAAGATTGGATGTTACATACGTCATATTCAAGATCTTGAGCATGCCGTTTATGAGCTTCGTTCTGCTATGTACGCAAAGGATGAAGAGTTGATTGCTACTTATAATCAAGTGATCCACTTCAAGAAGGTTGTCGACAGGCTTGAACCCAAAATGTTGGAACTCCAAGGTGCACTGAAGATCAACAAAAATCTGAAGAATGAAGTGGATGAGTTGCAGCGCGTCCGTGTTGGTCTGCTCGAGAAGAACGAACAACTGAAGGGTTAGAAGGCTGGGCTTGAGGCTTCACTTATTCAGAGTCAGGCCGACTGACTTTGAGTTTGCTGGGAAAAACTTCAAGACCTTCTCCATTTCTTTTGAAGACTTGTTTGCCGTTACTTTTGAGGCTTCCATTGGTGAAGTAGTCGGAGAAGTTGGTGCTCAGGCTGGGCAGCTGAGGGTGAAGTGTTGGATGATGTCATTGCTAAGAGCGTCGCGACTGCTAAAGATGTGGTGACCGAGTAGTCGTGGGCTGTCCAAGCTGTTGAAGAGTAGTCTTATAGGTAACCTTTAGGATTTTCTTTGTTTTCCTTGTTTGCTTTTTGCTTTGCTTGAACTCATTCGGCCTTTGATTTTTCTTCATCAAGTTTGCTAGAAAATTTAATAAACTTGCTTCTTTCATTTTTCTTCATCTTCGCTTCTTTTGTTTACACCCAACCTTTGACCTTTAGACCAGCAGCAGGCGTGCTGCTTTTCTATAAGCAGACAGGCTCGTGTAGCTTATGCAGTCGTAGGTGTTGGTGTAGAACTTTTGCAAAGTTGTTAGCCATAGGGTCGGCAGCCGGACGCCTTACATACAGAAGCAGACGATTTCGTGTGACCACTTGGCTGTTAACCTTGGCTTTCTTCAATCCTTTGAGATGTGTGGCCTACATCACAACATACTAAAGATTTTTTGGTCATGAAATTCGCTAACCTTTGGTATCAAAAGTACGTGGTCGTATGGAATTTTGTAAGCAAAGGTCTGAGAGAACTCCTTGCTCTTTATGTAACCAATTACGTGGGTTGCGTAGCAAGTATCACAACACTTTAGGAATTAGTGTAAATCTAAAAGATCATTTCGCGCTTGGTATAGGTAAAGTTTATCGAATGTCGGCAGTGGATAGAGCTTCGTATATGCAAGCTAACTGTTTAACCTTTCACAAAAATGTGTTATTGTATAAGTTTAACACGGCTTACTGCTCGAAGGGCAAGCCGTAGGCAGTCTTCTGGAAACTGTAGGCTACCTTAGTGCACTTGGTAACAACTTTAGGGTTATAGGGCAGCCGTCCATAGAGCGTACTGCGTAATGTGCATCATTCGTCTCTAAGGCCCGATTCCTTGCGGATTAGGCTAAGAGACCAAAAATCCTTCAGTTAGCTAAGCCTTGAAAATGACTATTGTTGCTACTTCTAGGAATCCCGGCACAAGTCATCGTGCACCTTGTTACACCAAGGCAGCCTGACTCATCCACGTCTTAATATTCGGAGTGTATAGTTTATATTCTCGCATCGAAGAGCATGGTTGGTCCCCAAGAGGGTGCAATTTCTGCGATAAGTCCCTAAGAAGGCATGATCTTCTTTTGAAGTGCATGAGTGATAAGTTGTTATAAGCATGCAGTCAAGCCAAGTTGTAAGTCACTTTTGAATTCCTTATTGAAAAATGAGTGAAACGAACAAGAACTTAGTTGTATGGTAAGAACTGCATAACAACTGGATAGTCATCGGCTTGCGAGGTGGTGCCCGTGGAGCTGCTTGAGTCTTTGGGCTTTAATGTAGTGGGAGGTCACGCATGGTACTTCCTTAGAAGAATATGCATTCCACTACTTTTCGATCTCTTTCTCGTTCATTGTGGCGAGGGTGTAACTACCCTTGCCGCCTACTCTACTGATCTTGTATGGACCTTCACATATGGGATCCATCTTTTTGGAGCCTTATCTATGGGCAATGATGAAAGCTTTTCTTAGGACTAAATATCCGGGCTGGAACTGCCAAATCTTGGCCCTTTTGTTGTAGCTGGAGAGAAGCTGCTGCTGGTAAGCTGCGATGCGGGTGATGGTTTTCTCCTTTCTGTTTTGCTCGATGTTTGGCTGTAGAGTGTTGATACTTGGCACGATGACATTGGGATGAATGATTGCTTATGAACAAAATGCCAAAGAAAAATGAGTCTCACTGGTTGCTCGTTGTTTGGTTGTGCGATGCACCCATAGACATCCGGGAAGTTCGTCTGGCCATTTTCCCTTCTTCTCGGAGAGGTATTTCTTAAGGTAGTCGAGAATCATCATGTTGGATGCTTCTACCTGCCCATTGCCTTGGGGATACCTCAGAGTGCACATGTGTTGCTTGATGCCATATGTCTGGAAGAACTTCACCAAATCTTTGCCTACGAATTGTGAGCTGTTGTCTGTGACGATGGATTAAGGGATGCCAAATCGGCAAATAATGTTCCTCCATATGAAGCGCTCTATGTCCGTCTAAGTTATGGTTGTCATGGGCTTTGTTTCTACCCATTTAGTGAAGTAGTTAGTTTCCATGATCATCATGCCTCTACCCCTAGTAGCGGGCAACATTGGCCCTACCAAGTCAAATACCTACTGCATGAACGGCCAAGGACTCATCTACAGGTGTAGTTCACTAGTAGGCAGTGCTAGTACCGGCTTGTAGTGTTGGCAGCGGTCGCACTTTTGTACTAACTCCTTAGCGTCTTAATGCATAGTAGGCTAGTAATAACCTGCATTAAGAGCCTTCTGTGCTAAGGATCGGCCTCTGGAGTGATTTCCACATACGCCATCGTGGATTGAACTTAAAACCTTTAGGTCGTCGGGATGCGCTAAACAGCGAAGATGTGCTCCAATGTAGGATCTTCGGACGAGAATTCCGTTCCACATGTAATAGCGTGCTGCGTTTGTCTGGAGCTTTCTAGACTCCAATCTTTCCACGGGAAGTGTGCCATTGACCAAGTAGTCTATAATGGAATCTTGCCAGTTTGGAGTTGTACTAACCTGTGACACCTCGGCTGCTGGCTCCACCTCTATGCTTAGTTTGTCCAGAAACTCCACCAAAATAGAGCATTTGACTTGGTGATCAAGGGCAGAGCCTAGGCCAGCTAGCGTATCCGCGTAGGCGTTATCTGCCCGCGGAACTTAAGTGAGGGTATAAGTTTGAAACGCCTCAAGCTACTTTTGTACCTTCTCTAGGTATTGCGCCATCTTCAGATGCTCTGCCATGTACTCCTTTATAGTTTGGCTAGTGATTAGCTGGGAATCAAAATGAGCTGTGAGTTTTTTCACCGCCAAGTCTTTTTCCATTTGGAGGCTTGTTGGTAAAGCCTCGTATTCTGCTCCGTCATTGAATGCTTTGAAGTCTAAAGAGCCGCGAACATAATCGGTGCGACAAAAAGCTGCGGAGCTTGAGTCAGCATGGCGAGGAGTCGTGATGCAAAATAGTCGCGGATCGGGAGTCGTGATGCAAAATAGTCGCGGAGCTGAGGCCATGTTACACGCAACAGGAGGCGATGCTCAACTGTCGGTATTGGGCCACTCTAGAGCTGAATTAAGGAGCAAGGGTCAGCTGGGATTGTGTGACGCACAGCAGGAGGTGGTGCTCAACTGCCGGTACATGTTGCTCCTATGTAGAATTTTCTGGGGCGACAAGGATAAAACTTGCTTCTGAGTGTGTCATTCTAATGTTCATTTGCCCCTGGCGCGCTTTTTAGGCTGAGTTGTTGTGTTCGTCGAAAAAATTTGCATCAACTAGTGTTTGCGCATTTATCGTCGCGCATCTGGATTAGGCAGGATAGTGCGTCATAAGGATGACTGCGTGCGTCTAAAGGTATAACTTGAGCTTTCGTGTTGCAACAACTGTCACCAAAGTTAGCTTTTGAATTTCTAGTAGCTGGTTCCCGCATCGAGAAGAGCTTTTAAACTATGGAATACAGGTAGTCGGGCCTCCAACTATTCTCGTATGAGGGTAGAGCTTATTGCTACTTCCGAGACTACCAAGTAGATGTATAAGTCATCCGCTGCTTCCAACTTGAATAGTAAGGAATGTGATGAGATTCTTCTTCAGGTCTTGGAAAGCTGTTTCGCACTCCTCATCCTATTTGTCTCGTTATACCCTCTTGATTGCTTTGAAAAAAGGCTTGCATCGATCGGTGGACCGCGAGAGGAATCGGTCGTCCAGTTAAGCTTTAGATCTCCTTCAAGGTAGTTGGAGATTTGATCACTAGGATTGCTTGGATTTGCTTGGGATGTGCTTCTATTCCTCGTTGGGTTACTAAGTACCCTAAGAATCTGCCTGAAGATACTCCAAATGTGCATTTGGCAGGATTGAGCTTCATCTTGTACTTTCTAAGGATGTCGAAAGTTTCCGCCAAGTTGCCAATGTGGTATGTTCGCTGCTTGCCCTTCACCATGATGTCATCAACGTAGACAACCTCCATGGTTACTCCAATTTGCTTCTTGAACATGATGTTTACCAGTCTATGGTAAGTAGCTCTTGCGTTCTTAAGGCCAAAAGGCATGACTTTGTAGCAGTAGGTGTCTCGTTCGATCACAAACGCGCTTTTCTCCTTGTCGGGCTCGTGCATGGCTATTTGGTAGCTTCGTCGTCCCTTTGGACCTCGGTAGCCTCTACGGGGGTAAAGGTTCTTTTCTTCGACTCCTTCAGTACTTGCACAGTGCATCGTCGAGATGTGGCATGGTCATACTTGATTTCTTCGATTCCTCGTCCTAAAATACGAAATCGAATTTTTTTATACTTGACGGAGGTTACAGCATCCGGCTTTATTAGCCAAGGTCGCCCTAGAATCCCATTGTAAGGAGACGGGTCGCTTACTATCATGAACAACTACTTTGAGACAACTGGCGGTGTTCTCACATCAAGTGTAATGTTGCCGATAGCAGTCGAGGTGTGTCCGTTGAATAACTGAGAGCTGAAGTAGGTTGACCGCTCTTCCATTTTCAACCATCATTTTGTCGACTATAACATGGGCTAGTTGGACAGATACCATTAGTACGTCGTCCTGTGGGAAGTCGACACCTTCGACATCCTACTCAGTGAAGGCAACGATAGGTCCAGATTAGGTGTTAACTGCCTGGACCTATGAGACTAATAGAGCCTGTTGGATCTTCCTCTTCTTGGAGTTGTTGGTGGCCCCCAAGTGCTCGGATTCGGCGAATATGCCATTGATCTGGATTGTCTTGGTCGACGGCTCTTCATCGGCGTCTGCGTTTCTTCTAGGATGTGCAGCTAGCTTGTCCAAGTATCTGTCGACCTTGCCTTCTTTCACTAGCTTCTCTAGGTAGTTCCTCCGAGTGTAGCAGTCGTCCGTTGTGTGACCAGAACCTCGATGGAATGCGCAGTATTTTATGTGGTCCAACTTAGAGGTTTCGTCCTTTGATTGCTTTGGCAGCTTGAACCATAGTTCGCTCTTGATGTCGCGGAGGATTTGGTGGATCATGATCGAGAACTTAAAGTAGGTCTTAGGTGTCGGGCCTCCTTTAATCGAGGATCGGTCCATGCGCTTGGCCTCCTACCTGCTTTTGTTGTTGTACTGCTTCATGTCCTCCTTCTTTTAGGTTACTGCCAACTCTTTTCAAGGCTGCTCCGATGCCTTGTCTGCCTACTGGGCCTCATCCCAAAATGCATACTTCTCTGCCAGAGCGAATGAGTCTACCAGAGTTAGATCTTTTTTCATGATCAACTCTCCGAATAGCAGGTGGTCTGCTGGGAGTCCTTTTTGGAAGGCAGCACTAGCTATCGAGTCGTTGCATTCGACTATCTTTGCCTTCTCTGCTTTGAACCTCTTCACATAGTCGCGGAGTGACTCCTTAAGGTTTTTCTTGACGTTGAACAAGTGGTCGAACTTCTTCTTGATTGAGCAATAGGATGAATACTCCTTGGTGAAAACCAAAGAAAGCTCATCGAAACTCCAGATTGATTATGACGGTAGGGTGTGGAACCAATCTTGGGCCTCGTCTTGTAAAGTAGTGGCAAATATCTTGTACGTGAGAGCGTCGTTGTTCCGATAGAGGATCATTGCACTTCGATAATGCTTCAAGTGTCTCTCCATGTCACTATCTCCTTTGAATGATGTAAAATATGGCATGCTGAACTTGCATGGAGGCTCTGCCTGCTCGATCTTATCCGCGAATAGTGACCTACTTATGTTGGTCATGTCTCATCGTAGTGTCTTCTCAGTGACCTCGTTGCGTTGGAAATCCAGCAATCGCTCGATCATGAGCCTCTCTACTTCTTCCTGAATTTGCCTTTGTTAGGGTAGCGGAGCTCTTGGCTGCCTCTAGTAGTAACCTATTGGTCTAGGATGTTCTTCCATGTCTTTGGCTCGTCTATACCATGGCTGAGGTACTTGTGGTACATTCCTGGTAGGCGAGCAAATTTCTCGCAGACTGCCGGTTAAACTTGAGCTGGATTGAGTGACTGCTTCTCTTCATCCATCGTGCTGCCTACTCCGATGTGAGGTGGATAATGCTTCTTGCGGGCCTAGCCGCAAATGAACACTTCGCTTGGAAGGTTGCTCATGTTAATTATCGGAGTGTGGCATCAACCGTGAGTGTATGCTTGTCCGTGGGCCTAACCGAGAGTGAATGTTCATCCACGCCCTAAGACGAGTGGCTGCTTAACGGGACGCTGCTGGAAAGGTTCATCGTCTACCCTTGTCCTATTTCAGGATACCTCGTCTAGGGCAGGCTGCATCTCAGTACGCTGCAAGAGCTGATTCACCAAGGTCGTCTGCTGCGCGAGGGGGCTTGTCAACTCTTTGACTTGTCGAGACAAATGTTGTTCGCCATTTAGGTTGGAAGAGCTCGAACGGTATACGTCTCCTTGAGTAGTGGATGTGTGATAGACTCCGAGCAAGAGATTTTAGTTGGGAAATGTCAAATCTACAAAGAAATAGGGTGAAAATACTCCTGGTTCAATCGTTGGTCCAGAAATCTGAAGCCAGGACGGTTGAACCGGTCTTGGACCGATTATGATTGCTCGGTAGACCACGGGAGTGAGATGGGCTGCGTGTGGGGCGCGTAGGTGAGGTGCGGCGCTGGGAGCAAGCTGGATCTGGGCCAAGAAGATTGTCGGTGCAGCTCGGGCCTGCGATGTGCCTTAGACCTGCACTACTGGGGCAACGGCTTGGGCCTGCTTGTGACAGGCCTGGCTCAGCTGTCCTGCGGCGTGGGCTGCTTGGACCGCCTCCTGGGCTACTAGCGCAGTTGCTCCCTACTCACCGTGGGCTTGCTGCCATGGAGCTAGCCCACTCCCCACTACCACGATGGTCCCTATGGCTGCCATGATGGTGGTACGCTGTGGTGGCAAAGTTGTTCCTCTTGCCATCGCGTAGAGCCTCGTGGATCGTTGTGGTGGGGCTATGTCTTGTCTTTCATGATTTAATCCGGATCTTTGAACGTAGAAAGTTCCATTCGTCGTGGTTTCTGAATTTCCCGTCATTGTATTTTTCCCTTACCTCTATTCAAAAAATTAAAAATTCTAGGAATAAGAAAGCACTAAAATTTTACGAACAAACGATAAATGAGAAACTTTGAATGTGAGAGTCTTCTTTGAGCGCGTGAATCAAGACTTTCAATGAAAGCACCAAGTTGTGGATGCAAATTTCTGCCGTCTTCTCTTTTGATGAAAATGCACCTGCAAAATAATAACACCTAAGATTAAGGCCAACAGCCTCAGGCGCCCACGAAGAATGGGGAAGGGCTTTGGCTGAAGAATCTCCGATGCCAAAGTTAGAATTCTGAAAAGAATGTGTTTAAGAGTTTGTGGGTAGCAAATGACTTAGCTTTTTAGTAGGAGAATAGGGCTATTTATAAGGGAGTGGCCGGCCCTATTTGGAGAATAGTGGTCGGCCATATATGATGTAATTGGAGAATAATTGCAAGATATTATGTGAAATAATATCTTGCAATTAACATGGCAATTAATCCTAAATTAAATAGGAAAATTGGGAGTTACCTTTTGAATAAGGATTTGATGAAGAGTGACAAGAGAGATTTGAATAAATATCATTTTGATCACCTTTGACTCTTCCTTGATTGAGCCGTTATTGTCCGTTGCATGCGCGTGGGAATCTCAGTGTGCCTCGAAGGTAATTTTGTCCTTTTTACCCAAAAGTCCACGTGTCACCTTCATAATTTTCTTGATTATTTTTTGCTCCACAATCACCACTCAATGTTGGTAAAGTCCCCGTGTCCTACCGGATGTCTAATTTCAAAATATTGAGTAGTTATTTGGAATGTTTTAAAAGATTGAGGCTAATTTGGAATCACCCCAAAATGTTAGGTAGTTTTTTGTACTTAACCCTTTTGTTTTTATTTGTAACTAATTAAGATGCATTTGTTAATTTAATTTTTTCACGTGGCCAATTATGATTTTGGTATTAAACGATAAAACGATAAAGATAAACAATAAATTATAATATAGATCTATGAACATTGAAAGTACAGTAAGTACGGATTTGCAAAAGTATGGGACAAAACAGTTTGTCCTACAATGAAGCAAGTTATGTTAATGTTTGCTCTTATTTGTTTATTTTCTTGGGGTGGATGAAATTAGTTAATCCATCACATTGATCTAATAAGGTGCATCAGATCGTTATTAAAAGAAGTTAGCACATGGCCCTACCCTACTAATTCAGGTAATTCAGGCACAATATCCGCATATAGTTTAAGTGGTTAAGATTGTGCATGATTGAGGCATTAAGTTCGACACTTCAAGATAAGTTGTAAAAAAAAAAATAGTACTTATGTCGACCCCATGGGGTTGGATCCATTATCCACCCTTTGCTAATAACATATTTTCATCGTGCACATATTATAATCGAAACCACTTAATTTCTTAATCATCATATAAAGATCATCAAAATGCATAAAATAAATCGACAATATTAATATCAAATAACATATCATAATGAACCGCCGTCGAGCCTAAGAGTAAGGGCACATTACTAGTTAATAGTTAATACTTGAAACAGGGAACTGACTGTTTGGGAAGGGCGCTCACTGCTCAATCCTCAGTAGTGTATTGCAATATTTCATTGTGTATGCAAAAGATGCTAAACTATGTGTCTTTCTTTTATATGATATGATATGAAAGGGACTCAGGCTTCATATCACTACGTATTCTTTGTGTTAGTTATTCCATAATTAGTATATAAAGATATTATGTAAGTTGTTATTTTGGGTACTTAAACAGTTTTATTCTATATAATTAAGTTGCATGTGATTTTGCCTTCTTAATTATTATAATAAGGAGAGTCAACTTAACTTTAATATGTAGGATCTTACACATCAATAATAATTATTATGAATATTTCAAATTTGATATTTACGACCTAATTGTATTATCATTCCTAAATCATACGATAGTAATACTAATGCTAAGTATAACCAAATTTTTGTAATACAAGTATAACCAAAATTTTATCAAAGAAGGAGATTGAAAAGAGAAACAAACAATAAGAGTATCAAATGCTGATTAAAATTTACTGAAAAAATCAAACAAATTCAAGACACACATGTGAATGAATTGAAAAATTTAAGGCAAGGAATGAAGTGACACCTTTAAGCCCAAGTGTCTTCTGATTCTTAAGCACATATGATATTAGATTATGTTTAAAGGGGTAAATATTATTGTACAAATATGAAAAAACTTGGATATAGCATATAAGTAATGTTCTAAAAATCCTCTTCTAGGTGGCGCTAGGCAACTGGCCACTGCCCTAATTAATCCCTAGGTGTTTGAAAATAAAGAGTGGGCGCCTAGACCTACCTAGGCGCCCGCCTAGACACCCATCTAGGTCACGACTCTCACTTAAATAGAAAATAGATAACTTTTGTTTTGCATTTTATTTTTTAATGAATTGTAAGAGACTTGTTGAATACTTGGATGACCACTCATTATATGCTTGTCCCTCATGTTTCAATATGTTGTAATATTTTATAATCTATATGTCATTCTATTTTGTTATTTATATATCCCAATACAATTATCTATTTTTTTAAGTATAAGTAGACCTTTATTTATATGTTATATAATAAATTCAATTAAAATTATATATATAATAATAATAAATTAAAAAACCGTCTAGGCCCCTGCCCGCCGTCCTCCTAGGAGCCTAACGTCTTTTAGAACCTTGCGTATAAGAAGACATATTTTACAAATTGTGAGAAGGGTCAAATGACCCTTGTGGACCTTAATTGGCTCTGCCGGTGCACATAGACATTATTGATTGTCAAGTAATGATCTATTCATTGCACAAATCAAAATATATAGTGACGAGTTTCGTTTATAACTAAGAATACATAGTTACTTGCCGTTAGATTTCATACTAAAAGCTGACAATAAAACATTAAAGCCCCATTCATTTGTACTTCTTTAGTTTTGATATCAAATTCAAAAGGTAGTCACTTCTTGATCACCGAATGACAAAAAGAACATTGTTTACGGTGATTGTGAACAAGCCTTGTGCTAGCATTAATCAATCAACTACTCATTGGGTGTCCATGCTCTTCATGTTGGAATGCCCCGTTGGATAATAACAGGCTGGAACTGAACTACAATGGACCCCAAAGGATTGGAGATCTTCACCGCACACGTGTGCCCTACCTACTGAAAACAATATAAATTAAAACATGCACGGTTGAATATTTGTCTTCTGCTTCTGGCACATAATTTTTCAGACCCCAAAATCTTCAATTTCTTATTAAATTGTTGCACAATAATTGTACCAAATTATTGATTTTCTGCAATAAAAATTAGTTTGCACAACTCCCTCATCTGTAATATATTTTGAGTGATGATATTACCACCCCAGTGTCTTATTTCCTCACCCTCCATTTAATAAAAATGTTAATGACATATTTATCCTTTTATAAAAAGACTTTTAAACCCCTAATTTAATTAATTACTAAAATTTTCAAAAAACAAAAAATAATTTAAAATAATAAATAAGGGTGGATGGGGTGTGATATCTGCGGTCGAGAGAGGCTGAGAAAGATTTGGGCTACAATCGACAAAAAGGTTGGAGGAAGGAATGGGTGTGTGCTAGACGGAGGCAAGAAACTTCAACGAAGGAGAAAGAGACTTGGTGGTGAGATCTACGGCTACGACAAAAAAGTAGGAAGAAGAGTGGTTTGGGATCCGGGATCTCTGTGAGACGGCGATAGGTGTGAGTACTGGGGTCTGTCAGGGGTAGGGAATATTGGACCATAGATATGGAATTCGGTGAAAATAGAGGGTGGGGATCTGGAAAGAGATCGGGGTGGCATATTTGGGTTAGTAGAAAGAGATATTATGGAATGGATGCCATGATGTTAAGGATGTGCTTGGTTTGGAGGAGATGATGAATGTCCAGGTCTTGCGTTTTCTTTCATTTTTTTGTTCTTATTTAAAATAAAAAATATTAGGTTAGAAATAATGGTGGGTGGGGAAATAACATTTACTTTAAGTGAGATTATCATGTGAGTGAGAAAATAGGACACTAGGTTGGATCTAGTAGCACTCTAAATTTTTATGTTGATTTAAATAGAGATGAGGAAGCCACTTAGTACTACGGTCTAGTGGTGTGGAGCCTAAAATAATCCCAAAAATTGTAGAGGCGACACGTGGACTTTTGCCCAAGAAAGACAAAATTGCCCTCGTTAAATGGGCAGGCTTCTCAGATACTCCCACGCACAGTTCACACCCCTGAAGGTTCCTGCAACTGAATACAACTACTCACAGCTCACCTACTCTTGTAAAAAAAAGTCAAAGTATTAAAGATAGGGATTAATTATCCAAATCCTATCTTTAATACATTCCCAATTGAAGATTGACTCCAATTCAAATAAGTAATTCCTATTTAAATCAACTAGGCATATTTACTCCATTATCTCAAAATATTATTTCATATTTAATATCTTGAGAATATTTCTCCATAAACCTTGGCCAATAAGATGCTGCCATGTGTAGGGTAAAACCCTAACACTAGGGTCGGCCCTCTCCCCTATATATATCCCCAATTCTACCAAATTTCGATAAGTTTTTACAACCCTAAAAAGCCCTACACACTTACTCTTTTTAGAGAAACTAACTTAGGCATCGGAAATCCATTAGCCCAAACCCCCCACCTCGTGGGCGCGTGAGGCTTAGGTTATTGATCAAATGTGTTGATTGTTTTGCAAGTGCATTTTCGTCAAAACTAGAGACGGTGGAAATGTGCATCGACAAGTGGTATTCCTTTTCACTTGCTAGCTCATTGTGACACTAAAGACGCCCATCTCCTTTAGCGTAAATAATATCATTTGTTAAAATAAAAAATAAAGACAGAGGAAGCAATCGATCAATCAGATATTGGTTTTGTTTGTTTTGGGCTGTTATAAAGGTTTTGGAATGTCTGAAGAATGCAAGATGACAATTTTCTCGACGGGCTTGTTACAAACGGAACAGCCTAATAAGATCGGGACGTGCTACATGGACTGCCAATTAAAGTAGAAAATACGAAAAATTTAAGGAGAACTAATAAAAAGTTCCTCACACATTTTTTTTTTAATCAAAAAACACTTGGACAACTTTTTGTATTATTAAAAATATTTTTAATATCATAAGGACAAAAAACAAAAAATGAGTCACACGTCATGAGGGGTTTGAATATTAAAAAAAAAAAAAGTTTTAACGAAACACTTTCGGTACTGTTCACTTTTAACTAGGGCTGGGCAAACGGGTCATGGACCCGCAGGTCGGGGCGGGTAATGCGGGTACGGGGCGGGTACGGGGCGGTTCTTAATCTTGTAAAAACATATAGGGGCGGGTCGGGCCGGGTAATTGAAGTTTTCAATTCGGGCCGGTTCCAAAAGTATAGGAACCGCGGGTACCCGGACCGGCCCGTTTGTGTTACAATGGACGGACGAGATTTAAGATATCATCTCTCCATCCAATCTTAACCGTCAGTTTCAACCCCAGCCCTAATTCCACCTCCCAAGTCCTGAGTTGAGTTCCAGAAGCACCCAGTCTCTCGAATTCTCAGACTCTCCCTCGACTCCCTATCCCTATCCCTTCCTTCGACTATCTCTCTCATACTTTCTCACTCACAGTGCTCACCGCCATCGCGACCACCATCACTCACCAACTCCGCCGTCGCGACCACCATCACTCACCCAATCACCACCGTTGAGCTCCAACTCTCAGACTCTCACAGCACTATCGCGACCAACACAACGGCACCACCTCCGCCGTCGTGACCACCATCATCACCCCATCACCACCGACACTGCTATTGCCAGTACCTACCAACCATCATCCCTCTAAAATTTAGGTAATTTTGAATTAGGTTTTATTATTAATTTGAATTTCTGGTGTAGGGATTTTTAGGGGTTTTAAGTTAGACTGCCTAAGATTGATGATTGAGTTGTAAAAATGTTTCAGGATCTAGAATATGAACTGAGATAAGTAGAATTTGTAGATTGATGATTGAGCTGTGAAAAATATTCCTCTTTTGATTTTTTTCAGAAAGAGAGGAAATGTGCATGTCATGATGTCTTAATCTTAATCTATCCTCTTTCGGTTTTGTTCGTGATTTTAATATATTAAGAAATTGATGGAGTCTTTTCTTTAAAAGAGCTTTCAATTATTTTAAAGCCACTTCATTTTATCTCTGGAAGGGTCTCCGATGACGTTTTCTCGAAGGTTAAATCTTACTCTTACCTTCTTGCTTCAGAGTTCTTATACATCTGTATTCTGTAATGTTCATTCTCACGATGCATGCATAGCATACCTATTTTCTGCAAGTGGTAAGTGAGCACCAATTTTGTGTTTTAATGAAGTTTAACCTGATGCTGGATGCAGTTATTGGAAAAGAGAAAGCTTTAAGCATAACCTTTGCAGTGCAAAAATATGGCAACCTCATCGGTTTCGGTATGCTCTAAAGCTTATTTGTTTTAGATCCTTTTTATTATGTTTCGGTATGCTCTGATATAATTCATTGTACTTTTTGTTGGTATTTGCTTGGATTGACTTGGGAATGACATGTTTTTACCTGAGTGCAGGGCATTTCTTCAGTGTTTCTTTGCTGGAGTTTGTACTTTGTTGTGGCGGTTTGATCACCCTTCTCCTCCAGGTCAGTTTAGTTCTGTTATAAACACGTATACTAAACTAGGAGAATTAGAATATACGTCTCAGGGACATGCTCTGTACTTAACTAGGAGAACTGAAATATTCAAAAATAAATGCCCCTGATCAAATTGACACCGGGAATGTCAAAAATAAAGCATAATCTTGAGCTCATATTCTGAGTTTTCCTTTATACAGATTTGATTCTTCATGCAAATGTTTGTTTGTTTGTTTATAGTTATTAGTTATTAACCTATTACAGGCTTAACAAATGTTTGTTTGTTTATTAGTTATTAACCTAAAACAAATGAATAAACTTTAAATTTCAATGATTCAATTTCAATGAGGATAATATGATGTTGGACTTTAAAAATGTCATGTTTATATTCTATTTTTGCTTACAGATTCAATGAGGATTGTTGTTGGAACTTGGGTGTTGGATGTGATTTTGGATGTTAATTTGAAATTTATTGCGGATGTCATGTTTATGTTGTGTTGGATTATTTGATTCTTGGAATTTGGATGTCTTGGACTTTCGGATATTTTGTATGTTGATTTGATTTTTAGATGTTGGACGATGTAATATTGTTATTTTGGATGTACTGTTAATCTATGAACTTGCATGTTGGACTTTGTATTTAGATTGGATGTGAATAATGGTGAATTTGTGCAAAATCTGCATAAATGCAGTCTGTGACTGCAGTTGCAATCTGTGCAAATCTGTGCAGTTTGCAATTCTGTGCAGTGCAGTTTGCAATCTGTGCAGTGCAGTTTGCACATATTGCAATCTGTGCAGTGCAGTTTGCAATCTGTGCAAAATTCAAATCTGTGCAGTTTGCAATCTGTACAACAACTACAATTTTTTTTTTTCAAACAACCGAAAAAAAAAAAAAAGGACCCGCGGATCCGGCCCGAACCGGCCCGTTTCAACCGGGCCGGGTAATGTCCGGTTCTTATATTAGAAAATGTAATCCCCGGCCCGGCCCGGCCCGTTTCATTTGAACCTAGGTCCGGTCCGGTCCCTTCAAAATTGGGCCCGACCCGGCCTGTGCCCAGCCCTACTTTTAACGAAAAACCACATTTTTACTTTTTCCTGGTACTATTCACTACACATTTATTTGTCATTTTTCATTAAAACTAAAGTTTTTTTGGACTTTTCATTGGTTTTCCTTATAAAAAAATGTCTAATAATAAGGAAAGATATCCTTAATGATAAAGAAAGTACGGTCTAATGATATTCTTTACTTATAAGTGGAGATCTTAAGTTCGATTCTCGCCAAAGACAAATTTGAACCACATTATTTCAAGACTATTATGAGATTTATCCGCCCACTCATCCACCCACTCAGTGTAGATAATATCGTTTGTTTAATGAAAAATACAAAAAAAGTTTTGAGGGGCTTTTTATTAATTTACTAAAAATTTAAGCCTACTTTGGAGGGAAAAGAGAAAAAAGATATATAATTAAGGGTCAAATCTTTCTCCTATATAATTACTCAAAATTTGTTCCTTACAACTTGCAAGAAAAACTAACGATTACAATTGACAAAATTATCATATTCCTCCAAGGTAGAATAAGGTCCTTGCAAGCTTCCATTCTTCCAAGGTTGAATTACCGATTACGTCCTTCCACGCATGCCCTCATGATTCTTCCAAGGTCGAATTAATCCTTTTCAAGTATGCCCTCATGATCTCCGCAAGCTTTGCGCACGCGTCCAGGCAAATTTGCATTCCCTACTTGCAAAAACTATGTTAGTATCTCATAAGCCACATTCATCTTTGTCAAACCGTACAAGAGATTTCTCACCCCTCGGATTGACCTATATAAATGACCTTCCTACGGATTTTAGTGTATTCCAAGGATATTAGTGAATCAAGTGTCATGGAGTTACACATCCGCATATTCAACTTTAAATGATAAGAATTTTATCAACTATAAGATCGAATTGTTAGGTTTTGGCTCGTCAATTAATGTCCTTTTCTATTTAGGATTGTTTTAGGGAAAAAAGGGTGCACCAATTCTTCTCCTAAAAGGGCTAGGAAAGAATCTTAGTTTCCTTATTCAATTTAGATTAGAAATCCTAGAAGTCTATTTGGAATTGGAAAGGAAGTCTGATTTCCTATTCCACTTAGAATAGGAATTATAATCTGTAAAGGACATGTAAACTGCACCCTATGCCTATAAATAGGGTGCAGCAAGGCTTAAATTTAAGTGAGAAAAACTGTGACAGCCCAGACAAGAGAGAGAGAGATTAGTTCTAGGGTTTGCAAAAGTTTTGTAATCTCTATTATTAATCAAATGAGTGGTGATTTCTCTACCTAGAGAAATCACAACTGAACGTAGGCAAAAGTTCTACCGAACCAGTATAGTTCTTGTGTGTTTCTAAGTTGTTCTATATTTGCTAGTTTAGCCTCTTGTCGTTGGTTACATTAAAGAACAAGGTCTAGTGGGCGTTTTTTCAACAATTGGTATCAAGAGCTAGGATCAAGGTGTTCTACGATGTCAAAAAGGAAGATGAATGCGAATCTAGGACCTGCATTCCGTTTGACGGCAAGGATGACTTCACAGATTGGCAAAGGATGATGAAGAACGTACTGATACAGCAGGATTTGGATGATGCACTCAAAGGTGAGAAGCCGACAAACATGACAGAAGTAGCATGGACCAAGGTTCTCAAAAAGGCCAAGAGTTCCATCAAGATCCATCTCACAAGATCAGTTCGGTCACACATCACCAAGAAGATGACTGCCCAGGAAGCATGGGAAAAGTTGGAGAATGTTTATATGAGCAAAACTGTGTCCTATAAACTTTTTCTAAAGGATGAACTATTTGGGCTTTGATTAGAAGAATGAGGTGATATTGAAGATCACGTATGCAGGTTCCAGAATTGCAAAGCTAATCTTCAGAAGGTCGAAGAAACTTACAAAGATGATGATATGGCTATCATCTTGCTGAGGTCTCTACCTTCGTCTTTCAAGCACTTTCGAACAACTTTAATGTTTGGAAAAGAGTCCCTGAAGCTTGAAGACGTAATTCAAGCTCTTCAGTCATATGCTAAACTGGATGATATAACTGAAAGCTCTCAAGGCCTTTATGCTAAAGGCAAGGAGAGGGAGCGGGAAAAGACAAAGGAAGAGAACCAGCAACAGAGGTAGGTCAAAATCCAAGAAGAAAAAGGAAAAGAAGGAAGGTTGCTTCGAATGTAGTTCAGTTGATCATTGGAAGAGGAACTGCAAGATTTGGAAAGAGAAGAAAGCCAAGATGGAAGGAAGCTCAGGTTCAACTAGTGCAGTCACCGAGCATGAGAGTGACGGAGAGCTTCTTTCAGTAACATTAGGCTCCAAGGCTTTCACAAATTGGATTTTGGATACCGGATGCACTTTTTATATATGTGCAGTAAGAGAATGGTTCGACACTTACAAAGAAGTCAGCATCGGGGAAGTTTTAATAGGAGACGATTCTTCATGTCCTGTAAAAGGAATCGACACTGTTCGAATCAGAATGTTTGATGGGATGATACGAGCTTTGGGGAACGTTAGATATGTCCCTAGACTAAGAAAGAATTTGATTTCCTTGGGTACTTTAGATGAGGCTAGTTATGGGTACAAGTCTAAAAAAGGAAGACTCGGGGTAACCAAAGGGTCACTAGTGGTAATGCAGGGTGACCTACAACCCAATAAGCTGTATAAGTTAATTGGGACCACTATAGTCGGGGGAGCAGCTGTTTCTGTAAATCAAAGTATAGAAGACAAGACTGAACTCTGGCATCATAGGCTCGGGCACATAAGCCAGAAGGGGTTGCAAGAATTACACAAGCAAGGCATGTTGGAAGGCGTGTCATCTTGCAAACTGGACTTTTGTGAATACTGTGTCCTTGGGAAGCAAAGAAAGGTATCATTCGCATGTAACAGTGCAGATAACCGAAGCAAGGAGCAACTCAGCTATATTCACTCAGATGTTTGGGGCCCTGCACCAACTAAATCAAATGGTGGAGCCAGATATTTTGTTACTTTCATGGATGATTTTTCTAGGAAGGTTTGGGTTTATTTCATGAAGCAGAAATCCGAGGTTTTTGCGAAGTTCAAGGAATGGAAAACAGAAACCGAGAATCAAACTGGAAGAAAGATCAAGTACCTGAGAAATGACAATGGAGGTGAATATACAAGTAATGACTTTACCGATTACTGCAAACAAGAAGGCATCATAAGGCACTTCATAGTAAAGAAGAATCCCCAACAAAATGGAGCTACTGAGAGGATGAACCGAACTCTCATGGAGAGAGAGAGAGAAAGAGAGAAAGGAGCATGCGATTTCATGCAGGATTGCCCGATAATTTTTGGGCAGAGGTTGTTAATCATGCAAGTTATTTGATTAACAAATCACCATCTACAGTTCTCGGTTTTAAGAGTGCAGAAGAGGTATGGTCTGAGAAGCCGGTGGAATATTCCAAGCTCAGGGTGTTCGGCTGTAGTGCTTATGCACATATTCCAAGTGATGAAAGGTCCAAGCTCAAACCGAAGTCTATACATTGCATATTCTTAGGTTTTGAGAAATGAGTGAAGGGTTTCAAGCTTTGGGATATCAACAACAGGAAAAAGGTTGTCAGCCGAGATGTCGTCTTTGATGAGACAACCATGCCTCTGAATAAAGTCGAGAGCAGTAGGGAGAAGAAGGACGATGCTGAAATTGAAGCAACAAAGATTCCGTTAAACAGTTCAGATGAAGAAGAAGCTCAGGTGGAGCAAATTGAGCAAGAGGTCAAATCTGATGTTTTTGAGGAAGAAGAAGAGCATCAGCATCATTCACCAGTTATGAATCAGGTGGAGCAAGAAACAGGACAGATTGAAGACACTTCAATCCGCCAGACATCCCAAATGGTTCGAACTCCAACCAATAATCCACCTGCATTCTAGAGATGCATAGCACTGGACAAACCTAAGCGGAACAAGAAGAAACCTGACAGATTTGGGTTTGACTAAGACGAAGTTAATTATGCTCTTAACATTAGTCAAGGAGATCCGACTACTTATCAAGAAGCTATAGCAAGTGATGAACGAGACAGTTGGATAAGTGCTAAGACAGAAAGCTAGTTGGATGCAAGTGGGTATTTAGGAAAAATGAAGGACTACATGAACAAGATGCAGTGAGATTCAAAGTAAGGCTCGTGGCTAAGGGGTACTCACAAAAGGAATGAGTGGATTATGATGAGATCTTTTCACCTGTAGTCAAGCATACTTCTATCAGATTGCTTTTAGCAATGGCAGCCCAGCATGACATGGAGATTGAGCTGATGGATGTGAAGACAGCGTTTCTTCATAGGGATATAGAGGAGACGATTTTCGTGGCTCAACCAGAAGGATTTGTTGAATATGGGAAAGAGAACCTAGTAGGTCAGCTAAGAAAGTCCCTATATGTCCTGAAACAGTCTCCAAGACAGTGGTACAAGAGGTTTGATTCATTCATGCTGAAAATCAATTTTAGAAGATGATTATATGACTGTTGTGTGTACTATCATGTGTTCCAAGATGGGATGATCATATTGCTATTGCTATATGTGGATGACATGCTAATTGCTTGTCAAGACAAGTCTAGAATTCAAGACTTGAAGAAGATGTTGAGCGAGGAGTTCGACATGAAGGATCTAGGTGCTGCACAGAAGATCCTTGGCATGGAAATTCAGAGAGATAGAACTGCTGGAAGGATCTGGATATCACAAGCCAAGTATATTCAAAAGGTTCTTGAGAAGTTCAACATGCAAGAAGCAAAGGAAGTTTCAACTCCTTTGGCGGCTCACTTCAGGTTAAGTGGCAACAATGTCCTACGTCTGAGGAAGAGCAACAAGTAATGGAGAAGGTGCCTTATGCTAATGTCGTGGGCTGCCTCATGTATGCAATGGTATGCACACGTCCTGACATAGCTCAAGCAATCAGTGTCGATTCCAGATACATGGCAAATCCAGGAAAGCAACATTGGGATGCAATCAAGTGGATTTTGCGTTATTTGAATGGTTCTTGGCAACAAAGGATTATGTTTGAGAAGCAAAAAGAAAATGTAGGGGTGTTAGGATATGTGGATGCCGATTATGCAGCGGACTTGGACAAGAGAAGGTCAACTTCTGGTTATGTATTTACATGCGCAGGAGGACCAATCAATTGGAGGGCACAACTGCAACCAATTACAGCTTTGTCGACCACAGAGGCAGAGTATATTGCATTGGCCGAAGCTGGAAATGAAGCAATTTGGCTTAATGGCTTGGTAAGTCAAATGGGAATCACTCAAGATTGTGTGAAGCTGAAGTGTGCTAGTCAAAGTGTCATTCATTTGGCAAAGAATCAGGTTTTTTCTAGAAGATCAAAGCACATTGAAGCAAGGTATCACAGAATCAGAAATTGGATGGAGTGTAAGGAAATTTGGATTGAAAAGATTCATACAGATGACAATGCCGCAGATTTCCTTACAAAGATAGTGCCGGCCAAGAAGTTCAAGCATTGCTTGAACTTGATCAATCTCGTTGATTGATTAAGGATAAGCACCTCCTCACTTGAGGTGCAATGAGGCAAGAAGAAGATTGCCAAGGTGAAGACTCTTGAAGATTTCCAGAGCTGCTTCAAGAAGGTTCAAAGATACTCTGGGGTGCAACGATCAAGACTTGGTTTGACTCACCAAGGTGGAGATTGTTAGGTTTTGGCTCGTCAATTAATGTCCTTTTCTGTTTAGGATTGTTTTAGGGAAAAAATGGTGCACCAATTCTTCTCCTAAAAGGGTTAGGAAAGAATCTTAGTTTCCTTATTCAATTTAGATTAGAAATCCTAGAAGTTTATTTGGAATTGGAAAGGAAGTCTAATTTCCTATTCCACTTGGAATAGGAATTATAATCTGTAAAGGACATGTAAACTGCACCCTATGCCTATAAATAGGGTGCAGCAAGGCTTAAATTTACATGAGAAAAACTGTGACAGCCAAGACAAGAGGGAGAGATTAGTTCTAGGGTTTGCAAAAGTTCTATAATCTCTATTAGTAATCAAATGAGCGGTGATTTCTCTACCTAGAGAAATCACAACTGGACGTAGGCAAAAGTTCTGCCGAACCAGTATAATTCTTGTGTGTTTCTAAGTTTTTCTATATTCGCTAGTTTAGTCTATTGTTGTTGGTTACATTAAAGAACAAGGTCCAGTGGGCGTTTTTTCAACACGAATCCCATATGTAGCATGCAACGACCAACCAAACAAGATCTCAAAGATGACCTTGCATGTATATTTACTGCTACTATTACCATTCTCCCATGTAGAAATAATGACAAAAAATTCTTTGATCAAACAACTTATGATAGTACAAAGAATAAATCAGCTATCTGTCGTACCTCTTTAAGTTTTGGGGTTGACCATTCCCCAGTGATAGTTAGTTGGGTGACCTCGTAGCGAGAAGGCATACAAGTCAGCATTAAGCTTCCATCTTGGTAGCTTTCCTCCTCCAAAATAGGATCAATGACAAGGTTCTTTCCGAGACAAGACTGGACACCACAAATAGAACATAAGTGAACAAAAAAATTGAAGAACGGAAACAACTTTGATATGGAAGTCCCTACGACGCACAAAATCATTTGTAAATCTAAGGACAAACGCATCGAACTTCCATATATTTGTGCTAAATGACAGCTGATAGCGCAATGTACTATTTACAGCCTCTGTGGCAAAAACATTTTAGTGGCAAAATTATTTTTCTTACACGCATGAGCGTAAGAAGAATCAGTTTAGCAGACTTAAAACCATGCAGTACCAGAAAGAAGAAAAATCTTCCAAGAAACCAAGAAATTAATGTTTAATAAGCCCATGGTATATACTGACCAGCAATTTAGTATGTTAGATATCTAGCAAAGTGACAGATCTCATATGTTCACATACATGTGCACATGGACGCATAAGAAATGCCAATTCGATATTTAAGCAGAAAGAGCCATAAGTATAAATCATAAGAATTCTTCTCTGAAACAAATACTCACAGTACTATACTATGTGAATAAATACATATAAGTAATCTTGCTATTTAGTGGACTAGCCAAAAGAACAGAATAAATACAAAATGATGATCAAGGATCAGATTTGTGTTCACTACTGTGCCATGTGCTCAAGTTTTACGAGTCTCAATTCTTACATATTCTGTAATCTGTACCGGGTAATTTGTGCATAACTATGATGTTTGCACAATAGTAAAAGAAAAAATGTAAAAGATACATTGAACAAGGTAAGAGATTCAGCATCAAAATCTTTGATTTAAACTCAATTATGAAGAAAAAGTAGAGAAGGCCGCAAGTCTGGGCTAGATGCATACCACAGAAACTGAAGCAACAAGGTCATACATCATTATCCCAGCATCTGCTAGGGCAAGGCTAGCACATGATATGATTACAGGAAAATCACCTGCAACCAAAGTGAAATCTTATAACCACGCACAACAAACTGAATGGCACAAATGAAGTCACAGTCAAATGATCAGTGGCAAAGATGCAACGATGATACTACAACATAAAAATCATCGTTATTTCAAGATTTTAATCCCAAATGACTGGCAGAGATGCAGATGATACTACAACATAAAAATCATTATTACTTCTCTATTACTATAATTGCTTATGATCAACTATACATCTTTGTTGACAAAATTACATAAGCAAACTCATACAAGCACAAAGAAAGCTCTGCAACTTATTACATGTCATCTTGTGAGCTAATTAAGAGGTAATTATCAAGCAATTACTTTTCTTTTTCCAAGCAAAAACCATAGTGTGCCAAAATTGAGCCCAAGGAATAACAGGAAAGTGTCTGTCGACACTGAACACCACGAGTCATGGAAGCACCTTCGCATTTCCGTGTCTCATCAGATTCTTGTATGTTGGAGAAATTTGAAGTGAAAAACAGTACACTCATTCAGAAGTTTACATGTTATACATTGACATATACATAAACATTGAACACAAACATATACATTTAGGTGGAGTATAATCTTATTCGTTCCACTTGAAATTCTCCTCTCTGTCATTTCTGTTCCTCATTCCTTTTCTACATACTATTTTTTCCTCAACCTAGATGTACAATGGCAGAAAGAACATGAGTTTATATGTTAAAAACCAATTGAAAACTTACTGCCCCCAGATTCTAACACCAATGCAAAAACATCCACAGTAGTCTTGGGGAAAGTGTCCAATATTATTGCACCCTCTAAAGCTTTATGAAGCATAGAAGAAAATTCTTTGTGCTCCGACCCCTAAAAAATTTGGTGTTCAAATATTAGGAATAATGGTTTCAAAGAGAGTGGTTAAAAAAAGAGGACCAGAAGAAACATTAAAACAAAGTCATATACCTGTCCATGAACTGGAGTAGCAAAAGTTGTATAGCTGACATCGCAATTTAAGCGTCCTATATCACTGTACATCATTGCCTTCTTACTCTCTCTTGGTCCAAATCTAAACCAACCAAGACAAATAAAATATCAAACACCGTTCATCGTCTTTGCATTTTAAATCATATGGTGCTGCGCTTACTCGAATGAATATTAGAGTAAAAAAACATTGAATCTATGAATCTCTAAATCAGATATACTCACACAGAAACAATGACCTTGGTATTTCCAAACTCTGCATAAGCTGATCCTGAAGCACAATTTACAGCACCAGTCTTGAAAACTGTAAATTACCAACAACTTGTTAGAGCAGTACTATTTCTCTTTCTCTCCTAATCCACATGATTTGGGGAGACTACTCATGTGCTTGTTGTAGGTTCAGCCAATCAAACACACATCAATCCCACATTACATCAAATTCAAACATATCAGAAAATTTCATCTTTCAAGGTAGACAACATACATTTGTACATCCACATTCAGTTAAAGAACCGAAGAGTTTTCTGGACCCCGTAAAAGGATTAACGCAAATGGATATCACAGACAATCAATACAACAGAGTAACAAAATCCCAACTAAATAGAGCAGTCGAAAGAAAGACAACTTTTTACAGATTGATTCGACTTAAACCAAACTAAAACACAGTCATTAAGCACAGTTCTTTACATACATTACGCTATACAAACAAAAATCAAAATCCCACTTGAACTGATTAACCAATTCAATAACTCCATGGTTAAACATGCAAAAGCAATAAAACAACAACAACCCACAACAGAAAATCCATGAAAATCATCCACAAAAATAAGAACAAGTGTAAAGGAATGAAATTTACGCGAAAAAATGGAAAGAAAGAAGAAGGTCTTACAGGCAGGTCGGCATTGGTGGAATTCACGGCCGTCGGAGCGGACCCAATCGACGTCGTCGTTTCCAAAAATTAGAGATTTGGTCTTCTGGGTCGTCGGAGACGGCGCGTAAGTGCTTGGGGTTGCTCCACCTTTCCCGGCCATTCGCGGCGGCAGTCGAAACTCCCTGTCCTTCACTTCTGTTCCAGTGCGTTACTGTGTGTTCGCTGCTACTTCGAACCTTTTCGTTTGTCCTTCTTCTCCTCAAACGGTGCGTTCTGGCTAGCCGCGTTGGGTTAATCAGTGGGCCGGAGCCGTTGTTAAATTTTTTTCCTTTGGGCCTTCATCAAAGACCCGTTAGAGGAATTCTACGTGCACCGAGCATCTCCAATAATACTAATAAAATTTATTTATTCTAGCTAGCCAGGTGACTCAAATGTTAATTTAGTTACCCATCACTTTCAACTATATTAACTAAATCTTGAAGCTCACAAACAATGCAATTTTATAGTGTATAATGTTTATCAAAAATTTAACTTTCTCACTTCTCCTAACTAAATCTAGCCCGTTACTATTTGTAAACACGGAAATTTCTAATGACGAAGGAGACAAGAACACGTGTACAAAGTAATATTTTGTATTAATGATTTTGGGGTTACAATCTCTCTACAACTTTGATCCTCTGATTCGATCTCCGTAAGGTGTTGATTTGTGGATGTGCGACTAATCCAAGGGTTGTCGAGGCTTGATTTTAGATGAATGGTTGGAAATTTCTTCAAGGGCCGTTGAGGCTTGATCTTGAAGGTTGAGGGAAGTTTCTTCAAGGGCTTTTGGGCTTGATCTTGAAGAACAGTTGTGCAGATTTCTTCAAGGGCTTTTGGACTTGATCTTGAAAGTTGATGGATGAATGGATCTTCAAGAGCTTTTGGGCTTGATATTGAAGAATGGTTGGATGTGTGGATTTGTTGATGTTGCTGATCCAAAGGGCCGTTGGGGCTTGATCTTAGGATGAACGATGAACACTTTCTTCAAGGCCCGTCGGGGGCTTGATCTTGAAGGAGGATGACGAAGAACGAAGACAGCTTTCTTGATCTTTCGGGACTTGCTTAAGAGCTTTAGAGTTTCAAAGCTTCAAGGTTTTGGTGTGATGTGAATTGGTGAATGAAAATGAATGCTTTGGCTTCCTATTTATAGAATTCCAAAACTTTATTTTTTGGATTTAAATAATCATATGAAATAAATTATTTCTGCCATGTGTTGAAATGTGTCCTGTTTGATGACTTTTCCGATGATTTTCGATTTTCGTTGAGTCACATGCTACGTGTAAATTTTATGTGATACGTGAACATTGAAATTTTAATTATTGGCCAACGTTTATTTCATCGAAATTTCGATGTCTACACTATTCATAAAGATAAGATAGCTAGTCATTTAGCTTGCCTGTCTAGGGATGGCAACGGGGCAGATTGGGTTCGGATGTGCCATTCCCAAACCCGAACCCGTAGAATCCCTGAACGGGTTTTTCCCATAACCGAACCCGTCGGATGATGGATTTTTGATCGGGGAATGGTTTTCCCCATTATGATATTTATATATTTATTTATATTATTAACTAAATGAAAAATATTAAAAAAAAGATATTAAATAAATTGATATTATTAATACAATTGATACAATGCATCTAATAAGTAATATTAAAAATTTATATTACTAAGAAAACATTTACACTCTTAAAAATTATAAGCATATAATTCCTATTATTAATGATATAAAAGTAAATAATTAATTTCATTTTTAATAATGCATGATTATTAACAACTCATTTTCATATAATAAATATTTATATTTTTTATATTTATAGATGAAATGGTTCTGTTTCGGGTATGGGTTTCGAGCAGATACCCAAATAACCATAACCGAACCCGAAACCGAAAAATTTACCCGACGGTTACCCATATCCTTAAAATACCCGAAATTTTATATCCAAACCGAACCATTCAAATCGGTTACTTGCGGGGATCAGATTTGACGGATTAAATTGCCATCCCTACGCCCGTCGGAGTCTTATTTCTTGCAATTTTTTAAGTAGTAAAAAAGCCTAATCTAGCTAGGCTATTGAGATCCTGTAAACGGAACAGAATCCTCCGGATGCATCAATCTCGTCCGTTCAACCGCAAATCGGACGGTGGGCTGGTTGAGATGAGGGTGGATGTTGGAGAAGAGGACGGCCCAGGATCGTAGCAGCGGCCTGGAAAAAGGCGCAGTAGAATCAGCTAGAAAAAAAGAAGAAAAAAATTTGAAGAAGCAGCAGAATTGCAGAGAAGGAAGAAGAAGAACTGAAGAGGAAGAAGCAGCAGCAGAAGAACCGCATAGGAAAAAGAAGAATGGTGTTGGGGGAGGATTCGGACACAAGGAATCCAGAGAGGATCCAATCCCCCTCTAAACACCAATTATTAGGTACGTTAGGACCAAGTGAAATATACTTTGTGACCCAAGACATAAGAATTGTGTATTTTTCATGTTTGCCCTCATTTGCTTTGCTCATTCGCCGATAAAAGGTCTCCGGAAAATTTTACTAATAAAATATACAAATAAAATTTGGCTACGAAGATTGATCCATGACCTCCCAAGTGAAATAATGTCAATTTACCAACTCAACTACATTGATTTCTGAGCACATGATTATGTATTATAAAATGTATATCATCACTGTTGAGAATGATGGATGTTGTCAAGTCACTGTTCAACAGTGACCTCAAAATAATGGAGTAGGATTCCTATTCTCTTTTTTTCTTTTTCATTCCCTCATCTCCTATTTGAACGGTCACAGTTAAGCCACGTCAACATCTTATATTAATTTTTTTTATAAAAAATGAAAGACAAAATAAAGAATGTAAGAAGAAGGAATAGAAGCGGATGGAAAAAGAAATGAAAGAATCCTAGTTCCAAGTCTATTAATTTCTCTAGCGACCTGTGACCGACCGCTCAACTTTCCAGCGAACTTTTAGGTGACTAAGGTTACATGTACTACCATAACTCAGGATATATGAGTTAGGGAGGGAAACAAACCTCTTTCTTTTTCTTATTTCTTTGTATAAAACTTGGTTCTTAATCCTTCACTAATGCATTTGGCCTAAAACCCAAAGTTTAGCACCTAATTGTTGAACAATTGTTTTAGCTTCAAAAAAAAAATTATGTTTAGAATTTATTTTTTTGTTTTAGTCATCTTAGAGTTTGTTTGGATGTGCTTTTAAAATGACTAAAAACACTTTTGGTGAAAATGTTGTTAGAACCAATCCTTAGTAAAAATACAAGTCAATCCTCGAAAAGCACTTAAAGTGCTTCTTGAAAGAAGCACATAACTGGTGCTTCTTACAGAAAACACTTCAAGTGGTTTTGGAACCCAAAAATATTTTCTCTAAAAGCGCTTTCAGTTATTTTACAAGTACATTCAAACGAGCCCTTAGTCTATTTTTACAAATTTAACCTAAACAAATTCAAATTTCGAGAAAGTACAAAAAGTCAGCTCAGTATTTGAATAAATTTCTTGTGACTTATTTTTTGTTAGAATCTTGTGAAATTCAAATTCATGAGTAGTTTGCGTAGGAAATGTTTTTATTGTGGACACCGTATCATCCACATTTTACTTTGTTTCTATATATCTTGCTATTGTGAAATGTAAATGAAAGAAGCTTTTAACAAATTGATTTCACTATTGTGTAACATAGCATATCCAAAAAGGGTGGCCAAGTGTGATTAAATTCACTTTCTTCTGTTCTAGCTAACCACATTTGGTTAGCCACCCCTACTAAGTTTACCTTATGCGCAGATACTTAGCTGGATGAGTATTTTTTGACAATTTGAGTAAAAAAAATACTTAAATTTTGGTCAAGCTAGATCATCAAAGTAATGTGACTCAATTAAGATATTGGAGAAAACTATATTTTTTCAATAATCTACAATGAAAATATCAGGCTCCACTAGCTTCAACTCTAACGTGTAGTGGATATTGTGTGACAGCCATTTGTAAATGCTTTGCAATCACTAAACAACATATCAATCTTAAATTGTGGATTGTTCAAGTTTGTGTTTTCATTAAAATCTTGCCACGTCTCCTAATCATTCTCCCTGTCATTGTGCCTAGGGTCATTGATCTTCCATCTCGCCACCATCGTCAACCTCGCAAACAATTTCCTCTTCGCCCTTACCATTTGTTTCATTTTCTTGTACGGTCCAACCCACTATTCTCGAAGTCAACAAATTCCTTGAATCGTAGATCATCCTCATGCATGGCATAATCACTTTCTACAAACTCCATGACTACAGTCATCTTGCTCTGATTCTTCAGATGAGTTATAAATGATAGGTTGCACACCACATAGTCTAGCACTCTTCATTGTACCCATACTAGATGATGTTCCCACATCCACAAGTTCTCCAAAATTACCCTTTTCGTCAGATCCAGTAATCTCAACTTCATCATTCACACAAGGGTCTTGTGCATTCTCATTACCTTCTCGATCATTAGCAAACATAGTAAGTTTCACCAATTGTAACTTCATTACCAGTGTCACCTTTAACACCCACATTATCTCCCAACTTAGGTGGATGAACAACAGAAACTTCTTGTTTAGTTTGGTATACGTGGAGGTGTTCTAAGAATATATCTATGTCCTATGTCCCTTGCAAAAGGAAGGAGGTCACACTTACAAACCACATTGAAATCTTTCTTCAATAAAGTTAAAGCACCGTTGATACCCTCCCCTGAAAAGCTTGTAATAATAATCAATATTCTCACTGTGACCCAATTCCAATACTATTGCATTAATTTTTATTTTTTTTTATCAACATCATATCGTTATCACAATAGTAAAAGAAGTTCACATTTCCATTGACATGGTAGGTTCCAAACATTAAAACACCATGATACATTCTAATTGTGATATGTGCTGGATCAGCTAAAAACCAACATAATATAGAAACATTTAGAACATTTAATCAAGGGATAGAATAATACTTCATGCATGCGAACTGTACACATAAAATGATCACACATGTTCTCTTGAATATCAAACACACACAAGACAACATTTTTTTCAACTAATATTACCTAAGTATACTTACCACTACACCCACACATACACCACCAACAACATTCACTTCCTCCAACTCCATGATTATCTTTTATTTATTAGAAATTGCCTGCCACACGCGGCGCTAACAAACAAATTGAAACAAAATAAAACCGCTAAACCACTTTATATTTGACATCAACCTGAAAGATAAACATATCTACTCTGTAATACAGACTATTGATACAAATACTAATTCATATAGGACTTAGGTTATACAGAAGTAGTAACAAGGAATCTAGAACAGCAGGATTTCGAGTCGTTCTAGGATTACAAGGAATCCAAAGACTATTGATGCAATACTTATTGTATCCTCTCTTCGACACCCAATCTTCAAAGAGTGAAATAAAAATATTAATAAATATGCATGTAAACATAAATTAAAAATCAAATTAACCAAATTGAACTAGTTAGATCGAATGAAGATTTGAATCCCACCAATTATTACACAAAACAATTCATACAAAGTAGGCTCATAAGAAAATGTAGCACTATGGTGGTGGAGGAGGCCCAGGCTCAAACAGTGGAGGGCAACAGCATTTAAATATACCGCAGCAGCACAGAATCCACAAACTGCATAATCAAAACCAAATTTCAAAATTTCAACTTTTTAAAAAATGCAGTAGAATTGTATATTTGCAGAAATTCCCCAATGCGGGTAAATTAATCTTGCGGGATGTGACTAGTTGTATTGGGCTGGCAGCCGGCTTATCCTCAAATCCCACTAGATTTATCCCGCATTAGAGAAAGCTCCCATTGTACATGATGTAGACCAAAAATATTGAAGTGAAAAGAACTTACCATAAATCCAAGCATCCCGCTTGGTGATAGGGAGGAGGAGCGGGGGCTAGCAGCGGCGTGGTTGGCTGTGGTGGCGGTGGATCCATCTCTGGCACTGGTATTTGCAGGTGATGAGGAACAAAGTCCAAAGAAAAACTTTATATGTAAGTGATCCAACAAACCATGCTATCCATCCCCAAGTCATAGTCTTCCAACTACCATTCAAAGAAGTTCAAAGTCTTTGCATAATGTTTGCTCAACTAACAGTACTTTGGAAGTTTTGTGTACAAAAATGGATGTGCATCTTCTGAACTACTACTCCCTAATGGCTCAACTACGGAACCACGAAAATTCGGAGTATAAAGTACTACTGAGTACAAATCGAACGGTTAAAAGACTTGGGAGTATATTAGGAAATCCCAATGAAACCAACTCCATTTTCTGAAGACATGTATGATAAAGTATGAAACAGTCAAGTTTCAATACTGGATCCTTTACCATAAGTGGACGAATATTCATTGACAATTGGGATCATTAAACCATCTTGTCTAGGTTAGAATCCTGTAATTTTTTCGAGGAAATTCACACAATTTATCACAATCAATAAGTTGTTATAAAGATATATTTCATTTTTTGGGGTAGAGGCCCATAAGTGAGTGATTGCTAATCATTGATTTAAAGTGTGAGAAGTTTATCACATTCGATAGTCATAATAAAGATAATTGATTTTTTGGAATAATTGCTCACGCTGACGTCCCTTGATGCAACTTAACTATAGAAGGAAATTTAAACGATAACTTTAGATTAGAAAACTGGAATCTACTAGAAAGCATGAGAAAAATCTCAAAGTTTATGATTGAATAATATGAAAGATAACAACCCTAGGTTCCCAACACCACATAAATATGGCTATATGCCCTACAACAAGGCTCTGCTAGGATATTCTAATGAGATACAAAATACAAAAATAAAATAATTATGAACACGCGAAGAATATTTTTCAAGTTGTTCTTTAATCTATTTTCTGTTCTACATCATTCCTAACAAATTAAATGAAATGAGTAATTTATAGTTAGCATTTTGAGCTGTTACTTTGACCAGATTGCGACAATTATGTGCAACCGCATGCGGCATGGAAAAATGTCTGGTGACCATGTGAGAGCAGTTATAGGTTTGACTTTTTTAATTACAAGATTATATATATTCTACACTAAATTTACGAAAGTAAGAATTTGAACATAGGTACAAACAATAAACTATCTTGATCAACTCGTCTAAACTGTCTGCATATGCGATCACAACTGTTATCCCAAGCAATCCATGTTTTTCTTTTTTTGCATTGCTTTAGGGTAAATGGGATTTTATGAAAATATGAAATAGAACCATTTTGCTGGTCCCCGAGTGGTGGATATAGTTGTAAAGTTTGGCTGCTTCAATCGGTTTGCAGGTTGTTTCGTGGTAATTTTGAGTTTTGGTGTTGCTATAATGTTGTTTGTTTGTGGTTTAGCCTTGTTTATCATTTGATACTTTTGAAAATCTGTATATTCTATGAACTAGAAATCAGATGTTAGTTTGTGGTACTAAATTGTGTGGTTCGTTGCCTCTGGGTTCCGAGCTTCTACGGCTAGCCATCCCTCACATAGGCTTCTTAGGTTTTCTCTACTAGCCACTTTTGAGCATCTATTGGTTGGGCCACGTAGAAGGGTATTTATTTTTGGGTTGGAACCTCGTATGCATTTCTGTTATTCATCGTTTTTGTACTCGACACAGAAAGAAACTATTACTCATGCTTTATTGCATCAGTTGCTTTATTTTTGTATGCTAGTTCTTTTTAGGGCATGTTGTAAGTTGTTTTATGTTTGGACTTTGTTTAATGAATTACTCTCCTTTGACCGAAAAAAAAAAAAAAGGGAACCAATATGCTTTGAAAACTATCTTTTTGCATTTACTGAGTTACAAGCAGCATACCATCCCTTTCATCTGCTAACATATTTGAATTTTTATAACTTCTGTACAACCACCAAACAACATACACAGCATATGATTTTCTTCAAAGAAAAAAGTATAGAAAAAAAAATCTTCAGAAACCCGCTTGCTTCCTCATGATTTCTTTGAGCAACCGACCGCAAACAAGTATCTGAACCGAGCTTAAAATCTGGTTTCCATCCTATCCGTGTGCTTTACCCAAGTCAAGTTTTCTCCTGTCATGGGGGCTTACCACTTGTTACGCAAAAGGACTCAAACCTGGGCTCAGTTAAATCCACCGTCTCATTATCGTTGGCACGACAACTCCTGGCATTTGAAGTCAAGAGGATCAATCTCTCCATATAGTTATCTGAAAGAGAATCTGTATCTCTTTCAGCACAGAGATTACGGTCAATGTCTAGTGGCAGTGAACAACGAACTGAACTTTTATTGGATTTAGCTTGCCTTAGTTCCTCAGCATCTTTATGGCCATCCATGCCTATGTGCTGTGCAGAAGAATACTCAGGTCAAGACTTTATACGCCTTGCTCAAATCGTACATTACGAGGATATGACTCCACAGGACATATGAAAAGTTAAAAATGACATAAACGACAGAGGTGCGGAAAAGCAATGTAACATTTCAGTGTACAAGAATTACCTCAAAAAGGTTTGCAGAAAAGTTTTTCCTTTTAGATCTCTCTGGTGAAATAGTCGAAAGGATTTGAACAACCTCACTCATGTTTGGTCTAGCATCAGGATCCAACAGTAGGCATTCTTTTGCCAAGTAAGCCATTATCTGCATCTCTTCTTCCGGGAAGTTTCCAGCTAAATCTGGATCGGCCAACTCTGTGATTACTCGCCTACTATCCTGTAAACGAGGCGTAGCCTACAACAAAGACAAAAATGTTCATATGCTAACATCAGTTTTTATTAACCCATAGATGTATTTCTGAACTAATTATTTATGACAAAGACTCAGTGTAATTAGCATCGTGGTAACAAAACGGAATTTCATGCAAAAAAATTGATGGATATACGTTCCTAGTAATAAAGTTAGCATTTTCCTTACCCAGATGACAAGGCTTTCTTCTCCCTTGTTGGTTGATTGATGGATGGGCTTCCGACCAGTAATAAGCTCAAGAAGAACCACGCCAAAACTGAAAACATCCGACTTAAGAGATGCTCTGCCAACAATTGCATACTCCGGTGCAAAATAACCAAAAGTCCCCTGCATTCTAGCTGGAGAACTAGATGCACTAGGGAGACCATCAGCTTTCAGGCGTTTCGCCATACCAAGATCAGTTATCTGCACATATATAATAAATGTTTCAAAATATAAGATAAGCATGCCAAATATCTGCTTCAAATTAGGTTTATCTTTCAGTTCCTAAAAGCAAAACAAACTGTGTTCGTAGCTAAACTGTCATTATATAGTTATTTCCCTTGTTTCATTATAGAATCGAAGATTTCAATTGACGTCTCAAATAATCACTTCGTACTTTTGCTTGCCAATTTTCATCCAGAAGAATGTTTGTGGATTTGACATCTCGATGCAGGATTCTTGGAGCAGCTGCATCATGGAGATATTCCAAACCCCTTGCAGCTCCAATGGCAATTGAAACTCGAGTGACCCAATCCATGTTTTTCCCTTCATCCCCATCCAAACAATCTCTCAGGTTACCATTATTCATGTACTCAAATACCAATAGCCTCTCAGCATTTTTTCCGTGGGTTTCAAAGCAGTATCCAAGCAAAGGCACCACATGAAAATGATGAAGTCTTGCTAACATCTCAATCTGAGGAAAAAACAGATAAGTAAAGTTATTTCTTCTGCCAAGAAACCAATAAACAGGATGTTGATGTATTTCGAGAAATGTACAGAAAGATGAGGTACTACCTCTTTTAAAAAGACACAGTTCATATCTGGCCCTTTCAGAGCTTTTAGACGCTTAACCGCAACAATTTCGCCATCTTTGAGCTGGCCACGATAGACATAGCTACTTCCACCAAGTCCTATTAGATTGGAGTCTGAAAACTTATTGGTTGCATTTTCCAGTTCAAAATATGAAAATTGAATAATTGCTCCAGGTGTAGCTCGGGGTTTGCTCCTAAATACGCAGGAGGTAAAGCACCCTGTGAATTGAAACAGAATGGTTATAGCAGTTCCTGTATGGAGAAAAATACACAAATAAAAGGCGCATGTTTAAAGGAATACTAAGAAGTGAACAGGCCGAAAAGATGAGCGGGTATATAAATATTAAGAAAGCAAACTCTGCTAAAACAGTCCATAGATTAAATTACCTGTGCCTTTACTGATGGGGGAATCCATATTAATTTTGGTCTCAAACAATGAGCTCTTATAGCTAATTAAGTTGGAAGCACTATTGCAACTTGTTTCCGTGTCTGATGAAAATATTGGCGGTTGAATAGAGCACTTGGCCCTTCGGCAGAAGTAGCATGCCACCGAGGAAATAAAAGCAAGAGTTGTGAGTATGACACATGCTAAAAGAATAATCACAACAACTTTGCTCGGAAAATGGCTTTTTGAAGGCTGTGCTGCATTGAGATATCCTGTTAACGAGCAATACAGAACAAGTCACAGTTAAATGACATAGCAAAAATTCAGATGTATGTAAACAAGATTATCTAAAGTATGTCCATGCGGAATATTATGGATGTGTCAATACATGTAAGTCAAAGATGGGATGTCTCAAAAAATGGGGTCTGCGTATACAGGACTCGTGCAGTAAACCAAAATTCATGGTCACAAAAAGCAATCAATTTAAAGATAGAATGAATTTTCGAGATTTTTTTTAAGTGCATCCGTTGACCAATAAATCTATACATAATGCAGACTTTAGAACATGATAGATTTCCTGGTTCGATACAGTTTGTCCAACGTATAACTTAGTATTCTACCACCAAGAAACAACTTATACTGAAACGATTATTAAAAAGAAACATTTGTGTGTGTGTGTGTGTACGAGAGAGAGAGAGAGAGAGAGAGAGAGAGAGAGAGAGAGAGAGAGAGAGAGAGAGAGTACCATAAGTGCAGTTGCAGGCTGTAAAACAATTAGGATCGTGACCGTCTGCTGCCACTTTAGGAAGGGCATTCGCAGCACATATGCATGTCCATGTAGTATTAGTATTACTTCCAGCATCTATATCAAAGGCAAAGTTGACCATTGTTATACACCACAGAGTACATGCAAAAAACAGGTGTATAATAGTATTTCAGTCACCAAAACAAAAGGATCTTTCTTAACCAACGCAATTAATTCCTAACATGCAAGGATTTAACTGAATTTTTTTTTTTTATGTATAAAACTAACTTACAAAGAACTTCTACCTAAACATTGAGTGAAAAAACACAATGGTTACTCAAAGCCATTATTCTTTCTATTTGAACATATAAAGAATCTCCTATGTGCGCAGAAAAATCACAAAGTGCACTCAGAACATATTTGACATAATATTCGAATATGTATTGACCAGAAACTGTTATAAACAGAACCAAATATAAAGAGATGGCAGAAGGGACAAGTGTAAAATTCTATCGGTGTATCAAAAGAAGTGTAAGCTTTGGTGATTGTACCATAAAGATCAGTGGCATACCCTGACTGCAATTACAGGATGCCGAACAGTAAGGTTCTAGGGTGTAGCTCAGGTTTCCACGATATGAGCATCTACATGTCCAGTCTGTTGCGTTGGAAGTACGCGAATCCTCATCTGCTGCAATAAATTATCCAAAGAGGATTCACAGATATTGTTCAAATGACACTGAATTACAGATTTGAAGGCAAGGATGGTGTGCCTTGGATTTACCATCATGCAATATCAATAACTTTTTTCATAAAAATAGAGCAATAAATGAGAAAATCAATACTAACCGCAAATACTTTGCTGAATCACGATCAAGGTTATGAGACAGGCAAGGGAAACTTTCACTTGGAACTTCATTTATTCTAACCTGAACAGTATGACGATATCATATTGAAATTTGAATCCATTACAAAAATGAATACAACAGAAGTAAAATAATAAAGACAAGCGTATAAGACATTTTCAAGTCCTAATGAAAAACTCAAAATGAACAATTATGTAAGCATCCAGTAATATCGTTTTCCCTAAAAATGCTGCAAAATGCAAACAACAGCCATGACACCGATATAACAAACTGGAAAGATAAAAAATTCAAGCCATTTACATTGCAGATAATGATTCCAAGAGATTAAAGGAAAAGGAAAAGAAAACTAAAATCCGATGTGATACTCTCGTAAATCTGAAAGGCACATAAAATCCGGAATCAAACAGTTGAAAGTTAGTCAAGCATGTAGAAGTAAAATATGACAGGCAGGTGTTGTTAAATTCATGGTTGGCCAACAAATTGATAGCAACCCACTTTGCTATGCACTCAAGCAAAATATGTAGTATAACATGAAGTTCGATTATGTGGTATTGTCAACACAAAATTTTGGCGAAAACGACTTCACAAAGTTATTGTTGACCCATGGTCATGGATAGCTATACCCAGTCTCATAATTACACACAACTAAAAACATAAATGCAGAAATAACCATTAAAAAAATCCACATTGCATTACTCATTTAAACCTGTAACTGCGGTAGAGTTGCATCAAATACGAAAAACCGGAAAATTCAAGGCTTGCAGGAGCAGAAATTGGCCCAACAAATGAGCGACTGCCCCCATCCATCATCAATGCATTTCTGCTTGTACCAGTGCCCATCCTATCTTAAAACTAATTAAACTGCCTCCTCAAACAGTATACAAAAACTTAAAAAGGAACAAGGTTCCTACAAACAAAATTATACCTTCTTTACAGTAACTCTAAGATTTTAAAAGTGACATTGCTTCCAAACAGATAGAAAGTATAAAACTTTAAGAGAATTAAGGACAATCAGCACACCTGAGAAAGTAAAGAACCGCAGCAGAATACGAAATCAAAAGGAACAAGCATCGAGCTCAAAGTACTAAAAATATCGCAACTCCCGTCCCCACTCTTTTACCTTCAGAGTTTAAACATGAGTAGAAGTACACAAAGTGGAGCATAGCAAACCCATTATAACAACGACCAGAAAGGTCTAATATACGCAATCTCTTCAAAGATGATGGGGTGAATCTAGAAAATGGACAATGCCGAAAGCACATGTGACACGAACAGCGGGGAAAGAGACCAATGGGGTTCATGAATTAATGGAATGGAGAATAGGAAACTCAAAACAAATCCATCAACCACCTCTCTGAAAGCTGCCCTTTTGCAAACCAGAAAGAGACCCCTCAGCTGCACCTAAAATCTAATCCAACATTACCCATCGAAACCCCACAATCTGTTAAATTATAGCAAACGTGGCTCTTTACTAAAATACTAACCGAACTCTCCAACCTTTTCAAATGAGAAATATTCAGACACCCCAACGGCTACATATTTTAAAAAACGCTTCCTATTTTTGTATTCACATTGGGAAATAACGGTTAAAGTTTATCCAAGACTTTTACTTAGCTTCAAAGACAGACAATCAGACATACATGTATCGATACTAGGTCCGTAAAGCGAACAAAGGTTGAGCTCACACTGGGTCCTACCAATCTGTCTGCTGTCGGAAGTGGGCCCAATATTGGGTCATTGTGGGCTCCATATTGGGTCGTAGTGGGCCCTGCGTATATAGACAGCGTGAATGGGGGTGACATAATAAAACCACGGTTGAGAAAATGCTACACAAACCCTACTCACCAACCAAACTATTCCAAAAGAGTAAAGACATAAACTTTTTTGTCAAATTATAGTCACCAACCGTGCCTTTCATTATTCTTTAAGTTAAATGAAGTTTCTAAATCCGTGCATACAACAAATGAAAATTCAAAAATTTTGGATTTGGTTTGTTGGGAAATCTTCCATTGATATGTGAACAAAACTTCCTTCCCAAAAGATGAAATCTCTTTTCTTTTTGACAAAGCAATATTTATCTCCATAGCTCTGATCAACTAACCTAACCCAGTTGCGCAAAATTTAGGAGTAGACTATGGAGATGGATGGTCTGCCCTCTCCTTCCCATACCCTTTCTATCATCTCCTGTTTTGTGCGATCACGATTAAGCCACGTCAATATTTTATATTGATTTTTTTACAGAAATAATAAGACAAAAAAAAATAAGAATATAAAATGTTAACTTGTTTAACCGTGATCGCACAAACAAAAGAGGATGTGAAAGGTATAGAAAGGGAAGGGTAGACAATCCATCTCCGTACAATATGTGAGAGAACGTAGTGACGTGGCATTGACTGCGTAAAACATAGTTAATAGGTTAGGAAGTAGTAACATACACTTAATTATTTCCTCGGAAAAAATATGTACTTAATTACTAAAACACCCAAGAGAATGCTCTTAAATACATTTGAGTCCAATAACCAGCGTTAATTTTCTCGTCCGCCAGAAGCTGAAATGAGTCCACCAGATCCGTACAGAGAGAAATAGAAAATTGAAAAGCAAAAAACGGCATGGCATGGAAATCGATTAACGTAGTGACAATTTGGATATATTTTTACCTTGACAAAAAGTGATTCTGAAATACGGCCGGCTTCTGGGATTTCGAGGTGCCTCCGTTGGTGCTAGAGAAGCCAGAAAATCGCGCCTGAATAAGCGCTTTTTAGAAACCCAATCGGCTTTTTGACCTCAGGCATTTCAGATCTGGTAATCCAACTATAATATAGGAGAAATGGAGAGAGAGGGAGAGAGTCAGAGCGTCTCCATTTTCAAGTGCGAGAAGAAGCGGCAGCTTCTTCAGCTGAAGATAGACAGTGAGAGTGTGAAGGTGAGAGGGTTCTTTCTTTGCAGAGAGGGAGAAAGACACATAATAATGAGAGATAATGCACTTGCGCCGAGGTGGCTCAGCCTTGCTTTCCGAGGTGGTCCCACTTCTTTATATATTTAGTTTTACTTGTTACTTTTAAAGAATGTAATGTGGCACTTCGTGTATAGGAAAAATACAAATTGGTAGGGTTTTTTTTTTTGTTTTTGTCTTTTTCTTTGTAAAAAAAGAACATCACATTGTAAGTTACGGTATCTATCATTTTTGAGTTTGGAGAGACTATAAGAAATTTCACTCTATCTATGGTTATAGTCAAACAGACCCATTAGCTCGGAACATCGAACATAAGACCTTTCACATTTTCTTTGTTTTATTGGTAGAGAGTTAAGAATAGACATAAAAATCGTGAAACCGAAAAATCGAATCACATCGCGACAAAATAACCTTAAAAAATCGTAGACCAAAACAAGTCGACTTAGGTTCAAGATGGACTTGACAGAGGAAGAGCAAATCACTTTGATCGAGATTTTTGGAAGGTGTAGTGTTGCTAACCACAATGTCTTCTAAGCCATGGATTTCAAGAACATCCATAAATGGGACCGCCATGAGAGATAATTGTTGCGATCTATAGGGGTGGTTATCATATGGGAGACATTGAAGGAGGTGAGAAGAGAGGCAGTCGGGGTGGCCATGAGAGAGTTGTGAGGTGGCTGGAGTGGGGATTAGATAGGATCGTTAATGGGGAGTATTAGCTCTGGAAAAAAGCTGATACCATATAGAAGTAAGAAAAATAACAAATATAAATGATTCATGTATTTATTGAATGGTCTAAATTTACAGTACATATCCATGTAACTGCTGAATAGTCTAAATTTATGCTACTTTTTTCATCATATAAATGGGTTAATCATCTTATGAAGACTACCATATTTAACACACGGGGCAAATGAAACACTCCAAACTCTTGCTATCTTTCTAACAAAACACACCAATTATGAAGGTTGAAATTACTCAATGAAATTTGGGCGAAGGTGGTGTTCGATGCTGCCATGGCTTCCACGGTGAAGAAGTCCGACCACGAGGACGGAGCAAGTGAAATGATGTTGCCATGGCTTCCAAAATAAAGAATAGGAGGGTTTTGGAGGAGGAGAAGTGGGTGGCGTCGACAGAGGAGACAAGGTTTTCGGAACGTGTTGGAGAAGACAAGGTTTTCGACGCTAAAACTATGGCAGAAGCAAGGAGGAGAAGGGCTGGAGAGAGATGTTAAAGTGACTCTCAAAATTGAGACTCTCTTAAAACTGTGACTCTCTATGGACTCTCTGTCACCTCATGTTAGCATAATTTCAATCTAAGGCTAGGGGAGTCCCACTTTGAGAGAGTCCTCTTAGCATTTCTCAAGGATGAAAGAGGCAAGGCATTGGGATGAAATGGGATGTTTGGATATGTGGTTAACGTTGTGTTTGTTTTTCCCGCCCCCTCAGTGTAGATAATATCGTTTGTTAAAAAAATAAAAATAAAAACACATTACGTTTGACTACATGATTGTAGAATGATCGTTATAACAAGTGTTTTGTTCTCATTGGGCCACTTCATATGGTCAAGCATTATTCTTTGAACAAGCAATTTGAGATGTCATAAATCTATCGTTAAAACATGAAAATTCACATCTATAATATTAATTTCGAAAATCCTCTGTATCAACAAATCAACAAGAGAGTAAAATAACTAGGGGTGGGCTCGAAAAACCAAAAAAGTTAAGACCAAATACCGAAACTAGAAAAACCGAATTGATTGAAAATTGAACCAAAACTAAAAAAACCGAACTAAATCGAAAGCTATTGTTCAGTTTAGGTTCTGATGGTTCAAAAACCGAATTAAACCAAATTGAATGAATATAAATTATTAATTATTTATGTTGGGTGTTCATTTTTCAAACCCGTTTCCAAGTTAACTGTTAGCATAATTTCAATCTAAGGTTAGGAAAACCTAACTTTAGGCTCAAATATGTTGAAATCTTTATTCCTTAGATTTTTTTTCTTCATTTTCTCTCTAATATCTAGGTTATAAAGAAAATGAAAAAAATTTGAAAAAAAAAAAACCGAAACTGAAAATCAAACCAAATCGAACTACGAATTGCAAAAACTGAACTGAACTGAATAGTAACTTGAGTTTGATTTTCGATTTTGGCAAATAATCAAACCGAATGAAAATGAACCCATCCTTGAAAATGACCTTCATGTCCATTTTTAATTAAGTAATTTTAATATTAATTTTCATAAATGAGGTGAATTAATAATTTTATACTTGCTTTCCCAAAAGAGGGTGAAAAGACATTTTTATCTTCTATCACAACAAAAAAGTTAAAGACAGTAACGTAATTTCACAAAACAAATATCTTTCACTTTCTCCACTCCCACGTTCTCTCTCACTTTCTTCCTTTCTCCTTCAATTTTAACAACAAAAGTAAAAAATTTCACACACTTTATGTGTAGACATATACTAGTATCTATTATAACAACTTCATCTACCACATACATAGCATGCCCATAAATTACTAATATCACCTGCTTTTGTACAATAAAAACTAGTATAAATTATAATATAAGTAAATTGGTAATATTATATGCATATTTTAGCACATAGAAAAATTACTCGGCATCTTCTGATTATTTATCTCAAAATGATGGTTAGACGTATAATAATGTCATGAGTTTATAACTTTTCTGTTTATCATTTTTTATGGTTCTTTTTCTCGTTTTTGTGTGACTAATTGTAGTCCCAATAAAGGCACAATTTTCATCACTTTGTTTTCTAGATCAATCACTTTAATTTAAAATAAAATTTTCGCACTAATTTGGTTACTTATCTAGCTAGAAAGCATTAGGAACATATTGTTTATAATGACACACCCCGACTCGAACATCGGGACGTGCTGGCCGTCACGTGAGCGTGACGAGGCCATGTGCGCAGTGCGGAAGAATAAATGTAGATAATAAGTACTAGAGTATCATTACTAGTGCTACACGCACATAAAAGAGTGTGGAAGTTAACAGCATAATTTACAGAGTTCGAGCATCCTAGGTGCAGTCCAAAAAGACATAAGCAAGAAAGCAAAATATTTACATGGATAGTGTGCTGTCAGATATGCCTTGAAGCCTCGTTTGCCACCAACACTACCTAGTACCTGGAGGGGTGCAAAACAAAAGTGTGAGTGGGCAAAAACAAAGCTTTACCAAAATCACTTCGATATAAAAGTTGTAACTCCTCTCTGTAAAACATGTATACTTCCCAGAAAATATGTATATACGTACTAGTACTGAAAACCATCAATCAACCAATCAATCAATCAATCAATGCCATGATCGAATGAACCATAATCAGTAATAAGCATGTATCAAATATCATCAATCAATCAGGTGATATCCCAACTCAAATCATGCCGGCAATATATATGTCAATCAGTCGAAGTCACCTCTAGTGACCTGTACGGCTGAATTTATGGCTCCACAACCACATCCTCAATTCATCTCTCAATCAATAACCTGCACCCATGACGGAACCCCCTAATGTGGTATGTACGTCAAGCTGGGTATATAACGCTCTGTGCTATGATCACGTGAAGGCTGGCGACGAATCGCAAGTCACCTACGAGTCGGAACCACCTAGTGTGGTCTGTACGACAGGCTGGCACTTGCCTTGGATCTAAGGTGAGCGTACTGTGCGGGAGGTGAACGATCACGTGAAAGCTAAGCCCTACTCTGGCGGCACAAACCCCGATGTGCAGGTAAATGAGCCATATCGAAATCTCATCGATATCACCATAACCATCATAACACAAGCATACACTAACCTGACTTACCTGGCGCCCGCGGTGCATCAATATATAATCATATAAACATAAAAATATATATGGCATTCGACATGGCATTCAATTTCATAAAAGCATTTTAAAACGTATTTCTGGGAATCAATTATATATATATATATATATATATATACACACACACATATACATACTGAAAACCAAAAGCCCACTCACTGATAGGTAGACGGGTCGTAGCCCCCGAGCCTCGCGTGGCTGCGCTCGTCCTCAGGATACGTCTCACCTATATGCGAAACAACTATATAACCGTTCATTACGCACATAGCCCAAATCAAGTAATAACTTCTCATACATTGCTCAATTGGGGTGTTTGAATATACCAACATGCTCTACTCAATCCCACGAACACCCCCATATTTTTAAAATAATTTTTGGAAGCCTCACGCGCCCTCACGCGCCTGCCAAGGCACGGCAACACGCACCGCCCACGCGCGGCCACGCGCCGTGCACACTTACGGAAACCCTAACGCCATTAAGGAATATTCCTTTAAATCCCTAGAATATTCCGTTAAATTTAACTGGCGCCGTTAACCTCCATTAGGAATATTCCGTCAACTTTGACGGAATATTCCGTCACCTTCAACCTCAGTCGCCGGCGACCTGCGCCAGCGCCGCTGTGTCGCCGGAAACTGGGTAATTTTTCTACCTTCGATTTCTAACTCATTTTTCAACCAAATTTCACGAAATTTACACCAAAATGATCCTTAGGACAAGGAGAAGAGATTTATACCGCTTTGAACCCAAAATCCATGTGAATCTCGCCAGAGAAATTTCACGAATTCCGGCCAACTTCCAAACCGGTGATCCCGAAGTCTAAACTCCTTCAATTTTGTCCTCCAAGCATCCCAAGACTATTCTAAACCTTCCTATGATCTCCAAATAAGCTGAAACACCATAGATTTCGAGTGCATGAACAGTACCATCCACGGTACTACACGGGTTCTAGGGTTCTCGACGGTTTCAACCTAAACAAATGGTACGGTTGCACTCACCAGGTTACCAGGGTTCCTAAGATGTTATCTAGGGCTTTGATCCGTGACCAAAACACAAGAGATAGAGGTTGTCCGTACGTTTGCAAGAGAGAGGATAGAGAGTTCGAGAAGAGGAAGGAAAAAGTGACGGGGAGGGGTAGTCTGCACACGTGTTGTGCAAGTGTGTGTGTATATATTCCTCATCCAACCCCATCCACACAAAATCAACAAAATTACAATAAAATAAATATATATAGGTACCCCTACCTATAAACATTAATCCTTATTCACACATCCTCTCACTCCCGCAAGGGTAAAATCGTCATTTCATAAATAACACATTCATTAACTCGGAACGGACTGTTACATATAATCAAAGGGAGACTACGAAATTTAAACTTTGGACATCTTCAACCTTTTAAAAAAAAATATCATTAAACTAAGAGTTAGTTGGAAGAAACATCGCCAACATTACCATGCTTGAAAATTAGCAGACTTTTTGATAGGGCTTTCTCCCTTGGGCCACATTTTAAGAGAAACAATATTTTATAGAACCAAAACAATTACAATCAACAAAGAGAACACGAGCTCTCGCCCAAAGCCTCCTAAAACCAAAACCTAGGGGGAGTGTAGTCAATCTAAATTTTAGAAAATTTTAAAAGATTTTTTTACGTGACAGATTTTAAAAGATTGTAGAATCCTTACAATTTTCAAATGGATTTTCAAGGATTCTTGTGGACTTTGATTAAAGATTTGAATGGATTTTAAGAGATTCTTGTCATTTAAAAAATTATTTCTTAAATAGAAAATAAGATTAAACATAAAAAATAAAAAAAAAATAAAAAAAAAAAACTTTAAAAAAAAATTTGAAGAACTTTGCCCAATCCTCCTGTGTAATGTAACTCTAATCCTCCATGATCCTCTACCAGTAGAAAATTCAAATACAAATCAAGCTCACCGAAGTCTAACTTCCACCATACTTATTCATGAAGGCAAGATGTAGAAGGATTCAATATGTGGGGTAGATAAAATGGTTGGGTTGAGGGCTTACCTGACAAATTCCACCCATTAATGTAAAATGCCTTGCCATCCAAGTTACCGAAAGACATGTAGATGAAGGCTATACACGACAGGAATCCAATAATTAGGTAGAACATGCCATTTCCTACAAACTACCATTTTATTCTTCTTGCAGAGGACCTCAAGATCATAAAAAGCCCCAAAGTTTAATAATTTGATTTGGGCTTTGCCTAAATTTCTTTGAGCTTTGTCTCAATTTTATGGCAGACCTTCAAGCCTTTTTCTTTCCAATTTGTTGTTCCTAGCCGCGAGTCACTGTCCACCTGTTCCAGCTATTTGAATCCTCAGGTGCCTTCTCCATGGATTTCGATTGAAGGTATGCTTTGGGTTTCAGTGGTTGCTAAAGTTCAATTTGCACGATTTGGTAAGATTATGGGAGCGCTTATAGCACGGGTGACTTACCCCACCCCCATTTTCCCTTCATCCTTTCGGTTCATTGGTTCTTCTCTCGATGGAGGTGTCTTGGCGGTGGTGATGCAACTATTTGGTGGAGGAGGCTAGTTCCTGTTTTTAGGTTTAGGGTTTTCCGTTTAAGGATTGCTATGGGGCTCACTTTTGGGGTTTGTTTCCTTGTTTTCCTTTTGTATTTGGAATGTTGTATATTGTCATTGGACTTTTCTCACTTTGTATCAATGTATTAAAAGCGTGAGGCGTGGGCGAGGCGTCCGAGGGGAAGCCCGGCCTAGGCGTGAGGCGAAGCCTCACTGGACCTAAATTTTTTAATATATACACTGAGCATACACATATATTATATTAAAAAGAATAAAATTATTAATCAATAATCATCCTGAGCACACACATATATTATAAATATATATACACACACACATATATATATATATACATATATTATATTATATATGTATAAAATAGAGGATGAAAAGTACAATGAGCACACATATAACAATGCACACAAACAACACACATCCATTATATAAAAAATAAAAATTAGAAAAAAGGCATAGGGACAAAAGTGCAAGGAAGAGGTATGAGGTAGTTAAAATCCTACCCAAAATTTGGGTTTGGGAGTAAAGAGAAAAAAAAAAAAAAAAAAAAAAAAAAGCCACTGAGGCGCCCCTAGGCGCGCCTAGGTGGCTCCGGCGAAGCCTTTCGCCCACTCCAGCTAAACTGAGGCGTTATCCATGGCGCCCAGCCTCAAGGGCGCCCTAGGGGCGCATTGAGGCTAGTTTTTTAAAACATTGCTTTGTATCAATGTGTTTTAATGAAATTAGTTGTTTTTGGAAGAAAAAAAATGAAATTAGTTGTTACACCCGAGAGAGAGAGAGAGAGCGCACTGCAAATGTGAACGAAATTTGAAGGTTCCTTAAGTAAACAAGTTCAAGCCTAAGAAAAGCCCCCTAAATTCCAAAGCTTGTAAAAGAGTCCAAATGTTGGCGTATTTTATGTAGGAAACAAGGTCTCCAAAGGAAATAAACCTGGACAAAAGATGACCAAAAGTTTAGATATTCGAACCAAAAATTGAGAATGGAAATACTCATCATTCATTAGATTCAAACTTAAAACATATTACTTACAAATGAAAAAAAATACCATTGAATTGTAGTACTATGTGGCATCATATTCCTGAAATTTGAATATAAAGAAATGAAAGAAAACAAATGAAGTGTTCAAACGGCTTTTGGGGGTATAGTTATTTCAAATACATGTCAAATGTATTTCATCTAGTTATTCAATCGAAATAGATTCACCCTCATGTTTTCTAGTTTATGTTGCAAATTGTCAAACCCAAATGCATATTTCGATCCCTCCACCCAACCAGAGTTTTTTTTTTACTTCACTCAATTGAATAAGTTAGAAGATTAGTAGTTCTTGAGTTCAAAACTTCAAAGCAATGATAACTTAGTGAAAAGAATGAGTAGATATACCATTATCATATATTCAAGTGAATAATTCACCCCAAAGTATCTCCACAATTACAAGGCTATACCCCCCTTCTCTTCTCATAAAAACAACAGAAAAGCTAAACCATAAACAAAATTAAAATAGAAAGACCCTCTATTCCCACCTCCTCCTCCTTTTTCACAATTGATCTCAGCCCCCATTATTCACATTTTACCCAGTTCTTATTCATGTACATGAGATAAAAACCAAATATACTCCCCCAAAAGTTAAATCACCCAAAATTCCTCTGTATCCCAGTTATGTCCCCAACTCCCTGATCCCCGACGAAAATTAATAACGAAACAAAAAGATCCATTGATGAAGAACATATGTAAGGTGAGGCGAAAAGATCCATTGATGAAGAACATATGTAAGGTGAGGCGAACGCTACTTTTGAGGATTATCGTGGCTGTGGCTTGGCCGGAAATGACTGAGCACTGCTGAGGGCTCATCGGGGAGATGGGTTCCCTAACAACATGGTTTGTGAACGTGTCACCATGTCTATCATCGATGGTGTTTGGTAAGATAGCACAAGGCTAGTGCTATCTGTGGAATCACCTCGAGCAGTTGCCCTCTGCCATGAGTGTGAGCTCAATCCTGATAAAACGTATGCTCTTCCCGATTCCTCATATGCACGAAGGTTTCCCATCCTTTCTTGCATCTCCTTTAACTCAGCAGAAAGTGAGACACACAGGCGGTCACCAGCTCGTGCGGAAACAGTTTCAGACAATGCCATACGACAGCTCTCCAGGACAGAGACTGCACCAGCCAAATCACCGTTCTCAGCTGCTACTCTAGCCTCGGCCATTGCTTCAGCTGCACGAAGCCTGTTCTGCTGCCTGTCTACTTCCAGCGACACTATTAGTTGTCCTACTACTTCAGGCCTTTGGATCGTGACTTCACTGCTTTCTTCCAAATTCACCATTTCTTTCGTAATGGGATCTCTGTAAGCACAGCTAACCTTTACCAGCGACATGTCATTACCAGACACATCATCTGGAATATTGATTGTCACCAAAAAATCCCTTTCTTCTTCAGCATACAGGTCTCCAACATCAATAGAACCCATTCTTGCATCAGCCATCATGCTGGTTCTGTAACTTCCTGCTTTTATTGATCCGAGTTGCAAACTCGCGTGAACACACTCAATTCTAACCTTTATTTCTTGCACTACCACACTTAAAAGGCCGCCAATACACTGTGCAAATGCATCCTGAATCACACTCTCAGCTTCTATGAAAGAAAATGTTCCACCAGAAATTTCCGAGATTGAATGCATTGAGGCAGCATCATGGTCTGCACCAAATCCAAATGCGTGAACTGGAATCCGCAAGCCCACTGCATTATTGCGACGGATAGAGATTGGGATAAGTGATTGGTAATCTGATCGGGGATGGATCCCACTAGGACTACTGACAGTGTATGTATCCTGCCCATCAGATAGTAGTATGATACTGCAAACTGGGTTCTTCCACTTGCGGTCTACTAACACCTTGGTACCTTTCCTAAGAGCCTCAGCAATGTTTGTCCCACCACTTGAAACCAGAGAGTTTACCGCCTGCAATGCCTGCTGTCGCCCAGTATCTGTTATCCGACGAAGGGTAAAAAGCCGGCGGGCAGTAGATGAGAAGGCAATTACAGACAGCCGATCAGATGGACCAAGGTTCTGTACAACAAACCCCATTGCCCGTTTCAGCAAAGCAAGTTTTGTACCTGCCATGCTGCCACTGATATCAAGCACTGTCACAAGATCTACTGGAGCACGAGAAATTTGAGATACTGGCGGTGTCTGGTTTCTGCTGCTATTCTGTCTTCCACTTGTAAGAGGAGCCTTAAGGTGGATTAGAACAGTGAAGTTATCATGAGAGGCTGCTCTTTGAACAGCCGGAACTTCAGGATATGTTTTGACCTCTATTGTTCGAATAGAATTGTTATCATAAGCATCTTCGACAGATGCGCTTTTGTTGGAAATCTCAGGTTGCTGATCTAAGCTTTCATCATCGTCAAATATAACTGGTTCAGGAGTGTGAAAGAGTGAAGAAACCGGTCGTGTTGCATCAACTCGTGGGGGAGGAATTTGTCGTAAAACGGTCATCCATGCATCATCTTGGGGCCAACCAACAGGGTTAATTCTAGAACCACTGCCTGAAAGATCAGAAGCGGGGCTCTGAAAGGGGATTTCTTTCCACTTTGCTCTGCAAACTGGACAAAGTTGGTTTCCATGTTTTACATTAGAAGTAATACAGTGGAAGTGGAAAGCGTGGGAGCACTCTGCAGTGAAAATGGCATGCCCCTGTCCTGTCTTCATGGTCGTCAAGCATATTGCGCAGGTCCTCTACAGTCAAGAACAACCTGGTTAGAACAATGTAGGATGGTACTACATTCAGAACGGAAAATGTTGAAGGTACACAGGCAGAATATATTAAAGTTACGGAAGCACCTCTGTCAACAAAAGTGATCCTTAAATTGACTACAGGAGGCACCTCATATAACCTACCATTGAAGGAGAAATCTAGGATAAATTCTAAAAACCAACTCTAGTTTATTATCTGATTAACATCGCATTCAGAACACTTGTAAAAATAAATTTAAAACAGGAATATAACATAATTTAGCAAACTAGGGTTTCACAGAATTGGCTAGAAAAATAAAACGCATTGTTCAATATTTTTTTTCTGGATCATACTATGTTTCATATATCTTTCTGCACAAAATATTACAATTGATTAGAAATATCTTCTTCAAGAATTCCATTTAGCATGTGGTTATTGCAGTTTACAAAGAGAGATTCATTCAGAACTTTATGTTTTTTATAGTTAATCACTTGCTGGAAAAACTGCATTTCTACAAGTCTCAAAATTAAGATTAAGGAACGATTTGATGATTCGACACATAAACTTGATGGGATAACCTTTTATCAGATTTACATGACCATAAGCTTCGATCTGTGGTTTTGAAACCGGTAACTCTCCAACAAAATCATTTAGCTATCACAGCAAGCTATGAAGAACAGTAATTAAGTACATAAAAAATGAATGTCCAATATGGATTTACAAGAAATTATACATGCATGTCCATGTCTTTGTGTACAATGAGCAGGCACTTTTCTAATCAAATAATAATAACAACAAAATAAGCACCCATATAGACATCTAGATTTCGTTTCAGCCCTTTCGGGACATGAGTTCTTAGTTTTCAGGTATCATGGATTATTAAAATAGTACCTCTCAGCTTTAACTCAAAAACCACTATTTGCATTTGCCCTAAAAACGTAGATTTGCATTTGGGGACTTGCATGCAAATCCAACCCTTTAATTTAGAGAATCTGAACCCTGGCTTATAATATTAATCAGAATTCTTTGATGCATGTGAATATTTGGAAGGGTCAACACTCCACAGTATCATATTAAAGCTTTAACCCTGCAGCTCCACTTCCACTTGTGCATAAAAAGATGAAATATATTTCACCGTATCTACAGCACAGTAACAGTTGCCAATTTCGAGATTCTTTATACAATTAATTAATCATTTTCTTGGTCATTAATACAATTAACTAACTATGATCAAAGGGGTGCCTAGTTTAATCAGCTAGCCAACAAAAGAAAGAGGTCAATGAGAAATGGTCAAAAAAATGGTGGAGGACACAACGGGAATTTCCATCGATCAAGGGGATGACTTTTCAAAAGCAGACAATAACAAAGCAAATTGCAGACAAACGATAAACCTTTCAAGTTGGTACGAAAAAAAGAAAATTGAAGCTCATCACAAGAAGAATGATGGATTGCTCTTCTCAATTGCCTCTTCAATTCTCCTTTGGTTGCTTTTGCTGATGCTCGTTGCAGGAAAGCTCACAACAATCAAAGGGTCCACAATCTATAGAGAGAGAGAGAGAGAGAGGTGTGGAACAGTGCACTTGTGCTGACCAGACAAAGCACTTTCCCTTGGAGGAAAGGAAAGCTGGAAAGGTACAGCAGGCAGCAGGGACTCAGCGAGTGAAGTGTATTCCTTTTCTGATGAAATGTTAGCCAAAGGACAATGGTCCTTAAAGGGGACTAGTCCACTTTCTCTATCCCCACAACCACAACCCTTCCTCACGTCTCTCTCTCTCTCTCTTTCTGCAAAAATAGCTGAATACAACCTGACAACTTCTCTCTCTCTCTCTCTCTCTGTGCAAATAGCCGAATACAACCTGACAACCAATACCCCATATTCACAAAACTCACATTATCACCACCATCCCCCACCCCAACAACACCACCATCATCTACCCCACACCAACAAATACACAAAAGAAAAAAATTTCAATAATGATTAGGAGTTGGCATCACCAGTAAATTATTATAAAACTATCATAAACATGTTACTTATACCATTTGTTTTGTTTATGCAATTGATATTGGGAGACAGGAATTCAAACTCGAGACTTCGGATGCAAAGGATAATGTTCTTAATTAATTGAGTTACGCTAACGCAAATATGTTTGGTTACGCCTTTACCTACCATAAAGTGCATGTAAAGAAACGAAATTTACTGTTCAAAGAAAATATTTAATTAATTTCATTCACTATTCACTACGAATCTACCATGGATATTCAACAAATAGCAAACACACATCTAGGCACCAAATTGCACAACAAATTAACAAGAAAATAAACCCACATGATAAAATTGCACAAATCAAACAAATTAGCAAAGATTGACACAAAGAACAACAAAACCAATAACCAAAAGCTTAACATGCAAATGAATTTTCAAAGAATACAGAAAAAATCCAAACCTTGGAGGACTTGGTTCCAGTTTTGGGCAACCGGAGGCCGGAAGACGACGGCGTGGGCGTGGTGGGTCGGCAATCGGAGCCACCACCCATCGGAGAAAGCAGAGAGGAGGATGAAACGGCGTCGGAGAATCTAGATGCGGCAACGTCATTCGATGAGGGTGTCGGTTCCTCTCTGGTTTGAGGAACATAGAGACATGAATTCAAGCCAAGAGCAAGCTTGGCTTTCCTCCATTTGCTTCCCATTTTTTTAAACTTGTTTTTTTCTCAGCTCAAAATCTTTGTAAAGATCCAAACTTTTTTCAGATCTTGAATCTGTGACCCATACCCATGATATAAGGTGAAGAAGCCATGGTGGAAGTATTGAATAATAAAGAGGCAATAATAAGTGTTTGAAAAGTTTGAGAGCAAATGGTTTTATAGAAAATGAAAGGGGAGAGAGACTGATAAGTTAGCCTTACTTATAGATATACAAATATATCCTATATTTCACACAACTTCATACCTTTAAAAACATTACAAGGAAGGACAAAAATTCCAATAACAGAAAACTAAGCCCAACCAAAAAAGAAACTGACCGACTAAATTACGGCTCATGCCCCTCGACTATAACCGTTAATAAACGAACACATTAACCACTACACAATAAAAAATCATAAAAACTAACCGGTTCCCCTTTTCCTTTATTCAATACCCGCGATTTCATCTTTCCCAAATCTATCATTTCAAACATTATCACGCAAAAGATACTTTCCTAGAAAGAAAGAAAAACCCCTAAAATCTCCATAGTTTCCGACACTTTCAAGTCGGATTTTCAGTATGTGATACACAAGTTCAATCGGATTTCCAGAAGTTAGCATTACAAACGTTTTCCTACTACTCAAAATCGTCATTTTGAATGATTATATTTCGAACTCTATAAAAAATGAATGCATTATCAAAGTTTTGGATGCATTATCAAGTGTTTTTGCAAAAGACACTTTCGGAAAACTATCAAAAACGCATGCATTATCAAGTGTTTTTCGCACTTGATTTTACAAAAAATCCAGTGTTCTAGTTCGAGAAAAAACAATTTCAGTGTTTTAGATGTTTCAATTTCGCTTTTTTAGTTTATATGTATACTGATTCTTCAACAATATCTGAAAAAGAAAATGAATATGCGTCTAAATTTTGTGAGTAAAAATATTAACTGTCTAGCTTTGATGCTGCACTTTGTACTAATGCTGCACTTTGTAAATTAATTCTGGTTCTACTTTTTGTTTGTAAATTGGTTCTGCACATATATATGTTGTAGAAAAAGAAAAAAGGAATCTGCATCAAGCTTGTGTTAAAACAATTATGCATCTACATTGTGCGTTAACAACCAATTCTGCATCTACCTTGTTTGCTAAGTGATGTTGCATCTACTTGTGTGCTAAGTGATGCTGCATCTACTTGTGCGTTAAGTGATGCAGCATATAGCTTGTGCGCTAAGTGATGCTGCATCTAGCTTATGCGCTTAGTGATGCTGCATCTAGCTTATGTGCTTAGTGATGCTGCATCTAGCTTGTGTGCCTAGCATCTGCCCCTTTGCATTTAGTTTGTTATTTATATGACTTCATATTATTTGATTAAAAATTATACTCATTATAGTTTCATTTTTTTTATGAAGATGTCGCCAAAAGTAAAAAATTGTGCAACCACAAAGAAATCAGCTCCAAAACCTCCTGCCGTAAAATGTCGGGCGACAAATGATAAGTATGTTTAAATAAGACTGAATCTCATGACCTTTGCAAAACTAATACAAGAGCTCAAGCCAAAACTTGATGAAAAACTAGAAGTCTTGACATTCATATATAAGTCACCTTTTGGCAGACTTGTGAAAGCTTACATAAAAGGTGAATTACAAATGAAGAAATCAGACTGGGATGTCATACATATAGTGAATTGGATTTGTGATCACACCACAATCATCAAACCAATAGAAGGAAATGAGAAACGCTTGCCTACAACAGTGAAGTGGGATTTGGCAGTTCTACATGAAAAAATCTATAAAGAAGCAAATGAAAATTTGGAGGTAAAGCTGATACTGCATATACTTTTATGTAAAACAAGATTCTACATGTACTTTGTGTGAAAAGATATTATGCATGTATGATTCTGCGTATGTCTGTTGTGTGTTGTTTTTAAACAAAGTATTAAAAAACATAACTTTTTAACATTTCACAGCAGGACAATGCAAAACCAATTGAGGAGTTAGTTGAACATCACTTAGAAGATGATGATGACGACTTTGTCGATCCTCCACCTGCATCAAAAAAGAGAAAATGGAAAAGCAAGTAGCTAAGAAGGGACCAAAAGCCAAGAAAGCTAAAGCATCAAAAAAATTGGTGCTTGAACATGAAGATCTTGAAGAAGATGAAACCGTAGTGGGAAGGATGAAACCGTAGTAGGACCTAAGCGTAAAAAAGGTGATGTTGATGATGAGATGGATGACGTTCAACAGCAAGAAGATGATGATAATGAAAGAACAGTTTCAAATGTGCCGAAAGAAAAGGCAATGATCAAATAGATGATGAAGATATTCAAATGACACTGGCTGCGTGGAAGATAAAAACACAAAGCCAAGATAAGCTCAAAAAGTCAAGACGATGACCCAGCGAACAAAATGGAAAATCCAAAAATAAGCTAATTCTACTTAAAATTTAATAACAGAAATGTTTAGTAATAATATAAATGCCACATGACATAATTCTAGTGGTTGAGTTTGTTAATATAGTTAGAAGGGTATCATTGTAATTGGGATATATGGCTATATAAGGGATTGTATAGCTATCATTTCTTTAAGTTCATTTGTATACATTTTCTCCATTCAATCAATACAATCTTTCTAGTTTTCTCTCTATCTTCTTCCTCTTTCTCTGTATCAATCCTTTATCTTTGCAATGTAGTTAATATGGTATCAGAGCCACCAGGCTCACACCATGATTCTGGTTCCACTTCTCATTAGTTTCGTCTATTTCTATTTTTACTCTGTTAGAGATTTCGTTAATTTCTTTGGTGCTTCTGCAATCGTTCAGTTCGTTCAGTATTTTCTAGGTAAATTTTCGTTCTGGGTTGTGATCAGAGATCATAAATTTTGGTTGAGAAGAGATGGGGTTTCCCGAAGCAGTTTCTGGAAGCCAAGAAGGTCGCCGGACTGAGCGAAGCCGTGGATGGTGGTGGGTCTGGCGGATGTTGACCGTTGATCTATCCTTCATTCCTTCTTCCTCTCCTTCTTCCTTAAGGCACGCGCGATCGATACGACCTCCCTCTTCGCCGTCTCATTCTTGAAGAAATCGCTATTCTGAGCAAGAAATTTCAACACCTTCTCCACTAACCCTAGAGGGACGCCTGCGAATACTTCGTCTCGGGCGAGCTCTGTTCCTCCTGGCGCCATGGATTCGATAAAAGTTTGAGAATTTGAGCGGAGTCTTTCGATCCTGATTCTTCTGCTGTTATCGTCTTCAAGGGTTGTTGCAGAGGTGCGAAATCAGAGTGTTGGATTCTTCTGGGTTGCTCAGTGTCTCCGTGATTGTTTTAGTTGTTGTTACTCCTTTAATTCGAAGATTATAGTTAATTTTTGATTTCTGGGTTGCTAAATTCTCAAGATGTTGAAGTGGGATATTTCTGATTGATCTGGGATATATGTGTTGATTTGGGTGTTTGTGTTCACCTGCATATATTGTATTGGATATGTTGATGTGTTGAAATATGAAGTTTTGTAGTCAAGAAAATGTCAATCTTTCCTGAAAATGTCATTCTTTCTACATCAAGAACGTGTGGGTACAAGAAAGTGTTATTCTTTCTGCATCAACAACGTGTAGGGGTTTGGGTGCTGCTTGAAGATTGGGTGTTTGGTGATCTGAAACGGCGATGTGTGGTTGTTTGGAGATTTGGTGGTGCGATTTTGGTAAATCAGGTGAATTCGTTTACTGGTTTTGTTTGTTACTTATTTCTTGAAGCTGTGGCCTTTGATGTACTTTCGAGATTTAATTGAAGTGAAGATTTGGAGCTTTTTTGGTAAAATCTTGATGTGTTGATCTCTGCAAGTATTAGTTTTTCTGTATCTTTCCTGCGAGTATCATTCTCTAGGGCTTGTCGATTTAAAGAAGAAAGTGTCATTCTTTCTATGAATCTTGGAGTTTCATTCTCCTAAGTTGTAGTATGATTTGGAGTTTTATTCTCCTTGGGTATTTTTCTGTGAATCTTGGAAGAAAGTTGTGTTCATGGAGTGTCAGTCTCCTTATTTGGTATCTTTAGTAGGAGTGTGAGATTTGTGTTGTGCTTTGGAGTGTCATTCTCCTTGGTTGATTTGGTTTCTTGGAGTGTCATTCTCCTTGGTAGACTTAGTTTCTTGGCAGTGTCAACTATGGCTTCTCCTTGGTTGATTTGGTTTCTTGAAGTGTCATTCTCCTTGGTAGACTTAGTTTCTTGGAGTGTCATTCTCCTTGGTAGACTTAGTTTCTTGGCAGTGTCAACTATGGCTTCTCAGTTCATGGTTGAAAACTTGTTGGGTATGTTCAGACCAAGACCACGAAGTACAACTTTTTCTCCCACAACCATCATGTACTTTGGAACATCCTGTGCAATCACAGAGCCGCCACCAATAAATGAGACAGAGCCAACATGGCAGAATTGATGAACGATGACAGCCCTTGCAGTGTGAGCATAATATTTCACCACAACATGGCCTGCCAACAATGTATTATTTGCAAAAATGATTTTGTTTCCGATCTTGCAATCATGGGCAATATGACAAGATCCCATGATAAGATTGTTATTCCCAATAACTGTTATATCACTCGACTTCGAAGATCGGTGGATCGAAGTATAGTTTCTTGCATTATACAAGAGAAGTTGCAGGAGTGATCGACAAAGAAGAATAAGGTGGGTGTGGAGAGAAGAAGAGCTTTCTTGTGGTGTAATTTTCGAGGGGAAATGCGGTAATTGGCACCCGATGGTATTCATTTGTTTGGGGTTTTCTGCAGTGTTCTTGAAGCATTGCAGACATCTTGGTCTTGCAGTTCCAGATCAGTTTCAAAGCTCTAGCTAGTTCAAACTGAACTTGGTATACTTCACTTGGCTATACCAAGTTCAGTTTGAGGGGGGAGTAATAACAGAAATGTTTAGTAATAACAGAAATGCCACATGGCATTATTCTAGTGGTTGAGTTTGTTAATATAGTTAGAAGGGTATCATTGTAATTGGGATATATGGCTATATAAGGGATTGTATAGCTATCATTTCTTTAAGTTCATTTGTATACATTTTCTCCATTCAATCAATACAATCTTTCTAGTTTTCTCTCTATCTTCTTCCTCTTTCTCTGTATCAATCCTTCATCTTTGCAATGTAGTTAATAAAATTTGTGTTTATATTTTATATAAAATCATGAGTTTGCCATAAAAAAAAAATAAAAAAAATGCCATCAATTGAATGATTATGGTATAACTGGTGCTGCATGCTAAGTTTGGTATAACTGATGTTGCATACTAAGTCTGGTATAAATGATGCTGCATACTAATTTTTTTTTTATCACCGATGATGAATTCTAATTCTTATATAAGTGATAATGCATGCTAAAAACTTATATAAGTAATGATGCACACTAAAAAAAATATATAAAAGCAATGCTGCATCCTAATTGTTGTGTAACTAAAATAATGAATAATAAAATTTGATTCATATTCTTAATTCTCATATAACTGATGCTGCATGATTATTTTGCTATAAACGAAAGCTTTGTGATTTTAATCCATAACTGATGCTGCATAATTATTTTGCTATAAAACTGAAGCTTTGTCGTTATAATCCATAGCTGATGCTGCATACTAAAACTTTGTATAAGTAATAGTCCATCCTAATTCTTGGTTTTGAATACTATCAGGAGGAAAAAGGTGGAGAACAAAATGAAAATGAAGATCACTTTGACATACTGGTTAATAGTCAGAATATGTTTGGCACCCAAATTCTAAATGAGCAAGTCTAAGATGACCAAAATGTTGCACATGATTTTGCCTATCCAACTATTGAAATTGAAGAAAGAAATGCGGATTTAACAAATATGGACGAGACTGAAATTGATAGGGTGATAAGTAATGTGGTTAATTTTCAAATAGAAGAGACAGTACAAAAAGAGGCTCCAAGTACATTAATTGAAGAATCAATTCCTCTAGTGCAAGAAGTGGCAGTGCAAAAAGAGCCTCCAAATACTTCAATCTAAGAATCAGTTCCTGTAGTGCAAGAAGAGGCAGTGAAAATAATGGCTCCAAGCACCTCAGTTCCTCAAATCCCAGTTCACCCACATGGACAAGAAGCAAATGCAGAATCAGTCCCTCCACTGCCAGTTCAAGCTAAAGAACAAGAAGGAAATGTAGCATCTGTTACTCAACTGCTAGTTCACCCTGAAGAGTCGACAATCAAGATAAGGAAGCAACAAACATTCTATGAATGGCTTCTTACTCCACTTACGAGTGAAGAAAAATAGGAATGTGAAAATTCAGAAGAGGAATTAACACAAGAAGAGCTCTCTCAAAGCCAAACAGATCCTGCAGAGTATTGGAAAAGGAGGGCGAAACTTTGGCTTCAGATGTTGAATAATGCTATCAACACATGCCACTTCAAGAATTCTGTAATTGAAAAAATTGTTGAAGAGAATGATGCTTTGCAAAAGGATAATAAGGACTTGCAAAAAAAAAAAATAAGAATTTGGAAAAACAGAAGAAATAATTGGAAAAACAGAAAAGTGAACTGGAGAAGAAGAACACTGCATTGGGGCAACAAAAGAAAAAATGGGAAAAAGAAAAGAATAAGTTGCAAGCAAAGAGCAAGGGACTACTGAAGGGGAATAATGATCTTGAATGGCAGCAAGAAAAGTCTTACAAGAAGTAGTGTGAACTAAATGCAATAAATGAGGAAAAAATGAAAAAAATAAAAGAGAAATTTCAAATTCTAAAAGCTGAGAAGATTTCTATAGAAGAATTGGTGAATAAGCAACAAGAAGAAATTTCTGAGCTAAACAAGACCTTGGGTTTCATCAATGAGGTTGAAACAGAAAAAAAAAAAAAAATTGAAAAACCTGTTCATCAAGATTCTGATACTGATTCTGCAACTGAAAGCGAACCTGTTAAAACGAGGGACAAAATCGTAATCGCTTCTGATCAAGATGTAGATATCCAGTCAAAATAGGTTCTGCAAACTCCAAAAAAAGTACCAACAGAATCTCAAACACTAGTTCAACCTCAAACTCGAACAATTGTTAGACGCATCAAACAAAAAGCCAGAAAAAAAAGAGGGATATGCATTTCTATTACACTGCCATGGAGAAAACAAGAGAATCAAATTAGTGAAAATGCCATCCAGCATACTTTCTCTACCCACAATGGACAAAAAAACCATCAACCTTTTTTGGGAAAAAGCACTAGTGTAAGAAAAATTTACAACTAAATATATAATTTCTGTTATACTTCAAAATATTGATTCTGCATTAACATATTTCTATGTATATTGTATTTCAGGGACATAAATTGGTCATAAATTGCAAATGAGTTCAGCTACTATGACAATATTGTGATCAAAGAAGATATGGATGGATTCCGTGGAGATCATAGAGTTACAAATACTATGATTGATGCACACAATTACATTATTAGGGAACAAGAAAGCATTTTGGATCATCAAAACTTCTACTTCTCGGTTAATCTCTTTGTAAGTTATAAATATTGAATTTAGATCAAAGCTATTGAATGTCATTGAAACTGCGTATTGATGCTGCATACTGATGTTTCATACACATGTCCACACTGATGATTCGTACTGATGCTGTATACTAATTGTCCATATACTAAATATGTTCTGGATAAATAGATGAACTTCACTAACTATGAAATTGACGAAGCCAAGATGAAAGAATTAAAGCATAATTTGGGGGAACAATTAAACGAACAAATCGGAGTTGCCCGAAAAATCTTTATACCTCTTCTAAATCACTAACACTACACATTGCTTGTATTCGACACAGAGGAGAGGCATTTCAATTTTTACAACTCTAATAGAAAAAACCTCCAAGAAGGTGAAACAAACATGCACAATGACAATACATATAAAGTGGTAAGTTTAAATTCAGTATCGCTTATATTTTCAGTGATTTCCTAGTACATTTTTCAAACATACGCTTAATCTATATATAGGTCAAAATGGTTGAAGAATGGTACAACAATAGAGACAAATTATTCCATTTGTCATTGAATGAAAAAGAAAGTTCAACAAATGACTACATCCGAAGGAGCTCTACAAATGCAACTTTTGAGATAGATGAAGATAAACAATGTCCAATCCAGCTTGGATTGTAAGTAAAATTGTGTATTTTGATTGTTTTAATTGAATTACTGTTTTTGGTTACATATTTAAGGTTAAACTAATTTTTGTAATGAATAAGATAGTAAAATGATTCTGACTAAATATTAATGTTGTTGGAATTCTTAAAATTTGTTGGTTACGAATAATTGTTCAGTGATAAAATGATTGTAGACCAATCATTAGATTCCATATAGAATACTAATGTTGCATACTGAATGAGTCTATATAACTGATGCTACATACTGAAGCTATATACTTAGTCTGCTTTAACTGATGCTAATTCTATTAAACTTGATGCTGGATGCTAATTATGCAAACTTATTTTACATAGATGATTGTGATGTTTTTGTGCTGTACTACATCTGAACAATAGCAAAAGGCGAAAAAATGAAAAAGTCCTTAACCAAGCGGGAAGTCAATTGTCTGCGCCATGATATTGTATCTCAAATAATACATCATAGATTGAGCTGGAGCATAAAGTTTAAGGAGCAAAAACAAGAAGCTAAAGTAAATGACATACAAAAGTCATCTTGAACAAAAAAGAAGAAGCTGGACTTGTAACATTTCAATTGTTATGAATTTTGATGTTTAAAATTACATTGTTATAACTCACTTTTGCAAAAAAAATTACATATGTTTTTCGAATGTTACATTTCTTTTTTAATCTATCCATTTCAAATGTTACATAGCCTTTTCAATATGTTTATTCATTTTCTCCATGATAGAAAATTTGCAAAATTGGGAATAACAAGCTTCTCCCAATAACTCCTTGTTATAAAAATGTGAATTCAATTGCTAAAAATTGATTCATCATAAATTGGGGAACCAAAAATTGCAAAATACAAAAAGCAGATGCTGCATACAAAACGTATAACTGGATTCTATATAAAATCAAAAACTTATTCTGAACGAAAAATAACAGAAAACTGATCTGATAACAAACTTTCGAAAAAAATAATACAAAAAAAATCCAAAACTCAAAATATAAAAATAAAAATCAAATTAAAGCATGACACGACTACATCTTACACCTCTTGTCTCATTTTTAGACTTGTAACAATGAATACGTGGTTTACCACTTTATCTCCTTGTAAGAGAGGGCTTAACAGGAGCATTTAGTAGATCAAAAGTGGGCTTGTTCAAGTTTGAAACTGGAACAATAGGAAACTGATAGCTTAGTTTATAAGAAGAAACTTTCTAGTAGTCATCCACAAAATCCTCAATACCACGATGATCATGCAGAATAACTTGCAAAGCATGAGCACAAGGACATCCTTTATGCTTCCATTGAACACATGAACACTGATGTTGATCCAACATAACAATAAAAGAATTCATATCCCCTCGAACCTTAAACACATCATCAGATGACCTACTAACAATTCAATGACTACCTTCTTGAACAAAACCTCTAAGATCATCTTTTTTTTTTTCCCGGACATAGCAAAGAAAACCATTTTTTTGAAACACGCATCATGTCGGACATCATGACCATCAATGTGAAATCCCGTTCCTGGATTTCACTATTATAATCTACGTATTATTGAGATTTTATATTATTTCTCGAGAATTTATTTTAATTTGTATTTTAATTAAACTAGTTATGAAGTTTGAAGTTTGGAAATTAATTACTTAAAGTCCGTAGACCTTTTGAGGTCACAATTTATATTTTCGAATATATCTTGAAACCACGAACGTATAGGCAAAAACCGTTTGCAAGTCCGGATTATAACGGTATAGTTACGGACATTTGAAGTTGTTTTACTAAACTATAGATTTTAAATCAATTAAACTTCCAAAAGGAAGAAGCCTAATCAGATTTAAGGAAAAATAAGGGGACCAATCAGCTAGAAGGAGAATGACCAATCAAATTAAAGGGGGAAGGTTTCAAAAAAAAAGGGAGAGGGGAGGGGTCTGATTCTAACCCGTTTTGGGGGGAGATTGGACCCGTTAACCCACCAATTTGACCCACTTGTATCTCCTCCGTCCGAGCTTTGTTTGTGTGATCTTGGTGTCCATGGAAAGCTCTTGACGAGCCCTACATCTTTGTAGTGTTAGATTTCCCATTTTCTTTTCCATCTTTGCAGTTCAAAGCCACAAAGCCACGACTTTTCCGGCGATTTTATCATTTTTCCGGTGATTCCGGCAACCATTTCCTTCGAGTGAGGTATGAAACTTCATCTACTCATCATAATCTTTAAGTTGGTATGCTTGGTTCGTGCTTTCGTATTCATTTTAGAGTTGGATGTTTAGAACCCTAGAAATCCGATTTTCTTCGGTGAATTTGGACGGTTTCCGGTTAGAATTTATCATCGGCCTAGTTGTGAAAAATGTTTCCCTTGTTGAGCTCTAGCTACCACGTAAATTTGAGCTCATTTAGTTAATGTTGAAAATTCAGGTTTTCTAAACCCTCCACCTTGGCTACCACCACGTGTGGCTGTGCGTGGGACCGTCCACGAGTGTTGTCTAAGTACCAAATACCTTCTGGTGACCCTATGAACCTATGTCTAGCTCGGTTTCCCGAAATTCAATTGTTTGGTGTGGTGATCAAATTGGACCACCACTTGTTTCTGTGATTGACGACAATTTGTTTGTTGGATCGTCGTACAATTTTGTGAGCACCCTAGTTATCAGTTGTTGGACCTTTGAGAACTTACAGATTGGAAATCTAATGTGCGGATCTTCCGGATTGAATAACCTTAGATTGTTGACCTTAATGGACTTATCTTATCGACGGTTGACGTTCTAGTCAACGTGCTCTACTCTAGAGTGTCGTTTATCTCTAGTTTGTCTTTTAGGCTTGATGGAGCTTAGTTGGCTCATCACGATGATGTGTCATTCCCAATTGACGTGTGTCTCGATATATGTATTAGTGGCACCATATTGAGTTATACTTGTTTATTATATGTGCTTTCTATTGAATTGTTATTTTTATGTTTAGCATCGATCTATGTTTATTAATTGTGATTCGACTGTAGTTTGGAAACGTTTATTAAATGTGGTTAGATAAGTATGATTAGTATGATGTGTATGATTGTTTTTATGACGATGTGAACCCAGAATCTTATGAGAAGTATTATGTAGAACTTTTATGCTTGTATGATAAGATAGTTAGTGGTCATGAGAAGTTGATAGCGCAAGTGATTACGATGTAAATCATAGCGGATGAGATAAAGGTAAGTGGGTTGTGTGTTGATCTAACTGCACCATGTAGCAGTGGTACATGGATGGTCCTGCTTGGTTAATCCGCGTTGGGGGACCGTACGCATTCTAGAAGTGATCATGCTTGGTATATTCGCGTTGGGTGATCACTACCTAGAGCTATATGATAAAGTCCTACTTGGTATATCCGCGTTGGGTGATCACTACCTAATAGTTACGTAGGTGTGACCTTGCTTGGTTAATCCGCGTTGGGGGGGTCATTAGTGGTCCTGCTTGGTTAATCCGCGTTGGGGGACCATACTATATATGGAACACGCTTGGTTAATCTGCTTTGGGCGATCCTTATGGCCATGTATGCTTAGGAGTGATCATGCTTGGTTAATCCGCGTTGGGTGATCACTTCCTAACAGTTGTAGGAGTGACTCTGCTTGGTTAATCCGCATTGGGGGGTCACTGCCTACTTGGTTACTTTCTCAGGGGTGGCTCTACTTGGTTAATCCTCTTTGGGGGGGCCACTTCCTGTTTGTTTACTTATGCAGGCTTCGGGCTAACTGCGTTCCTCTAGCCCTAGTTTTTAATGTACGTATGAACGATGATTTTTGAGAATCTTGGTGGTTTGAATGGGAAAAGCCGTTGGATGTCTGGGTGACTCCTTCGGAGTTGTTAGAGTTCCTTAGTTAAATTCGTGAAATGATATGTTACTGCAATCATTGATTAACATAATTAAATGCTAAGATCATGTATCTTTGATTCATGAATTGATTGATTGACGGGATTGTGGAATGACCTTGGTTATGGTTGTTATTATTTTGATTATTTTAGTTGATCAATGTGGTTTGAGAATAATATGTGCTTCGTTGGTTATTTGATATGTTACATGCTGTGGATGGAAGTATTGTGCTGAAAACATGGAATTTATATGATGGATGAAATGAGAATCTTGAATGGCATGTTGGTTTGTTTTGTAGCCCTGAACTTGGTAATGTCATGCATGTCAAGTTCTAATAATTGATTACAGAATGTTATGTATTCCTGTTAGAACGCACTGGAATAAATGTCTAAATTAGTGAACAACGAACTATGAGTGGCTTGATCCCTAATGAGGGTACGTAGGCAGTCTAACGAGGAGGTTAGATGTAGCCATAAAGTATACGAAAAATTACTAAGCGATTCAATTCTCGAGTTGTGATTTGCCATATCCCGGAGGCGGGGTATGTTGAGATACGGGTATTTGGTGACGTCACATGTCAATCCTGGACGTATGTCGGGATCGGGTCCTGACAATCAACCTCCTCCTAATTGATTTAATCGAATCAAGAATAGGCATGCAACGCTCTTCAGAAATCATTGCGTTAAATGATTCTGCAGTTGCATTACTCATGTCGCCCCAGCGATTTCCACGAAAATGTATAATAGAATAATTCTCTTTTGGAAGATCATCTAAAAATGAATCGGAAATATCTATGCCAACACTTCTCATTTTCTCAATATTCCTATCAAAATCTTTAACACTACATGCATATGCACAATTTTTGAAATACTCACACAACTGATCATTTAAAAACTTATTACTTGCACATCGCCTTTCTAAATTTCCCTCAAATGTATAATGTAGAAACCATGAGAAGCAGTAGGGAAGTACTTTGAAATAGCATTCAAAAAGCTCATGATGTCGGTTGGTAATAAACGTGATCTTCCTTCTTTGGTAATTTAATATCCGAGCCAAATGTTTAACAAACCACATCCAAGTGTCTTCATTTTATATGTCAACAATACCATAACACACAGGAAAAATCTCTATGATGCTGCACTATAATACACAAATATACACAAAAAGAATAACCTGATGCTCCAAAATATATAAATATTGAAATTCAAAATGATATCACAAATATGTATTTTATAACAATTAAAAAAACTTACCATTATTTTCATTTTTAGCACAACAACCAAGAAGAGTACTGGTCCCTTGAAAAACGTACCATCAAGGAACAAGATTGGTCTACACCATCATAATCCTTTAACATAAGCTCCGAAAGATATGAATAACCTTTTAAACTGATTATTATCGTTATTAAGTTCTAGTGCACAAAAGGATTCATTATTGGCACGTACAAACTCATCAAGGTACGAAGGCAAAAATCCAAAGGAAAGAGCCTCATCACTATTAACCTCATTATATGCAATCTCTTTATGCCAAGCTGCATGATATTTAACATCAAGACCATAACTCTCCTTCATTTCTCTCATAACATCGTTTGCCTTAATAGACAGATTCGAACGAACTTTGGCAACCAACAAAGAGGACAAAACAGAATGGCCAAACCTTTTATTCTCCTTTTGACGAATACGTCCAGTGCAAATATGAATATTATTTAATTTTTTAATGATAAAACAACCACTAGGCTGTTGCACAACAGCATGAACACGCCATTGACACCGCTCCTACAGTTTCTTTGAGCAAAAAGCAGTAACACACTTCCAATCATTCCTAGTGAACTTGAAAACAAAGCCAACCTCAATAGAGTATTTTGTAAGTTTTCTACGAAACTCAACTACACCATCTTCATAACTTTGACCCTCATAAGAAATATACCCCTGCCACTAATTTGTTGCATAATTGTGAGGTCCATAAGAGCCATACTTACCCAAATATTGGTTCTCATCTCCAATACTAGTAGCTTCACTTAGGCAAGACAACACACTACTAGTAGAAACAATAGACATCTTATTCTTAGCATGAACATAAACATCAACAATTGGATTTGAAATCAATTTATTCACCAATAGAAGGGTCTGAATATCTTCATTGCACTCTAATAAATAGTTTGGTTTACCTCCGTATAATGAGTATTTCAACAGAAAACCTCCCGATGACAAACTTGGAAACCTAAAAGTTAATTGCCCACACAAATCCTCATAACTAGTATGTGGATAAAGCGGCACAACTATTGCACAATTTTCATATACACACTTCAACAGTTTAACAACGGACATGATCTACACCAAAAATAAATAAATAAATAAAAACATAAAGTTAAATTGATGTTGCACAGAAATAATTAGATATATATATATATATATATGTGTGTGTGTGTGTGTGTGTGTGTGTGTGTGTGTGTGTGCATTTTAAAATGTAAATCTAATAATCAATAAAAATTGATGCTGCACAAAAAACTTTCAAAAATGATGAAACTGTTACAATATTTTGTAAAATTGATGCTGCACAAATGAAAATAAAAAAAATGTATAAACACTGATGCTGCACAAATATATGTAACACAGATGCTACACAAAATGCCAAAAATGATTAAATAATCCATTAATTGGTTGCTTATCCATTGTCCTTTTAATAAACCAATCCCAAGCGGTTCTTTGTGATTATATAAAACTGATGCTGCACAAGTATTACGTTGAAAATTATTAAATGTTTATGGGGGGTTCTTCTCCCAACCTTCCCACCCCAAAACTTATGCTAACTGATTATGCAAGATTCTATGAGCTGATGCTGTACAAGTATTACGTTGAAAATTATTAAATGTCAACCCTCCCCCCCAAAAAAAACTTATGACAACTGATGATGCACGATTCTATGAACTGATGCTAAATAAATATTGATAACCTTTGCCAAATACTAAACTAACTCATAATCCATTCCAATTCTAACAAATATATATGATAATTATACTGCAAAAAACAAAAGGAGCTTCAATGAAAACAAAAGCAGCACAACGAAAAATCACCTTCGCCAAACACTCGATCAAATAAAAACTGAATCAAAATCTTCAAAACTAAAAAACCGTGATTGCAAAAAACAAAAACAATAAAAAAATCAATGCGACCAATAAAAAATTGAAAAATCAGAGACTCTTTCAAAATATAAACCGAAATAAATTAAAAAACACACAACACTTGGAAAAATCTAAATCGGAACAGATAAAATTCAGAGAGATAAACTTGAGAGAAACACTTACCTTTGAAGAAAACTTGAATGATTCGAATAGAAATTATGGCGATAGATAATTGAGGGAGATGACGAGCGATAAATCGGAACAGATAAACTTCAGAGAGAAGGAAAAATAATAAAGAAACGAAAATATAATGTGAATGATTCGAATCACCACCGATCTCGTTTAACAGAAAAAGAAAGGGAATGTCACATCCCGGCCCCGGGACGGATCACTTCCTGGGCTCGCTCCACCACCGTAGCACGATATTGTCCGCTTTGGGCTTACCATTCCCTCACGGTTTTGTTTCTGGGAACTCACGAGCAACTTCCCAGTGGGTCACCCATCCTGGGAGTGCTCTAGCCCCTTTCTCGCTTAACTTCGAGAGTTCCTATGGAACCCGAAGCCAGTGAGCTCCCAAAAGGCCTCATGCTAGGTAGGGATAGGAATATACATTTAAGGATCATTCCCCTGGGCGATGTGGGATGTCACAGGGAAAATACGTAACTCTCTTTCTAACGGAAAAACAGGACATGATGTCATCTTACGTGGGTTTAAAAAATGTCATATCTTGAAATGTTTAAAAAGTGTAGTCTCAATATATAATTAAGTATTGAAAGTATCTAAGTGTAATTTTTCCTACAGTTAACATGAATGATTATTTTTTGACATTTATTTAAAAAATGATCAAATTATCGTTGTGTAGTTTTTAGATGATCAATATATCATCGTCATTAAAAATGATTACTTTTACAACTAAATATAAAAAAGTGATGTATTTTTTTTATATATTCGAAAATATTGTTACATGATGTTATATTCACTCAAATTATAATACACTAGCTTTCATGCACGCGCTCACGCTCGTGTAGAAGACATTTTTTGAATCACGGCGTACTACGCACGACTTACATGTTTTAAATGTATTTATATGCGTAAATTGACAAAAGGAAAGTCAAATATTTAAAGTAAATGAATAATCTTAGATTATGCTAGAAAAAACCTCTCATAAACCAATTAAAGCAGCTGAATTCATATAATAAAATCGGTCTCTATAGAATTTCCATTAAGAATAGAGAAAATAATATTTAATAAACAATTGATTGAATCATATTATGGCTAGCGCATTGTGAGGCTAAGCCCACCCCCTCCCTCTCAGTGTAGATAATATTGTTTAAAAAAAAATTATTTGACAACTTTAATCACATTATTATCCGCGTGCGAAAGACCTTTTTTATAACTGGCATTACACGCCTCTTAAGATGTTTTGAACGTATTTAAAATAGAGAAAATAATATTTAATAAACAACTAATTGAATCACATTATTGCTAGCCCATTGTGAGGCTAAGCCGACCCCCCTCTCTTTAGTGTAGATAATATTGTTTGTTAAAAAAGACAATCATTTGATAACTAATTTAATCACATTATTATCCACGTGCGAATGACATTTTTTATAATCGACATTACACGCCTCTTAAGATGTTCTGAACGTGTTTAAAAATAGAGAAATTGAATTACATTACTGCCAGCCTATTACGAGGTACTAATTTAAAATTAAAAAAAAAAAAAAAAACAAACAAACCACAAAAAAATTAATCATTAAAAAAATACTAATAAAATGACAAAAATGCCCTTGCCATATTGGATGCATTATTTTGGGATGCCTTTGAAGTTTTTTGTTTTGGGGGCATTTTTGTCCAATTATTTTTGTTGAAGCACATGACACCAAAAAGTACTATTTACCTTTATTGTTAGCTTTATATATAGATTTATTTGTTTTGTGCTAATATACCCTGTATATGAAGCATATCAACTTTAATTTTTTATACACATAACAATACACAACATAACTTATGCTCACAACATCATAAATGTTTCTTGAGAGAATGGGTTATTTTTTTGGGGTTGAATTTACCTTTTAAGAGCATTTTCTAAAGAGACATTAAATATTGAATACCAAATTTCAACTTGATGATCAACTGATTTGTTTAATATATTATTTTGTATTTTAATATATTTCTTTTTCAAATCATAGTAAATGCTAAAAAAAATATAATAACTTCACTTATACCAAGCATTTAATGCAAGGCCAGGGCTAGCCCAAAAGTTAAAAGAAAAAAAAAACTGATGGCATATGAATTTGCACTTTTGACCCCAACCACCACCAAGCCTTCAAACTATATCAGCTTTTGGCTGATCAGTTGGGACGAAATGAGATGTCATTTTTTTATCGTTACACGTTCACTTGATAATTTGAAGCATCGGTTGGTGGTGGCAAATCCGACGTCAAAATCTTGGGGCCCTAAAATTAAACTAAGGCCCCAAAATTCGAATTAACTTCGAGTTTTTGAATTTTTGTTTATTTGATTTAATATATTTACGAATAATATATAGAGTTATAAAACCAAACAGAAAAATTAAAGTGTACTGAAAAATTAGCAAAGCATCTAGTTCGAGTTTTTTTTTTTTTATATTTTATATTATTTTATGATTTTTATGATTTTTTTTACTTTTCTCAAAATCTGGTTTCAGTTTCAATGGGCCTTTTTATGTCTTGTTTATTAAAAAAAAAAAAAAAGCATAATAAAAAGAATTGTGAAAATCCTTCTTTAGAGACAGCTGCTGCACTACCAAGTATACATACTTCTATGGTCCGCATGAAAAAGTAGGAATTGGATCCCCTCCTGAGCATTAGGTGGGGATCCTCCTGACTACACTCCTTGGACCGTTGAATGAAAATCCAACGATTATAATTATTATAACTTTAAAGGGACCTCCTGTTTGTAACCGTTGATTTTCATCCAACAGTCCAAAGAGTGTGGTCAGAAGGATCCCCATCTAATGCTCAGGAGGGAAGGGGATCCAATTCCGAAAAAGTATACATCCTTCTTTAGAGACAGGTTAAAATACAAAATCGGGGACCCTTTTGCGGTTGGGATCGTGTGCGATGACATTACCTGCACTGATGCACACCCTCCGAGTTGGTGGCTAGGTGGAGAGGGTAAAGAGATGGAGTGGTCAGAGAGGTTCCACAACCGCCCTTTTCTTTTATGAGCTGCGGGAGGATGACAACAGAAGTTTTTGTTTTTTTTTACTTTTTCAAATGTGCTAGCTAGTGATTTCGTTATGACGGTTTATTCTTCATGGGATCGAAAAAACTTAGAAAGACATTTCAGCCTTCCTTGACCACCATCGTATAATTCACTAATATTAGATATTGAACCAAGAACAACAAAAAAAGTTAATTGCACAGAAAAACTTAGAAAGACATTTCAACCTTCCTTGATCACCATCGTGTGATTCACCAATACTAAAAATTGAACCCAGAACGACAACAAAAATTAATTGCACAGAGATACACACAAAACATTTTCTGCACACATGCATCGAACAATGGGGAATTTGTATTATAATTTGTTAGAAAATTAGGAAGGACTTTTCCCTTTCTTGTAAACTAAATTACACGGGAGCGTCAGACAAGCAACAACTAATAAATCCAATAACATTTTGGTTGGAATATCCAAAACCAAAATAATAAAGAATAGGGAATTGTTATTAACACTTCAAAAATCTTATTTGGCACTCCAAAATTTTTATAATTAGAAGTAAAAATACACTTGTGAGGAGTGTAGAATAAGATTTTTGGAGTGCTAATAATAATTCCCTAAAGAATATAATTCTTTTATTTTTCCTTTCTCAATCTGGAAAATCGACCGTTCCTTGACAAACGTTGTCGACATTATGCCCAACACATCTCACCAAATTGAGCTCTCCAGTAACACTGCTGGAGGAAATAGAATCAAAACGAGCCTTCAACCCATGAATGTTGAACATAACAGTCTTAAGCCGACGGAATATCAGACATCCCCGATTTACAACATCAATTATAAGTTTAGAATCTCCGTCAACAATGATATTTTATAAATCATAGAGTGAGATCACTTGATTCCGTCAATAAAGGTTGAACTTCCGCCACCTGCACAGAGACGGCAGTGACTACAAAATTATGAGTGGCGGAGCATGACCCACGTGGAGCAAAAATAATCAAGAAAAGTATGGAGGCGACATGTGGACTTTTAGGTAAAAAGACAAAATTACCATTGAGGCACACCGAGACTCCCACACGCATGCAATAGACAATAACGGCTCAATCGAGGTCAAAGGTGATCAAAATGGTATTCTTTTAAACCCTCTCATCACTCCTCATAAAATCATCACCCACGAGGCAACTCCCAATTATCCTTTTCAAATTGGGATTAATTACCAAAATTAATTGATTAATCTCCTAATTGATTGCAAGATATTATTTGACATAATATCTTGCAATTAGCGCAAAAAAACCACCACAAGTGGCCGGTCCCCATTTCTCCAAATAGGGCCGGCCACATCCCTATATATACCTCCTCATTTCTCCAAAAACCTAAGTCCAATTCTCTTCTAAAATTCTCTAAATTTCTCTAAACACTTTTCCCTCAAAATTCTGACTTTGGCATTAGAGATTCTTCGGCCAAAGCCCCCCCATTCATCGTGGGTGCGTGAGGCTCTTGGCCTTGATCCTAGGTGTTAATTGTTTTGCAGGTGCATTTTCGTCCAAGAAGAAGAAGGCGGAACTTTGCATTCACAAATTGGTGCTTTCATTGAGAGTCTTGATTCAAACGCTCGTAAAAGACTCTCGCATTCAAGGTTTTTGTTTTCTTGTTCATTTGTAGATTTTTTGTACGTTCTTATTCTTGGAATTTTTATTTATAAAAATTCTTTGATAAAACGTAAAAGAAAAGTACAATGACTAGAAACTCGGAAACCACAACGAACGAAAATTCCAACGTTCAAGAATTAGGACCATGGCGATTCACAAGGCTCAACACAACGACAAGTGGAGCGGCACCACCACCATGGGGCGCCACTGTAGCAGCCACCACGACATCAGCTGCCATGGCCATCCTCGGCAAAGCCCAAACCCACGATACAAAGACAACGGCCCAAGGCCCGTAAGCCAAAGTGGTGCCATTCCAACCTACACGGGCCTAAGCCCAAGGCGAGCCGGCCAGAGCCACGACCCGGCCCGAGCCCAGCTGAGGCCCAGCACCCATGTGCGCCGCAGCCCACTCCCGTGGTGTCCCAAGCAACCCAAATCAGTCCAAGATCGGTTCAACTGTCCCGGCTTCAAATTTCTGGGTTAACGCTTGAACTTTTCAACTCAAATCTTGTGCCCGGAGCCTATTACACTTCTGTTACTCACCGTTACTTAAGGAGACGCATTACATCCAAGCTCTTCCAACCAAAATGGTGAACAACACTTGTCTCGACAAGTCATGAAGTTGACAAGCGCCTATGCACAGCAGACGAACTTGGTGAATCAACTTTTACAGCGCACCGAGATGCAACGTGCCCCAAACGAGGTGTCCCGAAGTAGGACAAGGGTAGACGAAGAACCTCTCCAGCAGCGTCCCGGCAAGCAGCCACTTGACTAGTCACGAACCAAGCGTTCTGGTAGTGTACACTGCCGACTAGGCCCCCGAGATAGCATATACTCTTGTCTTAGCGCGCAGATGAGCGTGCATTCTCGTTTAGGCCCACAAATGAGCAGACACTGGCGGTTGGGACCCCACTCTGGTAATCAACATGAACAACCTTCCAGACGAAGTGTTCATTTGCGGCTAGGCCTGCAATGAGCATCATCCGCCTCACATCGGAGTAGGCAGCACGACAGATGGAGAGAAGCAATCACTTAATCCGGCTCAAGTTCAATCAACAGCCCACGAGGAATCCATTCGCCTGCTAGGGATGTGCCACACGCACCGTAGCCGAGGCATAAACGAGCTGAACATATAGAAGAGCAGCCTAGACCAGAGAGCTCCGCTACCCCAGCAAAAACAAATTCAGGAAGAAGTAGAGAGGCTCTTGAATGAGCTATTGCGTAATTTCCAACGCAACGAAGTCACTGATGAAGCGCTACGACGGGACATGACCAATATAAGTAGGTCACCCTTCATGGACGAGATCGAACAGGCAGAGCATCCACGCAAGTTCAGTATGCCACATTTCAAATCTTTCAAATGAGATGGAGATCTGGAGAGACATTTGAAGCATTACCGAAGCACGATGGTCCTTTATCGGAACAACGATGCCCTTATGTGCAAGATATTCACCACCACTTTACAAGGAGAAGTGTAAGATTGGTTTCATACCTTACCGCCGCGATCCATCTGGAGTTTTGATGATCTTTCCTTAGTTTTCACCAAAGAATACTCATCGTACCGCTCGGTCAAGAAGAAGTCTGATCACTTGTTCAACGTAAAAAAGAATCCAAAGCAATCGCTCTGTGACTACGTGAAGAGGTTTAAAGCAAAGAAGGCGAAGATAGTCAGGTGCGACGACTTGATAGTGAGTGTAACCTTCCAAAAAGGACTCCTAGCAGACCACCTGCTATTTGGGGAGTTAATCATGAAAGAAGACTTAACTCTGGCAGATTCTTTTGCTCTGGCAAAGAAGCATGCACTTTGGGACGAGGCTTGGCGAGCAGACAAGGCACCTGAGCAGCCTCGAAAAGAGTTGGCACTAGCTCAAAAGAAGAAGGATGGAAAACAGTACAACAATAAAAGCAGGCAGATGGCCAAGTGTAGGGACCAATCCCCGGCTAAAGGAGGCCCGACGCCTAAGAACTACTTAAAGTTCTCAATCTTGATCCACCAAATCCTTCACGACATCAAGAGCGAACCATGGTTTAAGCTGCCAAAACAATCAAAGGAGGATATTTCCAAGTTGGATCACACTAAGTACTGCGCATTCCATCGAGGTCCCGATCACACAACGGGCGACTACTACACTTGGAAGGACTACCTAGAGAATCTCGTGAAAGAAGGCAAGGTTGACAGATACTTGGACAAGCCAGCTGCGCAACCTAGAAGAAACGCAGGCGCCGACAAAGAGCCACCAACTAAGATGATTCAGATCAATGGCATCTTTGCCTAGAAGAAACGTAGACGCCAACAAAGAGCTGCAAACTAAGACGATTCAGATTAATAGCATATTCGTCGAATCTGAGCACTTGGGGGCCACCTAAAACTCCAAGAAAAGGAAGATCCAGCAGGCTCTACTAGTCTCGCAAGACCAAGCAATCGACACCCAACCTGGAACCATCATTGGCTTCACCGAGCAGGATGCTGAAGACGTTGATTTCCCACATGACGACGCACTGGTGGTATCTGTCCAACTAGCCCATGCCATAGTCGACAAAATAATGGTTGACAACAGAAGTGCAGTCAACCTACTTCAGCTCTTAGTAATTCAGAAGATGGGCCTGGAAAACACAATCATACGCCGAGCGGAGGTACTCACTGGATTCAATGGACATACCTCAACCGTCATTGGCCACATCATACTTGACGTGAAACACCGCAAGTTATCTCAAAGCAGACATTCATGATAGTAAGCGACCCGTCTCCTTACAACGGGATTCTAGGACGACCTTGGCTGATAAAGCTAGATGCCGTCACTTTCGTCAAGTATCAAAAGATTCGATTTCGCATCCCGGGATGAGGAGTTGGAGAAATCAAGTCTGACCAGGCCGCATCTCGATGATGCACTGTGCAAGTATTGAATGAGTCAAGAAAGAAGACCTTTACCCCCGTGGAGGCTACCGAAGTCCGAAGAGACGATGCGGCAACCAAATAGCAATTACAGCAAACAGATTAAGAAGATAGTGTCCAAACCTACGCACCAACAGACGACACGGGATGGAAACCTAAAGAAGATGCTGAGCACATCATTCTTAATCTCTAGCAGCCAGAGAAGACTGCTAGAATTGGCTCACGTTTAAGCCCAAAGGAAAATGAGGAGCTCACGGCCTTCTTTAGGAAAAATCAGGACATCTTTGTGTGGTCACTTTCAGACATACCTGACATCGACCCCGAGATAGCTTGCCACAAGCTACACATCAACCCTGCTACCAAACCGGTGATCCAAAAGAGGAGACATTTTGCACCTGAGCGAGTAACGATTGTAAACACGAAAATTCTGTATCGAATGAAACAAGAACACATGTACAAAATAAATTTGTATTGATTTGAATTTGTAGGTTACAATCTCTATTTACAACTTTTCCTCTGATTCAGCCTTCAAATTTGATGTCGATGCATGATTGTTGATCCAAGGGTCGCGATGACTTGATCTCGGACGAACGGTTAAACGATTACTTCAAGTTTTGAGCTTGAAATGGTGTGTGGATGGTCTTCACCTCAAGGTGCAGAAAATGTGGTGTTTGATGAGGGATTTCGTTGCTTCAAGGGTCTTGGCGACTTGATCTTGAAATGAACGTTGCTACAAGTTTATAAGCTTGCAACAAAGTCTTGAAGGAATCGGCATGAGTGTTTGTTGATTCTTCAAGGAAATGCTTTGGCTTTGGTCGAGAGAAAACTTTGGCTTTGGTTGAATGTTCTTCGAAGAGAGCTTTGGCAATGTATTAGTCTTCAAAGGTTTGGCAGAGGTTCTTTTGTGTAGAGATTTTTTCGACCCCTATGCTTATGGGAGGACCTTGTATTTATAGGCTTCCTAAGGCTTGCCTTTGGGATGATTTCATGCATGGTTTGTGTCTTAATTTTAGCCACTTTACTCCCTTGGCCGAATTTAAGGATCTTGTTGCCTATTTTGTGAGCAATCTTCAATTCTTACTTGTTTTATGAAGATGCTTTAGCTTTCTTTCCAGTTTTAGGATCAATTTGGATTCCCAAGCCGAATTTAAGGGGGATTCTACCTTATTGCAGAATTTTGGGGAAGTTTTATACTTCCTTTGCTTGTCTTGTGCCACCTGTCATTGATGACTTGTCCATTTGTGATGAGTCATATGTCATGTGGAGCTTTTCGATGCATCATTTGTATGAAACAAAATTTACATTTCTACAAATGCCCCCACTTCAAGGCACGTTGTAGGCATGTGCTTGTCACATGTAGGAAACGTGTTTTGAAGTCCTGCAATGTGAATGTTCTAACTCAAGGGTCGTTGAGACTTGATCTTGAATTAATTGCTTCTTCAAGGGCCGTAGAGGCGTATTTCTTGAATTGCAATGATGAATTTCTTCAAGGGCCGTTGAGGCGTGTTTCTTGACCGAATCTTTTCTTCAAGAGCCTTTGAGGCTTGGTCTTGAATTGAAGTGGTAAATTTTGTCAAGGGCCGTCGAGGTGTATTTCTTGAACAAAACATTTCTTCAAGGGTTGTTGAGGCTTGATCTTGAAAGAAATGAAATTTTTCTTCAAGGGCTGTAGGGACTTGATCTTGAAAGAAATTTTGAAAATGGATAAATCAACACATACTTATTGTGCGTATTTGATTTTTCATAATCTTTGACAAAATACATTTGGTGCATTTTGAATTTTTCCTTGTGGTTGTAGGAAAAATGTTTTCCTTCATTCGATAGGAATCCTCTTCAATTTGGGTAACGAGGGTGACTTCCTTCAAAGTGTTGGAAAGCCTTGGTGATTTCCTTCAAGGTTTTGGAAAGATTCAATGCTTGTCCTTGGATGAGTAGGATGTGCATTTCCTTTCCATTTTTCCCTTTTCCCATGGTAAAGGGGAAAAAAAATTTGTTTCTTGTTTTGATTTCCCATGGCATGAAGGAGGGATTTTTTTTTTTTTTGTTTTTTTTGTTTTTTGATTCCCACGGCATGAAGGAGGTTTTTTTTTTCCTTCTTTTGATTCCATAGCAAGGAAGGAGTTTTCCTTCCTTGTTTTGATTTTCCCATGGCAAGGAGGTTTTTTTACTTTCCTTTTTTTTGTTTTGGGAAACATGTCCTCTGACTTGCACGCCTAATTTGAGGTCGATTTCTTTCTTGGAAAATTCTGAAAAATTATGGGAAACATAGCTTTATCCTTTATATTTTCAGGCATATATCACACATAACTAGGAAAAATCGGGAAAGCCTTCAACTTTGTATTTTCCTATAGCTGCGCAATTCCTGACGGGAAAGCAATTTCTGAAGGAATGACTTTGAAAACTGGAATGTTTGGCTTTAGGGAAAATTATGAAATTTGGATACAATGATCCTTAGCCACTTAGGTCCCTTCTCCAATTGGCCTTGCATCAAAAACCTTCTGGAAAGTCAAGTTATCACCAAAAACGTCATGCCTGCGCAGATTGGCTGAAACTTGCCTTTTTTTTTTTTGCTTGGAATTTGCTACCTTCTTTTGGTGGGAATGTGCTTTCTTGTTTTGATTTTTTGTTTCCTTTACTATTTGGGTGTGTGTTTCCCTTATAGCATTAGGAAGCGATTGATCCCTATATATAGGACCATTGGGTGTGTATTTTTTCACACACATACAATTGCTTGCCGTAAGTTTGCTGCTGCTACTGCCGTGCCTGTTGTTGCTGCTTCGAGCTTGTTTCCGTGTGTCACTTTTACCGTGCGGGTTAGTGCCTTTTGGTCACAACTTTCCTCGGTGGTGACGTAGTCGTGCCTCTTGCCGCCGCTAGGATCTTGTTGTTGTGCTTCACTTTTACCGTGTGGGGTTGTGCAAAAGACTGCAGCATTTTTACACTGTGTAGTGCCTTTTGGTCATAACTTTCCTCGGTGGTGATGTAGTCATGCCTCTTTCCGCTGCTGCTTCTGCCGTGCCCTGCAGTTGGTGCTTAGAGCTTGTTGCAGTGCGTCACTTTTACTGTGTGGGATTGTGCAAAAGACTACAGTGTTTTTACGCTGTGTAGTGCCTTTTGGTCATAACTTTCCTCGGTGGTGACGTTGGCCTGCCCCTTGCCGCTCCTTGGAGCTGCTCACTTTGATGTGCTCGACCAAGCTTTGTGGCTGATTTCTTTCATCCCTGCAACTTCATTAACATCATCTTTTGACGCTCACGAGGTTAGTCTCGCATGTCTTTTGTTTTGGCGAAGCAAAAAGAAAATTTTCTTTTCTTTTCTTTTCTTGCTGTGTTTTGTTTGTTTGTTTTGTTTGTTTTGTTGCAGCCATGGTATTTTTCAAGTGCTTTAGGAGCAATACCATCACCATTCTTGCGAAGGAAAGCAATTCACAAGATAGGGGAGCGACGTTGAAGCTTTGTGCACCGTTGACTGGCCCTAAAGCGTCTGTTCTTCCTGCAAAAGACAACTTGATGCATATCAAGTCGTGGTCTTCTGAAGTGTCTTGGGAGGTGATAGATTTTGGTCAACCAACTATGAAGAAGAAGGCGTGTACATCAAGGATTATTATTTTGAATCCTTCGCACCATGCTCGTGACAATTCACCAGCTTCATTTGAGCTTCTTGGCGATCGCGTTCGTAGCAAAGCTATGACTTGGAATGACATCCTATCGATTATTGGAGAGGCCGTATTTGCTGAGTTTTATTGTGAGTAGCTTGAAGACTTCTTTATGGATCCGATTTTGGTATCGGGGTTCCATGATGTACAAGAGACTTTTGAAGAAAAGTGGCCGTAACAAGACGACGAAGCCGAAGGGAGACTTGGATCTGTCAAGTGTTATTGGTTCAGTTGAGCGCCATGCTTCTGCCGATTTGAAAATGTTTGACGAACTTGGCGTAGCAGCAGAGCACGTGGAAGAATCTTACTTAGCCGCTTGATTAGCTTGTTGGCTTTGTAAGTTTGTTCTCCCCAAAGACGACGTCAACTTTATCCGTCCTTCAAGGTGTTTTCTCGGAGCAGGAAGCTAAACTTTCTCAGCATCAGGAGGAGATTTCACGCCTAGAGCAAGGGAAAGGTGCGGCCATAGAAGTGCCCACCTTGTCTCATACCGATGTAGAGACTTTGAAGACTTTGGAAGGCTTGTTTGAAGATCGTTGCCGTGGTTTTAGGGACATAGCTTTCAAGTAGTGTCTTCCATCTTTTGTACTTTAGGCCTTGTTTGCCTTTCCTCTTTTTGTAATAAGGCTTTTTAGCCAAATTCTTCCTTTAAAAAAAATAAAGTATTCACATTTTGAATTTGCTCTTTATTCTTCAAAGTGTTGGTGTATTTGTTGATGATGTGACTGTACTTGAAGTTTTTGAAGTTTGAAGTTGCTTATTGATAGGTATTTTCACCACCTGCAAAAGTAGGGATAAAAACACTTAAAAATACTTGCAAGAGAACAAGGTAGTTGTAGTATAAACGGCTCAAGCAAGGTCGTTTCCGCAGGGATTGAATGAATAATATGTATTTATACTAATTCTTAGCTATTTATTTGAAAACAAAGATTTGAAGAGGTTGATTTTATGACCTAAAATATTAAAAACGAATTATAATAAAAGTAATTTAGGGAAAGCAACTAATAACCAATTAAAAAGGAAACAAATGAAAGAGAAAATGTTTTGAGAAACAAATTGTAAAAGCCTAGGGTTCCGCCGACCCCTTAACAATCCTATGTAGATTTACCAATTACTTATGAATTACCTATGCAACTTTGAAGGTTAGGTTTTCCTAATGCATATTCTACTTGTGGCATTCAAGCTAGAACGTATATCAAACATGCAATCTGTCTGTGGCATTCAGATCAAATATAAACATGCATGACTCATTACGCTTTGTGAAAACCCTTTGAAAAACCATGCAACCCCTAAGACGTGACATTCATCCTAGGTGAAATTACAACTATTAATCACAAGAAGCAATACTCAATTCCCCGGTGGCATTCCGACCGAATTGCATCCAATTACTTATCTAAACATCCTAATGGTCGCGAATCATTAAGACACAAAGATAGTTTAAAGCACAATGATTAATAATTCAAAGTACACATGCATAATATCATAAGCAATTAAAAAAAAACTACATATTCATGCTAAGGCTCATGCATCACCCTAGCAAACGAAAATTAGTTACTAACAACCATAAAACAAAATACTATTAAAAACATGGATAGAAAACACCTTGAAAATAAACTTGAATCTTCCAAAGCAATTCTCCAAATAGTGCGTCTCTCTTCCCTTCTTTTCTCCCTTAATCTAATGGCTAAATAACCTTATTTATACTACTACAAAATAAAATCCTACCTAGAAAAGGTCTTCTAAAAACTTAGGAAACCTAATAGAATAAGATAACAAAGACATAAAAGGTTTCCTATTCTAACTGGAATTCGGACTTCTAAGAAAATCAGTCTTTTGAACAACCAAATCAACTCCGATTTGGTCCCAAAATATCTCTTTTTAAAGCTTGAGAGGTCCCCAACAAATCCTCATAAGGAATCTTCCTCAAACTATGCCATCTTGACCTTCAAAATACCCAAAACGTCCAGAAACGTTAATATGGGAAAGCTACGTGCTAGGTCTTTATTTCATCACCACGGTCAAACGGCTTCGTAGAAAAATCTGGAATTTTGACACAATCATCTTGAAAGGCACACAAACATCCTCCAATTAGAATCACTCCAAAATTCATCCGTTGGATTGCTTTTGGTTATTTTGATGGTGATTTTTGTTTTTGTTTTTGTTTTGTTTTGTTTGTTTTGCCGTACACAATTTATGGTCCTGGGGCCAGGAGCGTTGGGTGTCGCCTTTTATGCTCGTGTGAACAAAGAGCGTTGTGCCTTGTGCAGTTTAGGCTCGTGCAGACGAGGAGCATTGTGTCGTGTGCAGTTTAGGCTCGTGCAGGCGAGAAGCATTGTACTGTGTGCAGTTTAGGCTCGTGCAGGCGAGGAGCATTGTGCCGTGTGCAGCTTAGGCTCGCAGGTGAGGAGCATTGTGCCATGTGTAGTTTAGGCTCGTGCAGGCGATGAGCATTGAGTGTTTGCCTTAGGGGTAATAGCGCTTCAAGAATCTGCTGTTGATGGGGCCAATCTTCAAGCCATCTTCCGCCATGCTTAAGTAGGCACCATTGGTGTAGACCTCTTGTATTATGTAAGGTCCATTCCACTTTGATGTGAACTTGCTTTTTGTTTTGTGAGTTGTGATGATGGGCCTTCATAATGTCAAGACAAGATCTCCAGTTTGGAAATACCTTGGGCGGACTTTCTTGTTGAACACCTTGGATATCTGTGCTTGGTAGCATTCCAGGTGTTGTTGATCTTCGAGCCTCATTTCGTCGAGTGCTTCCAATTCTTGAAGTCCCAGCCTTGCGTTTTCCTCTTCAGTTAAGCCTTCTTGTATAGCCATCATTCGTGAGGGGATTTGAATTTCGAGTGGCAAGAATAGCTTCCATGCTATATACGAGAGAATAAGGCGTAGCTTGGGTAGAAGTCCTATGTGTTGTCTTATATGCCCAAAGTGCTTCACTTATTCTTTTGTGCCAGTCTCTCTTTGTTTGGCCTATCACCTTTTTTAGGAGGTTGCACATCATTTTGTTGAATGCTTCTGCAACACCGTTGGCCGGAGCATGATACATGGAAGACTTGTGCTGTTTGAACTTGTATTTCTCACAAAGCTCGTCCATGAGTCGGTTAGAGAACTATTTTCTGTTGTCAGTGATGATGTAGCGAGGCACACCATATCGGTATATGATATGCTCCTTAATGAAGCGGACGACAGTTTTCTTCTTGACTTCCCTTAAAGGTATGGCTTCAGCCTACTTGGAGAAGTAATCTGTTACGGCTAGGATGTAGGCCTCTCTGGCATATGTTTTTGGTGCGATTGGTCCCACGACGTCCAATCCCTATGCATTAAATGGCCATGAAGCAACCGTAGGGTGTAATGGTTCAGGCGATTGATGTATAAAGTTGGCGTGAAACTGGCAGGCTTGGCACTTTCTGGCATACTCCAGGCAATCCTTCACCATGCTTGCCTAGTAATAGCCTATTCTTTTGAGCTGGTAGTGTAACTTTGGTCCAGATTGATATGCTTCGCATATGCTTGAGTGTACTTCTTCCATGGCTTGATTGGCTTCTTCTTCACCTAGGCATCTTAGAAGTACTCCTTCAAAAGAGCGTTAGTAGAGTGTTTCTTTGTAGTAGAGGAAGCGAGGTGCTCGTTGACGTATTTCAGAGCGGCGTCTAGGATTGTTCGGAAGCTTTCCATGCTCTAAGTAGTATATCAGCGGCTATCTCCACTCTTTAGTGTTAACTAGAAGTACTAAGATGACATTTGTATCGTCCAGTAGCATTTCAGTGACAAGCGAGATCACCCATTTTTGGTAAACTGGCAAGTCTACAACTTCGTTTTCTCTTAGCGCCATACTTAAGGCTAAGTTAGCAAGAGCGTCTGCCATTTGATTTTCTTTTTTTGGTACATGTTCTAGCGTCACGACCTCGAACTTTCATAGCAGTTGAGTTGCTAGTTGGAAGTATGGGATGAGATCATCTTTCCTTACTTCATATTAAGTCAATAGTTGATTGATTATGTGCTTGGAGTCGCTATACACTTCTAGCGTTGTGATTTCCATGTCGATTGCCATTTGGAGTTCGATAATTAGCGCTTGGTACTCAGTGACGTTGTTGGAGCATAACTCGCTTAGTCGGAAGGAATAGGGTAGTATTTGTCTTTGTGGTGGCATGAATACTACTTCGGCCCCCGCTCCGTCTGCTCGTGCAGATCTGTCGAAGAACATTGTCCATGTTGGGAAGATGTCGATGTAGAACACCTCCTCGTCAAGCAAGTCGTCTGAGATTTTCCAATCTGCTGGGATTGGATGATCAGCAAAAAATCTGCTAAGGCTTGTCCTTTGACGGCTTTGGCTGGGACGTAGATGATTTCATACTGATTGAGAAGCAATGCCCATTTAGCTAGTTGTCTTGTCAAAATTGGTTTAGACATGACGTATTTGACCGGGTCAGCTTTAGCAACCAAGTGGATGGTGTAAGTATGCATGTAGTGTCTAAGCTTTTGGACGGCGAAGACTAAAGCAAGGCATATCTTCTCGATTGGTGAGTAGTTGAGCTTGGCACGAGTGAGAGTTCTACTTAGGTAGTAGAGTGCTATTTCCTTTTGGTCTTCATTTTCTTGTGCTAAAAGTGCTTCAACCTTCTTGTGTAGCAATGTACAGGATGAGCGATTTTCCAGGCATGAGAGCTCATAAGACAGGTGGGCTTGCTAGGTACATTTTTATGCTTTCAAAAGCCTTGCGGCAGTCGTCATCCCATATGAATGAAGTGTCTTTCTTCATGAGTCGACTGAAGGGTTGACAGCGTTCATCAAGGTTGAAGATGAAGCGCCTAATGAAGGTTAGCTGTCCTTGTAGACTTTTCAGCTCGTGTAGATTCCTTGACTCAAGCATGCTTTGAATGGCCTTGATCTTTGATTGGTCTACTTCAATGCCATGGTGCCTGACAATAAAGCCGAGGAACTTCCCAGAGGTGATGCCAAATGCACACTTCAAAGGGTTCTTCTTGAGGTTGTAGTGTCGTAGTTTATCGAACACCATTCGTAAATCCTTCAAGTGATCAGATCACTTCTTGGTTTTGATAACTACGTCGTCTATGTAACACTCTACATTTTTGTGTAGCATGTCGTTGAAGATCTTATGCATGGTGCATTATGTAGCTCCAGTGTTCTTCAGGCCAAATGACATTACCTTGTAGCAGTAGATACATTTTGGAGTGCGGAAGGCTGTTAGTTCCTCGTCTTTAGGAGACATGCAGATTTGATTGTACCTAGATGAGCCATCCATGAATGATAGCGCATCGTGGCCGGTGGTTGCGTCCACCATAATTTCGATAACTAGCAAGGGAAAGTCATCATTTGGGCAAGCATCGTTGAAGTCTCGGAAGTCTACGCAAACACGTATTTGTCCAGATTTCTTAAGGACAATGAGGATGTTGGAGATCCATTTAGGGTATTGCACCTCTTGAATGAAGCCTGCTTCAATTAGCTTGTCAATCTCAGTCTTAATTTGCGGGATGAACTCGGATCGATAGCGTCTTTACGTTTGCTTTATCGGTCGCGTTACAGGTTTGACTGCAAGATGATGCACGGTAATGGTAGGGTCAAGGCCAGACATTTCTTTGTAGGTCCAAACAAAGATGTCGTTGTACTCCAAGAGCGGTTGGTAGTACTCATCGATCTCGTCCGCACTTAGTGATGCACTTACGAAGATAGGCTTCGATTCCTCGCTTGTGCTTAAGTTAAGCTCTTAGAGATCATCAACCGTAGCTTGCCTCTATCCTCTAGCTATGGTGGCGCAGTAATGACGTCCTCCTTGGGGATTTCATCTTCTTTGTCTTCTTGGATTGTCATGTGGAAGACGTTTTGGACATCTTATTCTGTGTCGTCCTTTTGGGCTTGTTGGTGTGAAGATTGGCCAGTGTGGATGATGGTGCACCTCCTTACCTTCAGTGGTCCTTTTGTGTCCACCTTCAGGGTTGCTTGGGGTTTCATCTTTGAAGGAATCAAGCTTCGAACATCATCTTTTTCTGCTAGATCATCGAGCTTTTCTTCCTTCGTCGTTGTCTTCCTCTTTCTAGAAAGATCATTGGTTTCTTCTAGTCTTTCCAGGGCTGACTGTCATGGAGGAGAGCTAGCCGTGTTGCTTTGTTTCTTAGGTTTTGACAACCTTTCGAACACAAAGCTTTGAGGTGTTGGCGTGTTAAGCCTTTTGAAGACGGATGTTCAGTCTTGATCACCAATGCGATCAAGTGCCGAAATTCTGGTTTTTGAACGGTTCGGCCTATCGAATACTGATCTTTGAGGGGCGGGTTTAGGCTCCTATTGACTTTGTTCAACGCTCACGCTGATGTGTTGAGCACCAGCGTTTTTTGCTTTTCTTGAAATCTTCAAGGGCGTATTTGGTGTGAAGCCAAGTCCAGCTTTGTTGTTGTCAACTCCGTAACCATGCTCATTCAACTTCTTCTGAGTCTCAGTGGGGTCACGTTCTTTGTCGTTGACGGTGTTTGAAACCTCTATTCCAAGATTTGAAGGGGAGGCGAAATCATACCCAGCCTTTGACATGAGTTTGTAGGCACATAAGTTTGTAGGCGTTTGGGTCTAAACCTTCTTTAGTCCTCTTGGTTGGAGAGCGCTCGGTTCTATCCTTTTTGGAAGGGGTTTTACGAAGCCTTGCGATGGCTTTGAGACTTTAGCATCGCCTAGCTGTGTCAGAGGTAAGACTGCATTTACCTTGAGCAGCTTTATGTCATCCTTGTGCAGCTGTGTGTCGGCTTTGCTTGTTTCGAACGGGGATTGCCGATTCTTTCTTCTTGAGTTTGGGAATTATCAGAAGACGGGTGTGTTTGATCCTTTTGAGGACGTCACATTCCCTTTGGTAGTTTCAGGCTTAGTAGGCTCATCGTCGTTTTTACTTGAAGATGGCACGGTTTCCCCTTCTTGCTCTTTTGGCACGGCTTGCCACTCCTTATTTTTGGGTGCAGATTTGCCTATGGACTTGATCTCTTTTCGAAGAGCTTCAGGCACCGTATCTTCATCCATGTAGATCTTGGCATCTGTGAAGTGTGATTCGACTTCGGTGAATGGCTTGGTATCGCCTTGTATCACCTTCACTTCTTCTCGATAATATTTTAAGCATTAGTGGAGGGTGGACGGCACCACTCCATTCTCATAGATCCAAGGCATTCCCAAGAGCAAATTGTAGGAAGTTCTCACGTCAATCACATGGAATATCGTGCTCGATTTGAGTTCGTCAATGGTCATCTCGACGCTGACCATGCCCATCGCTCTTTGTCCTCCTTGGTTGAAACCTTGGATTAGCAGATGGTTTCGAGTTAGTTTACCAACCTTGATGCCGATTGTAGTCATTGTTGACTTTGGCATGATGTTTATGGCTAAACCACCATCCACAAACATGCGGTTGACTTTGTGTTCCTTCACATACTCAGAGACGAAGAGAAAACGGTTGTGAGGTTTTGACCCTAGCAGCAAGTCTTCATCAGTGAAGGTGATTACGTCATGGGTGGCACAACATGTGGCGTATTCATGTGGTTGAAGCTTCAAGCCTTTGTCCTTGCTTTCTTACACTTCATGGTCGTCGAGACTCGCCAAGACCGTAATTAGTGCTTTTCGCATTTCCTTAGGTAATCGTAGTACCTCCTCGATGTTAAAGTATGCCGCTAGGCTTTCTTTAGGCATGGGAGTTTTCTCTTCCTTGACGGCAATAACTTTGCCTTTTGAAGGCTTTTTTATCTCTACTTTAACCATGTGACAGGCAACGGTAATGCACTGTTGGAAGAAATCATTCAGGAAGTACTCGTGCAAGGAGACGGGAATACGTGGCTCTTGCTTTATAGGTTCCCTAGTGTACGCTGGCTTAGCAGCTCTTACATTTTTCTTGGGCTTCATATTATTGCCAAGACGATGCTTTCTTGCTTGTTCCATTTTAGGTTTTGTGGCTTGTGGTATTGGCTTCCTTGTCTTCTTGTAGGTCACCAGTGTCCACCCTTCTTCATCATCGGTAAGTGTATTTTGGTCACTTGCCCCTAGTAATGGTTATGTAGAAGGTGCCGTGTGGCTTGAGTATGGGTGGGAACTAGCATGTGTTACTTGGAGAGGCATGGGATCGAACTAACCAAACATAATTGCAGTAGTGTGCGTTGCGGTTGTGTTTTCAAGGTCGAGTTTAATCTGCCCTTGTTGTGCCAACTTCATGATGAGCTCATTGAGGATGAAGCACTTGCCAACAAGATGGCTCACGATACGATGGTATCTGCAATACCTAGGATCATTAACACTATTCATCTCTTCGTGGCGCTTGCATTCAGGCAGCTCGATCACTTTCTTTTCTAGCAGGTTATCTAGCATTGCAGCCACGTCCGAGTCCGGAAAAGGGTAGGTCTTCTGCTCTAGCTCCTTTAAGGTGTTTTTGTACCTATCTTAGGTGCGAGAAGGCTCACCTCTTTTTATCTCGTTCGCTTTGTTCTTGGAAGAGATCTTGACGGTCACATGGGAGGTCTTGACGGGGGTAGTGTTGACGATAAAAGCTTCATTGGAGGGTTTCTTCCCAATTTTGTCTACCTTCGGAGCGAACACATTATCATTCTTAAAGTCAATGATTGGCTCATTTTTTCTATGGTTGGCAATACTCAGCTCCATGTTGTGGGATCAAGTTGGCAGTTCCTCAAGTGTCATCGGCTTTATGCCTTAGAGGATGTAGTGTAGGCCCCAATGCATGCCTTGAATGCATATCTCAATGGCGGATGTTTTAGAAAGCCGATTCTTGCAATCTAGACTTAATGATTACCATCTGTTGATGTAGTCGACAACCGGTTCATCCTTCCATTGCTTTGTATTTGTCAGCTTCAACATGTTTACGGTCTGGCGTGTGCTGTAGAAGCGGTTAAGGAATTCCCTTTCAAGCTGGTCTCAGCTGTTAATGGATTATGGCTTAAGGTCTGTGTACCAGTCAAAGGCATTACCTTTCAGCGAGCGCACGAACTGCTTGACAAGATAGTCTCCTTCTGTCCCAGCGTTGTTGCAACTTTCGATGAAATGGGCAATATGTTATTTAGGATTGCCCTTTCCATCGAATTGCATGAACTTTGGCGGCTGATAACCCCTTAGCATCCTCAAGGCATCAATCTTCTTGGAGTAGGGCTTTGAGTATAGCACAAAGTCATGCAAGCTTCCTTGGTACTGCGCCTTGATGGTGCTAGTGATCATCTTCTGCAGCTGCTGGATAGAGAGAGATCCCATAAGTGCTGTTGCTTGGTCCAGCTTTTCTTCAGCTTTCTCCACCAGAGGCTCTTCACTTTCAACGGTTTCCTCATTTGGTGGGTCAACCTTCGGGTCAACTTTGTTGTCGTGCTGCGCCTCTAGACGGTTGACGAGTGTAGCAATTTGCAAGTCATTCTCTTCCATGGTCCTTGTCAGCCTTGTAGTTTCTTCACTTATTTGAGCCAGCTACTTCTCGATGTAAGTTGCGCCAATAGTCATAACTTGCATGGCTACGGGACATAAGCTGCTTGAGTCGGCGTTAGAAGCTAAAGACTTAGAATACCTCATCGGACTTTCTTTCCTTGGCGCCCTTAGCGAGGCTAGGGTGATCACAAGTTCGTACCTCGGGTGCTCTCGCTCATTCGGCAGAGTTGATGGAGGGATGGAAGGCATGACAGAGAATGTTCTTGCCTTGCTTCGGGTTGTGACGCCCAAAGTGCCACCACTTGTGGCAAGGATACCCTTGTTCTTCGCGTTGGTAACGGGAATAGCTTGATCCTTCCTTGAAGCCATTTGTGCTTTTTTTAGGATTTGAAGACAGAGATGAGAGGCAGAGAGGTCCCACTGGGTGTGCCAAAATCGTAAACACGAAAATTCTTATAGCGAATAAAAAACGAGAACACGTGTACAAAGTAGATTTGTATTGATTTGAATTTGTAGGGTTACAATCTTTGTTTATAATTTTCTTCTGATTCAGTCTTCCAATTTGATGTAGATGCATAAGTTGTTGACCCAAGGGTCGCGATGACTTGATCTCGGACGAACGGTTGAATGATTGCTTCAAGTTTTGAGCTTGAAACAATGCGTGGATGATCTTTACCTCAAGATGCGGCAAAAGGATGGTGTGGATGCGGGATTGCTTTGCTTCAAGGGTCTTGGCGACTTGATCTTGAAACGAACATAGCTACAAATTTATAAGCTTGCAACAAAGTCTTGAAGGAATCGGCATGAGCGCTTGTTGATTCTTCAAATGAGCGCTTCGGCTTTGGCCGAGAGAAAGTTTCGGCTTTGGTTGAATGTTCTTCGAAGAGAGCTTTGGCAACGTCTTAGTCTTCAAAGGTTTAGCAGAGGCTTTTCTGTGTAGAAATTTTTTCAACCCCTATGCTTATGGGAGGACCTTATATTTATAGGCTTCGTAAGACTTGCCTTTGGGATGATTTTAGGCATGTTTTGTGTCTTAATTTCAACCACTTTACTCCCTTGGCCGATTTTAAGGATCTTGTTGCCTATTTTGTGAGCAATCTTCAATTCTTACTTGTTTTATGAAGATGCTTTAGCTTTATTTCTAGTTTTAGGATCAATTTGGATTCCCTAGCCGAATTTAAGAGGGATTCTCCCTTATTGCCGAATTTTGGGGAAGTTTTATACTTTTTTTGCTTGTCTTGTGCCACATGTCATTGATGACTTGTCCATTCAAGCTAAAGCATCTTCATAAAACAAGTAAGAATTGAAGAATGCACACAAAATAGACAACAATATCCTTAAATTCGGCTAATGGAGTAAAGTGGCTGAAATTAAGACACAAAACATGCCTAAAATCATCACAAAGGCAAGCCTTGAGAAACCTATAAATACAAGGTCCTCCCACAAGCATAGGGGTCGAAAAAATCTCTACACAAAATAACCTCTACCAAACCTTTGAAGACTAAGACATTGCCAAAGCTTTTTTCGAAGAACATTCAACCAAAGCTGAAGCTTTCTCTCTACCAAAGCCGAAGCACTCCCTTGAAGAATCAACAAGCGCTCGTGCCGATTCCTTCAAGACTTTGTTGCAAGCTTATAAACTTGTAGCAACGTTCATTTCAAGATCAAGTCGCCAAGACCAATGAAGCATCGCAATCCTGCATCCACACCATCTTTTTGCCGCATCTTGAGGTAAAGATCATCCACGCATTGTTTCAAGCTCAAAACTTAAAGCAATCATTCAACCGTTCGTCCGAGATCAAGTCATCGCGACCCTTGGATCAACAACATACGCATCTATATCAAATTGGAAGACTGAATCAGAGGAAAATTGTAAACAAAGATTGTAACCCTACAAATTCAAATCAATACAAATCTACTTTGCACACGTGTTCTCGTTTCATTCGCTACAAGAATTTTCTTGTTTACAACGATCATCGAAGCAGAAATTAACAAGCTACTGGAGGCTGGATTCATAGAAAAAGTAGCACATTCAACATGGCTTGCCAACATCGTGCTAGTGAAGAAGAAAAAGAAAGGCAAATGGAGGGTTTGTGTAGACCACACCGACCTCAACAAAGCATGCCCAAATGATCCTTATCCACTTCCCCAAATCGATCTATTAGTAGATTCAACTTCTGGGAACCAGCTGCTCAGTTTCTTGGATGCATACTTCGGCTATAATCAAATAGCCATGTACGAGCCCGACAAGGAGAAAACTGCGTTTGTGATTGAGCGAGGCACCTACTGCTACATGGTCATGCCTTTTGGCCTTAAGAACGCGGAAGCCACTTACCAAAGGTTAGTAAACATGATGTTCAAAAAGCAAATTGCAGTAACCATAGAGATCTATGTCGACGACATTATGGTGAAGGGCAAGCAGCGATCAGGCCACATTGGCAACTTGGCAGAAACTTTCAACATTCTTAGAAGATACATGATGAAGCTTAATCCTGCCAAATGCACATTCGGAGTATCTTCTAGCAGATTCTTAGTGTACCTAGTAACCCAACAAGGAATCGAAGCACATCTTAAGCAAATCTGAGCGATCCTAGAGATGAAATCTCCAACTACCTTGAAGGAGATCCAAAGCTTGATCGGACGAGCAGCCGCCTTTAACCGTTTTCTCTCGCGATCCACAGATTGATGCAAGCCCTTTTTTAAGGTCATCAAAAAGGCACAACGAGAATGAGATGATGAGTGAGAAAGAGCTTTCTAAGACCTGAATAAGTATCTCACATCACATTCCTTACTATTTAAGCCAGAAACAACTAAGGACTTATACATCTATTTGGCAGTCTCAGAAGTTGCAGTGAGCTCTGCCCTTATATGAGAAGAGCTGGGGGCCCAACTGCCGGTATTCTATATTTCTAAAGCACTTCTCGATATGAAAACTAAATACTCGAAAATCGAAAAATCAATTTTAGCGTCAGTTGTTGCGGCTCGGAAACTTAGACCATATTTTCAAGCTCATACAGTCATCATCATGACTCAATATCCTTTACGATCAATCCTACATGGTCTAGATGCTTCTCAACGAGTAATGAAATAGGCGTTGGAACTTGGCCAATACGACTTAGTTTTTTGACCCTGCACGGTAATAAAAGCCCAAGCCTTGGCGAACTTCATAGCAGAATTCACACCTAGCCTAGACGACGCAACAAAGCGGCCCAACGACGCCCCAGAGGCAGCCAAGCATGCCCTACCCGTGCTTGCTCCACCTAATGGAGACTTCTGGCATTTGCATGTCGACAGCACATCCAACTACAAAGGCTTGGGAGCAGACATGGTCATTGTCACCCCAGACAGTTCGATGCTCGAGGAAGCGATCACTCTAGGCTTCAAATGATCCAACAATGAAGCAGAGTACGAAGCCCTACTAGCAGGCTTCCGAATGGCAAAAGACTTGGCGGTGAAAAAGCTCACAATTCATTCTGATTTCTAGCTAATCATCAGCCAGACTACTGAAGAGTACACGGCAAAACATTCGAGGATGGCGCAATACCTAGAAAAGGTACGAAAGTAACTTAAAGCATTTCAGACTTATACTCTCACTCAAGTACCACGGGCAGACAACGCTCACGCGGACGCACTAGCCGGCCTAGACTTCGTCCTCGACCATCAACTCAAACGCTCTGTTCTGGTGGAGTATCTGGACAAGCCAAGCATAGAGGCAGAGCCAGCAGCCGAGGTGTCACAGGTTAGTATGACTCTAATTTGGTAAAGTTCCATTATAGACTACTTGGTTAATGGCATGCTCCCCACAGAAATGTTGGAGTCTAGAAAACTCCAAACGAAGGCAGCACGCTACTACATGTGGAACGACATTCTCATCTGAAGATCCTACACTGGCCCACATCTTCACTGCCTAGCACCTTTCAACGACCTCAAGGTCCTAAGTTCAATCCATGAAGGTGTCTGTGGAAATCACTTCAGAGGTCGATCTTTAGCGCAAAAGGCTCTTAACGCAGGCTACTACTGGCCTACCATGCATCAAGACGCTAAGGAATTAATGCAAATATGCAACAGCTGCCAACGCTATAAGTCAGTGCCAGCACTGTCTGCCAGTGAACTTCACCCGCAGACAAGTCTTTGGTCGTTCATGCAGTGGGCAATCGACTTAGTAAGGCCAATGCTGCCCGTTACTAGGGGCAAATGCATGATGATCATGGCAACCGATTACTTCACCAAGTGGGTAGAAGCTGAGCCTATGAAAACCACGACTTAGACGGACATAAAGCGCTTCAAATGGAGGAACAGCATTTGCTGATTTGGCATTCCTCAATCCATTGTCACAAACAATGGCCCCCAATTCGTAGGCAAAGATATGGCGAAGTTCTTCCAGAAATATGGCATCAAGCAGCACATGTCCACATCGAGATACCCCCAAGGCAATGGGCAGGCTGAAGCATCCAACAAGACGATTCTCGACTGCCTTAAGAAATCCCTCATCGATAAGAAAGGAAAATGGCCAGACGAACTTCTCGGATATCTATGGGCATGTCGCACCACCAAACGACGAGCAACCGGTGAGATTCTTTTCTCTTTGGCATTTGGTAGAAGCAATCATTCTTCCTAATGTCATTATGCCAAGTGTCAACACTCTACTGCCAAGCATCGAGCAGAACGAAAATGAGATGGCCACAAACTTAGATCTGGCAGAGGAGAAATGCGAGAAGGTCATCACCAGCATCCCAGCCTACCAGCAACAGCTCATCTCCAACTACAACAAAAGGGCCAAGATCCAGCCGTTCCAGCCTGGGGATCTAGTCCTAAGAAAAGCCTTTATCACTGCCCGCAGAGAAGGCTCTAAAAAGATGGATCCCATCTAGGAAGGTTCGTACAAGATCAGTAGAGTAGGCGGTAAGGGTAGTTACACCCTTGCCACCATGAACGACAAAGAGATTGAAAAGCAATGGAATGCTTACAATATGAGGAAGTACTATGCGTGACTTCCCACTACATCAAAGCCTGAAGACTCAAGCAACTCGATGGGCACTGCCTCGCAAGCCGAGGATTATCCAGTTGTTATACAGTTCCTACCTTACAACTAAGTTTTCATCTATTCACTCATTTTTCAATGAGGAATTCAGAAGTAATTTACAACTTGGCTCGGCTGCATGTTTACAACAACTGATCACTCCTGCACTTCAAAACAAGAATACGTCATTCTTAGGGACTCATCGCAAGAATTGCACCTTCTGGGGACCAACCACGCTTTCCAATGCAAGAGGGTAAACCAATTCTCCAACATCCATATGGGTTTGCTCTCTAATGTGGGAGGGAGTCGGGCTGCCCTAGTATAACTAGGTGCATGATGGCTTGCACTGGGATTCCTAGAAGTAGCCATAATGATCTTTTTCAAGGCTTAGCTAATTGAAGGATTTTGGGTCTTTTGGCCTAATTCGCGGTGAATCGGGCCTAGAGATGGAGAGGGCACATTACGCAGTACGCCTTATGGACGGCTGCCCTGGAACTCTAAAGCTGCTATCGAGTGCACTAAGGTAGCCTATGGTTTCCAGAAGACTGTCTACGGCTTGCCCTTCGAGTAGTAAACCACATTAAACTTATACAACCGCACGTTTTCATGAAAGTTTAAACAAGTTAGCGCGCATATACCAAGCTTCGTCCATTGCCGACATGTTACGCAGTCGATAAACTTCATTTATGCCAAAGCACGGAACGACCTACACCAATTCCTAAAGTGTTGTGATACTTGCTATGCAATCCATGTAATTGGTTACATAAAGTATGTTGTGATACAAGCCATACAACTCAAATGATTGAAGACAGCCAAAGTTAACAGCCAAGTGGTCACGCAGACTCGTCTGCTTCGGTAAATAAGACGTCCGGCTGCCGACCCTATGGCTAACAACTTTGCAAAAGTTCTACGCCAACACCTATGGCTGCATAAGCTATGCGGACCTATCTACTTATGAAAAAGTAGCACGCCTGTTGCTGGTCTAGAAGTCAAGGGTTAGGCATGAACAAAAGAAGCAAAGATGAAGAAAAGCAAAGGAAGCAAGTTTATTAAATTTTCTAGCAAAATTGATAAACAACTGGCAAAGGCCGAATGATTTCGAGCAAAGCAAAAGCAACAAGGAAAACAAAGAAAATCCTAAAGACTACCTAGAAGACTACTTTTCAACAACTGTGACGTTCCCAGCAGAGGTATCTTCCGGCGCTTCTCCCCCGGCTGTTCCAGCCCGGGCATCAACCTCTCCGACTACTTCACCAATGGAGGCCTCAAAAGTAAAGGCAAGCAAATCTTCCTGAGAAATAGAGAAGGTCTCAAAGTCTTTCCCAGCAAACTCAAAGTCAGACGACCTACCAAAGAGATGATCTACATAACCCAGCTTGTAGAAATCGACCTGACTCTGAACAAGTGAAGCCTTGAGCCCAGCCTTCTCACCTTTCAACTACTCGTTCTCCTCGAGCAAACCAACCATGACGGGCTGCAGCTCATCCACTTATTTTTTCAAACTTTCATTGATCTTCAGCGCACCTTGGAGTTCCAACACTTGGGGCTCAAGCCTATCTACGACCTTCTTGAAGTGCATCACTTGGTTATACGCAGCATTCAACTCTTCATCCTTTGCATAAACAGCGTAATGAAGCTAAAAAACGGCATGCTCAAGATCATGAATCTGAGGTATGTAATATCTGATCTCATTTTCTGCACTTTCATACTTAACTTGGATCGCGTCAAGCCTAGTCTTCAAGTCAACGATCTCTTGGCGAGCGGTCTCAAGCTGCAGAGAAGTGGGGACAGAAATATTAGACCCTTCAAAGCGACGATCTCAGACTCTAACCTCCTGATCTTCTCAGCAGAAGAATAAGCTTCAGCTGCCATAACCTTTGCCACATTCTTGGCAGCCTTGGTATTCTTTTGGTCAAGGAGCATAGACTTGGCTGCCTAAATAGTCATTTTCTGCATCATTGCAAGTAGAGCAGTCTTTTTATACTCGGCCGTATGCTTCGCAAAGGATGGGCAAACAACCCATTTAACGCTATCGACAAACTTGGCACGAGCTTCCATGTCTTCAAGCAGATCTGGTTTCAAAAGCACACAGATCTCAGCAGCCTCCCCAGAAACAGGCTTAGGGGATTTCTCACGACTGCCCACGCGAGCAGTTTCATCATTCTCAATAGGCGAATCGGTCTCAGCAGCAAGATGAGTAGGCCTTGGTGCCACTTTAGCAGCAGAGTTCACCTTATTGCTCTTCATAGTAGTGAGCCTCTCCAAAGGTGAACTAGACTTAGCTCCCTGCGAACGTCTTGCCACTGGTTTCGGCACTGGGGGCACGATGGAACCTCTATGCTAAGCAATCTTATCGGCAATCTTACTAGCCATCTTTGACATGGCAGACGTCACTAGCTCAGATCTAACAACCCTATATTTCTCCCCCTTAGAAGAAGTTAAGTCAATAACAAGCCTGGAGGTAGCCAACGAACGCTCGAGAGCAGCAGAAGAAGTCTTTAGTTTTTCTCAGTCGGCATCTCTTGAGCAGGCGGGGAATATATCTTTTTCCCACCTTCATTCACAGCAGGCTACACAACGATGATAGAACGAGTTAATGTCTCCACCTTGATCCGCTTTATCTCCTCTCTCGGGGGCAGCCCACATTTCTCCCAATGAAGATGACTAAGCAGCTAACGCCATTCACGGTACTCAGCAGAGATACCCAAAGCAACATGCACCTTCTTCATATCTGGAGAAGTCTTAGAACTTTAGCCGAATTCTGAATCTACGTAAGCAGATGAGGACAATCAACAAATTAGAGAGCAGTTTAGCAAGAGCACAAAGCAGCCGAGGGACCAAGTAGTCTATTTACCGGTGATGAAAGTCGTCAGAACATGCAGCTCAAGGGAAGAATCAGACTTTCACTATCCACTTATCTCCAAAGCCTCATCGGACCAGTCCACTAACCTGGCCCGTGCTAGATCTAGCCCAATGCCCCAGTGTCTATCAGCTCGGCCCAAGTTGAGCCGCACTTGGCCCAGCCAACCGCCACCGCGCCAAGCAGCCCCACGGCAGCAACCATGCTGTGCCTTTCCAAGCCATCTTTTTGACACATTCTTGACCCCCGTCGAGCCAAATTTCAAGCCCCGAGGCTCCCAAAAATTAAGAAGACAAGGAAAATAAATTTTTTCTTACCTTGGTGCGGCATGAAGATGATAAAAGCAACGAAAGACGGTCCTTTGCACGGACAAGTGTAGAAGATTGCTAGGGGAGGGGGAACAAATATGCTTTAGCTTTCTCTCTCTTGTAGGGTAGAATAAATTGCTCTCTAAAGTTGATTTAATAATCTACTTAAGGTATACTTATATAGACTTTGGAAGTAATATATTTCCCTTTTCCTAGAAGGATCTAATTTCCAATTAAAGAGGGAATCTACATCAAAATAGGAAACAATCTTATGTTTCCTAAAGCAAGTGAGATCTCTACACATCCTGCCCTTTCTTGTGAGCAGCCCAACAGGTATGGGGGCATTTGTGGAGCAAAAATAATCAAGAAAAATATGGAGGCGACCCATGGACTTTTGGGTAAAAAAAGACAAAATTACCCTTGAGGCACACCGGGACTCCCACGTGCATGCAACAGACAATAACGGCTCAATCGAGGTCAAAGGTGATCAAAATGGTATTCTTTTAAACCCTCTCATCACTCCTCATCAAATCCTCACCCACAAGGTAGCTCCCAATTATCCTTTTCAAATTGGGATTAATTACCAAAATTAATTAATTAATTACCATAATTAATTAATTAATTTCCTAATTGATTGCAAGATATTACATGATATCTTGCAATTAGAGCCAAAAAGCTACCATAAGTGGCTGATCCCCATTTCTCCAAATAGGGCCTGCCACATCCCTATATATACCCCCTTATTTCTCCAAAAACCTAAGTCCAATTCTCTTCTACAATTCTCTAATTTCTCTAAACACTTTTCCCTCAAAATTCTAACTTTGGTATCGGAGATTCTTTGGCCAAAGCCCCCCCCCCCCCCAAACAAATTCATCGTGGGCGCGTGAGGCTCTTGGCCTTGATCTTAGGTGTTAATTGTTTTGCATGTGTATTTTCGGCCAAGAAGAAGAAGGCGAAAATTTGCATCCACAACCCGTATCAGATCCAACTTTGACACATAAAGCTAGGACATATGAGTGAATGATCTATGGAAAAGATACACACAAAATATAGTTGTTGGATGGTGTTAACAGTGTAAGTTTAGGAAATTTGATTTAGCTCAATAAACAATTTCATTTAATTTTTTTTTTATAAATATTTTGACATAGGTTGATAGATTATTCATTTTAAGGCATAAGTCACTAGAAAACAATTTTGAGTAGATGTGTTGTCCACACACCGATTTTTACTTCTTGCACACCCTTTGTTATTTTTTGTCATTTGATTTTCTTTAATTTATTTTATCTGACCGTCAGAAATTAAGAGAATTGTATAGAAGGTAAACGAAGTTGTGTAGGTAGCACCACCAATCCATAAAAGGACGTTTTACAAAACCCTCCACCTGCATCACCCTCCCCCAAGTACTTAAAATAAAAGTCAAATGTAAGAATAAATGCTATATATTACTTGGGTTACAAGATACTTCTGCTTATAATATGGCCGATTTCACGTGGAAAATTTTAGACCAAATTTTAAACACACCTATGAGGAGCAATTATGAACCGATTCCAAATCCCAATCTAAAATGGAGGCGCATGCAATGTAAGTGAACCAAAGCAGTGTATATCAATATATCAATTTTTCATTTACTCATCATAATGAATTTCTATCTGTTCCGATATATATATATATATATATATATATATATATATATATATATATAGGGACGTATCCATGTGTATCATATTTTTTACGCAAAATTTGACACAAATTTTGGACGATTGAATTAGCCCACTTTTAATGGTTGAAATGTCATGGCAATTAATTGTCAGTAACTCTTAGTTTGGTCATATGTATATTCGTCATAATGTCACAACAAAAAAAGTAACGAATGTTCTTGAATTTGAATCCTCTGCTCGGTTCTATCAAATTTTCCTCGACTGTATGAAAAGAATAGCATGAAAAAAGAATACAACATTAGGTTTGGTTAGGTTTGGTGACGTACAATGCATGCTACATATATGTGACCAATTAAATGATGCAAAGATCATATTCAAACTAATCCAAGAAAGAAAACGTAAGAATATTGATAGAAAATCATGTGCCCAGAGTCTTCTTCAATCTCTCTCTCTCTCTCTTTCTCTCTCTCTCTCTCATAAGTCATATGAAGAAGGGGATTCTAGGGTTCATTTTTTGTTAAGCAATGGGGTTCTGCATTGCTTTAGCCCAGTTGACTTCGACTCTTCTTGTTCGTTTCTATGATGAAAACAAATAAGATTGATACATGGTTACCTAATTGATCACTTTTCTACGCTGCAAGCATTTTCCCCATTATTCTTCTGCTTATAGCTGGTTACACTGCACGTCATATGTAGACTTGGGACATAGAGAGTAATATTGTTCTACACTTTCATTTGTATCCCAACTTAATCACTTTTACAGTTCAGCATGCCTATTTGGTTTTATCAAAAAAATTGTATCGGTATAATAAAAGTGAAACCATTTGATAGAGGGTTTTTATCATAAATAGACTTTGAAATTGACCAAACTCATAATTTTAGTTTTTGAATTTGAAAATCAATCAATTTCGTTCCTAAAATTCACTAACTCACAACAATTTAGTCCCTGCCGTCCAAATCTGTCAGGTAGTTTTGATATAGGCGCCTCTTTTTTTAATTTCTTAGATTAAACATCTGCTCCTTTTAAGAATTTGATTAAACATTCTTCCTACAATTAAGGTGCCACTTATTTTATAAGTAACATCTTTTTCATGCCATATTACACGATTTGCCGTTATGATGTACCTTTAATTAATTGATAATTATCATGTTAATATCCCAAATCTCCTAAAATGTAGTAGATTAGTTTTAAAAATCTTAACACATCAAACCTGATCTAATTATGCTTCTAACGTGCATTTTATTCCTAACTCCACACCATACAAGTAACTAACGTGCTATCTTCTTCTACAACCATTAGCAATTTTTTCATGTCATTGTTTTCCTTAATCGGCCGATCAAACCCTCTTTCGTTCTCCCTTGTTGGTCATATTCATTTCCTTCATATTTCATTTTATGCACACCTCTTGATCTGAGTATCCATATCAAAGGGTATGCTTTTTGTTTTAGCACACTTTTTACCCATCTTTCCATCTTTTTCACGTACCATGGTACATTTGGGAAATAGAATTTAGTGGTACATTTTCTTTTAAAGGATAATTTGGTATGTTTCAAACCGATATATTAGTACATTTTAAGTTAGAATGTGTACGTTTCAATTTAGCATCAGAACGTTTCAATTTAGCATCGGTATGTTTCAAGTTGTTATTGAACGTTTCAAGGTGAAATGGGTACATTTCAATTTAGCATCGATACGTTTCAAGTTGTTATTGGTACGTTTCAAATTGACCTGAATACGTTTCAAATTGATTTCAATTTAAATTTCACATTTATATATGGGTACGTTTCAATTTAGCATCGGTACGTTTCAAGTTGAAATTGGTACGTTTCAATTTAGCATCGGTACGTTTCAAGTTGTTATTGGTATGTTTCAAATTGATCTGAATACGCTTCAAATTGATTTCAATTTAAAATTCACATTTATATATCTCATGCCGAATAGCACTAATCTCAGTCCAAAGACTCCAAACTCATCTTTTTTATCAACAACTTTTATATTTCAATAATAATTTTATGATGTGAACGAGCCAACAAAAGGGGTATAAACCCTGACGCCAAATTTTTTTTCAAAATTCAAAGTTTATAGATAATATTGTGATTTAGTTAATAGCCATTAATAATATCCCTAAAAAAAAGGTATAAATCCTGACAAGCCAAAAAAATCCCCTTATCAACTAAAAGGATAAATTGGGAAATCAACATATAGCATTTTTATTTTAAAAAATAAACTAATGACATGTAAATAAAATAAATTTAAAAATGATTAGGTGAACACTAATTAAAGCGTCTTAATCAAATTTTTAAAAGAAACAAATGTTTGATAAAAAATATGTAAAAAAAGAGTGGAGGATTCTAATTTTCTCATTTTTTTTATTAATCTACTGCCCAAACCACCAATGATTTAGCGCCATGTAAACAAGATAAAAAAATCAATTATTCAAAATTTAAAAAAAAATTAGAACCCCAAATGACAAATAAAAAAATAAAAAGAAAAACCCATCCACTCGAGTCACGACCCCTTTCCATCTTTCGACTCGACCTCTTCTCTCTCCCATGGACCTTTCCTGCAGGGTTTAGGGTATAGGTTTAGGGTGTGTGAGCACTATATGTGCCACATCAACAAATTAGCAAACAATTTGACAGATTTAGGTGGCAGGGACTTAATTGATGTGAGATAGTGAATTTCAAGTTCGAAATCGATTGATTTTCTAATTGAGAGACCAATATGATGAGTTTATCAATTTCAGAGACCATATAAAAACTCATCTAAATTGTAATTTAATATTTTCTCAAGTTTTCGGAATGAGATTGAATTATTCACTACTTAAATGAGGTTTAGAAATATAAGTTTCACCTATACCTAGCGTGCGGTTTGGGATGAAATCAGATAAATGGTTGAGTCTCATGTGAAAATCTAGCAATAGGTGTTGGCGTGAGACTAAATTAGATTAGGAATATAATTATGTTTCCTAGTTTGGTTATAATTCTTTTAATATTACTTGTATTACAAGTTGTATCTTATATTTAGCCTCCTCAAAGGAGAAGAATAACATAATACAATTCAAACCCTAAACACTTTTATCTTGGGACCAGAGCAGGTTTCGGCATGTCTCTTTCTCTAAATCATATTCCCGTTCACTACCGTCTTTAGTGCTTCTCTTTGTTGGCTATGTAACAGCCATTGAAACCAAGCTCAGAAGTCTCGAAATAAGAGAACTCTGTTAAAAACCCCAAACCCAGGTCTCGAAATAAGAGACCAGACCCGTTACAACCCAAACCCAGAAAAGCAAAACAAAACAAAAAGCCAAAACATATAAACCTAAACTACCAAACCGTGTATCTCGAAGTAAGAGACACCACCTATTGGAAAAACCAAAAACCAGAAATCTAAAGCAAAGATTGCTTCCATGGTGGACAACCAAACGTTGGTTCCAATCTCCAGCGAAAAGGAGCACGGGTTGGCTGATTATGCAGCCCATAAGGAAATTGGACAACAAGGTCCATATGGAATCCACAAACCAATTGAGCGGCAAGCATGTGAACTTGGAGCCCACAATCTAAATGGGCAGCAAGCAATTGAAGATGTCGGCAACAACTTGGGCATGGGCCAAGTTAGCCCACCAACAACGGCACATCTGGAATTCAATTTAAAGCCTGCTAATTTGGGCTCATAGTTATCACTCTTGAATTTAATTAATTCTCAAGAGCAATCCAATGATCCAGGTAACACGTGCACAGCTTTAATTGCATCTGTTGATTTTGACACAGGTTAGATTATTGACTCTGGAGCCACTGATCATATGACTTATGATCATACTTTATTTAACTCTACAACACCACCACCACGGGATTGTATTGTCACAGCTAATGGAGGTGTTGCCCCGGTTACAGGGGCGGGTATGATTGCACTCACTCCTACTCTCTCGTTACACAACTGCTTACTTGTTCCCACATTCTCTAGCCATTTGTTATCTGTGGGATAGGTCACCGAGCAATTAGACTGTGTTGTGCAAACGTTTCTGTCTTTCTATTTACTTCAGGATATCCGAACTCAGGAGATCATTGGGCGTGGTACTAAGAGAAGGGGGTTGTACTATGTTAATGATGTTGCACAGGGCCGTGTTCATCAAGTTCAAGGTCGTGATAGTGGGAAGTTGAAGACCATTCAGTTGTGGCATCGTTGTCTTGGTCATGATTCCTTCGGTTATTTGCGAAAATTACTTCTGTCATTATTTGGTAATATTTCAAATTCTTCATTAAAGTGTAATGTTTGCACATTAGCCAAAAGTCATCTAGCTTCTTATCCCCCGAGTTTGAATAGAAGAACAATTCCTTTTGAGCTAATTCATTCTGATGTGTATGGGCCATCTTCGGTTACTACTCAGCATGGTGTGCGTTGGTTTGTAACATTTGTTGATGATTGCACCAGAATGACTTGGTTGTACCTCATGAAAAATAAAAGCGATATGGGTAGTATCTTCATAAGTTTTTATCACATGGTTTGTACTCAATATTCACTCCCATATTAAAGTGCTTCGATCAGACAACGGTGGTGAGTATCTTAATTAGGAACTTTCTCAGTTTTTACGGAAAAAGGCATTCTTCATGAAACTTCGTGCCCTCAAACCCCACAACAAAATGGAGTCGCCGAACGGAAAAATCGGCTCATACTTGAGATTACATGTGCCCTTCTTATTGGTAATTGTGCACCCAAGACATACTGGGCTGATGTAGTCACCTATGTTATTTATCTCATGAATCGAATGCCATCGCGTGTTCTCTCTTTTAAAACACCTTTGGCTGTGCTTGCCGATCATGCTTTGCTCCCATCCACCCTTTATCTCGACCCCCGAGTTTTTGGTTGTGTGGCATATGTTCATCTTCATGAAAATCAATGAAGCAAACTTGATTCATGTGCCGTACGGTGTGTTTTCATTGGATTCAGTCCACAACAAAAGGGTTACCGTTGTTATCATCCACCTACCCGACATGTCTACGTCACTATGGACGTTACCTTCTCTGAAGATGAATTATTTTTTCTTCCCAGCCATATTCCTCAGGGGGAGATAACCGTAGGTGAAGATTATGGCTGGTTTGATATCCCTACTGGTTTAAGTATTGACTGCCCAAACGAAGGCCCAAGGCACGGGCTGGATCTGGAGGATAATGAAGGCCCAAGACATGGGCTACATCTGGAGGATAATGAAGGCCCAAGACACGGGTTGGAATTAGAGGATGAGGATAATGAACGCGGGCCTACAGATATACCACAAAACCGAGATGGAACAACGCCTAGTGGGCCATTTGCTACTGACAACCCATGTTGGCCGTCTCTTGCACCAGCCGATAACCAAACTGGGCTTAGGCCCTCTCTTGTGTCTGCCAATAACCCAAATGGGTTTCCTGCTGCGCCGAATTGCCCAAATAGGCCATCTGCTATCTGTCCGAGTAACAACTCCAGTAAAAACCCCTCTCAGACTTTTCCAGTGTTAGTCTATGATCCAACGGATATTCTTGAGGTAAGTACTCACTCAGAAATTATTGAACCATCTTATATGTTGCCTCCTCGACAAAATCGATGAAAGCTATTAGACAGGTACTCTCAAGAAGGAAATGTGCGGTATTCCATTTCAAACTATGTCTTTACTCATCAACTTTCACCAAAATATTGTGCATTTGTTCAGCAAATGAAAACCATCAAAATACCCACTAGAGTGGAGGAAGCTTTGAAAGATTCGAAATGGATAGAAGCAATGCAAGTTGAAATGGAAGCACTACAAAAGAATAATACATGGAGTGTAGTCCCACTTCCCAAAGGAAAGAAATCAGTGGGGTGCAAGTTGGTGTTCACTATTAAACATAAGGCAGATGGAACAATTGATAGATACAAGGCGAGGCTAGTGGCCAAAGGTTTTACCCAAACCTTTGGGGTTGATTATCAGGAGACTTTTGCTCCTGTTGCAAAGATGAATACCATTAGAGTTTTATTATCTCTTGCTGCGAACCATGATTAGCCTCTTGAGACAGTTTGATGTTAAAAATGCTTTTCTACATGGTGATTTAGAGGAAGAGGTGTACATGGATATTCCACCAGGTTATGGCGCTGCGAACTCCAGTGGGAAAGTCTGTAGACTTCGGAAGGCACTGTATGGCCATAAACAGTCACCCAGAGCGTGGTTTGGGCGATTCACCCAGGCGATGAAGAAGTATGGGTATCGACAGGGAAACGCAGACCATACGTTGTTCATCAAACGTAAGGATGGCAAGGTAACTCTGCTTATCATATATGTAGATGATATGATTGTCACAGGTGATGATACAATGGAAATTAAACGTCTGCAAAGACATTTGTCTTCTGAGTTTGAGATGAAAGATCTTGGAGGACTTAAATATTTCTTGGGAATTGAAGTGGCTAGGTCTCAGGAAGGAATATACTTATCTCAGAGAAAGTATGTATTGGATCTCTTGTCTGAGACTGGTATGTTAGGGTGTAAACCAATGGATACACCTATTGTGTAGAATCATCATCTAGGAATTTATCAGGATCAAATCCCAGTGAATAAGGAAAGGTATCAAAGATTGGTAGGGCGGTTGATTTACTTGTCGCTTACAAGGCCAGATATTGCTTACGCAGTAAGTGTGGTGAGTCAATTTATGCATGCTCCTAGTGAAGATTATATGGCAGCAGTAATGCGGATTTTGAGTTACTTAAAAAGAGCTCCAGGAAAAGGGTTAATGTATAGAAAGCATGGGCATTTGGAGGTGAAAGGGTATATCGATGCAGATTGGGCTGGAAATATTACTGATCAGCGGTCTACATCGAGATACTTCACATTTGTAGCTGGTAATCTTGTGACATGGAGAAGTAAAAAGCAAAATGTGGTGGCAAGGTCTTCGACCGAGGCTGAGTACAGAGGAATGGCACATGGTATTTGTGAGCTTCTATGGCTTCGGATTCTACTCACTGAGATAGGGTTTAAACCAAAAGGTTCTATGTTGTTGTACTGTGATAATCAAGCAGCACGGGAGATAGCTAACAATCCGGTGCAGCATGATAGGACCAAGCATGTTGAGGTGGATAGACATTTTATCAAAGAAAAGTTGGATGTTAAGTTGGTTGACATTCCATTCGTGAAGACAGAAGAACAGTTGGCAGATATTCTAACTTATGCAGTTTCTGCAAGAAGGTTTCAAGACTCACTCGACAAGTTGGGCCTAGGTGATATCTATGCACCAACTTGAGGGGGAGTGTTGGCATGAGACCAAATTAGATTAGGAATATAATTATGTTTCCTAGTTTGGTTATAATTCTTTTAATATTACTTGTATTACAAGTTGTATCTTATATGTAGCCTCCTCAAAGGAGAAGAATAGCATAATACAATTCAAACCCTAAACACTTTTATCTATAGGTAGTTAAGTTAGAACAATATCAGTAATGTTGGTGGTAGACTTGTATCTATCTATAAAGTTTATCACATTATTATAAATATATGTACCGGTGTTAGCACTCTATTGGCAACGTAGCATGCTTGCATGGCCTTCAGAATGAAGAAAGTGTCTGTATTAATGGGGGATGTCGCATTGTTGCAACTGCCTTCTCACATTGTGGGGTTTGAACCTGTAAACATTGAAAGATCCCACATCATTTCTGTTAAAGCTGGCACACAATGCAGCTTAAGTTTTAACAAGGGGAAGCGCCAGCCTCCATAATATGTGACGTGCAAGAAGCTTTGGGGGCTCCGGCTACCGCACAATAATATTGCTCCTTAATTTTAAGAAAGGGTAGAGTTAGTCATCAAAGCATACCGCGTACGATATAAATAATGAGCGATACTATACATGATGTGCTTTGATTTAAAAAGCTTGATAAGCTTTCAAGAGCTCATGCCATTGCCTCTGGATTTAGTATCACACGAGCAAGTGTTCAAAAATATATGAGATTTTTCTGTGTAATCAGGATATATATTATATATTTATCTATATTTTTTCATTATTTATGCTCTTAGTCTCTTATAACGTGATGAGAGATGTAAATACAAAAAGAATATATCTTCAATGTACATAAAAATCTCGAAATGTTGAATCCAAGGAGGCTTCGAATATGGTTGATTGGCCCATATTAATAAACTAAATTTAACTATCGTTGCTTAATTTAGTGACACAATCAGAGCAGTTCCACCGGAGGTGGAATAGCCTAGTACCCAGTCAAAAAACCAAGCTGACATCCTGTTAATTCACTCCAGCCCAGCAACTTGCCTGGCACCCAGCCCAAGCTAGGCAACAGACCAGCTCATTCTTGACAGACCCACAAACCGGCCTATCTGACGCTAGCGTGACATCAGCCACTTTTTTTTTTTTTTTTTTCGGCGCCAGGTCGGGTCAAGAGGTTTTGAAGAAGGCCAATTTGCAGGATTCGGAGCAAAGGGCGGTGGGGATGGGGTTTGGGGGCCTTCGACGCCCTCTCCGACGCCGGATGGTCGAGAGAATTGGGGCCGTCGATGGAGATTTCACCCAGAAAATTAAAAACCCATTTAATTTTCAACCTTCATTTGGGGTTTGTGGGATTCAATTCATGAAACAACCATTGATTGCAGAGATATTGTAGAGGGATCTAGCAGCACCGAAACCCTTGGACCCGCAAAAGCGAACAAGGGGAGAGAGATCTGAGGAGAGCTCAAGCTTTCGGCTTCAATGGTAGGACCTCGCATCATGCACCGATGCCGCATGCAAGGCCATGGTTGGGTTCCTTGAGCTCCAGGGATTACAAAAATAATATTTTGTGTTTGATTTGTTGAAGATTTTGAAGAGGAAGAAGAAGGAGAGCTCACGAGAGTGAGCTGGAAAAGAGAGAGAGGGAGAGAAAATAGATGGAGAGAGAGGGAAAGAGAGAGAGGGAAAGAGAGAGAGAGAGAGGACCGGAGAGGGAAAGGAAGAAAGAAGAAAAAATAAAAAATAAATTAAATGATAAAATATTAATTGATAGGAATAAAATAATATAATATTAGATAGGCTGGGTGCCAGCGTATTTTTAGGGATGGAGATGCTTTGGTCTATTACTGTTCATTGGGGTTTATTACTGTTTACTTAGGTGGATAAATGTGCTGGATGCTGGCACAAAATCTTTAGGGGTGGACTTGCTCTAAGAGGGGATGTTCCCTGAGAAAGCCTTTTCTTTAACCTTTCTGTTGACTTGTACTAGAAAGTCTAGCAGGAGATCAATAAAGCCTTAAGTATCCCACGCAAAGGATTCTTTACTTAATGGCTTCTGGTTTCTGTCCAACAACCATGATTAACTGTTAGAGTAGTTCTATATACACACCATTAATTTTTTTCATCTTCCACGCACATTTGTTAATTTTTATTCATTAATCTTCTACAACTTGATCAGATCATAGAAAATTAAAAAAAAATGTATGAGACATAAAAATAAATGTGTAGATCCACTACCCTCGTTTTTCCGAAGGGAATCAAATATATGTGGAAATATTTGTGGCCTCAAAAGGAGTAAAAGGCTCCACTGTCCCGGGTCCCTGTTCATGTTCTCTTGTGGGAACAACTTTTGCTTGTGAAAGATAGTGCCCTCTTTTATTTAGTTTTTGTTTTAATAGGGACCCTTATATATTTACGGGCCGAGGGTGAAATATGAAATGGCTATTAGGGAAAGAAATGAGAGATTTTCAGTGTGATCGAAACACGAGATAGTACATTACGTGTCATTATTCAAATAGTAGGATATGTACGTTAAAATGTTAATAATTTAAAAATAAAATTTCTCACCACTTATATAGAAACACATGATACACCACTCGTGTTCCGGTCACAATGAAAAATTTATCGGCAAGAAGAATAGTAATAAACACATATTATTTTACCTGTCACACATTCTTGTTTAATTTTGTTCATGGATTGTGTTTGATTTATTAAGTTTAATGACTAAAGATAAAGAGAAATGTAAAAAAACTAAAAAACATGTGTAAAAATTACTTTCCAAACAAATTTGTGACTCATATTTTAATTTATAAATGATGGTGAGCATACACCATAGTTTATGGTGGTAAGCAAAAATGCTCCCTAAGCGAGAGGGATGGGTTCATTCAACTAATTATTAATCCCTGGCCCTACCTAACAAGGAAATGTTCCTGAAATAGGGGATTGGTTGATCGGAAAGCTCGGGCAAAAGTAGGACACTCCATAAAAGAATCCTGTTTAGCAAAGTAGCAGAGAAGAAAGGATAGCTAGTGGGTTTTGTTCAAATGTTCAATCTGAGTAGTTGAGGTGCATAATTAAGCTGGTTTCCTTGAATAGCCATTTTAGTGGAGGAGAAGAATGTTTGAATCTCTCATCTACAACGTTGTCACTGTGGAAGTGATGACAGGGTGTCATGCATAAACTATGTATGGCAACTAAGATAGCAAAGATAGGGAAATTTGAAAATATAACCATTTTGAGAACCATCTAATGAAATATAGCCTATCTTTTCTAATTCTTATAAAACTAGCCAAAATTGAAGTTAAAAAGACTTAATTACCCGTATGTCAAAACTCTATTCTTCTCCTACATCAGGAGCTCTAGTGTTTGTTTCTTTAACTCTTCATCTCTATTACAATTGTTGAAACACTACCACCACACTTCTCTTTACTCAGAGGCAATTGAACCAAGTGATTACTACATCAAACGCATAATTGCTAGTTTTTTGTGTTGATCTTAAATTTGTTGTTAGGTTTCTTGGGTAGCAGTGGAACGTCAAAGAACATCACTCTCAAGCACCCACTCTTTGGAACTGACCTTCTATGCTGGGTTTCTCGAATGTCTCTCTTATTTTGTTTTTAATGTTTTTTTTTTTCAAAACAAATCTGATTACATCTAAAGCTTATTTGGTGTTTTTCTAAGAAAAAAATAAACGGGTTTATTGTTCTGATTTTATTTAATTGTATGAATTGCAGGTTAATTAATTTGTTCCTTTTATGGACCAAGAATGTAAAAGAAATGGATCTCGTAATTTTTTTTTTTTTTTTTTTTTTTAACGAATTGAAGAATACGAAAGGCATGGTTTTAGCAAGTTGTATTGGAAGACGCAAGACCTAGAACCTCATCTCAGGGGAGGAAAAGATAAGGAAAGGTATTCATGCATTAGTGTTTAATATTGATCAAATAGTGCATGAATTGTGTGGCAAGTATGATGGGAAGAGAAACATAGATGGAATTTGGGGATGCAAATATTGTGGAAAAACTGAAGCTAGCACTGCTAGTTCTTAAACCGTTAAAGAGCAAAAGAGGAGGATTTTAGTAATTAAGGGTATATTCGTACTTTCATTCAACTTTTGGTTATAATTATCAACAATTTAAAAGGGTGGTTATAATTCTACACATGGACCAAATTTTGGTTATTTTTCCAAATTTCCCGCAAATATCTGTTATGATGGAAAATACTTGCATTCTCATGAGGAGACTATACATATCCCACTCTTTACTGATAATACATATTCATATGTATAAATTTCACATTTAGAATCGTTCAAATTATTGATCTTCATTTGCAAATCATCCCATGAAAAAAATCATTTGAATTGGAAATATAGTTAATGTACCAAATGTATGGAACATTGACTGTGAGTACCAAGTAAAATATTCATAATAAATCATTCATTTATTTGATACATTTGGAGAACTAAACAATATCTGATTCGATTGATTTGTTTTTGGATAATCTTCAAATGAAAATGAAAAAAAATCTTCTTTATTTTTGAATAACAACAATTTTTTTATTTACTATATTGTCATGTTTTTAATACACAATATTATTTACAGTGAGAAAATGAAAGATGGGGCTAAGCCGTGCGATGGGCTAGCCATAAAAGTTTAGTTTGAATATGCTTTGCCCATAATCAAACTTAAAATATCTCACTTATTAGTCAAAATAAATACTACTACACTATTGTACTAAGTGACTATTTTTTCTAAAAATTAATTATTCACTTTCTAATAACACGTTATTTTCTCGGGCTGTACTTGGGTTTGAGGTGGTTTTTTTTTAAGTTCAAGCCTAAGAAAGTAAAAGAAACACTTTTGGGAGGCCTCTGCTATTGTTTTTCCTTTGGTTACGCTAAGGGCTGATGAGGTGTGATTCTTTTTGCTTCGTGTCATAGCCAAATATTTTTCCAATTCGTCGTGCTAAGTTTATCATCATGAGGCTTTGCAGGTGATGAAATTATTGTTCTTTGTATGGCTTTTGCCCGATGTAGTTTTAGAGAAGTAATTTTCAGACACTTATTGTAGCTTCTTACACACCTTTATTATTTATGGTAATTTGATTTAATAAATCAAACGAAGTAAACGTCCAAAATTAAACATAGATGTGTAAGAAGCTAAAAATGGTGTGTGTGAGAATCACTTCCCTAATTTTATCGTCTGTTTGATAACTTTAATGTAATATTCGATTTTATCTAATGAAAGTTGTTTCTTAATCACTTCATAAAAAATATTGATGATTGTTTGGTTATTAAGTAGAAGGAAATAAAATCTGGTAAGTGGGGAAGAAATTAAAGAGAAGGAAAAATAAAATTTTCATCTTTGGCAATGGAACATCTGATGGTGTTCAATTTTTCTATCCTCTCATGCTGTAAATAAGAAAGTGACTTAAGTTAGAAAAGGCCAGCATCACCTCACTATTGAACTTTAATGCAAAGACGTGAATGCATCAAATTTTCAAAAATAAGAGGAAAAAAAAAGAGATAAACATATTAATGGTGATAATTTCTTATTTTTAACGTTATTACAAGTGATATTATTACTCTAACTTATATTAAAGAGATAAAAGATTTGAATGCGAAATACAGTGGGTTGAAGAAAAAGACCACTCAACCCGGATTCACCCCTTGCTATGTAGTGGTGATAGTGTGGAGGAAGACAAAATACTCGCTGCCTCTTACGTCCATAATCTTTATTTGGTATTTCAAGTGGTTGTTAGTTCATATCCAAGCATCCGTTTAAAGCTGATGTATATTATTATTATTAATACTAATTATTAACTGTATGTTATTCTATCAGTTTTAGTTGTTACACCTTTATTGGTCTATCTTAATTAATTTTGAACCTTCTTTGGTCCAAATAGATGACCTTAATTAAGTTTATGAGGGGCTGTTACATAAGTTGATGTTGTTTTTTAAAACAGCTGATCGTTCAGAGCTCCTTTAATATGAGCAGTTTGCGAGAAAATATTTAACTGCTCACCGCTCCTAATTTCCTCCACATATGCTGGGTTTATTGTATATATGGCTTCACAGATAACTTTATTAATATAAGTGCATGTTTACCAAAATCTTTAGTTTTTGAATAATGGAAAGTCGACACACATTAGACCTTTTGCTCCGTGATACATACTGAGAACGCCAAACGGGCTTTAAGAATAGTTTCCGTCTCAACAAAATCTTTCTGCGACTCTTTGGACTTCATATTCTTGTAAGTTTTTGTTCCTAACAATCTTTACGTTTTTTTTTTTTTTTCTTTTTTTAAGCACAGTAGCGGGCATCTATTCCCTCCTATCCTCTGCTCACTCTTCACTCAAATATAGGGGTGTACTCTATGAAGATTTTATATGGCTTCTGTTGAGTTTTTAAAATGATAGATTTTCACAGATATAATAGATTTTTACAAACTATTATAATTCCATAAAATTTCATAATTTAATGATATACTTTTGTGGAAAATAAATGAGTTAAATGAAAGGCTTTTGCAGAATTTTGTTGTGTTCAATGCTAGAATTATTAATTTTAAGCTTGAATTATTAAAATGGTGATCGTGACGTGACAAAGTGTCACGTGGTGAGATTGTCGACAAGATAGTAGCGGTAAAGTTGGTGTATTTGGTGATGGCGGTAATAGTAGAGGTGGTGAGTGTGGCGGCGGGGTAAAGAGAGGAGTAAGGAGAGGGACGGTGATGATAGTGGTAGAGATGACAATCACAGTAAGGGTGGCAATGATACTCATAGCAATGACAGTGACGACGATAATGGTGACATTGGTGGTGGTGGGGGTGGAGGAGATGGTCTGGTAAGTGTTGAGAATGAATCTTACATTTATGAGCGAAGAGACCTGGCATGTGCTTATAAGTAGTTGGGTACTCTCCATATTGCCAATTGGTTTTATTGTGGAACATCAATTTTCTTCATGCCACACGTGCTCCACGTCACCCAATTCGTGTTGTCCACGTGTTTGGCTTGAAAATTTGCCACACTTGAGGGTGTGTGTGAGGATGTGAAGGTAAAGGGTCCCACATTGATGAAAGGAGAAACCTTGCGAGGGCTAATAAGAAGTTGGGCTACTCCCCATATTGCCAATTGGTTTTTATGGTGGAATTCAACTTTTTTCATGGTATCAGAGCAGGTTGTCCCACGTGTGAAGCCCAACGGTCACACGTGCTCCACGTCACCCGAGCTGCGTTATCCACATGTTAGGCTTGAAATTCGCCGCACGTGAGGGGGTGTGTTAAGAATGAATCTCACATTGATGAGATGATGGACCTTGCATGTGCTTATAAGTAGTTGGGCTACTCCCCATATTGCCAATTGGTTTGATGGTGGAACCTCAACTTTCTTCACAGTATCAAAGCAGGTTGTCTCACGTGTGAAGCCCAATGGCCACACGTGCTCCACGTCACCTGAGTTGTGTTGTCCACGTGTTAGGCTTGAAAGTTGTCACATGTGAGGGGCATGTTGAGAATGAATCACACATTGATTAGAGGAGGGACATTGCATGTGCTTATAAGTAGTTGGACTACTCTCCATATTGTCAATTGGTTTTATGGTGGAACCTCAACTTTCTTTAGTAAGGTAGTGGTGGTGGCGACACGGTGCTGACAGTAGTGAAAATGATAGTCATTGCATTATAATGGGTGGTGGATTATATCACAAGAGAATTGAAAAAATGAATCGATCAAAATATTAAGAGGAGAGGTGAAAGCAATTAAAGTCTATCAAAATCCATGACTTTTTAAAATTCTTTACAGTCAAATGAATTGTTTTTTTAACAAACGATATTATCTACACTAAGGGGGAGGGGGTGGCCTTAACCTCACAATGGGTTAGTAATAATGTGGTTCAAATTTGCCTTTCAAATGAAAATTTTAAATAGCATGAACTTTTGATGACTCAAAGAAAGTCATAGTTGGATAAAAAAAGGACGACTTCAAGATAAGAAGGCTCCCCGCTTTGCGAAGGTCGGGGGAGGAAAGTAGATTGTACGCTGCCCCTTACTTTGCAAAGATGCTGCTTTCACAAAAGTCATAATTGAATACCACTAGATTTTCTTAGAATTTTTATATAAAAGTCTTTATTCAATACATGGTAAGTTTTATAATGAATACACTTGGATTTCAGAGTCAAGTAAGTCCATCAAACTTCATATACATCCCCTTAGTAACTTTGAGTATACGCAATCAATAAAGAGTAATGCTATATAGACTAAATTTGCAAACTATATGATGTGTCACCAATAAGAAGTAACCTTATTAATCAACACTTATGTAATAACCTAATCATCAACTTCCATGTTATTTAGTTTTACAAAATTTAATCTACATATTTTAGTGTCCCTAGTATTACCCATCACTAAAATGTTATCAACCGTGGTAACATTAATAAGATCAAGTCTTTGTATATAATTTTTTTTTAAATGTGTAGAAAAGTTGCAGCAAATCAACGATAATAATGAAAAGGGAGGCAATTATTGGCTCCCCAATTTTTAATTTAAGACGTCAAATTTTAAACATGAAATTTAAATTTCACAGTCTTATGTGGGCACTTTAACATCTTTTACAGTTTAGCTCTCTACCTGATATGTCAAATTTAAACATCAATTAAAAATTCATATTTATTTTCTTTGCATGGGTAATAAAAGAAAATGAGTTAAAAAGTATAAAAATATTTAAGCATTGTATTCGTAATGAAAAGAAATTAAAAGGCAAGCCTTTAAACCAATAAAAAAACTTTGGTTCCAGTTTCTGATTGACTAAAATCTTATATTGAAGCTTTATTAATTTGAAGATTTTGATTGAAAGACAAAATGTTAAATTTTAGTATATTAATCAAGAAAGTCAATAACAAAAATGATTAAATCCTTCCTAAAAGCATGCAGAGATTAATACGAAATAGGAATTTTCAATTTTTTCTTCAAATAGGAATTGTGTGAAATCTGATCTGATTTTTTTTTATAAATGAAATGTTTTAATTTATTTTAAATATTGATACGTTTTAATTTTAAAAAAAAGGGTACACTTTATTATAAAATATGGGTACATTACAAAAAAAAACAAAACAAAAAACAAAACAAAAAAACAAAACAAAAAAGTGAATATATTTTATATTAAGAAAATGTGTACGTTTTACATAAGAAAAATTTGGTACATTTTACATATATATAACAAAGTGGTACAATTTTTTTTTAAGAAAATAAGCACATTATAAAATAAATAATGGGTTTAAATTAAAGATTAAAAAAGTTATAAGTACAAATTAAACTATAAAAATAGGGGCACAAGAACAAAAATTATATATATAGATACAAATTAAAACTAAAAAGAAAGTTGGTTGAAAATAAAAAAGTGAGTACACATTAAAAATAGAAACATATGATACAAAATTTATCTATAAATATAAATATATCAAATGTATGTTTCTATTTAAAGTTTGAAACGTCAAATTTGATATATTTATAAACCAAATGATATATGACGCAAAATTGAGCCATGAATATAAATATATAAATTAAATGATATATGATACAAAATTACTTAAGTGTTGATAAATGTGTTCATCTACTTGAGCGTCGATAAATGCTAGATTTGAAAATTTGGGTGAACTAAACTAAAAGTTGGGTGCTAATAAAGGCAAAAGAGTGTTTAAAATTAGATTTAACCAAATAAAACTGGTTTGAGTACATTGTATTTAAAAAAGTAACTTTCCACTTGTCACCCATGCAATAGTTACGTGTCGATTGCACAACCCGCCTTCTTCCTATATATACTCGACCCTCGCACTTGAGATCTTAGATTTGAAATCTTATCTTACCAAACCCTAGCCCCGTGATATCCTGGTCTTCTTTATATATTATCTAATACTCACACCAGATTTCTCTGATATGAGATCAGATATACCACAAAAGAAACCCAACATAACCCTCTCTCCAATCCCCGGCCTTTAGCTCCTGTTTAGGGCTGGTGGCAGCCACCCTTTCAACCTTTGTTATCCTCCTCCTTCTTTCTCTCCTCCTCTTCCTTCCCCGTACCTGCGAGAGCCCCGATTTCCATCAGAGAACGGTAGATCAACCCACCTTTTACGGAGGGTGTCTCCAGGCTTTTCGTCCTTCCCCGCACCTGCGGTGGCCCCATTTTTCGTCAAGGAACAGTGGAGCATCTATGGGTGGTGTGGATGGAGCACTATCTCCGGGTTGTTTGCCCATGTTTCAAGGTATTCTGATTTACGGCTTTTAGGCTATGATTTGGGGCTTTGTGCTCAAGATCTTTCAAAAATTCAAATCAACCCTCCACCTCAATACCATTTATAGCCATCCCCTCCAAATTTGACAGATCTCATCTCAACACTTTCTCCCTGCTGATTCCGTGCTTCTCTTCGATCAAAGACAACTATATGTTGTCATCCCTACAAAGGTTTGGTATCTGTTTAGAATGGTGTTTACACCACTTGATCTTTTCTGTTACGGCTTGGTTTGGGCATTTAGATGCCCATTGTGTGCTGGCTATCAGTTGAGGACCGAAACTGTGGCAATTCGTATGGGTATGGTTTAATTGGATTTGCATATTGACACTTTTTCACCGGCGTGACTATGATGGGTTTGAATTTTGCTTCATGCGGAGGTTTTTCTTGGATTTTCTATCCGCTGGTCATCTCTACCAATTATGCATGGAGGTGGCCGGTGAAGCTCTGTTTAGGGTGTTTAGGTTTTTCTGTGTGCCCACGCTTACTCACACACACGCTCGCACGCTTACACATGCACACGCATGTACCCACACAAACACACATAATCGTCGAGAAAACAGACCACATCGAACCGCCTGGACCCTTAGTTTTATGATCCTTTAGTTTGAAAAAGAGAAAATCAGTCTGAATTTAGTGTTCTTATCCTTAAATAAATGAATTCCCCCCCCCCCCACCCCACAAAAAAAAACTTTTATGGGTAGTATACAATAAGAGAAATTGTCCTATAACGCACACCAATTACACTGTAATTAGGGTGAGATTTAACCTATTCTCTTGTCCCTGAATAAATGACAATTTATTACAGGTGGCCATTTATTACAAATAAAGTAATAAAACGGCACAAATATATGACAAAAATGGCATAAATGGTGTGCTCCATTAGATAGACAGTGTAAATGGCGTGCCTTGTAGATACCAACAAACCCTTCTGACGGAGAAATTTTTTATTGTGACGTGTTATTATGTAAGTACTGGAAAATTTTATTTTTTAAGTTATTAATTTTTTAACACACAAATCTCACAATTTGTATAGTAACACGTGATGTACCACCTTGTGTGCCGGTCATATTAAAAAATCTATCACCCATGCAAACACCCCTTTACTGTATGTCGCCTCCATCTGTCGAATTTCTCTGATCACTTTTTACCTTACATGCAGATGATAGACGAGCACGAGAGATGCATGCCTTGGGTCAACACCTCCCCCAGATCGATCTTATCATCTCCACGGGCATCAACACCTCCCCCAGATCGATCTGGTCATCTCCAGTGTTGTGTCCAAGTGTTGCCATTCTCTCTACGTCAACTTAATGATCAAATAGGGTTTTAACAAATGTCAAACGCGGTCAGTGCATGGCAGAAGTATTCTTCCTTTTCCTTTTCTCTTTTCTGCTTTAATTAATTTTTACTCTCTTTCAGAGAGTTGATCCAACCCCAACAGTCAAACAAAATCCTAGTCCTACTTATTGTGAATCCCTCTAATTTGAAATTAAATGTCTTCACACACTTTTCCCGGGCTAAAAACAGCTATCTTTCTTCTTTTTATTTAGGTCCCAGATTCTATATTTAAATTTCACCAGCTATAAAAACCCCATAGGGTTTTCTGAAGTTCATCAATTAGTTCTTATCATTTCTTCTGTCAGATATTGTAATCATCCTATATCGCAGAAGAAATGGCTTCTGAACTAGCTTCAGCTGAAATGAGTTACATGATCGAAAATCTGACTCTTAGAAAAGATCCGTTGAACTGGTTCTCAATCGGTGAGGCCGTACAGGGAAGCCATTTAGACGAGGTGAAGCGTATGGTGGAAGAGTACCGGAACCCTACGGTTAAGGTCGGAGGGCGAGGCCTGACCGTTGGTCAGGTGGCGTCGGTTTCGGTACGTCATGTGGTTGTTGAGTTGTGTGAGTCGGCAAGGGCGGCGGTGGAGGCAAGCAGCGTTTGGGTTGTGGATGGTGTGAACAGCGGCAAGGATTTATATGGGATTACGACTGGGTTCGGTGCGAACTCGGACAGGCGGACGAATCAAGGAGCGAATCTGCAGAAGGAGCTCATTAGGTGACTAATTCTGTGTTTTAAAGAACTCCTTTTGCATGCATGGCTTAACTATTAGGAATAAAATTATATATGAAAAGTCCTTTAATTTATCTTAAACAGCTAATCTTAATTAATGAAGTTTCGCTTAAACCATATTAATTAGACTTATTGAGTTACTTTTTGATAAAGAAAATTGATTTTTTCCCGATCCGGCACCTTTCAATCTTGTTCCTATGGTCATTTTACTTTTCTTATTTTCTCATAGACCTTGAGTTGGTTTGTTAATTATATTTTACTTAGGTGAGTAGAAAAATAAGATTGGGTGAAGATAACAACTCTCTACTTTTAAAACATGCACATCATGCAAATCATATCCATGTAATTTACTTTGGTTTGTAATTAAGCTTAAATCCCAAAAAATATCACTCTTTCATGTTTTTCATGAAACTCATCTCAACTGAAGCTAGTTCAGAAGCCATTTCTTATGCGATATAGGATGATTACAATATCTGACAGAAGAAATGATCAGAACTAATTGATGAGCTTCGGAAAACCCTATTGGATTTTTATAGCTGGTGAGAATTTAATACAGAATCTGGGTCATAAAGAAAAAGAAGAAAGAAAGCGACTTTTAGCCAAGGATGTGTGTTAAGACATTTAATCGCAGATCAGAGACGGTCACAAAAAACACGATGACGATGATGTTTATTTGATTCGTCGGGGTTGGATTCTCTGAAAGGGAGTGAAAATTAGTTAAAGTAGGAGAAGATAAGGAGAAGGGACGATGCGTCTAACCTTCACTGATTGTGTTTCAAGTTTATTAACCCATGCATATATATACATGTTATATATATGTGTTGTTCATAGAGAGATGTTTGGTCCAAGAAGAGACTGACAATGGTCTTGTTTGGAACTGCAGTCGACAAACAGTTAAAACGAGGGCCGGAATGTCCACTTTACTCGTGTTCTTTTGGATAATTTCATGTCCTCGCATATTTTTCTTACATTAATTCACTTTTGTTATTGTTTGATAACTGATGAAAATTTAAATGTTTTATTCTTCCTCTGGCTTTGATCCTTTTGATTATATGTTTAACAGATTCTTGAATGCTGGAATATTTGGCAATGGGACAGAAGCTTGTCACACACTGACACTGCCACACTCAGCAACAAGAGCTGCAATGCTGGTGAGGATCAACACCCTCCTCCAAGGCTACTCCGGCATCAGATATGAGATTTTGGAAACCCTCGCAACTCTTCTTAACCGCAACATTACTCCCTGCCTGCCCCTCCGTGGCTCCATCTCTGCTTCCGGCGATTTGGTCCCTTTCGCATACATTGCTGGCCTCTTAACTGGCCGCCCTAATTCAAAGGCCATGGGACCCTCATGCGAGCCCCTTGATGCCGAACAGGCATTCCAGCTTGCGGGACTAAACGATGGCTTCTTCGAATTGCAGCCGAAGGAGGGACTTGCATTGGTTAATGGTACAGGAGTTGGTTCTGGCTTGGCTTCCATAGTGCTCTTTGAGGCTAACATCTTGGTTGTTTTGGCTGAAGTTTTAACAACAATTTTTGCCGAAGTTATGCAAGGGAAGCCGGAGTTTGCAGATCATTTAACGCATAAACTGAAGGGACATCCCGGACAGATTGAAGCTGCTGCTATAATAGAACACATTTTGGATGGAAGTTCTTATGTCAAGGAAGCACAGCAGCTGCATGAAACTTATCTCCTTCAAAAGCCAAAACAAGATCGTTACGCTCTTCGTACCTCGCCACAGTGGTTGGGCCCTCAGATTGAAGTTATTCGACTGTCCACCAAATCCATCGAGCGGGAGATTAACTCGGTGAACGATAACCCCTTGATCGATGTATCAAGGAACAAGGCCTTGCATGGTGGCAATTTCCAGGGTACCCCAGTTGGTGTCTCAATGGACAACACAAGAATAGCTTTGGCAGCCATTGGAAAACTCATGTTTGCACAGCTTTCTGAGCTGGTTAACAACTTCTACAACAACGGGTTGCCTTCAAATCTCTCTGGCGGACAGGACCCAAGCTTGGACTACGGGCTCAAGGGTGTGGAGATAGCCATGGCAGCGTACTGCTCAGAGCTTCAGTATCTTGCGAACCCTGTGACCACTCACGTCCAAAGTGCTGAGCAGCAAAATCAAGACGTGAACTCGTTGGGTTTGATTTCGGCAAGGAAAACAGCTGAAGCAGTTGAAGTCTTGAAGCTGATGGCCTCAAACTATTTGGTTGCACTTTGCCAGGCTATAGACTTGAGGCATTTGGAGGAGAATCTGAGGAACAGCGTCAAGCTTGCAGTTAGCAACGTTGCGAAAAGGGCTCTAACGGTCGGAGGCGCTGGGGATCTCCATCCGTCAAGGTTTTGTGAGAAAGATTTGCTCAAAGTAATCAACGATGAACCTGTTTTTACTTACATCGACGATCCGTGCGGTGAACATTCTGTCCTTGTACAGAAACTGAAGCTAGTCTTGGTCAATCATGCACTGGCAAACAATGATGACATGACGAACCCAAATGCTTCAATCTTTCTGAAGATTGGTGCATTTGAGCGAGAATTGAAGACAGTTTTGCCCAAAGAAGTTGAGGAGACTAGATTTGCTTTTAAGACTGGCTATCCAGCTACTCGAAACCGGATCGAGAACTGCAGGTCCTATCCGTTGTATAAGTTTGTGAGGGAAGAGCTAGGAACTGAATTTTTGACCGGAGAGAAGATCAGGTCGCCGGGAGAGGATTGCGACAAAGTGTTTTCGGCAATTTGCAGCGGAACGATAATCGATCCGCTCCTGCACTGCCTCAATGAATGGGATGGCAGTCCCCTTCCAATATGTTAAGAACTCTACCCTGCCCTAAAACAATAATGTTGAGATATATGGTCCATATGTACCCAATCCAACAACTATAGAACCGCATAGATGACATATTTTCATTGCAACAGATTAGGTCGTAAGAAAAATATTATCAAAGCAATCAATCCGGATTCTTTGTGCTCTGATAGATGCCGGCCACATTTACAAGAACGGCGAGAAAAATGAATGAGGAGTATTTATCAAATATTCGTCCTTAATTTCAAAAATGTTAGTTTTTATAATAACGCTTAAATATATTCAAAATTTTACTTAAATAGACATAAATACCTTAAAATTTAAAACCAATAAAACTAAAAAATCAAAGCCCCATTAGATGAATTTCTGATGCCAAAATCTAAGAAATAGTGGAGACATGGTGAAGGCATCGGCTGCAGGTGCAGACTTGTGTAACCCTAAACGACAATGAGTTAAGATGATTATTTTTTGCATTTTTCCTCGTCTACATTTTCTTTTTCTTGTTTTAATTTCTTCGATGTTTCAAGTTAGTGTCTTTTTCTAGTTCTTTAGTTTCGCTAAATTTTGAGAGAGAAATAGATAATATTTAAATGTGGTTTTGTGATTTGTGGTTCTTTGCTATCTCTGTAATTGTGTTGATCAAAATTGTTTATCACAAACAATTTTCTTATTTATTCAAAGTTCCAACATAATCACTTTTTGACTTATATATTATCTGGGCAATATTATACATGGTCCCAGGTGCAATTGGAACATTGCTAATTTTTCTCTGTATTTTATTTTTCTCTGTATTTTTATTCTTCTTATCTTGGTTTGGGAATTGTCAATTAATTGTATTAATAATGTGGGCCATATTAAATCAAATTATTTTCAATATGTATATCACTTTTTTTCCTTATTGTTTTGCTTATAAAAGAATTTGTGTCTGTTTAAGTGAAATTTTAAATATAATTGAAAGTTTTTATAAAAAAAATGACATTTTTAAAATTAAGAGTGAAATTTTTGCTATTATTGATATATTCCCAAAAAGTGAAGGCAAGTAAGAAAGGGTTCAGGAAATAAGCCATACTAATGAACTTGAGGTGGGATTTAGAAAATGTTCTACTTCTGTCGACAGCGTTGTACAAACTAATTTGGCCCTTGACACCGATTTACGCTCGGCTAAAACATAAGAGTACGAACTAACTACATAATTTGAATTTACATTACCATCATTTGAACACAAGGCATCTCAAAATGTACAGCTACAACCTCCCAGCAGCAAGGACAGCATTACAACACTCCTGCCTCTCCCTAGGGCATGTCAAAAGTCACAACCCCGGCGCATTACCCAAAGAAGAAAGAGACGTGGTAAAATGATTTTCTGAGAAATTAGGAACTGGTATCTTATAACTGGTTAGTCATCGTCTGATAAACAAACTATGTCGGCGGGTCCACCTGTATTTACTGGGTTCGTACGAGCACTTCCTGTAATGGGAGGAGTAGAAAGGTTCGATGTGGCACGGTTTGAGACCGAATTTGGGCGTGAGGGCGAACAACCTGGTGGACTTGCACCAGACCGAGAGTTCATATTCATAAGCAACCCCAAAGCAGATAATCTACGAAGAGCTGACAGATCCCCTGGACTTTCAGGCTGACGGGCACTAGTATTAGGAACGGATTGCTGTGCAGGAGCTGGAGGACGTGGAATATGAGGAAGTAAGGGAGGCATTGCGGGAGAGTTGCTATGTGAATGCTGATTAGACATGGAAGTTGAAGGTCTAAACGGTTGAAGATGTGGGGCCGGGGCACGAATCTCACCTCCACCTTGGGCGGTTCTTGTGGAGGAAATGGAACTGATATGCGGTGGTCTTGCTGGGATACTTGGAATAGGAGAAGTCAAAAGAGGAATTGTTGCAGGTGCAGGTGCAGGTGGGCTGGGTAAGGGGGCAGCTGAAGTGTGCAGGTTAGCCGCAGGAGTGCTGGCCAAAGATGAACTAGCAACTGGAAAATTTCTTTGTGTATCATGTATAGATAGCTGAACCAGCTGCTGAACGAAACTGGAATTCGTGAAACTGGAATTCCCATCTGCCAGATAAATTGGAATAAGGATAAGGAGCATAAGAGCAATGACAAAAAAGCACATAATCTGCAAGAATACGGGGACTCAGCCCCTTCTGCCAAAAATATTATATTTAGAGTACATTTAGAACAAATAGGCAGATTCAGTTTGTCATAGTAGGCACAGTTAATGCTAAAGAAGGTTTCGAAACCGATCACATACACCAAATTGACAGTCAAAAAATCAAATATTGAAACTATTTATACAGACAAGTTCAATTTTCCCCCTCGTCTCTCTCGCCACACCACCTTTTTTCTTTTCTCTGTTCTCTCGTCTGAGTGGATCCTTTTTTATAAATCCTTTAACCTTACTCTTCATCGATCGTTCATTTAACATGCCATTTTTCTTCTTTTTGTACCCTCCCCTGGTCTAAGTATTAATGATGGACCTAGCTTACGTTCAGAACCAAGCTATCCCTGGGTCAAAAATCCTCATCTACTACAGTTTTGCACTCCCACCAAACAACCTATGGAATCTGAAGCTTTAAGGTTAAAATCTAAAAATCTTACTATCCTCCTTAATCTCGGAAGGTCCAAACCTTAAGGTTACTTCTCAAAGAATAAATTTCACAATCTCTAAAAGTCTCAAGGGGGTGGCTAACTTTCAATTAGGTTCACTTGTAGCCGTTGTGGTTAGATGAAACTGATATATTATGTAATTGAAAATTGAAAAAAATAAAGCCCAATGAAGATCCATGACCTTCCACTGAAAATGAAATACCATCCAAACTACATAATTGGTATATGAATAATAAAACTGATATCTCAAAAGTTGCAATTCAGAAGTTTCCATACCTTGCTGCACTCCAGATGCACCTGATGCCCGAAGATCCATGCATTTAGACCGGAAAGCCTCAGCCAAAATCTTGTTCATCAAAACTTTGTGGTGTATTGAATCCAACTCCTCCTTTTTAAGGAGAAATTCAGCCTCAATCTCCTGAGATCTAACTTCATATTTTCGTCGAATTTCAGCAACAGCCTCCTCTATTTCCTTGTCGCAATCACCCTTCAGTCGTAGCTTCTGTTCAAGACAAAAATTACCTCAGCAGAAATTTTTGCTTTGAAAAATAAATAAACAACAATATATTAACTTCAAAACTCACCGCATCTTCATGAGACTTTAGAATATGATCTGTTTGTTTATTCAATCTTTCCAATTCATATTGAAGCGGGTCACTGTATGAAGGCAGAGGTGCTTGAGATCCCCCTTGGGGTGCAGCATTTATAGGACGACTATTAAATGCAGAAGTAACAGGTGTAGCCCTTGTGTCTGAAAATGGCAGTCCAAATTCACTAGTAGAGGATGTGACAGGCCGCAAAACAGTTTGATTTGAAAGATCAGAAATATTCTCAACAAGATCCACCGGAGCATGGGAAATTTGGTTAGAGGTATGGTCTTCACTAGGCCGAATTTCGACTCCACCAGCTGAAGATAACTCAGGAGCACTATTATCAGGTGCATAATAGGATGGCTGTTGCACTACAGGCTCAATGTCTGGCAATTCATGATTAGACAGATTGGATGCTACGGTTGGAGCAGATTCGGGTGTGGTATTTTCAACTGTTTGGGAAGTATTCTGCTGTTCGCTGGATACTGCATCTTCTTGCTCTGCATCAGATGTTTCTATCCGAGTACCTTTGTCTTCATATGCCTGGCCAGGTAAGCATTTGTCAGTAGGTGAATGGCTAAATCACTTTCTCTTTCTGATTTTATTGTAGAACAAAATTTACTATGGAATATGAATACCACCTCCTAACATGAAAGAACCAAGTCAAAACAAAATCATATAATAGTGGACCACTTATAAGATGTTGTGAAAGTGAATATAAAAACTTCTTCAGAAAATTACAAATCTAAGCTTGTCATAATTCTCAAGATAGTTTAAAACAAAGTAGTGCAGCCTGCTCATCAGACAAAGCACAAAGTCCTTTTCATAGAACATGAACAATGATAAAAACAAGGTGACAACCATATAGATTGACAAATTCCAAGAAGCAAATACCTGATCTAGTGTCGCTGAACAACCAGTAACCAAGGCCACAGGCTGCACTCTAGGTGAATTTACCAGGGGCATTTCCTGATCAGAGTTTACATCGGTCACAATATCAACTCCATTCTGCTGGTAAGCCCCTGGTGCACTATCAGACGCCATAAGATCCACTTCACTGGATTCTTTTTCAGTGGCTTTTTCACAGATTTGTTCATCAGGTGGTGGTGGATCCATAGATGCAAGATTCCCTTGCTCATCATCTGAACTGACAGTCTGCAGCATGGACAAATCAACCTCTTTATCTGGCATGGCTACTGTCACTTCATGGATTTGTTCTTCAGAGGCAGGTGACATAGGTGGAACATGGTGGAGACCATGACTTGAAATGACAGGCTCATGTTCTGTTGATTTTTCAGGGATTTCTTCTTCAGATGAAGGTGCATTCAAAGAGACACGACTTTCCAAGCTATCTTTGGAACTGACATTCTCAAGCACTCCCAAATGAACCTCTTTATCTGGTACGGTTACTGTCAATTCATGAATTTTTCCTTCAGATGGAGGTGGGCTCACAGAAATGTCATGCAAATCAAGACTGGAATTGACAGTCTCATGTTCTGTCACTTTTCCAAGCATCTGTCCTTCAGCAGGTGGATCCACCGAGACAAGATTCCCTTGTCCATCATTCAAACTGACAGTCTCAAGCACTCCTGATTCGATCTCCTTATCTGGCATGGTTCGCTTCGCTACATGGTTTTGTTCTTCTGGTGAAGGTGCCCTCACAGAAACAACGTTTTGCGAGCTATGACTTGAACAAGGATTCACAGATACATCCAGCACCCCACTACATGCAGTACCTCGATCAGTAATTTGCGCTTTGGCACAAGGATTCACAGATACAAAACTCTCTTGAACATCACTAGAACTTTCAGCTTTGTTTTTACCCATGAAACCAGTACATGAAGCCGCCTCAGAAGTAATATCTAATGCACCAAGTGGCCTAGCCGGGGTCTCCTCCTTGGTTCTAATGGGGACATTATGTGCTACAGCTTCAGCAGGAACACTTTCTGCCATTGGAGATGGTGCTTTAACTCCCCCTGTCACGCTATGCACAATACTGTCAAAGTCATGGACTCTTAAAGTGGCAAGATCTTCGTGATCTTCACTACTTTGACATTCACTAGTTCTTGAGCATTCCAACCAAGGGTCAAGTGTATCTGAGGGTGATCTATCTAACAATTCAGCATGAGCCCAGGATTGCACTTCCTCTACCCATCGTTTCCCCATCTCCCTCAGTTTACTCCTTGCTTCCAGCTGTGATACCTCAAGATGCTCAAGACGTAGGTCCATCTGGTTGTTATTTTCTTCTATTTTCTTTTCCAACATCTTAAGCTTATCCGTTCTCATTGATGTATTATTCTGAAAGCAAGATCGAATAACAATTGTCTCTGCTTTAAGCTCTCTTTCTAGACGCCCCTTTTCTTCCTCGTAAGTTCGCAAAACTTCACTTTTGTCTTTGCTTTGCTTCTCAATAAGTTTTTTCATCTTCTTCTGGAGCTTTTTCTGAATTTCTTTGATACTTTTTGAGACATCTTCTTGTGCAAAATATTCTTGACTCAGTGGCAAGTCTTTAAAGTCTGATTTGATGTGCTGCAAATTAGAAGTTATTGACTGTGAAGCCTTCGCACCCGAATTCTTCAAAACATCTTTACTTGATAAATTAGAAAGCTTTGGAGATTCTGCAGCCTTAAAAGCGCCTATACTGTGCAAAAATGTTCTTTTCAGACACCGCAACATCGAATAAACATACTCTGCCTCCTCCTTTTTGCAATTGAAGTTAAGATGCTGCTTTGCAAGTGAAAGAGATTCTTTGTGGTCAACTTTCTGCTTCAGAAATGAAGCTGCAATCCAACACTGGAATATAGATATCAGAAAGTTGGTTAAAAAATGTTAAAAGTAACACTAAGGAACATGCGCATGCAATTAAGCACTCATGTAAATATGCACACATAATACTAAGGATGTCCCCCAACCTCACACAGAAATAGAGAGAGGTAGTATTTAATATGTGGTCTGTTTAAATTTTAGTCATAGTTACAGCTATGGACATAGTGAAGGAAATGCTTAAGAATTGTGGAGTATGGAATTTAATTGGAAAATCACAAGATAATACCATGTGGATTTTGAGTTTAGTTGTAACTAAACTCAATACTTCACTATTCTCCAACCACCCCATTCTCTTTTGATATATCCAAACTTCCCCAAAATAGCTTAAGAATTGTGAAGTATTAAACTCAGTTGAAAAATAAATAAAAAAAGAATTACAACATATATGGATTTTTTTTTCTCGTCAAACGACAGATATTGTTAGATTAGATGTTAGATTAGCCACCAACAGGGTTCGAACCCACGCCGTCATGCAAGGGCTCAACTCCTTTCCACCACTGTGGTAAAGGGCCACTTGCACCACATATATGGATTTTAAATACAATTATTTCTTTTAAAAATTAAGCTGTTAGTAATGAAAGCATTTTTCTTGACTCAAAAAATTCTGAATATCACCTGGTGGGACGAAAACATGAATCAGTTTTGACAATTTAGTGCTATTCAAACTGCATTATCTTCATAGAAGTATATCCATCCTATCTTATTTTACTTTTTACAAGAAATATAACTTTTCAACGCATAATAAAAGTGACATTTCATGGTGGTAAGCAAATCAAGTGCAGAGGCAGAAGAATCACCATCACTCGAATATGTTTAGGGTAGAACTTGATCTGGTCAAGCTAGGTAAAGTGCATCATCGTTATACAATGCATAATTCATTTGTAAAACTGAACCAAGAATTTATAAAAGTTGTCGTACGCCTAAACAAAATTGATTCTTTCGACACGCAAGACATGAGGTACCTTCTTGCTATCATTTGTAAGAGGTGTTGTAAGCCTAAATCAATGAGTCGCTATAACATATTCAGTGACAACCATAAGAACATATCAGGGTAAAAGGAAAAGCATGAATACCAAGTCTATACTTTAAAATCATTTCATGACCAGGAAGATATATGATTGTTGAAGGAAAGTAATATTAAAGAGCTTTGCAATTCAACATGCCAACCAAAAATAAAAAAAAGTTAGGCTATATAAGTGCATGAAAGAGCAAGACAATTCTAACCAGAGATATCTGAAATGCCTGCAATATTGTCGCTGGTTCTCTATTAACACGGTGATTACCCATTACATATTCGAGAAAAAGTTCGACCATAACCTTGACAGCATCCTGCATTACAGTGAGTAACCAAGATATCATTAAACGAGAGAACCATGTTTTACTGAGGTATATTAATGGAAATACAAGTTAATAACAGCAGCACATATGAACTAAAACTGAAAGCAAAAGGTTGTTCACATAAAAATCAAATCCATACAGAGACTTGTAAGATTCCACATAGTTTTAATATATCTGGCTTCAGAAGTTGATGGAGACTCTTCTGGGCATCACACAATTTTCTTCTCTCTTCAGACTCAAGCGTGTTACTTTCTGGAGTATTCACATTATCTGAAGTGGAATCACGAATTTCATCAGTTACTTTATTTGCACAAGCAGTTGACCGGTGAGAAGAATGAGGCAAATTATCTGCTGCAGCCACAGAAGTTCCTGCAAAAGTACATATATTTTAAGAAACTAGAAATGGGAATCCAACAGATCTACTGGACCATGACATTGCATCAAGACATAATTCTTGGAGAAATGCCATGAAAAAATGAAACAATTCACAGTATCAGTCATTTACCGTCCTTGGATCCAGGAACTGATTTCACCTCTGATCCAGGCTTCAGATAGGGTGCATTATCATTACCATTTACCACCTTCCCGCGTTTTTTTACAATTTCTTGTTTCTTCGGTAACTCATCAAAAGGTTGTACCCGTTTCCGATTCCTCTGAGACAAACCAGAACAATATTTCCACTGAGGATGCTTTCCTTCCAACAGTTTTGTCCAAAAACTAAGAGGCTGCCCTTCACCAGTATATTCATTTTTCATCTCACTAAGCAACGGAACCTCCGTACTGTAAGCTCCTCCAGTTTGTTGAACTCTTAAAATCGTAGAATAATTACATGAGCCACTGTTCTCGCCATCCTGAGGAAGTATGGAGAAGAGCTCCTGGACGACATCTTTCAGAAGTGATTCTTCAGACAAGATATTTCTAGTAGAGGCTGGGCTGTTGTGGCCATGGAACTCGTTTAGTTTATCTAGTTGATAAGGTGTCCCCCACAGAAGCATACTACTGCTCATATTCTGTATGTTGCTATCAAGAATCTTCCCCTGTTTTGCACACACTAGAACTTTCTCCTCCACCGTACAAGTTGAATATAAGCGAAATACTTTTATATGTTCAAACCGGGAATCAAGTGATATCTTTTGCAGGGCTTTTATATCATTATGTGGAATCCAGTCACTACCAAATATGATCACGGTATCAACTGATGACAGTTTGATGTTGGGGAGACAAGCACGAGCCTCCAGTAAGAACACAAATCTACCAGACTCCTTATTGTTGAATATGTTCATAGCAGCATCTTTCTTAGACCGCAGGACACCGCATTCGACGCGTTCATAGGAATTTTCACCATATCTTAGGCGCAGGAAATCATCCAAAACATCTCCAAGAGAAAACGCTTTTCCTGAACCACCAATTGACTGGTAAAGACAAAAACAAAAAGGAAGATGAGAACAATAGAATGATTTCTTGTCCATATATCTGTTGTCTATCATTGATTTTTTTATGGCCTTGGATAAATCAGAGAAGCTCAGTAAATTCATACTTTATGAACTGCTTGAATACTATAGAGCTGGTCAGGTTCACATCCTCATTCATCTTTAGTACTTTATTTGGAAGAAAAAATTGCATCTTATGGCACATGGCAGAGAGAACACAAGTGATCAAATCCAAAGGCGGAAGCCACAATGTGATTACACCTTAAATGGCGTGAAGCCAGTTGCTGCTAGAGATCATCTACTTACGTTTGTATGGTGGCTTTGGGCTTGTAACTCAAGCTCTGTGAGGAGGGAAATGTTGTTTGCTAGCCGCTTTTTTTGGGTGGTTTGTTAAGAGAAGTAAAAATAACTATTGAATATTACAGAGATGTAAGAACTGTAGGGGAGGGTTAGCGATGAGCCTCTGTTTGGGCATAAGTAAGTCAACATTCAGAATGCTTTGTTTTGGGCGATCTTTCTGATTGGAGTGCTGCAGGCTGCAGCGGTTTCAAGGGAAAAAATATTGTTTCTTATTTGTAGATGTATATGTATATATATAATTTAGTGTGATAGTCTGTCTATTTATATATATCATTTGATTTTTATAAGAAACAAACTTTATTAAAGATAAAAACAATACAAAATTAGTGAACAAGTAGTCCACTTCTGATAAAAAGCATAAAACACACATTTTTTTTTTTTTGAGAAAGCATAAAACACAATTACAAAACAGAGGCTTTCCAATTTGAACAAATAACAGAAAAAGAGATCTCTCAAACTTCCAAAGCTACAGATGCCCACAAAGAATCCCAAAAGCGCACCCTTTGCCATAAGAATTCCACCTCCACACCCACAACATTCTCAAAAGTCTTCTTATTCGGCTCTCCCCATACCACCCATAAAAATTGCCATCATAACGCACACCCCCCAAGCACTACCCCTCTCTTTTCCACCGACAAACTTATGCTTTTCACATAATAATGCATTACATGACATTGAAATGGATCAACATAAACCTGCCTCCTCAATTAACAGAGCCAACAAAGAAAAAGCCACTGGAAAGTGCAACAACAAATGATCCAACCAAAATGCATCATATACTCAAAAACTAAAAAATAGGAAGCTAAACCTCAATCAACAAATTATCTAAATCCACATGTTTAAAAGGATGGGAACAGCCTCCCAAAGAAGTCAAGATCAAAATTTCTATATTAAATATAAGTTATAACAAATAATACTAAGAACAGCAGTTCTAATAAGAATTATACTACCACTAATCACGTACCTGGAACAGGATAAGTACTCTTAAACTTCGATTTTTTATCTCCTTAAGCATCATGTCAAGAAGCTGAAGCTTGCCACTTGCTTTGATTCCTACATCCAAATACTCAGCTGCTTGGAGGTCTTTAGTAAGCAAGGCTTGTAATGGTGGATGCACAATGTAGGGGTGATCACAGCACTGTCAACAAATACCATACAAGTGACTTAATTAGAAACAAGTAGGGTGGTGGAGGAGGTAGAAGAAAATATGCAAACCATAGGAAAGTCACTTGTTTTCAATACCCATTGCACAAAACACAAGGAAACTCAAACTTAAAACAAATATGCAAATAATATCTTCCTTTGTTTTAAGCCAAGCACAAATTAAAATAGAAAACAACATAATAAAATGAGAAAACAAAATACAATTAAATTAATAGAAGAGAAAGTTGAAACAAATAAATGAAAACATGTCATTACAGATCTCTTCTAATTCCAATACGTGTATGTGATATACAAACAACTTGAATTATAAATCACTAAATTAAATGAAACTAAAATTACTAAATTTCCATGAGATAACTATATTACCAATAGTAACTTTTTAAAGGTGGAAAACCCACATCTTTTAAATTACCCAAACAGAATCAACTATATATATATGTGTGTGTACTGTGTTTGTATATATAGTATATACACACCACAATGACAATATCCGCACCAACATACTAAAGAGAGAAAAATCAAAATGAGATGACAGAATGGTGTTATCAAACCAAATAAAAAGTATGACAACCTATGACACCATGGAAGTCAAAAGTTACAATAGATGACGAAAAGACACATAGAAGTCATGCAATCATTAACCACCATACTAGAGAAAAGCGAAACCAGCCAACCTTCCGAGCAGCTAGAGTTACATCATGGAGTGCTTTTTTTGATAAATTTTTGTCTGCTAAAGTTATATCTGCTCCAACACGATCTTTCTTTGCCAATGAGAGAATTAATGTGGAGTTTGACAGTAAATTTTCACAGTACTGCTCTAGCTGGACGGTTGATATCTGTACAGGAACCCAATACTCTCTAAACCTGGGAGAGTCATGTTCGCATCCATGAGAAATATACCTTGAAAGCCTGTCCTTTAATTTAACAATAATGTCAGTGCAACTGCTTAGGAAGTGATCACCAGTTTGTGAATCGCTGTCAGAATCAAGGAGACACAACAAACAGAGGTACTCAGGACTGCTCTCCTGCAATATTTAGCCTTTCATAAGCCAGCCAAGTAGAAAGCAATCTCCACCACCACTCAAAATATAAAAAGAAAAATACTAACATAAAGCACAATAAAATACAAACCTTAAGTACTCCACTGACCAGGAGAAGCCACTTACGGGTACGTAGCATCTTAATCTGCACCAACTGTGTAGAGATTGTAGGGTGCTGGCACGCATCAATTATGATAGTTTCCCATCCTATGTGTTCGAATACATTTTTATCCTGCAGAATAAAAAGACGGTTTAACAACTAAGCCACTATTGTCTAAGCGACTATTCATTTCAAAAAGAAGTAAGCACTTTTACATTCAACTACATTTCTAATGCTAATGGATCCTACAATCAGGGAAAAAGATACCTCAATAATAGCCTCTGGTGAGGTAACAAGAATTTGAAAAATGCCACCAGCCTCATCAAACTCTATTGACCTAATACTTCTCCGTAGATCTTTATTTCCACTGTAAACCACAACATTCATAGATGGTGCCAAACAGGAGAACTCATCCTCCCAATAATGAAGTGTAGAAGGAGTTGAGATGATCAGAAAAGGTCGATAGGCATCAGACTGCAAAGATTTAATACATGCAATCACCTTCGCAATTCGTTCCTGCAAAAACAGAATTTTTTTACAACCAGTTCACAACTTCACATGAAACATTACTAGATTTAGTCTAAAAACTTGAATTTTTTCTTTTTAGTTGCCCATTAAGCACCAGCTTGTTGCTAATATAAGATCATAAAGAAGATAGTAAATCGTTCTAAAGCCCTAATAAAACCTTTTTCAGTCAAAAATACAATAACATATTTCAGAGGAGAAAAATTAAAATGTAAACCTGTTTACCATAATCGTATTTCAGAAAATTATGTGAAAATCCTCCTCTTTCTTTACCCAACCCTTTCCTATAATTTGGAAGGTTAGAGTACCACCTAATGTAAATACTTGAACAATTGTTCACGGTAGCTGATACAAGTGTGTAAAGGAGGGAGTGAATGTGCTGATCATCTGTTCCTCCAAGGACCAATTGCATAGTTCTTGTTGGTGAGAAACACAAGGCTTTTGGATGGGGGAAGAAGGCAAAAGCTTTAGGAAGTTGAAGTGTGCTAACAGTATCGTGGTAATTTGTATGGAAAGAAACAAAAATGAGTTTTAAAAACTATAGTAGGGAGGTGGCTGAGATTTTATGTACCAGAGTGGTTTCACCTGACTTTTGGAATCTCCCCTTATCCTTAGTTTTAGCATGTTATTAAGCCGTTTTAATTAATTAGAGATGTAAAACAAGCCGTGCTAGCACAAGCATGCCACCAACCCAGCACAACTAAAACAGGCTCGACACAATTGTTAAAGAGTCTTAAAGAGTTTTAAAACAATTACTCTTTGATCGATAGTATTGTTGTATTTTCATTTGCGAATTGATGAAGCGTACATCTTTTCACCACTGTGGCACTCTATTTTGCTTAATAATAAAATTTGTTTCTCAAGAACGCAAACAAGTAGAACAGATCAACTGTATGTGAATATATATCTGAACATCGAATCATAAACCCCACAACAAGACAATGGTAATGAGTTAACCAAAATGTTATCTGACATGCTGTCTAACAGATGAAAAGTAAACCAAGCTCACCTTATCATCAACAACAACAGCATTCTCACCCTTGTGCCAGAGCTCACGTAGCTTGTTAATGTTCTCTAGACATGTATTATCAAGTCTGGGTGAATCTCCGGCTAGCAGTTCTGATAAATTAACTGTTGAACACTTTTTGCTCTCAAGTATCTGCAGGTAATGCTAGCATTAGCAACAGAAGAATCGTATAGTCATAGGCATACTCATACAAATAAACTGTAGACTCAAAAAGTTCCCTTCAGGGATTAATCAATTTTATAAAAGACAAATAATCTATATATACTCAAAATCTTAAATGACAGTGAACAAGCAGAAAACAAATGATATCAAGACAGCCCACCCTTAGAACATTGAAAAAATTATAGTATCCTTTTAAGCGCACACAGAGAGGACAGATTGTTATCAATTATGATCAATGACAGAGAAGCCTTTGTACTCGTAGAAAAATGATATAGAAGCCCTCCACCAATCATAGAAGGAAACGAAATATCTTACACGTCAAATTTTCGAGATTCCATTATAGGTTTCCAATGTGCTTAAGACTAGACAACCAGTAAGTTCCTTGTCACTTTCCACTTACAAATTAATTCAAAACAAATAAGATAGGTTTAGATCTCTTTGGTAAACAAGTAAAACGTGGAGGAAACTGACATCTTCAACATAATAATCCAAACAGATATGCATTTAAATCTAGAACTAGATGTTTCATATATTTCATCATATAATTCATGCCTTTGGCACCTTATCCACTTTAGAGGACTTCTTCACCCTCTGCCGGCGGCTTTCATAATCTCTTATAAGGCCCTGACCCTCAGGTGAATCAAAGAATGCAGCATTCTCTAACTCCCAAGTAGCATCGTCATAATGAAGACCGCGCCATTTCACAAGCCATTCATACTGACAAAATAAGTTATCACCAATATGTTCCCCAATATAGTTTTCACGCTGCTTGGGAGACATTAACAATCTCCTTTGTAGCAACCGATGTGGAACTGTCCACTCTTTCCTCCACCTTGTGACCTGAAGAACATTTATTAACAACTGCTTAAAATTGAAAGAATTATTTATCTTACAACTCCCCAACTACAGCTGGTGTGCAAAGGTAGCTTTTGACTTAAGGGTATAGAAAAATGATAGAACAAAGCTAAAGAGTGAAGAAAAAGAAATTTGAACCCATGCAAAGGCATCTCAATCCCATGAATGAATGTCAGATTCCCTTTTTGGGGGTGTTTCAAATTTTCCATTGATAGATATAACAAGTATAACAGAACATGTCTACCAAAACAAGAGTTGAAAAAAGGGACCTGGTTATTTCGGTTGAATATTGCCACATGAGTAGGAGCTTCAAGAAGAACTCTACTTTCTGGTACCCATTGGTTGTGAATATGAGCAAGACCTTTGTATTTAACAAAAACTTCCTTCCTCTTTTGCAATCCTACAGGTCAACCAGGAAAAAAAAGGACCAGATATTTATTATTAAGAAGTCATCATACATAAAATGATCACAACAGAAAATAAGAAAATAATCCAAAACACAGATGAAGCTAAAGTCTCATAATTTCTGCATACCATCAACATTAGATACCTCTACTTCTCTAGCATCCCAGATTGACTCTATTCCCTCTGACACCGAATATATACCAGATTCCAACTTTTTTCTAACACACATGGGACAGTACCAAAGTCCAAGAGGAACATCATCCATAGGAGGATCTCGACAAGAAAGATGTAGGCTTGTCCTGCATCCTTTTCCATTACAGCATCTGAAATTGAAAACAAAATCTAAGAACCAAAACACATTATAGAAGAAAATAACAGTGAAGCTTAAAGAAAAAAGTTCCATATTGTGAAAATGTTCATTCATGTGCAAGTACAACCACTCATGCAAAATTACTTCTAAAAAGCGCAGCTTCAGCAAACGTGAAGGACTTTATGCCAGCAAGTCCGGTGTCCAGCAAACGTAAAAGACTTTAGACCGGTTAGTCCAGTGTCCAGCTTAATAAAAAATTATTCTAAAAATGTTGGCCTCATGATTATAAAAGGTGCTGACTGATACAATCTCATGCACTTAAGGCGGGCTTCAGTGAAAGAGAGGCAGATTTTTGATGTTGTACTAGTAAAGTGATGGAAGAAGTGGGAAAAACGAAGGGAAGGTGCGTCAAAAAGCTCCAACGGAAAGGCCTTCCGCTGCACATTATAGAGTCATAGACCAATTGGCACAGTAACTTTAGTGGGGTTATTTGGGTTACTAACTTCAATAAATGCGCCATTTATGTGTATATTCTGTGGTTGTAACCTTCTTAGCTCTATTTGTATCTGGATGAAGGTGGATGCCTTCTCCCCAGATTCAATACTTTGTAATCTGTTTTCAGATTTAATAAATTTTGTTTCTCCTGAATGAAAGGAAAAAATAAATTTTCCTTATCATTTAATAATAAAAACACTAGCAACTATCAAATGTAACAAGAAAAGGTTACCCACAAGAGCTTCCCACCAAGAGAACAGATGAGGCATGTATTTTGGTCGCCATTTGTTTGAAAATCTACAGAAAACTCCTTTTGCTGCATACCATTAAGCTTTTCAGGAACTTCTGTGGTACTATCAGCTATGAGTTCTCCTCTATCAGGATGCACCTTTCAGAAAAATGAAAAGAAAAAACCACATCAAGATCGACAACTGATATAACAAACATAAGATAAACCTAAAACCATAAGGTTTTAAGCCAGGTAATGTGCACTACCTAGAAATTTGACAAGCAAAAGTATTGTAGGGTATCAAAATCAAGTAACCTACTAAAAGACACTATTATTCGCATCCTTGAAAGATTACTAATGATCCAAGCAAAATAACATAAACAGTAACAGTGAACAAAAGTTTATACGTACAATCTCCACAAAATAACGGACATGATCCCATAAAATGTTCCATTTCAACCATATGAAAATATCTGTGGGAAAAATAAAAATAATGACATAAAAACAAGTCATGAATAGGAACGTCGAAAATGGCTTTTTTATCTTGTTTATCGATAATCTCCGGTGTTATGCAAACTTATAAGATGATGCTATGCAAATATATGAACAATAAAGTAAGCACGCCACACACAAACACAGAATTTAGCGTGGTTCAGCAAACTTTTGCCTACTCCTTGTCTGATCTCTCTTGAGAAATCACCTGCACTATGGAGAATAACAACTCGTTTTCAAGAACTTAATGAAAACCCTTATGCTAATTGCTAAACCCCACAACGTTGATTTAGAACAGCCCCCAACTAGCCTATTTATAGTACATAGAACCAATGGTTACATTCCTTACAAGTATAGGATTCCTAAATCCTTTTAGAATAGGGATAACTAACTTATTTCCTAATCCTAAGGGATTACAAAGAAAAACCTCTTTCCCAATTTTTATGGGAAATAACCTGTGGACATTCCTTTTCTTCTTTCCCAACCCCAATTGGAAGCCTACACCTGTTTGGCCTTGGTATTTTTACGAGCCAAATCACAACAGGTCAAAACCTTCATTAACGATTACTAATTTCCATAACACTGACAAACAAATTCCAAGGTGGCTTTGTTGTGAATATCGCGTTTAAGAATGGGAAAAACAGAACAAACTCGAGAAATCCAAAAACAAAGTAACCAAGACAAATAACATCAAGAATTAACGTGGTTCGGCTATATGTGCCTACGTCCACGGGACAGCAACAACAATCTTTCACTACATCAATAATGAGTACAACCAATAATCTTGCCAAGTCTCTAGAATTAAGAACTTGACAATAAACCTGAAAGAACAAGAACAAGAAATACTCTTTTATCTCTTTTCTTTTCTCTCACACACTTTGCCCTTACAATATTCTCTCACTCTAATCCCTTGAGTGGTATACAAAATATTGTTTTGCTCCAATTCAAAACTAGTACAAGGGCCCGTTATATAGCCATGATAAAGGTCTTCTTCAATAAGGATTACTCATCCTAATTGGAATTTAGTTATGAATCATTCTCCAATTGAGAACTAACTCCAATTGGGTAAACAACTCCAATTGGGGAAACAACTCCAATCGGGAAAACAATTTATCCTCTAAGACTATAATTCCTTATAGACTTAGGACAACTCATCATGGGTTGGAAAAACCCAACAGGCTTCATAAATTATTGTCCTCTACTAAATTACAATGTTCGTATAACAAAAAAATTTATTTGCTATATCCAATATCTGATGTTCCTTTTGGCATGGTAGCCACATTTAATTAACTATTATAATCACATCAGCTCTGTATGCAGCTAGAGTTTAGAGATCCTCTACAAACCATATCCACAAAATGACACCAATCATGGAAACACCTCCCCATGAAATGAAACGGGACACATCACCAGAAAGAAGAGAGAGAAATTAAAGTGAGCCACAGCACCGGTAAGCAACAAAAAATTTGGCAGGCCGTTTAGAGCAATATATTCCATCTGAGAGAAACAAACTCAAATAAAATGGACCAAATAAAATGGAACTGAAACAATGGATTTTGAAAGCAGTAAACAGCGAGAAGGTTGAGCCAACCTCAGTTCCATATGTACTACATAACTCCTGCTTTAATTTTGTGCTGCAAGAGCAACACTCCAGCTTCGTTGGATCATTTTCCACCCTGAAAATATCACATGAGATACAGTCAACACTTTTAAAATCGGAATGTTATAAGAGTATCACGACTGCCCAAAATTTACAAAATATAATACAACAGCCAAGTATATATCCTCATAGATGTAAGATTTTCGACTCCCCTATGGAACTTCTTGTTTGATGTGTTCGACAATAAACTCAACTTAGCAAATGGAGAATAACTAAAAACACACAAGATATACATTGGTTCGGCAGAACTTTTGCCTACGTCCAGTTGTCTCTAGGTAGAGAAATCAGGGCTTCTTTGAATTTCTTGGCCAACTTCTGCCTACCTCAAGTGCGGAGGTGCTACACCTTACTCAATCAACTAAATTGATTGAGTTCAAGCAATGCTTGAATTTCTTGGCCAGCACTATCTTGGTAAGGAAATATGCGGCATTTTCGTCCGTGTGAAACTTTTCAACCCAAATCTCCTTGGACTCCACTCAAACCCGGATTTTGTGATACCTCACTTCAATAAGTACCCCTTTGCCACAAGCCTTGCTTTGAATCTCACGGCATCTTGTTCATGTACTTGCATCCAACTAGCTTTCTGTCTTTGGGCTCAGGAATCAACTCCCAAACAGAGCTTTTGTAAAGCGACTACATTTCTTCTGTCATAGCACTTGTCCAACTATCTCGCTTATCACTTACTATAGTTCTTGATAAGTAATTGGATCTCCTTGGCTGATGTGAAGAGAATAATTAACTTCGTCTAGGTCAAACCCAAACTTGTCAGGTTTCTTCTTGTTTCGAATGGGTTTGTCCAGTGGCTATGCATCTCTGGAATACAGGTGATTTCTGGGTTGGAGTTTGAACCCATTGGGATGTCTGGCGAATTGGAGTGCTGAGTGCCTGATTCCTACCTGGTGAATGATGTTGATGCTCTTCTTCCCATAATCATCAGATTCGAATCCTTGCTCAATTGGCTCCACCAGAGCTTCATTTTCCTCGGATCTGATGAATGGAATTCTTGTTGCTTCAATTCAATATCATCCTTCTTTCAGTCGAAGCCCGTATGGTTCATCCTTGAGAAACAATTTATTGGAAACGGTTTTGCCCATATAAACCTTCTCCAATTTGTCCCATGCTTGCTTAACAGTCATCATTTCTGTGATGTGGGACCTGACTGATTTTGTGAGATAGATCTCAATCAATTTATTAAAAGGCGAAGCCGTAGGCGAGGCGTCCCATGGATAACCCAGCCTAGGCATGAGGCGAAGCCTCACGGTGCCTAAAATTTTAATCTATGTCTTGCGAAAACAAATATAATTATAACTAAATCAAAGATACTATCATCTTCTTCATTACTAAGTCTAGTTGTACTTGGAAACTATGTCATATAGTCTTAAAATGTTGTAATTATTTATTTTATTGTAAGCAATTATAGAGAACTTCAAGAGAAATTAGGCAAGGTGACCACAATTATAGGGAATTTTCAAGGAAAATAAAGGTTGAATGTCGCAATTATAGGCAATTCAAAAAGAAATAAAGGTTGAGTGGCGCAATTATAGGGAATTTAAAATGAAATGAAGGATGAGTGGAGCACTTATAGGGAATCTAAACTGAAATAAAGGCTCAGTGGACCAATTATTAAAGGGAATTTAAAGGAAAATAAAGGCTAAGTGGAGCAGTTATAGGGAATTTGAAGAGAAATAAATCTTTGCTAATCAAAATGCTAGGTGGCGAAATCTGAATGGGCAACCATTAAAAAAACAAAAAAAAAAAAAGAAAAGAGTTAGACTTTGTCACATAGGATCTGAAGATATAAGCTCTCTCTTTCTTCTTCGTTGAAACTAGAACAGCCCCCATGGATTTTAAAGGGAAAAAAGGCACAAGTTGAACGCCTAGGCGCACCTCAACCACCTGGCGCGCCCTGACGCCAACCCCCACAAGCCAGAGGAGAAACCCAGCCTCCAAGGCCGCTAGGCGCGCCCCGAGGCAAGTTTTTTAAAACACTGATCTCAATGGAACTCTTGGCCTTCTGGAGAGCCTTGGTCCATGTCGCTTCTATCATGGTTGTAGGCTTGTCACCAAGGAGTGCATCATCCAACTCCTGTTGTATCAATACGTTCTTCATCATCCTTTGCTAGTCCGTGAAGTCATCCTTGCCATCAAAAGGTTTTAACGCAGGTCTTAACTTCCTAGGTTCACGAACTCCTTTCCTTTTGACATCACATAAGACCTTGAACCAAGCTCTTGATACCTATTGTAAGATTTTCGACTCCCCTATGGAACTTGTTCTTTGATGTATCCGGCAATGGACTAAACTTAGCAAATAGAGAATAACTAAAAACACAAAAGATATATACTGGATTGGCAGAACTTTTGCCTACATCCGGTTGTGATTTTTTTGGGTAGAGAAATCACGGCTTCTTTGAATTAAAAATAGAGCGTATAGTGCTTTTGTAAACCCTAGAACTAATCCCTCTCACTTCTCTTGGCTGTCTCTGTTTTTTCTCTTTTTTTCTGCCCTTGCCACACCCTATTTATAAGCTTAGGGTGCAGTTTACATGCCTGCTTTGGGATTAAGTTCCCTATTCTATTTATAAGTAAAGGGTACAAATACATTCCTGTTCCGTTTCTGCTTTTAGAATTCCTAATTTTCTAGCCTCTCCTTCTTGCTTGCTTAGCTCGTCTTACCGACTCTTCCTCTTTTCAGGTTCTGAGTGTTAAACCGACAGATTTATCATTTGCCAATGAATTGACCAGATTCGAATAATGGGATTCTTGGCTAGAAGAAAGGTTCTGTGACATGGATGCCAACCCAACTCGGGCAGTCGCCCACATAATCTAATTGTACCAGAAAACTTAATGCTTTCCTAATCCTAGTAGGATAAGAATATGTGCACCCTTAGTTTTCCTAATACAATCTAAAACAAAATTGGACGCTAACATTGACGAGCCAATTCCTAACAATAAAAATATGACACACCAAGTAAAAATGATTTTGCGATCAGCCAATGTTTAAAAGTTGGGATTCCATTTCAGTAGCCCTTTATACCAGTTGCCATCAGCAATACGTTGCAAAGCACCATCAAGTGGGGATAAAAGAAAATGAAGTTACATTTAGCAGAAAAGTATAACCTCGAAACTTCAATCAGCAGTAATATAGGGGACAGCAATAAATCAAAGGACACACAAAGCTTTTTGTAAGCTGACCATCAGAAAAATACTGATTACATAATTGATCTGAGAATAAACCCAAATAAAACTAAGAAATTGCCCTCATTCTCACGACCAAACACCTCACTTCCCCTTTCAGGCACAAAGAAGGGGTAAAAAATAAGTGGAAGAATTTCTTTCATGTCTGCACAGCTCCTGCATATAGTACAAGAATCACCTACCCCGCAACAAATGTATCACCAGGTAAAAGACATTCCAAAGGAAGTCGCATTCAACTCAAGTTTAACCAATGGTTCAAATGGAAGTCACATTCAACTGAAGTTTAACCAATGGTTCAAAGAAATTCCAAATGGGGAATGTGATTTGTCACTCCTTGCATTAGCTTTATAGTTGATATATGCTCACGAGCCAATTCTTTTCTGCAATTAATTTATATAGAAAACTGAATTTGTTTGTGGTTGGTATCCATCTGTAATTTGGCCAGTCTAACATGATAATACTTAAGAGTCTACAGTGTAAGTCTGAGTTTTGGATTGAAAAGGACTTTAGTTCCTTTACAGATTTCAGACAAAGGTTTACAAGCAACACTTATGCTGACACACACACTAGTGTCCAAAATACTCTAGATCTCTGCCTATATTCTTGTCCTGACTCTCACCGAATCTCTTCCTTGGTACCTTTTTTCTTAGCTTTCTCAGAAGAAGATCAACTAATGCCATAAAGCCATTATTATCATCACAGCAACTATTAGTATTGCCACATTTGTGGGTTTACTCCTCTTTACCAATTATTGATATATAACTTATCTTCCATCCAATTTTGGAAGCACACAAACTATAGGAAGGAATGTAGAGAGATACAAACAATAGGATTATAGGAGGAGCTCGCTTTCCATGCTTTTATATTTTGAAAAAAGAGAAACTTTTTACAAACAGGGGACAAGGAGTCCACTTCTAGACTAAACTAAAGTCAAAATAACACAGTTTTCATCGGTTGTCAGAGCTTTTGGTCTCCTTTTCTTCTAATCCAAGAATTAAGCAAACCCAGAAACAAAGATTGCAAAAAGAAGACGCGATTCTCTGATCATAAACCATGAATAGAATAAATTCGAGAGGATTCAATATTACCCAAAATCTCGCAAAGGGAGGAAACAAACCATAAACTTAACCAGTTTTGTAGCAAATATACAAAAAGCAAAAAAGAGTGTAGCAAGAGAAATTCTCTCTATAAAATGTGTAGCAAATATTGAAAGCAAAAAACAGTGTGGCAAATATTGAAAGCAAAAAATAGACATATTCCTGCAATATGTCTGTAAGATTTTCGACTCCCCGATGGAACTTGTTCTTTGATGTTTACCCCAGTATACTAAACTTAGCAAATAGAGAATAACTAGAAACACACAAGATTTATACTGGTTCGGCAGAACTTTTGCCTACGTCCAGTTGTGATTCCTCTACCCAGAGAAATCACGGCTTCTTTAAATTAATAAAAGAGCATACAGTGCTTTTGTAAACCCTAGAACTAATCCCTCTAACTTCTATCGGCTGTCTCTCTGCTCTTTGCTCCTTGTCGCACCCTATTTATAATTATAAGTATAGGCTACGGTTTACACTCCTATTTCAGATTAAATCTCCTAACCTATTTGGGATAGGAAAGCACACATATTCCTATTCCGTTTCTGCTTTTAGGATTCCTAATCTAATTGTACAAGAAAATTATTCTTTCCTAATCCTTGTACGACAAGAATCTGTGCACTTTTAGCTTTCCTAATACAATCCTAAACAAAAAAGGACTCTAACAAATGACAAACAAAATCCAAACAGTGGGAAATTAAGGATGTGAGGCCTTTGATAGAGAGCAATGGTGAAGTCTGATGAGCACAAGTGTTAGCTCTTTCTGTCAAAATATTGGGAGTTTTACTCAAACTCCACTTTATTATGTAAGTTATACATTCAACAGTAACCAAACAACATTATAACACTGTAAGTTGTTGTAGGTATGATTACACTTTATCTGTTGATTGACTCCTTTCTAGGGGAGGATATGTGCAACCATATGTAAACTTCAAGCAGCTAGGTTGTAAATTCCAGTATTAGGGATTCTAAAGTGGAAAGATGGTAAGTATAATAAATGTGAAAGGGTGTATTCAAAATCTGGACCTCCAAGTAAATCAGTGGACTAACATAAATTAAATTAATTAAATATAAGTTCTTTTGGAAACCACCACCAACAATACAGATTCTAAAGTGGAATGATGGTAAGTATAATAAATGTGAAAGGGTGTATTCAAACTCTGTACCTCCAAGTAAATCAGTGGACTAACACAAACTAAATTAATTTGACGGCCAATAGATATAATTTCTTTTGGGAACAACCACCAACAGATAAGGAGAAAATACGATAATTTTGTGCAAAGGAATACCTTCGTCGTTTCAAACATACACCGCAAGTCCCAACAGAAGCATCCGTTGTGGACCCAGATGGCAATGGGGAGACGGCATCAGCAATCAAGGTGCAGACATCTTTACTTGCATTAACTGCAGAAGAATAGGTACCCTCATCCTCCATGTTCCTTTTTCTCTTTGAAGGTGTAACACAATGACCAGTTTCCAAGCTCATGTGGAGATTGTCTACACTTCCATTGACCGTAGAACCTGTCAACTCTGGCATCTTCAATTGTTCCTCACCAGGGTAATCCACATGTACCCTTGCAGGTGCATCACTGATCTCTTTTGTCGTGGCATTATAAGATGATGGCAGTGGCTGTTGACCACAAATTTCTAAGCCATCATCATTTCCAAACTCAGAAGCTTCCTCCATGGAGCTAGGCCTTGGGCTTGAGTGGGACAAGTCCCCTCCCTGATTATCTTCCACTGTTTCTTTTGTAAATTTATTTACAGTGGAATCAGATTCCACTGCTTCAACGCCTTTACAAAGCCCATCAACCATGCCTCCACAATCGTTGACGCCTCCCTCAGAAACTTTGTTCTGCCTGCTCTGCTCCTCGCTATGACCTAATATTCAAGAAGAAAAGAATGAGCCAAAAATGTATTGAATAATCAATACCACTGTTTAATACACAAACAAGAACGAAAAAGGAAACATGAACAATAAACTAATGACTATTGAGAGAAAAGCCAAAACCCAGTTACCTTGTGCTTTAAACTTCTTTCTTTGTTTCATGAATAGTGCCTTATAAGCTCGAGCATTTCTTATCTTGTTTTTCACACGGCCAGATCCTACACTTTTGCTAACTTCTCTAGTTGCCTCTGTCAATTCTTTCACACTCTTCTCTTTTTGTTCCCCTTTCTGTTTCATAAATGATGAACCTGAGCTTTTCTCAGATTTTTTAGACCTAGAAGAATCTGATGAGTGATTCTTGACTCTATTAGAAATCCTCAATGGACTTGGAGTCAACTTCTTCTCAAATCTCTCAGATTTCCTCTTGGATGGAGGAGTTTCAGAAATTTTTTTCTCGAGTCTTTCAGACTTCCTAGTACTAGAAGAGCTCAATGTTATGTTTTTCTTCAACGATGTTTCTCTAGCAGACCTCCTTAATCCAGTTGTATCCAATGCTCCAGAACCTGAAGTGCTTGATCCTTTACTATTGATTTGCCTCCCTTTTGAATTACTATCCTCATCATCCTTCATTTTCAGACTAGATCGTGTATCATGTGCCATAATTTTAACTGTACATCAATAGAAGAATGTCAAGATATTTTAGAGTGAGGACATCTGCAAATCACAATAACCTGACATCAAACAGGAATAACTAACATCTACACCATCAAGCAGTAATTTAGGTTAGAGGTGTAATACTCACTGAACATGAAGACACCACTGAAAATTCATCTATATGTATGAGAAACACAATTTTTTTAAAAACAAAAAAACAAAAAAAACGAAAAATAATGTGAGAGACTAATAGACAGATAGTAATAAAAAATAAAAATAAAACAAAAGATACTTTGAACCTCATTGGATAATTTAGACTACCCGAAAGGCCTACATTTATTACAATTATAAATTTAGAATTGATGCCTGTCACAACAAAATATTCCTTCAACCATGAATACTTGAATAAACACGAATGTTGGAGACTTCTAAAATGCTGATAAAACTGTACCATAACTGCAAAATTGTCAGCACTTAAATCTCTTCTTCCATCTCCTCCTCTCATAAACCCTACCTAACCCATGATTTCATCAACCCAGTCTCCTACCAGTTTCTATACCAACCATTCATTTTACTATCGCAATTACGTAACAGGCTAACACGCAATGACAGCATCTCTGCTGCAATTTCAATCAGTTCAGACACCAAAGGAGAAGGTAGCAGCTTTTTGCCAGTCCCTTAAGCTACACAATACATAAAGCTATCAATGCGTCTTGAACTGAAATTGAAAGCACTTTAGAAAAGCTGATCACAACTACTTAAGCAAAAGCACACACGCCTGCACTATGTCAGTCCCTTAAGCTAGGCAAAACATATAGCTGACAATGCGCCTTGAACCGAAATAGAAAGTACTTCTCAAAGGCTGATCACAGCTACTTACGCAAAAACACACATTCGCGTGACATGTGACCGTATATTCACACCCAAATCACACCAATCTTATGTGTGAACCAAACACATCAATCCTCAACTTGCTATCGCTTTTAGAAATCGAACGACGGCTAATGTAAGAGGTCAAAATCAAACGCATGCACCATGCTAAACATAAAAAATAGAAAGTAAAAGAAGCTGATTCAGATCCTAATAGTACAATGCCGTAGCTCATGACCCTATAAACCCTAATCGCCTGCCAAAAATTACACCAACCCAGAAATTCCCCACCCTTAACACCTTGATTTTCCATACCAAATGATATAATCCAAACCAAAACCCCAAACACTAACAATAACAATTTCAGGTCCGATTTCACTGAAAAAATTATGAATAAATTAAGCAAAATTTCCACAAAAAATAGAACAATATCGAGAAATTTGGACTAACCTGCATGCAAGTCTTAGTCCTTTAATTTTTTTTCCAGGATGATCAGAGAATACTAGGGCTTTTACTTCGGTCCTCGCACGGAAATCATGGGGCTGCAAGAAATTTTCCGAGGAAAATTAGGGACGCAAAGGGCAGGAGAAATGCTGAGCCGGTGAAATTTTTGTTGCGTTTTTTGAGATTCTTTGGCTACAGTGTGATAGTGCGTGCTGCTTCCTTGTGGGGGACGAAAACGTCATTTTGATTTCCTTTCGTTTTATGACAAGTTTGCCCTTCCCATATCCCAACGGGCAGATGCCATTTTTCATTACAAGGGTACAATTTGTTTTTAGTACAAAGGTTGCAATTTTTTTAAATGAATAAAGAAAATAAAAACAAATTAAAAGTTTGGTATTATTATACACATTTTTCTTCAATATTACTTATAATTAAATGATACAAAAATGAATAATTGAGATTGAAAAAAGAAAATTTAGACAGTTGTGAAAATCAAATCTAACGGCTAATTCACTCATATGATTAACTGATAGTTTATCTGATTCCTAGAGTAGCTGAAGTTTGATAAGATTCGTGTACGCATGGTAAACAATGTATGATCTGTGTGAAACACATCTTAAAATTCATTTGTGAGTGTTCGTGTACAAGTAATTTTTTTTTTTTAGAAAACTTCGACGGTACGAAGAAATTTTATGATATGAAAAAAAAAAGTGAATATTAAACTTCTTGGATTATGATTTTCAAATTTTCATGAAACTATCTTCCTGGAACTTTGTAGTGTTTGGGCAGTAGTTTTCAAGTGAATATTAAACTTCCTGGAAATTTGAAAGGTTGAATGCAAGTTTAGTTACAAGGAATATAAATTAGAATTATTTTTATTCTTCAGTTTTCAGCATTCATTTAAATATGGGTATGAAAATTATTTCATTGCTTAACTTTCTTGTGTTTACTAAAATATGAGTAAATGAATCATTTCACTTCTTAACTTTCTTTCTCTATATTTACTAACATGTGATCACAAAACAAATCAACTAGTTAATACGATTTCCTTTCCTTGCCTCTTTCTAATCAGAGAATAGACTATACAAGAGCTCTGTTTACGGGCGTTGACAAAAATTTAATGGCTCGGATTGTGCCACGTATGAGCTTTACGTTTTGGCTATCAAGATGTTCAATTGGTCACCAAATAGAATTTTGACAAACCTTATGGAACCCTCTAACATTGAAATCCACCACTAAGTTAGCCTCGACACCATTTTACGCTTAAGATTCTAACATGTCGAAGCTCCAGCAAAAGATAAAAGAGTACAAATTACATAATTTACATTTTACCCTACATTCATTACATCAAAAGGCATTTGATAATAATGTGCATATACAAACTCCTACCAGCTATGTCAACATTAGAACTACCTATGCTAATACCATGTCACACCCCCGTTCCATAACTTATAGCAACAAGAACACATGGTGAAACTATGTTAATTAGATCCCAAAACTCGTATTCTGCCACTGGTTAGTCATTGTCCGATAAACAAACTAAGTCAGTGTATCCAACAGTATATAGCTTTATCCTCAACTTAAACTTTTGAGATGGTATTTTGGCAAGTTCGATATATAACTTAATCAATTTTTGCCAAAATATTTCAGTTTAAGCCGTAAGTGTAAAAACATGCCCCTAATTTTACGGCTTTATTAATTTTAAAAGAGTGAATTGACAAAAATGCCCCTAAAGGCGAGATTGTTGACTTTCGTGGATCGTCATTTCACGACGCATATGAGCTACTATTTTACCGTATTCATGTAGTACTCATTTCTACGAGTGCATGGACATAAGCGGAATCGAAATCGAAGTTACGGTTAAAATTTTACAAAGCATCAAATACCAGGGCAAATTGGTAATTTCATTTGGAGAGATATTTTTTGTTGTTTTGTGAGCCAACGGGGCCCACGCCCATTCCTCCCGTATCCCAATTTCTTTGGATTCCCACTCATTTTCTGCCACGTCACTCTACTCCCTTCTCTCTCAAACTCCCCCTCATCTTTTTTCCCTCTCGTATCTTTCCCTCATTTTGCTATCTTTCCATCTTGAATGCATGCCGAGACCGAGCCCAACAACCATCACCTCGCCCACTCCGGCGAGTTAACCACTAGCCTCGAAGTTGGTCACCACCATCACTTCCCCTAACATGCTCAATACACCAGGTTGATGGATTCAAACTGCGCAGTGCCCATTGCCACTATTCATTGTCTTCTTATGCGAACTTTCGCCAATGCCGACCTAGGTAAGCCTCATAAATACTCTAAACCTTATCATTTTGTCCTCGTGATTCGATTTTGAGTGTGTTTGTGTGTTTTGGACGACAAAGTATCACAGAAACAGCTAGGGAAGACTTCCCCAGTTTTCAGCGAGAATCGCAATTTTTGTAGGCTTTTTCTGGCCAACTCCGACCACGGCTAGAGCCCAAATAAGTATATTTTGAATCTCTATCTCTCTAGCTTCTTTGACTTTTATTCCATTGAAAATGGTTGAGTTTTGAACCTGTTATAGACCTTTGAAGTTTTTCGATCTTCTCTGTGAATTTCTGGCATTCTACTTCGTTGGTCCAGCGGGTGCATCCCGCGAATCCAAATGGGTCGACCCGACCCAATACCAAAAAAAAAACCGGATCTGAACTGGCCAACCCGATCCCATTTAGGAATCTAGTGAGAATATTCCGTTAACCTTAACAGAATATTCCGTCTGAAGATGGAATATTCCGTTAAAGTTAATTGTAGACTGTTAGTTAACTTTTTTGAAATTTTCTAAGAAACCATCATAGGCTAGTTTCGATGCCCCGAGTCCGTTTTTGGCATCCATTTAGTGAAAGTTTAAAGTTTTAACGTAGTTGACCGCCTTGGAGGCTCGGTTGACTTTTTGGTTGACCGTTGACTTTTTACGAAAATTGCCCAAGACCCTTTTTAGGGTATTTCGACACGCTGAATCCGAATCCACCGTCCGTTTTTCCAAATTCAAACGTTTAAATTGAGTTTTACTAATGGGTCTCTATTATGCTTAGGTACGATTAGCATCAGCGATCCGTATTTACTAGTTCAAAAGGCTACGACTTTGCAAGTATCTGTGAGTGGGTCTTTTCTTTTATATAGTATATATATTTATTCAGTTTCCATACGTATTAATAATGCATTTTCTATGTGATGCCATAATTAAATTAACGTTTATAAGAAATGTCATAATGTTGAGAAATCATGAAATAATCTTACGGGATGCACATGTAAGTGTACAATAAGGGGATGCCTTAATTAGACTTACAGCTATAAATAGTATTATGTTGACTAGAATTATCGAATTTCTGTGGCATGACCATATTTACGTTATCTGCTCATTGTGTGTTACATTGGTGTTTGTACTCACCCAGGCCAGGGCCAGTCTTCACATGGATGTTCACGTCGCATCGTACACTCACTTTGGATCCATTGTAGATGCCAGTCCTATCCTATATTGCTATAGGGAATTAGGACTCCTATGTGATGTACATAGCGTCAGTCTTTACGTGATTGTAGTACTAGAATGTAAATCATTTTACACCCAGTCATGTTCATGTCAGAATATCTTTGCGTGAACTCGTATGTCAGTATATGTCAATGAGCACTCGATATGATATGTTCGTTATGCGAGATATTGTGATTATCGGATGCTATATGTTTTTATATGCGGAAATGTTGGGAATTGTTGCATTTTCAAGATATTACCGTTTATGGTAAGTGTTTTCTTACTATATGTAGTATATTATGTTTGGAAACTATACTTGTTTTACGACGAGGGGTTATTACGTTTTCGAAAAAGGTTTTACAAAATTTTATTTTCAAACCTACTCACCTTTGTTTTTTGCCCCTCCAGGTTTTAGTGGCAGAGCTTCTGTGTCGATGAAGATTTTTGGCAAACGTTGGTATAGGAGAGTACCTTTGATGGTATAATTCTTGTCCTACTTTTACTGTACTTTATTTACTTGTGAATTGAGTTCAATCCCGCTAACATGCGCACTCTTACATTTAGGCACTTTTAGGTTTAAATTTATTCATATTTTTCACACTAGTACACTATATGGCTTCGTCACCTTTCTGATGTCAGCCAGCGCAGCTCAATATGGAGTCCAGATGAACATTCTGGGTCGGGGCGTGTCATTAAGGCCAACATAATTAATTTGTAATCTGCAAAGTAGAAGCACAAATTAACAAGTGTTTCTCGATTGTACTCATATTTGATCAAGTTATGGTCCACTTGATATTGCATGCCTCAATTATATAGAAAATGCCCACATACATTGTGTGAAATTTTTTGAAAGTTATGGGAGCAAATAAGGAGAGAAATGTGGGAGAGAAGAAAGAAAAAAAAAGTGGGATTTAAAAAGAGATTTGAGGTGGGATGATTTGGTCATATGTAAGTGAGGGAAGAAAACAAAAAAAAAAAAACTTTTATATGCGAAACTACTTTAGTGTCCCTGATTTTAGTTTCTAATATTCTTATTGAATTAAAGGACTAAATCGTACTTTTACTCTCTTTTGGTTGACAAGGAGAGTTTTGTTAATAGGTAGTATAAATATGAAGTCGACTCGTTAGAAAGATCGAGTTGGAATGCTGATGTTTAATTTGGAGCTGCTTAAGACTTTGAAGATCTGAGAACGTTTTGAGATGCTTTACTAAGGTAGGGTTTGTTGAATTTTAAAATTTTTAATTTTAATTGTGTCTACTTAACGGTAATTGCATAGTAGGATAGACCAATTCATATTAATATTTCAAATTGGGTGCAAAGATACAAAACATAGATTTGAATAAAATTGTTCTTTCGTAAACGACATCATTGTGTTTCCTGTGGAGCCAAAAATAATCACAAGGCGACACGTAGATTTTTGGGTCAAAATGACAAAATTACCCTCGAGGCACACCGAAATTCCTACGCGCAAGCAGTGGGCAATCATCCTTCAACCAAGTCAAAAGTGCCCAAATAGGTAACAATTCAAAACCTATTTCATCCATCCTCATTAAATCCTCTCCACAAGGTAACTCCTAAATCATTCCTCTTTTATTATATTAATTAGCCAATCAATTAGGAAATTATTCTATTAATTAGCTAATTAATTGATTTATTATTCAATTATTCCTAATTAGTTACAAATCATGAACCTCACCAAAAATACCAACCAAGTGGCCGGTCCTCCTCCTCCTAAGGGGCCGGCCACACTCCTATAAATACTACCCCATTCTCTCCAAAACTCAATTCCAATTCTCCTGCTAAATTCTCTAAATTCTCCAAACACTTTTCCCTTAAAATTCTAAATTTGGCATCAGAGGTTCTTCGGCTAAAGCCTCCCCTTCATTGTGGGCGCGTGAGGCTTTTGACCTTGACCTAAGGTGTTTTTTTGTAGGTGCAATTTTGTCCAAGAACAAGGAGGAAGAAATTTGCATCCACAAATTGGTGCTTTCATTGAGAGAAGAGTCACACACTCGAAGAAGTCTCTCGCATCTAAGGTTTTTGTTTCCTTGCTTATTTGTAGATTTTTCGTATGTTCTTATTCTAGAAAATTTTCACTTCCAAAAATCCTTTGATAAAACGTAAAAGAAAAGTACAAATGGCAAGAGATTCAGAAACCTCGACGAACGGAAATTCCAACGTTCAAGGATTAGGACCACGACAATCCACAAGGTTAAATGTGATAATAAGTGGAGGGGCACCACCACCACGAGGTTCCACCACGATAACCACCGTAGTGGCCACCACGGTAGCCACCCGCGACGACATCTATGGTGCCACCACCACAGCCCGAGCCATGCCATCTAAGCAAGCCCAAGTTGTGCCATCCAGGTCCACGACACCAAGGCTATGGCCTAAGCCGAGCCACTTAAGCCCGATGTGAACCCAACACGTTGCCTAGCCAAGCCCTAACCTTGCATCCACGTGTGCCATACGCCGAGCAGCTCACTCTCGTGGCCCAGCCTGCTCCCGCAGAACAACCCACTTCCGTGGCCCAACTTGTTCATGTGGCTTCTCAAGCAACCTAAGTCGGCCCAAGACTATCTCAACCATCCGGACCTACCATCGAGCCGGGGGCATTTTCACCACATTTCTCCGCGGATTTGACATTTCCTAACTCAAATCTCGCACCCGGGGTCTACCGCACTTCCACTGCTCAAGGAGATGCATTCCTTCCAAGCTCTTCTAATCCGAATGGCGAACAACACTTATCCCGACAAGTCATAGAGTAGACGAGCGCCCTCGCCCAGTAGACGACCTTGGTGAATCAGCTATTGCAGCGTACCGAAATGAAACGTGCCCTAGATGAGGTGTCCCGAAGTAGGACATGGGCAGACGAAAAACCTCTCTAGCAGCGTCCCAGTAAGCAGCCACTCAACCAGCCACGAACTGAGCGTTTCGACAGAGTACAATCCCGACTAGGCATTCGAGATAACGTATACTCTCGTCTTAGCGCGTGGATGAGCGTGCACTCTTGGTTAGGCCCACAGATGAGCATACACTCACGGTTGGGACCACACTCTGATGAACAACATGGACAACCTTCTAGGCGAAGTGTTTATTCGTGGTTAGGCCCTCAAGGAGCATCATCCACCTCGCATCGGAGTAGGCAGCACAACGGACGAAGATAATGAGTCACTCAATCCGGCTCAAGCTCAACCAGCAGCCTGCAAATAATTCATTTGCCTGCTATGAATGAACCACATGTACCGCAGTTGCGACATAAACGAGCCAAGCATGTAGAAGAGTAGCCTAGACCAATAGGTCACGACTAGAGGCAGCCGAGAGCTCCGCTACCCCCAACAAAGGCAAATTCAGGAAGAAGTAGAGAGACTCTTGACCGAGCGATTGCGTAATTTTCAATGCAACGAGGTCACCGACGAGGCACTACGACGGGACCAACATAAGGAGGTCACCCTTCATGGACGAGATTGAGCAAGCAGAGCAGCTTTCCAAAAATGACTTCCAGCAGACCACCCGCTATTCGGAAAATCGATCATGAAAATGATCTAACTCTGGTAGACTTTTTTGTTTTAACTGACAAGCATGCGCTTTGGGACAAGGCTCGCCGATCAAGATGCAAGGACTTGAAAAATAACCTGACATCACTTTCCTACTATCCAAATCGGAAGCAGTGGATGACTTATTCATATGTTTGATGGTATCTGAAGCAGCAATAAGCTCTACCATCATACGAGAAGAGCTGGGGGCCCGACTACCTGTATTTCATAATTCAAAAGCTTTTCTCGATGCTACCAGAAATTCAAAAACTAACTTTGGTGATAGTTGTTGCAACCTAAAAGCTTAAGTTTTACCTTCAAACGCACGCAGTTATCCTCATGAAGCACTATTCTGCCCAATCCAGACGCACGGTAGACATTGGCGGATGCAAAATTTTTTGACAAACGCAACAACTTGGCCCAAAGGCGCCCCAACGGCAGACGAACACTAGAAGGACACTCAGAAGCAAGTTTTGTCCTCGTCGTCCCAAAAGATTCTACATAGGAGCAACATGTACCGGCAGTCGAACACCACCTCCTGCTACGTGTCACACGGCCCTAGCCGACCCTTACTCCATAGTTCAACTCTAGAGTGGCCCAATACCGGCAATTGAGCATTTCTTGCTGCGTGTAGTATGGCCCCAGCTCGACAACTCCCTATTGCGCCTTCATGCCTAGCTTAGGCGACGCAACAGAGCGGACCAACGACACCCCAGAGGTAGCCGAGCACGCCCTAACCGTGCCTACTCCACTCGATGGAGACTACTGGCATTTGCATGTCGACGACGTATCCAACTACAAAGGTTCGGGAGCAGGTGTAGTCCTTGTTACCCCAGATGGTTCAATGCTCGAGCAGGCAATCACTCTAGGCTTCAAAGCATTCAACAACGAAATAGAGTACGAGGCTCTACTAGCAGGCCTCTGAATGGCAAAAGACTTGGCGGTGAAAAAGCTCACAATTCATTCTGATTCCCAGCTAATCACTAGCTAGACTACTTAAGGCGTTTCAAACTTACACCCTTACTCAAGTTCCGCGGGTAGACAACGCTCACACTAATATACTAGCCTGCCTAGGCTCTGTTCTCGACCACTAACGTAAACGCTTTATTTTGGTGGAGTCAAGCCAAGCATAGAGGCGGAGCCAGCAGCCGAAGTGTCACAGGTTAGTTCAACTCCAAACTGGCAAAGTTTTATTATAGATTACCTGGTCAATGACACATTCCCCACGGAAAAGTTAGAGTCTAGAAAACTCCAAATAAAGGCAGCACGCTACATGTGGAACGACATTCTCGTCTAAAGATCCTACACTGGATCACATCTCCGCTACCTAGCACCTCCTGATGACCTAAAGGTTCAAAGCTCAATCCATGAAGGCGTTTGTGGAAATCACTCCAGAGGCCAATCCTTAGCACAGAAGGTTCTAAATGCAGGCTACTACTGGCCTACCATGCACCAAGACGCTAAGGAGTTAATACAAAAGTACAATCGTTGCCAACGCTACAAGCCGGTACCAGCACTGCCTGCCAGCAAATCATACCCGCAGACGAGTCCTTGGCCGTTCATGCAATGGGCAATCAACTTGATAGGGCCAATGTTGCCCGCTACTAGGGGTAAATGCATGACGATCGTGACAACCAATGGGTAGAACACTACTACAATATTAGCTTTAGGTGGCGGATGATGGTGGCGGATATTAGAAAAATCCTATCGGATAAAATATATTTGACACATCATTTAATTAGTGGCGGATATTAGAAAAATCATGTCGGTTATATCCGACATAAAGTCTTGGCGGATATCAAAAAAATATTGTCGGTTATAACCGACAATATTTTTGAATCTTTTTTTTTTTTTAAATATTTGTGAAGATTCTGGTGGTTTTTAAGTTAATGGTGGCGGTTATAACTGACATAAATTGATTATTTTATTATTTTACTTTCTAGCAGTTATTATTTTAGTATTTTGGCTTTTATAACCGACACAAATGAAAATTTTATTATTTTAATATGTTATATTGATTATAAATAAATAAATAAACAATATTTAGTTTGTGTGACAACATTTTCATTGTACAATTATTTTTTTGTTTCTTTATCGCATATTTTACATGGGTTATTATCTATTAAACCAAACAATTATTTATTTCATTTTTAAAAACGTATTTAATTTAAATACATATTATTTATTTATTTATTAAACCTAACAATTATTATTTTATTTTTTAAAGTCGAAACAAAATTTTGGGAGGGAATTTTGGGGCGATTTTTGCCGCCATTTTGTTTCTGTCGGTTATAACCGAAAATAATGAAAATGTTTATGTCGGTTTTTATTAAAAAAATGTTTCTGTTGGTTTTAACCGACAGTAATGAAAAGATTCCAAATTAAAACCCCTACCTTCTCCCTTCCCCATTCCTTCATTTCCCATTTCTGCCGTTGAGCTCGTATCCCCTCTTCTCTCTAGCCTCGAACCCAAGGCCATGAGAACTCTCTTCCTTTCTCTTCATTTCTCTCTATAATCTTCAGCCTTATATGTCATCCCCCATCTCTAATCTTCTTGGCTTGCAACCTAAAACCAAAACAACCCACACCCCAATTTATTAGACAACGTCGTTTCCAGTTTCCTTTTTTATTAGAAAATAGACGAAACCCTCGTGCATGTGTGCTTTCAGTGCAGGTTCAACAATTAGCGGAGAGCGTAAAAAACACGAATAGAGCGACTGCAGAATTTCAAATCCGCCTGATACAAGCGGAAAAATTGAGGTTCTAGATCTGCACGAAAAGGTATAAGGCCTCATTCCCCAAACTCGAGCTCGATCTTGTGCATACCATATCTCGAGTTATATCTGTGGAATAATGGCAATATCTTGGTTTCTGCATGCATGCATAAATCAAATATGTTGTTCAATATGCTTATGAATCTGTTCTTGTTTGCTTGCATGTACCTACTAATACATTCTCGAGCCAAGCATGTGCATAACTGAATCAGTATTCTGCCTTGATGAGCCCTGTCCTCTGTGTTACTTAGATCCCTGAAAAGTAGAATGCGTGTATTAGGAATTTGATGAATGGATCTAAGTGGCACAGAAGCTTCTCGGTAGCCTCATCTGTGAGTATTTCTGAACTATGTCCATTAATGTAGAAGAATGGATGATGAATGTGCTGGGGTGAATAAATGTTAATTGCATGCCCGTAATTGAGATTAGGCCGAATCAGCTTCGAATGCAACCTGCAATCAGCTCTGAATTGAATACAACTCTGTGTTAATATGGAAAATGAAGCTCGAAATTATTACACAAATGGCGGAAAAAAAAAGTTCGAGTGTGAAGTTTCACTTACTAGTAGATAGCTTTTGAAACAAGGTTGTCCAAACTGCAGAAGAAATCCATGGCTTTTGGAAGAGGGGCTATTCTGAATCTATCGTCTCTCTCCCTTTCCAATGTTCTTCGAGGCGTTCTTGTGATGCAGAAAGTGGTTTATATTTTTTTTTTTATTAATATATTTTCTGTCGATTTTATCGTGCATAAAATGCTTTTATTTATTCTTATTAATAAATTCTCTGTCGGTTTTAGTATTTTCTGTTGGTTTTAGCCGACAGAAATGCTCTTATTTATTTATTATTAATATATTCTCTGTCGGTTATATCCGACACAATTTCTGTCGGTTTTAGAGTATTTTCTATCGGAAAATTCATTTCCTGATGCTGGCAATTCTGTCGCTTATTATATCCGCCACCACTGCATCCATTTTCTGTCAAATTTTGCTTAAAATCCGACAGTAATATACGTTTTTTGTCGATTTTTGGACTGCTAGTTATAGATAATTTTGTAGTAGTGGAAGCAGAGCCCATGACTACCACGACACAGACGAACATAGAGCGCTTCATATGGAGGAACATCATTTGCCGATTTGGCATCCCTTAATCCATCGTCACCGACAACGGCCTGCAATTCGTGGGCAAAGATTTGGCGAACTTCTTCCAAATATATGGCATCAAGCAGCATATGTCCACACCAAGATATCCTCAAAGCAATAAGCGGGCCGAAGCATCCAACAAGATAATCCTCGACTGCCTCAAGAAATCCCTCACCAACAAGAAGGGAAAATGGCCAGATGAACTCCCCGGATGTCTATGGGCATATCGCACCACCAAAAGACGAGCAACCGGTGAAACTCCTTTCTCTTTGGCATTTGGCTCAAAAGCAATCATTCATCCCAATGTCATCAAGCCAAGTATCACCGTTCTACTACCAAGCATTGAGTAGAACAGTAAGGAGATGGCCACAAGCTTAGATCTGGCAGAGAAGAAGCGCGGGCAAACCATCACCCGCATCACAGCCTACCAGCAGCAACTCCTCTCCAGCTACAACAAAAGGGCTAAGATCTGTCAATTCCAGCCCGGAGATTTAGTCCTAAGAAAAGCCTTCATCACTGCTTGCAGAGAAGGCTCCAAAAAGATGGATCTCATATAGGAAATTCCGTACAAGATCAGCAGAGTATGCGACAAAAGTAATTACAACGACAAAAAGATTGAAAAACAGTGGAATGCCTACAATCTGAGGAAGTACCATGTGTGACTTTCCGCTTAATCAAGGCCCGAAGACTCAGGCAGCTCGACGGACACCACCTCACAAGCTGAAGACTATCCAGTTGTTATGCAGTTCCTACCTTACAGCTAAGTTCTCGTTCGTTTCACTCGTTTTTCAATGATGAATTCAGAAGTAATCACAACTTGGCTTGGCTGCATGCGTACAACAACTGATCACTCATGCACTTCAAAAGAAGGCCACACCCTTCTTAGGGACTCATCGCAGGAATTACGCCCCCCGATGGACCAACCATACTCTTTAGTGCGAGAGGGTAAACTAATTGCTCTCCAATGCGAGAGGGTAAACCAATTCTCCGACACCCACATAGGTCAGCTCTCCAAGACGGGAGGATAAACTCTACACTCCGAATATCCAGACGTGGATGAGCCAAGCTGCCCTAGTATAACTAGATGCATGATGGCTTGGGCCGGGATTCCAAGAAATAGCCACAATGGTCTTTTTTAAGGCTTAGCTAACTGAAGGATTTTGGGTCTCTTGGCCTAATCTGTGAGGAACCGGGCCCTAGAGACGGAGGGGGCACATTAAGCAGTACATTCGATGGACGGCTGCCCTGGAACCCTAAAGCTGCTACCGAGTGCACTAACGTAGCCTACGGTTTTCGGAAGGCTGCCTACGGCTTGCCTTTCGAGGAGTAAGGCCGCGCTAGACTTATACAACCGCACATTCTTGTGAAAGGTTAAACAAGTTAGTATGTATATACGAAACTTTATCCATTGCTGACATGCTATATAATCGATAAGCTTCACCTCTACCAAGCGCGGAACGACCTACACCAAGTCCTAAAGTGTTGTGATACTTGCTACGTAACCTACGGAATTGGAGAAAGCCAAGGTTAACAGCCAAGTGGTCATGCAGACTTATCTGCTTCTGTAAGTAAGGTGTCCGGCTGCCGACCCTATGGCTAACAACTTTGCAGAGTTCAACACCAACACCTACGGCTGCATAGACTACGCGGCCTGTCTGCTTATAGAAAAGTAGCATGCCTGCCACTAGTCTATAAAGTCTAAAGGTTAGGCAATGAACAAAAAAAACGAAGATGGAGAAAAGCGAAGAAAACAAGTTTATTAAATTTTCTAGCAAAATTGATAAACAACTAACAAATACCAAATGAGTTCAAGCAAAGTAAAATGCAACAAGGGAAGCAAAGAAAATCCTAAAGACTACCTAGAAGACTACTCTTCAGCAACTTAGACACTTCACGATTACTCAGTCGCCACACTTTCAACAGCCGTGACATTCTCAGCAGCGGCATCATCCGGCTGCCCTAGCCTGGGCACCAACTTCTCCAACTACTTCACCAATGGAAGCCTTAAAAGTAAAAGCAAACAAGTCTTCCAGAGAAATAGAGAAGGTCTTGAAACGTCAAGCCCAGCTTTCTAACCCTTCAGCTACTCGTTCTCCTCAAGCATACCAACATGAACGTGCTATTGCTCATCCACTTTCTTCTTCAGACTTTCGTTGATCTTCAGTACACCTTGAAGTTTCAACACTTGGGGTTCAAGCCTATGGACGATTCTCTTGAAGTGGATCACTTGATTATAAGCAGGAATCAACTATTCATCATTTGCATAAGCAGCGAAACGAAGCTCAGAAACTGCAATATGTAACATCCAATCTCATTCTCTGCACTTTCATACTTAACTTGGATCGCATTAAGCCTAATCTTTAAGTCAACGATCTCTTGGCGAGCGGTCTCAAGCTGCAGAGAAGTGAGGGCAAAAATATTAGACCCTTTCAAAGCAACGAGCTCAGAATCCAACATCTTGATCTCCTCGACCGAGGAATAAGCTTCAGCTACCATAGTCTTCGCCACCTCATTGGCAACTTTGTTATATCTGCATCATAGTAAGCAGAGCATTCTTTTTACATTGGGTCGTATGCTTCACAAAGGAACTTGGGCAAACAACCTTTCTAATGCCATCGACAAACTTGGCACAAACGTCCATTTCTTCAAGCAAATGTGGTTTCAAAAGCACATAGATCTCAGCAGCCTCCCTAGAAGCAGGCTTAATGGATTTCTCACAACTGTCCACACGAGCAGTCTCCTCCTTCCCAACAGGCAAATTAGTCTCAGCAGTAGGGGGAGTGGGCTTTGGCACCACTTTAGCAGCAGAGTCCACCTTATCGCTCTTCATAATAGCAAGCCTCTCCAAAAGTGAACCGGACTTAGCTCCCAACGGACGTCTTGGTACATACTTCGACTCTGGGGGCATAATAGGACCTCTAAGCTGAGCAATCCTATCAGCAATCGTACTAACTATTCTCGACATGGCAGGGGCCACATGCTCAGATCTAGCAGCCTTATTTTTCTTCCCATTGGAAGAAGTCATGCCAATTACAGACCTCTCGGCAGCAGGCGGACCCTCATGAGCAGCGGAAAAAGTCCTCAGTTTTTTCTCAACCGGCATCTCTTGAACAGGCGGGGAAGATCTCTTCTTTCCACCTTCATTCATAGTAAGCTCCATGACAGTGATTAAACAAGCCAATGCATCCGCCCTGATCATCTTTACCTCTTCTTTTGGGAGCAGCCTACATTTCTCCCAGTGAAATGGACTAAGCAGCCAAGGACATTCATGGTACTCAGCAGGGGAGCTTAACCCAGCATTCCAACAGGCATGAGGCCTACATGCCCAGCATTCCAGCAGCCCATGAGGCTTGCGACCTCTTTATTTCTCTCAATCGCCGACCTAGCCCGCGTCAGGTCCAAGAGCCCAAAAGACATGAGTCATGCGGCTCGCCTAGCACTGCGCCCCAGCACCTCAATCCGCGGTCATGGCCCTAGTCGTGCAAGTTGCCCTTGGCTCTAGCCAAGCCGAGTAGTCCAAGCAGTGGTCCCTGCCACAATACCTCATTGGTCCATGCCGAGCCGACTCTTGGCCCCTGCCCGTCGACATGCCGCACCACCCCGACAGTTGTCCCGCAACATCACTATCCAAGAAGAAGACAAGGAAAATTAAATTTTTCTTACCTCGGTGCGGCGGGGAGAAAACGAAGAAAGCAATGAAAGACGGTCCTTTGCATGGGCAAGATGTAGAAGATTGCTAGATGAGGGGGAACAAATATCCTCTAAGCTCTATCTATCTTGTACGATAGAATAAATCGCTCTCCAAAGTTGATTTAATAACCCACTTAAGGTGGACTTAAATAGGCTTTAAGAGAAATTTATTTCCCTTTCCTAGAAGTACCTAATTTCCAATTAAAGAGGGAATCTACATCAAAATAGGAAACAAGCCTATGTTTCATAAAGCAACAAGATCTCTACACCTACTGCCCTTTCCTGCGAACAGCCCAACAGGTGTGAGGGAATTTATGAAGCCAAAAATAATCACAAGGCGACACGTGGATTTTTGGGTAAAAAGGACAAAATTACCCATGAGGCACAACGAGATTCCTACGCGGGAGCAGTGGGCAATCATCTTTCAACCAAAAGTGCCCAAAATAGGTAACAATTCAAAACCTATTTCATCAATCCTCATCAAATCCTCTCCACAAGGTAACTCCCAAATCATTGCTCTTTTATTATATTAATTAGCTAATCAATTAGGAAATTATTCTATTAATTAGCTAATCAATTAGGAAATTATTCTATTAATTAGCTAATTAATTGATTTATTATTCAATTATTCCTAATTAGCTACAAATCATGAACCTCACCCAAAATACCAATCAAGTGGCCGGTCCTCCTCCTCCTAAAGGGGCCGGCCACACCTCTATAAATACTACCTCATTATCTCCAAAACTCAATTCCAATTCCCTTGCTAAATTCTCTAAATTCTCCAAATACTTTTCCCTCAAAATTCTAACTTTGGCATCGGAGGTTCTTCGGTCAAAGCCCCCATTCATCATGGGCGCGTGAGGCTTTTGGCCTAGACCTAAGGTGTTGTTTGTTTTGTAGGTGCAATTTTTTCCAAGAACAAGGAGGAAGAAATTTGCATCCACATTTCCCAATTTTAGGTTATAATATTAATAAACATTCACCAATTTATACACATGTGGACAGATTATACCACATGATTATTGAGGGTTTAATTTTAGATTATACAAGAAGTTGGAGAATAGAGTCCCACTTCATAAATATAGGGCTGGAAAAAATTCCTGAAAATCCCAAACCAAACTGAAAAGGTCCCGAACCTAAACCGAAAAATCCCAAACCAAAATCATCCCGAAGTTGGGTAATCCCGAAAAATACCAAAATTTTCGGTATGGGATTGGTTTCCAAATCTCATTTGTTCGGTAATCCCGAAAAATACCAAAGTATTCAGTTTCCTATTTACTGTTGGCTTTTCGGTTCCCACTTCCCAACTCAAAAGCAGAGCCTTTTGGCTCACACTAATAAAAGGCACAAAAATAATATTAAAAAAAAAAAAAGGAAAGGCACAAAATTCAATTGGCTTTTGGTTCCCACTTCCCAACTCAAAAGAATGAGCCTTTTGGTTCCCACTAACAGGAGGAAGGAGGAAGGAGCAGAGAGAGGAAGGAGCAACACTCTTCGTGTTGAGAAGCAGAGAGAGGAAGAAGCTATTACTGTCGAATGCTCTCTCAAATCTTCGAAGCTCTCTCGTCTCTACTCTCTAGTATAGACCCATCTCCTTCTCTATCATCTTTGAAGCTTTCTCTGAATTAGGGTTCGATTGAGGATTTTCAAATTAGGGATTTACGATTTAGAGCTTTTGATTGTTTCGATTTGGATTTGGATTTGGATTTCTTGATTAATTTTCTGGGGATTTCTAGATTAATTTTATGTGGATTTGGTTGATTTGGATTTCTGGATTGCCATGGTCGATTTCTGCTTTGCATGTTCGATTTCTTTTCTGCTTTGCTTGCTCAATCTGCAAGTTTGAATTGAATTTATCAGCTTCTTCCATTAACAAGAAGCCAAATTTCTGCCCTATTAAAATCCCGAAACCATACCGAAATCCCAAATTTATTTAGGGAATCCCGAAATTTCGGTTTGGGATTCGGATTCGGATTTCCATCCCCAAAAGGATCGGTTTGGGATTCGGGATCCCATTTTCGGGACGAGATCCCGTACCGAACCAGCCCTAATAAATATAACAAAATAATATACAGAGTAGATTATTTTTTCGACATGTTCTGGGCCCAATTTATTAAGTTTGAATTTGCTTCCTTAAGTTGGCTTTCGAAAAGTTGGGCTAACTCCAACTAAGGGTGTTGAATAAATGATTGAGTCTTCGAAAAATTGCATTGGCTCTAGTGAATGAATGATGATTGGGGTCTCGAAAAGATGTGTTAGCTTCGACATAATGAATTGACCAGTTCTCGATGTAGGAATTGGTTTCCTGTGTGACATGTGTGGGGCCACTCGTGAAGAGACATACTGGAGAATAGAGTCACACATAAAAAATATAACAAAGTACCATACATCTTATAAGTGGGAGTTACATACCTCTTATATCACGAAATCTTTTGTGATAAAATCCACACCTACACTACTACAAAATTATCTATAACTGGCGGTTCAAAAACCGACAAAAAACGTATATTACTGTCGGATTTTAAGCAAAATCTGATAGAAAATGGATGCAGTGGCGGATATAATAAGCGACAGAATTGCCTGCGTCAGGAAATGAATTTTCCGACAGAAAATACTATAAAACCGACAGAAATCCTGTCGGATATATCCGACAGAAATCCTGTCGGATATATCCGACAGGATATATATTTATAATAAATAAATAAGAGACTTTCTGTCGGATAAAACCGACAGAAAATCTAAAACCGCCAGGAATTATGTCGGCTATAACCGACAGAGAATTTATTAATAAGAATAAATAAAAGAATTCTTGTCGGATAAAACCGACAGAAAATATATTAATAATTAAAAAAAATATAACAACCGCTTTCTGCATTTTCCATATCCCCGCATCCACTGCATTTTCCATATCCCCGCATTCACTGCATTTTCCATATCCCCTGCATTTTCTATATTCACAGGAAGATCAAACATTCACATTCCATTAGAATCCCTCAATCGCAGCAAGCATTGCTCATTCAATTGAATCTCTCCCCGAAATCGAATGAAAATCGAAATACTTACAGTGTTGATGAGATCTATGATAATGGAAAGCTCCTGGTGCGCCAGTTGCAAGTTCTCCACCATGCTCTGCCATTGTTGTGAAATCAAATAATTATACCCAAAAAACACCACAGCAAATAGCATAAGAAAATCGAAATTAACCCTAAAGAAATTGGGAGAGAAGATATGAAAAGGGAATACCTTTCGGCCCTTTGAGTTATTGGTAAAAAAACCCAACAGAGCAAAAGCCTCCAACTCCAAAGATTGTTGTGGGATTTTGAAGAGAGAGAGAGAGAGAGAGAGAGAGAAAATATCAGAAGAAATGAAGCAAGATAGGGGAACCAAAAGGGGGGAAGAAGAAGAAGAAGCAGCAGCAAAAACGAAGTAGAGGAAGAAGAAATAAGGGAAAAAAGGATGGAAGAAATTTGTACTTCACTGACATGTAGAAAAGCTCGGATCTTTGAAGCGAAACGAAGACGATGAGTGGGTTCCCAAGAAGACAGTCACCACCTAGCTTCGAACTTAACGACATTCGCCGGAATTCGTCGCTGTGATGACATGAATGCACAAATTCAAAACAGAGATTAAACCCCAGAGATTTTTGACATAATACTCATCACAGATGGATTAGAACCCACACAACCAAGAGGGGAAAATAATTCATACCTGAGATGGAGATCGAGAGAGCTGAAGCTCTCAGCGTTAATGGCAGAGCACACGGTGATGCATCGATGATACATGCAACGCTGCAGGTTGATTCCCCATGTCCCAAGGGTTTGAGGTTCAGATTTTTGAGGGTTGATTTGGTCGGAATTGAGAGGAATGGTGGGGGTTCCTTCTCGGAGCTTAGAGAGAAGGAGAGTGTCGAGAGTTAGGTTTCAGAAAAATAAAGGAGAAGAGTGGAGGTTTCAGAGAAATAAAGGAGAGTGGGGGCCGGATGTGGTTATAAGACAATTTTAATTACTGTCGATTAAAACCGACAGAAACATTTTTTTTAATATAAACCGACAGAAAATTTTTATTCCTATCGGTTATAACTGACAGAAAAAAAATGGCAGAAAAATTCCCCCCAAAATTTTAAATTCGCCCCCAAAATTTTAAAAGCGTTGGGCGTAAAGTAAATTTCTGTCGGTTATAACCGACACAATAATAAAATAATAATGCCATAATACTAAAATAATAAAATAATAAATTTCTGTCGGTTATAACCGCCACCATTAACTTAAAAACCGCCACCAGTAACTTAAAAACCGCCAGAATATGCCAAAAATATTTTTTTTTTTAAATTCAAAAATGTTGTCGGTTATAACCGACATGAGTTTTATAATATCCGCCAGGAATTTATGTCGGATATAACCGACAGAAATTTTCTAATATCCGCCAGTAATTAAATAATGTGTCGGACATAATTTATCCGACAGTATTTTTCTAAATCCGCCACCTTCATCCGTCACTTAAAGCTAATATTGTAGTAGTGCTAGCTATAAGTGATTAAATTGGAACAATATCAATGATATGGTGGTGGACCATGCTTCGCCTAAAAAGTTTATCTCCACGTTCCCAATTTTTCAACATTACTCTACCCCTTTTGCAAATTATTCTCTTGTCATCTCAAATTATAGTCCCCTTAGGATTGTTTTATCAGCTATGAGCCTATGACTACTGAATTTGCCTTTTCTTTCCTTACCTGAATCTTTACTTAAATTGGTCAAACACAACAAAATAAAAAATAAAAAATAAAAACTCACACACTACTTCTAAATTAAAAATGAAGAAAATTGAATTGAAAAATGCCACAAGTCTTTAGAGGATCTTTGATTGCAAAAAACACAGAGAAACAAGTCCAAGTGTGACTATATTATATCATAATCTGTTCCCATCTGGCTATTACTATTATAGCCGGCCATTTGTGGCATTTTGCAACACCCATCTTTCATTACTGGCCATCTTTCATTACTGGCTTTCTCTCATCAGCAATAATCAACTAATTAATTTACTAATCTCATCTGAACCAAATCAATTTTTCCTCTCCTTTTCTTAAACCACCTAACAGAATTGTACAATTTCTGATATCAGAAAACCATGATTTACCTCTGCCTTCTAATCTTGCTGTGCCTAAGTTCAAGCTATGGTCAGCAGTACTATGACCAGTCTGAATGTGCTGCTGATGCTAGCTATTTAGACTCAAGATACACTTGCAACATGTTCCAAGCCAAACGTTCTTGGTCTACAGAGCCAACCTGAATTTTCAAACTGTTTCGAATGGACACTGATCAACTGCTTGGACTCAACAAACTAACATCACCGTACGAGGAACTCAAACCAGGTAGGGAAGTTGTTATTCCCATAACTTGTTCTTGCTCAGATCAATATTTTCAGGCAAATTTCAGCTACACAGTTTTGCAAAACACGTCATACTCCGAGGTAGCTTGTGGGGTTTTCGAAGGCTTGCTTAAGTCCTTTACACTTAAGGAGGAGAGAAATGTCCCAAGAAAACAAGCTTATGGTTGGCACTGAGCTTCATGTGCCTTTAAGATGTGCTTGTCCTGATAAGTTAGCGAACAGTAGTGGTGTGAAGTACCTTGTAACTTACCCTTTCGTAGAAGGCGATGGGCTAGTTACCTTGAGCCAGAAGTTTAGCATCTTTCCTGAAGATTTATTGTCAGTGAATCATTTAGTGCCGAGCGAAACTGTGTTTCCGAATACAACTGTTTTAGTTCCTTTGAGAGCAGAACCGCTCTTGAACTTCAACATCCAATACTCTCCACCTCCGGCTCCTGCTTTTCTTCCCACAATTTCTGTGGAAAATTCGAATAGAAACGTGAAACTGATCAAGAAATTGTATATAGTCGGCTCTGTTGTTGGGTTTTCTTTGCTACTGGCAGCTTTAACTGAATTTGTAATTTTGTATAGAAGGGCTTTAAGGAAATGGAAGAGAGAGAAGATCATGGGCTTTACTGCTTTAAGCTCTCCAATTTCATGTTCAACTGTCAGAAGCCCGAATAAATCCGGTCAGACGGGCAGAAGCTCTCTGATTTCATCATGTTTATCGCCGGATATTCTTGCAGGATTGAAGTACTCGTTGTTCAATTATAGCATAGAAGATCTGCGGAGAGCAACAAGGGATTTCAATGAAGAAAACAAGATTGGCTCTCAAGTGTGTAGGGGAATGATAAATAATGTTGAAGTGATGATCAAGCAGATGAGATTCGAGGACACGAGCCATGTTATCGACGTGCATTCGAAGATCAACCACATCAACATCGTGAACTTAGAGGCAGTTTCTTATGGCGAAAATCACATGTCATGGTCTTATCTAGTTTTCAAATTTCCGAGCAGTGGCTGCTTGAGGGGCTGCTTGTCTAGTCCATCTAGTCCTCTCAAGTGGTATCAACGAACGCAAATAGCTTTCGATATTGCAACAGGACTTCACTACTTACACCGTTGTACTTTCCCTTCTTGTGCTCACCTAGACATAAACACTAGAAACATTTTTGTGACAGCAAATTGGAGGGCAAAGCTTTCGAACATTGGAAGCATCTCGGCTTTGGGATCTTCAGAAGGAAATGACAAAGGATGGGTTGCACCAGAGTAACTTGCAGCGAAAGCCTGCGTGGAGCATGGTCCTCTCCATCGGCCATCCATCGATGACATCATGAAAGTCCTTGCCAGAATGGTATGATTGGAACTTCATCGAGTTTATGGAAGTTAATTTTCTGCATCATTTTCTGTTCATGTTTTAGTTTATTCCATCAGTTCTAGAAAGGAGACAAATTAATTAACAAGTATAGGAGGCTATGTAATTGGAGGACATGACTGATTCGATTCCATTTGGTCTCAGTTCACATCACATATTTACTTATTGTCTGAAGAAACTTATTATTTAATATATTTTAGACCCATTATCAGTTTCTGGTGACGCTGATAACTTGTTGCTTTCACTTTGTTGATACTCTACTTAATTCTAAATGTTTCCTGGACCAACTGGACTACTAGAAGCTTTTCAGCTTCACATGTTCTTTCTGTTTAGGGGATATTGTTTTAAAAATGAATAGTTTATATATATATATATATATATATATATATATGTGAGACAGTATATGAATCAGGAACTCAAGTCATATGTAAGACTTTATAAAATTTTGGAAGAGCATGTTATTCACTTGGTCGAGACCCAGTTGACACTTATTTTCACATTACTCGATATCAATTGCGGATGTGTTAATAAGCTAAAATGTTAACATATGTGACTAACTTGTTTTCACATTACTCAATTTGTTTTCATGAAGGCTATTGTAGGTTTGATTACAAATTAAAGATGTTGTTACTAAATACGTATATGTAATTTCTTTCGTTCCATGAAAGAAATATCGTACTTTAAGTAATTATGCTCTAAAATTAATATGAAATATTTACGTAAAAACCATTAATCTAACATGGTCCAAGCCCCCAACTAAAAAAAATGGGGGAAAACCCTTTATTTAGAGAGGAAATGGGAAAATGGTGTACAAAATAAACACATGTAATATGATAGAGGAATCCTAGTGATCACAATTCCTTTATGGGTACCCTTCCTTTATTTAGACCAGACCCTGCAGATCTCCTCCTCCGGGTTTCAAGACCTGCAGTAAGTGATAGATGGTGATACTTTAGAGCCATAATATTCTAGCTAGGTTCAGTCATCTTCTTCTTCTTTGGGTCTATAAACTTGCACTACCCGCCCGTTTCTCGGTTGTACTGGTCTTGCATTAGTTTTTGAGTCCTGCAACATTTTCAACACAAGTCGTCTTATCAAAATGATATCGAATTTTTCGATGTTCATGCATAAATGTTTTACAAGAAATATTTATTTCGAAATAGTCTCGTGATTGAACTTACATCATGAACAGCTACGCGGAGGAATTCCACTTGTTCTTTTGAGACAGTCCTCACCTGACGAGTTAGAAATGAAGTGAGATTTAAAAAGAACAGAAAACTATGTAGACAGCAGAACATATTATCAAATTTTAGGGTTTATGAAACAAGAGAAAAAGAACCTCTTGAACAATGGTCCAGGTAACATTTTGTGTGCATGGAGGAATTGTAAGTGAGCCAATATATCTGTAATACTTTCTGCTCCTTGTTTTTATTTTCTTTGGATCAACCGTACCAACCACTTCTTCCTCTTCACTGGTACCAGAAACTTCTGCCAAAGAATCCATCATCTAAACACAAAAGACATAATGAGTATAATTTCGACTATATTTTTTACCGACCATATCCCTCACATAGGTGGATCCGCTTGAGACCTTACTTATATGCAACTGAGTTTTATTTATGTGAGAGATGCGGTCGGAAAAGTAGTCAGTAAATGTAGTGTTGCTCCAAGTTAGGGTTTTAAGTATTTTACTGATGACAAAAATGGATCAGGAGCTCCAATCTTATAAAGGATTCCCGTTACAGCGATCTTTCCAGTTGAGCTCTCATGAACCAAATGCGCCTCTAAATCAAACCTCTTGCCATTGATGGTGTGTTCAGAAGACGAGTGCCAGTGGCATTGTTTCAGTTTATACAAAGTTCCGTTTAATTGTATAAATCCTGCGTCAGCTTCCCACTTCAACTGCATCGACAAATAATCAAACAAGCTATTAATATTTCGTAAAAATACTTTTTCCTCGTAGGCCTAATGGAAAATTGAACCTCAACAACCCCAACTTTACATGCACCCTTCATGGTATTTTAAAGTGTAAGTAACACTAATTGTGTTGGGAGAATTTTTCAAATTTGATCTCTAGTTTTTTCCTTCTTTATCTTACCATCATATCATGGCCCCTATTCTTAAGAGTGGCATTGCAAGGCCTGTAGCTACCCTGAAGTATCCCCAAATTTGACACTACTTCAACCCTGTCATCTAACAGATCGATCGGTGACTGCATCGATCCCTTGCTGCACATGCTCCATTCTTGGCGTATCTCGCCCCATCGAGCTGGCCCCTTCTCACCGTCTTCCTTGTAATTGAACTCCCTCTCATCTTCTGCGCCATCAATATTAACAAAAATGATAAGTAATCACTACTAACAAAATCCCATAACGGCACTACCCATGGCCGGAAACTACACTAAAATTGTGAGAGGGACGTATGATATTATCTAAAAGGCCTTTTAATCAAAATGGTCTCTAAGATTGTCATAATTTCTTATTTTGGTCACTGAGATTTAAAATCGATAGAAGTGGTTCTGAGATTGTTCATCGTCAATCATTTTGATCATTTCGTAAAAATTTTCTGTTAAATCAAAGAAACCACTAGTTCAAGTGGAGGGGTTGATTTGACAAAAAATATTCTCAATTTAATGGAGATTTTTCACTGAATGACCAAAATGATTGACAATGGACAATATGAGGGACTACTTCTATCTATTTTAAATCTCAGGAACCAAAGTAACGAGTTATAATAATCTCATGAACTATTTTGACTAAAATACCCATCTAAAAAGAATAAGAGTGCATAACATTGATGAGCATGGACTACCTCATACGGCAAATTTGCAAGGAAACCAAAAATTCAATTGGAGCCATTGTCATCCTTAACCATGCCTAGTATGCATGTTGATATACATAAACTAGAAAAACTTCATAAAAATGGCTGAAAGCAAATTATATTTTGATTTAGAATATGCATTACTTTAACCACCCAATTTAAAGAGAGTTTAATGAAACTCTGATGAGAACAATATTCTCTATTTTGATTCTAATAGTGAAAATATTGAGCATAATAAAGTTATTACGAATAATTTATACCAACTTCATCATCAGATGATGCTTGGGATGAATTCAGCAATACCAGGACAATGAGGAAACTGCAAAATAAGATTAGGGTGGGAAACTTCTCCATTTTTTAGCTTCGAGCTGCACTGGGAGTCTGGGAAAATGGCGAATAGGTCCAGTTGCTTCCGTATTTATAGGCAGCAGCCTGTAGTATGAATACAGAAAAACAAGTCTTCCGCTATCAAGATTTTCAAATAAATTCCTTCTGGGGCAAAAGTATCTCAGGTAGTTATATATGTTGCAGTTTGAAAGGAAGCAGGTAGAACGCAATGGGGATTTGCCAGTCAATAGAGAATCCCTGATTCACTACATTAAAATATAATTTAGAAGAAGACCGTAAATAATGGTGTTGTTTTTAATACTTCATTTCCAAAACTTTATCTGATTTACGTCGTTGATGATGATTCTTTGATACAATTATTAGTTTATATATATAGAGACTGAATAGGTCCAGTTGCTTCCATATTTATAGGCAGCAGCCTGTAGTATGAATACAGAAAAACAAGTCTTCCGCTGTCAAGATTTTCAAATAAAATTCCTTCTGGGGCAAAAGTTTCTCAGGTAGTTATATATGTTGCGGTTTGAAAGGACAGCTAGAACGCAATGGGGATTTGCCAGTCAATAGAGAATCCCTGATTCACTACATTAAAATATAATTTAGAAGAAGACCGTAAATAATGGTGTTGTTTTTAATGCTTCATTTTCAAAATTTTCTACAAAGTAGACTATCTAATGTACGTCGTTGGTGACGATTATTCGATACAATTATTAGTTTATATATATAGAGAGTGATGGGTTGATCTGTGCGTCATGAAGTTGAACACTTAACGTTTCCTGGATGTTGGGTTAATAATGATGAGTTCGTTTAATATTTGTGTGGTACTTGGTGGTTTTGAAGGCTATTTTGGAGGTTCTATCAATTTTTGTTTTTGGGTCTCCCGAAAGGGCCCAAAATCACTTTTGCAAAACTTGCGGTTGAGGAAAGGTTGATTTTATATGTGGCCTAATATTTTAGTAGAGTGTTGAATTTTCATCTATACGTTCTGGGTTCTAAAGTTCTCTTTTATATTATGTAATAGTTTCGAACTCCTCCTCCTCTTCATAATAATAATAATAAGTTTCTTTTAAAAAAAATGAGTTGATTTTTACACACCTTTTCTCACTTCTCCTTTTTTTTTATATTTGTGGTCATCAAATTAAATAAATCAAGCAAAAACAATGGACAAGATTAGACACGGGTGCGTGAGAGACTAAAAAAGTATGTGTTTAGCATTTTCCTTGAGAAAAAATATGTAGCAAGAAGAATTAAACGATAATTTAAATAAAAATCATAGTCACAACCCGCATAAAGACTTTTCTTTCTCTCTCATCGTTTCTAATTTTCATATTAGCGAATAACAAGTCTTTTGTGGTAGTACGCAATCACTTGTTTCGCCTGGCATTCCTCATTCCAATTCTTCCTTCAAACACTTTCTCTAACTTTGATTGAACCCCCGATTTGAAGAATTTGTTGTGATCTTCTCATGTTCTTTTAGCCTTCTTTTTCAGATGACGACTTTTAATCGCTAATATCTGACTATTATGCGTCATTATACGCATATAGATCAATGGAAACTGATTCTTCTCCAAATCCGCCCATTGTTAGTCTCTTCTTGGCCATAAGTGAACGGTTCTGTGGCAGCGAAACTTCAATTTGTGGTAGTAATTATAATTTAGAGTTATGGTTCAGTTTAGGGTTTTGGTGATTTTGGCATATGAGGGCTCAAATACAGGTAATGCTAGATTTTGGTGTTATGAGTTTTTTTAGCTGATTGTGCAGATTTCATCCACTTAAATTTAGTTCTTCTGAGTTGTTTTTACAGTTATGTAAGATTTGTGTATTTCACTCGTTTTTACGTATTGTTGATTTTTTTAATGAATGTTGTTGTTGCTTAAGAAAAAAAAAACTCCTCAACCACATATTTCTCTTTCTAACGGTCAAAGAGGTAGGAATTTTTGTTCCCCGACTCCTATTAATCAAAAACTACATTTTCTGTTGATTTATCCAACGAAAAAAGATGTCTAACGAATGTAAAATCATTATTGTAGATCTATACGTAATTTGTGTGGTTGTTTGTGAAGTATATTTTGTGTATATATGATCTTGTGCCCATAAACTGTATTCGTGTTAAACTTTATAACAATTTTGATTATGACTTTTAAATTAATAGCCATGTGGACTGGTTTCTAAATTAACTAGTTGAATTATAGCGTCAGATTTTGAACTATACACGCAGGCCGCCCAAAAGGTCAAAGAGGACTTCAACTCCAATTCGCCAATGTTTTCTGTTGCATTGAAAAAAAAATCCTTAAGGGAATGGTTGAGATAATATTACTACTGTCCAAGACATTTGAAAGGGAAAGAAAATGTCAAATTTGGGGACAAAAAATTAAACTCATGATGTAAAGTATGTTAACAGAAGTCTTGTTCCGCCACTACATGTATAATGTATGTTGAAACTAAATTCCAGAAAGGAAGATCGAATATGATTAAGAGGAACTCAATGCCAGAGAAGGCCAATGTTTAATTTAGGAAAAAAAAAAATATTATGAGCAGGCAAAACATTATTTGTACTACTACAAAGTAAAATCCTTCCTAGAAAAAGGTCTTATAAAAACTAGGAAACAAAATAACAAAATGATAACTTAAAATCACAATCCAAATCTAATTGGAAAATCTGCCCAGCTAACAATTAAACACGTTTCTGGACCTTTAGGGCTTCAAATCAGGCCCAAACGACTTGAATTAAAGCTTAAGACGTCATCTCCAAGTTTGTAGAAGATCCCAACTCCAAAACCATCATCTTCTAGCCCCAAAAACCGCAACTAAGCCATGCAACTCATAGCAAGTTTAGGATTGCTGTGTTTTTAAAAAAACTACTTCGACTGTGCTTTAGAATAATCAGTTGTAATATAAAGGATGGCGAGCGTTTGGTTAACTGAATTTTAAAAGTGTTGTGAGTATGAAAAGCAGCGTAAATGCGTTTGGTAAAATTTATTGTAAAAGTGACATATTTGTATACAATGACAAATGGACATAGTAGTAGGAGTGGGGTGACGACAGAAGTGGTGGTAATGGTGGTGGTGGTTGCAGTGGAGGTGTGGTGGTGGTGCTAATAGTTAGATGTGTTGATTGGGGTGGAGAGGTAACAATGGTGTTAGAGGAGTGGAAGCACCGGCAATGGCAGTTGTGGTTGCGGTGGCAGTGGTGGTGGTGGCGGCAATGATGGTGGTAGTGGTAGTTGTGGTTGTGGTTGTGGTGATGGTGGTGGTGGTGGTGGTGATGGTTACGGTAATGGTGGTGGTGGTGGCAATTGTGGTTGTGGCAGTAATGATGATGGTGACAATAGTGGTGGTGGTGACAGTGGTGGAGGTTGTGGTTATGACGGTAGTGGTTGCAAATATGGTGGTTGTGTTGGCTGCGATGGTGTAAGGTTAGTATTTGTAGTGGTAGGTTGTAGCGTTTACTTTATTCTCTAAGGGATAAAATGTATGGAAGGCTAAATAATGTCATTTAAAAAAAAAATTAATGAAGGTATTACAACAATTCAAAATATATATTAAAGACCCAACTCTGTTTTTTATTAAAGCAGCTTTTAAAGGCTACTGTCTAGAGTTTATTGCTTTTAAAATAAGGAAAATTAATGAAAATGGCTTCAAAACTTTGAGTTTAACGAAAATGACAAAATAAAGGGTAAAGTAAATAGTACCATGATTGACTTTTTAGTGTTAAAATATGGTTTTTCGTTAAAGTAAGTAGTACCGGGAGCTTTTCGTTGAAGTTCCCTTTAAAATAAGCAGGATATTTTACTTTTACCAAACACTTTTTTACTGCTTAACTTTAAAGTGAAGCAGTTTTTAGGAAAAAAAGCAATACCAAAAGGGACCTCAATCTGCCAGCACCACACTAATCCCTTATTTTTTCGCCATAAATCAACGGCTTGTCATAAAAATCTGAAACTTTGACACAAACAAGATAAAAGACTTGCGAACATCGTCGAAATGGAATCATTTCAAAATTCATTCGTTTGATCACTTTTTGCTTAAGAGGAAGTCACAAATCCTACATTGGAAATATAAATCAAAGTATAAAAAAAATCTCACAAAAATATACTAAAAATAAGGTAAAATATACAATATAAAATGGGCTCATCACATGTAAGTAATTTTTTTTTGTGCTACCTTGATAGGAAATCGAACACTCACATCTATCTTAATCTCAATTCATTATCTCACTGCTTGAACTGCACGAGCTAGGTGCAATACTTTGAGTTGTGAGAAGATATATGCAAGCTTATGGTTTAACCCTTTAACAAGCTTGAAATAATTTCATGTTTTTAGGACTGTGAAATTAATAAGTTTGTCATATTTATTTCGTAAAATTTTCCTTACTAGCAAATAGATATTGGTATACTTTTCTTCCCCATGTTAACAAGAAGTCCAAAGTTTGAAATGCCCCAACATTCCATTGGTCAAAAATAAATTTGTTTCCCTTGCTGAAATAGTGCTCCAATTAATCAGACGGTTTCAACACAACTTAGTTGATTTACAAACGTCATAGCCGGCTGACCATTGACCCACAAAAGAGATGCGTTTTCAATTTTGGTACCCCAACAAGAGCTACGTTTTCAATTTTGTCTATTGTCACTGGGTTAGACTTAGAGCCCTTGTAGTTGGAACTTCTGTAGTTTCAATTTCGGTCTTCTTCATCCTCTCCTCTTTTTGACAGCAAATGGCAATGAGTTCACATACGTTTCATGTCTCCTTTTGTGTGTTATATTTGGCTTTCACTTGCTCATAGTCACTAGAGAGGAAATAAAGAGCCATGTGAACACGAAATTGGTCTGTGATGCCAATATCAAAGCATTCAATTTGTTTGACATATTGACGAGCTTGAGTAAGTGCACCCTTATACTACTAGTGCCATCGTGATTTTTATTTGAATCTTCCTTACCAAGACCCCGAATGTATCAATACCATGCTGCTCAATAGTCCACCTACTAAGCAGGATTCCACTTTCTAGTTGTATATGCGGCTAGAGTTCTTCATTTACACCCGGAAAATGGTGATTTCTCTATTCAAAACCATTTGTTTTCAAGCAGGAGGACCCCCTTTTGCTTATTCCAGTGGAGGATCTGGATTTGCTACTTCGCGTAGCTCTCGAGAGCATGAAATTCGACCAAAAAGCTCTTTCCGAGATTTAGTGCTAACGAAGACTGAAAGATAAGAACCTGTTTTAGCTAGCCTTCAATACAGTTTGGTTTGGTACGGTATGAAACTGGAATCGAAATTGAAACCAATCAAAATTTCGTTCCGGTTTGATTCGGTAACATGGGGTGTACAAAATTTACACTGACCCTTATGGGTTAGGTTTGGTTCGGTATGAAAGGGTTCTATTTCAGTTTTGGGCTTCAGTTATAAGCCCCCTTTATATGTTTTTTTGTGTGATAAAAATAGGTCCTTTTAGATTTTGGGTTAAACAGGTTTTGATTGAACCCAAATCCCATTTTGCTAATGATTAAAATAGGGCCAAGCATTGTCAAATGAAATGTTAGAGATGGCAACGGTTCGGTTTGTGGACAGAAATGCTATATCCATCCCCATAACTACGAAAAATAACCATATCCATAACCGCAAATTAACCATCGGGTATTATCCATAACCATACCCACCGGGTAACGGATTCCCCATCGGTTAACGGGTATATCCATCTTCGTCAATACAAAAAATATATTCGTTTAATTGAGAAATTATAAGTTAGTAGATATCAATTTCGTCATTAAACATTTGATGTATAAAATGATCCAATGAATAGATCTTGTTGAGCATAAAAATTAAAACACTGATGATGTTGGCTTGTCTTTGTTATGTCGTATAAGCACAATTGAGTTTGCATTGATTTTGATTCAAAACTTTACTTTCCTACAAAATGCAACTTTTGTATTCTCAAGGTAATGGTTTAGTGAATAATAGATATACAAATATATATATATATATATAAATTATATTATTTACTAATCGGATCGGATTCGGTTATGGATACGGTTTGGAGACCTCTATAACCATATCCAAAACCATAACCGAATAATATAAACAGTTTTTCCCCATATCCAAACCATATCCGAATTTTCATATCCAAACCATATCCGAATTTTCATATCCAAATCCAATCCATTCGGGTGGTTATCCACGGTTATCGGGTTTAACGGTTAGAATTGTCATCCCTATAAAATGTCTTATGGGATCCGCATTAGTAAAAACCCAAATGAAAAAGCAAAGTTCAAGTAACCGAGAGATTTTTTTTTCTTTTTCCATTGCAACCACATCCACTACACACAGTAGACAGCAAGTTGGCAACCAGTGCCACACACGCAAATAATCTGCAAACTGAAAATACTCACTGCCCATGTAATCTCCAAATTGAAACCACAATTCTTATTGAATCACACACACTGCCCATGTAATCTCCAAATTGAAACCACACACACACTGCCCAAATTGCATAAAAATCCTAATCCAATCAGCCATTACAAAATCATTCACAGAAGAAATCAAAAAGTTATTAGGCAATTTTATAAATCATTAACGGAATAAAAATCCTAATTGCATAAAAATTCCCAATTTTATAAATCACACACACTGCCCAATTTTATAAACCACAGAAGCCATTCACAAGCCAAATTCTGGGATAAATTCCTCAAATCAACTTGTGTATATATTAAAGTTTGTCGAATGCCCAATTTCTAGGGTTTGAAAACGAGACAAACAAAGCAATTGAAGAGAAAGACCATAAATTGAGAGAGATAAAATGCAAAAAACTTGAAGAGATTGAAAAGATCGACTACCATTATGATTGGAGTGGCAGCGAGTTCGACTGAAGTGGAATCTGACGAGGTGAGCAGCACTGAAGTCAATGTTCTAAAAGGGATTAGGCGTTAGTCAAGCGGTGGTTAGAGGATTAGGGCCTAGGCATCCAGATTGAGCATAGGTAGTTTTTTTTTTTTTTTTTTTTTGAAATTAATTGAATTTATTTTATAACATAAATAAATGCCTATTTATACTTAAAAATTACATAATTATATTGGGTTACATAAATTGCAAAGTAGAACGACATATAAATTATAAAGTATTAGAACATATTGAAAACATTGGGAACAAACATATAATTATTGTTCATCCAAGTATCCAACAAGTCTCTAAAAATTTATTGAAAAATAAAATGTAAAATGGAAGTTGTCTTTCTCTGTCTATGTGAAAGTCGCGACCTAGGCTAGTGCCTAGGTAGGTATAGGAAACCTTTCGGGTAAATTACAAAAAACTACCTCAACTATTGGTCTCACGACACTTTCATATCTCATCTTTTTAAAATGACAATGTCATACCTCATCTTATGAATTTGGTCCAATGTTACACCTTCCGTTATTTTGGCCGTGAATTTTTCAGTTAAATATTGACGTGGCTTGATCTGGAGCCCATTTTCTATTAAAAAAAATAATAAAATATTAAAAAATTATACTTGGGACCCATTTTCTATTAAAAAATTAAAAAAATATTAAAAAAAAAAAACTTTACACTTAAAAAAAAAAAAAAAAACCATACACCCATCCTTCCTCCGCTTCCCCCCTGACCCCCTTCCATTCCCCTTCACTGCAACCCAAAATCCAAAACCCAGATCCCTTCCCCTTCCTTGCAACCCCCCACCCCTTCCCCACCCACACCAACATTCCCCCCCAAGACCCACCTCCTCCTTCTCTGCCGCCCACCCCCTCTCCCCGAAATAGACCGACCCAGATTCGTAATCGAAGCCTCCGAGGCCGAATCAATGGACAAGCAGTCCAACCTCATTGTTCTCCAGCTTCTCCCCTAATTCGTCAAGTCCGGCCAGGCCCTCGCCCGCCCGCCCATTTCCAAATTCCACGTCGGAGCTGTCGGGTACGGTCCACCCGGGACTTAGGCTCGCACACCCATGGCTCGCCGAACCTGGGTTGGGTGTCCTCTGGGTGCCCCAGAGCTTCACGGAGAAGAAGGGAAAGAGGGTTGACGCTAGTGATGATTTTGGTACCGTCGTCGATGGGTGTAGGTGTGTAAATGGGTGCGTGAGTGTAGATCGGGGAGAGAATGAGAGTTTGTGCGAGAGAGGGGGAGAAAGAGGGAGTGAGCTGAAAGAGAGGGAGATGTTGGCATGGGTGGGGAAGGCTGGGGGGTTGCAGGGAAGGGGAAGGGGTTCTGGGGATGCAGAGAAGAGAGAGAGGCGAGAGAGAGAGGGATAGAGAGAGAGAGATTTAATATAAAAAAATTTTAATTTTTTAATTTTTAATTATTAAAAATATATTTAATAATTTTTTAATCCAGTTGGATTAGTGAGTGGGCCCCGCTTCTAGCCACGTCAGCACTTAATAGAGAAATTAACAGAAAAACTGACGGAGGTATAACATTGGCACAAATTCTTAAGATGATGTATGGCATTGTCATTTTAAAAAGATGAGGTATGAAAGTGTCGTGACACCAATAGTTGAGGTAGTTTTTTGTCATTTACCCAAACCTTTCTTATTTTTAAAACACCTAGGGATTAGTCGTGGCAATGGCGAACCGTCTAGTGCCTGGGCTAGGACGAGGCTTTTTAGAACACTAGCTACAGCAGACGACGAGGTTGAGATCGAATCGGGGTTGAGAATGGACGAACAAGGTTAGAGAAGAACGTCAGGGTTGAGAATGGAGGAACAAGGTTGGAGAAGAATATGGTGGGGTTGAGATTGGAGGGAGGTTGTTTGTCTGCTTGAGGAGGAGAATGAGGGATGAGAGCTTGAGTCGAGACTCGAGAAATGAAGAGTGAGACTAGAGAGAACGATGGTTGATGGTGGAGGAATGACGGTTGGTGGAGATTGGGAGATGAAGGAGGAATGAGGTTGGAGGAAGAGGTGGATGGCAAGTTCGAGGTGAGCGGCTAAGGTTTGAGTTTGAAGTTGTGATCAGATGAGTGAGATTGAGCCAAAACTCGAGAGTGAGAGAAAGAGAATAGATCGATGATCAGGTGTGGCAGCTAGAGTCCATGACAATTGTATGGACTTAGCTACCACCCAACTAAACCCAGTCACATGGTGAAAGGAATTTTTTTTTAAAACTCGATTTGGTTCAATTCATATATATAGAGAATCGGTACTGAATCGAGATTTTATATACCGGTTCTGTTTTGTACCAAAACCGAAAAAAATAAAATAAAACCAATCCAACCGGTTTTTTTTCGATTTAGTCAGGGTTTGGTTTTGATTCTCGATCCATTATGCCCATGCCTAGTTTCAGCCTTGTCAGACTTTTTGAATTTCTCCTATATCTTGGCCATGTACTCGTTTGCCAAATCACATGTTGGAATACCTCCCTTATATGTTCTTCTATGACATTTTGCATAATGAGAAGTAACATTTGGTTTGCCTTTTCCCATTTAGAAAAATTCTCTCTATGTAGAATGGTGCTTTCTTTAGTTAGAGTGGTCAGCTGGGGTAACTTGAAAGCAATGTCAAACACCAACATCTCCAAATGCATCTTGATCTTCTGCTTTCGAGTTTTGAAGTTGTTTCCATTCAGTTTCTTAATGTTGATGAGTCCCTATTGAAATCTACATAATTATTTCAAAATGATTTGAAAGTTCATAAGTCATGGGTGACATTTTGTCCCACTAAATTGTCTATATACAAAAGATATTTCAAATCTTGCGTAGCCAAATACAAAACATAATAATTTATGTAAATACGACAGTCATCTCAAGTAGGGGGAACGAGTCGAGGTCTGTCAAGAACCCTATGGTTTCCACGACGGTGTAGAAATCAATGTCTGTGAGTCACGAGAAAGGGATGATGTATGCAACTGCTGGTGCAGAGTCGGAGAAGGGGGAAGGTGACTCGTGACTAAGAAACACATCGAACGTCGATGACGACATAGATTAGGCGTCAGACAGTCGATGAAATCACGATGGGTGTCCAAAGAAACCTCTAAGAGTCGATGGGGATTTCTCAATAGCATTGATTCAATTGGAATCTCGTTATGCAGTCGTCGAGGGCGACCGATTCCGTTCTTGGACGACTTCAGGTCGCTGGATAATAATGGATCTGGTGGGAAAATCACACAGAGGTGATGAGGGGACAGAGAGATCGAGGTTGGAGAATCGACATAAAAGAAATGTAGTTTTAGATCTCTGCTGGGTTTGGACAATGGCTCTACTCGGCTTAGTCGGTGCAATGCGGCTCAGCGGTTTCAGGCCGCGGCTCACGCGCATCTAGGGTTGTAAAACCTTTTCTTTTCTTTTTTTTCTCTTTTTCTTCTCTTATTTACACATATTCAAATCATCACAATTATAATATAACAGTAACAATTCATAACAATAATTCAAGCCGAATTTATAATTCAAAAACATAACATTAGAGTTCCTGCTTCATGGTAAATGTTTCATGCAATCAAGGCCAATACATGTGCTTTAAAAGGTACTTAGGTTGCTTGATGAATATTGTGAACATATTTATAGAAGTTTATCCTCCACTGCCGGATTTCCATCTTCAATGCGTTGTATCATGTTCAACATAAAATAAAAAGGAGAATTGAATCAATAGCAAGTAGATTATTTCCATAAAATAAAAAGTTAATCATAAAAAGGTTTTATCACAAAGGGTCCCTAAAACTGACTCACCCCATCAAGATGGTCATTGAAATTGAAAATTGAATCAATATAGTCCTTGAAAATGGGTGTTGCAAACCAAGGTTGTCTTTTCATCCCAATTTTGTCAAATTTTTTGTTATGTGCTGATGTGGCACATAACTGAGTCTCACAAATCAAATTAAATATTGCCATGTCGAGTAAAATAATTGTTTTACAAAAATATTTAAATAACAGAAAAAACAAATTTTTTTGGTTAATTAAAAACTTAAAAAAGAAAAAAAGAAAAAAAGAAGAAGATGATGATTTGTGATAATGATCTTTTCATCTCCTACTTCCCCTCCCACCCGAGCACAACAACGTCTGTGCAACCACAACTAAACCCCTTCTCATGAGGGGAAAGAGTTGAGGCTCACTTGTGGGACCCAGTTATGTGCCAAATCAGCATATAATAAAATTTTTGACAGAATTGTAACAGAATGACCACATTGATTTACGACACCCATTTTCAGGGACTACATTGATCGATTTTTAATTTCAGTGATCATCTTGATGGGGTGAGCCAATTTCAAGGACCATTTGTGATAAAAACCCATCATAAAAAGAATGATTCAAATGTAATACTTCCCTGATTGAAGATGGTCAAACTCTCTTTAGCGTAGCATCAAGAGCGTGTTGATAACGTGTTGTGGCATAAATTTAGAGAGAGAAGAGAGGAAAATCGGCGAAAGAGGAGAGAGAAAAAGGGCTTGAGGAATTCTATGTGTGATAATTCTCATATCTTGTGCCTTTAGAGAGAAACTTGTTATTCAAGTAATACAAATATTGGAAAGATCTTCTAAATCTTCATAGAATTCCTATAAATAATCGACTAGGATTTACACAATTACACATGTGATATAATTCCAACTACAACAATTTCTATTTATTAAGAGGTACGAAAAATATGTACAAAGGATGTGGTGTAATAAGGTGATTTCGTTAAAACCTTGGTTCAGCTGTCCACTAAGAAAATGTCTACTATTACGTGGTTCTTTCAACCAAATTAGTTCTTGCTCAATTATTAGCATACTAGCCAATCGATGTGCAGCTCCCTTAGCAAACAGGGCGGGTTTATAAATTAATAGCATAATTTTATCCAAGAAGAATCAAATAATATACCCATTGATAGTCAGAATAAATAAATAAATAAATAACAAAGAATGATGCAGGAAAAAGTAAAGGGTCTCAGGAAGGCGGAGGATATATAACCTGAGAATCACTCAACGAGGAGCAACGGAGCTTGCTCAATTCGCTCAACATGACACACGCTAAACGCTTGATTTAAGAGGGAGAAAACTCCCAGTCTCTTTTGGATTAAGTTTTAATTCACTAATTGAACAACTTTAAGTAGAGAGTGTGGTTAGATTGATGTGATAAATACTTAATACTTGACAATATCTACTAGGCAACCTAATTAAGAGAGAACATAAAACCATGATTATTACAAATAAGAACCCAAATTTATTGTTAACCTTCCAAATTTGTCCACAACAGCCACAACAGGAAAATGAAGTTCAAAGCTTTCAAAGTGTTCCAAGCCAGAAAATATTACTCCAAGTTCGAGATCTGTAATCTTGTGAAAGTAGGCCTTAGTCTCTTCTTGTTCGTAGTAATTGACTTTAGACCATGCTTATAGATCCCAAATGTTTTTAGAGACAAATAACAATCAAATACAATAGTAAGTAATTCCTTTCCTCGGAAACTTTCTCCTATCTTCCTAAGCAGTGAAGACATCCCAAATATAATCATAAAAAATTAATACAACAAAATTAGTGGCGATTAATAGATAAAGGCATTCTGATAAGCATACACCTTACATGTCCCTTGCAAGTGTGATCACCAAAACTGAATTATGATGGACAACTTAGTGGAAGCCGAATTTCAAATCGAAATGAATTGAAGGTAGAATAAGAACAATACTGATGAAAAAATCGACAAAAATTAATTAAAAAAAAGGTGTCATTTTTAATTAGGGCAATAGTGACATTAAAGCATCACTACACTAATACACAAAAGTGAAACTTTTTTTTTTTTTACCATTTTATACATTTTTTAGGGGGACAGTATTGTGACTTCAATAGCTATGATTTGTGAAAGCGCAAGCTCTTTTAGTTGGTTAATTTTCTAAATTGTATATGATGCATGTCTGTAGTAATTGGTTTTAGTTTTGTTTAGTCCTAAGTTTTAGGTCCAAGTGAAGGAAAGCTTGATCTACACGGCAACATCATTGAAGCTGAGATTTCGTGGACTCTTTGAGGTATTTTCATGTGCATTCATTTAGGAAATCACTTAAATGAATCACTTTTGAGTGATTGAATCATATTAGGAATGTGAAAATCAAAATTATTTTTATTCTTAGTAAAATGTTATTAGCACTACAGAAATTTAAATGTGCACTCCAAAATTTCTATATTTTTTTTTGAGAAAGAGTACGATATTCATATTAGACAAGATAGAATGATAGGGTGCTTATTTAATGGGCCTCGATAAAACCTTGCCGGGGATTTCAACTCAGTCAAAGGGAAAACAAGCGTTCCGCACTGATAAAATTACATAGGTTGACTATCCTCTATCAGAAGGTCTGCAATTACATCAGGGGGTTCCTCGAACCAAACTAGCTGATTATCTAAAGTAAACCCACTTGCGCCAGTCTGTGAGCGACCTTGTTTGCTTCTCTACGAACATGGATGATTCTGATGTGTGGAATGGATTGTAAATAATGTCTTGCTTCATTGACTAAGTTCCCCCACAAAGACATATCCTCATCATCATTTAGGTGCAGCCCTGCCAGAACTAAAGCTATGTCTCCCTCGAATTCCAGCTGCACCGTTTGCAATTCATTCACTAGTCCAATTGTTGCGCGTGCTGCTTCTATTTTTGCCAGCCATAATGAAGATATCCCGCTCAGTTTCATAGCCAATGCCACCGCAAATTGCCCCGCCTCGTCTTTGATTACCACTCCAACCCTCTATGTTGTCCAGCTTTCTCCAAGACCCATCAAAAATGCATTTTTCGTGTGATGTCTATGCCATTTTTTATATTATACCAGCCAAGCCTGAGCTTTACAATGGATATCCATTGGATGTCTCATTGTGCCTTGCCATACAAACGCATTCCGTTCCTTCCATATAGTCCATAGAGTAATCAAGACAATATCAAAACTATCCCTTGACAATGATTGGGCCAAATTGATCAACCAATCCACCCACCAACATTTTTGGCCTCTTGTACTCTGAGTCCCAATGGGCTAGCAAACCATATTCTTGCCTACAATCCCGCAACGCATGTTCAATTGTTTCTACTTCTCCACCACAAAAATTACACGAAGAATCCTGTACGATTTACCTTTTATATAAGTTGTGCTTTGTTGGCAATGCATTCATACAACTCCTCCATACACAGATCTTTACTTTGCCAGGTATACATGCTCTCCACAATACTTTCCACAAGAATTTAACATCGCATCCCACCGATGATCCACTCGCTTCGCTTGCATATGCATCCCCACACGAACGCGCTAAATGATATGCACTTTTGGTGGAGAAAATTCCGTTCTTATCCTGCCAAATTTGGACATCGGGGGTTTAAGTGAGCTTAAAGGGATGCTAAGAATAAGCTGCACCTCTTCATCACAGAAAGTGTTATATATGAGCCCTCTGTCCCATGAAGTACCATTCCCCATAATTAAGTTTCTGACCGAATATGAATGATCTAACCCCGATAGAATAGGACTAGTAACCTTGAAAAAAAATATCCGCCGTAACCAACTATCACCCCACACTCTTATGTTTACTCTGTCCCTTACACGTTATATCACACCCTTTCTGAGGACCGTCCGAGCCTCCGCAATGCTCCTTCAACAAGTAGATGCATTCATTTTGATAGGGGCATTCATGAAGTCCATGGTTGGATAGTATTTAGCTTTGAATAATTGTGCCATAAGTGAATTCGGCTGTTTGAGTAGTGGCCATCCTTATTTTGCCAGTAACGCCAAATTAAATGCATACAAATCCTTGAAACCCAGCCCTTCCTCACTTTTGGGCTTACACAATTTTTTCCAGCTAATCCAATGTATCTTCATTCATCCCTGATTTCATCCCCACCAAAATTGAGCTACCATTTGGTTTAATTCATTACATAACATTTTAGGCAATATAAAAGTTTGCATAGTGTAGAGGGGAATTGCTTGCGCCACTGTCTTAATCAATAACTCTTTTTCTGCACTTCTCAATAGGTTTCCATGCCATCCATTTAATTTATAAGCAAATGTAGCCTTCTTTGCCTTCCCTACAAACACCGATAGTCCCAAATATCGGTCATGGTATTGCACTCATGAAACGCCTAGACAATCCGCAATAAGTTGTCCATCAAACTCCATGAGGTTTCCGGTAAAAGCCACACAACTCTTCTCATAATTTATTGCTTGCCCCGATGCCTTTTCATAAATCTTTAGCAATGTCTTTACATTTTGGCATTCCTGGAGTGAACTTTGAGTGAAAATAAAGCTGTCATCGGTAAATAAAAGATGGTTCACACTTGGGGCACCCTTACAGATGGTGACCCCCTTAATTTTCCATTTTCTCTCCTACTTTGCAAACATAGCTGACAATCCCTCTGCACAAATCACAAATAAATAGGGGCTAGTGGATCTCCCTACCGTATACCTCATCTTGGCTGGATGTAGCCCACCGGATCACCATTTAATTTAAATGAATAAGTAACTATAGTGACACACATCATAATCAAATAAATCCACTCCTCGTTGAAACCCATTCCCCGCATAATTTGCTCTAAGAAATTTCATTCAATCTGATCGTATGCTTTGCTAATATCAGCTCCAATGCCATACATCTATTCCACCCATTTTTTTTCTTGTGCATATAATGTGCGATCTCCGAAGCTACCAAGTTGTTGTCTGAAATTAAACATCCTGGAATGAAAGCACTTTGTATAGGCGATATGATTTTTTGACACATACTTCAATCTATTGGTGAGGACCTTCGAGCATATTTTGTAGATAACATTGTGTTGACCCTAAAAACTACCAAGCCTACGTGGCGCGCATGCCGAGTAACTAATAAGCTAACTACATCCTTCGGTTATGTGCGGAGCGTGCCAACTCGTCAGCCGAGCTCGGCCGAGGAATAAAATTTGTTGATGTTGCGTTAAGCGCGCGGCTGACTTCTGCATCTTGCGACTACGGCCGAGGAAGGAACTCGACTCGGCTCTTGGATTCTAAAGCCTGAAGATAAGGCTACTAATTATGCGAAGTTCACAAATCGTTGTTGTCAGATTCGGTCACAGTAATGGTATTTGTCAGAGTAAACTCACGCCGAATTGACACCAAAGTGTAAGGGCACAAATACTCAAAGTTGATGTACGTCTTGATGATGAATGTGGTTCGGGCGTCAGAATGCTGAACTCTAAAGCCCACTTGTGAGTATCCAATCATAAAACAACTCAGCGTTCAATGTGCCGAGCCCTAGTAAATTGTAACACCTCACTTCGCCGAGAAGGCTGATGAGATGACCTCTGCCAATAAGGATTCGGAAATCCTTCTCGACCGAGATTTGGATAGATAACCAGTCGGCCCCTTCGCAGTGCTGTTTATCCAAACTGAAGGTGCTTCGCGGTCGGCTGATTCTACGGCGATAGTGCTGTTTATCCAAACTGAAGATACCACCGGTTGCCTTCACGGTGCTGTTTATCCAAACTGAAGATGTGTTGGCGAAAAGGAAAATAAAAATCTCAAGGTTGTTGAGAGGTTTCGCGTAGAGCGAGGGTTTGCGTAGGGCAGATTTGTGTGTTGAGTTGGAGAGAGGCATTTCCGTTGTCACTGCCTCTGTATTTATAGGGACATATGCGCGTAGGTTGATAAGCTGATATAGGCTACTGCCATGTAGTAGGACTCTTTCACTGATTGCGTCAGATAAGCCTTATATTCCCACGACTCTTAACTTAGCCAAAAATGCAACCAAATCTGATCATTGTGCTTAGTCTTATCAGTTATCACATCCCAAAATAACCTGCACGCTTGGATTGGTTTAAATAATGCCCATCAAAATAACCACCATTATACATATATATAAATAGGCATAGGCATGCAGGCTATATGGCAGCTTTTCACACGGCACCATTAACATGCAGTTCTTTGTTATATATATATATATATATATATAACTGGTAGCTTTTCACATGGCAGGCCAAGTCCATCTCTCATCTGACAACATCCATAAATAACCCAGCCAACTTAGGTCACATATCTCATCATTATCTAATACGTTTATTGGTTTTAAATGAAACTAATCCATTGTATCACCGCGTGAATCACGCCAAATATCCCAAACCCATCTGAACTGTACTTCTGTTGGACATATGATTTGCTTCGTCATTTATCTTTAAGCAACCCGCTGGATATAGCCAATATTAGGCTTAGATAATCTAATATATATTAAGAGATAATATTATGATCAAAACCACAATATTATACCTTAATAATAATTGAAAATTATCTCAACCACTTTATCATCCCACGGTCTAGAACTTTACTCATCTAACGGCCTCGACTGCACGGGCCAATAGTATAAATTTGGGTCCAAACACATTGCATAAACTAATCGATCGCAATTGGGTCATAACGGTTGGATCTTTACTCTTGGATATCAACGTCACATGGATGTAATTAATTTTCCGGAGCATGATTCCTCAAGAAAATAGTGCTTTTACTTCATTGCATACGTCTTTTCCCACTATAGCCCAGTGTTTTTGGTAGAAACCCCGGTGACATGGTATCCGGACCCGACGACTTCGAAGCATGCACATGAAAGAAAGCCATCTTTATTTATCTCTTCATCCGTGAATGGCATAGTAAGTGCTGCATTTAAATTCGGCCCCACTCTTGGGGTTACGACCTCCAGAACCTCATCGAATTCCGTCGTACCCTGCGAATAAAAAATCTTTGTAAAATAATTCATAATAATATTCTCCATACCGAGTTTGTCGTCATGCCAATCTCCATTTTCGTCAAATAGGCCATGTAACCCATTTCTTTGTTGCCTTCGATTCGCTTTTTGGTGAAAATATTTAGTGTTTTGATCACCTAAACGTAACCAATTCTCTCCGGATCGCTGCCTCGAAAAGGCTTCCTCTTGAGCAAGTAAAGAGTGGAGTTGCATATATAATTCTTTGGGGTTTTTGAACTTTAATTCTTCAAGAAGATTAAAATTTAAAAAAAATCTGGTGCTAGATTGAATATTGATTTTAGTTCCTAATGTGTCCTTAATTCAAAATAATTAATTTGCATTTTATTTAATGTCTCCCATTAAATATTTAAATTTATTAATACACGAATTTTAATTTATTTTTTGACCAAAAAATAGTTTTTTAATTTATTAATTTTATTTAACATTCTTCAAACTTGAAAGACTCAATTAATGTACCTAAAAATTAGTACCGAAATATATTATATTGAACTAATATATTTAAATGTTAGTACCGAAATGTATGTACCTAAATATATGCACCAAAATGTATTAATATTAAATTAATGTACCTAAATGTGTGTACCGAAATGTATGCACCGAAATGTTAGTACTGAAATGTATTATATTGAATTAATGTACCTAAATGTTTGTATCGAAATGTATGTACCGAAATGTGTGTACCTAAATGTATGCACCGAAATGTATTATAATGAATTTAATATACCTAAATGAAGAAGATAAAGTACATCGAAATATATTGTATAACAAAAATTAGTTTATCTAAATTTTCGCAACAAAATATATTACAATGAATGAAATGAAAATAAAAATTATGATGAAATAAAATTAATACATTAAAAATTAGAAAGAAAAAGATAAATAATTAAAAAATCAAATTGTAATTAATAAATGAGGTTATTAATGTATCAAGGGACTAAAATTAGATTTTGACCTTACTCATGGTTTTTATCTAAAAGTCATATTTGCCAAGGATTAAAATGAAGTTTTCTTTATTTCTTTCCTTTGAGCAATGGTGGTATCGTTGAAAGTCTGGCCAAAGAGACTGTTCAACTTATCCTCAATTGCTGCAATATCGCCAGGGAGTCTTCGATGTCCACGGTTCACCCAATTGATCAATTGAATTCGAGTGGCCTTTATTTTTTCCGTAACTTGAAACATTGGCGAGCCTTCAAATTCAGCAGCCCACCCTAATTTTACAGCCTATGTACATCCTTCCCTTGCCTTCCAAGCTTCCTCATAACGAAAATAGTTTTTGTACTTTAATATGCACTTTGCCTCCCAATCAAGTAACAGCAGGATATGATCTGAGGAGTTTGGCTTGAGATGAAAATTTGAAGCATTTGGAAATAAATTTATCCACTCCTAGTTGACAAGAACTCGATCAAGTCGAACCCTTATGCCTCATCCACGTGTTGTTTCCCATGTAAACTTGTTTCCTTTATACCCTAAATCAATCAATTGACACACATTCACTACATTGTGGAAACCCCGCATTTGTCGCTCACTACGCAGGTCTCCCCCTTCTTGCTCGTCGGCTTTTAGAATTTCATTAAAATCCCCAAAACAACAACACGGCAAGTTTGCATTTGCCTTGAGTTGTTCGAGCAAAGTCCATGACTTATGTCTGTCAGCTTCCTTAGGATATCCATAAAAACAAGTAATCCTCCAATGTCTTGCATCCCCCAAACCGCCAACGTCCAAATCGATATGGTTAGAAGAATGGGTTCATAAGGACATGCTAACCTCATTTTTCCACATCACACAAAGTCCTTCAGACCTTCCGCTACTCGGGACTGTAAAAACAAAATCGTATTGCCGCTATATTTTCAACCTCTCTATGTATTGAACTGAGCTTTTCTTTTCGCATGGGAAAAGCACAATGGGAACTTTTGTGAGAACAAGTCTCTTCAAAGAATGAATTGTCTGGAGGTTCCCAAGCCCCCAACAATTCCAACTAATGCAACTCATTGTTGTCGGCAAGGCTGATCCTCGTCAGCCTCCGCCGTTGTTGAATTTTCTGAAGCATGAAAACATGTCTGCCTCTTCGGCTCCGGTCTATCCCAACCTCCTTCATTGCCGCGAAGCTTTCTCTTCCCCAATTCCAGTCCCAAACAATGTCGTTTAACGGTCATCTTCCTTTGATTTCCTCGTGGTTTTCCACCTAGGTGTTTTATGCTATTTGTATATTTGTTTCCGTAAATGAAGGGTACAAGATCAAAAGGATCTGAATCCATCGAGTGAGTCCCCACCTCCTGCCTAATCGAATTTTTTGGACCGTACCCCCCCCAAACCCGTACGTTTGGGCTGGGCCCAATAGCAACAGTTTCGTACACCCTTTCCCGCGTTTCAATTTCAAAATTCTGGACAACTTGTCCCTCAAATTGCGGCTAAGCATTCACCACAGAGCAAGATGCTCCAAATAGTTTAATAGCCTGTTTTTTCTCCTTCACACTCGGTATAACAGATTCCTCTTGCTAGTTGTTTTTAACTTGTTGACCATCCTGTATATCTCGAATCTCCCCATAAGGAATGATCGATAAATGATTAATTTCAATACCCTCAGATGGCACATCTTCATTAAGATCTGGCAAATCAATCCTTGACAGATTGTTGCCATTCATCTCCAGATTCTGCTCGAACTTGCCATTCTCAGCCACTGAACCTTCCTTGGAATCCCTCAATTGCCCGTAGTCATCCGGTCTCCGCTGTTGGTCGTCCATGTTGGCCTCCTCCATCTCCTCATCCCCATATTCAGCCTCCGGGGCCCGCATAGACCACCCCCCTTCGGCTCCTAATCCAAATCTGCGCCCCGGAGGTTTTCTGTAGTTCGGACTCAAAGTATCCTCTTGGAACCAGCGACCATAGGGTTTGGAGAGATCATCATCATTCTTCCCTTTGTATCTTCCACACTGCTCCTCTAAATGGTCCATCATTCCACACAAAAAGCATGTGAAGAGGAGCTTTTCATAACTAACAGCCACGTTACTACTTGTCCACCCAATTGTAGTGCCAAGTTTCTTCAAAATGGTTTGGTCGCATCAATACGCGTTCGAATTTGTAGTATACTTCCAAATGGTTCATCTTTCCTACTCTGGTCCGTCAAAACATATTCACCTAGATGATTGCCAATGAACTTGCCCATGTTCCGCGTCATGTAACAGAGCGGTAGTCCTTTAATTTGCACCCAGAACTCCTGGTACATCAGTGGGATCCGAGTGGGATGAGTGATGTCGTCAGCCTCTGCTAACAATAGGAGCGCTTGTTTATTGTACAGTTACGGGCCACCCCTATGAATCATTGTTCTGTCATGCTTTGTGTTGAAACCAAACGCAAATAAGTCTCCCTCAAGTTCCACAATAAGCACGTTCGCCTTTGGCCTCCAGAGACTTCGCATTTGTCTCTTAAAATTCTCTTTATTGATTGGCTTTTGGGAAAGTACTCGTCCCACCCAAAACACTCTGGATGATCCCAACGATAACTCTTCTTGTTTTTCAATCACAATAACTTGCCTGTCTTCCTCCATAATCGCAAACTGAGAATAAAATCGCGAAACCATGTCGTCCATCAACGCAAGTCTTGTCGCTATACCCAGTCCACACAGTTCGTAGATTCTCTCACACCAACTTAATAGTCGGTATTGTTTCCACCAGACCATCAACCTATGTGTAGTATCGATTCCAAAACCCTGAACCTAACGAAGTGATCGCCTCTACCAGGCCCTGCAATAAGGCTTCAGACCAAGCCAAATTAACGGCAGCGCTCTCCTAGGCAGAAAAAACCTAGAGAGCCTTGTATTATATAGATCAAAATCTAATTTTCCACAAATTGTTTAATAAACCCCACATACTTAATACACCCCACATTTGCTTTTTCAATAAAAAATTATCTTAATACACCCCATATACTTCTCTATAATACCCTCACACCTCACATTTTCTACATGCACCCCATATTTTCTATAATACACCTCATATACTTCTCCATAATACCCTCACACCTCACATTTTCTACATGCACCCCATATTTTCTATACACCCCACATTTCTCAAATCTTATAAAGCTTTTAATTTGGACAAAAAATGCTAACTGGAATTTTGACAAAAGATGTTGCCTGAGATTTAAAGCATATGTGGGTTGTTTTCAATTCCACCATTAAAATCCATGTCGTCTGTTTTTAATATTTGGTGGTAATTTTAGGTTTTTAATTCTTCATGTAATTCCTGTGATCTCTAAAAGATGAATACGAACATAGAAGCTTGAATAACGCAGCATTGTTCAACAATGGAGGGTCGGAGGGATTTTGATAGTTGAAGAAGACAAATAATACGTTAAAAGTGATTTTGGGTGTATTTAGAAATTTTTTTTTTTAACCTAATAAGGTCAAAATTGCCATTGCATAGTAGGGTAAATAAATCATTTAATATTAAATTTTAATGTGGGGTGCATTCAACATTTTGTGAGGTGTTAATATAAAAAGCCTATTTAAAAAGAAAAATATTCTTATAAGAAGTGTACAACTCAATTTTTGAAGTGCTAATAATAGTTCCATATTTTTATAAGAATAATCATATTTCAGTTATTTTAAGGATTAGCAGTAATCACGTCAGAATCATTGTGATTGCCTATCTTTTAGGCGTGTGTATCTTCCTAACAAATAACAGGGTCTGCATCCATAGAACATACCTTTTGCATAACCATAATATTCAATATTGCATCAGAAAGTAAAAGGAGAAGTTTAATTTGCTTAGTTTTGAGAGGAATTTTGTGAAAGCTTTAGAATCCTTGCATTCATTCATAATTATACATTGTTCGTGAATAAGTTGTGTGCATCTCTTTACTTGTAAAGGACCTACTGTGTGTGATGTGTTCATCTAAAAAGAGCAAAGGAAGACGGTTTATTGCAAGACAAAAGTATTTGGTAAAGCTTCGAGTCTAGTAAGTGTATCAAATTGAGTCTTGTAAAAGTCTTATTTCTTAGTGGATTCTTAAACTGGTTGTGTGCCCATAAATTTTCCCCTTTGTGTGTGAAGTTTTACCACGTAAAAAAACTTTTCTGTGTGATATGTTCGTTGTATCTGCATATTTCTTGTTGTTATCTACTGTTACATAGTAGGATTGAAACAGACTTCAAACGTTCCACGTCTCAGATTTTATTGGGGTTGTTTGTCTATTGGGTTTGGGTTCTAAGATCCATCCACGTTTTCAGTTTTGTTACCCCAATAAATAGCAACGATATTTGTTACCCCTAACAATATCTCTTCCCAAACCAACGGGTTTTCTATGACATTGCTAAAAAAGGTACATAATTATAAGAAGGGAAGTGAGCTTTCACCATAAAAGTAATGGGAAATGAAAAACATGCACATTTGTTTTTCTTCTAAGCACCTATCTTTGATCATGTTTGTTGTTTTTGTTTGATTTATTGAACTAATAATTAGTAATAAAAAGGGATGTGCAAGAGGTTAAGAAGGGTGTGTGAACTTAGCTCATAAAACCGATTGACAATATAGAAGGGTGTGTGAACTTAGCTCATAAAACTGATTGACAATATAGAAAGTGACCCAACACCTTATAAGCACACGTAAGATTTGGTTAACTTCACATGTGAGATATTTCTTCACATCTTCATATATCTCATGTGTGGCGAATTTTCGTAACACTTGAACAATACAATTTGGATGACGAGAAACACGTGTGACCATTGATCTTCACATGTGAGCATAGCTTGATGAAGGGGCACAACCTCAATTTTTTTTATTTTTTTTTATTTTTTTCATTCAAACAATTATTATGTTAATCTTGTAGAAATTGAAAAATGCCCTATAAAATTCTAAAGTGCCCCGTCTTCTCTTTGTTTTCTCTTTTCATTCTCATGCCTAAAGCTTGAATTTTTTGCGGCGACACTTCTTACTTTAATTTTTGGCTTCGCCCCTAGGATGAAGGAATTGATGTTTCACCGTATAATCCAATTGGCATATGAAGCCTAACGGCTATGTGTCCTCCACATCACCCATATTGTATTGTCCACGTGCCATGTTAGAATTAAAATCGCGCACATCCGCAGACAGGTGCGGGATTCAGCTTGAATGACACATGACCTCTAATGCAAGGGAGAATGGGGTTGATTGGAAGGTGAGAGTGAATCCATATTGGACTTTCTACATATCCTCAGGAAAGAGAATCAAACCAATGGTGTGATGTGCAATACATCGTGAACCATCCTTCATGAATAGCCTATGGCAGGACCTTAAGGAACTCGTCTACACGTAGACGACAACGTGGTGAGAGGAGGATATGTGTATTGCAAAGCATGTCCATCGTTGAGTTTGGAGGGAGATGATCCTATATTAGGCTTTGAGAGAATATGAAAGAGATGTATATTTAGTTGTGATTGATTGATTGATCGATCCAAGTTAGGGTCTTTATAGAGATCTTAGAGTCCTTGTAAGGAGAATCATCCCAATTAAATCGGGAGAATCTAAGAGTAAACATAGGATAAGATATCCAATCTGCCTAAGACTATGATTCCGTTGGCCCTTTTTTTAAAAACAAAATGCGGATAAATATGATGATAAAAGTAAAATTCGAGGAAATTAGTAAAACACTCTTTAATAATTGAGGTAGTCACATCTCTCAAATATCTCTTACGAAGCTGCTGGAAATATGTAGTGTGGCAGCTGAAATCCAATTGGATTTTGAGTGCTAATAATACAAACAATAAATTAAGCAATTGGAAATCATTGAACGCAAAAACATTTGCAAATGTCTTTGAAAATAAGCCACTTCACAGATTTATTTTTCAATAGGTGGAGAAATCTTGAAGACAAATCGCTTTGGTTCACTTTTCGTTAGTATATTTCTCTCTCTGTGATGCAGAGTAGGTGGAGTTTTCCTATTTCTAGCACCAAAAAGACAAAAGAATTATTTCACTTTTGATGAATGAGGCAAGATTTGACATAACTATCTTTAAAAAACTCTATATAGATCAGATTGTGTAGGCATGCCACTTAAGTCTTTGCCCCATTAGGTGGAGACTCCATCACCAAATATATATATTAGAAATCTGTCAATCAGATACCTTAGAATTCCTCTATATAAATGACCTAAAAAACTTCTTCTGCCTCATCCATCTACATATCAATTTAACTCGGGTAAGTACATCTTATAGAGTTTTAACATGATCTTTGTGTTAGACAATATACGTGTTATACATGAAATTGATCTGATATTAATTTTTTGAATAACAGAGGAATCTGAAAGCTGCTCAACGATGAAGTTCGTGGCTGCTGCCCTAATTTTGATGATGGTGAGCTCTTCCTTTGCCGCAGTGAAGACTTCAAATGAACATGATGGATATCGACGTGACCGACAGCTGGATGAGGATGGGAAGGAAGTAGCGTATCCGGGAAGCAGTGTGAACAACCACCATTTCATCGACAGGCCAGACTTCGACAGCAAGGGCGGTGGTGACAACAATGGTGGTCACTAAAATGAGTCATACTTTAGTTGTTCGATGCTGCGGGTACGCTGTAAGTGCTGTTTGTAATATATAAGCTAATAGGTCTTGCCAATGTTAGTTTATGCTTTGGGTTTATATAAAGTACACTCTATATACGTAACTCTGAATAAGTGTGTAGTTTGTTATATATGGTTATGTAATCAAGCTTTTAAGTCAGCCAAAAATACTGACAGATAATGATACGTATGTATATATTGCATGTTTATTGCAAAGGATCTCACGTATTGATAATATGTTTCTCTTACCGCAATTAGAAAAGAGACCTAGGATCATAAGATGGATCCTTCAATTTCTTAATTAGCATACAATATATGTACATACATGCATGCAATATGATGATGGTTTATAAAGTTTAAACTGAATGATTTATTGATGTGTGAAGAGTACAATATATACAAGTTAATTATAGACTTGAAACATAAACAATATTCCTTGTCATACAAGAATTACAATTACAAAATCAACCCCTAAAGGGGAGGAGAATCCTTACCGGATTCACCTTCACTTACATCCCCTCAAACTCGACGGTCTTGGGAAGACAAGTTTGGACCAAAGAAGAAAGAAGCGAGCCTTGGAAAGACCTTTGGTGAGTACATCAGCAGGTTGATCAACAGACAAGATATGTTAGAATTCATCTGTCCCACATCGGCTAGAAGGCTTGAGAACAAGCCATTTATATAGAATTACCCCACTCCAACTATCACCGAGGCCCTTTGGATTAAAACCCCACACCTGACGGATTGAGCAGGTGCCCAAGTGGGGACAATATCGGTGTTGTTGGAGTGGGCCCTCGACCCGTCTACCTGAAATTTAAGATGGTATCAGAGCCAGGGGATGGGCCCGTACATCCACGTGAACGGGTGGGTCCCCTTTGACCCTGCGTGAACGGATGAGCCCCGACTTGGCTCCACGTAGGCCAAGAGATGCCACGTGAACGGGTGGGTCCCTATTGGCCCCGCGCGAACGGGTGAGCCCCGGCTTGGCTCCACGTGGTTGCCGATGTGTGGAACTCCACGTGTGACCCATAAAATGGGGTCTCACGTGTGGGGGAGTGTTAGAATTCATTTGTCCCACATTGGCTAGAAGGCTTGAGAACAAGCCATTTATATAGAATTACCCAACTCTAACTATCACCGAGGCCTTTTGGATTAAAACCCCACACCTGACGGATTGAGCAGGTGCCCAAGTGGGGACAGTATCAGTGTTGTTGGAGTGGGCCCTTGACCCGTCTACCTGAAATTTAGGAAGATAAACTAAACCTTTTGAGCACCCAACTGAACTCGCTCATGAACAAAATGATAATCCAACTCAATAAGCTCAGTGCGAGCTTGAAAACACAGATTAGCAGCCATATAAGTAGTGTTCAAATTATCACAAAAAAGAAGAATATATAGGACTAGGGGCCGGTTGTACATAAGATAACCAGATGAATTCCACACAAGTATGAGCCAAAGTAAGATATTCAGATTCGGCACTGGAACAAGAAACTATAGGCTGCTTAGACGAGCTTCAAGAAATAAGATTAGGACCATGAAAAAATAAATACCCAGACATTGAACATCGCGTGTCAGGATAGCACCCAAATTAGCATGGGAGAACCCCACGTAACAGTAGGAGACCAGATGAAGGTCGAAACTGAATCCCAAGCTCTAGGCTGCCCTTAACATAAAGTAAAATACGCTGAGCAGCAATGAGATGTAGTGTACAAGGATGAACCATGAACTAAATAACATAATTAACAACGAAGGCAATATCAGGGCGTGTCAAAGTTAGATACTAAAAAGAACCAACAAGTTAACGAAACTCTGTGTGATCAGTGAGTGGAGAATTGATGAAATTGGGATTCCACCATAAAACCAATTGGCAATATGAGGAGTAGCCCAAGACCATATAAGCACATAGCAAACCTTGTCCCTTACCAATATGGGACAACTCTTAACACGCCCCCACACGTGTGGCGGATTTTTAAGCCTACACGTGGACAACAACTGGGTGACGTGGAGCGCGTGTGGCCGTTGGGCTTCACACGTGGACAACAACCTTGCTCTGATATCATGATGAAATTGGGGTTCCACCATAAAACCAATTGGCAATATGAGGAGTAACCCAAGACCATATAAGCACATAGCAAACACTGTCATTCACCAATATGGGACAACTCTAAAAAAGAATCGTCTAAAGTTGATGGCTCAACCAAAGAAGTACGTCGGGTGCTACTGATCAGTTATATTGGGTATTGGTTTGTGCACTTTGAAACTTTATCCAAATAAAGAACAAATAAACATTTGGCAATGAGCAGAAATACCGAAACATTTTTGCTCAACTTCTATCATTCGATATGATATTCTCAACAACCGTCGCCATACGAAATTTTCTCTCCCGACAATGAGTTGTATAAAACTAATGGTATGAAAAAAATGATTAGGGATCTGTTGTCTTCAATTTGATGTCTCTTTTATGTCTATCTTTTAATTTTTTTTGACACCTATCCATCAATTTAACACCAAACGAACACTTCTAAATTTTCATAACCTATTTAAAAAAAGTAAAAATTAAAGAACATAAAAATCAGCATCGATAACCACCCACTGTAATTACACCACCCATCGTTGTCGATGCTCCTTATAGTCGAAAAAGCTTTCCATCCTTTCATTTTCTCTCTTCAAATTCCCTTACTAGGTTGTGATCGATCCATCTCGTCAAACAGCAAACAGAGTGTGAAATTTGAAATTTGGGGATATCTAATCGATCAATACGTGAAGATGACGAAAAACGTCGATATGGCTTCCCCGGCAAGAGAGAAAGAAAGAAAAAGATATAAAAAGAGGGGAAAAGAAGCTTTGCCCCAAAGAGGAAGAGCCTTGCGGCCAAATTGCATGGTGGGAAGATGGGGTTGGTGGTTGAGTGCTAGATTGGGGGAGGTTGCTATTAGATTTTTGCTGTGGCCTTTGCTTTTCTTTAATTTTCAGTTTTTAATCAACTTTTATGCAAAATAATGGTGTTAAATTTAAAGTAAAGTGGAGGAATACCTGCAGTGGTGAAGTCAGGAATTGTCACGCGGGGGGGGGGGGGGGGGGGGGGGGGGGAGATGAGCGAACTTAAAAGAGTGTAAGGTCTAAATGTCAACAACCAAATCCTTTTATATAGTAATGTCTTCCATAATTTATCAATACAAACAAATTACAATTATTGCAGGCGAGGTTTCATGTCATGAAAACGTCGCATAATAGGCTTATTATCAATAAAAGCAAATACATCTCTCTCAATGTAAACATGCATGCTATCACTCAACCATTGATCTCCCATTTTGTTACGCAATGGTGTTTTCACAATGTTCATAGTAAAAAAAACTCTCTCCACCGAAGCAGTTGCAACCAGTAACACTAAAACCAACGTAAGAAGCTTATAAACTAACATATAGCTTGCACACCTTCCGGTCTTCACCAACTCCTTTGCAAGATCACTAATTTCTCTCAATGATGAAAACTCACTATGCATCTTCATATCATGAATGTAATTGTTAAGTTGAATTGGAAGATTCATGAGGTTCATATGATCAAAATCTTGAGGATAAAGTTGGGCTAAACCAACAATTTTTGCTTTGTCAAAAAATGCAAAATTATTCACCGGACTCCAACATGCCATACAAAGAAGCAACTCGGTGTTTATCTCATTGAAGCGATCATTCAATTCCTTTAGTTGCATATAAAAACTTGAAAATAGAGATCCACACGATAGTAATGGAAGTTTGTGAGTCTTGGAGTTTTACGCATTGATTTTACAAGTACGAAATGCAAATCATCCATGTTCGGAACGATAATCTCATGCTCCTCACAAAACCTTTGTACATCATCAAGCAAGTCCCCAAAGTCATCATCTCTCAAGGATTGTAGTCTTTGTTTGCATACTTCCACTAACGCCATCGCATTCGCAATATCTTGAGCTTTCTTTTGTAATGTGTGTGATAACTCATTTATAATTCTCAATATAAGTCTCATAAAAAAAAAGGTGAAACAAAAAATCAAAAGTTTATATGTTGTCGAATAACTTACTTGCTTCACCCAAATTGTCTTGGTTGCCATCATCTTTAATCCATCCAAGCACCTCCACCACGGTTTCAAACATAACAATAATGCTAACTTAGTACCATAATGTGAGTTCCACCGTGTATCACAAGTACGCATGAGACTAATCACTTGATTTAACCCTGTACCAATTTCAAGATCACCAATATCAAGAGCTTTCTTAATTTGTTCTTGTCATTTCTCTCTAAATGCACCACAACACTTACACGATGATCCAATAGTATTGACCAAACTACTAGCATTGTTGAAGAAAATGGCAACACCCTCACTTCCCTTTGCAACAGTTATAAGAGTTAGTTGAAGTTGGTGTGCAAAACAATGAACATAAAATGCTTGAGGATACTTGTTCAATAATCTTTGTTTTAAGGCCATTTAGTTCACCTTTCATATTACTAGCTCCATCATAGTTTTGTCCCCGTAACTAGGACATACTCAAATTTGTTGTAGCAAAAATAATCTCTCAATGGCATTTTCAAGCGAGCTACTAGTTGTAGAGGAGGCATGTTGCACATCCAAAAACCTTTCAATTGCTTCTCCTTTTTTGTTCACATAACGCAAGGCTACACCATTTGCTCTTTAGTTGAAACATCACGTGATCCATCAACCAAAAGAGAAAAAAATGCACCTTTCATACCTTTAGTGATTACATCAATAGTTTCAATGGCACAAGCATGGACAAGATCTTTTTGAATATCGGAAGAAGTATACTTAAGATTCTTGGGAGCATTCTCAAACACAACCTTCCTAACTTTCTCATTATGATTATGAAATTGCATAAGCTCCAAATAATTACCCCTATTGCTTGATTTCAACGATTCAAGGTGACCACAAAAGGCAAACCTTGTCCTAACAACCATCTTGTGCACTCAAGTGAGGCACTTAATAAAATCTGATAATTAATGTGAGTTTCATCGGTTTGCTTAATCACAAATGTTTCAACGTGCTGCTTTTGTGTCATCAAATCTCTAGCTACCTTGTCGTACAACTTTATTATATGAAGACTTCCCAACATCTCCCTCAGGGACTCGAAGATTTTCAGGTCATTTCTTCCAATTTGTAAACCCTTTCTCAGTGAAGACATTACTTCCAGTACTACCTATTTGATCGAAACCACAATTGAAAAGATAGCAATAATGGCAAAATGCAGCATATTTTAATGTACTATACTCCAACCACTTAAACTTATCAAACCAACCGGTGATAAAACATCGATTGTTGCTAGCTTTTCTTGGCATGATGTGGTCTTTAGGCTAACAAGGATCATTTTGGAGATAGTGTTTACAAATTGCTTTGTGATAATTAGGTGGATAATCAAGCATTCGACGTCTATGTCTGCAGGAAGATTAGCCAATATTTCATCCAACTCAGTGGCCTCACTTTGTTGTGAACTACCCGAAATATTTGAATGAGCACTTCTTGGAATATTTGAAGGAGGAGGAGCACTACTCGGAATATTTGAAGGCGGAGGACTACCCAAAATATTTGAAGGGGGATTTAAGCATTATTTCTTATAGTATCGTTCCGTTACGTAACTGTAAAATGGAAAGAAAAAAAATTCTTAGACTTCTTAGACTCTTAATCCTAGAGTAGACTATACTAATATGACTAATAACTAATCCAACCAACAATTCAATTAATCAATACCAATAATCATACAAATTATTCAATAAACAAAAATCCAATTCAACTACTCATATGAATAATTGTATACATTATTTAATAATTCAATTAATTAATCAATAATCAATAATTCAAATTTTACCCTAAACAATAATTTCATAATTTCATTCATCAATAATCATAGAATTCATATCAATAATCAATAACCAATAACCATATTAGTCTATTACCATATGATTCTATACCAATTAAACAAAAATTCGTATTAAATAATTAATTAGGGTTAGGGATTATAGATTTAGAAGTTAAAAAATTTACCTAAAAATTGGGAGTGGCTTTGAAGGCTAGAAATTGGCGGCTGGCAGCAGCAAAGGGGCCAAATAGGGTTGAGTGGGTCTTCCGTTCCGTTGCTGGGAATTGGAGGGGGCATCAGAGTTCTCTGATTGGAAAATGGTAACAAGAAAAGATTTGAGAGAGAGAGGTAACGGTGGACAAACGGTTCCCCCTATATATATATTTATTTTTTTTAAACAAATATGAAACGTCGTTATGATTTTTTTTAATTTTTTTTTACCAGGACCAAAATGACGTTATTTTAGCCTAGATTTAAAAAAAAAAAAAAAAAAAAAAAAGGCAAACCAGCTCTGCTGCGTAGCAGCAGAACCAAATCACTAGAGCGGCCCGGGTAGGAGTTCTTAGTTCCGACAACAATAAAGGGGCTGAACTAGCGCTCCTAGGCATGTTTTCCAATGAGGAGAGGAGTGGCCGCCACTCCTCACCCTCACGTAGCTTCGCCACTGAATACTTGTTATAAAACTAGAGAAGAGATATAGAGGATACACATAATTGAGAACAACAAAACCGCAGCCGAAAAGAATTAGTAGGTACTTTTTTTCATGTTCGTTCATATTTTTCTCAAAATTGAAAAACTAAATAATATCTTAAAGAAGAAAAACGCCTTACACAATTTTCCCTGTTTCCATGTTCTCTTACAATGAAGCTTCTCCCGAGTCCCAACCACCTCGTTCCTTCCCCTTCAGTTTCTCATACATGTACATGTATATAGTGCGCGAGTCCACTAGTCATATATCATAAATTCTTAATATGTTGGTGTCAACCCTTATCCAATTTGACTCAGGTTAGTAAAATACAAAATGAATATAAAACGTGAAAAATATATGTGTATTATTTGATTTGCTAAAAATTACTTTAGTTTTAATAAAATTTAATATTTATTAATTTAAATTAATTAATTGGTTTTATTTATTAAAAAATATGTAAATTTTATAGATTATTAAAAAAAGTGTGAAAATAACATGATTGAAAATCAAAAGTACGTACGTGTTTTATACGTTGGAGTTTTAAAAAATATACAATTAATGAATTATTAAAACATTTACAAAACGCGAAAGTATTTTTTAAAAATACATGAGTACATATATAATATGCATATTATATGCAAATTTACTAACATTTCAGTGACATGCATGCGACTTTTTGGGAAAAAAATATTGAAAATGTGGGTAAAAGTGATGAAAGGTAAAATTGGCCATTTTTAAAAGTTTAAAATTGGACAAAAGAAAAACTGACGAGACAAATTAACAGTAGGGTACATGTTCGAGGAGGAATTAGTAAGACACTCTTTAATAATTGAGGTAGTGACACCTCTCACATTAGCTACGTCCCTTGAAATTTCATTTTGATCATATTTTACCTCTTGTAACTCAAAAGTCACAACTTTCTCGAAACTCAAAATTCGTTCGAGTTTGACTTGTGAACTCTCTTTTCTCCCTGAAACTTATGGGTCGCCTACTCAAACATATGTGGGACTCAACATCCAATAGGACTATGCCACATGCAATAAATTTGATTATAAATATCAAATATGCATTAAAATTCAACAGTCAGAGAATATTAAGTTTAAAAGCAATTGAACAAATTAAAAAAGAAAAATGAAAAATGATTAGTCTGGCGCACCCAACATAAAAAATTAACAGATCTAAGGCAATGTGGAGTGAATTTTGAGTTTTATAGAGACGACTTTCAAGTTTCATGGGACAAAATATGATTAAAATCGAGTTCCAGGGGGAAAGTGGAGCGAACTTTGAGCTTCAAGTGGAGTAAAGTGTCGACTTTTGAGTTACAGGAAGTAAAGTAATATTAAAATCGAGTTCCAAGGAGGCGTAGCTAAAAATAAGCCTATCTTTTACGAAGCTGCTGGAAAGATGTATAGCTGCAAAGAAGGCTGAGATCCAATTGGATTTTGAGTGCTTATAATACAAATAATAAATTAAGCAATTGGAAATCATTGAACGCAAAAACATTACCAAATGTCTTTGGAAATAAGCCACATCACAGATTTATTTTTTCATAGGTGGAGAAATCTCGAAGACAAATCGCTTGGTTGACTTTCGTTAGTATGGGTCTCTCTGTGCTGCTGAGCAGGTGGAGTTTTCCTATTTCTAGCACCAAAAGACAAAAGAATTATATCACTTTTGATGAATGAGGCAAGATTTGACATAACAATTTTTTAAAAAGTCTCTATATAGATCAGATTGTGTGGCCATGCCACTTAGTCCTTGCCTCATTATGTGGAGACTCTATCACCAAATATATATATTAGGAATCTGTCGATCAGAAACGAATTCCTCTATATAAATGACCTAAAAAACTTCTTCTGCCTCATCCATCTACATATCAATTTAACTGGGGTAAGTAATCTTATAGAATTTTAACATGATCTTTGTGTTACATAATATATGTTCTTGCATGAAATAGATTTGATATTTTTTTTGAATAACAGAGGAATCTGAAAGCTGCTCAACAATGAAGTTCGTGGCTGCTGCCCTTATTTTGATGATGGTGAGCTCTCCCTTTGCCGCAGTGAATCAAATGAACATGGTGGATATCGACTTGACCGACACCTGGATGAGGATGGGAAGCAAGTAGTGTATCCGGGAAGCACTGCGAACAACCACCATTACATCCCCAGGCCGGACTTCAACAGCAAGGGTGGTGGTGACAACGACAATGGCGGTCGCTAAAATGATAGTCATACTTTAGTTGTTCATGGTGTGGGTTCGTTATAAGTGCTGTTTGTAATATATAAGCAAATAGTTCTTGCCTATATTAGTTTATGCTTTGGGTTTATGTAAAGTATGTTATATATATGATATGTAACTCTGAATAAGGCAGTGTGTAGTTGTATATGGTTATGTAATTAATGTTGGCGTCAGTCAATCATTTAGTTTATAAATTTAATCTTATAATTTATTCCTTGTATAATTGGGATTCTTATTTCCTATTATGTGGGATATTGTACAACTATATATTTACCTCCTAGAAAAAAGAATAAACATACAATTCAAACCCTAAACACTTTTATCTTGGTATCAGAGCAAGTTCCGGCCTGTCTCTTTCTCTTAGTCTTCTAGTCTTCTACCCTAACTGCCACCTATTTTTCTATTGGCTCCGGAAAAAAAAAAATATATATATATATATATATATGTGTGTGTGTGTGTGTGTGTGTGTGTGTATATATATATATCCTTCATCTTGTTTGACATCGTTTTTTATTTCATTTCTGGAATTGTTCCTAAACTAGATTTGGAGCTAGTGCTGGCCATTGAATTAGATCTAAATAATCTACTCATAAGGTTCAAAATACAGACAGTCAAAATACAGAAAACCTATAAGTTTACCTTCCTCGCGTATTTGCTAAACTCGTTCCCCGCTCATGTGATCTGCTCATGCCAACCCTATGGACTTATTGTTTGGAACACGCCTTATTGTTTGGTTGGGGAGTAAACAAACTTACTGAGAAGGTTAACAAATAGAATAAACTATAAATGAAAGGCTAGAAAATGAATCAGACTTGCAGATTATAAAGAGTATAACTCAATTACCACTCACTTGGCTCTGATACCAAATGGGGCTACCTAATGGTTATAAGGACAATTAGGAGGACAATTAGAATGATCATAGGAAAATCCAGGTAATGATATTTGATGTGGAGGATATTGATTAGAATAAAAAAATGCCATGATACCAATTATGATAGACAAATAGAAAGAATTGAACAAATGATTGATTGGTGTTTACCTTGAATTTGAGATACTCAATGAATTGACTGTGACTAAGAATTTTATGCCATTCAAAATCAGTAGTGATGAAAATATTCTTCATAATGAAAATAATGAATTCAAATTAATGATGCAGATATATTTGAAAATTAGTTTTATTGAAAACTTACTCAAATCTTACAATTGACGTTGCTGGCTATTGCCAATTGCAATGAAAAGCAAGGACATTGGTGCACGCAGGCATCCTTGGTATTGGAATTGAAAGTTGTTTACAAATTTTGACTGGGATATTACAAGCTGAGTTTTTCCTCTGTTCTCTTGAATTCGCACAAGTTTTCAGCTTCCATAGAGATGAGCTTAAGGCTTGATTAAATAGACTGATGATTGAAGATGGTTGAGGTCGAAATGATTGAAGCGGGAAACCCGGCTGTCATGAGCTGGAAGATGCTAAAAACAGGTGACTGTTGATTCACGCGACCATGATTGAAGAGCAGAATGATGGATGAATAGTAAAAAGTGATTTTACTATATATACACAAAACCCTCAAACCAGTGGTGTGGTTTCAAAGCAAGAGATCTACACCTAAAGGAAATACAGAAGAAAAACCAAACCCTGGAGACCTTAATCAAGCCCCTACAACTTGCTACCTTAATGGCAGACAGCCAAGCCGGGCCGATTACCAGTAAGACGGAGAATGGGCTGGCTAAGCCTAAAGCCCAAAGTTCAACGGGGAATCATGCAGGTAGCGTGAGGACTGACACTGGGCTAGCCGTTGGGCCAATCAGGAGACAGCCTTCTGGAAAACAATTTGGACCCAGATAGTATAGGCCAGCAGCTTTCATTATTGAATTTGATTTCATCCCAAGAACAATCTGATGATCCAAGTAAAATTGGCACTGCATTCACAACATTCGCTAACCAAGATCCTAGCTGGATAATTGACTATGGGGCTACAGACCATATGACATATGATGAATCCTTGTTTCACTACTTAACCATGCCACCCAAGGAGAATGTTATCACAGCAAACGGTGAAATTACTTCAATTATAGGAGCGGGTTCCATCGCCTTTACTCTCTCTCTATCTTTGCATAACACTCTTCTTGTTCCTTCACTGTCAAATCATTTACTTTCTGTTGGTCAAGTTACGGAACAATTAGATTGTGTTGTACTCATGTTTCCCACTTTTTGCCTACTACAGGATATCCAAACACGGGCAATCATTGGGCGTGGTACTAAGAGGAGAGGGTTATATTATGTGGATGATGTGGTACCGGGCCGAGTCAACCAAGTGAGCAGTGGTCACAACAACAAGGTTAAGAGAATCTGGTTATGGCATCATCGACTAGGACATGCATCTTTTGGTTATTTAAGAAAATTACTTCCGTCTTTATTTAATGGCGTTTCAAACTCTGATTTTCAGTGTCAGGATTGCATTCTTGCAAAAAGTCATCGTACTTCTTACCACTTGAGTCTCAATAAAAGATCAGTGCCATTTGAGTTAATTCACTCCTATGTATGGGGTCCCTCACCAATTGCAACGCGCCACGGTATTCGGTGGTTTGTTACCTTTGTAGATGATCGCACCAGAATGACTTGGCTCTATACCATGAAACAGAAAAGTGATGTTGGGCAAATTTTCCAACAGTTTTATCGGATGATTAAAAATCAATTTTCTCTTCCTATCAAAGTCCTGAGATCCGATAATGGTGGAGAATATCTTAATTCTGAACTATCATAATTTTTCGCAAAGCACGACATATTTCACAAGACTACTTGTCCTCAAACTCCTCAACAAAATGGTGTGGCAGAACGTAAGAATATATATATATTTTGGAAACTACACGGGAACTTTTAATTGGGGCTCATGCTCCTCATGCCTATTGGGCTAATGCAGTTACGTATTTCGTTTATCTTCTTAATCGAATGCCCTCTTGAGTTCATAACTTCCGAACTCCCATGGAAGTCTTGACGGATTATGTCACTCTACCATCTTCTCTTCAATTATCACCTCGCATATTTGGATGTGTGGCTTATGTGCATCTTCACAAGAATCAACGGAATAAATTGGATTTGTGTGTTGTTCGTTGTGTATTTTTGGGATTCAATAGCCAACAAAAGGGATATTGATGTTACCATCCACCTACTAAGCATTTCTATGTCACTATGGATGTCACGTTGTCTAAAATCGAGATGTTTTTCATCTCTGATCAAACCCACTGTACTCTTCAGGGGGAGTTAAATAGTAAAAATGAAGACTATAGTTGGTTTGATGTTCCACATGAACGAGACAGTTGGCATGGTCCTAGTAGTATAGGCGAGACCGAGACTGAGGACTTAAGTGTTATGAGCAACCCACCTGACCACGCCTTACCAGAGGGTCGCGACACATCAATTCAAAGACCAACAGTAGGCCACGACGTAGCAGTTCAGAGCCCGGTAGTGGCCAATGACACAACAAGCCAAAGCCCAGTGGATCTTGACCGTGAAACCCTTGACCGAGAGATAGCTCATGCAGCATCGAATAGTAGGTCTACACCATTTATAGATTCAGTAGAAGGTAATGGGTCCGCAAGTGATACTGAGACTGTGCAAACAGAAAATAACCCTCATTCTCCTCCACTAGTACACGCTCATGTCCCTGCGGATATCCAAGAGGTACGTTCTCATACACCAGATATTGTTGAAAATTCCTATATTTTACCTCCTAGGCAAAACCGTGGGAAACCACTTGACAGGTTTTCTCCGGAAGGAAAAGTGAGATATGCAATTGCACAATATGTGTCCACTCATCGACCATCACCCAAGTACCAAGCCATGGTGAATCAAATGGATGGGATTAAAATTCCAACAAAATTGGAAGAGGCTTTGTGAAACCCCCGTTGGGTAGAAGCTATGGGAGTATAAATGAAAGCCTTACAAAGAAACGAAACGTGGAATATAGTGTCACTACCACAAGGGAAGAGACCAGTGGGATGTAAATGGGTGTTCACCATAAAGCACAAGGCGGTGGGTCCATTGACAGATACAAGGCAAGATTGGTAGCTAAAGGGTACACACAGACATTTAGAGTTTACTACCAAGAAACGTTTGCTCCGGTCGCAAAAATGAATACTATTCGAGTCCTTTTATCTTTAGCAGCTAACCTGGACTGGCATTTGAAACAGTTCGATGTGAAGAATGCTTTCTTACATAGAGATCTGGAAGAAGAAGTATACATGGATCTTCCACCAAGATATGAAACACCGAATGAAGCAGGGAAAGTACGTAGACTCCAAAAGGCTCTCTACAGACTCAAACAATCACCTACAGCATGGTTTGGAAGGTTCATTGAAGTAATGAAAAAGTACGGCTATAGACAAGGAAATGCGAACCACACCTTGTTTATCAAACGCATGGGAGGTAAAGTTACTTTGTTAATTATCTATGTGGATGATATGGTAGTTACTGGTGATGACATAGAAGAGAAAAAAAGGTCGCAGGGGTATCTTTCATCAGAATTTGAGATGAAGGATCTAGGGGGCTTGAAATACTTCTTGGGCATTGAAGTTGCTCGTTCTCGTGATGGTATTTACTTGTCTCAGCGGAAGTATGTTCTTGATCTTCTTTTTGAAATTGGAATGTTGGCTTGTAAACCAGTTGAAACTCCCATTATGCAGAATTATCACCTGGAGATATACCAGGATCAAGTTCCTACCAATAAAGAAAGATATCGGAGATTGGTAGGACGGTTGATTTACCTATCACTTACACGTCCGGATATTGCGTATGTAGTTAGTGTTGTAAGTCAGTTCATGCATGCTCCTAGTGAGGATCACATGGCAGCAGTAATGCGTATACTAAGTTATCTGAAATGTGCACCGAGTAGAGGACTGATCTTCAGGAAGCATGGACATATGGAGGTAAAGAGGTATATTGATGCTGATTGGGCAGGAAACATTATTGATCGTCGCTCCACATTAGGCTACTTCACATTCATAGCAGGAAATCTGGTAACTTGGAGAAGCAAGAAGCAAAATGTAGTGGCTAGATCCACGGCCGAGGCAGAGTACAGAGGGATGGCACATGGAATTTGTGAATTGTTATGGCTCTGGATTTTTCTCACTGAGATTGGGTTCAAGCCTCAATGAGCTATGTTATTATACCGCGACAATCTAGATGCGAGAGAAATAGCCAATAATCCCGTTCAGCATGATCGTACAAAGCATGTGGAGGTAGATAGATACTTCATCAAAGAGAAGTTAGATGTCAAATTGATTAATATTCCATACGTGAAGTCTGAAGAATAATTAGCGGATGTGTTAGCTCATGCGGTTTCAGCAAGGGTGTTTCAAGACTTACTTGACAAGTGGGGCTTAGGAGATATCTATGCACCAACTTGAGGGGGAGTGTTGGCGTGAGTCAACCATTTAGTTTAGGAATGTAATCCTATAATTTATTCCTTGTATAATTGGGATTCTTATTTCCTGTTATGCGGGATATTGTACAACTATATATTTACCTCCTACAGAGAAGAATAAACATACAATTCAAACCCTAAACACTTTTATCTATTAAGCCATAAAAATAATAATATTCGCAATAATCAATCTTGGTTTTTAATCAACCAAAAATACTGATAGGTGATACTGTTCGAGGCAAAAGTTGGATGGCCTCTCGCATAGCTCCCCAAAGGTTGATGTCACTTGGCGTGTTTGTTAGTTGGGCTCCTGCTGCTTGGTGTGCTACTAGAGGAGTTCACAGTTAATTTGAAAGGTGCCTTTGTAGGGCCTTAGGTGTAGGTCTTGAGGCTCGCAATCAAAATTAACAAAATGTTTAGGCGTGCCACTGTTATCGCAGTATAATAGATGTAGAACATATTTGGTTTAAGTTAATTACTTGTGCCCCAAGTTACTCAAACTTCTTTGTCATCAAATGATTGTCGCATATGTGTTAAGTTTGCATGAAGTTCTTTTTTTTGCCTTGTAAACAAGGACTTTTAGTTTATGATCTTGTATGTTCAAATGTAGGGAGTCCAGAGCCTTTTAAACCATTTCCTCAATTCCAGATTATTCTTAATGAAAATAGGTTTATTAATTTAACCAAATCTGGGTGCAAATGAGACTCTTAAGTAAGAAATAACTAGTGAGAACCTGAATACATGCCAAAAAGTACATTTAAACGATAGATCTACTAAATTAAAGGATAAACAAAGAGACTCGGGCAAGATTTCACCTTGTCGGGTTAGGTTGAACCTCTTGCAGCCACTTCTCTTTGTGTTTATAGAGGTTGTACACTAAAAATGAATATATGGTAAATAGGTTTTACACAAGGGAATCGATACTACAACTCTAGGGAATGTAGCACAGCTTTTACACTAGACAAAAGATAGCTTTTCTAAGGAAACTATTGCTAAAATGACTGAATTTGGGTTGATTTCAGCTTTCTGGATGCAAATCTGGCTTGAGAGAAAAGTTTGTATGTTTGTTTGTTTGATTGGTTGAGTGTCCTTGTCTCAGATGCTTGCTTCCCCATTTATAGGCAATCTGGCCCGATTGCTTTTAGCTTTGCTCTTGCCCAAAAGCTTTTGGAGGGTAGTGAGTCATCAACTTTTTACTTGGAGTGCCACTAGAAAGTGCTTCTTGGTTGGTAGTGAGCTGTTCTCTGTCACTTGTCACTTCAATCATAGGCACGTGGCCGATGCCTTGGCCGATAAGGCTTCAATTTGTTCCAGGCTTCGTAGCTGGGCTTCGGGCATATTCATCTTGTTTTGGTGTCTTTGGGCCTCCCTTCAGTTAAGCCCAATATTCAAATATTAACCCAAACAGATATGTATGTATATATGCATGTTTACTGCAAAGGAAATCACGTATTGATGATATGTTTCTCTTACCGCAATTAGAAAAGAGATATAGTATCATAAGATCGATCATTCAATTTCTTAATTAGCATAAAATATACATATATACATGCATGCAATATGATGATGGTGTATAAAACTTAAACTAAATGAGTTATTGATGTGTGAAGATTACAATATTTATATACAGGTTACACACTTGGAGTATAAGTAATATTTCTTGTCATACAAAAATTATAAATACAAAATCAATCCCTAAACGAAAGGAGAATCCTAACCGGATTCACCTTCATTAACATCCCCCTTCAAACTTGACGGTCTCGGGAAAAGAAGTTTGGACTGTAGAAGAAAGAAATGAGCCTTGGAAAGACCTTTGGTGATTACATCTACAGGTTGACTAACAGACGGGATAAACTGAACCTTGTGAGTACCCAACTGAACTCGACCCAAGTAAATATTCTTAGTGCGAGCACGAAAAATTGGATTAGCAGCCACATAAGTAGTGCTTGAATCATCACCAAAAAGCAGAATAGGACCATGGGCCAGTTTATGGAGCTCACGAAGTACATAAGATAACTGGATGGACTCCACACAAGTATGAGTAAGAGCACAGTATTTGAATTTGGCACTAGAACAAAAAACAGTAGACTGCTTAGACGGCTTCACGAAATAAGATTAAGTGTAAGATATTTCTGAAATCATAAGAACAACAACAAAAAATTAGGATCATGGATTTGATAAACCAAAATTACAATAAATCAATCACAGTTTACTTATCTTTGGAATACGGAAGACATGGCGCTTGTGGATGGCAAATAAGTCGTCTACTTTCAACAAGCGGAAGTGTTCCAGCAATAATAGGGTTTTCTTGGAATGGAACGTGTGTTTTGTGAAAGCAGGGACACCCTTAATATAGTGATTAATGTTCCTCCAATTCCGCTTATTATAGTAATTGGAGGAATACACCAAATCAGTATTTAATCTTAATGTTGTCCCACCAAGGCATGTACAATATGTCTTACTTAATTAGGGTTTCAATTAGTTAATTAAATATATCTTGGTTCCATGATTCTTGCTAATCAATATTGAATCACGTTAAAAGTCAAATATCTTGAAGATCAAGTTATTTGCCTTTCAAGTAATTCAATTCATAATAATTGACAACTCAACATGAGTCTTACATTCTCCCACTTTAAGTATCAATACCAACAATTTGATTGCAACAAGAATCACAGTGATCACTGAACCAAAGATACAACAGTTATCCCTCAAAAGACAACTATTACTCAAACTGAATGTAGAACTATAGAAATCCAAATGCATATCTTGCTACATTTGTGTTTAATAATCACATGCACATTCAATCCAAGCATACAATTGCAGACTATGACATGGTGTTTGAAACTGATGAACCGAATATTAGTTTCACTAATCGAAATGAACTCTAGCATGAGTTCCTTGCACAAATTTTGTCAACTTAAACAATTTGATATAATAACAAAATTAGGATTTCTCATTAAAACTTATGAACAAAAGTTTAAGCAAAATTACTCTTACAGTATTAACCACTCACACTTCAATATTTCAAAACAAAAGGCAAGCTTTTACTCCCACTGACCAAAAGAGTTAAATACTTCAATTTTTCAAAAAACAAAAGGTAAGCTTTTACTCTCACTGATCAAAAGAGTAAAAACTTTATAAACGCCATCACAACGGAATAAATACCTTTTTAAATACTCCCACTAGTAAAGCATTGGTTGGGATCTACAATTGTAGAAGTTGTAAGCTCAAAACACATCAAATAACTTTTCTAACCTCATCTTTATGCCAGATAACTACAAGAAATGGTTCTTGTGACTGAAAACTACACAAACAATTAGTAAACTTTGTTCATCAAGCATTTGACAGAAATAGAAAACTTTAACTAAATGTTTTCTAATTGCAACAATAACATATAATTCTAAAATCATCTTTGGACAGAAACTGATTATATTAGGTTTGCATAGCCAAAACATAAAATACAAGGGCAAACGTATATAACTTCAACACTTTTGATTAGATGAAATATATACAATCCTGTCAATTCCATGCTTCATTATACATTGATTTATAGCTGGACTAATTAAATAAGAAAACAATTTTGAGCATATTAATTATCCATCAATAACATAAAAATCACAAGTTTAATTTCTTGAAAACAAACAAGAATTAATAAGTAAAACACTTTTGAGCAGAATGTACCCATTAATCCTTCTTGAATATGAATCTGGTCGTATTTTATTCATCAATTCAATATTGATAAATAACGATAGTGATTCAAACTACAAGTCCTGCAAGGTCAGTTGCATATAACAAATAAAACATAAACAAATATGCTGATTTACGTTGTATCTATAGATGCAAAATTGATGAGTGTGAAGCCCATAATATATTATTTCTTCCACTTGGGCAAACACTCCTCAAAATTGCAAGGTTCACAAATAAAAGTTTCATAAATAAAAAAAACGTAAGTAATGATCACATTTTATTTTATTTCAGTATTCGAGAAGACATACATATGTAAATATTGAAAATTAGATCACAAATTAAAATAATGAAACACAATAAGAGAATCCAAACTCAAATTTATGTTTTAATTCTAAAACAAAGTCGATTAAAATAAACACTTAGTTTAGATATTTCAATAACAACAATTTTCCAACAATAATTTTAATCAAATTTAGAACCCAGAGAAGTTTAAGGAAAAAGGTTGGCACATTTACCTATTTTGTACTTTATTGTGCAAAATACACCATGGATGTAGTAGAGTTGTGGAGGATTGAACCAATTGCCAATTGCATGATTGTTACACCTTTGAGCAGAAACAAATCATGCAAACATAATACCTGCATTGCTAGCCAAAACGTAAAATACACAAAGTACATATAGTTTCAACAACTTTGGCCAGATAAAAATATCTTTCGAAGTACTTTATGATTTGCAATATATACTAATTTATAGTTAATGAGTGGTTTCCTGAAATTCTCTTTGGGACAAAAGTACCTTCCATATAAATTGGAATTCTGATTTTTCAAAACAATCATTTAGAACAGTATTAAATAATCCATTTTGTTAGATATTAAATGATTCTCAAAAGATTAAATCAGAAACAAGAGTATGTTGTTATTGACATTGAACAATAAAGTTCTCGAAAGAGGAAACATGGTTATTTAGCTATTCAATAGGGACCAAAATGATAAATTAGTAAACTGACACCATTTTTCAATTTTAGCTCAAAAGACAATGATCATCATAATCAGAATTGATGATCAAGCAAAACATTTGACACACCCTGACCTGGAAATCAGGGCGTGCTGGCCATCACTAACGTGACGTAACCATAACGCAATGCGGAAGCGATAAGATAAGAGAATTATGAATGAGTAAAAGCTGAATACTAGCAGTACCATCCAAATGACATGCTAGCGAGAGTTTAAGTGTGAAATACACATAATCAGAGCATAAGATTCTAAATGCAGTCAAGTAGGACAATTACTAAATTACAACACCCGAGGGTGAGTCCTACATGTGTGAAGTTCGTCAGAATAGCCGTGGGGATCCTCGTGAGCTACCAAACGCTCCTAACTATAACCTGGAGGGGCGTAAAACAAAGTTGAGTGGGTCAGTAAAACAAAGCTTTCAAAACATTTCCTTTATCAACATATATAACCCCTCACTGTAAAACCTGTATACTTTCCCAGAAAATAGCATATAACATATATATCTCAACATTTCCACAAATCATCGTTCAAAATCCATAATATGAAAGTATGCCATGCCATATGCATCAAAACATAGTGAGGTTAGGCAAATATATATCAGGTAGAATAATAAATCAACCGGAGACCCTGCAGTGGTCCTGTATGGCTAATCATATAGCTCAATACCTATGTCTTCACACGAGTCGGAACCACAAAAGTGGTCTGTACGACAGGACTTGGTGTAATAATATGCTCTAGTGCAACTCTCATCAAACAGCTATGCGACGTATCGCAGGTCACCTACGAGTCGGAACCACAGAAGTGGTTTGTACGACATGACTTACACCTACTTGGATCCAAGGGAGCGTGCGGTGCGGGAGGTGAATATCAACATAAGCACTAACACCGGTGGTACAGGTTATGAGCTCTCAACACAAATCATATCATCAACACAATATAACTTACCTGATACCTACATGTGCGTCCACCGCATCATTTCACACATATGCATCATATATCAATTCGTATAATTCATATCAATTCTATGCATGGCATTTTAAAACATACTTTCATTTAAATTCGATTTCTGGGAAAATCAATAAGTATATAGGTATATAATGAAAACAATTGCCCACTCACTGGTATGTCGAAGGGTCGTAACCCCCGTGACGCCTTTGATTGCGCTCGTCCTCTGGATAGGTCTCACCTATATGCCAAACAACTATAATAACGTTATTTAGAGCACATAACCAACAATTCACAATAACTTCTCATACAATGCTCAACTGAGGTGTTTGAATATACCAACGTGATCTACACAACCTCACAAACATCCCCATATTTTTAAAATAATTTTTGGACCAGTCACGCGCCCCCACGCGCCGGGAATGGCACTTACCTACGCGCCCCCACGCGCGGTCACGTGCCAGGCACACTGACGGCAGACCAAACGGCGTCAGGAATATTCCGTTAACTGCTAACCGCATCCGTTAGATTTAACTAACGGCGTCAAGACTATTCCGTCCAAACTGACGGAATATTCCGTCTTCTTCTCCGGTGACTCGCCGGCCGCCGGTGACTTAGCCGGTTTCTGGGTAATTTTTCCAACTATGGTTTCTCACTCATTTTCATCCATTTTTCACGAAATTGGTATCAAAATGAAGCTCTAAGCATGTAGAACACATCTAAACAAGTTTCAAGGCTTGAAAATCACTAGATTTTACCTGAGAAAGCTCGATAGCTTGGCAAACTTTAAAAACCTTCGATCTCGGTCCTCTGACGTCCAAACTCTACCAACGAAGTACCCCGAGACTCGTGAGGACCTCTTTAAGCTCACTGTGAGCTTGAAATTCCCTGAAATGCAAGGTTTTACGTGTGCATGAACAGTGCACATTTTCGGGGTTAGGGTTTTTCGCCTAATTCGAAGGTTACAAGTTCCAAATTTGGTACCAAAATGCTCATAAGGTTGCAAGGATCAAGAATCTTACCTTTTTGACGTCGATCTGTGAAGAAATGGACGAGTTCCAACTTTGTCCGTACATGAACAGTACACGGGGAGGGGAAAAACCGAGAGGGGAGAGAGAGAGTGTGTCCACGGGAGAGAGGGAGAGTGAGGGTAGGCTAGGTATGTGTGGTTCTCTACAATCCTAACCACATAAAATAAAATTAATTAGGTTCCAAATATTTTTCCAAAAACTTAGGGATATAACTTATTAATCAAATATAAATGTCACACACCTTAGCAACCTTTAGGGCAATCCCGTCATTTCATGTCCTCGATAAAATAATTCCGGGATGGGCTGTGACAATCTACCCTCCTTATAGAATTTCGTCCTCAAAATTCACAAAACCAATCAAACCACTAATACTCATAGAACAACCTCGGATACATCTCTCTCATTCGATCTTCAGTCTCCCAAGTAGCTTCTTCTACCGAGTGGTTCCTCCACAATACTTTCACCAAGCTCACTGTCGTATTCTTTTAAACCTTGTCTTTCCAATCCAAGATAGTCACTGGTTCCTCATCATACGTCAAATCCGGATTAATCTCCAAAGGTTAAGGAGGAATCACATGTGAAAGATCTGAAACATAATGTCGAAGCATCGAGACATGAAACACATTATGCACCTTAGATAACTCTGGGGGCAACTCTAATCTGTAGGCAACTTCACCAATCTTTTCAGTAATCACATAAGGTCCTATGTACCTAGGACTTAACTTGCCTTTTTTTCCAAACCGAACCACACCTCTCCAAGGTGATAATTTCAAAAATACCAAATCACCCACATTATAAACCCGATCAGTGGCATGTCTATCCGCCAAACTCTTTTGTCGATCTTGGGCCGCTTTCAGGTTAGACTTAATCACTTGAACATTCTGAGTAGTCTCTTCCACTATCTCAGGGCCCACCAAAGCTCGTTCACCTACCTCTGACCAACACAAAGGTGTACGGAAAGCTCTACCATAAAGTGCCTCAAAAGGTGCCATACCAATACTCGAATGAAAACTATTATTGTAGGCAAATTCCATCAAATCCAAGCGATCATGCCAAGAATCACCAAACTGCAACACTGAAGATCTTAGCATATCTTCCAACGTCTGAATGGTCCTCTCAGATTGACCATCTGTTTGAGGATGATAAGCAGTGCTGTAAAGCAATCTCGTACCAAGAGCTTCTTGAAAAGCCACCAAAAACTTAGAAGTAAATCTTGGGTCTCGATCAGAAATAATACTCACTGGAACTCCATGATACTTCACAATCATCCTAATGAACAATTTAGCCAACTTATTCAGATGATACTTCTCCCTCACTGGAATGAAGTGCGCTGACTTGGTAAGCCGATCTACGACCACCCAAACACCATCAAAACCATTCTGCGTACATGGAAGCTTATACACAAAATCCATAGTGATATTTTCCCACTTCCATTGAGGAACAGGAAGCGGCTGCATCAACCCAAACGGCTTTTTCCTTTCCTCTTTAACCTGTTGACAGATGATACATCTACTTACATATTCTGCAATCTCCCTTTTCATACCCGGCCAATAATAAAATGGTCGAATGGTATGATACATCTTAGTTCCTCCTGGATGCATGGCATAAGCCGAACAATGTGCTTCATCCAAAATTTCCTTCTTTAATTCCTCATTATTAGGCACATACATCTTATTCTCTTACATAAGCATACCATCTGATTCCCTGATTCTGAAATCTTTCTTCCTACCTCTCTCAACAGCCTCAATTATATCCTGAGATTCCTCATCATTCACCTGAGCTTCACGTACACGATCAACCAACGTTGGCCTGACTTGGAAACTGGCAATAAATGCTTCCCTTCGATCTTCCATTTCCAACTTCACTCCAATAGACCTTAAATCCGTAAGAAGAGGAACACGACAAGCATACAAAGCATTAAGTCCGCCTTGAGGTTTCCTACTCAGTGCATCAACTACTACATTTGCACGACCAGGATGATACTCAATCGTGCAGTCATAATCACTTAGTAACTCCAACCATCTTCGCTGACAATGATTAAGATCATGCTGAGTAAAAAGATACTGAAGACTCTTATGATCTGTGAAGATCTTACATTTCTCACCATAGAGATAATGGCTCCAAATCTTCAAAGCAAAGACAATAGCTGCCAACTCAAGGTCGTGAGTAGGATAATTCCTTTCATGAATCTTCAACTGCCGAGAAGCATAGGCAATCACTCTATTATGCTGCATCAAAACACATCCCAAACCATTCAATGAAGCATCACTGTAAATCTCAAAATTGCCACTATCATCAGGAAGTACCAATACAGGTGCATGAGTGAGGCAATACTTCAACTGCTGGAAACTCTGCTCACAACTATCATCCCACTTGAACTTAACATCCTTCCTGGTTAACCTTGTTAGTGGTAAAGCAATCATAGAAAAATCTTGAACGAATCGTCGATAGTACCCTGCTAGACCAAGGAAACTCCATACCTCAGTGACAGTTCATGGTTGCTCCCAATTCTCCACTGCTGCAATATTTTGAGGATCTACTTGAATTCCTTGTGCCGATACAACATGCCCCAAAAATGCCACTTGATTTAACCAAAACTGGCATTTACTAAACTTGGCATACAAACAATGCTCCCTCAATTTCTCTAACACCAAATGAAGATGTCGAATATGCTCTGTTTTTGATTTAGAATATACCAGAATATCATCAATGAAAACAATGACAAACCTATCAAGATATTGCTGGAATACTTCATTCATCAACCTCATAAAAGCTGCTGGTGCATTAGTCAATCCAAATGGCATCACCAAAAACTCATAATGTCCATAACGGGTCCTAAAAGCCATTTTAGGGACATCCTTATCTTTAATCTTCAACTGATAGTAGCCCGATCTCAAATCAATCTTAGAAAATACACATGCACCCTTAAGCTGATCAAATAAATCATCAATACGAGGCAATGGATAACGGTTTTTAATCGTTACCCAATTCAGCTGCCTGCAATCAATACATAATCTCAGAGTTCCATCTTTCTTTCTCACAATCAATACTGGGGCTCCCCAAGGTGAAGTACTAGGTTGAATAAAACCTTTATCAATTAATTCCTGCAACTGAATTTTCAACTCTCTAAATTCAGCCGGAGCCATTCTATATGGAGTCAAAGATATAGGATTCGTACCTGGAAGCAAATCAATAGAAAACTCCACATCTCTGTCTGGCGGCAATCCAGGTAAATCATCAGGAAATACATCAGGATAATGCCTGGCTACTCCAACTTCCTCCATGCTACTAGGAGTAACATCATTTAACACCACATGTTCTAAGCATCCTTGACAACCTTTCGATAACAACTTATTTGCCCTCATGGCAGAAATAACACCTTGCCTCACCCCACTTCTCTCACCCACAAACATAACCTCAGGTAGTCCAGGATGATGAAAAGTGACTGATTTCCCGTAACAATCTATATGGGCACGATTATAATGCAACCAATCTACCCCTAAAATCAAATCAAAATCCACAATATCTAACGAGATAAGATTAGCTGGTATAACTACATCATCTATCATCACTGAACACCCTGGATAAACACTATCAACATGACATATATCCCCTCTAGGCATAGCAAACTCTAAATCAAACCTTAGAGGTGTAGGATGAGGTTGTGTCATTTGAGCAAATGTATGAGAAATCACAGAGTGCGTAGCACCACAATCAATCAAAACTCTAGCAAAGTGACCAAGGATGTTTAACGTACCCATAATCAAATCCGGATGGTTCTGAGCATCTTGAAGTGAGATGTTGTTAATACGTCCCTGGGTTTGCTGTCGTCCTCCACGACCTCTATTACTTTGATTACCTCGCCCCTGAGAACTACGTCCATGTCCTGTCTGGCTAGACTGCCTAGATAGTCCTGCACTGCTAGCAGCAACCTCTCCCTGCTGGAACTAACCTCCCTGATACCACTGAGATCCGCTAGCTGGCATAGAAGGATACGAAGTATAACCTCCAGGATTTTGGGAATACCCACTCTGAAAATAAGGATCCAGGGAATACTGATACTGTCCTGAAGCATAGGGAACGGCATCACCCTGATAGTGGTAAGCAGCACCACCCTGACTCATCTGACCATAACTGTCTGCTGTGGGATTCTGCTGGATCGGCGCTGGATGAGGCATAACAGACTGCTGAGGCCTCTGCTGACTCTGGGGACACTGTGCAGCTCTATGTCCTGTCTGTCCATATGTATAGCAAGCACCGCTACCTCTCCTGCACTCCCCATAATGTCTGGAATTACAACGGCGGCATAATGGAGGGCCTGAACCACCAGCACCACCAAAATCTCTCTACCTCTGAAACCTGGGTCCACCAGTAAATCTTCCACCTCTCCTCGGGCCTGTAGCACTAAATCCTTCACTAGAAGAACTCGAACTTGCTCCACTTTTCTTGAAATTCTATGTCTTACAGGGTCCCGAAGTCAAAGTACCTTTACCCCTATCATCTCTTCTCTGATTATCACCATTCTTATCTTCTTCTTCTTCACTTTCACTAGGCAAGTTTTCGGAGTCCTCAATCTGAACCAAAATCTCAGAAAACTCATGATAAGTGGTGCAAGGAATAGCACTGGCAAGTGTCCGCCATTTCTTCTTTGTTCCCAACTTAAAGCGACGAAGCATTTCCACATGATTAACAGTCACTTCTGGATCATAGCGAGATAAGTCTGTAAACTTCCTATAGTACTCATTCGCCGACATTTTCTTTTGCTTCAACTGAGTGAACTCTTGCTTCTTACGATCAATATACTCTGGAGGAATGAATCTTCTCTTAAATGTCTCTTTAAATGTTCCCCAATCAGCTGCTGCTGCAGGTGTCATAAATTTAGTCTCATTTTCCCACCAACCTGGAGGTTCTCTTCCTAGAAACCACATAGTAGTCTCGACCCATCTACTAGCAAGAAGATTCCCCTGACTCTGCATCACCTGATAGGTCTTCTCAATACAGTCTAACCACTTTTCTGCTCTTTCATGACCCTCATTACCAATGAAATGGTCCAACTTCAGATTATATACGGTCTCCAGGGGTGTTCTCTGAGGAGGACGAAATGAAGTCTGAAAGGCATGGGCTATGGCTTCCCCTAACTGAGATACATTGGGGAAACTGGGCTCAGAAGAAGAACGTGGATCCCTACGAGGCGGCATTGTTCTGACAGAAAACACTAAAGAAAATTAGAAAATTCACAATTTATACAGGACTACAACCTAAGCCCTGATACCAAACTGACACACCCCGACCTGGAAATCAGGGCGTCCTGGCCATCACTAACGTGACGTAACCATAAGGCAATACGGAAGCGATAAGATAAGAGAATTATGAATGAGTAAAAGCCGAATACTAGCAGTACCATCCAAATGACATGCTAGCGAGAGTTTAAGTGTGAAATACACATAATCAGAGCATAAGATTCTAAATGCAGTCAAGTAGGACAATTACTGAATTACAACACCCGAGGGTGAGTCCTACATGTGTGAAGTTCGTCAGAATAGCCGTGGGGATCCTCGTGAGCCACCCAACGCTCCTAACTATAACCTGGAGGGGTGTAAAACAAAGTTAAGTGGGTCAGTAAAACAAAGCTTTCAAAACATTTCCTTTATCAACATATATACCTCCGATTTCAATTTCGTTTGCGCCTACATGTTTGTAGTGACGAGCTTTACGAGGATACGCTAGAATGTTTCATACGTCTCTCAATCCTCAGGTCGAAGAAAGTCAACACCCTCTCCTCTATGGGCATTTTCATCAATTCACACTTTTAAAATTTATAAAATCATAGAATTAGGGACGGGTTGTCACAAAAATCATTGCACACCAACACAAAATTATGGAAACATCAAAATCAATTTTCATGAAATGGAACAGTAGAAGGCATCCAACCAAAACGATAAGCAAATTTTCTTTAGTATGTGAATCATCTTCAATAAACAAATTTGCTTATACCTTTATATCGGACCCTAAGCTTGTTGTGCAGCTCTTATACCACACGTAAGATATTTCTGAAATCAAAAGAACTACAACAAGACATTAGGATCACGGATTTGATAAACAAAAATTACAATAAATCAATTAAAATGGAATACGAAAGACATGGCTCTTGCGGATGACAAAAGAGTTAGTGTTCTAGCAATAATAGGGTTCGCTCGGGATGGAACGTGTGTTTTGTGAAAGCAAGGACACCCTTAATATAGTGATCAATGTTCCTCCAATTCCGCCTATTATAGTAATTGGAGGAATGCACCAAATCACCATTTAATCTTAATGTTGTCCCACCAAGGCATGTACAACATGTCTTACTTAATTAGGGTTTCAATTAGTCAACTAAATATATCTTGATTCCATGATTCTTGCTAACCAGTATTGAATCATGTTAAAAGTCAAATATCTTGAAGATCAAGTTATTTGCCTTTCAAGTAATTTGATTCATAATAATTGACAACTCAACATGAGTCTAACATTAAACCATGAAAAAGAAGTACAGATCCTCTCCGGATCTAAAAAAAATGAAGCCTAAGGATCAAATTATCCGGACCGTTGAAATTTGATCCAATGGCTACAAACAGGGGGCCCCTCTAAAAGTTATAATAATTGTAGCCGTTGGATCAAATTTCAATGGCATGGATCATTTGATCCTTAGGCTTCATTTTTTTTTAGATCCGGAGATGATCTGTACTCATGAAAAAGTAAGCACCCAGACGTAAAGGTCACGTGTCAAGACATCCAGCCAGTTATCATCGGAAACACATGTACAGTAAGGGATCATAAGAAGGTTGAAATTGAATCCCAAGCTCCAGGGTGCCCTTAACATAATGTAAAATGCTCTTAGCAGCATAATATTAGGGCGTGTCAAAGTTAGAGACTAAAAAAACGAGTCTGGATCCTCTTTGTGAGGATCCCGAGGATCCATGAATCGTGTCTGTTCATTGTACATCATGCAGTTAGAAATCATTTTAAATATTTTTATTCAGAACATTTTAAATATTTTTATTTAAAAATAAACATAAATAGTACTTGACAAAAACTGATCGCACGATATACGATGAACGGACACGATTCACGGATCCCCATGATCCTCACCAAAAGAATCCAAAGAGAGTCATGTTGGTAAAAAAAACCAACAGGTTAACGAAACTCTATGAAATCAGTGAGTGGAGAATCGCTTACGGTTTATGGTTCAACCAAAGAAGTACGTCGTGTGCTCCTGATCAATTTAATCATCTTGGCTATTGATATGTGAACTTTGAAACTTTATCCAAATAAAGAACAAATAAACATTTGGCAATGAACGGAAATACCGAAACGTTTTTGCTCAACTTCTATCATTCGATGTGAAACATTCTCAACAACTGTCGCCGTACGAAATTTTCCCTCCCTACAATGAGTTGCATAAAACTCTTGGAATGAAAAAAATGGTCAGGGATCTGTTGTCTATAATTTGATATCTTTTTTATGTCTATTTTTTATTTTTTTTTTTTTTATTTCTATCCATCAACTTAACGCTGTTAACTTTTCATAAACCAATTAAAAAACAAAAAATTAAAGAAAATAAAAATTAACACCCGATAACCACCCACTGCAATCACACCACCGCATCATCGTGGACGCTGCTCCTTACAGGTGAAGAAGCTTTCTTTCCTTTTGTTTCCTTCAAATTCTCGTACTAGATTGTGATCGATCCATCTCGTCAAATAGCAAAGAGTATACTAAGTTTGAAATTTGAGGATATTTACTCGATTGAATTGATAGATGATGACAAGTATCGATACGGCTTCGCCTGCAAGAGAGAGGAATAAGAAGATATAGAAAGAGAGGAAAGGAAGCTTCGCGCCAGTCAGTAAGAGCCCTGCAGCCGAAATGCATGGTGGGAGGTTGGAGTTGGCGGTTGCGTGCTAGATTGGGGAGGTTGCTGTCAAGTTTTTGAAGTGGCCTTTTGGTTTTCTTTAATTTTCAGTTTTTAACAAAATTTTATGCAAAATGACAGCGTTAAGTTTACAGTTAATATTTGTTAAACAAAAAGAAAAAAGAAGAGACAGAAAATATACATGATTGGAACAAACCCTCTCCGAAAAAGAATTACTAGATGCTTTTTCATGTTCATTCTGTTGTAGGCATAATTTACTGAAAAAAAAATTATGGAGGCCAGAGAGAGGGTACGGCACATAGAGAGAGAAGAGAGAGATGTGTGATTGTGAGGTGTGTGTTGTATCACACCATTGTGTCTTTATTTATAGTAGTAGGGAAGGTAAATTCCTTACCCCAATAGGATTACAACTCTAATAGGATAATATCTAGTCTAAGATATATGGTAGAATCCCATAGGGATATCCTAGATATGTTAGGATTTACACAATCACATTCCTAATCTAATAGGACTGCAACACTCCCCCTTAAGTGTGTAAATACTCAACTAAATGGCGCATCAGGTCTTCAGCGATGAAGTAAGTACAGTTGATGTCGTCAGCACAATGAGCGAATTTGAGTCTCAGATCAACGGAAGAATGCATAAAAGGTAAAACTCACAAAACCTTGCTATGGTAAAACCCACGGTGGGATAAAAACCCATAGACTAAGGAGAAAAGTGAAAAGTTGCATTAAGTCAAAACTATGTCTTCTGAACGCAAGTAGAAGAGCTCACAAGGGTATGACTAGCCCATGATGGGTGTCTCGTCAAAACCTAGTTAGGTAACAAAAACCAAGTGGGAAAAATGCTCCTAATCATAGGGAAAAAAGTACATTAAGATCAAGTAAGTATACTTCTGGATACTCCCCCTGAGTTTGACAAAACTTCCAAATGAGAACTACAAGCATTGCATATGAATAGTTAGGCATACCAATTCCTCGGACAAGCTTCTAGAAGGTTGACTTCAGCGGTGACGTTGTGTAGAGGTTGGCAAGGTTGTCTGGGATCAGCTTGCATGACTTCAATCTCCTGATGCTTTGCTAATGTAGATGTAGACGCAATATGTCTTGGTGTTGACTTCATTGATGTATCATGTCTTGGTCGGGTTGATACATGCAGCATAATCTTCATGGATTGTCGTCGGGACTCAACGATGGATGAAAACAGCAAGTACTTCGAATATGCTCAACAAGAACTCCTAAACATGTCTCACGTGTTGCGTAGTGAAGTGAGGTGAGTCTTGGAACGATCCGAAGGTTTCGCAACTAAGGTCATATTGTGGACCTCCAAGATATTGCGATATCTCTAACGGTAAAGACATAACCATTCGAGAATTTGCCTTGTGCGGGTTTGATAAGTAACCAGCGTCAGCATAACAACAAGGCAAGCATCATTCCAAGGACCAAAGGGGTCAGATCCGCTCGAGATGCATTAGGATTAGCCCAAATTCGTAGTACCTTTCAAGGTAGCAAAAAAATGTCTTTAATACCAATTCAGCGGTTGCCGTGTAGGTGTAATGCTGCATCTTTACCAATAGATCAACATCGAATGAGATGTCTTATGTAACACAATGAACTAAGTACAACAAAACGCAAAGTTGAACTCAGATATGGAACTTCGGGTTTCATAACCTCTTCAAGGGTCTCATTTGCATATAACGTATGGACGATCATAGATATACTCAAAGGTAACACCTTCGAGGTGTAGTTCAACTGGTAGACCAAAGTACCATCAGAACAACGCTTGAACTTCAGTTCGAGGTATAAACGAGGTTTCCGAAATTCTTCATCTCAAATTTCGTCTTCAGGTGCGAGTCAGTTTTCTCAAGCTCTTCCAGAGTCTTTAGTAAGATTCATGTCAACGACATAAACTGTAACTCTACCAATTCGGAATACGACTTCATAGTTTAACATGCAAGGGCATAATTTATATCCTTAACTAATCAAATAATCACTTAGACGAGTATACCACATCTGCCGGATTGCTTCAATCTATAAGTGAACGCCTCAAACAAGTTAAGAAGGTGTTCCATGGTTTGGAACTATTTGAGTTAGTCCATGTAATTCTTTGGGAACTTACATGTAAATCTCTGTATCTATATCCCCATGGAGAAACACTAACCACATTCATAATGTTGTAATCAATCACAGGGCGTTTGAGAGAAACCTTACACCGTAAGGCGTGCATCATATCGCACTGTTTCATTCATCTCATTACGCTTCCTTTCCCACTTGTAACACAAAGGGTTACCTTGGGTAGTCTAGGAACTATAGGTCCAAACACACTTTAGTAAGGTATTTAACCTAGATTGTGATTTCGATTGTCCAATCAGTTCTACGTTGTCATTAATCAACAAAACACGGTTCGATATCGTCGCTTTTCATTTATGTCAGTAGCTACCATATAAGTGAAAACATCATCGATGATAATCTCATTCCAATTCCATTATCTCATCCAAACTAGTATACTGGACCAAGAACTTCAAGTCTCAAGAGTAATCCAGATTAATCTCATGAGATGGAAATGATTTGAGACAGGGATTAAGTATAAATTCATTTTGTGCCATGAACTTCCTCTTCTAAGGAAGTGAATCCTATGAACTGAGTGATCCGTCATGCTTCAGGCCAAGACATATTGTTTGGCTATCCGTCAGTGTACTGGACCATCTAACGGGGACAGCCAAACCATTATTCAGGGCCGCACATCCTTTGAGGATGTTGACTCGACGTCCGTTAAGTACGTCTATCCTTCCAGGCATGTTTGCAGCTGGTATATGATCTCGTCACTTTAGCTAAATCAGAGGAAAGTGTCTAAAGTCTGAAAGCTTGAATACATCGTACTTGCTTATCATACTTGTGCGGTAGGGGGATCGAGATGAGACATAGTGGGCAACGTCCACGCAAATTCGCGATGTTCTACAGGAACATTGACGTTCTTATCTCCCCTTAACGGTGGGAAGACTGTCTCATTGAAGTGACAGTCCACAAATGAGCAGTAAAGAGATGGCATGCAAGGGCTCTAAGAGAGCTAGTGTGAAGGAGAATCGTAATCGACAAAAATTCACATCTTACTTTGAGGACTCATGTTGGTATGTTATGGCGGTGCAACTTGGCACATGGAATGCACACCCAAAGCGTGTAAATACGAAGCTTCATGTTCGTATCTAGTAACCAACTGTAACGTCGAATAGGTTGGGTGGCAATGGGCCTCAAGGCGGACCAACATAGCTGCGTACAAGATTGCATAGCCCTAGGCAGAAACTGAAAACTTGGTGCATTCACCAAGGTCCGAGCGATCATTTAAATTGCATTTTATGATCATTGTGCGAGGCTATTTGGGGTGAACATGGGAATTCAATGTTCAATTATAAACCCAAAAGACATGCAATACTTATCGAAAACCGTCGATATAAACGCTCAGGCATTATCCAGTTTTCCAGACTTTATGGGATAAGTAGAGTGGTGAACCCTTAAAATCGGCTAGGAGGTTTAGCAACAATGTGTCTGGACAAACATGTGACTAGTATGTCGATTCATCAACCAAAACCATAACTATTTATATGGTCCCCATTTTGGTTAGATTAATCCATATATATTCTCTTAAATCCACTGTGAAAAATGGTGATTTCGTATCTTTGCGATGGATGATTCAGAAAATCAATTTCCCCAATGAGCAGGCTTAGCAAAGTGTGCTTGTAGGCACAAGGTCTTTACTTCGGGTAAGGAGATGCATCGTGGCATCATTGTTCGACCTAAGTGTCCCAAAAGGTCGTGCCAAAGCAAGTAAACTGCTCGAATCACCGGGCTCCAGGTCGGCCACATGTGGCTTGTTTCCAGTTGGGAAACAGTCCATTGGCCCCAAAGTAAAGCTTCAAGCTCATTTTTGGAGGTGGTGCAAAGATATTCCACTTTATTTTATGCAGTGGTTTCATTCATGATCATTTTTCTCTCGAATATTCATAAGCTCAACGACGTTCTTCCGAAACGAGGAGAATATAAGGTCTCTGACATGGTAATTTAGTACCATTCATACAACGAGGAGCATGCCAATGCTCTTAATCAAGTTGGATAAACCTGAAGTCATTGCTAGAGATGTGATTTAGGTATAAAGTTAGTGTGTGTAGTATCGCATTCATCCAGACAACTAAATTTCCCACATTCATACCTAATCACGTATTTAATTGAATTCGGTCACATGTATACAAGAAACATGATTCAATTAACTCATATTCGAGGACAATATCAATAAGATTATCCATAACTAAAACAAACACCAAATGTGAATCCAATAACATAAAAAAAATGTTCACAAAGTAAATGGTTTACTAAGGGGATTCAGCCAACAAGGTCATCCATGTCAAAATTCTGCTTTTCCAACTATGTTTGGTGGAGCAAAATTAGTCTCACATATTGACTACCAGAATGATACTCTTCAACAACATTAGTAGGGGCATAAACAGGTGCATAACCAATGATCTATTCCATTGAGACAGAAGTAGATTCTGTAGGGTTGAGGTTTGGGTATACTATCTATATTCTTGAAGTTTTAAGTCTTAAGTGCCAAGGATCATGCTTCGGGCATGACGCCATACCTTGGCAGGCCCTGATTCTACCATATGTTATAAAAAACAAACTCGAAATTGGATTGCGAGAAAGACAGACCCAGATTTGGGTTTTGTAGGCTTCAAGTGAAGCTAAAGGGGTTTGTTCGGTAGGCTTCTACCGAAGCAGAGCACTACCATTCGGTGCATCTCTGCCGAAATAGAGCATACCCTTCAGTGCATCCCTGCCGAAGTAGTATCATCATTCGGTAGACTCCAACCGAAGCTGAGTCTATACCGTTTTCTCACATTTATAGTAGTAATCAGATCCGAAAATTTGGTAAACTTCCACTTTCTGCACTACTACTTCAGGAAAGTAGAAGGACGAGAAAAGTATTCTTTAGTCAAAATTCGATTTGATTTATAAACTACAAAGTCATACTCATTCATTAACGTAATCATGGTGTGCTTCAGACAATGTCTTTCATGATTAAATGGTCCGTAGGAGCAAGCCAAAGAGCCATAGAATCCTCGTTCGGGAGGTACTTCCGTTTGTAGTGCTTTGGGCATAAGTTTTCGAATGAAGAGCATGGCGGGGGCTTATTCAACTCTTCCATGCCATTGTTGGCTTCAATGGTTTCTCAGCTACTTGATAGTCAAGTGGAGATTCACGTCTTATACCCCACACCAAATCAGGAAAATCAAACTTATTATGGTACAACAATCCACTGAATAGAGGGAACAAGATTGTGATTGGTGCTATAGAAAATAAGATCTCTAGAAACATCAAAGTGAGAACATACGGGTTCTAAGACATGGTTTACATGAAAAATGTAAGGTTTTCATGGGTGTATTACTTTATGAAAACTTCAGGTTTCAAAGGCGCTAAATTTGAAACTACAGGTTCAATTTAGTTTATGAACGTTTAGTTCATAAAAGAGAAGTTCCTGCAAGAACATATAGTACAATATGCTGATTTAAGTGTAGTGGATTTGAGTTGTTTTAGGAACTCAAGTGTGAGTGCTTCAGGACTACGAAAGTGAGTCAACGGTTCAAAGAAAAGAAATAATTTATTGAATTATTAATTGCCAAAAGTGGACTTTAGGCCAATAATTTTAGATTAATTGTCAGATTAATGGACTGATGGTCACTTTAATTGATTCAATAGATCATAACAATTCAGGAATGTTCGTAGAAGCAAAAATAATAATAACACTCGGGGTAAAATTATAGCCCAATCTCGGTGGGCTTGGGTGGCAAGGCCCTAAAAGGGGTTTAATGGGCCACAGGTTGGCTACAGAGTAGCCCAATCATGGCTGCAAGCCACGAGCCGTATATGGGAAGGAACCCAGCAGCCCAAGCTGCTAGTTTTTGGGCCAAAATAGCGCAAGGGGTCACGGGCCCAACACGAGGGCTGGCCTAGGGTATGCGTACAAAGCCGAGCTTCGTTGTGGATCATTTTTGGTCAAGCATATATGCAAGGGCTATCTTGCTGTGGTCTCAGGCTGAAGTGCTAGCAAGCCCAGCATTCGCTTGCTTGGGTTGAGGTGCTACAAAGCCCAACCGAAGCTAGCTTTGTGGTTCAGCCGTGACATGGCGAGCCCAGTACCCATGAAAGTTGTTGCAGGCGGGCCTGGGTAAGGGAACGAGCCCAACAAGCATCAGGCTTGCTAGTGATGGGCCTAGGGCATATGAACAAGCCCAGCAGAGCTTAAGGCCATGCTGGAGTAGGCTAGGGCTGCAAGCCCGTCTAAGAAACCCAAAAAAGGCATTCGGCCTGGCTGTCCAATGTCTGCAGCAAAGCCCAAAGGGCTGCTGCAGAAGTCAGACATCAAAACGACGTTGTCCTAGGCTCAATATGGCTGCAGGCCAGCCGGCGTTCATCGGTGCCAGCGGTGGCACGACGGAAAGCCATGACTTATACCGCAAAATCCCAGAAAAAAATTTCTTTTTTTTTTCGAATTCTAAGGTTAAAAACCCTAATTGCTTCTAAATTAATTTCGATGCTTTGACTCACAAACTCCACACAGCATAATTGCATATTGCATGAACAAATATATATATATATATATATATATTGACAAAATATATGAACACATATGCAATATATATAATTGAAAGGGAAATATAAATATAGGGGGTTCATGCATAGGGGTGGAAAAAATTCCCAAAAATCCCGAACCAAGCCGAAAAAATACCGATCCCAAACCAAAAATGTCCCAAACCGATTTTCCCAAAATTTTCGGTATGCTATCCCGAAAAAATACCGAAATTTTGATATGGGAATCAGGATTGTCTTCCCAATATTTCGGTATTCCCATACCGAACCGAAAATATATATTTTTAATTATTATATATATATATATATACACACACAGATAATAATATATATTATTTTTTTAATTATAGTTAGAGTTAATTTGAACCGTTGGATTGTTTCAAATTAATCTATGTCATCCATTCCTTGTTAGACTTTCTCCCCGTCGAGGACTCGATTGTCGTTTTGAACTTTTGATTTCATTTCTTACTCACTCAGTCTCTCAGCTCAGCGCCTCAGCCACTGAAAGAGCCATCTCCTCCTCCTCTCTGTCTCAAATCCAACTCCGGCCAGCCAGTCACTGGCCCACCACCACACGGATCATCCACCACTGAGTCTCTCCGACAGTGGACCCTTCCTTCATGACATAGAGCCACAGCCACCATCGGTCTCTTTGTCGCGATTCTCTATCTCAGGAGTCTCTGACTCTCTCACGCGATTCTCTCTCTCAAATTCAAACACAGGTAAATAACTATGGGAATTAATTTAGGGTTTGAAATTTAATTTTGGGTTTGTGAAATTTAATTTACGAATTCTAGATTAGGGTTTGTAATTTTAGGGTTTTTGAAATTTAATTTTTGAATTCTAGATTAGGGTTTGTTTGGTTTCACAGATTCTATTTAATTGATCTAATGGTTCTTGGGTTTTTGCAGATTGGTGAAGGTCCGAAGGAACTTGTAATATCCCCAAAATTTTAGGTGGTGATTAAGAGTGGATTACTTGTGGCCATTATTAGCAAATTAAATTGCCTTGTTTGAAATTTAGATCAATTGGCCTTTGGTCCATTAAAAGTTCTCTTACTTTTGAGATCAAGCTTTGGCTTAAACAGTTAAGAACTAAAAGAAAAGAAAAAGAAAAAAAGAAAATCTAAGGAAGAGGAGCTTAGTTTTCCTTGCTTGTGAAGATTAGAACATGTGAGGATCTTTCCCTTGTCCCCATTTAAGGTATCTATTTCTTACCTTGGAAATCTCTTTGATATTTGGTTTGATAACCCATGAATTAGTTTGGGTGGGAGTAGGAAACATGAAAGTATCATATTGCATGTTATAGTTTTAGAGATGAGCACCAAGTGCTTGATTAAAGTCCCCAATTAACCTTGAATTAGGGTATGTTGTCTGGTATTTTGTATGAGCAGTGTGTGATGATTTTTCTTACTTATAGATAAGGAAGAAAAGAACAAGGTGACTACGGAACAAGTCGACGAAAATTGTGTTGAGGTAGGGGAGTTTTAACCATAAAAATATTTTCATTTTTCATTTTTACTTGATAAAGGATTGTTGGCTTTTGAGCATTATTTCAAGCTTACTTAAAATGTTTTTTCCATTTCTGATTATGTGAAAGAAGTGAAGCAAATGTTTCTCTATGGTTTGATTCTAATGATTTTAATTTCGTTTCTACAACTTTGGTGAGTTTAAAGTGATTGCAATGATTTTTCAAGATTGTGTTTTTGACGTGCATGCCTCTTATTTTACTCATTATTGAATTCTGAAGCATCTTGATATGAATGTCTGATTTTGGAAGTAGATGGAAAGTAGTATAATACATGTGCAGTTGGGAATGTTGAGAAATGTATGAATGGGCACAATGACCCGTGAAGTTGTTGATTATGGGCACAATGACCCAATGTTCCCCGGGGAAAGCTCCATGTGCGGGCTGTGATAATGAGTTATCAAAGTGTTAATACGTGAAATATGTATATTGGCCATGTATATTACAGTTCTTTCCAATCTGCTTGTCACTTGTTTGGGATAAAAGAAAATTTTTGTGATTAGTTGTGCTATTGTTTCTTTAAATGATAATGGCTCTGTTATCCTTATGACAAAAGAAGTGAATTTGAACTTGTGTGTTGTACCGTTGTAATCAAAGCTACTAATGCTCTGAAACCTTGGGTTTTTCTGTCATATGTTACTTCCAAGCATTTTAGAGCATATCTCAGATTGTTGGATTTTGTGGTAATGAATATAAATGGTTTCGAATCACTCTTATTACTTTCTGGCATGCACCATAAATTTTAAATGACTACGGACTTACTGAAAAACCCTACTGGGCATTTTATGCTCACCCGTTTTTCTAAACATGTATTTTCAGGTGTGTAGAGTTGACTAGCTGAGTTCAAGTGGTAGCTCTAGTGTGGGCTAGTAGAAAGGAGTCCAGTTGTACACAACTTTTGGGTGAGCTGTCAAAGTGTTTGTATAGTTAGTCTCTGTCTGTAAATGATCCTTTTGTTGCGTAGTAGACTAAAATGATGTAGACCTTGGTGGGTTGGAGTTTCTACTTACCTGGGCTATGAAAACCATGTATATGTAATTACTCATCTTTTGGCTTGTATAGTTTTTGCTCATGTGCATTTTCAACAAATGGCCTTAATATGTTTTCTTGTAAGAAGCCTTGAAGGTCTTTTGTGAACTCATTATAATCTGTAAGGTTTTATGAATGGCTCGTGAAGAACCACTATGAACTTGGTTATGTTTAAAGTTGTGGGTGTGTATCTACCTAGGTGGCATTTTGCAAAATTTCAGATCTTTGTTCTTTGGGGTATAGACAATTTTATTTACAAAGAAACTTGGTGCTACTGAAATTGTTTTTACAGGGAAGACAGCAGCATGCCTGTTTTGGATTTAAAGTTTCCTATACTTCCCGAACTTGAAATTCAATGAAATTTTAACACAACTCAGTTTCATGTGTCTACTTTGGATCTGGAAATTTTCACATTTTTTGGTTGAACGAATTATCTTTGGTGAATTTTACGGTAAAGGTCATTTTTGCAGTTTGTATTACCATGAGATTTTTAACTCTATTTCTTTAAATTAACTTTTGTAGTTTGATTTAATGGGATTGTGAAATATAATTTTTTGTTGACCTAATCTTAAGATGGGATTTGTTTTACATCCTTGAACAACCACTTTGTCCTAGTTATTTCTCTAAAACTCACACCTCGAGTTTCGAGGTGTGACAGAACTGGGCTCTTTTGCTTTGCTTCCGCAGCTTCTACAGTTTTTGTGCTGGAGTTTTATTTACCAATAGGTAAATTTCTCAGATGAAGTAATCAGGAACTTATGGATTAGAACTTATGTTCGATGTATGTTCTTTTAACCTAGTCGTAATATATTTGTTCATTGCTTGGGATAAAGTAATCAGGAAACATTGACATAGGCATATGGATTAGAATTGTTTGTCTCCCACATTTGTGATGCCAACGAGCTAGACTGGAAAAGAATGACCTGAACTTTCAGAATGTTGTACAAGATGTTGGCAGAGTTGTCAAATATTGTATGGTTTGTACTTATTGGTCCTTGTGAACCTTCTGTATTTAAGACTCTTGAGTTATAAGTGGTTGCTTGTCTACGAACATTTAAAATTTGAAGTCTATGGGTCGATTATGTTGGGGACGGAAGAAGACTACACAAATACAATGAAGTTGTCATTCCTCTAGTAGGTGGCGCTTTGCTGCTTTCACAATCCTTACAAAGTTGCATTTCCTATGGCATATTGCATTTCAGAACAATTATTTTCTTTGATTGGGTCCTCCTGTATGTTATGTCAGTTCCTTTGGAGTTCATATAATGTTGTGGAGTTCATATAATGCACACTGCACAGCCAAATATTATAGCCCAAAAATATTTCGAGATTCCCGATTGTCCCGAAATACCGAAACTATTTCGGAATTCCCGAAAATTTGGTTTGGGATCAGTCTTGAAATTGGGAATACCGAAAATTTCTGTTTGGGAATCGGGACTAAGGTTTTGGTTCGGTATCCCATACCGAACCACCCATATTCATGCATAATGGGGAATGTTTTCATGCTTCAAGGTTGTTTCAAATATCTTAATTTATTTTAAAAGCACTTGATTGGTAGAAAACAGTTGAGCCTTGATTTGTAGAAAATCCTTCTCGGAAAGCCGGAATTGCATCTCCAATGCGTTGTATCACGTTCAACATAGAAAAATTAAATTGAATCAATAGCATGTAGATCAATTCCATAAAATAATAAATTAATCGTGAAAATAATCATTAAAACGTAATACTCCCCTGATTGAAGAATAAACTCTCTTTAGCGCAACGTCAAGAGCGTGTTGATAACGTGTTGTAGGCATAATTTACTGAACAATTATGGAGGCCAGAGAGAGGGGGTGCGGTACATAGAGAGAGATGTGTAAATGTGAGGTGTGTGTTGTATCACCCCATTGTGCCTTTATTTGTAGTAGTAGTAGGGAAGGTAAATTCATTACCCCAATAGGATTACAACTCTAATAGGATAATATCTAGTCTAAGAGATATGATAGAATCTCATAAGGATATCCTAGATATGTTAGGATTTACACAATCACATTCCTAATCTAATAGGACTGCAACACATTCATATTTTTATTCAAAATGAAAAACTAAATAATATCTGAAAGGAGAAAAAAGGCATACACAATTTTACCTGTTCCCACTTTTTTTCATGTTCAACTATGTATGTGTATTATTTGGTAATTTTGCTAAAAGTATACTTTGAAAAATTTAGCCATTTTCTTTAAGATTTTAATATTCAATATTTTATTTTTATTTATTTAGAATATGTATAAAATACATAAATTTAAGGGAAATAGAATATTTTCTTAATCTTGGGACATAAATAGGATTTTTCGAATATGCACACGACGTGCACAACAATCAAATAGAAATAGAATTTTTCCTACATTTTGAAATGACTTAATTGCCCTCGTATATAAATGAGTTATTTCCTGCCGTTTCCTGATTTCTCTTTGTACTTTATCTTTCTCCCTCCCTCTCTCTCTCTTCTCTCACTTTATCCCACACGCACTCTCTCCCGTTCTCACTGTGTACACACGGAGCACAGTCGTCTCAACCAACACCGTCCAAAACGAAGCCACCACCAATTTCATCTCGTCTTCACGAGTCCAAAACACCTAGCCTTGTCACAAATCTCATCCTCGATCGTTGGAATCGAAACTCAAGCAGGCCGCGAGTTTTCAGGCCATTTTTCGGCAACATGGCAAATAATCGAGGCTCGAAACCACCACCACTAGACTCGCATCGAGGGTGGGAACAAAGCGCAGTCATTAACTGTTTGTGCACAAACAGTGCCTGCTGGGAACAAAGCCCACTATCTCTCTCTTTCTCTCCATGAACATCATGGGCAAAAGAACACCACCAAAATAAGAAAACCCATTTGTTGTTTGCTCTCTTCCTTCCAATATTTGCATATTAGTGGGATTAAAGAAGTGAGCTTTTTCATATTTAGGGAAGGGGAGAATAAACCCAGAAGCTGTATGAAGTCATAGTGAAACAAAATTTAATCAATTTCTCCCTCTTCTATATCATGGGATTGCTTACCTTGTTTGGATGTTGTGATGGTGTTTACTAAAAATTTGCAAAAATTGGTGTTTTGTTGGATGAATTTTTCAAGATATACTCACTGTATGTACACGATATGCAGCCAACCAAAAAACCTAAAGCTCATAGCTCTTGCTTCAAAATAAGAAAAATGACATCATCACATGTGACGTCACCACCATACACACTATATGCACACCACATGCACATCATATGTATAGTACATGCACATGATATGCATAGAACTGGAGATCGAGCAACGAGCTACTTTTCGCATTAATAAGAAACTTTAACGGCAACTGTAACATCCCACATTGCCCAGGGGAGTGATCCTTAAATGTATATTCTCATCCCTACCTAGCACAATGCCTTTTGGGAGCTCACTGGCTTCGAATTCTGTAGGAACTCTGAAGTTAAGCGAGAAAAGGGCCAGAGCACTCCCAGGATGGGTGACCCACTGGGAAGTTACTCGTGAGTTCCCAGAAACAAAACCGTGAGGGCGTGGGGAAGGCCCAAAGCAGACAATATGGTGCTACGGTGGAGTCGAGCCTTGGAAGTGGCTGCGTCTGGGCCGGGATGTGACAAATTGGTATCAGAGCCAATCTCTGGCCGGAAGTGTGCCGACAAGGACGTCGGGCCCCTAAGGGGGGTGGATTGTAACATCCCACATCGCCCAGGGGAGTGATCCTTAAATGTATATTCTCATGCCTACCTAGCACGAGGCCTTTTGGGAGCTCATTGGCTTCGGGTTCCGTATGAACTCCGAAGTTAAGCGAGAAGGGGGCCAGAGCACTTCCAAGATGGGTGACCCACTGGGAAGTTGCTCGTGAGTTTCCAGAAACAAAACCGTGAAGGCGTGGTTGGGGCCCAAAGCGGACAATATCGTGCTGAGGTGGTGGAGCGAGCCCGGGAAGTGATTCACCTCAGGCCCGGATGTGACAATTGGTATCAGAGCCAATCCCTGGCCGGAAATGTGCCGACGAGGACGTCGGGCCCCTAAGGGGGTGGATTGTAACATCCCACATCGCCCAGGGGAGTGATCCTTAAATGTATATTCTCATCCCTACCTAGCACAATGCCTTTTGGGAGCTCACTGGCTTCGAATTCTGTAGGAACTCCGAAGTTAAGCGAGAAAAGGGCCAGAGCACTCCCAGGATGGGTGACCCACTGGGAAGTTGCTCGTGAGTTCCCAGAAACAAAACCGTGAGGGCGTGGGGAAGGCCCAAAGCAGACAATATGGTGCTACGGTGGAGTCGAGCCTTGGAAGTGGCTGCGTCTGGGCCGGGATGTGACAAATTGGTATCAGAGCCAATCTCTAGCCGGAAGTGTGCCGACGAGGACGTCGGGCCCCTAAGGGGGGTGGATTGTAACATCCCACATCGCCCAGGGGAGTGATCCTTAAATGTATATTCTCATGCCTACCTAGCACGAGACCTTTTGGGAGCTCATTGGCTTCGGGTTCCGTATGAACTCCGAAGTTAAGCGAGAAGAGGGCCAGAGCACTCCCAAGATGGGTGACCCACTGGGAAGTTGCTCGTGAGTTTCCAGAAACAAAACCGTGAGGGCGTGGTTGGGGCCCAAAGCGGACAATATCGTGCTGAGGTGGTGGAGCGGGCACGGGAAGTGATTCACCTCGGGCCGGGATGTGACAATTGGTATCAGAGCCAATCCCTGGCCGGAAATGTGCCGACGAGGACGTCGGGCCCCTAAGGGGGGTGGATTGTAACATCCCACATCGCCCAGGGGAGTGATCCTTAAATGTATATTCTCATCCCTACCTAGCACGAGGCCTTTTGGGAGCTCACTGGCTTCGGGTTCCGTAGGAACTCCGAAGTTAAGCGAGAAAAGGGCCAGAGCACTCCTAGGATGGGTGACCCACTGGGAAGTTGCTCGTGAGTTCTAAGAAACAAAACCGTGAGGGCGTGGTCGGGGCCCAAAGCGGACAATATCGTGTTACGGTGGTGAAGCGGGTCCGGGAAGTGATCCACCCCGGGCCGGGATGTGACAGCAACCTATTGGTATTGTGGATACAATTAAAACATAATTGTTACGTATATAAGGTTACAGTGGCAGTTTGAAAAGTCTTGTTACGTATATCAATCACCGTTTAACCATGCACGTGAAAAGCATGATACTCGTTGTCCGTTATTTCATGGATACTCATGACCCTTAACGTCTTCTAAACTTTTTCTTAATTTTGTTTTTCGTCGAGGCCAACTAGGAGTTGAATATCAGAGTGTGCGAGGAGCAAGACTTCAAAATAATAAGAATATTATTAAACAAACGAGAATGCCAAAACGGCTACAAAATCCCAAGAGACTACATTGTGACTAACGTATCTTCATACTAAACTATAATCTATATTTATAACGAGAAAAACTTAGAAACCCTAATTTGGATGGGCTAAGCCCATATACCAAACTAACAAGCAAACCCAAATAATAATCATAAAATACTAATATTTTTCAACATCCCCCGTCAAACTCATGGCGATATATGACATGGGTTTGCAAACAAGCTGATGCGGACTAGCTCCGTTAAGCAAACTGGCAGACATGCAAACTTGACTTGACTTGACTTGACTGGCGAACTGGCGAACTGATTCCGACTGGCTAGTGTTAAGAGTGTAAAGAAAGCATACTAGTGCTTCTCGTCACTAAACGGACGAGATTTCCATATTTCAATTACAGCAACAAACGAAGAGAACCTAGAAACTACTATCACTCAAGTGGTCACAAGTCCAAGCACTCGAGTGACAGACAAACAAACTCGCAACGCTTATCCGTGTGGGCCTTAAAAAACTTCAAACCAAAAATCCCCATCTTTTCCCAGCCAATTATTTCTCATTGCCCGTGTGGGCCTTAAAAAACCCAAACAATTTTTTGTCTTTTTTCAACACTTTTGATCAAAGTAAAGGTCCATCTAATCAAACTAAATTGTCATCATCATACAATGCTCGGGTTCATCAGAATTGAAGTCGGGCCAACAGAGCAGCCTCGAACAACAGCAGTTCCTCGGACCGACAACCTGGATTCGATTTGGTAGAGGCAACGACGGTCAACAAACAACAAATGCAAACGTGAGCAGCAAGTGAGTGGCTCTCAGGCAGCGGGTACCGCAGTGGCGAACCATGAATGGGTTGGGTACGGGTTGATCAACCGGGTCTGGCAACGGGTGGTGCGCAGCACAGTGCTAACTGATGTGGGACGGATCTGGGTGCGACGGCTGTGAGTCATGCAGGCGATGGTGGGGTAGTCATGGATACTGAGCGTGGTGGCTTCGATTACAGACCTTACGTTTCAAATTGGCTCTGGTGCGACGCGGTTCCGACGGCTCAACGCGATGACAGTTTTTCTTTTCCATATTTTTGGTTTTTCAAACTAACGACAATCTAAACCATAAATAAACAAGGGACAATACAAACAGACATACTGATACGAATCAAGAACATATTAAATCCCTAAGGATCAAACCTACTATGATGGCAAGTTGAATATCAAAGTGTGCGACGACGAGCAAGACTATAAAATAATAAGAATATTATAAACAAACGAAAATATCTAAACGGCTACAAAATCTCAAGAGACTAAATCGTAACTAACTTATCTTCATACTAAACTATAAACTATATTTATAAAGAGAAAAACCTAGAAACCATAATTCGAATGGGCTAAACCTATATACTAAACTAACAAGCAAACCCAAATAATCATAAAATACTAAGGTCTCGTTTGGCAGCTCGGACTGTACTGACTATTTCTGTCGGATATGATAAATAGCCACCAGATAGTACTGACTAAATTAGTCGGGCGTTTGGTGCAGTATCGAACTAATGACCGTATTATTTATACTGTGTTTGGTACTGAACCGGATAGGATAAGGGAAAAAAAATTGACAAATCTTTGTTTGTTTGTTGAACTTTTCTCATATTTATATCTATTGAAAACCCCACAGATTTTCAAATAACAAAGAAAAATAGTAAATTCCATACATCAAATTCAAAATATTTTCTTCTATCCATTCTAATTTGGTTCACACATTGAACATCATCATATCCTATGATGCTGTCTAAATAGGCTGACCCTACCATTCTCCTAACAAATGTGCGATTTCTATGTGCAAGTTGCTGATTCCACCTTCTAGCTGAATTATGTTTCATCATGAACCACATCATCAACCAAGTCACAATATTCAAGTACCACAACTTAACAATGAAGCATGCCACAATCTTTCTTTCATCCATGTCTAGTGAAAATATAAAATAGGAGGATGAGGGAAGAACAGAGGGAGGGAAGGAACCTGGGAAGAAGAAGAAGAACACAGAACAGCACATAAGCTCCCTCCGGGAAAAAATTCAAGAGGCAATTAAGTACAAAAAGCTATGATACTAAAGCGTGTATAAATAAAGCGTTCATCATGCATGGAAGATATTTCCTTCATGCACATTGTTCTCTCCATCAGTCCAATCAATTTGGCAAAGAAAAGTATAAACTTCTTTGTATAGAGGAATATGTAAAATGAACTTAAGCAACTGATACAAATATGTTTGTGCAAGGAATCAAGGTTTAGAACCAATTATCCTATCAACATACACCAACCAATTATCCTATCAACATAATCTTGAAAAATGTATGCATTCTTCTTTCGTGGCAGTATTCATATGTATAGCCCAAACAGGTAGGTGTGTGTGTGTGTGTGTGTGTGTGTGTGTGTGTGTGTATGTCCTTTTTTTAAGATACTCTACATTAAACTATACTAAAGAGAAGGAGAGTTTCATACTCTGGTCTTGCTTCTCTGCAAACTCTTTCTTCTGCTTTGCTTTGCTTTCTCCTTAAACACCAACAAACACAGGGAGCATCAACAAAACAAATATTTCCTGCAATCATAAAGGCCAGATGCATTAATGTCGCAAACGCTAAGTCGAAACAATCAATACCTCAGCTTCATAGCTGCACTTATCATTCCTGATGGGTTCACTCAACGGAACAAACATTTGCAACACCTTCTACTCATTAGTCCCAACACTAAATCCAAGTCCAACAGATGTAAAATTAGGCCTAGCCCTATCACTCCACGACACGGTGATGAACTCACCCAAAATTGGATTGCAGACATACAAAAGGTCCCCTCTTCGAGTCTGGACAAGCAAACCAAACCATTGCAAGAGTTTATCAGATTAAATTCAGAAATTGGTAGGCTAAATTTGGGGTAAACCTCAGTTTTTCGTAGCGGAAGCGAGAACCGAAGGATTCCTTAATCTAGGTAAAATCGAGCCTCCTTATTATGCTTTTGGGAGGGAAAGTCTTGATCAATATGCCAATGGGGGACCGTGAAGTGCAGAGAAGGGAAAATTGAGGATCGGAAATTAGAGTAAACCAGGATTGTATCTGTACAAAACTAATAGCCAACAAATCTACAAACCCTAATTCGACCCCAACAAACCCTCATTCGACCCCAACGACAAACCCTAAATTCGAAAATTCTAATTAAAACACAAAATTACATAATCAATTGCATAATTCCAGAGAAAACAATAACTAGATTCAAACAATTGAAAGAAAATTGCAAGAAAAATAGAAGGAGGGGGAAGAACAGAGGGAGGGGCGGAACCTGGGAAGAAGAAGAAGATAAGACAAACCTGGGAGACGTGCGTCTGGAGAGGACCGGTGCGGCTGGAGAGGAAGGAGAGAGCGAGAGATTTTCTTGTACCGTCTAGAGAGGAAGAGAGAGCGAGAGTGCGTTTTCAGGAGGAAGGACAGTGCGGGAGCGTTCTCAGGAAGCCGGCTAAATTGTACCGTGGTTTTAGGGAGGATAAGGAAACGGATGCTTACCGTATAAAGGAAGTGGGCCCGGATTATTTAATCTGGTAGTTATCTAATAGGAACAGACACCAAACATCGTATTCTGTATTATTAATTCTATCTGGTGTCCTATCCAGTGTACCAAACACGGCCTAATATTTTCCAACATTAGGTTGTGGTCATACTCAGTAAATTCTGGGCACAACATACGTGCATCATAACTAGTGAAAATTCACGTTTCTCATATTAAGATGTAGCCATGCACACCATATGCATACCACATGCACATTACGGAAAAATTTTCACAAATTTCTGCAATTGGACCCTTGAACTAGAAATTGTTCCATCCCAGTTTTGTAGCACATCAAAACTTGAAATTTATTCCGCAACCTATAGGCCCCAACATGAAACACAAACCATAATTTAACTTCTAAGTATTCATTCATCTTACAAACAACTCATTTATTCCATAAATCATTTATGAACACCCTACCTTACTATGTCTGTCGAAGCTTCAGTCGTTGAAAAAAATAGAACTTTCTGGCCAAAACAGAAAATATGGTACAAAACTCAGCTCACCCTTCTCACCTCTCTCTCGCATCCCTTTGTTCGAAATCAGAGGTATGAGGTCAACCCAAAACCCAGCTCACTCTTCTCACCTCTCTTTGGACTTCCCTGTCTTTGAAATCGAAGCTCAAAGATCTGAGCTCAACCCAAAAACCCAAAGCTCACAAAGCTCTCTTGACATCCCTCTCTTCCAAATGAGAAAAGTGATGCAATGGGCTGATGATTTTTAGTATCTATATGTGGGTATTTTAGTAATTTTGGTTTTGTGCATGGTATGCATGGCTTGTGCATGATCGGTTTGTCCTATTTATGTCCCAAGATTAAGAAAATATCTTATTTCTATCTATTTCCCTAAATTTTATATAATATTACTGAAAAATGTGTAAAAAGAATATGTATTAAACGTGAAAAGTACGTACATATTTAATACGCATACTATACGTTGGAGTTATTTAACGAATTATTAAAATATTTACAAAAACAAAAGTATTTTAAAAAAAATTACATAAATACACAAATAATATGTGTATTATATGCGAATTTACTTACTGCTATTTTCCAAGGTGGTGCTAGCGGCATTGCTCATAAATAACAACAACAAAAAACATAGGTAAGTACAAGTCAAGACCTATAACGATAAGAGGATGACAAGTTTATGATAATATAATGGTACAACTATTTCGTATGTTGTTGAATTTGTGCTTTGATGATTCTTAAATGAGAATCTTAAAATCTAAACAGTTCCAATTATTGAACCAAACTGTGGAGTGACCCCAACGACCCCTTTTAAGTATTCATAAAAATGATTTCTCTTAGGTAGATCCGGCATTAATGTCGTGTTTTCCGTATCGTTTTGTGTCATCATTGATTATCTTAATAGGTCGTGTCGTGTGACATCTATTAAAATGAACAGATAATATGACACAACCCGTGCCACATCCCAGACTCGACTCCGCCGTAGCACGATATTGTCCGTTCTGGGCTTACCATTCCCTCACGGTTTTGTTTCTGGGAACTCACACAAGAACTTCTCAGTGGGTCACCCATCCTAAGAATGCTCTCGCCCGAACTCGGTTAACTTCGAAGTTCCGATGGAATCCGAAGTCAGTGAGTTCCCAAAAGGCCTCGTGCTATAAGGAGGTGGGCATGTACATATAAGGCACATCACCCCCTCTCCGTTGGTCAATGTGGGATCTTACAACCCAAATTCAACTCATTATTATTAATGAGTAATATGACTCGACCCGTTACCCGTTAAAGAAAATATATTTTAAACTAATAAATTATCAAATGAAAAAGTATAGTTCTAAATTAATATATACAAACCACAATGTCACATAAGTATTACTTGGGGTGTGCTATCCACACACCCCATTTTACATCTCACACACCCCTTGATAATTTTTGTCCCTTGATCTTCTTCAATTCATCTGATCCGACGAATGAAAATTAAAAAGGTGTGTGAGAAGTAAAATAGGGTGTGTGGATATCACACCCCTACTTTAAAACATAAAAAGCACATTTGTCTTTCAAGTATCACATATAAATTAATGTAAAAGTGTGAAAAATATTAATAAAAATAATAAACACTTGTAATGACATGCTTTACAACTTTCAATGAAGAGCTCAACTTCGAATTTCGCCACTATAATCACATAAATTATAGATCGAAATTTAACCGTTGATTGTCTTTTACATTTACGCTCCATTTTTTTCACGAAATTTTTTTTTTTCTTTTCAGATTTTCTTTTTTTGAAAACATGATCTTTTAGAGGTTGCAGGAAGATAAACGGTTCCGATATTACGTTCAAAGTTTTACCGTTAGTGAAAATATTGCTCGGATTTATAAAGTCTCTAGAAACTATACAACTCATAAATCAGTTAACTGTAAATATCGGAACGTGATATCAACGATCTAAACCGTTCATTTTCCTATATCTGTTAAAACATCATGTTTTCAAAAAAGAAAATCTGGAAAAAAGAAATTCGATGAGAAGATGTTTGGACCCAAATTTACCCCATCGGCCTGTGCAATCAAGGCCGTTGAGTGAGCATAGCTCTTAATCGTCAGATGGAAAAGTGGAGATAATTTTTGTCATTATTAAAGGATAATATTATGGTTTTTTATCATAATAATAATTTTTTAAATATGAATTATCCTAGCATCTTCTTCAACCAGATAAATAGGATGTGAGTTATATCCCACGCGAGCAGTACAGTTCGAGTTGATGTGGGATGTCTGACAACACACGGAAGCCAAAATGAATTTGAAATTCATTTAGATAAGTCAGGATGCATGCCACAATAAAGGTGATGGCTTTGGGTGATGATGTGATAAGCTTAGGTTGTGATAATGACACAAAAAACCTAAGTAGACTAGGCTTTTTGTTTTGCATGGTGAAGGAAATAAAGGTTTCTGCTGGAGGTTTTTAATAAGATTAGAAGCCTAGGTGGGTTAGGTTACTGATGGAGTTCTGATGATGGATGATGTGATAAGCCTTGATAGGTTTTTGATTTGTTTGAGAAGGCAGGGATAACAGTCTAAAGGATAGCCTTCTTATACGGATTAACTTGCTTTCCGCAAAGTTTGGGTTGCAGCTGGACTCCACAATATATCAGACTTCGCCAAGCAGAAAATATGAAGACTATAAATACAAGACTCGGTGCAACATTCAAAGCTCTCTCCAACTCAACACACAAATCTGCCCTGCGCAAACCTTCGCTCTACGCGAAACCTCTCAACAACCTTGAGATTTTTATTTTCCTTTTCGCCAACACATCTTCAGTTTGGATAAACAGCATTGTGAAGGCAACCGATGGTATCTTCAGTTTGGATAAACAGCACTATCGCTGTAGAATCAACCGACCGCGGAGCACCTTCAGTTTGGATAAACAGCACTGCAAAGGGGCCGACTGGTTATCTATCCAAGTCTCGGTCGAGAAGGATTTTCGAATCCTTATTGGCAGAGGTCATCTCATTAGCCTTCTCGGCGAAGTGAGGTGTTACGGTTTACTCGAGCTCGGCACATTGAACGCCGAGTTGCATGATCGGATACTCACAAGTTGGCTTTAGAGTTCGGCATTCTGACGGTCGAACCACATTCACCATCAAGACGTACATCCGCTTTGAGTATTTGTGCCCTTACACCTTGGTGTCAATTCGGCGTGAGTTTACTCTGACGAATACCATCACTGTGACCGAATCTGACGACGACGATTTGTGAACTTCGTATAGTTAGTAGCCTTGTCTTCAGGCTTTAGAATCCAAGAGCCGAGTCAAGTTCCTTCCTCGGCCGCAATCACAAGACGCAGAAGTCAGCCGTGCGCTCAACACAACATCAACAAATTTTACTCCTCGGCCGAGCTCGGCCGACGAGTTGGCACGCCCCGCACACAACCGAAGGACGTAGTTAGCTTATTAGTTACTCGGCCTGCGCGCCACGTAGGCTTGGTAGTTTTTAGGGTCAACAGAAGAATAAAACGTAAACGACAATCAACGTTTAAATATAAATCCAAGTTTTATGGATTATGGTTTCGAATTTTGGAGTTGAGTGTATGAGAGAGAGTAAAAAACTTTGTTAGGTAGTTGACTCTAAAATTGAAAGTATGTATTTTTGCCTATACTAATACTATAAGAAGAAACTCTCATAATAAAAATAAATAAAACATAATTTTTTTAACTTATATAGTATAATAATAACACATAATAAATATACAATATATACATTACTGCTATTGTATTTTGTATTAAGGTTTTTTAGTAGTTTAACTTCATCAACATAATTTTTTTCTCAACGAGTTGAAACGGGTTGCCCACGAGTTACCCACATGTAAACCTGTTATGGACCCGTTACTAAGAGCAAGTCCACCCCTAAGGACTTTGTGCCAGCACCCAGCGCATTTATCCACTCAAGTGAACAGTAATAGACCCCAGTAAATAGTAATAGACCAGAGCATCTCCACCCCTAACAAAAAATAGCCTAGTCCATTTTATTAAAATATTATTATTATTTTATTATAAAATTAAAAAAAAATTTATTAAAAAAAAAGAAGAAGTTCAGGAACCTCCACGGTTCCACTACCCTCTCTCTCTTCTTTCTCTCTCTCTCTCTTTTCCAGCTCACTCCCGTGAGCTCTCCTCCTCCTTCCTCTTCAAAACCTTCAACAAATCAAACACAAAATATTATTTTTGCAATCCCTGGAGCTCAAGGAACCCAACCATGGCCTTGCATGCGGCATCGGTGCATGGTGCGAGGTCCTACCATTGAACCCGAGAGCTTGAGCTCTCAATCTCTAACCCAGGTGATGTTGCAATTTTTGAGCTTTAAATTTTGTTGTGTTGCAATTTTTGTGGTTAATTCGAGGGCTTAATTCCCTGCATGTGATTCCGACAAAGGAAAATGGACAACTCCGACGGGTTCAAGGTCCAATCTCGGTGAAATCCCTTGCATTTCAGCTGGACATCCGCCACTTTCGACGAGTTCGACCCAGTTCCCCATGTCTACCGCTTAGTCCTCGCCGTCTACGAGCCCGATCTCCACAACCCCCACTTCATCCCCACCTGCGGATTCCGCCCCAACCCCGACTGGGTCGTCAAGCGCGTCACCTACGACGTCAGCATGACGTCAGATAGGCCGTCTCATGGGTCTGTCGATTCTGGGCTGGCCTGGAGACCAACTTGGGCTGGGTGCCAGCCTATCTGACCCGCTGGAGTGGATCGGCTGCGTGCCGGGCCATTATTTTGGCTGAGTGCCTGGCTATTCCACCTCCGGTGGAACTGCTCTAACGAGTAGTAACGGGTCCTTAACAGATGACCCAATAACAACTCGATTAGTTATCGTGTTGACCTGAAACCCATTATTTTCGTGTCGTATTAACGGATCGTGTAAAAATTGATAGGCCTACTCTTAGGAAACGGGTTGTATGAGTTGTAGATACGTATAATCGATTTCATTTTTTAATTATTGTTGAGACTGTTTGAACAAATCAAAAGCAAATTGAAGAACATAAGAGCAAGTCAGCCCCTAAGTGGTAGGCCGGCTCAAATCACATAAAATGCCCCGGCACCCCCCAAAACTCCTTCAGCCCAGCCCAATTGGCTGGTACCCAGCCCAAGCCATCTGCTAGGCCGACCCAGAATGTGCTAAGCCAAGGCGGGGGCTATGTGATGTCACGCTGACGTCACAGGCCGTTTGATAAAAAAATTCGCCCTTTGCAGCGACATCCACGATGGCTTTCCAAGCGTGGGAAATTTTCCTCTCCTTATCCGGCGTCACCGACAGTTGGCACAGCGCAATCTTAAACTGCACAAAAAACCCAATTCTAATTCAACCTTAAGACTCTAAAAATTCACCACAAAATTACTAGATACACACAGAGATTAAATAGGCAGCTTATCTTGGTGACGGGAGGAGTGGGCAGGGGAAGAGCAGGCGGGACCCTGGCTTCTTCGGGCTTGTAAGTCGACGCCATCATCAACGAGAAATTTGCAGAGCGGGTCTGGGGCTTGCGGCTGAGACCGATGCAGATGTTGGTGGTGATGGCTTTGGACGGTGCGATTGGAGAGAGGAAAGCCGGCGGAGGAGAGAGAGGCTTTGGATGGAAGCAAATGGAGCCGCAGAAAGAGGAGGAGTGAGGAGTGAGATTCTTGGAGCTTATTAATGTCGATAATGCTGCTTTCATTTTCTCTCGAAGGCTCCAAATTTCTACGTGGACTATTATTTTTTGGTTTTTGGGATGGGGTCGTTAAAATTGATTAAAATTCTTATCCGAAAATAATTTTTTTTATTATTTTATAAAAAAAATTAAATAATATTTTAAATGGACTGGATGCCAACGCATTTTGTAAGAGTGGAGATAGTTTTTGCCAGCGCATTTTTTAGACTTTGTGTCAGCGCATTTTTTAGGGGTGGAGATGCAGGTCTATCACTGTTCACTGAGTAGATTAAATGGGCTGGATGTCAGCGTATTTTTTTAGGTGTGGAGTTGCTCTAAATAATAAGAGTGCGCAGGGAAATTATTTCACTTCCACTATATATTCATTTGAGGTTGAGTCCATTAGTTTTGCACGCCCAACCAATGCGTGCAAATCCAAACTTATAACCCCATTTACCCGGATAAAGTACCCAAACTGCCCCGAAAATAATTTTTTTTATTATTTTATAAAAAAAATTAAATAATATTTTAAATGGACTGGATGCCAACGCATTTTGTAAGAGTGGAGATAGTTTTTGCCAGCGCATTTTTTAGACTTTGTGTCAGCGCATTTTTTAGGGGTGGAGATGCAGGTCTATCACTGTTCACTGAGTAGATTAAATGGGCTGGATGTCAGCGTATTTTTTTAGGTGTGGAGTTGCTCTAAATAATAAGAGTGCGCAGGGAAATTATTTCACTTCCACTATATATTCATTTGAGGTTGAGTCCATTAGTTTTGCACGCCCAACCAATGCGTGCAAATCCAAACTTATAACCCCATTTACCCGGATAAAGTACCCAAACTGCCCATCGAGAACCTAGGTTGCACGGACACTCCGAAATCCTAAGGTGTCGGACATTCTGACATGCGGACACGCCTCGGACACGTCCCGAATGCAGTTTGGACACGGTCAACGCTTTAAACACGGTCAAGGCACTGTTCGGACACGCCTCTACCAACTATTCTAGTCGTCGTGTGCCTTTGAAACTGGTTAGTGGTGCAAAGCAGTAGAGGTGTAAGCCTCAGTGGAATTGTGGAAGACAACCTAAATTTTCAAGGGAATTTGGAAAAATAACCAAATTTTGGATCCCATGTAGAATTATAGTCACCATTTTAATTTTATGATAATTATAACCAAGATTTCATGTAAAAGTACTAATATACTCTTGTGGGAGTGTGGGACCTATTCATGTTATGGGAGCCTAGATAAGATAATCCAACCGAACAATTATGTCAAGTGTGTTTTGGTTGTTGTGAGAAACCCTAATATGAAGGGTATATTAGTACTTTTACATCAAATTTAAGTTATAATTATTATAAAACTAAAATGATGGCTATGATTCTATATCGTGTCTAAATTTGATTATTTTTTTAAATTGCCCAATTTTCAACGACACCGTTTTCTCTTTTGAACTTCAATTGTTTGTAAGTGTGAGATGGTGAGTTTCACTTCACTCCTACGTTTTAATCCTCTCACCTCTCTCCTATGTTTCAATTTTCTCTCTTTCTCATTCCTACGTATCACTAATCAACACTTACCAAAAAACAAAAAATTAATTAAAAAAATCATATAATAGCACTGTAAGGAGGAAAGGAATTCTCTTAATCCACCAAATCAGTGGATTCGTGCCATTGAAATTTGATTCAACGGTTACAAACAGGGACCCACTTTAAAAGTTATAATAACTTCAGCCGTTTGATCAAATTTTAATGGCACGGATCCATTGATTTTGTGGATTAGGAGGAAGGGATTCGAAGAGGATCTCTTTCCCTATAAGGAGTAAGACCCTCATTGAGTATATACCCATTTTTATTATTATGTTTGTAGTTTAATTATTATGTATAATGAATGAATTTGATGAACATGAATATTTTGTTATATTATGAATTTAAACTCTTGGTTTAAATATATGCAATATTTGTTATAAATTATTGTATTTTTGTTGCCGTGTAATGAATTCAAACTCTTGTTTTAATTATATGGAATATTTGTTATAAATTATTGTATTTTTGTTGCCGTGTCCGTGTCTTTATTTTTTATCATTTACCGTATCACGTCACGTTTAACATAATCGAGAGCTCAGCCTGCCGTGGATAATTTATACACGTACAAACATTTAACACTTTCCGTTTTTATGTTTTTAATCATTTGGTCGGACGCATACAACTTTATTAAGTTCATGTCACAATGCATTTTTCACAACCTGTCGATATTTCAAATTTCAATAGTGAAGAAACATTCTACCACATTAATATGAACAGTTCTTTTCGCTCCATCCAAACTCTATCCAGGCTCCTCTCTCTAGCTCTCTGTCACAATTTAATCCTCATATCCTAAACCTAATACTCCATTGCAATCTTTAGTTTGTTTTCTAACACGGTACCGAAATGGGGAGCCTAGCAGAGCTACACCTTGTCTTTATTTTGCGTAACCTTCGTGTCGTAAATTACCCCACATAATCACGTATCATTTGACCTCCAAGTTGCCACCGAAGCTGATCCTCTTGTTGCTGCAGTTGTTGCTGCTGCTGGGCACTTTCCACCCCATGTCTGAGACCCAAAGTGAGGGACACGGCTCCAGGTCCCCCAGCCTCAAACCCTCCTCGCTGGTCCTGGACAAAACCCATCAATCCTCCGTCCATGCTTGATGGAACTTGGCACTCCAATCTAGACCTCTTCATCTCCTGATTTCGTTGCTCTGCATCTCCCGAGCACTCTAATTGTCTATCGGGCATCACATTCATGCTTAGTTGGTGATCATTGTTTGGCCTGCTGCTGGTGCCTTCATTTGCAGAATTTCCATCCTTATTGATAGGATCTTGGCCAGCTTCGAGGGAGCCTCCTCTGGTCTCGAGCATGTGTATTTCTTCAACCATGGGCTTCCAAACGCGCACTCGGGCGTTTATGAACCAGTTTGACACCTGCATTATGGTTCATAATTATGTCAATATCAGCATAACCCTTATGCAAATGACTTGAAATACAAGGAAGAAGTAAGCTCGCAACATGTCATGTACGACGACACAATTAAAAGTAAACGTGACCTACACGAGACTATCTACTAATTTGCTTTAATTTTCTTACAGGCTATCTATTTATTTAATTCAAATCTTGCTAATTGCTTATTCAATTTGATTATTCAAACAGAAAAACCAACTTGATAAAGAACTGTGGACATTATAATTAGATATTGAGTAGGTTACCCTACCTGGTTTCGAGATAGACCCGTTTGAGTGGCTAACATGTGCTTATCTGTGTCCGTAGGATACCTAATAAAAAAAACAGTTATCACCCGAATACGAAAGAATGATTGAGAGAGAGAGAGAGAATGATTAAGAGAGAGAGAGAGAGAGATGGGTACGTACGGGTGAAGAAAATGCTCGAAGAGCCAAGTTCTGAGAATGGCTACTGAACGTTCAGGTAGGCCTCTCTGGGGTCTCCAGACGTGTTGTTGGGGTTCAGAGAAACCCACAAGGGACCCACCGCCAGACTTATTATGTTTTTGGAAACCTAGGCCCATATACTTTAGCTTGGCGAAATTTTTCTCACCTTTACTACTGCACCCAGCAGTACCAGCAGCAGTAACAGAGGATGACATATATTCCTCTCCCAAAGCCTTCCTTGTGTGCTTGAGCTGGTCCTTGATGGAATTTGTAAGACACCTGAAGTGTCTTGAGACTGCGTTTAGGGCCATGCATATGTACGGCGTAGCGGAACTCAGACCGGCAACTGATTCGAAGGAAGCAACCACCATTTGCATTTGTTGATGATATTGCTTGTACCTTCTGCTAACCTTCAATTCCACAACAGAGTTACCAAAAGGGAATCCAAATCAGTTGATAATGTCTTACAAGTCATTAACAGAGAAAATATATATCCACTAGAAGTTTAATTACTGGTACAAATTTACATTTACCACTATACTAATCGCATTATTTACCCTATGTGTTAGGGTTCCACGAGTCATGGCTGACAATTTGATAATTCACTATTGTGTTTATAGTATTACTGATGGATGAACCATGATTCACACCGAAAAAGAAACATTCCAAATTCACCACGACAATAAAATTATGAATTTTCTGAATATATTTCACCCAATCCTTGGAATTTTCGGAGTATTGCACCGATCCTTGGCAAAGGTACGAAAAATAATAGTAACAGGATGATAGCTAACCAACTTGGAAAATTATGTCAGCAATCAGAAAGGATGTTTCTTTTAAGCAAATAATGTGGTCGTCGCCCATTCCAAGAAGACACCTTGGTTTTCAACTTTACTAGAAAGTGTCTGGACAACAAGAAGTGGTATCAACTGTTAACTGGAAATCTAGCTAATTCCCAAGGCCCTACACTTGCAGTGAAGATATTTGGGTGTGTTAACCCCATTGATAATTATGATTTGAACATGGGGTTTTTTAACTTTAATCCTTGCAAAAGATTGAAATTTAATAAAAACCTGATGTTAGATTACACATTGATTATATTCCCTTGATCTTGATGTGTCCTTAATTCAAATTAATTAATGAGTATTTTATTCAAAGTCTCCCATTAAATATTTGAATTTATTAATATACACATTTTAATTTATTTTTTAACAAATAAAAAAAAATTTAATTTATTAATTTAATTTATCATTCTTCATACTTGGAAGACTCAAATATTGTACCTAAATGTTAGTACCGAAATATATTATATTGAACTAATATACCTAAATATTAGTACCGAAATGCATGCACTAATACGTATTATATTGAATTAATGTACCTAAATATGTGTATCAAAATATATATACTAAAATATATCAAATGAATTAATGTACCTAAATGAAGAAGACAAAATATATTGGAATATATTGTATAACAAAAATTAGTTTATCTAAATGTTTACAACAAAATATATTTCGATGAATGAAATGAAATTATAATTATAATGAAATATAATTATTACATTAAAATTAGGAAGAAAAAGAAAAATAATTAAAACACCAAAATATAATTAATAAATGAGGTGATTAATGTATCAAGGGACTAAAATTAGATGTTGATCTTACTCATGGTTTTAGTCTAAAAGTCATTTTTGACAAGGATTAGAATGAAGTTTCCTATTTGAAGATTCAAATTCAGGAAGTGATTTATGTACAATCATTTTTTTTTTTTGCACATCCTTATTTATTTAGTATCTTTGGATTGAATAAATTATAGAAAAATGAAATGACGTAAATAAATAAGAGTGTGCGGCGGGAATAAAAAGTTGTGTTGAAATCATTTCCCTTCAGGTATTTACATGCAACAAACCCTATTTTAGCATGTCAAATGAACATGACATATTTCCTCTGCTAAGATATCAAACATATGACTTCAACTTGCTGCTTTCAGAATGTCAACAAAGACTAGCTACACTCCAATTAAATCAAAACCTCACTAATTTCGACAATCAACGTTGTCAACCTCATTACTGAACATAGAGAAGCATTAATAGAGAGCAACATGGATACTTTGATAAGCACATCATAAATTGAAAATGTATATAACCAAAAGGAAACAACAAACTCAAGCAACATAAAATGGTCATAGAGTGTTCATATCAGTCCATAATCTCTTCCCTCGCAAGCCTTGAGTAGGGGAAGAGAAATGGTATCATAAAATCTACAGCTATTCTTGTACTGAAAATGGCAATAGAACTCAAGCCAGGTAGGAGATTTAAATCCGAGTATGTGTTATACTTCACCATGCATACAATTTTGATCACCTATTAACTCGTTAATATGACATTAATGTTCATCAATCACATTGGGTTACAATCCAACAGTTGATACTCAAACGCCGATAAAGTTATACTTCTATTTTTGGGAGAAATGTCATTTGGACCCTGATCTAACGGTTTATGAGTAAGAACTTTCATGCTCATAGCCATCGGCGTGTAAGAAAAATCGCACGACTGTGAGTGTGCGTCCGCACTGGCCATCTAAGGAACATAATTATCATTTTCTGATGACCAAACCCTACTGGGTCAAGACTCGCGTTGTCATTTATGGGGTTAATCAAGAGTCCAGGACCTGCATTTCTAAACATGTGGTATGATATTCTTCACCACCCGAAGAGGGTGCCAAGAATAAGTTTAGGGATGACAACGGTTCGGTTTGGGGACGGAAATGCTATATCTATCCCCATAATCACGAAAATTAACCATATCCATAACCGCAAATTAACCATCGGGGATTATCCATAACCATATCCACTGGGTAACGGGTTTTCAATCGATTATCGGTTATATCCATCTTAGTCAAAAAACAAAACAAAAAATTATATTTATCCAATTGACGCATTACAAATTTTAGTAGATACTAATTCCGTCATTAAATAGCAACATCCAATTACAAAAAACATAATAATATATTTGAAGTTGTTCATGATAACATGCACCTATTTCTTGACAGTGAGACTCGAAGAGAGATGAATTTGATAAACTTGTAACATTTGATAATTGATATATAAAATGATTCAATAAATTAATTTGGTTGAGTATAACAATAAGAGTATTGAATTGATGAGGTTGTTGGTATGTCTCATGCATGATGTTTGGTGCATAATAAAGATAGTATAGGGTTTGATGCATGCATAATGAATTAGTATAGGGAAGGTTTGTTAAATTGAATAAAATTATATTATATATCAAATATATATATATATATAATATTCGGGTCGGATTCGGGGACGGATACGGATTGAGAACCCTTATAACCATATCCAAAACCATAACCAAATAAAGTTCACGATTTTTCCCCATATCCATACCATACCCAAATTTTCATATCCAAATCCAATCCATTCAGACGGTTATCCACGGTTATCGGGTTTAACGGTTAGAATTGTCATCCCTAAATAAGTTGCCTAATCTCATAACAGAGGCCGCGTTGAGGGGGAGCGAAAGATGCAATCGCACAGGGCCCCAAATTTGAAGGGCCCCCAAAAATTTTTGGTATCTTATATTTATATGTAATAATGTTATATATTAAAAAAATACTTTTATTAGCACTTTAAAATCTTAGTGTACTTTTGTAAGTGTAAATTTTTTTTCGTTCTAAATATAAAAATTTGGAGTGCACAATGAGATATTAGGAATGCCAATAATAACACCTTAAAAAACGATTTTCTTTTCAATTTTATTACATAATAAGGCTATATATTCAATTTTAAAAAACGAGTTTTTGAAGCCTTTTTTCTTTCTTTATCTGGTTGCTTAAGATTGAACTGTTTTTTATTATTTAGTGAAGGTTATGTTTGTAACTCTTTTTATTTATTTAATGACACTTGTAAACTTACAATCAGTGAGTTTTAAAAGTTGTTTTGATTTAAGTTATTATTTTCTAGTACCAATATATTGTCCTACTTAAAAAAAAATAAAAAACTTAAAAATAGGCCCTTTTATAAATTTCGCACAAAGCTCCCGAAATCTTAGAGACGGCCCTGCTCATAATTATGGCACAAAGAAGATATTGTCTTGATGAAATTTAACAGTCATCAGGGACTATTAAAAACTTGTAAGTGGTATAATGGGGGGTCAAGATCCATCAAATCAATATGACTTCTGTAAAACTCTAATCAAGTCATTATCATGGACCCATGACAGCCATTATATATGCACCACGCAAACCATGCTAGATCTAGCTGCACTAGGCATGAAAGCTTGTTAATCAATGAAGTACTCTTAACCTCTAAAAAGCCAATTATCAAGGAAACAAAGTCTATAAAAATTGCTTTTTTAAATATAAACTATCTCATTTTAAAATGTCGAAAAGAAGGTTGCACATCATAACTTATATCATAAGACTTCCTTTCCCTATAAAAAAAATAGAAAATAAAAAATCTTATTCTTTAACGGAAATGTTATTAGCACTCCAAATTATCGTTGTGCATTTCAAGTATGTACAAATATATGGAAAAAAAACACTTGGGAGTGCAAAATGACTGTTAAAACCCTCATTCCTATAATGGTTTAACTAAATCCATTTAAAAAATACATAGCATGCATGAGGTTCTTCCAATGCAATCATAACCAATTAAGTATTACCTCCACATTTTACCGCATTGTTATCAAGATCCAATGTTGCATACTACTCTATAGCAAAGACATAAAAAAATGAAAAATCGACAAAGTAACTAATAATTAAAAAGGAGACATAAAACTTCACTAACCTCCTCCTGCATATATAGGAGCTTTGCTTTCTTTTGTTGGTACTCCGGCCAAAAGGACTCAGAAGATATGCTTGCAGCTCCACCATCACTGCTAATTTCGGTTGAACCGTAAAACGTAGAGGAAGATGCACCGGAGTTGTTCCTCTTAGCCACTACTTCAGTTTCGGTTGCATTACCAGCTTCAATGGAATTTGAAACCGAGGCCGAAGCACTCACATCTCCAGACATCCTCTCAGATGCCTCACATGTTTTTGGTATCTTTGAATCACTAACCCTACAGAATTCATCCAGTAGCTGTTGAGCCGGTTTCAAGAACTTCGAACTCTTCAGAATCGTTGCATATCCAGTGAAAGGACCAAGAGGACCAGTGCTTTGATAGGCGCTAGTACTAGAATTCCCCACAATGTCTTGAAGTGATTTTCCACAAGCTTTGCTAATAATAGATGGCTTTGTTATGGAACACAAGTATCCGCCGGAAGATTTCCCCATTTTCGAATTTTGAAGATCCTTTAGTGCATGATGATGATGATCATCATCATCATCAGTGCTCGCATGTAAATCTTGAGACCCAATTAATTGAGCCACAGGCAGTTTATTAGATGGTGGATTTGATGAGAGTGATAGAGACAGCCCTTGTTGGTTGGAATCGCTACTCATACCGGTCCTCATTTCTTCATCAACACTGTTTGCAGAACTAAATTCTAGTCCCCCGCCACCACCACTACTCCAATTATGGCGATTCTCGATAGGCTGCCGATCCATCCAAGAATTACTAGCATTATTGAAGCGCAATGTGTTCGATTGATTCCCATAGCTTGGAACGCGAACAAGTTCATTTTCCATGATTCTTTGGTGCACAATTGAAGCCATTTCTAGCTGATCCTGCTGCGTCCCTTGAGAAGCTGAAGTGACAACATCTTGGAGAGTGTTAACATATTTTAGCGAAGGGGACGAAAAGTGCATTGTTCCTCCTCCCAAGTGCTTTTGGGCAACATGATGACTAGAAATTTGATCAGCAGATGAGTTGGCCAAACTAGACTGAACTACATCCTGATATCCACTTGTGTAATTATTCACCCAATCTATGCTTTGAGCTGGATTAAGAGTACTTCTCCAATTACCAAAATTCTGACTCTCGCCGGCGAGTTGAGCTGCACCAAGATCTTGATCATGACATGCCATTGTGATTCTGTGAGCTGACAACGGAGCATTTGCATTGATCGAAAAATCAAGCATTTCAGAAGAAAACATAGTTGGATCATAGAGCAAATTCGCATTCCTCACATTTCGAACTTGCACAATATCTGGGTTTAGTCCTGGATGGAGTGGCAACTTCCCAGAATTGTTTGTTAAATTGTCGAGTTGGTGAGGTGGGCTTGAAGTTTGATGAACTCTCAACTTATCTCGCCGACTTTGTTGTGCTACATGTGATTCATGCCTAAAGCCACTCATCTCCATCCACTAAAGTTCACCAAGATCACTACTTTTTTCCCCTTAATTATTAAAAAGAATTCCTACTCGAAAAATTGCTCCAATATATTGGCTTCCTCAACAAAAATGCAAGCACACGCATGTCTTCTAGCCACATCAATCAAGCTGAAAACAACATTTCCAAGCAATGTAATAAATCCAAGAAAACTATGCATGACTTCCCGAAGAAAATAGTAAATAAAAAAGAGAAAACAATAAAAGACAGATAAAAGTTTACCTTGAGAACTTGTCAGGAATTAGCTTTGAACTTGTGGAGACTTTCCCACAAACAGTGGTTTGGCTGTTGAGCTTTGAACTCTGTCGGCAGCCAAACCTTGAAGCACAAACCTGCATACAATTAACCTCCACTCGTTCAAAAGTCAAGAAAGATAGAGGTAAAAGCCTGCAATTCAAAACCACACGTAAAAAAAAAACTTACTCCACAAATCAACAATACAACGTCTCCTCTTATGAAACCCTAATTCCATAACTCTTTTTTAAGAAAACTAACTTTTACCACTTCATCACTTCAACAAAAAGAAAAACATAACTTAGATCCAGCAATCCTAATGGAGTTTTTAGAGCCAACATAACTCACAACCTTATCCATATAAGTGTAGAGTGCGCTATAATTTACACAAAAACAGTTGCTTCCTTAATTGTATATTACTAATTAATCATATGATGGTAATTATTCACTTGTTACAGACAAGTGCAAATAGTTCATGAGTAAAAAACAAAGAAAGAGAATAAAAGCTATAAGATCTTCTTCATGACAGTACTAGATGAAAGAAGAAGAACTGCACTAAGCAAATTAAACACTTTTTATAAACAGAAAAGAAAAGGTTGAACCAAAGTTCGTTAATTAATTAAACGAACTATAATACCTGTGGAAATTTTTGCTCCTCGGATCTTTTCAGACCAACCCAGTAGAACTCGGATCCGGTTCTTTTCTCCGGTGGAGTTTTGAAGTTAACGGAGGTGAGAGCACAATTATTGTGGAGGCAAGAAGAGTTGGCGTTATAAAGTTTTAGACGTTTTGAGCACGCTCTTGTCTGCAGAGAGAGAGAGAGAGAGAGAGAGAGAGCGAGAGGCAGTAGTACTTAGGTAATTGTACTAATTCTAAGCTGACGCAGCCGTTGGATTTAGCGGCGAAAGGATCGGACGGCGAGAGAATTTGCGTCCGTGAATGGTTTCACCAATATTGTGTTTGGGAAGGAAGGGTCCCATGAACCGAAATTTCACCCTCCTTTTCTAGTGGAGTTGGATAGATTGGGAAAAATAAAAGGCAACATGTGGTGGTCCTAGGAAACACTCCATATCACAGAAATACCATTTGGAATGTATTTGTGAGCCTTCTTTTTTTTCTTATTTTTTGAAGTAATTTGTGAGTTTTTTTAATCTTTGGAATTGTGAACTATTATGACAAAGTCACTAACTAATCCTTTTGTGACACACCCCGTCCCGAAGGAGGGCGCGTGACGGCCAGCACGCCCTCCTTCGGGACGGGGTGTGTCATTTTGAGTATTAATTTTTTTTATTTTTTGTAGTTTAAATTTTGCCTAGTTATAGATTCTGCTTAAATAGTTCTTGGCTGTAGTGTAACTTATGTATTATCGTGTGCTGAAAAAAAAAAACTTATGTACTATCTACTTTTAGCAATTCCTATTTGCTCAGTATTTATGATCGTATTGTCAAATCATAGATTTAATGGTGTCATGAAACTTGTAAAATATAAACTGTTTGTGAACAGATTTTCTAGTGTATTAATAGGTAATAGGTTGCTTTTGTTAAACTTTCAAGATAAAATATAAACGTAACAAATAAGGCAAAGAAACAGAGGCTCGCACAAGCAGCACAACCAAATTATTCGTATTTCAGTCACTGCGTGCGTAGGGTGGTTGTAGTTGATACGATTATATTACCAAGATATATCATCTGGTTCAAAATGAATAAATTATCCTCGTGATGATGGAAAATTCGGAATATAGTTTTTATGGTAAAAAATATTTAGTATTAAACCTTTGTTGTGAAAATTGTTACAAATTTTGAGTTAAAATTTCCATCGAGTTGAGACAGCAGGTGAGTCCCCCGTAAAAGGGTAAAATAGTCATTGTCGGTTAACCCATTTCCCTTCTTTCACATAGGCGCACACACAGCTCTCTTTTGCCTCTATCGATCGCTAAGCCACATCTCATCTCTCACTGACTTGCAAGCCTGTAGAATGATTTTGGCTGCAAAACTCTCTCTCTCCTTTGTTTTCTTCATGTTTATGTTTCTTTTTCTTTTTTTTTTGGAAACAATTGTTTATGTTTCTTTGAACTTCTTTTCGGGTAGGAGAAATCTGAGTTCAAACCCTAAACATAATTTGGTGGCTGGCATCAAGCATGGAAATATGAATTCCAGCACCCAGAAGCCGATTCCATCGTTTCAGATTAATTCAACTTTGCATGTGAAGCTCATGTGCAGCCTTTTGACTGTGACTTGACAGAAATTTTAATTTGAGGCTTAATTTCTAATTGGCTTCACAACAAAGGTTTAGTTTCTAATTTTTTCACCACAAGGGCTGTATTCCAAATGTACACGAAGATCATTTATCTGGTTTAGCCTATCATTTTCTTCTCTCCATCAAATGCTATTTTAATTTAGAACAAATTAGGGTAGAATCATATTAAAAATGAAACAAAAAATAACTCGACAAGCGCAAATTAATCTGGAAGCAAACTCTGTGATGCAGATTTGGGTTGGTTTCAATTCATGAGCTACGGTTTAAAGAGAATAGCGTCATGAGTTAAACCTCCTCTTATGTTGTGACAATTGGCTTTTTAGGCATAATGCTAAATTCGAAGTTTCAAGTTTTGAGGATATTTTCATAATTTTGTTATTTTTGTATTGGATAGTGTCATAACACACTTATTTTTATTTTTCACTTTTGTTAGTTTTGGCCACTAATCTTCTTTAATTTACTCAATCTAAAATAGCGTTACAAGTGCAACCTCGTCATATGTGTGGCAATTGACTTTTTAGGCATAATGCTAAATTTGAAGTTTCAAGTTTTGAGGATATTTTCATAATTTTGTTATTTGTATTGGATAGTGCTATCAACTCTATTTTTTTACCTTCTACACACCCTTGTTAATTTGGTCATTGATCTTCTTTAATTCACTTGATTCAACAGTCGAAAATTGAAAGGGATGTGTGCGAAAAAAAAATAGTTGTGTAGATAACATTACCTTTGTATTTTGCTTCTAATGAAATTTTTTTGCAAGCCTAGGATTGTGGTAGATTATAAAACCAACTTTATGTGGTGTTAGGCCGTTATTTAACCATAAACTTTAAGAATGGTACTATTTCCACACCATTTTTTACCTCTCATACAATTCTGTTAATTTCGATCATTGATGACCAAAAATTGATAAGAGTGTGTGGCATTAAAAAAAAGTGTGTGGCTAGCACCGTCCAACTTTAAAACCTTTCTCATGCTTTCTATTGAATTTTAGTTTATTAATATTTAAGGTTTTCGTTTTATTCCTTCTTCTTATCATGCTAGTACATTAGAGTAGATATTTAAATTTAAGTTGTAGTATTTAAATTGAAATAATAAATTATGTTTGGCCTATGGCCCTTTGGCCTCTTGGTTGGAGAAGATTTTTTGTCACAGTGTTATGTTTGGCATATGGCCCTTTGCCCTCCTCTGTTAGAGATGGTATGAAATATGGTCTAGCATTGTTTATTAAAATATAATTTCTTAAAGGGCTATAAGGCTAAAAAAACCCTCTGATCCTCCTTTGGTTGGAATAGCCTAAATGAGACCATTTTAGGGTGGTGATCACTAAATTAGATGATGAAATATAAGCTGAATTTAACATCCACGCACGGTTTGATATTTCCAAATTTCCCTAAACACACTTTGCAACGAAATTATCTAAATGTCAAAACCAAACCTTAAAGCTGAGCTTCTGTAGTATTTTGAGTATTCTTCTCTTACTCATTGGGCCCGCTAATTCATATAGGGTGACTGGACCCACACACCTTACGTGTAAGCCACCGAGTTGGAGGGCATAGAGCACACTGTACAGGGCAACTGGAAATTACGTCAACTGCGGATTCAACCCCTTCTGGGCCCCGATCAGGCTGCTCTGATGGCCACGACAGGGAAGCTTAAATGGATTTTCGACCGCCAGATATCTTTTGCTTGGCGACAATGTTTTGTTACCGAGTACCGATACGAAAGACTTAACTCACTCACTCAGCTTTCATACGGAAAAGCCTGTAGAATCTCTCTCCTCCCTCTCCCTCTCCACTATCAGTTAACTTACACCTCACTTATCCTCACAGCAATTCCTCTCATTTTTATGTCAGACGTTAGGAAGTGATTTTTGAACGACTAAAAGTGTTTTTTAAAAATTAATATGTAAGTAAATTTTTAAAAAAGTATTTAAATTATTTTTTAGAAGAATCATATAATGGTTTCTTCTTTAGGAAGTACTTCAAGTGCTTTTAGAATCGAAGATATTTTATTAAAACACTTTCAGTTATTTTAAAAATACTTCCAAACAATTCATAAATTCAGAAAAAAATGATTTTATTATTACTGTCACATCATGATTTAATAAATTTTAATTATTGCAATAACGGAAGTATTATTTCAATGCATCGATTTTTTTCCTTTTAGCAACTAGTTATTTAATGTTACTTAACAGAAAATTCGTTTCGTGTAAACTTGTTTCCAATGCAGAAAGAGAATTGCTAATGTAGAGAAAGAATCCATGTGGGCAAGACAAAAGGCCGTGTAGTACGTGGGGCTAGGTGATAATGATTTCCTCGGTGGGAGCGAAAGAAGTGAGAGGCGTTTGATTAAGATCGGACGGTTGAGAAGGAGGCTTAGCAGAGTAAATGATGATGTTGTTGGTATTGGTGCTGGGGATTACTGGTGACAGTCCAATCAAAAGCAATGGGGTTTCAGGTTAGGGTATAGCTGGATGACCCACGTGGTCGTAGGGGGAGTAGCGAACAGAAGAATATCAGATGGCAGAGTTCAGCTCGGCCACAGCCAGTGAGGAATGAGGAATTCAAGAGATTTATTTAGATCATTTCTTTGGACTTCACGAGGTTCACGTATCATAGGAAAACTAGTTTGATAATAATATATTGTTCTTATTTTGGTTTTCGGGCCTGAAGTTGGAGAAAACACAAAATTTATGATCAACTAATCGAGTTTAACAGTGCAGTTTAGTTAGTCGGATTCGGTAAGCTTCAAAACACTTTAATTTGCTCAAAGAAAAGGTTCAACCACGAAAATGTATGAGTAGAGTAAATTGTAACTATGGTTCCTTAACTTTAACTCAATTGGAGCAATGGTCCATCAACTAAAAATTCATTACCATTGGTCCCTCAACTTATCAAAACGTGCAGCTATGGTCCCTCAACTAAAAATCCATTACCATTGGTCCCTCAACTTTAATTCAACTGGATAAATGGTCCTTTAACTTTAACCCAATTGTAGCAATTGTCCTTCCAATGTAACTCGTTTTGACATAAATTTTGACATAGTTGACGAAAAGAACCATAATTATACACTTTGATGAGTTGAGGGACCCTAATTGTATAAATGGTCATTCCAATATAACTTATTTTGACAAAATTTTGACAAAATTGATGAAAATGACTATAGCTACACATTTTGATAAGTTGAGGGACCAATGGTAAGGGATTTTTAGTTGAGGGACCATTACTCCAATTTGATTAAAGTTGAGGGACCATTCGTACAATTTACTCGTATGAGTAAACCCATTTAAACTAGACCCGGCAGTTTCTGACACGACACGAAAATAACGGGTTTCAGGTCAACACGTTAACTTATCGGGTCATTATCAGGTGACCCGTTAATAACGGGTTCTTAACGGGTATACATGCGGGTAACACGTAGATAACCCATTTCGACCCGTTAAGAAAAAAACTATTTTGATAATTTTAAAATTTAATTACTAAAAGATTTATTATAAAATACAATAGCCATATTAATATATACACTAAAATCTATATTAAATATATAGTTTTGTATTATTATTCTATATAAGTTTAAAAAAAAAAGTTTTTGTCATTATTTATTTTTATTATAAGAGTTCCTTATTATCATTACTAGGATAAATTTTACTTAACATTTTGTTGTCCAAAATTAAAACTAGTATAGTATTTGTCCAAAATTAAAATTAATTTAATATATATAATTATATTATATGATTATTATAGTTTTTAGGGGTATAAAATTGTTAAATTAATATATATAATTATTATAGTTGATTCATACTTTTATTTGTAAATATTTTAAATTGAAGATCGGATCCATACTTTGTATTCATATAGGGTCAAGGAGTGTAACTGTAAAATATCATCAAAATCGGAGTTAAAATAACCGTTAAATCGTGATTTTTCTTTCATAACCGTCGAAAAGTTTTGTCCCGTTACTTGATATCTGAATGTTTGTTTTTTGCGATTTTTTGCTGATGTGATCTCGAAGCATATACAAAAAAGTTTGACTGTTAGGATCGTTGAAATTAGTTTCAGAGAATTCGTATCCCATCAAAACGATAGATTGACTAACACTTAGAGTTTATTTATACTTTCATTAAGTATAACATAAGATTTTGCGGTATCTACTTGTGTAGATATTTTAAATTGAAGATCAAATTCATTCATTGTATTCATATAGGGTCTAGGAGTGTAGCTGTAAACAATCATCAAAATCGGAGTTAAAATAACCGTTAAATCGTGATTTTTCGTTTATAACCGTCGAAAAGCTTTGTCCCGTTACTTGATCTCTGAATGTTTGTTTTTTTTTATTTTTTGCTGATGTGATCTCGAAGCATATACAAACAAATTTGACGGTTGGGATAGTTAAAATTAGTTTCGAATAATTCGTATCTCCATCAAAACGATAGATTGATTAACACTTAGAGTTTATTTAAACTTTCATTAAGTATAACATAAGATTTTGTGGTATCCACTTGTGTAAATATTTTAAATTGAAGATCGAATTCATTCATTGTATTCATATAGGGTCAAGGAGTGTAGCTATAAAAAATCATCAAAATCGGAGTTAAAATAACCGTTAAATCGTGATTTTTCGTTTATAACCGTCGAAAAGCTTTGTCCCGTTACTTGATCTCCGAATGTTTTTTTTTTTGTGATTTTTTGCTGATGTGATCTTGAAGCATATACAAACAAGTTTGACAGTTGGGATCGTTGAAATTAGTTTCGGAGAATTCGTATCCCATCAAAACGATAGATTGACTAACACTTAGTTTATTTATACTTTCATTAAGTATAACATAAGATTTTGTGGTATCCACTTGTGTAAATATTTTAAATTGAAGATGGAATTCATTTATTGTATTCATATAGGGTCAAGGAGTGTAGCTGTAAAAAATCATCAAAATCGGAGTTAAAATAACCGTTAAATCGTGATTTTTCGTTTATAACCGTCGAAAAGCTTTGTCCCGTTACTTGATCTCTGAATGTTTTTTTTTTGCAATTTTTGGCGTATACGATCTTGAAACATATACAAACATGTTTGACGGTTGGATCGTTGAAATTAGTTTCATAGGATGCGTATCCTATCTTTCCCTCTCTTTTTTGTTTCATTTTCTTATCATTTTTTTTCCCTCCCTTTTTGTTTTTTTTTTTGAAAACGATTTCCCTTCCTTTTTCTTCAAAGGGCAAACACCTCACCTCACCTACACCACACGGTACAGTGGTAGTCTGGCAGTGGTACACCCATCTTTCCCTCTCTTTTTTGTTTCCTTTTCTTATTTCCCTCCTTTTTTTTTTGAAAACTTTTTCCCTCCCTTTTTCTTCAAAGGGCGGAATGGATGGCAGATGCATATAATTATTATAGTTTTTAGGGGTATAAAATTGTTAAATTAATATATATATTTATAATTATTATAGTATTTGTTTAGGGTTATAAAATCATTAAATTAATATTCTGCTTATCGTGTATAGTGTTACCCACGTGTATACCCGAACCAACCTGTTATCTTAACAGGTGCTTATCGGGTTACCCAATAACGACCCGATTCATTATCGTGTCGACCCGAACACCTGTTAATTTCGTGTCGTGTCGTGTTGGGTTATTGGGTTGTGTCAGGAATTGCCAGGCCTACTCCAAACCCTCATGAATAATGTTTTTTATTTGAGGGCAAAATTAATAAAATTAATAATAATTATTGTAGAAGTGTAAAAAATGTAAAAAAAATATACAATCACTCATAGTGACAAGCTTTACAACTTTCATGAAGGGTCAGCTTCGAAATCCAACACTATAATGCATAAACCTTAAATTTATATTTAACCGTCGATTGTCATTTACGCTTTATTCTTCTTACTGAATTTCATTTTTAAAATTTTCTTTTTTGAAAACATTATCATCTGGCGGATGTAAGAAGATGAACGGTTCAGATCTTTGATATCACGTTTTGATATTTACGGTTAACTGAAATATGAGTCGATGTCATATAGTTTGTAGAAACTTTATAAACATCAAGCAATATTTTCACTAACCGTAAAACTCTGAATATAATATCAACGATCCAAACCGTTCATCTTCTTGCATCATCTAATAGATCATGTTTTCAAAAAAGAAAATCTGAAAAAACAAATTTTGATGAGAATAATGAAGCGTAAATGTAAACAACAATTAACGGTTAAATTTTGATTTATGATTTATATGATTATAGTGGCGAATTTCAAAGTTAAGCTCTTCATGAAAGTTGTAAAGCTTGTCATTATGAGCATTTATATATTTTTTTACACTTCTACATTAATTAAAAAACTATTAAAGACTTTAGGTAAGTGAAAATATACTTAAAAGGAAAATGCGTTTTTATGTTTTGGATGTGACAATATGGTATGTATATACTTATTTAGTATTATGTTTTTCATTTTATTATTTATTGGTTTAAAATATATTTTCCTTAACGGGTAATGGGTCGGGTCATATTACCTGTTAATATTATCGGGTTGATTTCGGGTCGGGTCATTTTTCCCGTTTATTTTATCGGGTGTTACACGACACGACCCGTTAAGATATTGGGTATGACACGAAAACGACACGAACACGAAAAACACGACACGAATGCCAAGTCTAATTTAAACCCTTTTGAAAAACACACACCGATCATTCTTTCCTAACTACCAGCCGGTCGTCATTGTCCTTCACTGGAAACCGAAGTTTTTTTTGCGTAAGATTATGAGTATAAATCATGAAAAGAGCCGACTATAGTGTTCAAGATTGATATGAAAAAGTCTTAACCAAAAGCTATAACTTATTCAATTTGCTTGTGGAATAAGTATTTTGAGGTTCTAAGCAATACTTGTGGGATTGAAATTCAGTGTTGGAACTCGTTTAGGACTAGCGTTTTAGTATTAGATGTGAAGTTTGAATCCTAAGCCACTGCTCTTGCAATCTCTCGGTTCATTGTGTTTCCAAGTCCTATTGTTTGGAGAGCCATTGTGTTTTGTTAAAGAGGAGAAGGTTATAAGTTCACGAAGCTACAATGGCTTCATCATTTGGATTAGGGGTGTGTTCGGTTTAATTCAGTTTAATTTTTAGACAAAACCCAAACCGAACTAAAACTTCGGTTCAGTTCGATTCAATTTTTTTTTCGGTTTGGATTTTTTTCTGTTTGTTTTTGTTCGGTTCGGTTTCGGTTTCGGTTTTTAAGATCCTTTTTTTTTAATATGGAATTTAGAAAAGAGACTTGAATTGGTATAATAAGAAAATGGGGAAAATGAGAAGGTAGTTGTACATATACAAAATCGTATAAATCAATCTTTTTATGGCGCGTTTACTAATCCGTAATCAAATTGAGAGGAATTGAATTGAGGAGGAATTGGATTGAGGAGGAATTGGAATGAGGTGGAACCAGAATCAGATTCCTGTTAGAGTTGTTTACTAAAACTGTCTGGAATCGGAGTAAGAAAGACATTGATTTATATAAACTGTTTACTAATTCTTATGAATCGGAATGAAAACTAATATGATTACTAAAATACCCCTAATTGAACTAATCTATTTTATATGCTAATTATTTTTAATAAAACTTTTAATCTTTCATTTTTTTTATTTTTGATGAAAAAAGGTCAAAACCCATCATTTTTTTTTCAGTAGAGAGAACAAATTTCTTTTTTATTTTTTAGTAAAACTTCTTTATTCTTCATCTTTCCATTTTTTTTATGTGACCCTCTCTCTCTCTCCCTCCCTCTCTTCCCCATCTTTCTCCCAACCCACCCCCTTTCTAAAATTTATCCCATCTTTCTCTGCTGCCTACCTATTGCCCGCCCACCCCATTCTAAAATTTCTACCTTTTTCTTTGCTGCAGATCCACCCCACCTTTGCGAAGAACCTTTCATGCTCCCTCCCTCCATATCCCAGCCTTGACTTTTTTTACCCTTTTTTCTCTGCTGCAGATCCACTCCACCTGGGCAAGCTGTTCAACTTCTTCATCTCGTTCCAAATGGTGATCTGTAATGGTGAGGTGAAGGAACGAAGCTGCAGGGGTGTTTTGAGATATCAAAAGAAGTACAAGGGCAGTTTGGGAAGAAAAATTTGATTCCTGATGGGTCCTTTCTTCCGGAATTCAATTACCATGTATTTCTTGGTAATCGGATTCCGGGTATATCCGGAATTGAATTCCTTATTTTGGGTGGACCCCACCTTTATTTTGATTCCCCAAATACAAGTAAACACATGCATCCTTTAGAAGGAATGCGATTCCGTTTCCACTCACCCCATTCCGGTTACGTAAACATGCCATTATATCAACAACCTCAATTACAAAGCAAAATGATTACTGTATCCATTCCAAAAAAAAAACAAATATAGTTCTTCCAAGTTTTAAAGGCTTCCAAAACTTTCTTCTATAACCAATGAAATATCCTTTCAATTGAACCAAGTATGCTCGTTGAAAAAGCACTAGGAGTTTCAAATTTGGCAACAAAGTTTCACAAAAGAAACATCATGTGCATACAATCATAAAGTGTAAAGGGATTCGGTTTGGTTCGATTCGGTTCGGTTCTCCTTTTTCAATTCGATCTTTTTTCGGTTTTCAGCTTTTCTGTTTCGGTTCGATGTTCGGTCCCCTTTTTTCGGTTTTCCGTTTTTTTGAACCCACCCCTGATCTGTATCCAATTCTGTAGGTAAGGGCTTACGAGTTTTCATTCTCGAGTTTTCCTGTTGGTTGTTTGAATTAGGGGTGGTTTGGTATGGGATCCCATACCAAAACCCTTGTCCCGATTCCTAAACCGAAATTTTCAGGAATCCCAATTTCAATACCGATCACAAACCAAATTTTCGGAAATCCTGAAACTCTCATAACGAAACCCTTGTCCCGATTCCCAAACCGAAATTTTTCGGGAATCCCAATTTTAATACCGATCCCAAACCAAATTTTTGGGAATCCCGAAATAGTTTCGGGATTTCAGGACAAATCGGGAATCCCGAAATAGTTTTGGGCTTTTGGACTAAAATTTGACATATTATGCTTTTAGGCTAAAATTCAACCTTTTATATTGAAAAATTGACATATAGGCATGCCCAATCTGCCAATTTGTTTATACTAATCTGTGCACACAAATCTGCCAATCAAATGGCAAGGCCCAGTTAGTATCTGCCTATTCAAAAGCAATATGCCAATATGAAACGTTAATATATGCTTGAGTAAATTAGTAAATCTATCTATAATCATGTTAGTCCCCAAAATTACGTCTAAAATGTTAATATATGCTTAAGTAAACTTCTGTACATATATAATATAAATATTATAGATAGATGTAAAGTTTTCTCTAGCAAATTGTAACTTATAATCTATCCCCGTATCCATCTATCAATCTCCTATGTTTATTCTGCATCTATGTATCCATCTATCAATTTTCTGTGATTTAAAAATTCTGCATATGTTCCACTATCTATCTTAGGGCTCCTTCCTGTATATGTTCCATCATCAATTTCCAGTGCTCCTTCAGTATTTCAATTTTCACTATTGTAGGTAGATGATGTTCCCCTTGAAGATGTGATCCTATATATTTAAAAATTAAATAATATATATATATATATATATATTTTTTCGGTTTGGTTTGGGAATACCGAAATCCCAAAAACTTGAGATCGATTCCCGTACCAAAATTTCAGGATCGGTTCGGTATTGGGTACCAAAATTTTTGGGAATTTCGGAAATTTTTCAGTTCGGTTTGGGATTTTTGGGATTTTTTTCCAGCCCGAATTTGAATGAGTTGTGATTTAATTGGTTGTATCTATATCCTTCGATTAATTAGCTACAGACTTGTTCTTACATTTTGTAAATGTCCGAAACTGATGACGACCTCTAAGCACATTAATTAGTAGTTCAAAACTCCAAAAGTACTTTTTGGGGCAAAATCGAGTTAATTCTGTCACTCAGTACAACGGTTTGGTGACATTACTCTTCACTTGTAAGTGAGAGGTTTTAGGTTCGAATTTCGTGGAAGGTGAATTCGATACCAAATTAGACTACTCATTGTGTGGCTTAACCAAACTCTCCATACTTTTAATATAAAATATATCGTTGCACTTAAAAAAAAAATCAGGTTAATCCTTGAATTCAATGGACATTTGTTCAAATGAGGTTATTTCGATATCGATTTTTAGGTTACCTTTCATGCGTTTTCTTTTATCGGATTTTGCTAACTTCCTAGCTGTGTCATTTAATGGAAGATAATAACATTTTTACGAATACGTCATGTGATGTGAGAAATAGAGAGAAAAAAATGTGATTAATTGGTTTCATAATAGAATCGATCGGCATAAGGGCAAGATTCTAAAAAGACGCTAGGCATTAATTGGCGGTGGGTTGGGACTTAGCGTCTAGGCGGCTAAGCAGGGTCTAGACGAAGTTAAATAAATTTATTATAATAAATAAATGCCTATTAATTTATACTTAAAAAACACACATAATTACTCGGGATACAAAAATTGCAAAATAAAATAACATATAAATTATAAAATATTAGAATATATTGAAAACATGAGAACAAACATATAATGAGTGTTTATCCAAGTATGCAACAAGTCTCTTACATTTTATTGAAAAATAAAATTCAAAATGAAAATTATTGATTTTTTTATCTAAGTCAGAGTCGAGATCTAGACGGGTTTAAGCGGGCTAAGTGGACGCCTAAGTGGGTCTGGACGTACTTTTTAAATTTTCAAACGTTTAAAGACTAATCGGGACGGTAACTAGCCGTTTAAGGTCTAGGTGAAACTAGCCGAGGATTTTTAAAACAGTGCATGAGGGTAATAGATACGAACAAAGTAAGTTTTTCTCCTTTTTTATTCAGAATTATATTGCAAGATGGAAACGTTGTAAATACCCAACACAACCACTTTGACATAGCTAGAACTTTTTGAATTCTTTTACTGCTTTTTTATTTCCATTAGAAACGCATATTCGTCATGAACATGCCAACATAGGACGCTGTCTGGTTGGAACAGTTCGTAAAACGTATGATTTCATACACTTTACTGGAGAAATTATTCTGTTATAATTTCTCTGTGTCAATATTGTTCTGTCGATTTCTCGTTGTCTGTAGGGTGATTTCATACACTTGAGTCAAACGGAAAAATATTCGAACTTTTAGTAGGAAATTAGGAAATGTGAAATATGAAAAACATAACAAAAGGAACAATGTCTGACTGACTATAGCTGGCGTTTGATTAATGACTTCACTATATCACGTCAATACAGAAACCCTACCATTTTCTTTCTTTTCGAAAGCTACAGAAACCCTACTTGTATGCTGCATAGGTCTATCACAGACCGTCTATGTACTTTTTTCTTTTTTCTTTTTTTTTCTTTTTTTTTTTGAAGAAAATTATAACTATGATTTTTCAACTTTAACTAAATTAGAATAATAATTTCTCAACTAACCGTTTGTGACGATTAGTCCTTAACTCATTGTATTGTATAGCTATAATATTTTTTGTCAACTCCATTAAAATTTCTTTCAAAATGAGTCAATGCCATGCACGAGAAGAGGAAAATATGAAAAACCAAATAAGAAAATTGTAATAATGGTCTCTCAACGTTAACTCAATTAGAGAAATAGAATCTCTCAACTTTAACCTAATTTTAGCAATGGTTCTTTTACCATGACCCATCGGAAGTTCTGATGGAATTTACGAAGAGAATCATAATTGTACTTTAAAGAGTTAAGAAACTCATAATCACGAATTTTTAATTAAAAAATTATTACTCTAATTAAATTAAAATTAACAGACCGACAACGCAATTTTCTTTTTTGAAATACTGTGGTATTACTTCAGCCTCTGTATTCCAAAAGATCATTGAGTATCCTCTGGTTATTAATGAGTTCATCTTTTCATAGCTTTGCCTTTGGATGCAACGTGAAATCATGTTTGAGGTTAGCCAATCACAGGACATGCAGGGCACGTTTGTTCGGCTTCTTTAAGTTTTACTGGACTGGACTGCCTTAGACAGGAATCCTAGTCCGTGTTTGGTGCAAATAAGAACATTTTTTTATGGCGCGTTTACGTAACGGTAATGAAAACAAGAGGAATTGAATTGATGAGGAGTTGGAATGAGGAGAAGTCAGAATTGGATTCTTGTTGAAGCTGTTTACTTAAATGTTCTGGAATCGGAATAGAATTCCATAAAACTGTTTACTAATTCAGCAGAATCAGAATATAAACTAGTATGATTACTAAAATGCCCTTATTCCAAATCAAATATTTTATATACTTTAATGGGTTTATAAAGGATAGTCTTGGAAATAAAAAAAGTAAGTGAGGGCATAAAGGGAACAAAAGTGTCATTCCGATTGCCCAAATAATCAGGAATTGGATTACCACTTATATCTAGGGAATCCAATTCCACCAATACAAGGAATTGAATTCCAAAATTTGTGTGGGCCCTACTGCTTTTTTTATTCCTCCAGGTTTAGTAAACACCGGAGTGCTCCGTAATCGGAATTCAATCTCACATTCTCATTTCGATTACGGATACGTAAACACGCCCTTAATGACACTAAGTCAGACTTGCACCGACTAAAAGCTTCACTAGCTGTTCTTAGTGAGACCCCCAAAAAACTGGAGGATTGCTAGTCCCGTCTCTAGTGCTTGCGTCGTCTGCAAGCATGCAATGCCGATCTCCATCATCCTGCGAACCTAGTCATAAAATCTTGCCTTCTCATTCGTACATGAGCTACAGCCCCTTCTCTAGTCATCAAATTAGAAACTCGCTGATCTCTGTCCCACGAACCCAACCCCCTCTTTGCTTCAGCGATGAATTCGTCCAGTTAAGCTTCCAATAAGTTTAATCCACCATAAACAAAAATTCAATTCAAAGATTAAAGCTTATAAATCCCAATTACAGAAAATATCAAAATCTGCGATAAACCTAGAAATCCATTACCTTGGGTTGTAGTGCTCTTCTCCAGAAATTTGTAGGAAAAAACGAAATCAAATTTGGAGTTGTAAAACATAAATTATAGTAGAAATTTGATATGTAATTTCGAATTTGCAGTGCTCTCTCTGCTTTGAGGAACAAGAAGAAAGACCTGCAGGTCTTTCGGTCCAAATCAAGAGCAAAATGCACAGATCCTCCTTTGAGGAAGAAAACAAGGTGAAATGGGGGAGAAAAAGAGAGAGAGAGGAGGAACATGGTTAGCCGAAGAAAAAAGGGAAGAACATGAGGGAGAGGGGAATGAGAGAGTGGGAAGGAAGAAGAAAAAAATGGTAGAAGTTTCGAGAGATAAAGAGATTTCCAAAAAGAAAAAGAAAAATTAATAATACAATATAATTTATATGAATTAAACAAATATAATATTAAAATTTATTAATTATTTTGTTTCTTAATCCGACGCTGCACCAAACGCTTCATTAAGTCAGTCCAGCTTAGTCCCTGAAGCTAGTCCAGTCCGAAATAGTCCGGTGCAACAAACGCACCTGTAGTTTACAGCCCACCCTCATCTCCACTCCACTTAAAACTTGTTTTCCACTGGAAGAGTGAAGACTTGCATGGTGTAATGTATCTCCAACAACCACTGGCTACTTTTATTTTTCCAAATACAGGTTTTTCCTGGAAAAAGATTTTATGTTTAACAGATTTTTGTACCCTATTTTGTTTTTAAGAAAAATTAATAAAAATGACTTTAAAATTTTGTATTTTAACTAAAAATTATCTATGGAGGGTATTGTCTTTTCACTTATTATCTTCTAGTTATCTTTTACTCTCTCCACTTTCTCTCTCTGTGAAAAGCCCTAAGAGAAAACCTTGCTCAGTCGCCAGCCCTAGCCTTTGGCTTTAGGGTCAATGGCAGCCCTAAAAATCTCTCCTGTTTCCTTATACCTTTCTTTCTTTTCTTCCATTCCTTTTCTTTTTCTATGCTTTTATCTGAGCTTTGTTTCATCTATCTGAGCATTGGTCTCAGTTTTGAACCTTCTCCTTAATCATCTGTCGTTCACCGCCATCCCTCTCCTCCCTCCCCATCACACCATTTTCTCCTACCTCCCTCCTGCTGCCCTTCATCTTTCCCAACTCTAAACCATGATTTAGATCTACGAGTGTTGGGCTCTATCTTGACACAATACCCAACCCACAGAGCCCATTGTCGATCCGGCTTACCAGAAAAATTGGTCGAAGTGTGGAACGATTCATGTCAAAACAAGGGTGTTTAACACACCCCATTCACCCTCCCCTCCTCCTATTACGTTTGGTGAATTTTCTTGTAGGTGTGGCTATGGAGGCTTTGACTCTTGGTGGATTGATTTTGTACAATACTCTCAGATCTAGGTTTTGGTTCGGGTGCATTTTTCTGTTTGGTGCGATGTCTTTCTTCGCGAAGGTAGCAGCGGTTGCGGAGATGGTGACTGGTTTTTTGCTACTGGAGCTTAGGGTTTTACTGTTTATTGTTTCTTTTGTAGCCTACGGGCTTAAATCTGTGTGAGCTTCTCTTTTTGGCTGGCTGGAGTTGTTGCTTTCCTTGTTTGGTTGTGTCCTCTATCTTATGTTTGCTTTGTTGTGTAGGGCTTTGTGCTTTGTTTAGGTTTTGACCCTTCTAGCACAAATTGTATCTCCCTTTCATTAATGAAGCTTTATTCTCAACCGAAAAAAAAAAACTAAAAATGATCTAATAACTTTATTTAATGATAAAGATAAAAAAAACATAAAATATAAACATGTGTGCCCAGCGCCCGTCCCCCATCCATATAGCTAAATAAGAAAAAGTACATGAAAATAAACATACATATGATAAAGCAAGATAACCCAAACACACGTATGGTACTATAATCTCATAAGGTGTATTTTCATGTATATAATAAATAATATATATATATATATATATATATATATATATATATATATATATATATATATATCTGTGTGTGTGTGTGTGTGTGTATAATCGTACGGTGTATTTTCATGTATATATGTGTAAATTTCACTCGTACTTACTTAAGGCAAAATAAATAATATAAATATATATACAGTGTAACACCGTTAAGTTTCATAAACAATGTCAGGTTTTTTTTTAAAATTTTCTTTGTTTTAATATTAAAATTGTTGTAGGCCTATTTGATTGAACGATCTAGGGTTTAGAGAGAGAGGGGTTCGGCAATATTGAGAGATAAGGGAGATTGATTTAATTGTGAGGTATATTTGATTCACCCTATTGTGCCTTTATTTATAGTAGTAGGAAGGGTAAAACCTTTCCCTTTAGGATTACAACATTTAATAGGTAATATACTCATAATAGGAATATAAGATACATTCCCATATTCTCTAGGATTTACACAATCACATTCCTATTCTAACTATGACTGCAACACTCCCCCTTGAGTGTGTAAATACTCAACGAACCATTGCATCAGATCTTTAGCAGATAAGGTAGAATAGTTGATGAAGTCATCGGCACAACGAGTGATCGCAAGTCTCAAATTTAATTCGAAATATACATTTGCAAAAACTCACAAAAATCTTGCTATGGTAAAACCTAAGATAGGCAAAACCCATAGACTAAGGAGAAAAGTAAGAAAATATGCATAATGTCTAAAACACTCGTCAAACTGGATGGAGGTAGTGAACTCAATGGAGTATGATCATCCCAGGATGGATGCCTCGTTAAAACCTAGTTAGGTAGCAAAAACCCAGTGGGAAAAATGCTCCTAATCGTAGGGAAAAAGAGTACATTAAGATCATGTGAGTATGCTTCTAGATACTCCCCCTGAGTTAGACATAACTTCTAAATAAGAGAACTACAAGCGATTCAACTCAGATAATTTACTCATACCGATTCCTTGGACGAGCTTCTGAAATGTAGACTTGGGCAATGACTTGGTGAAGAGATTGGCCAGGTTGTCCTGGGAATGGATTTGCAAATATTTAATGAGGGCTGGAACCCAGTCGAAGCTAGGGGGCTAGGCCCTCACGCCCAAATTATATTACTTGAGAAAATATACAACGGGGGGGACATAGTACCTAAACCCCGACAATCAAAAATACAATCATATACAACCATTCCTAGCAAAGCTCCTTGAAATTTCAACCTTTAAGAAATTGTATTTTGGTATTTTTTTGAAGCAAAATCATCAATTATATCATCATACTCCAAGTCTTCAATCTCATCCTTTTCAATGCATAAGATTGCTAATCCATTTAGCCTATCTTGAGTCATAGTGGTCTGCAAGTAAGATTTTAATAATTTCAATTTTGAAAAACTTCTTTCTGCAGATGCCACGGTCATAGGTATAGTCAACAGTACACGATAAGCAATCAAGACATTAGGACACATGTCAGTTTCTTTTACAAAGTTTGCTATTTCCATGGATGTCCAAGGGTTATTAAAGAGAAATGCTTCTTTAGGTAACATCATTTGCAACACCTGTAATTCGGAACATAAGTCGGCTCCATCTACATCCATGGTATTTCCATGTTTCAAATGTGCTTCAAGATTCATACAATTTTCTTTTAGCTGTTGATCATCCAATGAAATTAACTTCGGTGCATCAAACAAGAAGCCAAAAATAGATTCAAAAGCCTTTAATTGTTCAAATCTGTGTTTTAGTTGAGGAAGAGCAATATCCACTATAACAAGAAAATAATCTTTTCTAAATGATTCTTCAGCAGATTGTTGTTCCATCTCATTACCATCAACTTCATCATGATGTCTGTTTCTAGGTCTATGACGTTTAGTTTGAAAAACAGGGTCAATTTCTGAATCAAGTGCAATTTCTTTAACATCACGCATGGTAGAAGCAAAACCAGTTTCTCTGTAGTTTTCAAAAAAGGTAACAAGTGCTTCCAATGCCTTTACAGCAACATCAAGACGCATGTCTTCAGATTGTAATTTTTTGCTCACCATGTTAATCTTCAACAAAATGTCATACCAAATAACTAAACTTAATACAAAATCAAAATTGGAAAGTTTTCCTGATGCTAAACATTCTGCATCCCTATTCAATTGGGGATTCTCAGTAATTTCCACCAACGTAAACAAAGCATTTCTAACTTGGGCTACTTGGGATTTAATTGCTTTAACACTTTCAACGTGACTTTCCCATCGAGTAGTTGACAATGACTTCAAAGTTAAACCATCAATATGTTCAAGCAAAATATTACAACGCTTTGTAGAGTTGGAAAACACCGTATATATGCATTGACATGCTCCAAAAAAAGATTTTGCTTTAAGACATGAACTTGCCATGTCACAAACTATTAAATTAAGACAATGAGAACCACATGGCATGTAAAAGGCTTTGGGATTTATGTCTAGCAATATTTTTTGGACACCTTGGTGTTTCCTTCTCATGTTAGATTCATTATCATAACCTTGTCCCCTCACATTATCATATCAAGATCAAGAGACTTTAGGACATCTTGCAACTCATTAAAAAGTCCTTGTCCTGATGTATCTTCCACACTTAAAAACTCCATGAAATACTTCCTTATATTTATTGGCCTACTTGACAAGTCAACACATCTCAAAATTAAATTCATTTGTTCCACATGACTTGCATCAGGAGTACAATCAAGAATGACAGAAAAAAATTTGGCTTTTTTTACTTTTTTAATGATTGCGGTTTTGACTTTTGAAGCTAAAGTAGCTATCAACTCATTTTGGATTTTATGGCTCAAATAGTGATGATGAATCTCTTTATTCTCAATGAGTCGAAAATGCTTTTGCATTATTGGATCAAACTCCGCAATCATTTCAAGTAAACCTAAGAAGTTGCCATTAGAGTCTTCATAAGGTCTTTCATTTGTTCCACGAAATGCTAAATTACTTATGGCAAGACATTTCACAACAACAATAATTCTAAGCATCACTTGTTTCCAATAATTTGTCTCTTTCTTGATTCGCATTTGAAATTCTTTATCAATTGTCTGATTTTTTGTCAATCTACTTTTCAACTCAACCCAAGTTCTCGAATTAGTGAGATACTCTTTACTCTTTTCATGTTGGTCAAGCTTCACACCAAGATGTCTCCAATCACTAATTCCATCTTTTGCTAACTCACTTTTTGAGGCAATTGTTTAAAACAATTTACAACAAAAGCAAAAGACTTTATCCAACTCTTTTGAGTACACGAGCCATTTCCTATTATAAATTTCACCCGTTGGTAATTTTCGATCATAGTAGTGTGAGCAAAATTTTTTAGAGAGTTTGTCCTTAGGATAAGTGAGATTTGTTTCTCGAATTGGCCCATTTTCTACAAGTAAGTCTCTCATTTCTGCATTAAGACCATCCCAAACTCTTGGGTCATAAATGTTTAAATGGAAATTAGGTTAAGGAGATTCAATATTTTCCTCTACACCAATATGATCACCATCAACATTTAAATCCACATCACCACCATTTTCATGGTCTTGAGACTCATCACCAACATTTTCTTCTAAATCACTACCATTTTCATGATCAAGAGACTCCCCAACAACATTTTGTGGCTCTTCACCAACATCATTTTCTCTCAAATTTTCAACTGACTCATTCTTTGTAGAGAAAAATTTATTAAGAGATCCTCTTAAACTTTAGGCAATTTCGTTATCCTTTGCCTTTTTTTTCTTTTTCATATTACCAGAGAGTTGTTTCCTAAAAGACATGGCTTCAGTAATTTGTTTGCAAAAATTACCTACACATGATATAACAAAAATTTCCTAACAAAATTATCATTCCAACACATTATATATTATAAAAACACTAACACATAGTCTAACATATTATAAAAGTTGAACCTAAAAATTGGGTTTGAAATGAAATGAAATAATTCAATTCATCAACAACAACAATTCTATGCATCAATTATCAATTTATCATATAATTCTATGTCACTTGCATTGCAAAATTTTATATTAAATTATAAATTGATAATTCAAATTAAAAAAATTAGTTTACCTCAAAACTCAAAAGGGTTGGTGGTGAGTGAATGCACATGCAGCCAATGCCAATGGTGAATGACCTGGCGCTGAGCTGAGGAGTGTGGAGGATTGCCATGCAGCCCTACCTGTCTAGTTGCGCAACTTGCAGTAGCTTGCACTTGCAGTTAAGAGTTGACTTGAGTTGCCAACTCAAGAGGAAACACCAAAACAATAAAGCTTGCAGCAGCCAATGAATTGAGAGAAAGAAAATGGCGAGTCAAGGGACGGTACCAGGGAAGTGGCAGAAGTAGGGAACAAATGGGGTGTGGGGAATCGGGAAAGGGTTGGAAGTATTAGGGATTAGGGTTAATTGGGACCGAGTGGTCTCTGTTATGTTTTGTTGTGTCTTTTTCTTTTTTATTTTTTTATTTTTTATTTTTTTTATAATCTGCGGCTGGGCCCTTTTGTTGCGTCTTGGGCTTTTGCCCTCCAGCCCTTATTTGGGTTGTGAACATTTTTTTTAATTTTTTATACTTAGTTATGTGGGTTTTTTTTTTTATTTTGGTGCCTCCTTCATTTTGGGGCCCTAGACAGCTGCCTTTGTGGCACTGGGCCTGGGTCGGGCCGGGCCTGATCCATAATATTATCTTTTTGAAGGACACTATGAATGGAAATGAGTTAATCAGGAGGATTAAACAAAAACTTGCAGGTTGGAAGGCAAACACTCTTTCAAAGGCGGGGAGGCTTACGCTTGTTTAATCCAACCTCACTGGTATGCCAAACAATGTAATGTCTTGCTTTAATTGTCTTCATAAACTTACTAGTCAATTAAATAAGGAATGCAGACAGTTTTTCTGGGGTAATGATCGTAAATGTAACCCCGTAAGTTGGAATAAAATTTGTAGACAAAAAAATGTGGATGGTTTAGGCATCAAGAATTATCCTAGACCATTTCAACAAGGCGTGTCTTGCTAAGTTGGGGTGGAAGGTGCTCTTTGAAAATGATAACTGGTGGGTCAATATAGTCAGGAGGAAATACCTTAGGCATGACACTTTTCTAGAGACCAAAACTAAACAAAACCACTCGCTAGCCTGGAAAGGTATTCTAGGGTCCAGAGACACTCTTAAGGGTATGAGGTGGGTGGTCGGTTATGGCAAGGACATTCTGTTCTGGTCTAATCATTGGGTTTTTTCTCACCCTCTATTACATCTCATACCAGATAATCAAAGACATCGAATCGAATGTGATGCTAAGGTTGTAGAGTTTATTGTTGATGGTCATTGAGATATGACACTTTAAGTCAAGTGGTAGACAATTATATTGTTAACAAAATTTGTGACATTCATATTCTTCTTTCTTATTCAAAGGACTCTGTTGTTTGAGGTCCAAGTACTAATGGTAGGTTTTCGGTTAAATCTGCAACCTGGCTCCAAATGGAGGATCTTGGCCCTTCGCCGGTCCAATATCTTATCAATAAAGTTTGGAGACAAATTTTGCCTCCCAAAGTTAAGTTATTTGCCTGGAGCTTCATCAAGGTTCATCTACAAACTCGAAAGAATATAAGCAAGTTCATATCAAATATTGACACCAAAGTGTCCGTTGTGCAACAACCATGAGGAAGACCAAGATCATATTTTTCTCCATTGTCAGTATGCTAAGCAAGTTTGGAGTTGTTCTAATGAGATGTTGTTATCAAGTATTGATCCTATCCATAAGATTAGTGACTAGCTTAAATGCCTCTCCTATCGAAATAAGATTGATATAAGTACCTTAAGTAAAGCTTTGGCAAATTGCTGGCAAATATGGAATGATAGAAATAACAGTATTTTCATGAATGAAAAGCTTATGCATAGATCTTTTATTCAAGCAATGGCTACGGTTAATGATCACTTCAAAGATAACGTTGCTAATCCAAAGAATGCAAAAATGCCAACTGAAAATAACTTGATCAAGTGGAATTGTCCAAAGTCTCCTTACGTAAAAATAAATTTCAAGGGGTCGGTGTCCAACTCTTTGGCGGCTCGAGGCTTTGTCATGAGGAACTGGCATTGCAGACCTATCATAGTCGTTGCTATCAACTTAGGGTCTACCACCATTAACGTTGTTGAGGCCCTAGCGTTATGTGAGGCCCTACTCTGGGCTAAAAGGAGGAGCTTAATGGACGTGATAGTGGAAGGTGATTTTAAGCTTATCACTGATACTGGCCGTGGTGTTTGTGATGTGCTGTGGAATGTGAGATCTATTATTGAAGACATCATGTGGTATGCTTCGTCCTTCCAAGTTATCAGTTGGGTCATGTTTATAGGGAAGCAAATTTTGTTGCGGATGCAGTGACGTCTATTGTAGACCCGGCAGTTTCTGACATGACACGGTGACACGACACGAAAACGACACAAAAATAACGGGTTTCGGGTCAACACGATAACTTATCGGGTCATTATCGGGTGACCCGTTAAGGACCCGTTAATAACGGGTTCTTAACGGGTATACACGCGGATAACACGTGGGTAACCCGTTTCAATCCGTTAAGAAAAAAACTATTTTGATAATTTTAAAATTTAATTACTAAAAGATTTATTATAAAATACAATAGCCATATTAATATATACAATATATTCTATATTAAATATATAGTTTTGTATTATTATTCTATTTAAGTTTTAAAAAAAATGTTTTTGTCATTATTTATTTTTATTATGAGAGTTCCTTATTATCATTACTAGGATAAATTTTACTTAACATGTTGTTGTCCAAAATTAAAATAAACTAAGAAGACATACATACAAGTATGAAAAATGTGAAAGAATATATAAACACTCGTGATTCATCATTATTCCTCCATGAGTAGATAATGGTTATACTTACATTATCGTTTAGATTTTTAAAATCCTCCAAACCCTCATGAATAATGTTTTTTATTTGAGGGCAAAATTAATAAAATTAATAATAATTGTTGTAGAAGTGTAAAAAATGTAAAAAAAATATATGCAATCACTCATAGTGACAAGCTTTACAACTTTCATGAAGGGGTCATCTTCGAAATCCAACACTATAATCCATAAACCTTAAATTTATATTTAACCGTCGATTGTCATTTACACTTTATTCTTCTTACTGAATTTCATTTTTAAAATTTTCTTTTTTGAAAACATGATCAATATTTACGGTTAACTGAAATATGAGTCGATGTCATATAGCTTGTGGAAACTTTATAAACATCAAGCAATATTTTCACTAACCGTAAAACTCTGAGTATAATATCAACGATCTAAACCGTTCATCTTCCTGCATCATCTAATAGATCATGTTTTAAAAAAAGAAAATCTGAAAAAAACAAATTTTGAGGTGAACAATGAAGCGTAAATGTAAACAACAATCAACGGTTAAATTTTGATTTATGATTTATATGATTATAGTGGCGAATTTCGAAGTTAAGCTCTTCATGAAAGTTGTAAAGCTTGTCATTATGAACGTTTATATATTTTTTTACACTTCTACATTAATTAAAAAACTATTAAAGACTTTAGGTAAGTGAAAATATACTTAAAAGAAAAATGCGTTTTTATGTTTTGGATGTGATAATATGGTATGTATATACTTATTTAGTATTATGTTTTTCATTTGATTATTTATTGGTTTAAAATATATTTTTCTTAACGGGTAACGGGTCGGGTCATATTACCTGTTAATATTATTGGGTCGATTTCGGGTCGGGTCATTTTACCCGTTTATTTTAACGGGTGTTACACGACACGACCCGTTAAGATATCGGGTATGACATGAAAACGACACGAACACGGAAAACACGACACGAATGCCAGGTCTAGTCTATTGGGCTTAAGATAGATAACATTGTATTTGGGATGCTTGTCTTCCTGTGGAAGCAAACTCGGCCTTCCATTTTGATTGTATCGGCTCCAGCTGTGTAAAAGGTTTCTCCTTTTAATGAAGTTCTTTTCTATAAAAAAAGAAAAAAAGAAAAAAAAAAAGAACAAGTGTGTAGAATTCCGTTCCCATTACTAATACTCATCATGTGTTTTGTACAATAGTCCTTCATGAATGCATTCCTAAGTACCAATTTTATACATGAGTAAAATCAAATATGTGAAATCAAAATTGTGAAATTAAAATTTGATAATAGTTTGTTTCTAAATTATAAATAGGCTTGCTCCATTAAAAAGGATTGTCTAATACTCCAGCTATAATAACATTTGATATTGAGTTTGTCATTTCTAAGAGTTGAACTTGAGATATCTAACTAAAAAATGAAGAGAATTAGACATCGTAATGCAAGTAAAAAAAAAAAAAGAGTTGGAATTTTCAATGTACAACACCTATCCCACATCATCCAATGCCAAAATTTGAGTCTCGCCTAAATAGAAAAAAAAAAAAAAAATTCATGTTAATCAATTAACCAAGGGATTTAAACCATGTGCATGTATGTGATCTTATAATTTTCAACAAAAATATTGTCTTTACTTTTAGGTTTTTTTTGTAGAATGATACTATTTACAACTAAAAGATGGAATAAATAAATTGATATCGAACTTGCTATTTATGAAATTCAAATCAAAGCAAGTGAAGAGAAACTAGACTATAGTATTAAGTAACAATTTAAGTCCATTAACTAGAAGTTATGAAACTTAAAAATCATTTCTAATGTGATGCTAATTTTTTTTATAACTGTTTATAACTCATTTCTTTCCAAACTATATATGAACTACCAAAAGCACAGAGAAAGATGAAGCTCTACTATAAAATCAATCGGCAATTCGGAGCGTAGCCTAACACATTATAAGCCCCATGCAATGTTACTTTTTCCGTTGTGGGAATTTGTATATCACATTCTCACACTCCCACTTATGTGTGAAATTTTTTTAAGTCTAAGACGTGGTCAACACAAACTAAGTGATATAGAGCATGTGTGGCCGTTGCGTTTAACACATGGTGTCAACATGTTATAATATCATGAAGTTGAGGTTCTACTCAATGTTTAAAATATCCACAAAATTGTCAATATTTTGTCGAAAAATTCCTAAAAATAAAGGATCGATACGGAGACGGGTGAAATGCAAACTCCGCACTATATTAGCGAGATATAAATCAATGAATATCGATGAATTTTACCAATTCACTACATAAATTTTGAGAAAATTTTCTCTAATTCAACTAAATTAGAAAGAGTTAATATACCCACCCTATTGCAAATTTCCATAATTTTCGTCGAAGGCAATCCATTTATCGTAAATTTGCATATCAATATTTTCAACTATATCGATATTTTAAACACTGATTCTACTAAATAACCAATTAACAATATGAGAAGTGACCTAACTCCTTATGAGCCTTTTTCAGGTTTGGTTTTTCTCCGATGTGGGACTTTGCCTTTCATATTCCTATAAAGCGGACTTTGTAGTGTATGAAAGCAAATATTTTTCCGTGTCACATGCAGGGACGTCTTTGAGATTTTGGAGGGCCCTATGCAAACTTTATAAAAGGGCCATTCCTTAAGATAGTTTATCAAAAAAAGTAGACAATGTATTGATACTATAAAACAATAACTTGAATCAAAATAAACTTTAAGACTCGTTGATTGTATGTTTACAAATGTCATTAAATAATATAAGTAAAAAGAGCTACAAACATATATTCATTAAATAATGAAAAGCAGTTTAATCTTAAACAATCAAACGAGAAAAAAATGTTGAGAGTTGTCCCACATCGGTGAGGGACAATGTTTGCTATGTGCTTACATAATCTTGGGCTACTCCCTATATTGCCAATTGGTTTTATGGTGGAACCTCAATTTCATCATGGTATCAGAGTAGGTTGTCCTCGTGTGAAGCCAAACGGCCACACGGGCTTCACGTCACTCTGTTATGTTGTCCGCGTGTAGGCTTGAAAATCGGCCACATGTGCGGGGACGTGTTGAGAGTTGTCCCACATCGGTGAGGGATAAGGTTTGCTATGTGCTTATATGGTCTTGGGCTACTCTCCATATTGTCAATTGATTTTATGGTGGAACCTCAATTTCATAAAAAAAAAACTTCAAAAGCTCTAACTTTAAAATTTCATTTGAATATATAGGATTATTATATAATAAAATTGGAAAAATTTTATTTTTTAGGATTTTTTTTTTTTGCACAAATTTTAGGGTGTTGTTATTAACATTCTAAATATCTCATTGTTCACTTCAAATTATTGTATTTAGAAAGAAAAATGTTTACATTTACAAGAAATGCGCTATAAGATTTTAAAAGTTTTAGGTACGATGGGACATCGTTCATGATCACTAGCAATGAAACTTAGTACCTAAGTAGCAAGAAGAAGACGAAGATTCATAAATGAAAGGGTGAATGATTCCCATGTGACATTGACCATTCATGAGCTTGATAATATATGAAAGCATCGAGAGAGATCGAGAGACAGTGGGGCATCTCTGAAGAAAATCTATGTTCCTATTCTTGTATGGGTGTGACAAGCACAAGAGAGAAGACAAATTGATAAGAAACGCAATGCAAAAGCCAAGAAAAAAAATCACATCAACACACATCATAAGTATCATTAATAAAATGATACTTATTTATTTGAAAATATATATAATTGACTATTTGTTTCTTAAAAACAAAAGGACACATTATTGTTGCGTGACAATCAAATGTGAAATAAGTATTAACCAGACATAAGAGCATCTTTAATGAAGTCCTTAAATATGAACAATCACTGTATAAAATGAGTATAAAACAAATATAATGACAAATTGAATCTTCAATCGATTGGAAAGTAAGTCCATCGATTGGAAAGTAAGTCCCTATATTTAGTGTATGCATCTGCGTATACGGACTGTATATGAACTCAAATGATGGAGTCTAATGACAACTTCGGTGGAAAAATTGGACCACCAATTTGAATGCTGCTGTTCAGCAATTAGCCTACTAGCCAAGGACGCGCGGGTTGTTTTGGACTCGCAAGACAACCGCATTAATTTGAACGCTGTTGTGCAGCAAGCATGCTACTAGCCAGCGCATAATGTGTTCTCTTTTTTTTTTCTTTTCAAATGAACGGTCAGAATTTATTATGGCTTTTCAAAATTTTTCTACAGTTGCGGATCAACGGTTCAGCAACAATAAAACATGGCCGGTGCAGCTGCTCTCATTTTGGCTTTGAAATGAACGGTCAACATTCATTCTTGTTATGGTTTTGTGAAGAAAAAAATTGGCATCAAAATATGAATTTTTTTGGTCGAAATGGTCACAAAAATAATTTACGGCAACGTAATGTGAAATTAATTAGAAAAAAAAAAAAAAAATTTAACACCAACAAAAAATTGCACCTAATCAAATTATAACATAAAATCGTAAAAACCTCAAATTTAGGGATTCTACTATAAGGACTCACCTATTAGAGGTAATATTCCTATAGGGACACGAAGATTCTCTGTAAGTCTCTAAATGAGTTTTTATATGTGGTGGTTGGAGTCCCTAAATAGGGACACCCATTGGAGATGCTCTAAGAAAATTAGCAATTCTTACTTGTTGAACGTCTATCTCTCGCCTATAAATAGAACTTTCATCAACAATTTATTCATGTCTATGGTCTTCCTCATGTCCAGGCGGAAGTAGCTCATCATCATCATAAGGTTGGAAATCTTGATCGACATGGAATGATTCCAAATAAAATTGTGTAAAGCCATTGAAGGAATAACAATTTGTACCTGTTTTTCAAAAGCGAAGCTACGCGTGTGACAAATCATTGTCCATCTATTTTTCCAAACACCAAAAGTTCTTTCAAATTGTGCATCTTAGGGATGAATGCCTTTGATAAATATCTATTTTTTCCTTCTTGGCTAACTTCCATGTCGAAATTCAGGAAGATGATATTGTTCAACCCTATGAGGTCCAATATATCCTTTCATATGTAGATATCTAGCATCAACTAGATAATATTTAGCTACACACATAATTGAAAAGAAAAATATAAATATTTTTGTTAAGATAATAAAGAAATAAATTCTTGTGGGACTAAATTTGATTACTAACCAAAAGGGGATAAGGAAATTCAAATTTTGGTCTTCTCAATGCCTCCATGAATATATGTGAATCATGAGGCACACCCTCCCATCCCGCCCATACAAATGTAAAGCTCATATGAAAATCCCATAACGATAATATTTTGAGTTGTGTTGCCTTTTCTTACCAATGTGTGGTAATTGCATTTCTCTAGGCACCACAATTGGTACATGTGTTCCGCTGATTGCCCTTATGCAACTTTTAAAATATGGCCAATATCGATCTTCATCCTTAATTATATTTGAAACTCTCTTGAAATTCTGTTTATGTGGTCATATGATATCGGTAGCCATGCCAGAAATAACATCTAATGGTATCCCAAACCACCTGGAGATAGTCTCACAAAGAGTTAAACCCAAAGCAGAGCATCATTGCTCTATAAAAAGATCACCTTCCAAAACTAAACATATCACCACATAATTTCTATACATAATGTGTAAATATTAAGATAAGGCATAGAGGCATACATTCTAAGAAAAATGAAGATGGAGAGAGATTTGGAGAAGATAGAGACCAAGAGACTGACTGCTCCAGTCTCTAGCACGATACAGAAAACCTTTGGGTTTTTTTTTTACGTGATAGTGTCAAAATCTAGAAAGAAAAAAAAAAGGAAAACTAATGAAAATAACTTTTTTTTTTTTTTGGTGAAGTAATGAAAATAACTTGAAAACTTTAAGTTTTAACAAAAAGGGAAAAATAAAGGGTAAAATGAATAGTATCAGGATTGACTTTTTAGTGTTAAAATGTGGTTTTTCGTTAAAGTAAACAGTACCGGGAGTTTTTCGTTAAAGTTCCAAAAAAAAAACAAAATTGGTAAAGGCCATTATGATATTTTCTTAAAGTATAAAAGACATTTTAGACATTTGACATTGAAAAATATGGGTAGTTTAGGAATTGAAAAAGTTTCATTAGAGGGAGCCAAGTGCTTCTTGTGTTTTCTACCGCAAGCACTTTTTAGGAGGATGCATGACACACCCCGATCCGAAAGTGGGGCGTGCTGGCCGTCACGAGAGAGTGACGTAGCCATGTGCACAGTGCGGAAGCAAGATTAATCAGAAAGATACGAACAATTTAAAGTCATGCAACCAGTAACCCAATTAAAGATAGTGTGCTAGTGCGAGAATTAAGATGGTTTACACAACCAGAGCATAAATGGTCTACGTGTAGTCAAGCAGAAAGTACTAAATAGAGATAACACCCGAAGGTGGTCCTACATAAGTGAATTATGTCAGAACGTCCAATGAGCTCCTCGTATGCCACTAACAAACACTACCTAATACTTGGAAGGGCGAAAAACAGAAAGTGTGAGTGGGCAAAAACAAATCTTTTCAAAACCTTTCTTTTCTCAAAAGTTATAACCTCTCGCCGTAAAACCTGTATAATTTCCCAGAAATAAAGTATATACTCATATATAGTTCTCAAAATCCTGCTGGAAAATATGTATGTATGAATATATGTATGCCATGTCAAAGTATCATAACTGAATGCCAAATCATAACTCTGTGAATGTGATTGAATACCAGATAATCAACTTAGCCCTCGGCTGTATATAGCTCATAACAATCTCATCATATCATATAGCTCATAATCAACTCAATCATATCATATATCCTGCACACACATCGATATCACCTCTAGTGGTCTGCACAACATCACTGTATATAGAATAATATGCTCTAGTGCTACAATCACGTGAAGACTATGCGAATGATTCGCGGGTCACCTACGAGTCGAACCCACTTATAGTGGCCTATTCGACAGAACTGTGCACCTAACTTCGATCCAAGGCGAGCATGCGGTGCGGGAGGTGAACATCACGTGAAAGACTATACGCCTAACTCTGGGCGGGAGCACTAATATCAGTATGCAGGTTTATGAGCTCTAATCACATCACATCACATCATATCATTCATTCTCATCATAAATAGTATATAAATTTACTTGCCACTTACTTGTGCGTCCGCAGCACCCACATTATCATATGCAATCACTAATGCATAAATAAAATAAATAGATATTTTGCATGGCATTTCAAATCATACTATTCTTTAAATTCACTTTCTGGGAAAAGCAAGTATATAGGTATATACGGAAAACAAAAGCCCACTCACTGATAAGTAACCGGATTGTAACTCCCGTGCCTAGCCTGGCTACGCTCGTCCTCCGGATAGGTCTCGCCTATATGAGAAATAACTCTAATAACGTCAATTAACGCACATAAAAAAACTGGCTAATAACTTCTCATACATTGCTCAATTTGGGTATATGAATATACCACAGTGATCTACACAATCTCAGGATCATCCCCATATTTTTAGAAAAATTTTCCGACCACCCACGCGCTGGCAAGGGTACGACCCTACGCGCCCCCATGCGCGGCCACGTGATATGCACACTGACAACGTCAGTTAACGCCGTCAGGAATATTCCGTTAAAACCCAATGAAATCCATCCAAACTAACTGACGGCGTTAGCATATTCCGTCAAAAGTGACGGAATATTCTCTGTCTTCTCCGGCGAGTCGTCGGTCGCCGGTGACTGATTTTCGGTTTCTGGAAAAACTTCCAACTATGGTTTCTTCTTCATTTTTGCACCATTTTCTATGTACTTTATACCAAAATGAAGATCTCACAAAGATGAACACAACCATACCTGACTCGACCCCCAACTCGCCGGGGATTCGTCTGAAAAAGCCTCGATAATTCCGGTCAAAATGAAACTCTCTGATCTCGCGATTCTGACGTCCAAAATCTTTCAACGAAGCACTCCGAGCTTCGTAAGGACCTTCTTAAGCTCCATGTGGTTTAAAATCCCCTGAAAAACAACATTTCACGTGTGCATGAATAGTGCACAAATCGGAGGTTAGGATTCACGAGGTTTTCGAAAGTTCCAGGTTCTAAAACTTGTACTAATGGCTTCCTAAGATCACAAGGAACACGAATATACTTACCTTAGTCTCGATCTGTAAGGTTTGAGATGGTTCGTGGGTGTGTCCGTACGAAAATGGAAGAGAGAGAGCGAGTTTGAGAGATAGAGAGAGTACGGGAGTGAGAGAGAGAAAGAGTGTGTGTGGTCCAAATACAACCAACCAAACACCCTCAAACTTAAACACACACATACCTTAATTAACATCCAAGGGCGTTTTTGTCTTTTCACACCTTAAAGAATAATTTTCCAGGACGGGCTGTTACAATCTACCCACCTTATAAAAATTTTGTCCTCGAAATTTACATAACCAAAACTATCCATTAGTACCCATAAAACAATCTTGGGTACATCTTTCTCATCCTGTCCTTGGTCTCCCACGTCCCTTCTTCCACTGAATGGTTCATCCATAAAACTTTCACCAAATGCACTGTTTTATTCCTTAGAACCTTTTCTTTCCAATCCAAGATAGTCACTGGTTCTTCATCATAAGTCAAATCTGAACTGATCTCTAAGGGTTGATGAGGTATCACCTGCGACGGATCTGAGACATAGTGATGAAGCATCAAAATATGAAACACATCGTGTACCTTGGACAACTCTGATGGTAACTCAAGCCTATAAGCAACTTCACCGACTTGCTTGGTGATCTGATAAGGTCCGATGAACCTAGGACTTAGCTTGCCTTTCTTCCCGAATCGTACTACACCTTGCCACGGTGATAACTTCAGAAATACCCAATCACTAACCTTGTACACTATTAGTGGTATGTCTATCTGTTAAACTCTTTTGGCGATCTTGGGCTGCTTTCATATTAGACTTAATAACTTGAATGTTCTGAGTAGTCTCCTTTACTAACTCAGGGCCTACTAAAACTCGTTCGCCAACCTCTGACCAACATAAAGGTGTACGACAAGGCTTGCCATATAATTCCTCGAATGGCTCCATACCAATACTTGAGTGAAAGCTGTTGTTGTAGGCGAACTCCATCAAATCCAACCGCTTATGCCAAGCGTCGCTAAACTACAACACCGAAGATCTTAACATATCCTCCAATGTCTTAATCGTCCTTTCTGATTGTCCGTCTGTCTAAGGATGATATGCCGTGCTGTACAGTAATCTTAAACCCAAAGCTTCTTGGAATGTTATCCAAAACTTAGAAGTAAATCTCGGATCTCGATCTGAAATAATACTCACAGGAACTCCATGATACTTCATAATCTTCGTGATGAACAACTCGGCTAACTTGTTCAAAGAATACTTTTCCCTCACAGGAATGAAATGCGCTGACTTAGTAAGCCGATCAACAACCACCCAGATTCCATCATAGCCGTTTTGTGTACGAGGAAGCTTATACACAAAATCCATAGTAATATTTTCCTATTTCCACTGTGGAACGGGAAGTGGCTGTGACAAACCAAACGGCTTCTTCCTTTCAGCTTTAACCTGTTGGCATACGACACACCTGCTTACATACTAAGCAATTTCTCTTTTCATACCTAGCCAATAATAAAATGACCTAATGGTATGATACATTTTAGTTCCTCCTGGATGCATCGCATAAGCTGAAATATGTGCCTCATCAAGAATTGCCTTATTTAATTCCTCATTATTTGGCACGTACATCCTATTTTCTTGCATAAGCATGCCATCCGTCTCTCTAACTTTGAGATCTTTCTTTTTCCCTTGATTCCTCAAATGAATTAGCTCTTGAATCTCTTCATTATTCATTTGAGTCTTGAGTATACGATCAATCAGAATATGCCTAACTTGGAAACTAGCAAGTAAGGCTCTTTCTTGTTCTGCCACAGCTTCTTCTTGTTCTTCCAATTCCAATTTTACTCCAGTAGACCTCAAATCTACAAAAAGAGGAACACGAAAAGCATACAAAACATTAACCCGACCTTGGGATTTCCTACTCAAAGCATCAGCCACCACATTAGCACGTCCAGGGTGATACTCAATCGTGCAATCATAGTCACTTAGCAACTCAATCCATCTCCGCTGACGAAGGTTCAAATCTTTATGTGTGAACAGGTACTGGAGACTCTTGTGATCTGAGAAAATCCTACACTTCTCACTATAGAGATAGTGTCTCCAAATCTTCAAAGCGAACATAATGGCTGCTAACTCCAAATCATGTGTAGTGTAATTCATCTCGTGAGGCTTTAACTGACGCAAAGTGTAAGCAATTACCCTACCATGCTGCATCAACACACATCTCAAGCCATTCAAAGAAGCGTCGCTGTAAATCTCAAAATTACCACTATTATCAGGAAGAGTCAAAACATGAGCATGAGTGAGATAATACTTCAACTGTTAGAAACTCTGCTCACAATTATCATCCCACTCGAATTTAATTTCCTTGCTGGTCAACCTCATTAGTGGTAAAGCCATAACTGAGAAATCCTTAACAAATTGTCGATAATATCCTGCTAAGCCAAGAAAACTCCGTATCTCGGTGACGGTTCGTGGCTGTTCTCAATTCTCCACAGCTGCTATCTTCTGAGGGTCTACCTGAATACCCTGAGCTGACATAACATGCCCCAAGAAAGCAACTTGATCTAACCAGAATTGGCACTTACTGAACTTAGCATATAATCTGTGTTCCCTCAGCTTCTTCAACACCAAAGTAAGATGTCGAACATGGTTTGCCTTCGACTTAGAATCAAGGTATTAAATATCGATGATATCGGAAATATCAGTAGTCCAAAAACACGGAAATATCGATGGAAATATCGGGATATTATCGATATCGATAAAAATTGAATAAAAACCACGGAAATTGTAAGAAAAACTTGGAAATTTTTATTGAAACTTTGCAGGATGTTTATTTAGTCAATTATCTATTAATTTATCACAAAAAATTGGAAGGAAATGCATTGCATGATGGATTTAACTGATTTAAGTTGATTATATAGCGAGCTGGCAAACATTGTGAGTGTAGAAAATATGTAGTAATTAATGAAATAAGTTTAAACACGCCATAATCATTTATATATAATGTGTTAGTACAATATTTTACACTTTATACATTGCATGGTAAGATACATGAGTGACTTAGTACCACAGAGAGTTCCTATGAGGTTCAAATTTTTCACTATCTTCATCATCTCTATGTGTAGAGTAAGTGTATTATGAAGAGTAGTCATCAAATGATAAATCCCCAAAATAGTTTTGCATGTAATTGTTAACCATGCCACCCATATGGATCCGAGATTGGTTGACGTTGTCCATAAGCAAAATCATTTGAAGATTGAGTCTCGGATTCTTTCCATGAGACGCTCGATTCCATCCCAACAGGAATGGGATATGAAGGGTAGGGAAATGGTTAGTTATGAGTATAACCATAGTTACTACTTCCCACTCCAACAGAGTCCGAAGTTATAGATAACGAGTCATCTTCTTTACTTGACAAAGTTCCCTTGCCTCTTTCTCTACGAGTATAGTCATTCCCTATGGCACCAATTCCTGGTCTTGCCCACCTACTGCCATGGTCCTCATCCTGTGTTGCATGCGTGAAGTTTGCCTCACCAGTGAAGGGGCTCATAAATCTGAGAGGTGGTCCAACATAGTTTCCATATCCACCACCACTACCTCCAGCTCCACTATATCCTTCATCATTCCCACCTCCGGTGGTAGGTGAGTCTCCTGATATTGTACTTGAGCTATCATTACTATCAACATGATCTTGTGGTTGTGTAGGATTGGAAGAAGGTGGAATTCCAGTGTTTCTTGGTCTTGGGCGCAAAAGTTCTTCCAAAGAGTCAGCACTGCTAGATCCCACCTCCTCCTCTAATACTCTTTCTACATTTATCCCTTCATTATGTGCTTCTTCAGCAACTCTGGGAGTTGGGTTGCCTTTATCATCATCTAAATGAAGAGGTCTAATCCATTGATAAAGTTGGTTACCCTCTATATCATCATCTTCAGCAACAATATCAAACACATCTAGTGGGTCACCACGGTCGACATGATCTATTTCTGCTTCCTTATCTCGAATTTGAAGCTTCATGTTGTAGTAGCAATAAACTAATTTTTTCAACCTACTATGAGCCAACCTATTTCTTTGCTTTGTGTGTATGAGTGCAAATGTACTCCAATTTCTTTCACGAGCAGATGAGGAAGCTGTTTGTGATAATACTTTGATTGCTAACTTTCTCACAGTTGGTGCATCAGTCCCATACATGATCCACCATTCAGCTACAATGAAAAACAATGTTGATAAGCCTAATAACTCCAACAAATTCTATTATAAACTGATAGTGAAATATGTTTACACTCACTATGAGACATTTTTGTTCGAGCAGCAACTGATGTTGGTTCTCCAAAAGTTCTTCTTGCATCTTTAAACCATGTTAGCTGAATACAATAAATTGTGTTAGTTTAATCCAACAATGTAATTATTATAATTTAAGTAATTGTGTACCTCATTTCCAAATTGGCCAACTGTTGGTGATGTAGGGTCTAATTTAGAGTATACATTATGTACATCACGTATAAGGGTACCATCATCTCCAACACCGGGTCTGTATGGGTATCGAGGATTCAAATAATATGCTGTTCAAAGAAACACATACTCTAATAAGAGAAATAATACTTATGCAACTAAAGAAATGAATTACAAATTATGACATAATTTATACCTGCTGCATGCAAATCGTGGTATAATGTTTTATACCTTCGGTCATCAATTATCTTTATGACCCACCTTGCACTATGTTTTCTTTCCAAGTCCTCATTCACTACACGCATCAACTCATATATTGCCCCCATAGTAGGATACACTTCTGTGTCAATGATCCGTAAAACTTTGTAAAGAGGTTCAAACACTTAGCACACATGTTCTGATTGAGTCCAAAAAGCATGATCAAGCACTATACCTTCCACCATAGGACCTGCATTTGAGCGGCTGAAATTGTGGTTGGCCCAATCGTCACTAGTGAATAGTTGCTTCAAACCTGCTTTCTTCTTAAGTAGGCTGTCTAATGCAATATAGTTGGTGGCGAATCGAGTGGTAGCTGGACGAATAATTTCTCCTTTGCAAAATTCAAGCATCTTTGCCAACAACCAACCGTGATTGTAAATATAATTTGTGATCATTCTAGCTCTTTTTATGACATTAGCAATATTCTCTCTCTTCCCCATTGCCTCAAACATGAGATCAATACAATGTGTTGCACATGATGTCCAAAACACATTATGATGCTTCATTAACTTTTTTCCAGCTTTGACAAATGCAGAACCGTTGTCGGTCACGACTTGGACAACATTATGCTCTCCCACCTCCATGATTACATCCCTCAATAATTTGTAAATATACTTGTAGTTCTTTATATGGTCTGAAGCATCAACGGACTTCAAAAAAATTGTCTTTCCCTTGGAGTATACCATGAAGTTTATGATAGACAATCTGGTCAGGCCAGTCCATCCGTCACACATGATTGTGCAACCATTAGTTTCCCACTTTGACCTCAACTTGTTAACATACTCGCCAATGTCTTTATACTCCATTTCCAAATATTTGTTTCTTACCTCATAGGGAGTGGGAGGTTGTACTCCAACACCGGCCTGTTGACATCCGAATACCATATTTTTGAAATGATGTGATGATGCCTTCTCAGCAGGGACATTTTCATAGATAAAGAACTTGCTAATTAGACTGCCCCATTCCCTCCTTCACATTACCTCCAGTGAAATAACTCCAAACACTATTTTGATGTGCTTTGGATGACTTATATAAACTTGGGGCTATTGGTGGTCTTGGTTGTGATTCTCTAACACTTGCTCCCCGTCTCATTTGTGCACCACCACTTGTCCCGGAACCTTGTGCTCTATTAGGAATTTTATGAAGGTGTTCTCTTTCCCATGCTGACTGTTTGGAGGCACGTAATGCTTGTTTCAAACTGCGTCGTTCTTCAGGTCCCATGTCATCATCACATTCGTCCTCATCGTCATCATCATCACTGTCAACCACTTGGCCAATGACTTCTCCTCGTAGCCCAGCTCGAATATTTTCCAATCCATGTGTTTTCTTTTCCTTCTGGTGTTTTTTATTTTTTAATAATGTGGTGATGAATGCCTTCACTTATGGGGGGACATTATCGCATCGTTGGACATTATTTCCCGGATCTAATCCACTAAGATGGTACTTAAGTCGTGTCACTCCGCCACTCTTCATTACCTGATCACAATATTTGCAAATTGTGCCACTTTTGTTTCCGTCTATTGGGTCTCCATGTTCCCAAGCTGGATCACGTTTAGTAACTCCACTGGACATCTTAAACATACCTATATTTAATTTTCATGGAAATTAGGCAATTATTTTTTGGCCAAAAAATATATAGTAGTGACGGTTATATAAGAGAACCTAAATAATAAAGTTATTCTACAGAATAATTAAATAGGAAGTAAAGAAAATGATTATAAGAATTTAAGAATGATTATAAGAATTTAAGTAATTATAAAAATAATATGGAATAATAAAACCTAATATTAATGAATAATAATCCAATTTGATAATAAAATAATAAATAACATTAAACATATTAAAATTATCCTAGGGAATAATTATACAACATTACTTAATTACTTCAAAAAATTAACATGTAAGTTTGTAAACTTACCTTAAATATGGAACCCTTTGTGTAAAGGCCAAATAGAATCTGCGTGGACCAACAATAAAATAATAATTACACAAATGTAACAAATCTGGAACTTTCGATGTCGTACGTAGCAGCAAAACCTCGACGATCCTCTGCAGCTTGCCGTCTGTGAATAAATGAGAGACAAAGAAGGTATTTAACATTTAATTTGAAGTGGCGTGAGTTGCAGATCCATTTATTCAGTTGAAACTCTGAAAGGGCTTTGGAAAGGCTCTAAAAGGGCTAAGGGAGGAAGAAGAAACGAAAAGGTGTAATAGAGGTTTTTCAATTTTCGAAGGGTTAAAAAAGGTGTGATGACCTTTGGGAATGTGAAAGAATTGGAAGTAAGCAGATTTTTTGGTTTTTCTCTGACAGAATTTTTGGTCTTCACGTGTTTTGGTTCATCTCTGACAGAAATTTTGGTTCTTCTGAGCAAAGTTACTTGCTTCCAATTCTTTCATACAAAACCGTGTGCCACACACACACACACACACAAAACCGTACACGCGCGCGCACACACACACACAAAACCGTACACAAAACTGTGGTTTCATACAAAACCATATGCCAAAACCGTGGTTTCATACAAAACCATGTGCCAAAACCGTGTGCCACACACGCACACACGCACACACATACATGCACACACGCACACACGCACACGCAGACACAATCTCTCGATCCTTCTCCCTCATTACACACACACACACACATTCCCTCTCCTTCTTTCTTCTTCTCCGGTTCTCCCCCCATCTCTTCTCTGCATCTTTCCTTCCCCGAGCAGATAGACACACACACACCCCACTTCCCCGTGTTTCCCCCTTCCCCAATCCCTCGAACCTTCTCCCTCATTCCTCTCCTTGTTTCTTCTCCCCCTATCTCTGCAACTCTCCTTCCCAAAGCACAGACACACCACACCCACACTCACACCTTACCGTGACCTCCACCATAGTGGCGCACATTCCGGCGAGCATCATCACCACCTGTGGACCGTTCCTCCTCCCTTTCTCACCTCCCGGCGAGCAGCATCAGGCAAGGGGATGCCTTATTTAGGCCCTATGAGGCGGATGATCCATCAAACCCGAGCGGGTTTTGGGATCCGGAGAGAAGGGATTGCGGATTTGGATGGGTCTGAGCGCAGATTTCAGAGAGAGGCGCAGATCTTGGCAGCTGCGACGACGGAGCCTCGGCTGCAGTTTTTCAACGACGGAGCCTCGGCGATTTTGTCGATAATATCGACAATATCACAATATTACGACGATAATTATTTGTATATGTGTGAAAATATCGCCATGTGAAAAAAATGAAATTATCGGCGATATTTCGTCGATAATTTCGATATTTTAGACTGTGCTTAGAATACACCAGAATGTCATCAATGAAGACAATGACGAATCTATCCCAATACTGCTGAAGCACCTTATTCATCAAGCCCATGAAAGTTGCTAGTGCATTTTTCAATCCAAATGGCATCACGAGAAACTCATAATGACCATAACGAGTCCTAAATGCAGTTTTAGAAACATCGTCGCTTCTGATCTTCAACTGATAATAACCAGACCTTAGGTCAATCTTAGAAAATATGCAGGCACCTCTGAGTTGATAAAAAAGATCGTCAATACGAGGCAATGGATAACGGTTTTTAATCGTTACCCAATTCAATTGCCTATAATCAATGCAAAGCCTCAAAGTACCGTATTTCTTCCGAACAAACAAAACTAGGGTTCCCCAAGGTGAAGTACTAGGCTAGATGAAACCTTTATCAACTAACTCTTGTAACTGAGTCTTCAATTCTCTTAACTCGGCATGAGCCATACGATAAAGAGTTAAAGAAATAGGATCAGTACCTGGAAGCAAATGAATAGTAAACTGCACATCTCTGTCTGGCGGCAATCCAGGTAAATCATCAGGGAAAACGTCAGAAAAATATCTGACCACCTTGACATTCTCCACGCTAACCGGAGCATCATCATTTAGTACCACGTGAACCAAGTACCCTTGACAACCTTTCTTTAGTAACTTTTTGGCTCTCACAGCTGAAATAATACCATGCCTCAATCCACTAGGCTCACCAAAGAATGTAACCTCAGGTAATCCAGGACGATGGAAGGTCACTGACTTCCCGTAACAATCAATCTTAGCATGATTGTAATGCAACCAATCTGTGCCTAAAATCATATCGAAATCCACAATGTCTAGCGGAGTAAGGTTAGCAGGCATAACCACATCCTCCACTAATACGGGACAACCTGGGTACACATAATCTACATAACACTTCTCCCCTCTACCTAAGAGGTGAAGATTGAGGTTGTGTCAATTGAGCAAACGTATGAGAAATTACCGAATGAGTAGCACCACAGTCAATAAACACTTTAGCATAATGACCAAGAATATTTAACGTACCCATGATCAAGTCCGGATTATTCTGAGCATCTTGCAGCGAAAGGTTGTTGATACGCCACTGGGTCTGCTGTCTTCCTCTGCCTTTGTTGGCGTGAACTCCTCACCCCTGAGAATTACGCCTTTGTCCTGACTGACTGTGCTATCTCGAAGACCCAACTCCACTGGTAGTAGCATCAACATGCAGAGACGGTCCTCCAGAATACCACTGTGATCCACCAGCTGAATACTGCTGCTGAGGCATATATCCTCCAGAGTATTGCTGTGGAGGCTTATATCCTCCTGAATACTGTCCATAGTTGCCCTGCTGGTAGGGATCCTAGGGGTACTGGTACTGTCCCGAAGAATAAGGAACGGAATGCGCTTGATAATGGTATGCACCACCACGACCTGTCTGGGTATAACTACCCTGTCCTGAAAACTGCTGAGCTTTAGCTGGCAGTGGTAAATGAGGCTGATGAGGCCTCTGCTGGCCTTGAGGACAAAACTTAGCTTGATGTCCCTCCTGACCACAAGTGTAACATCCACTACTACCTCTTCGACACTCCCCGAAATGTCGACTATTGCACCTATGACACAAGGCTACATTTCCTCTACCAAAATTCCCCTGCCTCTAGGATTTGAAATCTCTGAAGAACCTACCACATCCTCTGTGACCTGTGGAACTGAAACCTCCATTGGAAGAACTAGAACTAGTCTCACTGCGCTTAAAGCTCTGAGTCTGGCGAGGCCCCTATGAGAAATGACCTTTACCCTTATCCTTATTTTGATTCCCATCTTTCTCTTCCTCCTCGCTATTGCTGGGCAAATTCTCAGAATCCTCAATCTGAAGTAAAGCTTCATAAAACTCATGATAAGTGGTACAGGGAGTCGCAGTCGCAATGGTACGCCATTTCTTTTTAGTGCCCAATTTAAAATGACGTAGCATCTCAACCGAATTAGCAGCAACTTCCGGATGATAACGAGATAGATCAGTAAGTTTCCTGTAGTACTCGTTAGCTGACAGCTTCTTCTACCTCAGACTAATAAACTCCTGTTTCTTACGATCAATGTATGCAGGAGGAATGAATCTCTTATAGAATAATTGTTTAAATACATCCCAATCTCTAGATTCTTCCTGGGGTAACTCATCAGCCAACTGTCCCCACCATGAAGCTGGTTCCTTACCCAAAAACCATGTAGTCGTCTCGACCCATATGTTCGGAGATAGACTCCCCTGACTCTGCATCAGCCTAAAATTCTTCTCAATATGCATCAACCATTTCTCTGAACCCATGGGACCTTCATTCCCCACAAAAGTGGTTATTTTCAAATTATGAACCGACTCCAGAGAGGTCCGCTGAGGCGGGCCAATAACTGACTGAATAGCACTCGCTATAGTTTCCCCTAACTGAGCTATATCAGGGAAATTAGGTTCAGCTGAACGACATGGCTCTCTGCGAGGTGGCATAGTCCTGACAGAAACACCAAGATAATTAGAATATTCACAAGATATGCATGACTGCCAAACCTATGCTTTGATACCAAAATGACACACCCCGACCCGAAAGTAGGGCGTGCTGGCCGTCACGAGAGAGTGATGTCTCCATGTGCACAGTGCAGAAGCAAGATTAATCAGAAAGATACGAACAATTTAAAGTCATGCAACCAGCAACCCAATTAAAGATAGTGTGCTAGTGCGAGAATTAAGATGGTTTACACAACTAGAGCATAAATGGTCTACGTGCAGTCAAGCAGAAAGTACTAAATAGAGATAACACCCGAAGGTGGTCCTACATAAGTGAATTCTGTCAGAACGTCCGATGAGCTCCTCGTATGCCACTAATGAACACTACCTAATACCTGGAAGGGCGAAAAACAGAAAGCGTGAGTGGGCAAAAACAAATCTTTTCAAAACCTTTCTTTTCTCAAAAGTTATAACCTCTCGCCGTAAATCTTGTATAATTTCCCAGAAATAAAGTATATACTCATATATAGTTCTCAAAATCCTACTGGAAAATATGTATGTATGAATATATGTATGCCATGCCAAAGTATCATAACTGAATGCCAAATCATAACTATGTGAATGTGATTGAATACCTAATAATTAACTCAGCCCTCGGCTGTATATAGCTCATTACAATCTCATCATATCATATAGCTCATAATCAACTCAATCATATCATATATCCTGCACACACATCGATACCACCTCTAGTGGTCTGCACAACATCACTGTATATAGAATAATATGCTCTAGTGTTACAATCACGTGAAGACTGTGCGAACGATTCACGGGTCACCTACAAGTCGAACCCACTTATAGTGGCCTATTCGACAGGACTGTGCACCTAACTTGGATCCAAGGCGAGCATGCGGTGCGGGAGGTGAATATCACGTGAAAGACTATGCCCCTAACTCTGGGCGGGAGCACTAATATTAGTGTGCAGGTTTATGAGCTCTAATCATATCACAACATATCGTTCATTCTCATCATAACTAGTATATAAACTTACCTGCCACTTACCTGTGCGTCCGCAGCACCTACATTATCATTAATGCATAAATAAAATAAATAGGTACTTTGCATGACATTTCAAATCATACTATTCTTTAAATTCACTTTCTGGGAAAAGCAAGTATATAGGTATATATGGAAAACAAAAGCCCACTCACTGATAAGTAGCCGGGTTGTAACCTCCGTGCCTAGCCTGGCTATGCTCGTCCTCCGGATAGGTCTCGCCTATATGAGAAATAACTGTAATAACGTCAAATAACGCACATAACAAAACTGGCTAATAACTTCTTATACATTGCTCAATTTGGGTATATGAATATACCACAGTGATCTACACAATCTCAGGATCATCCCCATATTTTTAGAAAAAATTTCCAACCACCCACTCGCCGACAAGGGCACGGCCCTAAGCGCCCCTACGCGCGGCCACGTGATCTGCACACTGACGACATCAGTTAACGCCGTCTGGAATATTCCTCATAATATTCCGTTAAAACCCAACGGAATCCATCCAAACTAATTGACGGCGTTAGCATATTCCGTCAAAACTGACGGAATATTTTTTGTCTTCTCCGGCGAGTCGTCGGTCGCCGGCGACTGTTCGCCGGTTTCTGGAAAAACTTCCAACTATGGTTTCTCCATTTTTGCACCATTTTCTACGTACTTTATACCAAAATGAAGATCTCACAAAGATGAACACAACCATACCTGACTCGACCCCCAACTCGCCGGAAAAAGCCTCGATAATTCCGGTCAAAATAAAACTCTTCGATCTTGTGATTCCAACGTCCAAAATCTTCCAACGAAGCACTCCGAGCTTCGTAAGGACCTCCTTAAGCTCCCTATGAGCTTAAAATCCCCTGAAAAACAACATTTCATGTGTGCATGAATAGTGCACAAATTGGAGGTTAGGATTCACGGGGTTTTCAAAGGTTCCAGGTTCTAAAACTTGTACTAATGGCTTTCTGAGATCACAATGAACACGAATATACTTACCTTAGTCTCGATCTGCAAGGTTTAAGATGGTTCCTGGGTGTGTCCGTACGAAAATGGAAGAGAGAGAGTGAGTATGAGAGACAGAGAGAGTACGGGAGTGAGAGAGAGAAAGAGTGTGTGTGAATGTGTGTGTGTGTGGTCCAAATACAACCAACCAAACACCCCCAAACTTAAACACACACATACCTTAATTAACATCTAAGGGCATTTTTGTCTTTTCACACATTCGAGAATAATTTTCCGGGACGGGCTGTTACAATGCACCTCTTAGGTGCTTCTTCAATTCTCACCCCAAGTGTTTCTACTTTTAACTTAAAACACTTGTAAAATTTTGCCAAACCATCATTTTTCACATGTAAGCGCTTTTAACTATCTAAAAACACCTCTCAAACAAGGCCCCATAATTCAAGTGCTTGGTTGTGGGGTACTATAAAAAGTGAGGTTAGGTGACATTAAAGTTGGCCATAATTATTCCTAACAGTGTGAGTTTGCTTGTCATTTTTTTTTGTACAAACAATAGAATAATTTACATTAAATTCATCCAAATTACGAAAAAAAGGGAGAAGGGGAGTGTTAAACCTGGAATGTAGTGAGTTGATTCTTTAAAACTAGGGCAATCCACCACTTGGAAGTTTATTAGTTGTGATTCTTTTTAGTTAGGGAGCATCTCCACCCATCCCCAATTGCAAGGGTGAAATTGCCTTCATGCCCAAAAGAAGTTGCTCCACCGGTGAAAAATGGGAAGCGCAATTGTTGGAAAGCTAGGTGTTTTGGTAGCTGCCTTGCCAATTATCACAGGGGCTTGCGCCCCGTTGATGAAGCAGCAGACATGGGGGTCCACCCCACGTGAAGGAGACAGAACCAAACGTCTCAAACGTGATGCAATAACAGCAGTTGGATTTACCAACGGTCTATAGTTGCGTTTAATTCGAGGTGGTTTAGTAGTTGTGACAAATCTAGATTGAGCCTTTGTTCTTTTTTGGTTTCTCAAAATTATAAACATAAAGTTGTCCGTTATTGCTAAACAGAAAAATGAGAGAGAGTGCTTCTATCCAGAGTCGGCCCTGAGGGTGTGCAAGTGGTGCCACCGCACAGGGCTCCCAATTCGGAAGGGCCCCCTATCTTGATTGTATTTTGCCTGTATAGATAGTATGTATATTTATATTTGAAATGATATACCAAATTCTTCTTGCGGTGTAGTGTAGTTGCCTTTCGCGTCTTATTCATGGATAATGAACTGGGTTCGACTAGACCCAATGACTTTTTTTGTGTGTTTTATTTTCATTTCTTTTGTGTTTTAAAAGCATGAGTTGTGTTTTATTTTATTGTTATTTAAAGCATGGCGTTTCTTTTGTGTTTTATTTCAATTTTTTTTGGTATTTAAAAGCATGAGTTGTGTTTGATTTTAATTTTCTTTTGTTATTTAAAGTATGGTGTTTCGAACCCAAAAATATAGGGATGTAAATAGATACCTAGCCACCAGATTCTTATCTCAATTATGTACAATCATAATTAAAATGTAAAAGAAAACATAGCAACCAAAATGTTAGACCTTCTAAGGGCTTTTTTTTGGGTATGCAAAAATAAGGAATTTCGAACCCAAAAACATAGGGATGCAAATAGGTACCTAACCACAACACCAGTCTTTTTTTTTTTTTTTTTAACCTCAATTTATACATAATAATAAAAATTAAAATGTAAAAAAAAAAAAAACATATCAACCAAAATTTTGTACTTTTTAAAGGCCACCCTTGGAGTCTCACACAGGGCCCCTAAAATTTCAGGAACGGCCCTGATTCTATCATCACATCCTTAGCAAGCGGTAGTTGGATTTCCAACAGTAAAAAAAACTAGAAAATTTTGGTGTTGCACCACGTGGCGCATTGTGGTGCGTCAGATTCTAAAAATTTGAACGGCTAGGATTAATCCAACTCTAAAAAATTCAAACAATCTAAAAAATAACCATTTAAAAAAAAAAGTATTAAAAGACATTAAAAAAAACTTACAAAGTTCATACTTAAAAAATCTTACAAAGTTCAATATACTTGCAAATTAAACATTAGGGTAAATGACAAAAAACAAAACTACCTCAACTATAGGTCTCACGACACTATCATACCTCATCTTTTAAAATTGACAATGTCATACCCCGTCTTTAGAATTTGGTCCAATGTTATATGTTCCGTTAGCTTGGCCATGAATTTCGCAGTTAAATGGTGACGTGGCTTGATTCGAGGCCCACTTTCTATTAAAAAATTAATTAAATATTAACTAAATATTAAAAAATTAAAAAAAAAAACAAAATCAAAAAACAAAAAACAAAAAAACAAAAAAACAAAAAAACAAAAAAAACACCCATCAACCCCTGTCCCCGTCCCCAAAAACCCAGATCCCTTTCTTCCATCAATCCGTGTCCCCCCCAACCTTCCTCCACCACCCACCCTCTCTCTCATCTCTCTTCTCTCTCTCTCTCTCTCTCTCTCTCCCTGTCTCTCTCGCATCTCTCTTTTCTCTCTCTGGCAACATACATCCCCAAAATCCAAAAACCCATTACAAATCTCAAAACCCAAAATCTCATCAAACCTCCCAAATCTCGAGAAGGCGGCCCTGTTCGACTTTGACCTCACCCTTCCTATCCAGATGGTGCAGGGAATAGAGAGAGAAAATGAGTTTCTCTGATTTGGGGGTGGGCTTGGGTGGGGATAAGGGGTGTGTCTGATTTGGGAGTGGGCTCGGGTGGGGAAGACGAATTTGTTTTTTTGTTTTTTTTTGTTTTTTTTACATGAATAAAGACCAGCTCGAGAAGCTGCGGGTGAAGCCATCGTCGGCCTCCTTGGCATCAAAGAGGGTGGGTGGTGGAGGAAGGTTGAGGGGGGGGGGGCGGACGGGTGGGAAGGGTTTCTTGGTTTTGGGATTTTAGGGATGCAGGTTGCAAGGAGAGAGAAGAGAGAGAGGCGAGAGAGAGAGAGAGAGAGAGAGAGAGAGGAGAAAGAGAGGGTGGTGGGGGTAGGTTAAAGGGGACGGGTGGGGAAGGATTTGTAGAGGTGGATCCCACAATTTTATATAAAAAATAGGTTATTTTTAATTTTTTAATATTTAATTAATTTTAAATCCAGTTGGATTAATGAGTGGGCCCCATTTATAGCCTGATAGGAGCATATTTATGCGACTTAGTTAGCTTGTTCTTGTGCGTTTAAGTTGTTATTTCTTAGTTATTTTAGTCTTTTAAGCTATTTTCGTGTGTTTTCAGGTTCTAAGGAGAAAGTATGCAAGAAGGTGCATATTGGAGCCTTTTGGAGCAAAAGGAATGGACGAAAGTGAAGACTTGAAGATGTTAGGATTCCTAATTGAAGAAGGATTCCTAATTGAAGATGGATTCCTACTCAAACAAGGATTCCTACTTGAAGTAGGAAAGTTAAGCCAAGGTTTCCTATTTTGGTTTGACCTTTTCTAATCCTAATTGTCCCTAAGTTCCAGCAACATTGAAGGCCTCCTATGCATTTTAGGACACAAATTGAACATTCCTTGCACCAAATCTGCCCTTGCCGCATCAATCCCTTGTTTCCCATCCTTGCCGTGCAAGGTAGCCCTCACTTGCCTAATTTCTGGACCTAAATTAGCAAGGAAATCCTTTTTCCTTGCCTTGCAAGGCATTCTCTTACCCTTTTCATCCTTGCCGCACCTACTTGCCAATTCTCTTAGGATTCTGACTTTAATTCTTATTTCCCTTAAAGTTTTGGTTTAATTTATGTTTCCTAAATTGTTTCCTAGCTTTATTACCCTAAGTCTTTAAATAAAACATCTCAGTGCCGTATAAGAGGTTCCATTCATTCACCCCTTCATCCATTCACGCCAGAATTCACCCTAACACCTTTGCTGCAACCCCCTTTCACCCAAACCACATTCCTGACCCCAAAACACATCCCATACACTTCACCCACCTTTGTGCCGCAGCAAGGAGAAAGAAGGAAGGACTCTTGGATGTTCAAGCTTGATTGTTGGAGCATTCTAGGTGTAATTCATTCTGTGTTTACAATGTTTAATTTCTTTTCCTTTCAATTTGCTGTAAACATGAGTGGCTAAACCCCTTTTGGCTAGGGGTGATTTCAAAGCCATGATTATGTGTGCAATTTGAGTTGATACATTCCAGTTACGAATTCTTGATTTGTGAATGCAAGTGGCTTAACTGTTTGATTAAGAACTTATTTGTGTTTGTTGATTGAGGGTCGACACTTAATTGGCATGCATAAATATGATGCTAGAGTATAAGGGAGTTTCACATAATCGTTACAAACTTATATTCATATGTAGTGAAGGTTGCTAGTCACAATCGCGTTAAGTTCAATTCCTAGCATGAGTGACATGATGTCATAGTTGCAAGTGCTTTGTCAATGCTTATGATTTTCATTGAACGTAATGATCTTTGATTGTATCTCTATTATGATGTCATGTAGGGGACTTTTGAAGAATGCTTTGGGTTGTCGAATGATGTCATCCAATCCAATAATATAAGGAAAATCTGAGGGTTAACTAGTGATGTCATGGTTAATTTGGGGCATTGTCATTCATAATTCAATGAAGAAGTAACTGGAATTCGAGTCGTTTGCATACATGTCATGTGTGGAGAAAGAGCCTCTAGCTAGCCCATCATCCATCTAAGTTCCAAAATTCGTTTTCAAAGCTGTCTAGTTTTACAATCTGTTTTGTTAGTTTAAATTCGTCCAAAACAAAACCCCCTTTTACTTTCTTGTTTCAAAGTGTTAAAAATCTGTTTTGTTTATGTTTTTAAGTGTTTTGAGTCAAGCCAATACCTTATTTCCGTCCAAGGTAGTGTTTAGAGTCCAAAACTGCCCAGTTTGTGTTTTTAGGCAGTTTTGAGTGTTTTTGTGCTGTTTTGAGTCTTTTGAGTTGTTTTAGTGTCTTAGAGTCTAGTTTTGCATTCTTTGAGTCTAGTTTAGTGTTTTAAACTTTGTTTTACGTTTTTGAGTCAATTTCAAGTGTTTAGCAATCCCTCCTAATCCCCAGTCTAGAACGTTCCCTACTTGCATCTTTGCTACAATTTGACAACAAGAGGGTTTAATGACTAGTGAAGAGGAATACGACTAGGTCGTATTACTAAGTGACAATTAAACATTTAAAATCAACAAAAATCTATGGTGATAATGACATGTAGGAATAGGAAGAAGAAAATATTATAAAAATTAAAATATATAATTGTGAATAGTAATTTCTCTTTCCCTTGCCTTCCTTCTTCCAAACGTGTAGACTTGCACAAAGGAAATTGAAGTGAATAATATAGACAATTTTGCTGCCTTTGCCTTCCAATTGTCATTGCCCTCCACCAAAGGTTAAAAATGCTCTTAGGGCTTGTTTCGAAATTTTAATGCCTACACTAAAGCGACAACAGAAAGGACTTTGAACTATTTATGCCTAATTACAGATGCACAAAAAAAAAATCTTTGAGTATTTTGTTTTCACTTTTTGGGGAATGGAATTAAATCTTGATTATTTTGTTTTGACTCTTATAGCAGTCAATGCAATAAAAAAAATCTTGATTATTTGCTGGGTAATGTTAGAGAGACTAAATTTATAGACCAAAATTTGTAAACTAACCATGCCCATAGAGTTGGCCAGACCCGATTCTTCAAAAGTAGATGGACAATCATACTCCATACACTTTGAAGCTTCTGGGAAATGGCCTTGCCTTGGCTTCCTTTAGTTGGGAATAGTAGAATGACCACAACAGCTGAAGTGCAAGGGAAGTTCCGCTGGACCCTACGATCGTCTAGAAGACAGATTCCAACTTTGCAAAGGCGGTTCTTGTCTAGAAGACGAACTTCAACTCTGAATCGAGGGTTTAGCAGAGTGTGCTACGTTTTGCTCATGATTCGTATTTGGACATGCAACTAGCACAATGGGAGTTTATTTTAAGGAAAACTAATGAAAATGGTTTGAAAACTTTGAGTTTTAACGATAAGGACAAAAGAAAGGGTAAAGTGAATAGTACCAGGATTGACTTTTTAGTGTAAAAATGTGATTTTTCGTTAAAGTGAACAGTACCGGGAGTTTTTCATTAAAGTTCCCTTTTATTTTAGGGCCAAGAAAACTTCAATTCAAGATAGCTTTAGGACCAAGAAAGCATCGTAGTGTTATTAAACGCCCCATCCAGTTACTATTTAAATGAGGCCGAAAAAGTAAACTTCAGTACCGGTTAATTTTAATCAATTCCTAATCCGGAAAGGAAAAGGATTCCTAGACAAATAAGGAAATCTCGTCCGCCACGTCCTAATACGATTTGGGTTTTCCTAATTTAACCCTAATTCACCTCACTATGAATGCCTGACCCTAAAAAAAAAAAAAAAATAAGGAAAAAAAAAAAAAAAAAAAAACTCACTCAGAATCTCTATATATTCCTCCACCCTCGTAAGTTCACACCTCAAATTGTCAAGTTCTCTTACGTGCCTCGACAACATGATGCTCATCGAGAACTTGAGGCATAGGCTTTTCAACGGTGCTTTCGACCCCTCAAAATGAGACAAAACAACATCGTTGGCGGTGGATAGGATACGCAAGTTAAGGAAGAGGAAAGAGGAAGACATTGTGAAGATGAGGAACAAAATTTCTGCTCTCTTGCAGTGTGGTCAAGACCCAATTAATAAAACTTGCACTGCTCATATTTTGATTGAAGATCTGATAAGAGAAGAAAACATTTTGGAGGCGTACGTGTTGATCAAGGACTTTTGTAACTTAGTTAGGGGTAGGCTCTCAGTTATTCAAGTGCAGAGGGAATGCCCTGAAAATTTAAAACAAGCGATTAGTAGTTTAATTTTTGCAGCTAAAAAATGCTTCCACGAGATTCCAGAATTGTTGACACTTGAGAAATTTTTTAAGAAGTATGGAAGTGATTTTGTGCGTGCGGCTACTCAAACCAACTGTGTTACTCCCGTGATGGTTGAGAAGCTCTCAAATAGCAACTCTACGGACGAAGAAATAGAGAAGATTATTCAGCAAATAGCCAAGCCATGCAATATAAATGGAGAACAAGCGTGGAACTGTCATCCCGCATCACCATACTTATATGATGGAGTTGCGTACAATGCTTTTATCAATTATAAGTGAAGAAATTGTAGTATCCGATTTGGAGTAGTTTACTCTTTGAAAAAGAAAATGGTGGTTTACTACAATGTTACAGAGCCGGTCCAGAGATTTTTGAGGTCCGGGGTGATGCCAAAAAATATGCCCAACAAAAACATTCAACTTATCTTTTTAGTTTCTTTGCACCTGTGTCCTTTTATCTTACTTTTCTATTCAAAATGTAGCAATTTCTTACAAATTAGTTACAAATTCTTGCAAATTATTTTTTTCGCACAAAGTAATTTTGAATTTCCTGCAAGAAGAGTATTGTAATTAAAAGAAGAGTACTATAATTTAGTTACTTATCAATTCAATCCATTCGACTAGTTCATTTGGGTTGGTGCGATTCAATGCGATTCACCTTCTCATACATTTCATCGTGCCATATCAATAACCAAGACACGAAAAACATTCAGCCGAGATGCGTTCATTTCTTTTGTGTTTTAAAAGCATGAGTTGTGTTTTATTTTATTGTTATTTAAAGCTTGGCATTTCTTTTGTGTTTTATTTCAATTTTTTTGGTATTTAAAAGCATGAGTTGTGTTTGATTTTAATTTTCTTTTGTTATTTAAAGTATGGTGTTTCGAACCCAAAAATATAGGGATGTAAATAGATACCTAGCCACCAGATTCTTATCTCAATTATATACAATCATAATTAAAATGTAAAAGAAAACATAGCAACCAAAATGTTAGACCTTCTAAGGGCTTTTTTTTTGGGTATGCAAAAATAAGGAATTTCGAACCCAAAAACATAGGGATGCAAATAGGTACCTAACCACAACACCGGTCCTTTTTTTTTTAACCTCAATTTATACATAATAATAAAAATTAAAATGTAAAAAACAAAACATATCAACCAAAATTCTATACTTTTTAAAGGTCTCCCTTGGAGTCTCGCACAGGGCCCCCAAAATCTCAGGGACGGCCCTGCTTCTATCATCACATCCTTAGCAAGCAATCGTTGGATTTCCAACTGTAAAAAACAAAAAAAAAATTTGGTGTTGCACCACGTGGTGCATTGTGGTGCATCAGATTCTAAAAATTTGAACGGCTAAGATTAATCCAAATCTAAAAAATTCAAAAAATCTAAAAAATAACCATTTTTTAAAACAAATTTATTAAAAGACATTAAAAAAAAGCTTACAAAGTTCATACTTAAAAATTCTTACAAAGTTCAATATACTTGCAAATTAAACATTAGGGTAAATGACAAAAAAACTACCTCAACTATGGGTCTCACGACACTATCATACCTCATCTTTTAAAATTGACAATGTCATACCTCGTCTTTAGAATTTGGTTCAATGTTATACCTTCCGTTAGCTTGGCCGTGAATTTCTCAGTTAAATGCTGACGTGGCTTGATTCGGGGCCCACTTTCTATTAAGAAATTAAAAAAAAAAAAAAAAAAAAAAAAAAACACCCTTCAACCCGTGTCCCCCCTCCCAAAAACCCAGATCCCCTTCTCCCATCAACCTGTGTCCCCCCTAACCTTCTTCCACCACTTACCCTCTCTCTCTCTCTCTCTCCCTCTCTCTCTCTTGCCTCTCTCTCTTCTCTCTCTTTCTGGGCAACATGCATCCCCAAAACCCATTACAAATCTCAAAACCCAAAATCTCATCAAAACTTCCAAATCTCGAGAAGGCGGCCCTGTTCGACTTTGACCTCACCTTTCTTATCCAGATGGTTCAAGGATTAGAGAGAGAATGAGTTTCTCTGATTTGGGGGTGGGCTCGGGTGGGGAGAAGTGGTGTGTTTGATGTGGGAGTGGGCTCGGGTGGGGAGGAGGAACTGATTTTTATTTTTTTATTTTTTGTACATGAACAAGGACCAGCTCGAGGAGCTGCGGGTGAAGCCATCGTCGGCCTCCTTGGCATCGAGGGGGTGGGTGGTGGAGGAAGGTTGGGGGGACGAGTGGGAAGGGTTTCTGGGTTTTGGGATTTTAGGGATGCACGTTGCAGGGAGAGAGAATAGAGAGAGGCGAGAAAGAAAGAGAGAGGAGAGAGAGAGGGTGGTGGAGGTAAGTTGGGGGGGACGAGTGGGGAAGGATTTGTAGAGGTGGATGCCACAATTTTATATAAAAAATTTAATTTTTAATTTTTTAATATTTAGTTATTAAAAATATATTTAATTATTTTTAAATCTAGTTAGATTAATGAGTGGGCCCTGTCTCTATCCATGTTAGCACTTAACAGAGAAAAACTGACGGAGGTCTGACATGGGCACAAATTCGTAAGATGAGGTATGACATTGTCATTTTTAAAAGATGAGGTATGATAGTGTCGTTCGACCCATAGTTGAGGTAGTTTTGTGTAATTTACCCTAAACATTATTTTTGTTGTTGTAAACCAACGATATTATCTTCTAAATAGGTGGGGGTGTAGGCTAAGCCTCACAATGAGCTAGTAATGACATGTAGGAATAGGACGAGGAAAATATTAAAAAAATTGAAATATATATTTGTGAATAGTAATTACTATTGCCCTTGCCTTCATTCTTCCAAACGTGTAAACTTGCACAAAGGGAATTGAAGTGAATAATATAGACAATTTTGCTACCCTTGCCTTCCAATTGTCATTGCCCTTCACCAACGGATAAAAATACTCTTAGGGCTAGTATTGAGATTTTGTTTGGGCCCAAAATATTGATCTGGGCCGAATTTGGAGTTACATTCGGCCTAGCGATCTTTCTAGAATTCTCGTCAGATTTTGGGTCATGGGCCGCCAAGTCAGGTTGGCCGAGTCCTACTAGGAAATAAAGTCTTTCAGATAAAGATGAGGGAATTGAATCCTGATGCAACTAGGATGTTTGATGGGATGAGGGCGCTGAAACTTGGGAATGAATGTGGTTGCGTAAGGAGTTGAATTCAAAGTCCTAATTGGTTTAGGATTGGCCGAGTTCTGGTTGGATTAGCTTTAAGAAAACTTATTACAAGAAGGATTCTAATTCGGCTATGAGGAGGTCTGCCCTATAAAGACAAAACTCAGCGCATCATTTAAGCCCCTCCAACTCAACACATAAATCAGCCCTGTGCAAACCCTCGCTCTACGTGAAACCTCTCAATAACCTTGAGATTTTTATTTTCCTTTTCGCCAACACATCTTCAATTTGGATAAACAGCACTGTGAAGGCAACCGGTGATACCTTCAGTTTGGATAAACAGCACTATCGCCGTAGAATCAGCCGATCGTGGAGCACTTTCAGTTTGGATAAACAGCACTGCAAAGAGGACGACTGGTTATCTATCCAAGTCTCGGTCGAGAAGAATTTCTGAATCCTTATTGGTAAAGATCATCTCATTAGCTTTCTCGACGAAGTGAGGTGTTACGAATTACTGAGCTCAGCACATTGAACGCCGAGTTGTTTTATGATTGGATACTCACAAGTTGGCTTTAGAGTTCGGCATTCTGATGGCCGAACCACGTTCACCATCAAGACGTATATCTGTTTTGAGTATCTGTGCCCCTATATTTTGGTGTCGATTCGGCATGCTTATACTCTCATGAATATAATCACAGTAATCGAATTCAGCTCCGACAATTTGTGAACTTCGCAGAACTAGCAGCCTTGTCTTTATGCTCTAAAACCTGAAGGTCGAGAATTGCTCATTCCTCGGCTGCAGTCGCAAGATCAAGAAGTCAGCAGCACGACTAACTCAACATCAACAAAGTTTACTCATCGGCCGAGTTCGACCGTGGAGTTGGCACGCCCCGCACACAATCGAATGACGTAGTTAGCTCATAGATTACTTGGCCTGCGCACCACGTAGGCTTGGTAGTTTTTAGGGTCAACATTTTGGCATACCCGGTGGGACCCAATGCTAAAACTACGAAGTTCATGCCAATTGAGACACGATCAGTTAAGAAGAAAGCAGTTATGGGAAAATCAACGACTGATTTGTCAATTCAGAACATAGGACAAAATTTAATGCAGACACAAAACCCCTTTGTTACCGCGACACCAGAGTCCGCGAGGGCAACACGCCGAGAAAAAGAAGCTGGTATCGGCGGTCAGCTTCGCAATGCAGAAGTCCCTAACAGAACCACATGCATTTTCAATGAGGTGGTAGTGGATGACTATGATGAAGATGGTGGTGAAGGCGTTGATCCACCAACAAGGTCGTTTCTCCGAAGACAACTGGATGAACAATCTTGGTAAGTTGAACAGATATTCAGCCAAGGAATAGATAGTCTGCGCGAAGTAATATGCAGTACCAATGAGATACACACCAGATTGCTTGAAATGATGATTCATAAAATCTGTGAAGATAGACCCTCCGATCATTCTTGGCAATTGCCACCAAAGAATAATCCTTTGCCAATAGTACAGGCCGAGCAAGTGCTTGCTTGACTTAAGTCAATTGACTTCGAAAACAAATTAGGATCAAGCAGTAGATCGGATGGATCCGACCAGAAAGTAGAAACGATATCCATCAATATGACCGAGATCCAGAGGATGATCGATTCGGCCTTGAAAAAGGGGCCGAAATTCCCAAAATTTATCCACCCATACCCTGCTTACGCGGAGAAATTTGAATATCCTAAAGGCTTTAAAATCCTATATTTCAGTTTGTTTGCTGGAGAATCATCTTTATCCTCGTTAGAACATGTGGCTCGTTTCACTGTGCAATGTGGAGACGTTAATAGCGATTTCCATAAACTGCGACTACTTAACTTCTCATCGACAGGCTCGGCATTTGCGTGGTACATCAATCTCCCACCGAACTCCATCCAGAGTTAGGAGGAGTTGGCTGAAAAATTTCATGACCAATTCTATCGGCCGGGGATGGAAATGTCAGTTTCATCACTGGCCAGGATGGATCAAGCATCAGATGAGTCACTAATGGATTATCTTACCAGGTTTAAGTCGGCTAAAAATTGGTGCCGAGTACCCCCTCCTGAAGTCGAGTTTGTTAGACTCGCTTTGAATGGGCTGGACGTAGAGTACAAAAAGAAATTCTTGGGAGCAAACTTCCGAGACATATACGAACTAGCTCAACATGTTAAGCAATATGACTACCTACTCCGAGAAGAAAAAGTCTCGAAGTCTCCATCCCAAGGAACCATTTACAAAAACCCCACGGTTAGCTATGCCTCGGCTGAACCTGAAGAATATGCTAGTGTTGATGCGGCCGAGATAGTAATCGATAAACTATATATTTGCAAGGCATTGACTTATGCCAATCCCAACGATGTCAAAACTCGCTCGGCCACCGAAGAATCTAACACCAAAACATCAAAAGTTTACACTTTTGACATTACTAAGCCCGACGCCATCTTCGACCAACTACTACTTGCCAAGATCATCAAACTTCGGCATGGGCATAATATTCATAAGGCCGAAGAATTGAAAGGAAGAACATATTGCAAGTACCATAACTCGAATGAACATCGACAAACAACTGTGTCGTATTTCGAGATGTCGTCCAAAGCTGGATTGATAACGGCAAACTCAAGTTCCCAGAAAAGAAAATGAGTGTTGACACCGACCTGTTTCCTACGGCGACGGTTAATATGGTAGATGCTCGTCTACCTAGGGACAAAGGGAAATGGAAGGCCGAGTTTGTTCCAGTACAACACATCCCAAAGCAGAATTCTCGGCCATGGCTCAAGATCGATTTATTTTTTAACAAGCCACCCAAAGTTCTTTCAGGACCGGCTATCATCGAGTCCATGACAGACTCCAGCGCCGAGGAAGCAGATAGATCGACGATTCTGTACAGTCGGTGTAAGACAAACGTCACCACCAACCCAAATGAAAAACGGTTTCAGGCTACGATAAAGCAACCACCTTCCATGGCCACAACACATCAGAAGATACTCAGTGCAGACCAGCGCCAGGGAGTTTTCAACAAACTCGGCCCTAAAACGCGACCGACTAAACTACCCCCAGTTAGACGGCACCTTGACTTTGATGCACCATTCTATAACGAGGATTATTATGCATGAAGTTCTGGCAGCTCGAACTCTTTTGCAAAGCAAAAAACCTTCAAACCTCATGAACCGCCCGATCAACGTTGGTACACTTATCATTCCCCTAAAGGTGTGTACACTGCGTTATCCAAATCACAGAAGTGTCAGCGCCAAAGAATAGATTACATGGCCTGTCGACAAGCAGCCCAGGAAACTTCGGCCCCCAAGTGGCAGCCGAAGAACAAAACTAGCAGTGACGACGAACGACAACCTTCAGCCATCATGACAGAGTTACTCCAAGAAAGGCAAGTGATTAATCCTGATGTGGAAACAGTATTTGAGGAGGCTGACAAGCCAATCAAACTTCTTCTTCGACCCAGGGAGATGAAGGCACGATTTGAGTGTTTCAAAAAGGAGCCCGAGAGCGAACTTTCTCCGTTACCCACCTAGGAACCTTTAATCAGAGTTAGACGGAATCTGCACCCACCGTTTCTCAGGGAAGCATTGGAGTATATGCGAGAGTTCCAAAAAACAGCATTCAGCTAACGATTTATACGGTTTGCCGAAAGCATGTTAAGATACGATTAATCTCGTTCTGGCCTGTCCTGATGCCGAGCAAATTATTCAAAAGAATTCGAACCTCGGGTTGAAAGCTAGGTTCCAGCACATACGTGAGGCTCGAGTCCTCGGCTTTGACGTCGACCCATATACTGATGTCGATACGAACGAGCTTCCATTCTCTCTTGAGGATCTCCAGCATTTATGATACTACTTCAAAGTTTTCTTAGTCGTTTCTCTTTTCGGCCTTACGGTCGACGAAACGACGCGTGTTGCACGCTTAGATGCCTACCTGGACGTCCGGGACTCCTGTATCATATATCAAGAGCAGACTCGTGACACGATGCAAGTCCTAGACCCAACTCTGGTTCCAGATGAGCCTAAGGCCCATGAAACAAACGAGAATATTCTCAAAAATACCTCGCAGAAACGTACCCCAGCGACAGTCGATGCAATCGAACCAGATACTCTCTATGCGACCACAAGGGAAGCGAATCCAGAAGAGGAAGGCCCAGCAGACGTGAGGCCGACAAAAGTAGAAGATCCCGAGACAATAGGTCATTCAGTATGATTCACATTTTGCCTATTGATTTTCAACCAAGCACGTCCCAACCAAATTTCTTAGACGGTGACGTAGTTGCCGAGGAAGCTACCCAAGTCAACTTTGTACCTGCTACCGAAATCGAATCAACAACGAAAGAAGATAATCTCAAGATGGCTCTGGCCAAATTATTTCCTCGCTCGTCATTGGCCAATCTCCGTCATCTGAAACCGTTGTATGTTACGGTTTACATCGAAGGATACCCAATCTCCAAAATTTTCATCGATTGTGGAGCAACTGTCAATATCATGCATGTGATTGTCATAAAAGCATTATGTCGCTCCAACGACGAACTTATTCCATCCGGAATCACCATGAGCAGTTTCATCAGTGACAAATCCAAAACAAAATGGGTCATTCCGCTACAAGTAAACATCGCTGGTCGTAATCACATGACAGCCTTTTTCATAGTCGATTCCAAGACCAAGTACAATGCGTTACTCGGCCGAGATTGGATTCATCAAACAAACTGTATCCCTTCATCATTGTATCAAGTCCTCATTTTTTGGGATGGCCAATCGGTTGTGGTTCATCCGGCCGATAATCAGCCATTCGAAGCTAACATAATCCAAGCACGATACTGCGACGATCATGTCGGCTACATCACTTTACACGACCTCAATGAAGAAGGATGGCCGACTCAAATTTCTGTTCAAAAGGCCATCGAGGTTGGCATCAAAACTGTTCACCAGGATTCGACGAGACTCGGGTTGGCCAACTTCATCACCGATCGTGATGTCTGACACCAGTCAGGCCAAACGCTGAGCTGTAGTTTCATCGACCATGGAACAATTGCTGGCTCATTGGTATGCTATCTCCCAACAGCCAAATTCGAGCGTCAACCTCGTAGAGTTCCTTGCCGAAGGTGAAAATGGCCCTGTCTTATCTCTTGACAAAATCCAAGCTACCCCGGTCGAGCTTGAAGACAACCGGCCCCAAGTTAAAGACCTATTGGACGAAATAAATGTAGGGTAGGGACGGCCGACAACCCTCGGCCATTATTTATTAGCGCTTTGTTACCCCAGCATACCAAGACTGAACTGTGTAAGTTACTTAGCGAATTTAAACATTGTTTCGCTTGGAGTTATCATGAGATGCATGGTCTTGACCAAACCCTCGTTGAGCATGAATTACGCATCAAACCTAGTTGCAAGGCCTTTTCCCAGCCTCCTCGATGGTTCTCAATCGAAGTACAACTCAGCATAAAAGAAGAACTAGTTCGACTTTTAAACGCCGAGTTTATTTGAACCGCTCGATACGTCGAATGGTTGGCGAATATCGTGCCAGTACTGAAGAAAAGCGGTGCCTTACGCATTTGTATTGATTTTCGTAATTTGAATCTGGCAACTCCCACAGATAAATATCCCATGCCAATCTCAGATTTGTTAATTGACACCGCAGTTAATCATGACATGATGTCTTTCATGGATGGTCATGCCGGTTATAACCAGATCTTTATCGTCGATGGCGATGTTCCTAAAACTGCTTTTCGTTGCTCGGGGGCACTCGGGACATTCGAGTGGGTAGTTATGCCATTCAACCTTAAGAACGCTGATGCCACATACCAACACGCCATGAACGCTATCTTTCATGACCTGATTGGCACAATAGTTGAGGTGTATATCGACGACGTGGTGGTTAAATCAAAAAGCCGCTGAACACATCTAGATGATCTTTGGTAAGCTTTCCTTCGTATGCGACGACATAATCGCATATTTATGCTACTTAGTTAGTGTGTTTTCTTGCATTTGCTTAGCTATTTGTTGCTTAGTATAGTGTTTAAAGTCATTTTCGTGTGTTTTTAGGTCCTAGAAGCAAAGTTGACAAAAAGCTGCATTTTGGAGCATTTTAGAGCAAATCTGGGCTTGGAATGGTTAGCACAAGCAATGGGCATGAAGATGGACGAATTTGGAGTTTAAATAGAGTTGGGAATATGTTTCAAGGTTGGAGAAATAAATTCAAATCATTGAAGATAAGGAATCAGCTCAAAAGAAGGAGGATTATCCAAAACATTATCCAAACAACCTTATCTTATCTTATCTTATCCAACCCTTATCTTATCTTAACAAACCTTATCCTATCCTAATCCTTTTCTAATTCAATTCCTGGTACAATGAGGGTTTATTTTCTGATTGGGGGACATTTAAATTAAGTTTCTAGAAACCCTAAGCCTTGCCGCACCTAGCTTCCCAGAAAACCTGATTTCCTTGCCTTGCAAGGCTTTCTAGAAGCCTTATCCCTCCTTATCCAAATCTGCCGCACCTTAGGCCCTTTCCCATTGGAAATCTGATTGTTTTGAGCCTATTTCTGGATGGATTTGGCTTTCTAGAAGTCCTAATCTGATTCACTTAGGGTTTTTGGTGCCTATATATATACTAATCAACCCTTTGCCGTACACACCACCCTCCATATACATCATTCACGCCAGAAATCATCCACCACTCTCTGCCGCCCCTTTCCTTCACCATTCTCCATAGTTTCTGACCTAATTCACCCTCTGCCGTGCCATATCATCCACACAAACCCAGAAAACCCCTCTTGTGCCGCAGCTATTCAAGGAAGGAAGGAGAAGGTGCCACTCTAAGTCGTGACTACTGCTGGAGCGTTCTTAGGTGTTGTCTATCTTTGTTTTCAATGTTTCAATTTAGTTTTCTTTGTTTAATTGCTATCATGAGGAACTAAGCCCCTATTAGTTAGAGGGGGAATTTGAAGCCATGAATATATGTTTCTTATGATTTGATTTACTCCAGTTATGATTTCATAAACTGTGAATGTGGTTTGCTTAACTGTTTTATTAAGAACTTGTTCTTGTGTGTTGATTAAGGATGCATACTTAGTTTGCATGCATGAATTTGATGCTAGAATATAAGGGAATTTCACCTAATCGTTATGAACTTATATAAGTAGTAAAGGTTGCTAGTCACAATCATGTTAAGTAAACCCTAGGCTGGATTAACATGCGTCTTCCATAGTTATGAATGCCTTGTCAATGTTCATGATTTCCATTGAACTTAATGATCTTTGTTGAATGTCTCTATCATGCGTATTCCATAGTTAGGGAGTTTGAGAAAGAATAATTTGGTTGTGATGCGTTATCCATTCAATTCAATGAATCTAGGGAAATCTGGGAATTGATTAGTTCAATACAATTAATTCGGAACATTGTCATTCATAGTTTATCGAAAGAGTAACTGGGAATCAAGTTGTATACATATGTTTATGTGTGGATAAGGATCCTTCTAACTAGCCATTCACCCATTTAAATCACCAATTTCGTACAAAACTAAGTCTAGTTTACAATTCTGTTTTGCTTAAGTTTAAATCCGTTTTCAAACAATCCCTTGCTTTTAATTTGTGTTAAGATAGTCTAAATTCGTCAAATCTTGAGTCTTTTAGTCTTTTGAGTCAATTAGAGTCGTAATTTCGTTCAAATCAATCTTAGGTGTTAGTTTAGAGTTTAGATAACTTGTTTTGTGTGTTTTAGGTCTATTTAGCTTGTTTTGAGTCTTTAGAGTCCAGAAACTGTTTAATTGAATTCTATTTGCTGTTTTGAGTTTGTTTTGAGTTATTTGAGTCAAGTTAGGTTGTTTAAAGGTGTCTAGAGTTAAAATTCGTCCAAATTGATCATAGTACCTGTTTTCATTGTCTAGAGTCCAGTTTTAGTGTTTTAGAGTTTAATTTGTATAGATTAGCATCCCTTCTAATCCCCGGCCTTAAACGATCCCTACTTTCATATACTACGTCGATAGGGTTTTAATTTGAGTGTCAAGTAATTCTCACATCAAATTTTGGCGCCGTTGCCGGGGATTAGCAAACTTGCTAATCTCCCTATTTTCTGCCGTGTGTCTTAGTTGTTTTTGTTTTTCTTTGTTTTCTGAGTTCGTTTTGTTTTCTTAGTTGTAGGTACTAGTTCTAGCTCTGAATCTGAATTTGAAGAACAAGAAGAGAAAGAACAAGCCATGGCTGTGGACAATCGTACAATCAAAGAGCTTTCAGCCTCAGGACTTGACAATGCCGTGCCTCTATGCATCCAATACCCTGCGGCAAGTCAGGGAAAGACCGATGAGTTTGAATTGAAGTCAAGCTTGTTGCACCACATCCCCAAATTCCACGGGTTGTCCATGGAAGATCCGAACAAACACTTGAAAGAATTTGAAGTGGTGTGTTCAAGCATGACGCCCGTCAATGTCGATGGGAGTATTTTGAAGATGAAGGCCTTTCCCTTTTCTCTCTTGGAAAAGGCGAAGGATTGGTTGTATGAATTGGCTCCCGGGACTGTCACATCGTGGGAGAGCATGAAACGGGCTTTCTTGGAGAAGTTTTTCCCAACTTCTCGAGTCATCACCATACGAAAAAGGATAAGTGGAATTCAGCAAGAAGAAGGTGAGTCTTTTCCTACGTATTATGAACGTTTTAAATCTCTTGTTGCTTCATGTCCACAGTATCAGATGAAGGAGGAACTTCTCCTACAATACTTCTACGAGGGACTTCTACCAATCGAACGTCAAATGTTAGATGCCTCAGCGGGAGGAGCTTTGGTGGACAAGACCCCCACGGCTGCAAAGACCTTGATTGCTAATCGAGCGTTGAACGCTCAACAATACGAAGGAGTTGGACAGAGAGAAGGGCCACGGCAACAACAAGTGAATGAGGTAAATGCAATTTCAGAATTACAATCTCAAATGGCTAATCTCACTCTTCTTTTGTCACAGGTTGTGGATGGAACCAAAGCACAAGGGCCGGCCATATGTGGAGTGTGTTCTATGCAGGGACATCTCAACGATCAATGCCCTCAATTGATTGAGAATGGGGGGTGGGAAACTGCCCAAGCTGTTGGTTTTCAAAGCCAAACCCAACAAAGACACGACCCATACTCAAACACATACAATCCGGGATGGAGAGATCATCCAAACTTCAAGTGGAGGAACTCTCAACAAGCACAGCAACAAGGCGAATTTAGACAGCCCCCTGGGTTGTTTCCAAGGCCATATGCAGCCACACAACCTCAACCAATTTCGGCCCAAACCAATTCAGGTTCGTTGTTAGAAAATGATAAAATTCTTCAAGTACTAACCTCTTTGACGCAGGACATACAGAGCATAAAGAATCAAGCTAAAGAGGTGGTCGAATTGAAGAAACAAATGGGGCAAATGGCTGAATTCATGGGCCAATTCAGAGAACAAGGCAGATTGCCTAGTTCAACCGTTGTTAATCCTAAAGGAGGATTTGAAACCGCCAATGCAATCACGTTGAGAAGAGGTAAGCAGGTTGGAACTGATTCACAACCATCTAGATCAAGTCAAGAAGAGGACACAAAGCTGCAATTGGAGGAGGATGGATCACCCAAACCCACGGCAAGGAAAGAAACATATTTGCCGCAGCCAATCCCCACTTCTAAACCGTCCCCAACCATCAAGGTAAGTTCCAATATGAATTCTTCAAGCTCTACTCCATTAATTGTGCCCTTTCCTGGCAGGTTACGGCAATCAAAGAAAGAGGATGCTGAAAAAGACATCCTAGAGACATTCCGGAAAGTTCAAGTCAATATCCCACTCCTTGATGCAATAAAGCAGGTCCCAAGGTATGCTAAGTTTTTGAAAGAGCTTTGTACAACAAGGAGAAGGATTTCTAACAAAGAAGTGGTTCAAGTAAGTGAGAATGTCTCTGCTGTTTTACAAAGGAAATTACCCCCTAAATGCAAAGATCTGGGTAGTTTTGCAATTCCTTGTGTTATTGGAAATACTCGTTTTGAATCTGCCATGTTAGACTTAGGTGCATCTATAAATGTCATGCCATATTCTGTTTATGCATCTATGAATCTAGGAGAGCTTAAAAATGATGGTGTTATTATCCAATTAGCCGATCGATCTAATGCATACCCAAAAGGAGTTTTGGAAGATGTTTTGGTGCAGGTAGACCACTTGATTTTTCCTGCAGATTTCTATGTGCTTGACATAGAGGATTCAGACCATTCCCATCCATTACCACTCTTACTTGGCCGACCATTCATGAAAACAGCCCAAACCAAGATTGATGTGGCCAAGGAACGTTAACTATGAAGTTTGGTGGTGATAAGATTAAATTTAATGTTTCTAAGTCTGTTGAGAATCCTAACGTTGTTCGTTCTTGTTTTGCCATGGATAAAATAAAAAAGATAGGGCCGGACCGTTCAAGCACAAAGGATACATCAAGAACCATACAAAACGAGGGAATTGGAGTGGAGCACAAGGACCATACAGCCACTGCCCTCAAAATGCCCCAATTGGTCGAAAAAATCATGGGGAAGAATGTTCATAGTGCTGCCACTTCATTGCAGTACATTGGTAAACCATCTATTCCAGATTCGATTCCCATTTCAACTAATAGGTTGTTACCTTGTATGGTGCAGATTCCCAATCAAATCCAAGCTGGTGGGCATGATTACATTGATTTTAGGATGTTCAATGCCACAATCCGGAAGGATCACTATCCCTTACCATTCAAAGATCCAATGCACGAGCTGTTTGAGGAGCATGTGGTGGAAGAACTACCTCTGCATGCCGTGGGTACCATGGGAACTTAAATGGAAGAATCGTCCGGCTGGAAGACGTTAAAGCAAGCGCTTCTTGGGAGGCAACCCATGTGTTCAAACAAGAGAAAGATGGAATTCTAGCTCCAAAACCAGATTTGCGTTCTTAAACTCTCTCTCTCTTTATTGCTTTTGTTTTGCCATATCTGTTATGTGTGTTAGTTGTGTTATTTGCTTGCTTTTGTGTGAGTTAGTTGTGTTATTTGCTTGCTTTTGTGTGAGTTTATGTTTGAAACATTGAGGACAATGTTTGGTTTAAGTGTGGGGGGGTAACAAAGTGTTTTTTGCATGAAATTCGTGGGTTTTTATCCCCTATCACTTTGAATGTTGTTTTCAGTGTTTTTCAGTGTTTTTAAGCTGTTTTGGAGTCTTTTAGTGTGTTTTGAAAGGAAAATCCGAAAATACCATAAAAATTTGAAAAATTGTTTTGAAAAACCCAAAAAGAGTTGTTTTTGTGTGTTTGTTTGTGTCTTAGGGTACCTTCCAACACAATGATGAGGATTTGGTTTTTAATTGCATGACTATTGAGGAAAGTTATAAACATGGATGGAGGTTTGAATTGCTCTCTGGTTTATGCTTGATTATGGTTATAGTTCATGAATTCATGTTTAATCAAAAAGAAAAAAAATCAGTTTTTGTAACATGCTTGAAGGAAGTAACTCAAACTAACGCTACAACCCTGAGAGACTTGAGCCTTTAACGTTCTTTGGAGAGTTAAAAATCTGTGCATTCTTTGTTTTCTAAAGTCGTTGCATGATCTCATTATTCTTTGCTTGGTTGCTACTTAAAAGGCGTTTCATCATTTAGTTCCAAATACTAGAACTCATACCCGTTTCATTCAAAGCATGAAATTGATTAGCATAACACATAAACAAGATGAAGTTGTGTAGTGAACCAGTGCCAAATAGCCGAACCTCCCTATGTTATATGTATTGTAGGTTTAACCCATTTGAGCCTTGTTTAGCCTATGTTCTTTGTTTGCCCACAATATCCCTACCTAGCCTAGATTAGGACCATCCTTACCCTTGTTCTTAAGGCGTAGCTAAGCATGACCTAGAGTGAATTCCCTTTGTTCGTTATTAGGCAGCAAACAAGTGTGGGGGAAGGGATTTATGTGTCTGATTGTGTGCCAACAAAGTATCAAAGAGGGCACGGGTGAAGAAGCAGAAAAAAAAAGAAGAAAAAAAGAAGAAAAAATCGTGAAAAAAAGAAAGAAAGAAGAAAAGTTTGTGAAAAAAAGAAAGAAAGAAGAAAAGTTTGTGAAAAAAAGTATGAAAAGTGTTCAAAATAAGTGAGAATAAGCTCACAAATGTTGGATGTTGAACAAAGGGTCCAAAAAGTTGAAGTTGGCCCTAAATATGTGTGATCTTCCCCTTATGTATCAAAGTGTGCGGCTGCATTCAAGAAAGGGAGTTCTAAGTGTCATATTCATTACTTTGCTTGCTTTTGCTTTAAGAACGTTTGTTTTCCTTACCTTTCTTTGTTAGCCAATACCCCTAGCCCCGTTATAACCCTATACTTCAATCTTGAGTGTTGTGTGTTTCAATATGTGGAGTTTAGGGTTGGTATGAGCATATGGTGTCCCTGGTTCTCGCGTCTAAGTAGTGGCATTCCATTCATGAGATCATATCTATACATGCATTCCAGAAATTACTTTTCTTGCTATACATATATGTGAGTATTAGTTTCATGTTTACATCAATCTTCTCACATATAACTAGTGTAGGGAGTGTAGTTAGAAAATCTGAGTGAAAATAAGAGTGTACCTAGTGAGGAATTGAGTGAATTCTCTAAGGCATGTTACTACGTTCAAAACATTGTTTTAATTGGTTAAATGCGAGCTAATGTGTGGTAACTTTGATTAAGTATGTGCTCAAGGGTAGGGATAACTAAAATCTGTGGGAGTAATGATCTTTGGCATGTTATGTATCATTGAAGATCCCTGAGGTGAACGTTGGAAGGTTTAGGTTACGTTTTGTTTGTTTTGTTTTGCTTGAGGACTAGCAAAAGCTAAGTGTGGGGGAATTTGATAGGAGCATATTTATGCTACTTAGTTAGTGTGTTTTCTTGCATTTGCTTAGCTATTTGTTGCTTAGTATAGTGTTTAAAGTCATTTTCGTGTGTTTTTAGGTCCTAGAAGCAAAGTTGGCAAAAAGATGCATTTTGGAGCATTTTAAAGCAAATCTGGGCTTGGAATGGTTAGCACAAGCAATGGGCATGAAGATGGACGAATTTGGAGTTTAAATGGAGTTGGGAATATGTTTCAAGGTTGGAGAAATAAATTCAAATCATTGAAGATAAGGAATCAGCTCAAAAGAAGGAGGATTATCCAAAACATTATCCAAACAACCTTATCTTATCTTATCTTATCCAACTCTTATCTTATCTTAACAAACCTTATCCTATCCTAATCATTTTCTAATTCAATTCCTGGTACAATGAGGGTTTATTTTCTGATTGGGGGACATTTAAATTAAGTTTCTAGAAACCCTAAGCCTTGCCGCACCTAGCTTCCCAGAAAACCTGATTTCCTTGCCTTGCAAGGCTTTCTAGAAGCCTTATCCCTCCTTATCCAAATCTGCCGCACCTTAGGCCCTTTCCCATTGGAAATCTGATTGTTTTGAGCCTATTTCTGGATGGATTTGGCTTTCTAGAAGTCCTAATCTGATTCATTTAGGGTTTTTGGTGCCTATATATATACTAATCAACCCTTTGCCGTACACACCACCCTCCATATACATCATTCACGCCAGAAATCATCCACCACTCTCTGCTGCCCCTTTCCTTCACCATTCTCCATAGTTTCTGACCTAATTCACCCTCTGCCGTGCCATATCATCCACACAAACCCAGAAAACCCCTCTTGTGCCGCAGCTATTCAAGGAAGGAAGGAGAAGGTGCCACTCTAAGTCGTGACTACTGCTGGAGCGTTCTTAGGTGTTGTCTATCTTTGTTTTCAATGTTTCAATTTAGTTTTCTTTGTTTAATTGCTATCATGAGGAACTAAGCCCCTATTAGTTAGAGGGGGAATTTGAAGCCATGAATATATGTTTCTTATGATTTGATTTACTCCAGTTATGATTTCATAAATTGTGAATGTGGTTTGCTTAACTGTTTTATTAAGAACTTGTTCTTGTGTGTTGATTAAGGGTGCATACTTAGTTTGCATGCATGAATTTGATGCTAGAATATAAGGGAATTTCACCTAATCGTTATGAACTTATATAAGTAGTAAAGGTTGCTAGTCACAATCATGTTAAGTAAACCCTAGGCTGGATTAACATGCGTCTTCCATAGTTATGAATGCCTTGTCAATGTTCATGATTTCCATTGAACTTAATGATCTTTGTTGAATGTCTCTATCATGCGTATTCCATAGTTAGGGAGTTTGAGAAAGAATAATTTGGTTGTGATGCGTTATCCATTCAATTCAATGAATCTAGGGAAATCTGGGAATTGATTAGTTCAATACAATTAATTCGGAACATTGTCATTCATAGTTTATCGAAAGAGTAACTGGGAATCAAGTTGTATACATATGTTTATGTGTGGATAAGGATCCTTCTAACTAGCCATTCACCCATTTAAATCACCAATTTCGTACAAAACTAAGTCTAGTTTACAATTCTGTTTTGCTTAAGTTTAAATCCGTTTTCAAACAATCCCTTGCTTTTAATTTGTGTTAAGATAGTCTAAATTCGTCAAATCTTGAGTCTTTTAGTCTTTTGAGTCAATTAGAGTCGTAATTTCGTTCAAATCAATCTTAGGTGTTAGTTTAGAGTTTAGATAACTTGTTTTGTGTGTTTTAGGTCTATTTAGCTTGTTTTGAGTCTTTAGAGTCCAGAAACTGTTTAATTGAATTCTATTTGCTGTTTTGAGTTTGTTTTGAGTTATTTGAGTCAAGTTAGGTTGTTTAAAGGTGTCTAGAGTTAAAATTCGTCCAAATTGATCATAGTACCTGTTTTCATTGTCTAGAGTCCAGTTTTAGTGTTTTAGAGTTTAATTTGTATAGATTAGCATCCCTTCTAATCCCCGGCCTTAAACGATCCCTACTTTCATATACTACGTCGATAGGGTTTTAATTTGAGTGTCAAGTAATTCTCACATCAAAGATGAACCCGGCTAAATGCGCTTTCTGCGTATCGATAAGTAATTTCTTCGGATTCCTTGTGCATCATCGAGGAATCGGGGTGGACGAAAACAAGTCATGCGCGATCATCGTTGCCCCACCCCCGACGAAATAGAAACAGCTACAGTCCTTATTCAGCAATATAAATTTTCTCCGCCGTTTTATAGCTAATTCGACTGGAAAAATGAAAGCGTTCTCTACGCTTTTGAAACTGAAGGACTCGGATAAGTTTGAGTGGGGTGAAGAGCATCAAGCGGCTTTTACACAAATCAAGGTATCCCTTACCACACCGTCGTTCCTCGTACCACCTCGGCATGGTAGGCCTCTTAAGTTATATATTTCAGCGGCCGAAGTGTCCATTGGCTGCCTTCTCGGGCAAGACAACGATGTCGGCCGCGAACAAGCTATCTTTTATCTCAGTTGGAATTTGAATTCATTGGAGATCAATTATTCACCTATCGAGAAACTTTGCTTGGCTTTGTTTTTCGCAGCCACAAAACTTCGACATTATATGCTCCTATCAGTTACGCAAGTCATCGCCCAAACAGATGTCATTCGTTATAGGCTTACTCGACCTATAGTAAAAGGCCGAATTGGGAAATGGACAATGGCATTATCAGAGTTCAGTTTGCAATACATGCCTCAAAAAGCCGTAAAGGGCCAAGCTTTAGCCCATTTTTTGGCCCAACACCCCTCCTCATATGGTGTCGGGAGCAATGACGTCGAAATCGGCATGGTTGAAACACATGATAACTACTGGACGATGTACTTTAATAGATCTAGTACCTCAACCTCGGCTGGTGTCGGCCTCGTTGTTTAATCCCCCAACCACTGCCGTTGGTATTTTTCTCTCACGCTCGATTTCGATTGTACAAATAATCAGGCCGAATATGAAGCTCTTATCATCGGCCATCATATCCTCCATGACTTACGAGCTACCCGTGTCGTCATCCTTGGCGATTTAGAACTTGTGATTAACCAACTCAACGACATTTTTCGTTGCATGAGTTGTACTTTGGCACCTTATCACATGGTTGCCAACTATTTAGCCGAGTCGTTTAAGCGGATTACATTCGAGCACATCTTGCGTGTTCACAACATTGACGCAGACGAACTGGCACAAATAGCCTCCAGCGCACAACTCCTAGGGGGCAAACTAGGCCAGGCAATACCTGTAGGACAACGGTCTCACCTAACCTTGGTTAATCAGAAAGTTCTCTAGCGTAATCACGTGATACGTATACGGGTAATGTCCTTACCCTTGTTATTGGAACGAGAGGATCGTGTAGATGTTTGCGCCGTCGAGGCGCTACCAAATGATTGGAGGGGCAATTATGCGGTATCTCGATAATCCCAGGGACAAACACGACCGAAAGACAATAGCCCATGCCACAAACTACATGTCGTACCAGAATGAGTTATATCGAAAAGGAGAGGATGATTTATTGCTATTGTGCCTCGGCCCGAAGGAAGCCGCCCGAGTGATTACAGAAGTACACGAAGGAATTTACGGAGCCCATCAAGCAGGAGGCAAGATACGTTGGCTACTTCGCCGACATGGTTACTTCTAGCCGAGCATATTGAAAGATTGTATTGAGTATGCACGAGGATGTGTGCAGTGTCAAATTCATGAGCTTGTACAAAGAGCCATGGCCGAATTACTTCATTCAGTTACCAAACCTTGGTCGTTCAGAGGATGGGCAATGGATGTGATCGGCAAGATCACACCATTTTCTGGAGCAGCAAAACATGCATGGATACTCATGGCAACCGATTATTTCACTAAATAGGTCGAGGAAAAATCATATGCCAAATTAACATCCAAAGAGGTTTGCGATTTTGTTTAAGAACACATTGTAACCAGGTTCAGCGTGCCAGAAACAATCATAACTGATAATGGTACAATTTTTACAGCCAATAGGTTTAAGGAGTATACGACGGGTTTGAAAACTCGACTCGAACAATCTACGCCGTATTATCCACAAGCGAATGGACAAGCCAAGGCAAGTAATAAAGTTTTGATCAGCATTCTCGAAAAAATGGTAAAAGAAAGGCCCGTCATGTGGCATTTAAAGTTGAACGAGGCTTTATGGGCATACCGAACTTCACCCCGGTCAGCGACGAGGACCACCCCATATGCGTTAACATATGGGCATGACGCGATGCTACTAGTCGAACTAAGCGTAAATTCTCTACGAGTAATTGAGCAAAGTAGTTTGTCCAGCGCTGAATACAATCAGGCCATAATACAAGAGATAGAAGATTTGGAGGGAGATCGACTTGACGCTTACAATCTTTTAGTGTCACAAAAGAAGATCGCCGAGCGAGCCTATAATCAGCGAGTCAGACAAAAAACTTTCGACGTAGGAGAGTTAGTATGGCAAACAGTGCTACCTGCAGGAATGAAAGACCCTAGGTTCGGTAAATGGTCGCCGAACTGGGAATGACCGTTCATAAAGTCCTCGGCAATGGGGCATATCACCTCAAAGATCAAACCAGCGCAGTCCATAAGCTACCAATTAATGGGAAATTTTTAAAGAAATACTATCGGACTACTTGGGAGATGCGAGAGTAAAAGTTAATTTCATTAAAAAGTTCACAAAAGGTTACATAAGTTAGTCAATTAGTTTACAACCAAATGATTTTATGGGGATGAAGGAATGACAGATTTAAGAACGACCTTCAACTCCAACCACCTCACCTCGCCCATGGTGATCTCAGCTTTCCGATTCCTCTTGTCCATCTTCAGTTGTTCAGCGCATTTCACGCAAGCCCCATACTCAGTTAAGCAGGACTTGCCACCCAATTCAAACTCATGCTCGGAGGCAACCGCCGACCTTCGATTATGAAGTTCGACAATTTGGCGGTCGAGGTCGGCCAGTGTCTCTTTCTTTAATTTGGCGGTCGAGCTCGCTCGAAAACATTGAAGTATTCTCGGGTTCGTTTCAGGGTAGAAGACACTAGAGTAACAGCGTTGTTGTTCAGTTGACCCTCAGTTGCAAGATCGTTCATATATTTCCCCACAGAGTCGAGACCTTTGCATTCGAGGACTCGTGAGCCTGATAGAGACAGGAACTTCTGCAGTTTGACCAGGACATTCGACTTGGCCATTGATACAGAGGGCCCAGTGGTAGTTGCCGAAGGACCAGCAATTCCCGAAGTGTTCGAAAGAAGAGCGTCGAATTCGACCTCCTATGAAGGCTGCACATAAAAAATTTTAGGCAAAAGAGAGTCAGAAGAAGAATATAGCAGAGATAATTTGTTAGACCTGCTGAGATAAGACTTCGGCCATGCCCCCTGGTTCATTGCTTGAACCTAGAGAACTTAATGGCCGAGCCCAGTGTTTTAGACTGCTTCTCAATTCACACGGCCGATGAAGGTTATCTACGTTTGACAGCCAATGAGGTGGCCAAGAAATATAGATAACACCCTTCGGCGCATAAAATTTTGGTGAAGTGAATATTCAAGCACCAGACATTTAACGTTTTTTGGTTCAGACTTGTTATAACAAAATTTAGCAAGAAAATAATTAAGTCTTATGAAAGCCGAAGTCGCTTCTTGAGGATGAATTCTGAGGTCTTGGTCTTGCGGATGGATTGGTGTTTCCGCCGTTGCTTTAGGATCGACAGTCAGCCGTTTTTCACGATCGGCTACAAGAGGATCGACCTGGTTCATCGCTTCAACCATATGAGGGTTAGTGGAAGGAAGATTAGTTGGTCGAGGATGACACTCCATCATCCTGAAATAAAGGTTGTTAGCAGTTTTGAATTTATTGGAAGAAGAAAATTACCAACCACACAATTAATTTTGGAGGGAGGTTTCTTTGCCGATGGAGTCGCATCCTCCAAGACAGGGGCAACGGCTGGCTCAGGAACTGCTGCTTTCTTGACACATTTTGAAGGACGATGGGTTGCACCTGCCGTTTCACTCTCCTACCGAGGTCGTTTGCTTGGCTTGGAGGAGAGGATCAATTTTTTCTTGGCCGTGGCTGAAGGTATCACTTCTACCTGGTTCATCTCGTTAGGTTGGGGAGCAGGAGCTTTATTGGGTCGGTTCCCAAAAATCTTATTGATAACATGTTTGACCGGAGCGCCGAAAAAGTTTTGGGTGTACTCTTCCCACCAATCACCCAAAGTGTCGGTGCTGAGAGATTCTGGAACAGTTGGTCGAAGGCGGAACTTCTGGCATCGTTCCTGAAACTCTTTCTTGGTGTCCTTGCATTCTTTCTCTAAGGAACCAGATAGGCGTCATCGACTCAGAAGAGAGCGAGATGTGAGAAGAAGCATTGGGCAACCTTGGAGGTAGCCAAGCTATCGAGTGTCCCAGCTTGCTCGGCGAGTGTCACAGCTGATAGGAAAGTCACGGGTAAGCATAAATGATCTCGAGGATTTACAGAGATCAGCATCTTCGTCTGTACTCCATGCCGACGTAGGGAGTTTGATTGACGAATGATATTCTCGACGACGGCAGATCAAGAACTCGTCGTCAGAGAAAAAGTTGAGACTGAAGAAGAATTTAAACACTTCTTCGGCCTGGTGAGGAGGAACTGGTCGAGAAGCCAGATGATGACGTAGCGCTCCAATAGGCGAAAAATTGGCAGTCTCTGGCCAGAGAGTGGCGAAGTAGACCTGCAACCAGAGTTGGAAGACCCAGAGGGGGCCGTTTTGGTGTGAGTCGACCTTGTGGAGGGTCATCTCAGCTAGGCAGCGTAGAAGATTGGCAAGAATAGATGGGCTAAGTGCCAGGGTATGACCGTTAGCCAAGGCTTCGGCCACCGGCATGTTTTCGACCAAACATTTATTGGAATTGGTACAATAAATAAATTTGTTATACCAGTAGAAAATGAAGGCTTCGTGTTCTCCCTCCCGCAAGTTCTCTTCTCCTCGACAGACAAAGTGGAGATAAAGGGTGTTATAGTTGAAGAAGTTCTTGTGTAGTTTATGAACTTCTTCATTTAAAGGTTTTGGCCTTCTCTGCTCAGCGCTTCGAAGGCCCGTTTGTCGAATAACACCTTCAAGTCAATGTTTGACAGATACCCAGAGAATGCGGCGTCGACTGGGATTCCAAAGGGGGACGTCCCCAAGATAGCGATAACGTGGATGATAGTGAGACCAACGGGGCCGAAAGGGAGGATCATGGAGTTGGTGGCTGAGCACCCAAAGCTTGAGGCCGCTATGAGAAGCTCCTTATCCATGGCAATTTCTACATACGAATGGCGAATGGCATCATAAATGCCAAGAGCTTTCCATTGCTCGCTAAAGATCTTCTCCATTCGTGCAACCCAGGCCGCCCAGGTTGCAGTAGTTGAAGGCCAGAAGCCTTGGGATTTTGTCAAATCCCACTTCGACCATTCAAACCCTTGCAGTAAGGGTGTTAGGCATTCGGTCTTAAAAAGTTCAGTGATGGATAATGGTATTGCATCCTTGAAAAGTGGACTAAGGATCTGGTGAGTGGTGCTCATATCGCTTTCAAAGCGTATAGTCTTGACTGAGCATCGATCGATGATTTTCTCGAATTTGTTGCTTTCCTTCGAGAGTTTGGAGACAAGGGTGGCCATTGATAAAGATTTAAAGGTTTTCTGGGTTTGAAAGAAGGATTTCTGGGTTTTGAAGAAATTCGAGGGTAAAGAATAAGAAATTCCTGAGAGTTTGAAAGCGTAGAATGCAAATAGAAAGGATTCGGGTATTTATAGACATTTTGAGAGGGAAGGTTAAACGTTTGATTTTCAAAATTAGGATTAAAATTAATGGGGAATATCGCTAATCATTGAGGGGATTCAGAGAATCCAGGGGAAGAGACCGAGATTTTTGGGGTTTGAGAACGCACGATTGCGTGTGACGGCGATTTTAATGGGGAGTAACATTTCGACGGCTGCACGCCTTCAAGGTCATGGTTGAAAGCTGCTAAGGTGTTTTGGGAATCGACACGTGGCAAGACGATTGGAAGAATCAAGAAAGCAAAGTGGTGTCTCATAAATGAGCGTGATGGTTCCCAAGGACATGATGGTGATTCCCAAGAAGGTTTAATTTTGAATACCTGAGAATGGTTTCGCTTCTTCAAGGCCGAGGTTCAACCAGGGATTGTTGGTCGACAGCCTCAGAAGTGATGGGGCAATGTTTGGGCCCAAAATATTAATCTGGGCCGAATTTGGAGTTACATTCGGCCTAACAATCTTTCTAGAATTCTCGTCAGATTTTGGGTCATGGGCCGCCAAGTCAGGTTGGCCAAGTTCTACCAATAAATAGAGTCTTTCAGATAAAGATAAGGGAATTGAATCCTGATGCAACTAGGATGTTCAATAGGATGAGGGCGCTGAAACTTGGGAATGAATGTGGCTGGGTAAGGAGTTGAATTCAAAGTCCTAATTGGTTTAGGATTGGCCAAGTTCTGGTTGGATTAGCTTTAAGAAAATTTATTCCGAGAAGGATTCTAATTCGGCTATGAGGAGGTCTGCCCTTATAAATACAAAACTCAGCGCATCATTCAAGCCCCTCCAACTCAACACACAAATCTGCCCTGCGCAAACCCTCGCTCTACGCGAAACCTCTCAACAACCTTGAGATTTTTATTTTCCTTTTCGCCAACACATCTTCAGTTTGGATAAACAGCACTATCACCGTAGAATCAGCCGACCGCGGAGCACCTTCAGTTTGGACAAACAGCACTGCAAAGAGGTCGACTGGTTATCTATCCAAGTCTCGATCGAGAAGGATTTTTGAATCCTTATTGGCAGAGGTCATCTCATTAGCATTCTCGGCGAAGTGAGGTGTTACAAATTACTGAGCTCGGCACATTGAACACCGAGTTGTTTTATGATTGGATACTCACAAGTTGGCTTTAGAGTTCGGCATTCTAACGGTCGAACCACGTTCACCATCAAGACATATATCTGTTTTGATTATCTGTGTCCCTATTTAAATGAGGCCGAAAAAGTAAACTTCAGTACCGGTTAATTTTAATCAATTCCCAATCCGGAAAGGAAAAGGATTCCTAGACAAATAAGGAAATCTGGTCCGCCACATCCTAATATGATTTGGGTTTTCCTAATTTAACCCTAATTCACCTCACTATGAATGCCTGACCCTAAAAAAAATAAAATAAAATAAAAATTGTCAAGTTCTCTTACGTGCCTCGACAACATGAAGCTCATCGAGAACTTGAGGCTTAGGCTTTTCAACGACGCTTTCGACTCCTCAAAATGCGACAAAACAACAGCATTGGCGGTGGATAAGATACGCAAGTTAAGGAAGAGGAAAGAGGAAGACATTGTGATGATGAGGAACAAAATTTCTGCTCTCTTGCAGTGTGGTCAAGACCCAATTAATAAAACTTGCACTGCTCGTATTTTGATCGAAGATCTAATAAGAGAAGAAAACATTTTGGAGGCATACGTGTTGATCAAGGACTTTTGTAACTTAGTTAGAGGTAGGCTCTCAGTTATTCAAGTGCAGAGGGAATGCCCCAAAAATTTAAAACAAGGGATTAGTAGTTTAATTTTTGCAGCTAAAAAATGCTTCCACGAGATTCCAGAATTATTGACACTTGAGAAATTTTTTAAGAAGTATGGAAGTGATTTTGTGCGTGCGGCTACTCAAACCAACTGTGTTACTCCCGTGATGGTTGAGAAGCTCTCAAATAGAAACTCTACAGACGAAGAAATAGAGAAGATTATTCAGCAAATAGCCAAGCCATGCAATATAAATGGAGAACAAGCATGGAGTCATCCCACATCACCATACTTATATGATGGAGTTGCGTACAATGCTTTTATCAATTATAAGTGAAGAAATTGTAGTATCCGATTTGGAGTAGTTTACTCTTTCAAAAAGAAAGTGGCGGTTTACTACAATGTTATAGTGCCGGTCCAGAAATTTTTGAGACCCGGGACGACGCCAAAAAATATGCCCAACAAAAACATTCAACTTATCTTTTTAGTTTCTTTGCACCCGTGTCCTTTTATCTTACTTTACTATTCAAAATGTAGCAATTTCTTACAAATTAGTTTCAAATTCTTGCAAATTATTTTTTTCGCACAAAATAATTTTTAATTTCTTGCAAGAGGAGTATTGTAATTAAAAGAAGAGTACTGTAATTTAGTTACTTATCAATTCGATCCATTCGACTAGTTCATTTGGGTTGGTGCGATTCAATGCGATTCACCTTCTCATACATTTCATCGTGCCATATCAATCACCAAACTTGCAACCAAGACAGGAAAAACATTCGGCCGAGACACGTTCCTTTCCTCGGTCCCGGTCACATTGAAAAAAGTCAAATCACAGCACAACCAAAATCAGAAAGACCAAGAGATCTCGAAACCCACAGACCGATCGCCGCGTGGCCGGGATGGATTTTGAGACCAACAGGAGATGGCGGTGGCTAATCAATGTGTGACAAGCAGTACCATGCAAACAGTGAGATAATGGTGGATGGAGGTGTGGGAGGGATATACAAATAACGGCAAGTAATTGGAGGAGCGTAATGGCAAAGGTGGTGGACAGAGTGCAATTCCGTGAATGGATGTGATGAAGAGCACGCAGGACAACAGCCGTGTGGTAACAATATTGTTGACGGCTCTGCGACCGTGTGGGAAGCTTTGCAACTAGACCAAAATGTTGTGTTTGCAGACGTTGTTTGGTCCATGGCCTAACCAGTTGATTTGGATGATTTACCACAAGTACTCAAGTAAATAAAGGAAATATATGATGCCAAAAAGTATTGTTTGGATCATGAACGCGGAGCAAAACGAAACACCACCTAAGTCAAATGTTGCACTAGCTAGCCTTTGGATATAGTACAACAGCCCTTCAATCGCTACACTGATAACTCCCTGTCAGCATTCCCACAATCAGCTAGTCTTTCCACTAGCCTTTGTAAAAGGTGTTTTGTGCAGAGAGCTTAAATTAATGACAATTGCATCCATTTAGGGCTTGTTTGATGCGTAAGATTAAAATGAATTGAATAATGCATAAAATTAAAGGTATATTTAAAGTAGAGGTGAGTGGTTTTCTTTTATTTTGAGGGGATTAGACATGAAAGAACAAACGTATTTCTTGTAATATCCCATGAATTTGGGGGAACTGGAATGAATAACCTTTCATAATGAGTAACTCATTTTCTACCTTCAAGTTGGATACAATTTTTCATTTATTCGTGTAATATGTATACCTTAAATATAGGGCTTATTCAATCCAGTCCAATCATAGACAATAAGTGAAGTGAAGCTTTTACATTCTACTTTCATCAACTCTAACTTGCATAAGAACCGACTTCATTACCGTTGTGATTCTTCTTAATCCCTCTCAGCATTATTGGAGATCCAATTGCAATTTTTTTCATAACATATGAGTTTAGGTTGCCTTGGATATCAATTTTGTTTTTATCTATTAGTTTTTGCTTTTTGTGGTTTATATATGAGCAAAGTAAGTGGAGGAAAGAAGAAATGAGGAAGGTGGTGGGATGCATGGAGAGAATAAAGAATAATGAATCAAACAAAAATCTTAAAATTGAAAACAACTTCAAATAATTTTTAGTGGGATAGGATCAAGGAACTAAACTATTAAAATTGAAAACAGCTTCAAATGTTATTGTCAACTCCCGATAACCTCCGAGCACTTCCCATGATCGAGTTTTACTCAAATTCAATTTCTTGATAACTGAAGGCACATTACTTCAAACTTGACAATAATGACCAGTCGAATCATGGCTTACTATCATCAGAGAGAGCCACTTATCGAGCATAGTTATTTGGTCAAGGGGAGTCTCAACAATATGCTGTAATGGACATAAAAGTGTGTTGTACTCTTTTCCATTCGACCAAGTTTTTATCCCACCGAGTTTTTTCTTGCCAAAATTTTAGTGAGACAACATTAAGTTGTCTTTTAAAATTGTGCTCGATTTTTCTCCTTCGCTTTTGGTTTTGTCCCATTGGGTTTTCTAAGCAAGAATTTATCGAGGCAAATTGATATACATCCAAAGGGGAGTGTTGTAAATATCGTTGACTATGTGGTTGTCCATATTCTAAGATAGTATGTAATATGTTAATAGTTTAGTTCCTCGTTGATGTAAGTAGTCAAAACTCTATACACACACACATATTTATAGGGATTCTAATGAATAGAATAAGACAATTGGATTTATTTTCCCCATCTTTATATCGTCTTTCTATTCTCTCATATTCTCTCTTGTTTCACAGTTTATTTCCAACAATATGAGCATTGTTGATCTAAATATAAGTGAGTCATTAGTTTGATTTGGAACGTTCTAGTGTTGTTCTAGTTCATAGTATTGGTGCATGTAATTCCTCCATTTCACCCCCAAGGTTGATGCATTAACACGTTGGTCACATGTCTATTTATTGTCCACACACAATGTTGCCTAAGTGCTCACCATCTTGATTAAGTCGATTCGACTAGATAATGCTGGAGAGTTTATGCCGCAGTCTCTCGACGATTATTGCATGTCTATTGGGATTGAGTTGAACATCTAGTACCCAGGTTCACACCCAAAACGGCTAGGCATAAGTGTTCCTTAAATGCCGTCAAGTGAAAGTTCAAACCTTAGTGATGTGGACCAAGTTGCTGGTATCTTCCTGGGGCTATTGCATCCACCCATGTTGGTTTGCCTAAGGCCTGCCGCTACCCAATCCTATGAACCGTTATAGTTGGTCACTAAGTATGAGTTTGACATCTCGCACTACGTGTGTCTGCGTGCGTAGTTTACGTGCTAATAGGGCCGCCACTACTTACTCAAATGGGTTCTCAAACAAGAATGAGAATCTATGTTGGTTATGATTCACCATCAATTATTCATTATTTAAAGCCATTGACATACGATCTTTTTACCGTACGTTTTGCAGTTTGTCACTTTGATGAGTTAGTCTTCCCATCATCAGGGAAAGATAAGAACGTTAACGTTCCTAAAAAATGATTATCATGGATTACCCTCACTATATCCCATTTAGATCCCCGCACTGCCCTGTCTGAAACTGAAGTTTGTTGTAATAGATGATAATGTTCCGCTACCTTATCAATTTGGTAGTTTTCGAAAACCTGAATATGTAGCTAATGAACATGGTAATCGCATATCTCTATGGAATCTTGCATGGGACTCAACTGAGCCACATCTGCACTTAATATTTTCAAACTACTACTTCTATGAAGACTCGGTTGAACCAACCCTGTCTTGGGCTATAAACCCACTGGCCTGAGGGATATTTACTAGGCTGAGGATTGTGGTATTTTCAACTCGGGTCAACACATTCTTAACCCAAGTTGTTATTTCAGGCCAAACACAAATATAAAATCGAGCCTTTTCAACTCGGGCCTTGTTATCCAAAATGGTCCCTGAGATTTGCATAACTTCTTATTTTGGTTCCTGAGATTTGAAATCGATAAAATTGGTCCTTGAGTTTGTCCACCATCAATCATTTTAATCCTTCCATGAAAAATTTCCATTAAATAAGGATAAAATGACAAAATACTCTCTATTTTTGTCAAATCATTTTGGCCTATTGTTTATTAAATTGAGGGTAGTTTTGTCATTTTAATTTTTATTTAACATAACTGTTTACGGAATGACCAAAATGATTGATGGTGGACAATCTCAGGGACCACTTTTATTGATTTTAAATCTCAATGATCAAAATAAGAAGTTATGCAAATCTCATGAACTATTTTAGCTAAAAAACTTTTTTTTTTTTTTTTTTTTTTAATGAGAATGCATTTTTTTTAAATCCAAATTCAAATAGCAAAAAGAAACAGTTGATGTACTTGCGAACTGCTAATTGTTTTTGTCGTTTTAATTTTATATAAAATTGTCGTGGAAGTGTATTATAGCATAATTGCAATTGTTGTCTTAACCTGATGACATTATACTCAAAAGTACCTTTTTGTTGGACCTGGATTGTCTGCCCTCGTTCATCACATCCCCTCCTATTTCAGTGGTCACGGTTAAGCTACGTCAACATTTTATATTGATTTTTTTATAAAAATAATAAGACAAAAAGCAATGGGAATATAAAATGTTGACGTGGCTTAACCGTGACCATAGAAATAGAAGGGGATGTGAAGGGTATGGGATGGGGAGGGCAGACAATCCAAGTTCATTTCAGAAAACCCACATCACACTTATTTCAGAGAACTCAGATCCTAGAATTAATCAACATTTCAAAATTAATCAACATTTTTTTTCATTAATTTAAATACCAACTCAGACACCAATCATCTTCTAAATTCAATGAATTTAAAATAAAAAATAAAAAAAACTAAAATTTTAATCCATCTTGCTCTGTCTGTTTTTTTTTTCTTCTTAACTTGTTGCCTGCAAATCCATGAAATGGCATAAAGATGAATCAGGAAGAATCCCCAAAGATGCCAGATGAATATCCAATTTGCACAATGAATCTCATCTCTCTTGCTGCAAGACGAATCCCCAATTTATGTAATATAAAAAGTCATACAGAAGAAGATGACGGAGATTACGAAGCAGCCATGGAGGAAATGACCCAGTCGACGAGGAGGCAAGCCGAAGCCAAAGCCAAATCAGCCTCTTCAAAGCCACACCTATGGCGATTGCAAAGCAGCGAAGGAGAAGAAGATGATGGAGATGACCCAGTCGACGAGGTCATCATCGAAGATAAAGCGATTGACGAGTTCGTCGTCGGAGATAAGCCGCGCCCAAAGCTTGTGCCTTCAAAATGGAGGTCGATGAGGTGAACCCATATGACCTAATTTCTACACCCTTATCAATTTTAATTAAATTATCAATATCTCTCTAAATCCAAATTTACTACCTAAACTACTCTCACAAACCCAATTCAACATGTAAGTATATCTTTACACCTATTGATAAAATAAAAACACAAAATCAATTTTCTACAACTCATTCAATGTAAAGAGAACAATATATCTTACATATTTGTCTCGTGTTTAATCCTTCTTTTGTTGCATATTTCGCATTGCTCATTTTCTTCACCTAACCAACCCAAGCGTTGAGGTATTCAAAATGTTTTTAAGTTTGTAGAAATTTTGCATTTTCTAATCGTACAGAGTGTAGTGATTTAGAGGTTGAATTAGTGGAGAATTGTGAGAAAATTGGATTGGGTGATCGTGTGGGTTTTTTTCGCACATAATGCTCTGAGCAAGTTATTGTTTCAATGAGATTTTACCAAGTATAACTACCCAGTTCAATTATTTGATTTCAATTTTCTCTTTGAGTGATGGTTATTCCCTCTTAACAAGAAAGATTCAGATCTGACATATATTTATCAGTGCACTACCACTAAAACTTGTCTCCAAGGTGATCCTTCGTAAAGATGATTAGCCATATATATGGATCTTTGAAAAAACTAGAACATGTGGTGGTAGAGAAACAAAATACCAGAAAATACATCATCCACCTTCATTATCCTTGATTTCTAGCCTATTTGCATACGTGAGGTCCACGTGGACAGGACCGTGAAATTCGGGTTGTTGGGGTTCCGTAGGCAAGCTGCCAGGCTGGCCCCGTGGACGAATTCGTAGAAGAGGAATGTATGGTTGGTTGAGATGCACGCACCGATGAGCTTGATGATGGAGGTGTGGTGGTTGCGGCAGAGGGTGGAGAATCGATTTTTGAGTTCAGCGGCGAAGAGCTTGACGCGGAACTTGCGCTGGAAAACGATGGCGTCTTTTTCGTGGATTCTGCAGCTCCATGAGGGGGTGGAGTTGTCGGTTAGGTGTTTGGAGAAGAAGTTGTTAGTGGTGGTGCAGATTTCGGAGAAGTCGTAGAGGATAGGGTTTTCGGGGACGGGGATTGAGTCTTTGAGGTTGGAGAAGGAAGTGGAGGAAGAGAGCTTGTAACTTGTGGTTGAGGTGTTGTGGCCGCCGCTGTGGGTGTTAGAGGTGGAAGGTTGTTCGAAGGAAGAGGAGGCGGCGAAAGTTGGGTGGGTGGATTGAGTGGATTGCTGGGTGCGTGGGGTGCAACGAGGGGTAGAGACTGGCTAGGCGGCGTCGACTGACATTTTGGATTTGCACACATGGGTGGAGACCGAGAATGGGGGAATACTTTTATGCCGAGATTTCAAGGACATTTAATATTAGAGTCGATTGCATATATGGGTAGAGACCGAGAATGGGGGATTTACCAACGATCTATAGTTGGGTTTAATTCGAGGTGGTTTAGTAGTTGTGACAAATCTAGATTGAGCCTTTGTTCCTTTTTGGTGTCTCAAAATTATAAACATAAAGTTGTCCGTCATTTCTAAACAGAAAAATGAGAGAGAGTGCTTCTATCTAGAGTCGGCCTTGAGGGTGTGCAAGTGGTGCCACCGCACAGGGCCCCCAATTCGGAAGGGCCCCCGATCTTGATTTTATTTTGCCTGTATAGATAGTATATATATTTATATTTGAAATGATATACCAAATTCTTCTTGCGGTGTAGTGTACTTGTCTTCCGCGTCTTATTCATAGATAATGAACTGGGTTCGACTATACCCAGCGGCTTTATTTGTGTGTTTTATTTTCATTTCTTTTGTGTTTTAAAAGCATGAGTTGTGTTTTATTTTATTGTTATTTAAAGCATGGCGTTTCTTTTTGTGTTTTATTTCAATTTTTTTGGTATTTAAAAGCATGAGTTGTGTTTGATTTTAATTTTCTTTTGTTATTTAAAGTATGGTGTTTCGAACCCAAAAATATAGGGATGTAAATAGATACCTAGCCACCAGATTCTTATCTCGATTATATACAATCATAATTAAAATGTAAAAGAAAACATAGCAACCAAAATGTTAGACCTTCTAAGGGCTTTTTTTTGGGTATGCAAAAATAAGGAATTTCGAACCCAAAATCATAGGGATGCAAATAGGTACCTAACCACAACACCAGTCTTCTTTTTTTTTTAACCTCAATTTATACATAATAATAAAAATTAAAATGTAAAAAACAAAACATATCAACCAAAATTCTATACTTTTTAAAGGTCTCCCTTGGAGTCTCGCACAGGGCCCCCAAAATCTCAGGGACGGCCCTGCTTCTATCATCACATCCTTAGCAAGCGATCGTTGGATTTCCAACAGTAAAAAAAAAAAAAAAAAATTGATGTTGCACCACGTGGCGCATTGTGGTGAACGGCTAAGATTAATCCAACTCTAAAAAATTCAAAAATCTAAAAAATAACCATTTTTTAAAACAAATTTATTAAAAGACATTAAAAAAAAACTTACAAAGTTCATACTTAAAAATTCTTACAAAGTTCAATATACTTGCAAATTAAACATTAGGGTAAATGACAAAAAAACTACCTCAACTATGGGTCTCACGACACTATCATACCTCATCTTTTAAAATTGACAATGTCATACCTCGTCTTTAGAATTTGGTCCAATGTTATACCTTCCGTTAGCTTGGCCGTGAATTTCTCAGTTAAATGCTGACGTGGCTTGATTCGGGGCCCACTTTCTATTAAAAAATTAAAAACAAAAACAAAAACAAAAAAAACACCCATCAACCCATGTCCCCCTCCCTAAAAACCCAGATCCCCTTCTCTCATCAACCTGTGTCCCCCCTAACCTTCCTCCACCACCCACCCTCTCTCTCTCCTCTCTATCTCTCTCTCTCTCGCCTCTCTCTCTTCTCTCTCTGGGCAACATGCATCCCCAAAATCGCAAAACCCATTACAAATCTCAAAACCCAAAATCTCATCAAACCTCCCAAATCTCGAGAAGGCAACCCTGTTCGACTTCGACCTCACATTTCCCATCTAAATGGTGCAGGGATTAGAAAGAGAATGAGTTTCTTTGATTTGGGGGTGGGCTCAGGTGGGGAGAAGGGGTATGTTTGATTTGGGAGTGGGCTCGGGTGGGGAAAAGGAACTTGTTTTTATTTTTTTATTTTTTATTTTTTTGTACATGAACAAGGACCAGCTCGAGGAGCTACGGGTGAAGCCATCGTCGGCCTCCTTGGCATCAAGGAGGGTGGGTGGTGGAGGAAGGTTGGGGGGGACGGGTGGGAAGGGTTTCTGGGTTTTGGGATTTTAGGGATGCAAGTTGCAGGGAAAGAGAAGAGAGAGAGGCAAGAGAGAGAGAGAGAGAGAAAGGAGAGATAGAGGGTGGTGGAGGTAGGTTGGGGGGGACGGGTGGGGAATGATTTGTAGAGGTGGATCCCACAATTTTATATAAATTTTTTTTTAATATTTAATTATTAAAAATATATTTAATTATTTTTATATCCAGTTAGATTAATGAGTAGGCCCCATCTCTAGCCATGTTAGCACTTAACAGAGAAAAACTGACAGAGGTCTGACATTGGCACAAATTCGTAAGACGAGGTATGACATTGTCATTTTTAAAAGATGAGGTATGATAGTGTCGTTCGACCCACAGTTGAGGTAGTTTTGTGTAATTTACCCTAAACATTATTTTTGTTGTTGTAAACAAATGATATTATCTTCTAAATAGGTGGGGGTGTAGGCTAAGCCTCACAATGAGCTAGTAACAATGTGGTTCAATTTCACCTTTGGCAAGAATCGAACCTAAGGCCTTTCAATTACAAGTGAAGAGGAATACGACTAGACCGTATTACTAAGTGACAATTAAACATTTAAAATTAAACAAAAATCTATGACGATAATGACATGTAAGAATAGGACGAAGAAAAGATTATAAAAATTGAAATATATATTTGTGAATAGTAATTGCTCTTGCTGACACACCCCGTCCCGAATGAGGGCATGCTGGCCGTCACGTGAGCGTGACGTAACCATTTACATAGTTCGGAAGCTTTAAAGATACAAATACTTAGATATAACACCCGAAGGCGAATCCTACATTTGTGAATTCTGTCAGAACACCGTTGGATTCCTCGTGGCCACCAAAGCTCTGCTCTATCTCGAACCTGGAGGGGCGAAAAACATAAAACTGAGTGGGTCAGTAAAACAATTTTTTTCAAAAACCTTTCCTTTCAAAAGTAATAGCCCCTCGCCGTAAAACCTGTATAATTTTCCCAGAAATAATGTATATACTCAAATATATATCTTTCTCAAAAACCGCTGTAAAACAAGTATATATAAACGTATGCATATGCCATGCCAAAGTATCAACTGAATGCCAAAGCATCAATGTGAATGTGATTGAATCATCAAATATCATCTCAGCCCTCGACTGTATATAGCTCATATCATACTCATCAATTCATATCTCATCATCATCATAATCAAATCATATATATACCCTGCACACACATCAATACCACCTCTTGTGGTCTGCACAACATCACTGATAATAAACTAATATGCTCTAGTGCTACAATCACGTGAAGACTGAGCGATAAATCGCGGGTCACCTACGAGTCGAACCCACCTATAGTGGCCTATTCGACAGGACTGAGCACCTAACTTGGATCCAAGGCGAGCATGCGGTGCGGGAGGTGAACAACACGTGAAAGACTGAGCCCCTCTCTGGGCGTGAGCACTAATATCAGTGTGCAGGTCTATGAGCTCTAATCATATCACATCACATCACATTTCATCATTCGTTCTCAATAACTAGCATATAAACTTACCTGCCACTTACCTGTGCGTCCTCAGCACCGACATTAATATAAACAATCAATAATGCATAATTAAACATATAGATATTTTGCATGGCATTTCATATCGCATTTATAACACATTTCATTCAAACTGATTTTCTGGGTAAAATTCATTTATATAGGTATATACGGAAAACAAAACTGCCCACTCACCTGGAGTTCGCCCTACAACTCCCTAGCACAACCCATCAAGGCGTCATGACGATCGGCGCCTAGAACAATCATCAAATCATGTCTCAGAATCATATCGATAGAATATAAACTTATATAAAACACGTCACTATGCAGTTCGATCCGGAAGATCTGCAACTCAAATTTCCAATCCGTAACTTCCAGAGGTCCACAATAAATCTCTAGAACAACATCCTAAAATTTCATGACCATCCAACGGTCGGATCTCTGTCAATTGCCAAACTAAGCGACGGTTAACATTATATTTTATGAACTTACAACTCCAATTCCGGGAGATCCGTAAATCAGATTCTCGATCTGTAAGTTCCTATAATCCTCAAATATTACGTATTACAACGTATCAAAGTTTGGTGACGATCCAACGGTCGGATCGTCAATTCATATTTCGTCCTAACCATGCATCGTAATGAATTTAAGTCCAAACGATCAACCAACGTTAAGCCACTATCAAAATTGAACTCAGGACATCCAATATAGCTTAAAAATAACATTGGCGGCCCACTGGCCACGCGCCGCCGTGGGTGGCGGTCGGCCGCCCCGGCTCGCCGGAAAATCCAACTTTATCCAAAAATTACCAAAATTTTCAGAATTGAAGATCTCAAAGAGTAGAACAACTTTCATACCTGTGGCCAAGGCCAATTCGGTCGGCAAAGCCTCCAATTCCAACAAAATCCATCGGAACCCTAGGTTTTGGTGTGCTCCAATTCGACCTCCAAACTTGTTCCAACGCCTCAACCACTGCTTGGGCTTTGTTCTAGGCCTCAAGAGGATGCCATGGGTGGTGATGATTGGAAGAAATTGCTTCACATCGTGGCGGAAATAAACCCAACCCGTGCGCCCCCTTTTTGCACGGTTTCTTCCAATTTCAAAACCAAATCTCTCCAAATTTGAGGTGGAATGGGTAGAGGAAGGATCCTAGAGTGTTTCCCATGAGGTTTCTTGGATCAATTCGCCGGAAAAACGGATGAAAATCATCGAACATGGACACGGGTCGTGACCGGGTCAAAAACGGGCCAAGGGGATCCGGTCGATTCCCCGCGCCACCTTCTCCCTCCTTTCCTCCTTTCCCTGTTCCGATTGGCTGGGCTCTTTCCTCTCTCCTCTCCCCATTCATCAGTCTCTCTCCCTTTCTCTCCCGGAGCTCCTGCTCTCCTCTGGTTGGGCAGATTGCCCAATCTCTCTTCTTCTTCCTCTTCCCGTCAGCCACAACACACACACACACACACATAAACTCATATCAATTTATTCCTTTTAATCCCAGCCATCCATTGATTCCTTTATTAAATCTGGGCCGTCCATTTTCATAAAAGAATTTCCATATTTTATTATTATAATTCCCAAAATGCCCAAACTTCAAACTTTAATATCTTTTTCGTTATAACTCCAAATCACGAACCGCTTGCCCCCACGCGTCCGTAGCGACGAATGCTACGAGGATATGTCAAGAAAATAAATCTTAGATGGCACGATACAACGATTAACCTCGAACAATGCGCGTATCTCAAAGGGCATTTTTGTAAAATCCTTTATTAAAACTTTAAAAATTCTTAAAATCAGGGACGGGCTGTCACACTTGCCCTTACTTTCCTTCTTCCAAACGTGTAGACTTGCACAAAAGGAATTGAAGTGAATAATACAGACAATTTTGCTGCCCTTGCCTTCCAATTGTCATTGCCTTCCACCAACGGATAAAAATACTCTTAGGGCTAGTTTTGAGATTTTAATGCCTAGACTAAAGCGACAACAGAAAAGACTCTGAACTATTTATGCCTAATTACAGATGCACACAAAAAAATCTTTGAGTATTTTGTTTTCACTTTTTGGGGAATGGAATTAAATCTTGATTATTTTGTTTTGACTCTTATAGCAGTCAATGCAATAAAAAAATCTTGATTATTTTGTTAGGTAATGTTAGAGAGACTAAATTTATAGACCAAATTTTGTAAACCAACCGTGCCCGTAGAGTTGGCCAGACCCGATTCTTCAAAAGTAGATGGACAATCATACTCTAGACACTTTGAAGCTCATGGGAAATGGCCTTGCCTTGGCTTCCTTTAGTTGGGAATCGTAGAATGACCACAACAGCTGAAGTGCAAGGGAAGTTCCGCTGGACCCTGCACTCGTCTAAAAGACGGATTCCAACTCTGCAAAGGAGGTTCCTGTCTGGAAGACGGTCTCCAACTCTGAATCGAGGGTTTAGCAGAGTGTGCTTCTTATCTAAGTTTTGCTCATGATTCGTATTTGGACATGCAACTAGCACAATGGGAGTTTATTTTAAGGAAAACTAATGAAAATGGCTTGAAAACTTTGAGTTTTAACGATGAGGACAAAATAAAGGGTAAAGTGAATAGTACCATGATTGACTTTTTAGTGTAAAAATGTGATTTTTCGTTAAAGTGAACAGTACCGGAAGCTTTACATTAAAGTTCCCTTTTATTTTAGGGCCAAGAAAACTTCAATTCAAGATAGCTTTAGGACCAAGAAAGCATCGTAGTGTTATTAAACGCCCCATCCAGTTACTATTTAAATGAGGCCGAAAAGGTAAACTTCGGTACCGATTAATTTTAATCAATTCCCAATCCGGAAAGGAAAAGGATTCCTAGACAAATAAGGAAATCTGGTCCGCCAAGTCCTAATATACGATTTGGGTTTTCCCTAATTTAACCCTAATTCACCTCACTATGAATGCCTGACCCTTAAAAAAAAAAACAAAAAAAAAAAAAACCTCACTCAGAATCTCTATATATTCCTCCACCCTCGTAAGTTCACACCTCAAATTGTCAAGTTCTCTTACGTGCCTCGACAACATGATGCTCATCGAGAACTTGAGGCTTAGGCTTTTCAACGGCGCTTTCGACTCCTCAAAATGCGACAAAACAACATCGTTGGCGGTGGATAGGATACGCAAGTTAAGGAAGAGGAAAGAGGAAGACACTGTGAAGATGAGGAACAAAATTTCTGCTCTCTTGCATGTGGTCAAGACCCAATTAATAAAACTTGCACTGCTCATATTTTGATCGAAGATCTGATAAGAGAAGAAAACATTTTGGAGGCGTACGTTTTGATCAAGGACTTTTGTAACTTAGTTAGGGGTAGGCTCTCAGTTATTCAAGTGCAGAGGGAATGGCCCGAAAATTTAAAACAAGCGATTAGTAGTTTAATTTTTGCGGCTAAAAAATGCTTCCACGAGATTCCAGAATTATTGACTCTTGAGAAGTTTTTTAAGAAGAAGTATGGAAGTGATTTTGTGCATGCGGCTACTCAAACCAACTGTGTTACTCCCGTGATGGTTGAGAAGCTCTCAAATAGAAACTCTACGGACAAAGAAATAGAGAAGATTATTCAGCAAATGGCCAAGCCAAATGGAGAACAAGCGTGGAACTGTCATCCCACATCACCATACTTATATGATGGAGTTGCGTACAATGCTTTTATCAATTATAAGTGAAGAAATTGTAGTATCCGATTTGGAGTAGTTTACTCTTTCAAAAAGAAAGTGGCGGTTTACTACAATGTTACAGAGCCGGTCCAGAGATTTTTGAGGCCCGGGGCGACACCAAAAAATATGCCCAACAAAAACATTCAACTTATCTTTTTAGTTTCTTTGCACCCGTGTCCTTTTATCTTACTTTTCTATTCAAAATGTAGCAATTTCTTACAAATTAGTTTCAAATTCTTGCAAATTATTTTTTTCGCACAAAGTAATTTTTAATTTCCTGCAAGAGGAGTACTGTAATTAAAAGAAGAGTACTGTAATTTAGTTACTTATCAATTCGATCCATTCGACTAGTTCATTTGGGTTGGTGCGATTCAATGCGATTCACCTTCTCATACATTGCATCGTGCCATATCAATCACCAAACTTGCTCCCACCCGTCCATTCACTCATCATGTTTGCACGGACAACACCCATCTCAACATCCATTTAATGCACATTTAAAAGTCCTTGCAACCAAGACAGGAAAAACATTCGGCCGAGACGCGTTCCTTTGGGGGAACTGGAATGAATAACCTTTCATAATGAGTAACTCATTTTCTACCTTCAAGTTGGATACAATTTTTCATTTATTCCTGTAATATGTATACCTTAAATATAGGGGTTATTCAATCCAGTCCAATCATAGACAATAAGTGAAGTGAAGCTTTTACATTCTACTTTCATCAACTCTAACTTGCATAAGAACCGACTTCATTACCGTTGTGATTCTTCTTAATCCCTCTCAGCATCATTGAAGATCCAATTGCAATTTTTTTCATAACCTATGAGTTTAGGTTGCCTTGGATATCAATTTTGTTTTTATCTATTAGTTTTTGCTTTTTGTGGTTTATATATGAGCAAAGTAAGCGAAGGAAAGAAGAAATGAGGAAGGTGGTGGGATGCATGGAGAGAATAAAGAATAATGAATCAAACAAAAATCTTAAGATTGAAAACAACTTCAAATAATTTTTAGTGGGATAGGTTCAAGGAACTAAACTATTAAAATTGAAAACAGCTTCAAATGTTATTGTCAACTCCCGATAACCTTCCAGCACTTTCACTACAAGAAAAATGGGCTAAGAACAGAATTGATATGTGCCCTTTGCATTTTCATTGAGCACATAGACATATTTGTGCTTTTTAAGTTCCATTGGGCACCAAAATATCTCAAATGTGCCGCTTAACAAATAAGCACATTAGTTTGTGTCATGTAATTGTGCCTACAAAAATTTGAACACAGACTCTATGTCCAACTTGCATGTCCTTTTAAATGTTGGAGCGGGAATTTTTTTTTTTATTATTAATTTACAACACACAATAAAGGTTTTTGTGTCCTTTAATTGAATATATTTAAATAAAATATATATATTTTGGATCCTTTACTTTACTTTTTCCCTACGCCCAACTGCTTTACACTCTTAATTATTTAAAACTAAGCTAAGAAAATGAAAAAATAAAAAAAATCAACAGTCATCATCGCGAATTGTGAAGGCTCTGCCCAGAGTTGTCAAAAATTAATGGTCAAGCAGAGGAAGAACATAAAACTTGCAAGGCCTCTCCAGTTTACCAACTTTTGCACCCAACCACGTTGGCAGTTATCACCTTCTCTCTCCGCCGCAGATAACCATTTGCAAGTCCCCCTCTCTCTCTGAAAAACTGCAAGGCCCTTCCCGCATATCTCATCCCCCTCCGTATCTCTTCTTTACAAGACCTAAAATTTTCAGATCCAATACCATCAATTACCAATATCCAACAAACAAACTCAAATACACCTCTGACCACCAAGAAATTTGCCCAAAAATTTTCTCCAAAAAAATAGACAGATACCAAATAACAAGGGGAGAAAACGAGAAAGAGAGAGAGACTATAGAGGTAGAAGGAGGGAAGAAGAGAGAGCGCAAAGAAAACAGAAGTTTTGACCGGTGGCAAGAAGAAGAGATGGCGTCGACGGTAGAGACTGGAAAATAGGTGTCGGCAAGAAGAGGACGCTTTTTGCAGTTGGAATTTTTATTCTTTTTTATTTTTGTTTATTTTTAGAGTTTTAAATTGTTTTTTTAACTGAAGAAGGAATATTTAACGAAAAAGCAACTATAGTTAAAAGATGAGTAAAAAGATAAAATACTTGGCACTCCGACAGCATACACCAGAGTTTTATGTGGGACACCCCACGTGGGTCTTCACGCTTTTCTGTGCACTCATTATCTTCTTCACATCACTCTTCCGTCTCTCCTTCACGCAACCCTTCTCTCATTAACTCTCTCTACTTCTCCACTCTATTCTCTGTAATATCCCTCACCATTTCTTTGCTCACTGCACAGAAAATCGCAGCACCATCTCCACCTCATTCTCCACTTTGGCGAACCTTGCCACCACCCAAACACCACACTACGATTCTCTTTCATCTCTCTCCCTCTCGGCTTCTTCCTTGACACACAGAAGCACATAAGGAATGACGGTGGGAGAACTACAGTTCTCTGGCGAGGCAACCACCAGCTTTATTCCTCTCATCACCACGGACTCCCATTACATTTTACTTTCTGGAAACCAAAATCGACGCGGTGAAGTGACGAGCTCTGTCGCGACCTGACTTCCCCGGCGAGATTTTCCATTGAATCTAGTATAGGTAAGTCTCGAAAACACCTTAGTTAGGTTCTTTAGGTTGTTTAGAGACGCTTTCGTGCACTGCATGCCTAATTTGTTTAAGGTTGGATGCAGTTTCAACTCAGGAGAAATTCCCCAGATTTCAGGTGAGGCCCGCGAGTTTCAGGTTGATTTTAGGCTATCACTGGCCGCCCAATGGCCCTGAGGAAGGTATATTTTGAATCCTTACCTTCGTCGCTTTTTGGGCTTTTGAATTGCTGAAAATGAATTTGTTTTGGACCCAAAACGAATTCTAAAACCCCTGGTGTAGCTGCAGGCCGCGGTCGTAATCGCGTGCGTGGAGCTGTGCATGGTACTGCTGGGATGACACGTGGAGCACAGACGCCGCCACCTAATGCTGAATGGCTGAAAGGTAGAATATACGTTTGAAATCATTACCTTGTTTTTTTCTTTAATTTATAATGTTGATTACTTGGTTGAGTCTGATCTGTCAATAAGAGAAACTATGAGCAATATTTTCCTATTCCGATCTAGTGTTTTCAAATGTTTGTTTCAGGTTATAAGGTGTTACGATGTTGTTATTTTTAAATTTTCTTTTCTTTTGTTTTTATATTTAACTGATAGGGCACAATTAAAAAAATTGTGCTAACATGAATTTGAAATGTCATCTAACACAGGTGTCAGAACAGAGCACAAAAAAAACCCTTATTTGTGCTCAACCCTTTGAGCACCAATAGCCATATTGTGCCCTCTAATCAATGGTGACGCCCGTAGAGGGCACATATACAAATATAGTAGATGCACTGTTGCTATTGGTCTATGGGCACAATTGTTGGTGCTCTTTAGCCTCAAGGGGCACATATAATTTATTGTGTGCAGTGTCTATATTTTTTGTAGTGTTCCCCTCATCAAGTTATACTCAAATTCAATTTCTTGATAATTGAAGTCACATTACTTCAAACTTGACAATGATGACCAGTCGAATGATGGCTTACTATCATCGGAGAGAGTCACTTATCGAGCAGAGTTATTTGGTCAAGAGGAGTCTCTACAATATGCTATAATGGACATAAAAGTGCGTTGTACTCTTTTCCATTCGACCAAGTTTTTATCCCACTGAGTTCTTTCTTGCCAAAGTTTTAGTGAGACAACATTATGTTGTCTTTTAAAATTGTGCTCGATTTTTCTCCTTCGCTTTTGGTTTTGTCCCATTGGGTTTTCTAAGCAAGAATTTATTGAGGCAAATTGATATACATCCAAAAGGGAGTGTTGTAAATATCGTTTACTATGTGGTTGTCCATATTCTAAGATAGTATGTAATATGTTAATAGTTTAGTTCCTCGTTGATGTAAGTAGTGAAAACTCTATACACACATATATATATATAGGGATTCTAATGAATAGAATAAGACAATTGGATTTATTTTCCCCATCTTTATATCGTCTTTCTATTCTCTCATACTCTCTCTTGTTTCATAGTTTATTTCCAACAATATGAGCATTGTTGATCTAAATATAAGTGAGGGTCATTAGTTTGATTTGGAACGTTTTAGTGTTGTTCTAGCTCATAGTATTGGTGAATGTAATTCCTCCATTTCACCCCAAGGTTGATGCATTAACACGTTGGTCACATGTCTATTTATTATTCACACATAATGCTGCCTAAGTGCTCGCCATCTTGATTAAGTCGATTCGACTAGATAATGTTGGAGAGTTTATTTCGCAGTCTCTCGACGATTATTGCATGTCTGTTAGGATTGAAGTTGAACATCTAGTACCCATGTTCACACCCAAAACGGCTAGGCATAAGCGTTCCTTAAACGCCGTCAAGTGAAAGTTCGAACCTTAGTGATGTGCACCAAGCTGCTGATATCTTCCTGGGGCTATTGCATCCAGCCATGTTGGTTTGCCTGAGGCCCGCCACTACCCAATCCTATGAACCTATACAGTTGGTTACTAAATATGAGTTTGATATCTTGCACTTACGTGTGTCTGCGTGCGTAGTTTACGTGCTAATAGGGTCGCCACTACTTACTCAAATGGGTTCTCATAGAAGAATGAGAATCTATGTTGGTTATGATTCACCATCAATTATTCGTTATTTAAAGCCATTGACATACGATCTTTTTACCGTACGTTTTGCAGTTTGTCACTTCCATGAGATAGTCTTCCCGTCATCAGGGAAAGATAAGAACGTTAACGTTCCTAAAAAAATGATTGTCGTGGATTATCCTCACTATATCCCGTTTAGATCCTCACACTGTCCTGTCTGAAATTGAAGTTTGTTGTAATAGATGATAATGTTCCTCTACCTTATCAATCTGGTAGTTTTCGAAAAACTGAATATGTAGCTAATGAACATGGTAATCGCGTATCTCTATGGAATGTTGCATGGGACTCAACTAAGCCACACATGCACTTAATATTTTCACACTCCCACTTCTATGAAGACTCGGTTGAACCAACCCTGTGTTGGGCTATAAACTCGCTGACCTGAGGGATATTTACTAGGCTGAGGATTGTGGCCTTTTCAACTCGGGTCAACACATTCTTAACCCAAGTTGTTATTTCAGGCCAAACACAAATACAAAATCGAGCCTTTTCAACTCGGGCCTTGTTATCCAAAATAGTCCCTGAGATTTGCATAACTCCTCATTTTGGTTCTTGAGATTTTAAATCGATAGAATTGATCCTTGAGTTTGTCCACCATCAATCATTTTAATCCTTCCATGAAAAATTTCCATTAAATAAGGATAAAATGACAAAATACTCTCCATTTTTGTCAAATCATTTTGGTCTATTGTTTATTAAATTAAGGATAGTTTTGTCATTGTAATCTTTACGGAATGACCAAAATAATTGATGGTGGACAATCTCAGGAACCATTTGTATTGATTTTAAATCTCAGTGATCAAAATAAGAAGTTACGCAAATCTCATGATCTATTTTAGCTAAAAAGTCCTTTTTTTTTAATGAGAATGCATTTTTTTAAAGTCTAAATTCAAATAGCAAAAAGAAATAGGAGATGTACTTGCAAACTGCTAATTGTTTATGTCATTTTAATTTTATATAAAATTGTCGTGGAAGTGTATTATAGCATAATTGCAATTGTTGTCTCAACCTGATGACATTATACTCAAAATTACCTTTTGATAAAAACAAAACATCATAACTATTACTCCCCTCTTTTCCCTCTCTCACTTTCTATCCTCGTTGACAAGACAAATTACACTGGCGAGCGATTCCATAGTGTGATCAGACAACGAAAGTTAGTGAGAAGATGGCGACCGAAGTGGAGGATCTGGCTGTTCAACTAGAAAGTGGACTGGAGCTATCGAATATGGAGGCAGGAGTGAAGCTCATTGCAAAGGTTCTGATGGAACATCATCTTAATAAATGGGGTGTTAGGAACATTTTGTAAAGTTCCTGGAAAGAGTTTGGGGAGATACAGATAAACTAGGTGCAGAACAACCTGTATGTGGTGCTGGTACGAGACGAAAGTGTAGCAAATCGTATGTTAGAGCTGGTACCGTGGGCGGTCATGAAGCAAAACCTGTCTGTGAAAAGATGGACGGAGAATCTTGCGATAGAGGAAGTCCCAATGCATATGGTTCCTTTTTGGGTACAGATGAAGGGGATTCCACCATGCTTATGCTCTGAAGGAAACATATCCCGTCTGGCTAATAAATGTGGTGATCTAATGGAGGTGGAGGACCTAACCAAGCCAGGGGATTTCTTAGACTTCGAATCATGGTGGATACATCTAAACCACTGGCTTCGGGGTGTTGGGTTACTAGGGAGGGATCAAAGGAGTCATGGGTTGAGTTCCAGTACGAACGTCTACAGGATTTTTGCTATAAGTGTGGTAAAATTGGCCATGCTAGTCTTGAATGTTCAGCAATTGATGGTAATGCTGATGTGACTGGATATGGCGAGTTGACCAGAACCAGAAGGATTATTGATGTCCCGGAGGCTCCGAGGAGGACAAATATCACCCAAGGAATGAGGAGACAAGCGGGGGTTAGCAAGAAGAGATGGGCTCCAGTTCAGGTTAGTAGGGAAACCAACACTCTGGAGGAGCTCGGCAATGTGATAGAAGTCAGTAGTTGTAAGAGGAACACAGTGGAGTCCACTAATCTGACGGTTCCGAGTAGGGCGAGGGTGACTCATCCTCCCGCAAGGGGGGAAGTGGAAACATTCAGTGCCCCTAATCCGAATCCTTGTGGATTAAACACGGATAAGTTGCGGCTGCAGAGAATAGGGGATGCTGGTAAAGGGGTGCAGATTGGAAGAATAAGAGACACAAGTCAGGTGGGTGGAAGCAGAGGGGGGTCTGGGATGGTAGCAGGGATGAGAGATAACATTGAGGAGATTATCCCATAAATTCCCGCGATGAGGACAAACTATGGGGGGCAGCAAGGTCCTACAGATCCGATGGTGAGCCAAAATCTGATAGGGACGCAGCAATCAAATAGTCTACATGGGGAACATGTGGAAGGAGAGGACCTGCTCCATAGGATGGGGTTAAAGAGAAATGTAAATGAGGGATACAGCAGCAGAGGCCCAAAGGCCCGCTTAAAAGGGTAAGGAGACAAATGGCGCCAAGGGGGAGAGTGATGAGGGGAGGTCGTAGAACTCAGGGTGCTGAGCCTAGGGGGTCGACGGTTGCTCAGGTTAGTGACATCGGTGCTATTGTGGAGGAAAATCTGCTGGAGGTACCTGTGCAGGAAGAAAATATATGGCCTCACCTGGAGGACAATGTGGAAGAGGAGATAGCAAATAGGAGACAGAGATTAGCAAATAAAAATGGTGGCGGTGGCGGTTGGCCCGAAACAACCTCAAGTCAGCCATGATACACTTGGTTTGGAACTGCCGTGGTCTAGGGTCGGACACAGTAGTTCGAGCCTTACATGGGCTCATTAGAAGACATCGACCCTCTGTGGTTTTTCTATCTGAGACAAAAATGAAAAACCACAAAATAAATGGAGTCCGAAGAAGAATGGGGTATATGAATGGTTGTGATGTGCCTTCGGTTGGTTCTGCAGGTGGGTTGAGTTTATGGTGGGACGACTGTATTGAGGTAAATGTGATATCGGCGACTCGGAATCTGATTCATACTGAGATGCGAATGACAGGTAAGGATTAGTGGTTTCATGCTTCATGGGTCTATGGAACGCCATATAGAAATGAGAAAAATGAGTTTTGGCAGTGGATTTCAGAGGAACTCAAACCAACGGATGCCCCTTGGATTTGTGCTAGAGATTTTAATGAGATATTATCTGAGGATGAAAAATCAGGGGGAAGCCATAGGCATCAGACGACTACTCCTTTTCTACAATCTTTTATGAACAATATGGAGCTATTGGATCTTGGGTTTTTGAGGCCTAAATACATGTGGAGAGGAACTAGGAATGGAAGTTTAGTGCAGGAAAGGCTAGATCGTGGGTTAATTAACCAGAGTTGGCAGTGTAAATGGGCAAATTCGGTGATGTTTCACGAAAATGTTAGGGCGTCGGACCACTGCCCACTGATTCTTTATACTGATCTGTCGACTCCTAAATGTAAGCTGATTTTTCGTTTTGAGGCCTTCTGGTGTAAAGAGGAGGGGTGTAGAGAGACGGTTGCCAGATGTTGGAATGTGGAAGGTGATGGTGGGAGGTGTATGTGTGGAAAACAAAACTGCACTCTACTAGAATAGGTCTCCTTAAATGGAGTGCGGACAAATTCAGGGGTAGAAAAATTGAACTTCAAAAGTTGAACTCTCACCTTGGGCATCTCCAACGAAACTGGGAGGTGAATAGTAGAGAAATTGGCGAGGTCATGGAAATTTTGAATCACCTCGAGGCTCAGGAAGAATCCTACTGGGCTACTCGATCAAGAATTCGATGGCTGCAGGCCAGCGACTCGAATACAGCTTTTTTCCATCAGTCTACTGTTCTTAGGCGTCGCAGGAACAAACTTTCTAGAATCCGGAATGAATAGGAGATCTGGAAGGAGGGTCCTGCAGGGGTCCGAAGGACTGTTGAAGACCATTTTATGAAACTATTTATGTCTGATGGGCAACGGAACTAGGGTGATATTCTAAGCTGCCTGGACCCGGTGGTAACTGAAGTAATGAATGCAATGCTCTGTAGTCCCATATCTGATTTGGAGATTAAGGAAGCAGTTTTCAACATGAGTGGGTCTAAGGTGCTTGGGCCTGATGGTTTCCAAGGCATTTTCTTTCAATCTTTTTGGGATATTATTGCAGCTGAGGTCCATGGTATTGTGGCAGAGTGTCTAGTGGGGGAGGGATGCCCCTCCTATATTAACTCCACCAACATTGCGTTGATTCCGAAGGTCCCCAACCCGGAAGCTGTTAGTTAATTCAAACCTATTAGTCTGAGTAATTATTCTTATAAGGTCCTGTCAAAAATTTTGGCGAATCGTTTGAAGCCTTTGTTGGATGATATTATTTCGCAAAGTCAAAATGCGTTCATCAAAGGCAGGCAAATCCAAGACAATATTATCTTGGCCCTTGAAATATTTCACTTTTTAAAGTTAAGGAAGACGAAGACTAAATTCGAGATGGGGATTAAACTTGACATGAATAAGGCATATGATCGAGTGAAGTGGGATTTCCTGGATGTCGTAATGGAGCATCTTGGTTTCCAGTGTAGATGGATAAATATGGTGATGCACTATGTGAAGACTGTGGAGTTCTCAATTCTTATTAATGAGAGGCCAGGGAGAGCTTTTAAACCCACTAGGGGTCTTCGGCAGGGGGACCCCCTCTCTCCCTATTTGTTCCTCATCATCAGTGAAGTTATTTCCTTGGTGATTAATAGAGCGGTTCACCAAGGTTATCTGGAGGGCATTCAGATTTCAGCTTCGGGGCCAATGCTCTCACATCTTTTGTTTGCGGACAATACTCTTATTTTTCTTAAGGCTTCTAACCAGAATTGTAGGAACTTATCCACTCTTCTCTAAGTGTATTGCAGAGTTTCTGATCAACAAGTCAGCTGCCAAAAATCGATTGTGTATTTTGGAGCAAATATCCCGGCCCATTTGGCGTTGGAGCTTTGTAATATCTTAGATATGCCTAAGGTGGAGGACCCGGGTAAATACTTGGGTATTCCCACAATCTGAGGAATGTCGAAGCAAATGGCTTTACAGTATATCAAGGATCGGGTTTTAGAGAAAATTTCAGGGTGGAAGAGACGGTTCCTATCCCAAACGAGGAAGGAAGTCTTCATTAAAGCGGTGGCTCAGGCTATTCCTATGTACCCCATGTGTGTTTTTCGATTCTCGGAAGGTCTTTGTAAGGATATTGAAGCGGCTGTGGCGAGGTTTTGGTGGGCGGGAGCTGATAAGGATCGTGGGTTACACTGGATCAATTGGAAGGATATGGGGCGGCCAAAGAGGAAATGAGGTATGGGATTTCGTAACTTTAAAGATTTGAACCTTGCTTTGTTTGCCAAACAATGTTGGCGCTTGATTCATGATCCTGATTCGTTATGGGCACGGGTTTTGAAGGGGAGGTACTTCTCAAATGGTTCGTTCCTGGAGGCTAAAAAAGGTAGTAGAGCCTCTTGGGTGTGGGCAAGTCTTTTAGAAGGGCGAGATATTATTCTAAAAGGCGCCAGGTGGCAGATTATGGGAGGTCAGCAGGTTAGATTTTGGATGGATAATTGGGTCCCAGGTTTACTTGCAGGGCATCCCAGCCCTCTCATACTCGCAAAAACTAGTGATGATTGTAAGGTTGCGGAGTTCATTGATCCAGTTTCTAAGGAATGGAATTTAGATTTGCTTTCATATCTTATCCCGGAGACGGCATGTGGGGTTATCTCTCATATTCATGTGGGACCATTCTTAATTCCGGATAAACTTGTCTAGACTTTTGAAAGGCATGGTTCTTATACTGTTAAATCAGGCTATAGGTGGTATCAAAACCGTCTACCCCAACAGAACCATGATCGTTCGTCTTCTTCCCGAAGTACTGACTCTCGGGTGTGGGCTTGGATTTGGGGTTGCAAAGCCCCACCACAAATGAGGAACTTCCTTTTGAGGGCGCTCCGCAATGCGTGTGCCACCAAGCTTAATCTGTTCCGGTGTCGATGTACCGTGTCCCCTCTTTGTCCCATTTGTGTTGAAAGTGAGGAGTCCATGGAGCACGTGCTCCTTCTGTGCCCATGGGCTACCAAGGTGTGGTCGGGGGGTCCTCTTCACTTTCAAATTAATCGAAGCTCTATTTCTACCTTGGCTGATTGGTTGTGCTTGGTTGTCAATCAATATTTGGGTTGTAAGGAGAATTTTGACCGTATTTTGGCTCATGTGATCTTCTCATGTTGGTTCATTTGGAGGGCACGGTGTGATGCTGCTTTTAATGGGATAAATCATTCTCCCTTTAGAACTTTGTGTTCTATAGCCACTGCCTTGGTTTCATTTCAAGAGGCTTCTACTCCTTAGAGTTTGATGACACCTATTAGCACCGGGCACTCTAGAGGTATGCTTCATCTTTCTCAAGGGTCTCCTCCCCCTGTTAATTGGATTAAGCTTAATGTTGATGCTTGTTGGAAGCATGACTCTTTGTGTGGGCAGATTAGGGTTATGGCCAGATATTAGAACTCGGGTTGCAAAGCGGTGCAATGTGTGAGGGTGCATGCTTCTACGGCTGCGATGGCGGAGGCATTAGCGGTCTTGGAATGGTGCTTATTGGCGAGAAACTTACAGTTGAAAAAGATGGTAATTGAATCTAATGCTCAGGCTATTATTCAATATCTTAATTCCTCTTCTATAAGTTGTGATTGGGAACTGCTCTCAATCCTGAAGGTCGGGAGGAGTTTTCAATCATGCTCCTGGTCGTGGTCTCCACAATCGGCAAATATGGCTGCGGATTTTGTTGCGAGAAACTTGTCGCCGGAGATGTGCGGCTTAGGCTGGGTGGTGACACCTCCATCTTCGCTTATGGGTATTTTGAACAAAGATGGTATGCCATGTCCTCCATAGGTGGGGGAGTTTTTTGTCTCGGGTATTTGGGATGACACTGGTAGCCTCTGTGGCGACATCTGTTCTATCCCATTTATCTTTGCTCCTATTTCTGGATGTGTTGGGCACTCTTCTGTTTGCTTCTTGGCCTTGTGCCTTGCTGGTTCTATGATATGCTTCTTCAACCAAAACAAAAAACGAAAAACAATTTCACTGATACAATCAACGTCAAAAAGCAAATCGATTAAAATTCAAGTCTAAGACAAAATGATCATGAAATAAAATGCACAAATGGGTGGCGTTTTAGTTAATAACTTAATACAGTTTGAAACATTGCTTGATACATTAAGGGCACGTTTACTAATCTGTAATCAGATTGAGAGGAATTGAATTGAGAATGAATTGAATTGAATTGAGGAATTGGAATGAGGTGGAATCAGAATCAGATTGCTGTTGAAGTTGTTTACTAAAACTGTCTGGAATCGGAGTAAGAATGACATTGATCTATATAAACTATTTACTAATTCACTTGAATCGGAATAAAAACTGATGTGATTACTAAAATACCCCTAGTTTAACTAATCTATTTTCTATGCTAATTATTTTTAAACTTTTATCTTTCATTTTTTATTTTTTAGTATTTCTTCTTCTCATTCACGCTTTCAAAAACCCTCTAGAAACTCTGCAACTTCAATTTCCCCGAAACTATTCTTCACATTCTTTCATTTTTCCAATTTTTTTTGTGACCCTCGTTCTCTCCCTCTCTTCCCCGTCTTTCCCGACTTACCCATTTCTAAAATTTCCCCATCGTTCTCTGCTACCGACGTACTGCCGACCTACCCCTTTCTAAAATATCTTTCTCTGCTGCCAACCCAATCCACGTTTGCGAAGAACCTTTCATGCTCCCTCCCTCCATGTCCCAGCCTTAATTTTTTTACCCCAATTTTGAGTTTCCCAGTTGAGGCAGTGAATGGGTTTTTAACCATGGAGTCGGCGGATCGAAGAGTCAAAATGAGAATGTATAAGAATAGGAACATGAATTGGGTTTGGGATAAACAATAGCTGACTGAAGGCAAGGAGGAAGATGGACCTTGAAAGCTCCAGTCTCAAGACGCGAAACGAAGAGAAATCGGAGAAGAAGTTGCAAGGAGTCCATTGATAGAGAAGCAAGAGTGTTGAAGCTGCTGCAGGAGTGCTTTGGGATATAAAAAGAAGTACAAGGGTACTTTAGGAAGAAAAATTTGGTTACTGATGGACCCTTTCTTCCGGAATTCAATTACCACATATATCTTGGTAATCGGATTCCGGGCAAATCCGGAATTGAATTCCCCATTTTGGGTGGACCCCACCTTTTCTTTCATTCCTTATATACAAGTAAACACATGAATGCATTTGAAGGAATGCAATTCCGATTCCACTCACCTCATTCCCGTTTAGTAAACACACCATAAGTGTAACAATATAATTGACCAAAAATTTATTTTTTAAACTTTTAATCAATTTTATTGTTAAACTTCACATGTCTAACTATGTTTCTGACACATTGAAAAATGTTTCTTAAAACGTAAAAAGAAAATTTTATTTGAACCCATACAACCTCACTTTACACCCAACTTAAATCTTAATTGTGAATTGTCTTCTTAGCCCTATTGTGTAATTACTATCAACTATAAGATGAAATAAACACAAAAATCAAAATTTACCAATAAACCCACATTCAATAATCACACCCTTACAATCATGCAATAATTCTTTTATGTTCTGTTTTGGTTAAAACCCTAAGATGTTGTCAAAGAGAAAAATAAGCTATTTTTGACGGATGGACAATAATTTTGAAGTTTTAAATCCTCCAAATAAAGTATGAATCAATTTATGTTAATTTTTTTATTTGATTTCAATTCTTTATTTTTAAGCTTTAGTAGCAATTTTATAATGCCTGCAAATAGGCTTGAAATCAAGGATAATAAAGGTGGATGATGTATTTTTTGGTATTTTGTTTCTCAGCCACCACATGTTGTAGTTTTTTCAAAGATCCATATATATGGCCATCTTTACCAAGGATCACCTTGGAGACAAGTTTTAGTTGTAGTGTCCCGATAAATATGTCAGAACTAAATCTTTCTTGTGAAGAGGGAATAGATCTTCACCTCATCGACCTCGATTTCGAAGGCACAAGCTTTGGGCGTGGCTTATCTCCGACGACGAACTCGTCGATCGCTTCATCTTCGACGATGACCTCGTCGACTAGGTCATCTCCATCATCTTATTCTCCTTCGCTACTTCGCAATCGCCATAGGTGTGGCTTTGAAGATGCTGATTTGGCTTTGGCTTCGGCTTCGGCTTGCCTCCTCGTCGACTGGGTCATTTCCGCCATTGCTACTTCGTAATCTCCGTTATCTTCTTCTTCTGTATGACTTTTTATATTAGAAAAATTGGGGATTTGTCTTGCAGCGAGAGAGGGGAGATTCATCGTGCAAGTTGGAGATTAATCTAGCATCTTTGGGGATTCTTCTTGATTCATCTTTATGCCATTTCATGGATCTGCAGGCAACAAGTTAAGAAGAAAAAAAAACAGACAGAGCAAGATGGATTAAAATTTTAGTTTTTTTTTTTTTTTAATTCATTGAATTTAGAAGATGATTGGTGTTTGAGTTGGTATTTAAATTAATGAAAAAAAATATTGATTAATTTTGAAATGTTGATTAATTCGAGATAATCTGGTACAACAAACGTATAAAAGTACTTCTTAATCCATACCAAGTCAATCCAAATTAACTCCTTAAACTACCTCAGTCCGAGATAGTCGATGCAGCATCCTAAAAGTCACTGCTCTCATCATCCAATCGGTCCTCCCATCCCGCTATCATGCGCCGTTGTAGTTGGCGCGCACAATAGACGTGCGCCAACCACATCCTTACCCACCCAGTCGCTTCCGCATCCACGGCGTCGAACAACCGACTCTAATATTAAATGTCCTTGAAATCTCGGCATAAAGGTATTCCCCCATTCTCGGTCTCCACCCATATGTGCAAATCCAAAATGTCAGTCGACGCCGCCCAGCCAGTCTCCACCCCTCGCCGCACCCCACGCACCCAGCAATCCACTCAATCCACCCGCCCAACTTCCGCCGCCTCCTCCTCCATCGAACAGCCTTCCACCTCCAACACCCACAGCGGCGGCCACAACACCTCCACCACAAGTTACAAGCTCCCTTCCTCCACTTCCTCCTCCACCTCCTTCTCCAACCTCAAAGACTCCCTCCCCGTCCCCGAAAACCCCATCCTCTACGACTTCTCCGAACTCTGCGCCGCCACCAACAACTTCCTCTCCAAACGCCTAACCGACACCTCCACCCCCTCCTGGCGCTGCAAACTCCGCGGAAAAGACGCCGTCGTTTTCCAACGCAAGTTCCGCGTCAAGCTCTCCGCCGCCGAACTCAAAAACCGACTCTCCACCCTCTGCCGCAGCCACCACACCTCCATCATCAAGCTCCTCGGCGCGTGCATCTCAACCGACCATACATTCCTCGTCTACGAATTCGTCCACGGCGCCAGCCTGGCAGCCTGCCTGCGGAACCCCAACAACCCGAATTTCACGGTCCTGTCCACGTGGACCTCACGTATGCAGATCGCCACCGATCTCGCTCAGGGCTTGGACTACATCCACAACAACACCGGCCTCAACGTCAATTTGGTCCATAACCACATCACAAGCGGCAGCGTTTTGGTCACCGAACCGCACTACAACGGCCGCATCTGCCATTTCGGGGCCGCCCAATTGTGCGGCGAGACCGATTCCTACACCCGCCAAAACTCAAATCCCAGATCGGAAGACCAAATCGAAGGCCCCACGTCGAGATTGAGCCGGTCCGACAGCCGGAAAAACCAGTTCGAAGGCGTGAGAGGGTACATGTCGCCGGAATTCCAAGCCACCGGCGCGGCGACCGAGAAGTCCGACGTGTATGCGTTCGGGATCGTAATCTTCGAGCTTCTGTCGGCTCAGGAGCCGTTCAAGTACAGGTTCGATAAAACTCGGGGCGATTTTAACAGAACCTCGGTGGTCGACTCGGCGCAGGCGGCGGTTCTCCGCGGAGGTCTGAGGACTTGGGTGGACAACAGGCTCAAGGACTCGTTTCCCGTGGAGGTGGCTGAGAAATTGACACGTTTGGCATTGGAGTGCGTACACGTGGACCCTGATCAACGGCCCAGCATGGAACGCGTGTCGGGGAAGATCTCCAAGCTGTATTTAGAGTCGAAGATTTGGTCCGACAGTGTGAGAGTCCCGGCGGGGATTTCAGTCTCGCTTGCCCCGAGATAAAACGCTGTCGTTTTGGTCGAATAACAATATTCTAATTCTGTACTTTTGTAATTAGGAAATAGGGAATTTGAGGGGTGACATAAGTGATTATTTTGAACATATTAAACGATAAATTTCGGTGATTTGGTAACGGTACGAGTGGGTGTATGTATTTTTTAGTTTTGAGTTTGAATATTTGGTACATTCACAAATATGTTATGTCACTCTAAGGGGCTACGATTAAAAAATTTAGTTGTGGATTGGATGGATCAAGAATTTTGGTTTTATATTGAATGATGTGGAATACATGCTACGAAATGAATATTATTTTTTTTAATCTATAGTCTCGTAATCAAATATAAATCGATGTATTAACATAACAACTAAAGTATTAAAAAGTCATATTACCTCCTAATCATCCGATTTTATGTACCTTTCTCTTTAAACACATACGCAACCATCATTTGCTGCTTTGCTGCACCTCGAAAGAGAAAACTTAGAGACAACAAACTTCATCATGCATGACATGGGAGGAAATGGACCTCTCTTTCCCTGTCGATTGTGGATCGATGATTAGAAAAACAACATTGTATTATGCTAGTGTCAGTTGTCAATGTATGTGTATGTAACTGTGAGCTATTAATGCATTAAGAAATTGAAATTCACATGCATCTATAACTGCAAAACAGATACCAAATTAGAAGAAGTGACACCATGCAGAATTAATGAAAAGAAGTCCAAGCTACAAATATGCAAACAATAATGTATTCAAGCGAGGAGTCCTGAATTGAAGCAGCTCATCATAGATTATTTCCGTCTGCTATCTTTTCGAGTATATTTCTCCTCCATACACACTCAGGAACGAGGGAGAGAAGGGATAGGTACACACTTGGTATACGTGATGGTCAACTACTCAAGAAAAATTAACCAGGGACTTGATTACATGGCCAATATGTACTGAAACTCAAAATCATATGGCATTTTCTCAACAGTGGTACTAATCTTGCCACTGCTAATTTGACCCCTGAAGCAATCCACCATTGATTTTCTCAATGACCCAGATGTTGGTAACTGGTGGCAAACCCACTGAACTAGTGAGTCCACATCCACAGCAAAATCAAGCATGTTTCCTAGCAGTAGTTCTGGGAACACGATTTTCTTTGAGCTGGTCACCACAATTGATGCTTGCAGGTACTCCAACTTTGATCTCTCCAACTCAGCTACAACACTGTCAGCTGTGTATATCCTCACCTGAAAAACGTAACATTAATTTCCGTAAAAGATGGTAGCATTAGTACATTAATCAAATGCAATGTTGGAACATTTATATCAATTGTACCGCGGGAGAAGAACGAGTTCCACAACACAGTGCAAATGTAACATTAGGATCCATGGACTTGAGACCGTAGAGTTCGCGGACGGCTTTATCATCTTTCTCACCATTCCGAAAAGCCTGTGGAAAATGACATGATATGAGAACATACTACTACAGTATAAACCAAGCATTTGATCATAAGATCAGTCATATTTACCTCTTGCATACTGGAAGGTGCTGGCTTCCTCAAAATGTAATGCTCTATGGATTCAGCATTTAAAATCTTACCCCCTATGTTCAGAGTTGCCTGAATCAAATATTATTCGTTACTCGAAAAGATAAGTAAGGAAATAAACTTTTGAGCATTATATCTAAATTTTTTTTCTGCCAGTCAATGCCTATTCTTTCATATATGCCAATTTGATGCTTAATTTCAGCTAAAGCTTGGGGCTTACCTTGTTCATCAATGTGAATAATTTTTCCACGGACGAAGGCACTCCGTACTGGAGAAAACCCTGGAAAATAAAAAAAATCCAGTAATCCAGCATGAGAGCTTGAACAGGATTAGGCACACTTCAGACTTGCATCTCTTAATTGAATATTAATAAGCAAAAGAAACAAATGGCATTTTTTGTATACATACATTCATTATACAAGCATTGTAAATGTTGACCCAGAATGCTAACTTCTGTTGGTATGTCAAGGACCCCAAATCCACCACCTGGAGATAGTTCATCAATACCCTGATGCACAAGGAAAATAGGGAAATAATATTAAAAAGTCATGATATGAAACCACGTGATAGTGTTACGATCACAAAGACGAAAACAACTAGTTACGTACCTTAATTTTTTTAGTAAAGGAATAGAGTTGGAGGCTGAAATGGATTTTGGATCCATGGAGATTGAAGTGAAAGTAACCAAGTTTTTGTAAGGGCCAATGTCTCTAGGAATACACTCTTCCACATTGAAGATGCCATAAGGGTCTTGTTGCCTTGACTCCTTTTGTAACAAAAGGCTTGACTTCGCGTTTGGGCCAGTTTCGTCCCTGAAGCTTCTTGAGGTTATGGAAGAGTTGACAGACCTGGAAATGGGGCCTGACTTCTCTATTTCCATTGTTCTTGTTGTTCTAAGCAGCCTAATGTATATGAAGTTTAGACACTTCATGATTTCCTCAGAGAGCTTGTTTGGTTGCCAATTCTGGCTGTTCTCTTCTAATTGTGTTGGAATTGGTACAGATTTTGGTGGGAGTTCTGAAGGAATCCCTGGATTACGTTCTTTTAACTAAACAAAAAAACAAAGCCATGCATCAATTAATTGGTGATAAGTATCTTCAGGCATGAAATTTTGAAATGAAATGAATTAGTCTCATCAAATTAACATTAGTAGCTCACGTTACCAAGCATAATAAACTAAAAGTAGTTTTCAAAAAAATAAATAAACTAAAAGTAGGAATAATAATCTTTGGGTGCAGCACGTTATACATAATCTCCCTCTCAATACATGCCTGTATACTATCAGTAAGATCTACATGCATATTATAACAGAGAGTTATTACATATAACTGACGCATACAATAACTTTTTGAAATTATAAAGACGGAATAAAAAGGAATGTAACAAGTTAGGGCGCACCTTGGGTGACGGATATCTTGGAGCTCGCAAGGGCGAGGGTGCCCTCAAGGGCGAGGGTACCCTCAAAGATCCGTTGTTTCTCGGAAGCTTATTTTGAAATTTAGCATCCTCGTAGAAATAATTTTCTTTCTGATCAGAAAATCCTCTTGAGTATCCGATTTTTTCGTTTGGACTGAGGTCGTTAAGGTGATCATAATCACCTTTGATAGCTTTACTTATGAAATGCAATGCCTTGGTCTCATGATACCCCATTCTCTGGCTCTCATTGTTAACACTTCTGTGTATGGGGCTTGGCATTGCTACATTTGATGCACGAGGAATGGGGTTACTAATTAGGTTTCCATGTTGCCATTGGTTTGATAGTTTTGATTCCTTTGTAGCTTCTTGTTCATGCTTCAATCCAAGTTGAAGTTGGCTAATTTGGCCTTCAAGTCGACCAATTTCTCCTTCAACCATAGCTAGCTCTGCCAAAAGCTCCTTCATCTGCGTTACTCATAGAGGAGAGTATTATATGTTGGAGCAATATTAGAAAATATGAAAAATAACAATATAATTACAATCATAATAAACATAAAGAAATTCACAACATCAATTGTATATGAGATTAATATAAACAACTAGAGATAAAGTTAGAAAAACTGACAAACTTGGAGATTGAGGCTTGCATAAATGCAATGTCCTAAAGATAGAATTTCGCCCCTACTCTTGTGCTTGTAGTTCGATAGGCGTCCATCTCCCAGGATTCAACAATCTATAATCCGAAGTCAAAGCACTTCAATCTTCGGACTCTGGCAAACTTCATATATTCCGTACTCTCAAGACACGACTCGGATTTTTACTAAGACATTGGAGATTTTTGACATTGGAGAAAACTCTATGTTTGAGTTTATATAGAACTCAAACCACCCCTTTTGAAACATTGAAACTGTTGCCTAAAGTTCCAACGAACAGACCCAACTCATGAATTTGAATTCAACTATGACACGACTCTTATTTTTCATTCATATAAAAATTAAATATTATAATATTAATTATAATATATAATTTCTAACAATCCCCCACATGAATGAAAAATTAGGAAGAATTTGAGAGTACAGGCGGACAAGAGATGCATCGAGAGAGGTGTCTTTTGGACTTGAACCTACCCTAGTGATTACTTATCGGATTTACTTGGTGACGCAGTGAATATAAAATCTTGAACTGTTCACCGCAGCAATAAACCGAGACAATAAGTAACACACATTACTAATCCTAATATATTCCAGTTCATACGGTTGTGTTCATTGTGGTCCTGAACAAATCCCGGATTCATGAGAGCTTTAGAGAATTTAGCCATCTCATACTCATAGAAGCGACCCACTTCTACTCTCACATAGGTGACCACTGATTAAGAATACTCTGCAATATTCCTCTTATTTATAATATATCATTGTCATTAAGTATAAATATACATCCTAAAACTTCTGCAGACAACACACTTCTTCCATCATAGGAATGAGGTATATAGTGTGTTAACTTCTTTGAATCATGCCCAACCAGTTTGCCTATTGAACTTAGACCATGGGATCTCCAATCATCTAAGTTAGGTTTTCACTCGGCTGATTCATTAGTTATGTTGGCTTTAGCCTCATTCCCCTCAATGATCAACTTACTATCTAGTCTTACCTTTAATAATTGGTACCATTTAGGTTGACTATCTTTAATGGTGTGCACAATCCATCTTATGAAATTATATTTCATACGAGAATAGTTGTTTGACATTGTTTGAAATGTCAAGTCCTCAAAATTATATTAGGACTTAATTACTAAGTAATTTGCTAACACTAAGCACTTGGGTAAACTCCCCCACATTTAAGGTATTTATAAGAAGGTCTCTAACCTTGCCATACCTTAAACAATTACTCATTACAACTGATGACATATTAAATGTCGTTCAATTAACAAATTACTTTTAACCAACCCCCACAATTCTTTCATAATTGTAGTTTCTTTTAATATTATCATTAAATCGATCACATTTTCCACTTTAAGAAGAAAATGAGAAAGATAGGTTCTTTGTCTATCTTCACTTCCATAATTTGAAGCCTCATTAGCCTTATTTGTATAAGCACGTATTGGCACTTTGCCTTCAACCTTTGAACTTTGATAAGTTTCCATGGCTAAACTTTCACTCTGAAATGATTAACCCTTGCTTGCAGGCAACTCGATCATCATGACTAACATGTAGGGTGAAATTATGACTTTCTTAATTTACGGTAATTGTCAAAGTAATACCTTCATCAATGTTGATTAGCTAATCCTTATAATTTGTCCAAAGACAAAACTTGACCAGCATGCGTGTTCATATAATTATGTATTTGAGAATCCAACATGCCTCTTGCGCATATTCGAAATACATACCACAGAGATTTTTGTCTCGTAATAACACAGCTCCTCATATCGTTACGTTGAATTGATCATGTGAGAATAACACAAAATTCATTTCACAATTGGCAATTTTCCACGACACTTGCAGATCACCATGAAACCACTCATAGATCAAATTCACTTTGATATAGACAACTTGCCAACTGACCCACCGTGGTTATAGATTACCAGTTCAGTGAATCGCGTCTCCAAGCAGTTCATAACTTATTCAAATGAGCGGTTACACATATGTCTATACCAATGGAAGAGAGACACAACTTCTGAAACCCGCTCATTCATTTGGACCAAATGATCCATACAAAGTTTGCACTTTCACAACGTGTCTGCATTTAGAATGCAAACTACGCATCGCTTGTGAGATATACCAATTTAAATCAACATTTTAATTCTATTTTTTCATAAAGAAAACCTTCATGGGTGTGTCTGATTAGAATCAAACAAACCATTACATACCTTTTATTAGAAAATTCCAATGGCATTTGGCATATTTCAAATGCTAAACTTCTCTATTTCGGCACATCTCCTTTCTGTAAAAGGAACTCTTTCATGAACTGGTATGAATCCATTACACCTGCAGTTCACGTGGCTTTAACCGACACATCTTTTCAGTGTGTGCGTAAACTGACCATACTACAACATGGGGATATTAAGCACTAAAACCCAGTCCTAGCCTCATTGATTTCCAATAAGAAACCACTTTTCCAAAGCCACAATGGTTAAGAAACCATGATCCAGTATGTTGGGATAGGAATATAATTCCTCATCATCCAAATCAGTTGAAAGGTATTCAGTAAGCCTCAGTTGCAATTCAAAGTCAGATATTTGTTGTCATGACGGTTACAAAAATAGTCATGCCTTTCCAGCATATCACCGTTCCGCCAAGTAATGCATATGTTGAGATATATTTTCATATAATCTACGATCATACCAATTCCTATGAGCCTTGACACAAGGATACCAGTCCAATGACTGATCATCAGTATATACAAATATATACTTTTTCATCAACAGGTATGAGTTCCAGACTCTGCATGAACCAAGCTCATGAATAACCGTACTGTTGGGAAGTTATCTACATGCTTTAAGTATAATTGAGTGGCTTAATTCCATCTAGATATTGATTTTCCATTGCTACAGCGGATCTCATACATAATTGACTCCTGTAAAGAAACAATATGAGCATATGCCATATCATCACAAAATCAACTAAATGATTTCTTAATAGCATCCTATTACCACTGTAATACCTTTCACTGCCAAATACTACAGCAGTCCAGGTTTGGTTTGTCCGTCAATTGTATCGCACAACCAATCCAAAAAAATGATTGGCATCATACCATACATTACGTACAAATGAACATCCATGCTGTTTTTACAACAAGGAACAAATGAATATTCCAAATCCGTCTGACCAAACCAAGGAAAATTGATCATAATTTACCCTGTTGAAACTGACGGTAATGAAACTCATGTGAATATCAAAATCATCCATCATTTGAATCACATTCACACATACAATGGATGAGTCAACAAAAGACTACGTCAAGGAGGCACCATTTGAATCTTGCAAATGAAAAGGCACCTAACCGCTTTTTTTTTTTTTTTTGCCAAAATATTCCAGAAAGTTTAACTCTAAAAATTTAATATTTTCAGCAAATATCCATGCCTTTCATGTTGATATGAAATCACACAATAACAAACTCAAAGATATATACAGGTCATTATATTGATCACAGCAGAAATAAATGGAAACTGCATCTAACTACAGCCAAACATAAGGGTTTAGGAAATACATGCGTTCAATAGCCAACAACAACTGAATGGTTTTGATAAAACCGTGCAAAACTTTAACTGCAATTCACATGCATAGAACACTGTTATGCATAACTAGGTTTTCAGGCGCATCTTTGTTTGATAATAAAACAACTATTATGCATATGAAGAACAATACCTTAACAATAATATGCATGTGTTTCAAAGTTTAAATTTTAAAATGGCAGTTTCACTAACATATATTCAAATCGTTCTTTTTTCCATTTCAGTCCCACCAAGACATACATTTTTCTATAAAAAAACCACAGTTTCTTTGAATTAGGGTTTAAGGTTACTTTCAATGTTCTTAACATCTTCTTCACATATTTTCTATTATTGCATATTAAGTTCTATCTTTAGATTGTTGGAGTAATATTAGAAAATATGAAAAATAACAATATAATTCCAATCATAATAATCATAAAGAAATTCACAACATCAATTGTATATGAGATTAATATAAACAACTAGAGATAAAGTTAGAAAAACTGACAAACTTGTAGATTGAGGCTTGCATAAATGCAATGTCCTAAAGATAGAATTTCGCCCCTACTCTTGTGCTTGTAGTTCGATAGGCGTCCATCTCCCAGGATTCAACAATCTATAATCCGAAGTCAAAGCACTTTAATCTTCGAACTCTGGCGAACTATCTATAATCCGAAGTCAAAGCACTTCAATCTTCGAACTCTGGCGAACTTCATATATTCCGTACTCTCAAGACACGACTCGGATTTTTACTAAGACATTAGAGAAAACTCTTCCCTTCGATTTATTGGATATGTGGGATGTTTGAGTTTATATAGAACTCAAACCACCCCTTTTGAAACATTGTGACTGTTGCCTAAAGTTCTAACGAACAGACGCAACTCATGAATTTGAATTCAACTATGACACGACTCTTATTTTTCATTCATATAAAAATTAAATATTATAATATTAATTATAATATATAATTTCTAACATTATATTTACTCTTTTATGAACAACGAAGTAGTTACATACTAGTAGAACTATGATCGCAATAAAGTAGTTATACCAGTAGAAGTTTGAACAATAAATTAGCTTCATGAACAACTTATTTTTTTGGTAGATGTGTATATGCAATGAGCCTCAGTTGAGTCAGTTGAGGGATTCCTTAATAATTTTGTTTGAGGGATGCTTTTGTAAAGCTTACTCCATTGCATTTCAACAATTTGAACTATTTAATTTATAGGTTTTCTTTCAAAGATCATCTTTACAAAAATCAATCACCCAAATCGGACATACGGATGATTTTAGGTCTTCTTATAGCCAAATTGGAAACCAAAGATCATCTCTGCAATGCTAGTTTAAATGGTGGTCATCCTAGTATTTTTTTGAAGCACCATATTCGTATATATTTTTCTCATTATAACCGAATCTTAATCATTTTAAATTTATCTAATTTGTTGCAAAGAAGATCTATAAGTGATGAGTTAATACATATGCAACATATATATGCTGGCAAATTGTAAATCATGACTATTTAGGTGGAATCATATATAAATGTCCAATGTCTAATCTTGACTTAGGATCTAACGATATAAGATGCATGCCATGCAACATACAAGGCTATTCTTTAATTAATATGTTATAATTCTTAATATCTGTAGTATAACTTTGTATAAATTGTCTGTCAAAAAATCCCATGCATAAAAGTCAGCCGCATGAGGTAGCATAAAAGGAAGAAGATCAATACCTTGGGAGGAAGAAATCTTGGGATAGAAATAGCAGAATCACCATTTTTCCGATTGTGGACTTGGTCCAAAACCTCATGTACTTTCTCTTCCTGATGAAGCATTTTTTGAAGCAAAGAAACCTACAAAATATATAAGGAACTTGTCAATACGACTCTCTCATCATGATCTAGAAGATAAATGATACATTATATGATTCCTAAACTTAGAGTATGAGAAAAGTTTAAGACCAAAACTTTGATTACGAAAAAAAATTTAACTCCTAAACTTGTTTTTTATACAATGATATATTTACACTAAAAAGTGACGACTTAATTAAGGGGTATGGTTTTCTTTGCTGTAAAATGCTGGTAGGGGATTCAATTAAGGGTTATGGTTCTCATTTATTGCTTCATGCTTTTGGGTAAGGACTGCTTTGTCAAAAGTAACACTTCAATAGTATGTAACAGTTTCAAAAAATTTTAATTTGGTTTCCTTGACAAAGAACATGTCCTAATTAAATTAGCCTGGGGAATCCAATGGATATTAAGTACATATTCTCTTTGAAAAATATGGCTCCCCAGCTGGAAGAACCAAAAGTTTGAAAGATAAACCATGAAACCTTGAAGAAACATAATGGTAAATAGTTATGGATGCCTAAAAATGATGTGTTCATAAACATGGTTCACCCCTATCAGTTTTAGCTATCTTTCTTATCCTAGTGTGTAGACCAGGAAGGCGAACCCATCACCCTATGATTGCAAATTATGGGCTAGTGTCAGTCCGCCGGTGAGATATTATTTCGAGTGGTGTTATTTACACACTTATTTTCATTTTTTATATTCTTCTTAGTTTTCGACTGTCGAATCGAATGAACTAAAAAAAACCAATGAACAAAATTAATAAGGATATGTGAATAGCATTATCCATTATTTATACAACCCGACAAGTACCCTGACAGAGGTGGGTTTTATTATTGAATGTGAAATGAGATGGTGCGAGTGTTAGCAAGCATATTAATTTTGTATGTATTTGCAACTCTAATTATGTGTATAAATATATATAATAAATACTTGCTTTGAGTGCCAATAACTAAGTCGAGAGATCTTTTTATGTATTTGGAATATGAGTTGGTACACTACTGTCATAATATAAGTAGAAAGATGATATATTTTTCAATGCTCTTTCACTTGTATTATGACACGTAGTATATCACTTGTGTTCCGAATGTATTGAAAAAACTCTCAGCTAAACTAGTAGTGCCGCAAAATTGCTAAATACTCTTTATTAAAACAACTTTAATCAAATATTAATCTTCAGAGAAGGACTAGAGTCCTATCCTACGTACCTCTCTTTCAAGCTCCTCTTTCTTTCGTTGCCCAGAAAGTTTCTTTTTTCTCTGCATTTCCAAATTAATAAACTCTCATGCATAAGAAATTGATCATGAAATAGCTAGCTACAAAGAGTACAACTCAAGGCTAACCAAAATAAACCGTAAAATATTACAAAATGATTTACATTATGTAACATTTTTTAACAACATCATCAAGCGTCACAGATTCATATGGAACTTACAATCTCCGACGGAGTGCGAATGGACAAGTCGCTGGGGCTCGCCATGAACAAAACCTCAGTGCAGCTCAGTTTGAGCCAACTCCAACGCTTACAAGAGGCAACATAAAGCCAAGAGGGTAAGATGTTGTTGGCAGTATTTTTTTTGAGGTTTTGAATATGTTCCAAGCAGTGTTGGTGTGAGGACTTAATAAGCTTAGTGCCAAAGCAAGGGTGGCAGCTACTGGTTGTTTCTGCTGTTGACGTTTGGTTTGATGAATGGAAAGAACTTTGAGGTGTTGAAGAAGAAGATGAGAGAGAGCTTTCGGGCTGATGGTGATGATGATGAGGTTGATCATGTTGTGGGTGGGACATCATGCAGGGAAAATAAGAGGGGGTTGTGTGGTGGTGGAGTGAGAGGTACGTGGGAGGGTTTTTGGGTTTGGCGTAGCTTGCAATTCTGGCTTTGGGGGGGTTAGCGGTTATACCTTACAATTACAAAGACCTAAAGCTCTTTATATAATTATAGCAAACAGTAAATACAATCATGTATGAATGATCATTGTCAATAACCTTCACTACCATATCTTTTTTCTTTTCTTCTACTATAGATATAGAGGGACGAACTAGAGACTTCGAATGTAAATGCGAATGTTTTTAACGAATTGAATTATAAGTCTTTGTTACTTGTAGCCATATTTAAAAGAACGAATTTTGTAAAATCTGAGATATATGAATAGTAAGATGTCTAGATGCTTATGTTGTCAAATTGTCATTGTAATCCTCCTTAAAATAATAGAATTAGAAGGGATGAATTTCCTTTATAGCTAATCCTCTTCTAATCCCTCCAAATGAAAATCCCTTCACTTTTACTTTAAATATGCCTTGAAATTTGAGAGTTCTCCATTGCAATCAAATCTTGTGTACTAAACAAGCCCTAAGAGACTTGTTTTTGGTTATCCGAAACAGATGAAAGAGACAAATATGACCCTCATACTATGGGAAATTCAAGCGAAGACACCTTATGGATGTAGATGTATTAGCATTCTCACGCATGCTAAGCATGTAGGGTAGCATGTTCTTCACATTCCCACCCCGCCCCGTCCCGTTAGGACGGATGACCAAGGGGATGGCGGGATCAGGAGAAACTTGTCAATCCAACTGCTTTATCTTGCTCATTTGTCAGTTAATTGTAGTGCCTATTTTATGGTATGAAAGACTAATGATTGTAAAAGCAAATTACCACAAATCGATGTAATGAAATTCCTAGAGGGCACTTCCCCTTCCATGTAATAATTAATGGCCCTCTCACTCTCTCTTTAATAATTAATGTGATTGGTGTATAATAATGTAGATCAAAACAATCCCTAGAGGAGGAAGGGTTAAGTTTAATAATGTGGATCAATACAAACCCTAAACCCTGCTATGGCCATCACTACTTAATGTGATTGGTGTTTAAAACCATAGTTAGGTGGTGGTGATGGTTTCGTGTCCCAACGTAAATCAAATCTAGTGAGTTATCTAAATCCAGACACCAAACAAAACCGAGTGCCAACACATAGTTTGACAACTAACACCAACCATGATCATTACTCTGTACAATGTTGTTGACCATAAGATTGTTTAGGCCAATTACATTATCTTAAGTTTGAAACAATTACCCAACATTTGGATAGAGAAAATAAACTAAAAATTCAAAAAAAAATTATATTTTTAAAATTAACGTGCACTAATTCTTTCATTTAAAGTCATAAGTAAAAAGGTAAAAAAAATTGCGTATACAATAATAAACTTTAAATTTCGAAGTTCTAAAATTTCATGAGTTACGTACAACACCGCCAACATCACAACCACCTTGCTACGGCCATCACCACCACCATTTTGGATGTTCCACATTCTCCTCTTTCTATACATGGTGGTGCAGAGGGCTCAGCACCAAAAACAATCCCAACTTCCCCTCCCCCTACTTTGAAGTGTAAGTGGACTCCTCCATCAAACCAAAACCAACCAAAAGATTGTTCTCTTCTTTCCCAAGTGGTTGAGCTCCACCTTCACATGAATCTTGGGGCCGAGGCCTGAAACGCCGAGCTCAGGCCTTGAGTCCTAAAAACCGTGGATGGACCCGAGCCCCACGCTCGGAGCTCGTATTCAAATGCTCATCCAAACATGATAAAACTTTTCAACCAACATTTCCTTCCTCAATTTATTCCTTGATTGCATTCCAATTCTCATCTCACTCTTGGCAACAAAACAATCCTAAACAAACATTTCTCGCAGTACACAGTACAGGCAAACGTCACGAAATTTCAAAAAACACAACCGTGTGGATACAAATCATATAGAAACAAGCGATATTGTACATCAAATGCATAACAGAAAACTTTCGGAGGAAGAGCTACACTGAATAAATAAAATGCCTCTGTTATCTATAAGCCTACAGATTGGAAAAGCTACCTAAGGGAAATGCCACATTTACTCTTATCTACAGGTTGCCACTATATTAGTTCTTCTGTACACAACAATCTTGTAAATCTTTGGTCATCTTCTCGATATGTTTAGAGACTCCAAGGGTCAAGTAGTGAGACAAGCGTCTCCATTCATGTACGGAGGGAAGGGGTTGAAAGGATCAAGACTGATTTTACTTCTTTTGCAAGAGTACCATTAAAAAGTATGCAATCCCTCGAAAAACAATACCGGTGATGACGAGGAAGATTATACTACGGTTCCAATGATTGAGATCATAACCATTTTTCATAAGTGAACCGCATCGCGTTATTAGCCACACTCCAGAGTACCTAAAAATAAAAGAAAGCAAGAGGCTATAATATCTTCTAGAAGGATGATGCACAATAATTTTGTAGAAATAACAGGTTATTTCAAACCTTTTGGCATTTGATATGACAAAAGCTTCCAAAGCCCACTTAGTGTAGCACAAATCAGCTATTCTTGAAACAAATTTGTTCTCGTTGTAGTTTGCGATCAGAGTCAAAACGACTGGAAGAAGTACTGACCACTGCATGACACAACAAATGGCTTAAAACCAGAAAGGAAAAAAAAAAGCATGCAGATACATTAACACATTCCATTAATAATTTCTCGATGTGAAAATTCTTACCAGTTGGGCTGGACCAGGTGCCAGGTAGATGGACAACGCATAAGCTATACCGGTTACACAGTATACCAGACAAATCAAAACAATGTAATTATCTATGATAGATGATCTTGGATTGTTGAAGAAATAGAACATAGAAAGATACACGAGAGGCTTAATGATTGTATTGAAATGGTCAACTGTATCCTTTGAAAGAAAGTACGCCAAGCTACTCATGCCAGAAGAGCTCTCTCTCCAGTAGTGCAACTTATCCAGTCCAAACGTTCTCAAAGCAGCAATCTTGCACAGGAGAGCTGAAATGCAAACAAATTAGGAGCGGTGAGAACTAAAATATGTCTTGGTAAAAAGCTATTATTCGAGGACACGAACATGAGTAGTGATTTGACATGAATGTGGGTATCAAACACGTCAATTTCCAAACATACATAATGGCATGCAAATAGATATAGGGTAATGTTCTTTTCACAAGCAATCCAGCATTACTAAGAATGTTGCAGACTGTCAATTGAGATCATATGTCCAAGGGGCAGAGAGGGACTATAAAAATATAATTTACTTACTGTCTTACAAGAGAAATTATAAAAATATTATCCAATGACTTATGTGAGATTTGGGTACAAGTTTAGGGACTATTACTCTATTTTAGTCAACAAATTATTTTTTACTCAACAAATTATATACATCTAAATGGCATGTCCCAGACTTCCAGTAACTTCTCAAAGAGGCAAGTTGATTATGAAAACATCCTAGACCATAAAGTAATCAGAGTTTAAGGAAGTGATGCATAACCAAGCAACAAAATAGTTTACTTACAAACTGCTATGACTGTGTATGTATAACCGAGTGCACCAAAGGTTTCATCGCTCACTTTAGCAAGTGTTCCTAAGCAGATTCCAGCTAGCAATAAAATAAGAAAATCTACAGCTTGTGTTCTAGCTTCTCGTAACCGCTGCTTACCTCCCCTGTAAAATCCAGAAATACAACAAATCAAGTTGAACCATTAGAAGCAATATAATCTTAATAGCAGTTAGCAGTTGCAGGAAATAGACTCTGCTGAGGGTAACAGGTACACTGTGTGACAGTGGCAAGCCTATGGATACTTCATTGTTAATTGTCTAAGCCTTCACAGATAATTAATTAATATCGTCTTAGCATCTTGATTCTTTTTCAAGTATAGTGGAAAAGTAAAGATGATAAGTGCCATCCTCACTAGCATAATATGTATGTGCAACAGTGCAAAGATTATCCCCACCCGCTCTTTGGTTATCCTACAGCTAAATGTCCCAAGGTCTTAACTTCTCTTGCATAATAAAACTCAACACATTGATACGACACTCATCATATCCATATGGTTGATATCTATAGAAAAATAGAAATTTTTGTGCAACCAAAATACTAAAAAGGGAATATCCACCTTCCGAGGAAGTATCTATATTGCTGGAACACGCCAGGGGTAGTCCGCTCAGATAAGTCGTTTGACTTTAAAAAATTATGTTGTATAGCGTCCTTATTCACCTCAACATGACACTTAACATCCTGCCAAAAGTCTCCAGAAAAGGACTGTCCCTCAGATCCAGCGTTTGGAGTACTTCCTCCATGAGCTGAACTTTCACCGGCAGATGCAGCCATCCCATCAACACTTTGAAGCATATCCATAGGAACTGGGTACCCATTATGAAGCATCCATCTAACAGGTAGTTGCTTATAGGTCACCCCTGTGGTTGTATTTGGTTTTACTATGCCTTCCAAAATATCAATGAAATAGTCTGGAGGGTTGACACGCTCAGGGACAGTAATCCCAAGACTAGCAAAGTACTCTTCAACTTTCTTCACTGATCCATGATACACCGTAAGTCCCCCTTTAGCCAGAAGGATCAAATCATCAAACATCTTGAACAAGGTATAGCTGAAGCACCCAAAAAAAGACAATAAGGAAAACGAACTACTTAAAAATGACTTACAATGAAATTCAAATATTACTTTTCCTTCAATGGTCCACAAAGTTTGGTTCCCCAATTTCCAAGATGTGTTTTATGTATGCTCATTGTTTTAAAAAGATTTGTAGTAAATGTTATGAGTTCTCACTTTCTTTCTATGAGGAATCAATCTCATCCTAAGCATTTAGGAGTACAAATTGTAGATTAAAAAATTTAATATAAAAGTAAAGCTAGCATACAAATAAGTGTCCCGCAACCTATAACCAATTGTCTTTTCTACCCACCAAAGAAATAACTTTGACAAGAAATCAAATTTAAATAAAATGATTTCCGAATCGAAATGTATCTGAGTGTGATCCAAAATGTAGGGACACATTGTGAATTTTTCATGTAAAAGAAAGGCTTTGTGGTCTAGGATATATGTGAACCATTCAGAATGCTCTGAAGGATTTAAAAGACCATCAAGGAAAACCATGCAAATATTAAAATAAACAAGTTACCTAAAAATGTGCATTCTAGTCCTTACGGCAAGTTATATTACCTAGGTTGGTGGACAACCATGCAAATGTTAACTCCTTCAAGAGCCTCACGTCGAAGAGCTTTCAGTAATAAATTAGAAGACGAACTATCCAAACCAGATGTAGGTTCATCTAAAATTAGAAGTGATGGTTCCATGACCATTTCTAGCCCAACATTTACTCGCTTTCTTTGACCTCCAGAGATACCTCGCTTCTCCACCGTTCCAACCAGGGAATCCCGCACTGGCTGCAGGCCCAAGGATTCAATAACTCTTTCAACGACTAAGACCTTTTCTGGTTTAAGCAGATCAGCAGAGAGTCTACAATAACCAGAAAACAGAAGAAAAGGATAGTAGAAGAACTAATGTCAGTACCAGTAAAAGAATGTCACCAAGGACGTAAGAAAGAGATTAAATAAAAAAGCGAGATGCTAAGAGACTCTCGAAGTGAGACTCTCCATGGACTCTCTGCCACGTCACAATTTAACGTTAATTCCCGTGCCAACGTTATAAAACATTGTGCCAAAAAAATATGAGGTGGCAGAGAGTCCATGGAGAGTCCCACTTTTGAGAGAGTCTTCTTAGCAATTTCTCAAGAAAAAAGGAACAACAGAAAAGAGCAGAACAGTCCAAACTTGATCAGTGTCTTTGATATTGCCTAGTAAGTGGCTCTGTAAGCCTTTTCGACCAAAACAAAAAAGCGGCTCTGTAAGCCTAAGTTAAATAGAATTTTGATCATATTTCGTGGTTGTTCGCAAAAATAGCAGACATGGTATGCAAATGAAATTCAAACAAAAAATGAAAAATATGTACTAAAAAAACATTTAGAAGCTTAAAGGCTTTACTGTTTCATTTAAGAATCCATACTTTGAGTTAGTTGTTGACTCCACATCACTATTTGGTAGGAGGTGGGCAACTACTCGCAAATTCACTTCAGAATTAAGAATCATATACATGTCAGTTTTTTTTTACGACAGACCACTCCTAGAACACCAGTGCTACTTCAAGATTATTAGAGTCCTATTATATCTTAAAAATTGGACCTAATGAAAGGAAACAAGAATTTTGTTGGATACATAGATTGTTGCTTCCAGAGATTGAAGTCGTGAATCATAGGGCTTAATGAAGTAATTAAAAATCAAACAAAAACCAGTAGATGCCCACACATATACATGCTAGTCGGTAATATATTTTCACAAGATCATTTGGAAGCATTGCACATGAAATGTCAATGTTAGAAAACCACCCTGCAACATCAGATTAACAAATAAGAGGCGAATCGGAATGGGAAATTCCAAACCCAAAGACCTCTTGCAACCAATATCATTGTTAGACAACCATTGGACCCAAAGTTTAAGCTGTTAGAGAATGGACCAACCATACAAACAAAACTAGCAGCAACTATGCAAACTAAATGTGCATACCTGCATCTTGCGCTAAACCAGAGATTCTCTTCTACTGTCAAATTTCCATGCACAATATCATCTTGTGGCACAAAACCAATTATTTTCTTGTAACAATGGATAGATTCCATCTTTCCATTTACAAGTATCATACCACTCATTGTGCAACCCCTCACTTTTCCAACCAAGGCAGAAAGAAATGTTGTTTTTCCAGCCCCAGATGGACCCATGACAGCTGAAACCCGGCCAGGCGATATTTTCCCAGTCACACACCTCATAAGATGTTTATTTTTCCCTTTCAACGTGAGAGTTAGATCTTTAAAAGCAACCTCAATTGGAGGTCTCTTGCTGATTTCAATATCACTGGCCATTTGTATGACCCCAGAGAAGGTTAAGTTTGCATTCTGCTCCTGTAATGCCTTTTCCTTCTCAATTTGGCCATATGCATACTTGAAAATTTGACTCTGAGTATGCAACTGCTTACCTTTTGGTGCTTTCGGTGCTTTTGGTGTTTGCTTTTTAATGTTTTTATCTCCTATTTCTAGATTGAAGCCTTCATGACTATTTGGGTCTTCCTCGATTGCATTTATCATTTGTGTGAGGTTGCTTTTTTCCTTCATCTTTCCTTTAGATGTTCCAGCTGATTGCTCACCTATCCCGGTTGGCATAGGTGGCAAGGCACCATCTGATCCAGGTTTAGCCTGTCCGAATCCTTTCAGCGGGTCTGACTTGGTAGATTTTCTGCGAGAAAATGTACGTGAAAACTGTGTTGACAGTCCAACTGCATGCTTCTTGGCAATGTCCTTCGCAGATTTCCATTTTTCACGTGCTTGTGCATTTTCTCTAACACTTTGAACTGCTTTTTCCCTGGATTCCGCTTGTCTTTTTTCTCGGGTGGCGAGAACTTGGTCAGAACAATTATATATAATGAGAAGGATGAAAATTAATCCAGCCTGCATTCACAAAGAAAGTTCATCAGTACAGATGTTCTAAAAAACATTGTGAAAAACATTTATGAGACAACCTGTTAGCTCCTTGGAAAATATTGTGTTTGACACATATTATAGAAGGGAGCTAAGAATGTAAGTACTCCATGAATAGGTCATTCCACAAATTTAAATAGCAACCAGGGTACAAATTTAAAGAACCACGATTCTGATCGTGGTTCTAGAAGCTTACATTTGTCATCTCGATATTAAAGGAGTAAGTAAGACCACTCACAAAAATCATGATACCGTATGCAGTAATATTTTGATTTTCTGATTGTGACTTACAAGTTGCCATCCGGAAACATTCTGCAAGTTAAACAACAATGGATATTATCACTAGATTCAAAGGCATAGATAACAATCAGACTCGAAGCTCAAAAGCAATAGACTATTGTAGAAAACAAAAGCATTATCTGACATCTAACATGACCAATGTTTTAAAAAGTGAAGGCGAAGCCAAGGCATTTCATGGATAGCCTCGCCTAGGCGATTGCCTTGAGGTGTGAGGCGAAAGCCTCATGGTACCTAAAATTATTATAATACTTAATGTACATAATATATATAATACTCTGTAAAAAATCAAGCAAGCATGTCAAACAATCAAATATTGGACTATTATTATTATTGCTTTAATTCACATCATAAAGTCAAAATAAAATAGTAGAAACTAAGCTAGAAACATAAAATTAGCATGAGTTTTATATAAACCCTGCCCAAAACAACGTCGTTCTGGGTTTGGGCTTTAAAAAAAAAAAAAAATCAAACGCCCAGGTCGCCTAGGCGCCTGAGGCAATAGCCTAAGCATTTAGGCTAGTCTGTAGCCCACTCCCTCTGGCAAGAGACGTTTTCTTCATAGCCCCGCCCCAAAAACTGCCTAGATGAGTCTTAAAACTAGTTTTTTATAACATTGAACATGAAGTTAATTGAAGCAAAGGAAATCATAATATTAACCTACAAAAACGTCTCCAGTTGCATGTAATTTCTTGTGCAGGTTCAGAATAGTACTCCAAACTGACATTATGTTTACTCTGACAAAATCATGGAAACCAAGCAGCTGTATCCAAGTCATAAGTATATAGTATATACAGAGAAAGATGAAAACAAACTTATGCGGTTTGCCAACTTGCCTATCTGAGAGTAATTTGAAAATCCACTATTGCTCAAACAATAACAAGGATTTTCATACCTCTCAACCTCACAACCCATCTCCCTATGTACCCAATCTCATCTTTCTTTTCACTCAAATTCCTCAGATGTTCCCTTTTTGTGTCATCTCATACCCTTGCAACCCTTGGTTCTTGTACTTCTTGGAGCTACCACCCTCCCCTAGTGTTGGCCCTCTTTTCGACACAGAAACCAATGGTATCTCTGACAACAACTCAGAAGAATCAAGTTTTGAGGATTAGGTCCAAGATAACCACCTTGTCATAATTAACACCATTAACTAGCGCCCCCACTGAAAACTCCTTTTTAAAATTTCTCACACAAATTGTGAAATTGTGGATACTAATTTTCATAAAGATCTTTATTCATGAGAGTAGAAGGAAATATTTGCTCCAACAGGAGTTTCATGTTGATTTTAGATGCATTTCTACCATTTTCTAAGATTTATATTTCAAATGTTAGTATCAGAAATTATGTCTTCCTTCACAGATGAACAAGTTGCGCACCTACTATGGAATTGTTCCCTTCTTCCGTACTGTGTAACAAGCCATTTTTCTTTTTCTTCTGAAAAAGTGTAACTGGCGGTTATTCTTTCAAGAATCATGTTTCCTATAATTATTATCAGATTTAGGACCAAAATTCAGATCACTGTTGCTGAATTTCGCCTGCTAATTTAGTTTTTTCAATTTTAGGTTACTAATGAAACGAAATGAGATTTGGTATCTCTGATTCTATTACATGCATGAAAGGAGAAACTGACCTTCCTGAGTTGTGGAACCTTTCCTGCAAAAGTGTCTGCAATGGGCAGAAATTGTCGCGTAAGTATAAATAAAGTGAACAACTGATTGATTCTCTGTTTAATGAAAAAGAATTATCTGTTCAAAACCAGATGATGATGGTAATCAAGAAGCCCATGTTTTCAGTCGAAATGTATAAACATGCAGCAATGAAGGAATAAAGTAACAACTGGTAAATGTAAGGGCAAAGGACCATTTGGTCTAGCAGCATCCCTCCACTTTGTTAGAGGTCCTAAGTTCAAATCTCATAAAGGATTGCTTACTGAACAAAACAAAAAAAAACTTTCAAATGTAAGGACAAGTGCTACAAGTTCCGGGATAATTATCAATACCCACTACTGCAAGGGATTTTTTGGATGGTAGACGGACAATATGATCCACCCGTACAGAATACCTCTTTACTACTAAGGACATCAGCCCACTTATCTGCTCCTCCACAAGTATGGTTTCGCTTCCCAGGAGGTATCTGATAGCTGTATCTGTAGAATATTTCTGCTGATAAATATTAATGTATGCTAAGCATAAGGAAACTTGAAAAGTAAATAGAATTCAGAAGAAAAAACAAAAGTTACAAAAAGAATATGAACTTACGGTTCACATATACCAGATCCGTTGTTGAGTTTCGCAAGTGGGCAGTAAGCACCCATTGGGCAAGCTTCATTGATACAGATGAGAAAAGTTAATAACAAAAACCAATAATGCTAACAACTTATATAGGATGTTGTATTATATATTACAGAAGTATAGCTTTTCAAAAGGAAAGGATCAAACAAAATTTAGTGGAAGACCATCCTCTGAAGGAGTGGGTTCTTGCATATGTTCAAGTTTTAACCAGCCCTTTTAAGATTGGCTCCTCATCTCAGATGCAATCTTAGATGTCTATAGAGGTATCTCCACTTTGAAGCCGTGGGAAGTTTGATAGCGGTGGAGTGTATATTGATATTGAAAATCAAAAGTTTCTATAAATGACTAAGATGACACAAATGTTACAAACAAACATAGTTATGGCTTCAAATCACAATAGTCTCTATGGTTTCGCCTAGATGTCCAGGTATGGCTTATGGTTTTAATTTTGTTGAACACCTTGTGGTCTATGTTCATTACCAATATCAATCAAATCTCCAATTTTTGTCAATTTGCACAAGGAGCATCCAAAAGCACGTCACTTGCAGTGTATAGGGTCATATCGCGTACATTTAGTGATTGGGTCTTCATGATTTAGGAAAATAGTCGCGAAATGATTGTAATACCCCTGCACATATTAATTGAGATGGGAGATTTGACTAAAGACTGGTAGCAAATGAAGACCACAAGGGTGTTCTTAACAAAATTAGGAGCACAGGACTTAGCTTGACATATAAGATAAATCATATATATGGATCATTTGTGGTTTCAGGCCTAACATGGATATAGATAAAATTCAATGGAAGAAGGATAGATATCACATAAGAACGAACTAAGATGTCAAGAACTGCACTAACAACTAACAAGTATTAAACACTAGTTATTTTGAAAACGTAATCATTTAGCAGGTTTGAAATACTCACGGAGCATGCAAGTAAGACCATGCGGGCAGAAGAAACCCTCACAACAAGGTTGACACTCGTTAGTTCTGACAGGCACATACGTTCGATTTTCCAGGTCAACTTGCTCAGCAGAAGCACAAGCCCACCCAGGCTCACATCCAGAAATCCATACAGTCAGATTACAGTTCTTGTTGGGTTTCAAGTAGGTGGTCTTCTGGGTTTGAAATAAACCTTCAGCGTACATCCTCATTTCTGCGGCTGTGCACAATCGACCCATAACCTCTCCAATTGTTCCACCTACAAACATGATCAGAAATGACAAATGAAACTGACTGAAATGGTTATATAATTATCAAGAGAGAGGAGATTGCACAACAGTGTCAGCATGCTTTACACAGCATACTTTATGTTTAATGCCAAGTTATTGTTTCCCACAAAAGTACAAATCTAATTAATCTTCTTGTCAACTAAAAAGAAAAAACGTCTAGTATTTTTTGTTAATATATATGCTATTTCCAATGATTTTCTCACCGAACCTGTCAAGAAAGTTTTGCAAGAAAACAAAAAAACCATGTCCCCATTGCCTCCTAAACTCTATATCTAAGTTCACTCCGGCAACCTCACACTTTGTTCTGCAACATTACAAAATGGAATTGCATTCAAGTTTCCTACTTTCTCTATCCCACTTTGCACCGAAAACTTCGTTGAAGTCTACTCCCCCTCCCATTCCTAACAGTTTTTACAACCGGTGTGACCCAAAATTGAAAATTGAAGAGAATGGTAATAACTAAGGTTGTATGTACCTGCCATTTTTTTAGCGCAGTTGCTTACGAACCTTGAATCTTTTGAGAAATTGAAAGCCCCATTCAAATCCTCGTCTCTGTAGGGCAAAAGAAAGTAGATTTTCACCATACCAAATCAAAATTGAGAGAGAGAGAGAGAGAGAGAGAGAGAGAGAGGCAAACTCACACGTCGATAATGCAGAAGCCAAATTTTTTCAAGAGTTCGTCACGGAAGACAGGGGTGAGATTGGAGTAGCGGCTCAAGATGAGCTGGGTGGCGAGATCATATCCTCCACCGCCGCCTTCGGAATCCTGCCCCGCCGCACGGGGCAAAGGCGAGCTGGAGAAGAAGCTGGAAAACACGAGCACAGAGAGAACCCTAACAGAGAGAATTTGGAGATGCTCTCTGCTCATATCGACCGCCTTCACCCTCCAAACGGAGAAACCGACTAGCTGGTTGCAATGTAGCGGCCCGATTGGCGGCTGCGACCGATTGAGGGAGGCGATTCGGTGAATGCAGAGGGAGGGATGGGGAATACGATGAGAGGAGGGAGAGTGGGAGAAGAAGCGAGAGGGTTAGTGGGGGATGGTGGGAGGCCATGGTGGAAACAGAGAGGCTGAGGAGGTTTGGGGTTTTTGCTTGTTTTTCGGGGCAAAGAAATGGCGGGGAGAAAGAGTCGGCGACGGAAATGGAGGGAGAGAGGTGTGATTGTTTGGACTGTTGGGTGTTCTGTGGTCAATTCAAATGTCCTCCTTGTTCGGGCCACGGCCCATGGGTCTATTGGGCCACGAGCCCAAAACTCGAGAACTAATACCTAAAATTTAAGTGAACTTTACATGTGTTGATCGTAAGAGGAAAGCTACACTTTTGGTTGACCTAAATAAAGGAAAGGGATCCTCTCTGGATCTCTTCCACCTAATTCTCATAATCCACAAATTCGGGCTCTTGAAATTTAATTCAACGATTAAAATTATTATAACTTTTAATGGGGTCTACTGTTTGTAGCCTTTAAATCAAATTTCAATATCCTCGATTTGTAGGTCATGAGGCTTAGGTGGAAGGGTTCCGGAGATCCCTTTCCCTAAATAAAGGACTTATCAACTTGTGGTAATCATCCAGATAAAAACTCATACAATTACGTTCGACTGGATATAAATATTTAGCACTTTTAATTAAAAGCCTCTAGTCACTTAGTACTACGATCTAGTAGTATTCATTTTCACTTGTAAGTGAAATGTCTTAGGTTCGATTCTCGTTAAAAGCAAATTTGAACCATATTATTACTAGCATATTGTGATTTTAAGCCCACCGAGTTTGATGTTAAGCCCACCCCTTCCTCCTTAAGATAATATCGTTTGTTCACAAAAAAAAAAAAAAAATGTTTTTATCACAAATGGTCCATGAGATTGACCAAACTTATCATTTTGGTCCCTCACTTTCAAAATCAATCAATGTCGTTCCTGACATTCACTACCACACATCAATTTGGTCCTTCCGTTTAGATTCCATCAATTATTTTGTTAGTTTGTACGTAGGATCCACAAATCCAATAAAATTGTGACACGTAGATTATACAAAAGAAGGGTTTTTATCGCAAATGGTCCCTGACATTGATCAAACTCCTCATTCCGGTCCCTGAGTTTCAAAATCAATAAATTTGGTCCCTGACTTTCACTATCACATATAAATAGAGTCCTTCCATTAAAATTTCGTCAATATTTTATGTTAGTGTGCTGATGTGGTCCCACTAGTCCAATCATATGGCGCCAAGTGGATTAACTATAAGAAACTAATTTTTTTTAGAGTGAACCAACTGACGAGTATTTCACGCTGACATTTCTCTCGCATCCCACATTCCCTATTGGAAAATAAGATTCAATCTAAATTCAATATAATCGAATCCAAATTCAATTCAATTTTGATAGGATTATAACCAACTAGAGAGAATGAGAAGCGAGTTCACAGAGGACAAGAGCTTTAGTGGTGTTATGGTGCCTTCTTTTTCTTTTTGAGCATACCTAGATGAAGACGATGGTGTCTTTTTTTTTTCTTTTAGTTTTTGTTTTTAATTTCTTATAGTACTTTTAGTTTTAAATATTAAAAAAAATTTATAGTTAATCCATGTAGCGCTATATGATTGGACCAGTGAGACCATATTATCACACTAACAAAAAATATTGACGAAATTTTAACGGAATGACTAAATTGATGCGCGGTTGTGAAAGTCAGGGACCGAATTTATTGATTTTTGAAACTCAGGGACCAAAATGAGGAGTTTGATCAATGTCAGGGACCATTTGTGATAAAAACCTTTCTTTTGTGTAATCCACGTATCGCCATTTTATTGGATTTGTGGGTCTCACATGCAAACTAACAGAAATAGGTGACGGAATTTAAACGGAATGACCAAATTGATGTGCGGTGGTGAATGTCATGGACGACATTGATTGATTTTGAAAGTGAGAAACCAAAATGGTGAGTTTAGTCAATCTCAAGGACCATTGGTGATAAAAATCCCAAAAAAAATAAAATATATATGTGTGTGTGTATTAAAAGCCTCCAAATCACTCTCAATTAAGAATCTTATATATTATGAAATCAACAAGCTAAATTTTTTATCATCACCCTATTACGCATTCTTTTACAAAGATCTGAGCTCTCGATTTTTTTAATCCTACATTATCAATTCTTACAAAAAATTAATTCAATTTGAAACCACTTACATTGATTCTCATCAAGAAATTCCATATTTCATATAACACCACGTTTTTCAAGTTCTTTGTCAAAATTAGATGTCTCAGTCATTTCAAATTTGGTTAATATTTTACAAGAATAATCTAGGAAGTAAAATTTAAAAAAAAAAAAATATTGCTAGGATCATGAAAACCAATATGAAGTGTGCCACATAAGAATCCCCATTTTTACAAAAAAAAAATTATAAAAATAAAAATTTATGTGGGTACTTTGATGGTGGCTTTGCTTTAAATGGCGGCGGCAGTATTCATAATTTAAGCTTTGGGGTTATTTTATAATTTTGGTAGCTCTTGGGGGCAATGAGCTTGACTTAAGATAAATTTTAATCTTAGTGTTGTGCATTATTTAGTTGTTTGTGAAGCTTTTGTACATGGTTGGTGTGAATATTGTTTTCTTGTTGACTGATCCAAAAAACTTCTTGGTGATAGAACTATTAATTCCTAGTTTTAGGAGTAAAGAGCCGTAACTTCTCTTTGGAAGATAGACTTCTTCAATATGAGAGGGGAAATTGAACTTTTGGAGAAAACAAAGGAAAGAAGAAGATAATTTGCTTTAATTTTGCCTCCCCCATTTCATTTACCAATGAAGGTTTATATACAACTTTAGCTCTCTAATAATAGCTAACTAAAAATAACAATTGATGTTTAAACCATAAAACTTATATGGTTTAGCAGCTTTGACGTAGCAAAACCATGCAAAATTAAGAATTATTTAACATAATTAATTATAGTTATATTATCATATTCGTAAGATCCTCCTGGATCATTGACATGTAAATGTAATGCTGAAATCTGTCTAATAGAAGTTCTATATTTTGATTATAAATAAATAAATACAGCCGCAAAACAACATTGCCAACATCTTGTCTTTTGTGTGGCTAAACCTTGGTTTATATGAGACATTCAAGATGATAGTCGTTGAGGGCAACTGGTACATCAAACTTATCTTCAGGTTTTTTTTTTTGTCAAACTAATTTACTTTCATTAAAAAAAGAAAGTACAAGAAAAAAGGGAGTCCGAAGGCAGCACATTACCTTAATACAAGCCCAACAACAACAAAAAAAATACAATAGATAGGCCCAAAAGTGGTTAGCTGAACAACAACAAAAAACCTAAGACTAGAACGGAACCAACAGCCCACCAGATGCGTCTCCATCGCAAGGCCACCACCACCACCAAGAGAACAAACCAACGAAACAAATGGATCAACGGAAAATGGGGCTGAGCAAGCCATTCGCGCAGGAAGCACTTCCATAATCCTACCAGATTGTGCTAAAAACACTTTGACAGCTACCCAACACCCGAAAAGAAGCACACCGGCCGAGTAGCAAAGGTTGATGGTTGAGGACGAGCGACGAAAAGTTGCATTGGAGCAGGAGAAGGCCATGAAAGACCAGATCTGAGACCAGCTCATGGGAATTGAGACAGAGTTCATAGAACAAAGCTCAAGGGAAGCCAAAATAAAGACAAACATAAAAAGTTCATAAACTAAAAAAACTTTTGAGTGGAAGAAAGAAAGGAATGGGGAAGGAAGAAGAAAAGCAAGGGAAAAAAGAAGATGCAGATAATGGATGTGGAAGGGAAAGAGGGAATAGGAGCTAGAAAAGGTTAGGAATGATGGGGGAAAGAATGGGAAGAGGAAGATGCAGAGGGTGAAGGAAGAGATAGAGGAAATGAAGGCTAGAAAGAGGGGGAAGTTGGGCTGCCGCTGACCCTAAGTCGGAACAAGGAGTGGCGGCTAAGAAGATTTCTTTTTTCTTGAAGGCAGATGGGAGAAGGTTAGAGAGAGGAGAATTTCATATCCATTAGGTCATATACTCAAATGGATAATAAAACGATGGTATACCTGTCAATTTAGCATACTCCCTTTCAGAAACTACTTCGTTTCCCTCTTGAAAATTTACAACATGACTGCGCGATGAAGTACATAAAGTAGTGCTATAAGGGGTACTACCTGAAGTGACACCATTTTGTGTGATAGCCATAATACATCGTTCAGCTTTCTGTAACAACCACTATGTTGTCTCTCATTCAGTCTTGCAACCAAACTTGCGTGTGAGTTGAAACAGACGTTCGGTGCATCTCAGTGTTAGGCGAATAGGAGGTTCACGACCATTTACCTTAGTACAAAGGCATTTGGTAGATTTTTCATGGCAGAGGTTAGTGGTTGATATATTTGGTGACATGGTTTTTCTTCAGTTCTCTTGAGGAGCGATAGATAGGTAATTGATCTTCAAGTTATTTTCTTTGAAATTTTTGGTTGTTAGTTCAGATTTGTATATGTGTCTCGTATGTATAAATTTGGTAATTTTTATAGATATGAATTCAAATATCCTTCTTGTAATGTGCGTGTAACTTTCTTATTCTTCTTCTAATTTATATTGAAATTTAAATGCTTCATTCTATTTTTCGTAGGTTGATTCATAAAAATTAAATCGCTTCCGAACCTAACATGTATTGTACATGCATGAATGATTATGTATGGAAAATCGAAGAAAAGGAAAATTCCAACGTATGGATTGCGGATTTTCCTTTTCATCTGTTTTTAATAGATTATTAGTGTTATTGTTTTTATCATAATTTCTAATGTGAAGGTTCTGATGCGAAGGCGTTGACTCCCTCAATCATGATGGTTTGTAAAGTTGAAAATCGATCAATGTGATCCTGAATATTAGCCTGCAAATCAATGTTGTCATTTCGTCGCTATTCCATCTAATCAACGTTGAAAATGGTCATGTGCCCCCACATGATCGCTTTTTCATGGGCAATCTCATGATAACAGTAATATATGAATTAAAATCTTGCAATATACTAGAAAATTTGAGTGCAACAAGAGTGATTTATTTTTTTAGGGTGAACTGGCAATTTAGTTCTTAAGTTATCACTTGAGTGAAAATTAGGTCCCTAAACAATTTTTTTTTATAGAAAAATCAGTCTTTTAATTATAAAAATATGCCAATTACATCCCTAATATTAGATTTGAAGCTACTATATTAAATTTTCCGTCAATTTAAGTCACGTTACTTACATGTGATGCACATTAAAGGGTATGTTGGTAATTTTTCATAAATAAATAGTGCATGGAGTTAACTTTAGAGCATAAGTTAGACGATAGATCGCAACCTATAGGAAATGTTAAGGGCTTATAAACGAGAAAATGACGATATTACACTCTAAAATGTACATGTCAAGTGACTTAAGTTGACGAAAAATTGAATAAAATAGCTTTGAATATAATAGTATGGATGCAATTAACAACTTTTAATGAATTTATGGACTTATTTTACCGAAAAATAATAATTTAGGGATATAATTTTCACTGAGGTGATATGTCATAGACTAAATCAGTACTTCACCTTCTTTTTTTTAATATGAATCAAACTGAGGCTTTAAGGCCAGTTTGGTATTGCTGTGCTTTTAAAAAAAAAACTGATTCTGCTGTGTTGTGAAAGTAATCAGTTGTAAAATAAAGCAGTTGAATGTTTAGTACACTTTTATTGTAAAAATGCTTTTAACAAAAAAAGAAGAAGCAGTGTTTAAGTGTTTAATAACCTTTTATGTAAAACTGCTGTGACTATGTTAAATGACTAAAAATGTATAATGTTAAATGTGATTTAATAATATATTTTATTTATTATTTATAATTTCATCTTCAATCTTCATCATTTATCTTTATTTTATTTTATTTTTTTATAATTTTAGCTTCCATCTCCCTCGCTTATCTTTATTTTATTTTTATTTATAATTTTATCTTCCACCTCCCTCATTTATCTTTTGATTCTTCTACATCTCCTGATTCTTCTGCACCACCAGAGCACCCCCAAAATTCCAACCTAGCCCCACCGCACGGAAGACGTCGCCAAAGTCTATTTCCAGCAATCTCTACCATCGATTTCTGCCACAGTCGCGGCGTCTACCACCGGGATCTAAAGCCGAAGAACGACGGCAACCTGAAAGTCACCTGTATCGGACTCAGCGTACTTGAAGCAGATTCCCACCCCTGTCGCCAACCCCATCGAGCCTTCCGGAGAAGTTCTAGAACCTTTAGCACCTTTGGATCACAAGCGTTTCGTTCTTGGAACAGTTCCGTCAATTTAAGTGATGATACATATTAAAAGGTAAGCTACTAATTTTTCATAAAGAAATAGTGGATGAAATTAACTTTGGAGCGTAAGTTAGATGATAGATCGCAACTTATTGGAAATGTTAAGGGCTTATAAACGAGAAAATGATGATATTACACTCTAAAATGTATATGTCAAGTAATTTAAGTTGACGAAAAATTGGATACAATAACTTTGGATATTAGTAAGAATGAAATTAGTAATTTTTAATGAATTTAAGGATTTATTTTATCGAAAAATTAATTTAAGAATCTAATTTTTACTGTGATGATATGTGATAGACTAAATCCGCACTTCACTTTTTTTTTTTTAAAATGAATCAAACCGAGACTTTAAGGCTATTTTGGTATTGTTGTGCTTTTTTTTAAAAAAAAAATTGCTTCTGATGTGCTGTAAAATAAAGCAATTGAGTGTTTGGTAAATTTTTATGGAAAGAAATCATCTCCGGATCTCTTTTACCAAATCCTCACAATCAATTAATCTAGACATTCGAAATTTGATCCAACAGTTAAAATTATTATAACTTTAAGGGATTTCATGTTTGTAGCCGTTGTATCAAATTTCAAGGGTTCAAATTAATTGATTGAGAGGATTTGGTGGAAGAGATCCAAAGAGGATCTCTTTCCAACTTTTATTGTAAAAGGGCTTTCAAAAAAAAAAAAACAGTGTTTAAGTGTTTAGTAATCATACACTGATTTTTTTTTTTTTTTTATTAAAAGCACTTTTAAAAAAAAAATTTACTAAATACTTAATAACTTTATATTACAACTGTTTATTATCACAGCACAGCAAAAACAGTTTTTTTAAAAACCATAGGAACACCAAATTAGCTCTTAGTAAAACCAGGAAGATGGGCCCAACCCGTAAGCCCAGTTAAAAACGCAAAACACGTGGCGCAGGTTAGCACCGGGCCTCGAATCAAAAGAGGCGTTGCTTCTGGAAGCAGGAGAAGGTTCTGGAACGTCGTCGCTCTGTCCCCAACAATGATAAAACCCAAAATGGCAAAACCCTAGTAAACCAAAAGCTGCGAGACCCTCTTATCCACTCTCACACTTCCTACTCCCTCACCAAAGCTGCGACCCTTGAAGCTCTGACAATGGCGTCCGCCAACGCTCTTACTTCCGCTTCCGTTCTCTGCTCTCCCAAACAGGTAACTGGGTTATTCAATTGCCTGCTATTGGGAAACCGTTTGAATTACTGGGTCTTGGTTTATCATTTCCTGTAAACCAAACATGGTTTAAGGTCTGTGGGCTGGTTTGATTGTGTCTTTGGGCTGCATATTCTGATAATTTGAGGTTTATTTGCTTTAATCTTTCTGGGTTTTGTTTGGTTGGTTAAATTTTCACAATTTCGTCTTTGGGATGAATTACTGGTAGCTATGTAGCTTGAATTACTGGATAGTTTTGTGATTGCTAGTTGGT